>JASDDO010000016.1:332070524-333342877 GCA_030015575.1 Agapanthus africanus
ACGGATTCTACGGTCGCGATGAATAGCCAAACCCACACCCCAAGACCCCTACGAGAGCGGCAAGCAACCCTACCAATTCTAGAGTTAGGAGACCCGGACCCGACTCCTCGAGTTGGTCTCCCACTGGACTCCTGAACCCGGTTACTTGTGCCCTCCTCCTTGGGTCTATCCTAGTGCTGAAAAGTAAATAATATACAACAACGGTGACAACTTCCGCAATCTGGAAGTGCCCCAATAAAAGAATATTACATACAAGTTTTTACATGAATGAAAATGAAAAACACTCATCTCACATAAAAACCCCCGGCTATTCAAACACGATGATCCAATATAACATATCCAGCAACACATAACATGTCATCAACGTAAGTAAACATGCGTATCCCAATTGTCGTTGACATATAGCAACGAAACCGGCGATATCACATATTACACTTACGGTCACATAAAAGAAAGTGTAAAACTACAACAGTTGGAATCTGCAACCTTCTCAGACATCGCATGCCTGACCAAATGAATTACTTAGACATCACATGCCTAACAATTATAAACCCCGCATTTTAGTCTCATTATCGAAAACACTTTTCAATATCATGTCGGATAATTCAACGGGATTCCCGACATTCTGATCGAATGCTCGTCGCAAACTTCAGTAGGCGGCCGCACCCCCGATGCCGCCGACGAAGTGCACCAAGGCGGAACACCGCTGCCGCGAGCACCCGAACAGATGCTTTCGGCGACGGGGTTCTCCTACAGTCACTTGGTCGGGGCTATGGGGTGAGGCTGTCTATTAAGTTTACCGGCGAGTATCCGCGTACGCTACGTGATTGCGATGGACTTTTGATCACATCAAAATTTCGTGGCAAACGATCAAGTGAGACTAAACTGCTATGTTTATAACATTCATTCAGTTATCTCATAACTACTTGTGAATTCCAAATGTTGTACCAGATTCCGGATAAATAGAAAATGTTAAACTTTCCGATCGAACATTCAAACACCCAAGTTTTTCCGATAACAGCTCAACTCTTGAAATAAGTTTAAAAACATTCACTTTGTGCCTCAGTACCAACGGTCCAGCCGTAGAAGGGTCAAGCCAACGCCTCACATGTGGCACGCCGTACTGCCCCAAACCCGAAGGTTCAAAGGGCAGTTCAAGACGGTCACATAATCGAGTTAAGGTTTGTTGTCTTCTAGAGGGACCATCGCGTTACTTGCACTACTTAGAACGTCTTTAAACCTCGGAAAAATCCAACACTTGGAAATTTTCCGGCAGGGGAAAAATTGGGTATTTATATCCGGTCGAACTGTTTAACATATTCTAAAATTATCCGGAAAAACACATAGACAAAGTTTGATAATCCGATCGAATCTTCGATTCCCAATACAACCCAAAATATTCAACTCTTGAGTAAAGATTAAAAATTCCCATAAAACTCAGCATTTAAATAAAGAAGTTACTGTGCAAAAATGGTTGATTGAAGAGACTAAATGAGCGCGGAACCGCCGCAATAGGCGGCTAATGCCGCGGTTCCGCCGCGCTTTAGACAGATCATTAGATAATTTTTGCACCTTAATTCTTAGAATTTCCTGCTGAAATTTTTAAGAATTTTTAATTTTGAAAAAACCACTTTTTCAGAAAAAGTCCAGAGAGGGTTAAAAGTTAGGGTTTCGGGGTTCGATCGGGTTTCTAACATCGTCTACGCATCGCCTAAGGCTCTAGCTAGGCTCTGATACCACTGTAGGGTTCCTAGGCACTCTAATGAGGTCTCACAAGGCATCAACCATGCCAATTTCAAATTTTACGGTGCCGAGAAACCCTAGACTAGATCGTTAACTAGAAGTTTAGGCGACAAATGAAACTAGTTAACAACTTAACTACTAGAACGGAAATACAACCTTTGTAGATCCGGTTCTCCACCTCCATAGCTCCATGATGAAGTCCCCTTGCTGTCCAAATCGGATCCCGGGCTCTAGCGTCGGCTTCATCGGAGAAATGGGCGGGCTAGGTCGTCGACGTCGATGCCGAAGATGATCTACGTCGAGGCATCACTAGATCAAGCTCCCACTTCAACAAGTCATGAAACTTGTGAAGAAAACACCCTTTACTACTTGGCAAGAGGTAGAGGATGAAGAAATAGGAGATGGGTTCACTTTAGAATTGGATTTCTCACTCATTTCATCAAGTCACCATTGATGAAGTCTAGGTTTTCTTCTTGAAGAAGAAGAAGATAATGATAATATTATGATAAGTGTTTTTTTTAGAATAGAAAAGAATAATCATTGTTATCATAATCTAACCTTAGTTAAGTGTAGAGAAGAGACCATGGTTAGTTATGATGGTTAGGGTTAAGCAAGAGACAAGAATGGTGGACTAGGTCAAAGTTTCATAAAGCTTCAACTAAACTACAAATAAAGCCACCATTCTTTTCTTATCATTTCCAAAATGAATAAACAAATAAATAAATGAATAAGAAAAACCCCAATCATCAACTTAACCATGGTTTAATTCTTTACACTTAACCAAATAAACATGTATCATCAAACATGATACAATCATGTGCACAAAAGTATATCACATATACAACTTGCACAAATCAAGTGAGAAAATCCATTTAAAGTGAACAAATACTAGTTAATGCAAAGTAATATATCAAATATATAATTATACATTAAATCATTAAATCAACACTTGATTTATCGATCCGGTCATATCTCATATAACCGACTAGTATCCTATGTATCGGCTTATCGAATCAATCCTTGATTCGATAACTAGGTTATATCGCATATAACCAATCGATACATTCATCGCGAGAATGAAATACGATATCACATACACGCATTATTCTCAGTCCTGCACATATCTCATATGCGCTCCTATTTCGTTTCGCTTGAGCCAGGAAACCTCTGTGTAGGACTCTAAAGACTCGTCAATACGCCGGCAGCAGATGATGATCATATCAAACACCCACAAGCCGCAAGCGGTCTGCTAAACGTAACGGCCACTCGGGTATTGAGCGATGAGAAGATCGACGAGCAAGCCCGCTCACACTCCTGTGAATCCAACCAGTAACACTTACCGTACAATCCGGTCTGATCGTCTGATATGTCGCATATCTCGCTTAGGGGGGGTAAACGTCAGACCCCAATAGCTCGATAAGTCGTGTCGATATGAGGTCTATAACAGTTCGAGAAACTACTGGTAACACTTACCAGTAAATCTCAGCAACCCTGGCCAGGGATTTCCGGTTATAGCCAATCGAACACAGCGCAACATCAACTACCTATACCGGGAGAGACGAATCCCCTCTTATCGCTCATTGCCTCCATGTGATTCAGGACTGTACCCAAAAACCATCGTTTTGCACGCCCTCTTGGACGTGGTAAGGTGGAAATCAAAGCACAGTGGGAACCACACAAGACTCTATGACGATCTCGGGTCAACAGACTACTCTGTACCAGTGTCACCAGAGAACTGCCATCTGACGTAAGGTATAATACCATCTGGGAGTTCTCGGCGAGTCCGTCCAGTGTACCCAGTCTCTACTGAGCACCCGTATATTATCTCTGATGTCAAACACCAATGGACATGGGATCATCCATCGCCCATCTGTATGTGTCGAGAAGATATACGCTAGTCTACACTGGTATATCGATGCCCCGTCTCGATACACCCATGACTAGGGACTTTGAAGGATGTACTTATGGACTACCTTATCCCCACTAGTATGATCCGCATCATAGTCCAGATAGTCAAGTACTCATCCTAAGGGCTTTACCAACATGTAACAGAGAGACAATCAATGTACACGTTATGGTAAAGAGTAACCAGATAGCATACTATCATGTCGAGAAAGAAAGTTCTCCCTATATATGTCCCAGCATCCACTACAATATACATCCAATGTACAGTAATGGCCTCTAGGGCATACATATAACTAACAGTACTCTGATTGTCTCTATATTACATGTTTATAAAGCCCTTAGGATATGTACTCGACTACTGGGACTATGATGAGATCATACTAGTGGGGCCACGGTAGTCGACGAGTACATCCTATAACTGTTCCTAGTCGAGGGTGTATCGAGACAGGGCATTGATACACCAGAGTAGACTAGCGTATACGCATCTTGACCCATATGATGGGCGATGGATGATCCCATATCCATCGGTGTTTGACATCAAGGATGGTGTACGACATCAAGGATGGTGTACGGGTGCTCAGTGGAGACTGGGTACACTGTACGGACTCGCCGAGAACTCCCAGATGGTATTATAACATACGTCAGATGGCAGTTCTCCAGTGACACTGGTACAGAGTAGTCTGTTGACCCGAGATCGTCATAGAGTCTTGTGTGATTCCCACTGTGCTTTGATTTCCATCATACCACGTCCAAGAGGACATGCAAAAAGGTGGCTTTTGGGTACAGTCCCGAATCACATGGAGGCAATGAGCAATAGGAGGGGATTCGTCTCTCCCGGTATAGGGAGTTGATGTTGCGTTGTGTTCGATTGGCTATAACCGGAAATCCCTGGCCAGGGTTGCTGAGATTTACTGGTAAGTGTTATCAGTAGTTTCTCGAACTGTTATAGACCTCATATTGACACGACTTATCGAGCTACTGGGGTCTGACGTTTACCACCCCTAGGCGAGATATGCGACATATCCGACGACGAGACCGGACTGTACGGGAGTGTTACTGTTTGGATTCACAGGAGAATGTGCAGGCTTTCTTGTTGATCTTCTGAGTGCTCAATACCTGGGTAGCTGTTACGTTTAGCTGACCGCTTGCAGCTTGTGGTTGTTTGATATGATCATCACCTACTGCCGGCGTATTGACGATTCTTTAGAGTCCTACACAGAGGTTTCTTGGCTTAGGCGAAACGGAGTAGGGGCACATATGTGATATGTGAGGGACCGAGGATAATACGATATGAGATACCGTATTCTATTCTTGCGATATTTGATATCAACCGGGTCATCGGATCAAGTGTTGATTCGATGAATCGGTACGGATAAATATTAGTCGGTTATATGCGATATAGACGGATTGTCGGATCAAGTGTTGATTCGATAATTTAATGTATAATAATATATATGATATATTAAATTACATTAACTAATATTTGCTCACTAAAAGAATCTTTTTCTCACTCGGATAATACATTGATATATATGCGATATAAGTTAATTGTATTATTTTATTTTGTTACGATAAATATTATATATGTGATATATAATATTATAACATGATATGATAACTAATGCAACTTGTTTAGTGGAGTTTAAACATGATTAGGGTTTGGATTAGGGTTAAGCTTTCTAGATGTTTCCAGAAGGTTTTGGTTTTGTTTTGTGAAAGATATTTGTAAGTGACTCATGCTTTAACCCAACCCAAACCCTAACCCTAGTTAATTCTCTACATGGGTTTAGTTGACCATGGTTGCATTATTCATCATATCATTTCTTTTTCTATTCATCACAAAAGGAATTCGATTATTGTTCATCTTCTTCCTTCATTCTTTCATGGAAAAGCTTTCTTGCTTTTGATTTTGTGATGATAAATGAGTGAGAAAAAGATAATAAAAGAGAGCAAAAATCCTACTTCATCATCCTCATCTTCCCTTGCCATTTAGATGAGGGTGTTCACATCATTTCATGAGTGTTAGCTTGTGTTAACGAAACTTCAAGGTAGATCATCTTAGTATCGAAGATCAGAAGCAAAGGTTGCATCTTTCTCTTCGTGGAACCGCTCGAGAGTCCGGATCCCGATGATCGCAGCGAAGGGACCACAACACGGAGCATATGAAGTGAAGGACCGGATCTACAAAGGTTGTAATCCCTCTCACTTAGTGTTAAAGTTGTTAACATGTTAGTTTTCGCCAAAACTCTAGTTTAAAGATCCGTATTCGGGTTGTTCGGCACGACTAAATTTTTAATCGGGCATGGTTGATGCCTCGTAGACCCTTGTGCGCGTGCCTAGCAACCCTACACTAGTATATCCAATATTTCATATATGTTCTTCTGCTGCTGATATTCTGTGATGTGATCACTTGATATTCTGAGACGAATGCTTATATTATATATATGATATATAATAAATATTGATGCTTTTGTTTCTTCTGTGATGCTTAGGAAGCATAAATTGATGGGATTTCATTAATGAGATTAATGAAAGAAAAAGAAACCTAAAGATGTTGTAAAAACTTGTTTTAAAAACTGGTAGCTCTAGTTCTTGCTTTGCATAGCGGTATTCCTTGTAGAATATCCAACACCTTATTCGATAAGGAAAGAGCTGAGATCCCTTCACCGGGAGTGACCTCTTTAGCGAAACTGGCCGATGCTACAACCCACTCGGTTTATCTTTTGATTGCTTCTATAGTTTTTGCTTTGCATAGTGGTATTTGTGAAATATCCTGCACCTCATTCGATGAGGAAAGAGGCGAGATCCCTTCACCGGGAGTGACCCCTTCAGCAAAACTAGTAAAAGCCTAAAAAACACCCCTTTTTCAAAATCACTCGATTCTACAACGATATCAAGTTCATTACGCAAAAGGTTTTCTTAAAACCTGTCGTAGCCCTCCGTCATTTCAGATAAGTACTACTTAGTATTCGTGCTACGTTTGTTGGCTGGGTCAAGGTATAGTGTGCGGTAGCTAACTAGTGCTTATCTGCTGCATACAATGCGATTTGATTAGGGTAGTCGTGCGACTTTGATGGCCTGCGTCAAGGGTCGTGCGGGTGGGTTTAATTCAATCATGAAATGCACGGGTTGAACTTGACTAGCGGACTATGGTTTGTTGTCCTGCGTCAAGGTCATAGGACGCTAGGGGAAGAATATTATCGGGAATTTCAAGTGTTGAAATTTGCAATGAGATTGCATATTTTCTATGAGATAGTTGGATCCCGATACCCACTGAGAGTAAGAGTTACTCCTGAGAGAGTTTTACACATTACAATTAGCCGATCAAGTAGGTGTTTAGAAAGGTGTTAATGGGGTTACGCCCCTGGGAAAACGAGGTTTATTTTAATTAGGTCCGTGCGAAAGCATGGGGAACCTCCCTCAAAGTACCGACACTAGCTTGGCCGAATGATTGGCGAACTTGTAGGGTGTAATTAATCCCGGCTAGTCTTACCTTTTAGGGTTTGAAGGAAGATTTGATAAAAACAGTGGGAGCCATCCTGATTAGATAAAATAATAACCAATCTGATCTTGAAAGAGTGCACGCAGAGTGTTTTCTTCTCTCTCTCTCCAGGTAGCGACCATGTCATGCCTTAATCAAGATAAAAATATGGATGCAGTGACCGAACCTTCTTATTATACTGTGCTAGGGAACGTTGGTTCCGCTGTATCTTATAACTGTTATAAGTCCGAGCAGGAAATAGGGGAATATCCGGACTCCCATGCCACCCAATCGAAGAAAGTGCATGTTGATGCATCTTCTTCGGGTGCGTTCATTGCCGAGAACTATTTCTCAGTATCCTCTACATCCTAGGTATGAGATACCGGATCAGGATCCCATATATGTAATCTATTACTTGGGCTACAGACATGCAGAAAACTAAGAATGGGTGATATGTCTCTAAGTGTTAGAAAATGGTACAATTGTTGCAGCCAAACCAGTTGGCGAATACCACCTTGTATTAATATATTGATTCTGAATGAATGTTATTACATACCGAACCTGATATACAACATTACATCGGTTTCTTTAATGAGTTAAAGAAGGATATAATTCTGTATTGGAGGATAATGTTGTGAACATTTTCTTGAATCAAGAGTTGATTAGATCAGGCACGTTATATAATAGCATATACGTTTTAAATCAAACCACAGTTCAAAGTATCTAGAGCACACACATGAGGAATAGTTCAGAAATGAACGAATCCTTCTTGTGGCATCGTAGACTAGGTCATATCAATGAGACACGACCAACTAAAGTTACATAAGGATGACTATAAGAATCTGTTCGAATTTTCATCTTATGATACTTGCCAGTCTTGTTTCTATAAGTCGATGTTGCGCACCCCAGGTGTTCGCGGGGAGGCGAAATTTGCAAAAAAATGATTTTTACAAGCTTCACTACACCGACTAGAATCAAGGATCGTTCATAAACCCTAGCTAGCAAACTACTTGAGGTTTAACTACTCGGATACGAAGTTATACCTCACGATACTTGTCCTTCGGATCTTCATCGCTATCTTCCTCGTCTACATATGCTCCAAGGATCGATCCGGATCGTAGCAACCTCCACGGCCTCCTTGAGTCAAAGACGATCCACCCGAGAGTCTATAGTCCGAGCTCCACCTCAAAACCGAGGTAACTAGGGCAACAAGCTTGCTTATCTTAATGTCCTAGGTGATGCATAGTATGAAGATAGATTTATTTGTCTCTTGAAACCCTAGGATTCTCAACACATGAGAGCTTTTAAGGTTTGTAGTGAGGAAGAAGAAGAGAGCAAGAATGAGAGCTCACTAGAGGAAAAAGAAAGTATTTTAATAAATGATCATCCAAATGAAAATGTGATGGCTCCCTTGACTTGACAACTCTCATGGCAAGAAAATATCTCACAAAAAAATATCTAGTGCCACAAAATATCTCACAAGAAATATCTAAAGTCAAAAAGTCAAACCAAGTCAAATGGTCAATCCAAGTCAAATGGTCAATACAAGTAGCCATGCCACAATTATCATTTACAAAAATAACAAATACTTTCCTCCACCTCATAATTGTTTTAATCAAGTAAATGGTCAAAACCCTAATCAGGTGTCTTCTTCTGTGCTCCTCACATCCGTATATACATACCCGCATTCGTGTTCCGAGAAACACGAATACAAAGAGACGAAACTGATCCATCAATATAATACTAGGATCCGACTTAAACCAAAGCCCACTAGTATTATCCGCCCGAACATCATACGCGCACAAGTGTACGTAAGTGATCGAAGCCTTTCCGTAAAACCATACGTCCTCTACTCCTTTTTCCCAGTGCAGGGAAACTCTCTGTGTGAGACTCTAAAGACTCGACACTACACTGGCAGTGGGTTTAACCACAGGCCGCAAGCGGTACTAGCTGCACGTAACGGTCCCCAGGTAGATGTCGATAAGAAGGCCGATGAGGAAAGCCTATCCGAACTCCCACTGAGCCTGAATGTGATAATCTCTGTACAGTCCGGTCTGTTTGTCTAAGAGTATCGCATATCGGGCCTAGGAGGACGGTAAACATCAGACCCCTAATAGCGGTATAAGTCGTGTCGGAGTGTAACCCAGAACACCGGGATGATGTGAGATGTGATTTTGTGCACACCAGATGCACTCATTGGGGATTTTCATTCGTGCATGCTAGTTGCACTGGATTGAGGTTTTCGTGCACTGTAGATGCACTAGATGTTGTGGTCGTGCACACCGTTGCACTTCGTTTTTCTTTTGTGCATATTGTGGCACTTGTATTGGATTTGATTTCCATGCACACCAGACGTACGCGATTATTGGATGCGACTTTTTGGGCTGATTTTTGCTCTTGAGCACCTTGTTTTCATGATGCGTACTATATATGTAGTATAGTATTTGATTAGTGCATTTGGGTTTTCGGTAGTGGATTTTGAGATCTGTATCTTCTTTGTGACTCCGATGATATGCGTGCAAGTCCGATAATTTGCGTGACGCTTGACGGAGTTCGGTTTTGAGTCTCGTACTCATTTTCCGGTACACAGGATGCGCTCTGGTATTTCTGTATCTTCCGTGATTTTGGAGCCCCATTGATTTGAGCGGATTATTGAAATGTTTTAATATGTAGAGAGTTAAATTTAAATTCGGGGACCGAATTTATTTAAGGGGGAAGATTGCAACATTTCAGAAATATAAAATATTATTTTTGGAAATTTAATATTAAAATAATATATTTTTGCGAAACTACCCGATTTACGAAATTTGGGGTTTTCGGAAAGTGGTATAAGTGTATACCAACATTTGGAAATTTATCGGAGATTAAAATGATATTTATCGGATTTTTGGGCAAAATCCGTATTTTGTTACAATTTTTCCGTGACTTGTGCACCGTGTCATGTGCATGTTGGTTTTTTAGTTTTGTGACTTTTGAGTTTTGAGAGTTAAAGAAAGAGAATGAGAAGGAAAAGAATTGAGTTTGTGTGTGAAAGGATTAATGGATATAAAACAAAAGGGTAGAAGAAACAAGAATAGATATTTTGTGAGAGAGGTGAGTGTAGGGAGAGATATTTGTTATGAGAGAGTGAGGCTAAGAGAGGGAGAGAGGGTTAACTTGGCTACCCCATTTCCTTCACCCCTCCATTATTTACTTCATCTTCATCATCTTCATCATCTCCATCACTTCCTCACTACCCCAATACCACATCTCCAATCCTTCACCAAAACCCTATACCCCCTTCATTAAAAACATTCATTCTAAACCCATAGAACCTTTCAAGTTTGGATTTTGAAGACTTTGAGCAACTCTAGAATTTTCCTAAGTGTACAATGAGGTATATCTCTTCACTTCTAGATTGTAATCGTGTTAAATATCGTATTTTGTGGATTTTGTGATAGGATTCTGAGATCTGCTATGACCCGGGTACCCTAAAAATTATTTAACGAACACATAGAGACATGCAGGTAACCAGGAACCTACCCTAGAAACCCGAGCCCATTTCCTCTTTCCCAGGCCGCAGATTTATTCCAACTTTGTGGTGAAACATGGTGATTTTTGGTCTGCAGCTTCCTTATCCTATATCTAGAGTAACCTGATATGCAAAATTTGCTAATTTGACCTGAACCAAAATCTGGGAGCACATTGAGGTGTTTTTTGGCTATGTATCCGTATTTTTGAATTCTAGGTTTTAGTATTTGATATTTGATTGGGTCTTTGGATGTTTGTACGTCAACGACGAGGGTTGTTTGGTTGTTTTTGCATGCGTAGGCTATATGTTCTAACCTATGAGCGCACCGTATGCCGTATCGGTTTTCGGACATTGATTTTGATGGTATTGCGATATGTGTTGATATTGTTGGTACCTTCGCATGGATTCCGAGACGACGAAGCACATCGACTACGGCTAAGCGAGTAGTTTAGCAGGTGAGTAGATTTATATCTACGGGGGAAGTCGGGTGGATGGCGTATAGTACCCTCGCAAACATTGATATGGAATATCGTTTGATTATTATATCCTGATAAATGATATGCGACGAACATGATTATAGGGTTTAATAACGATAATATGATAAGAGTTGATGCTAATGAACATAGTGACATACGAGAATATGAAATGATAAGTGAATTATGATAGGTACGAATTGAAAGAGAACGAGTATACGATGTGATATGATGACTTAGTGTGATATGTCGTTGCATGGATGCGAGTCGATATGAGATGGTTGATACCTTTGTCGGTCCACGATATGAGATTGATACAGATGTGACCTAGGATATAGGTATATATACATATATAATGTTGTGAATCTTGAGTGATATGCCGTACGACGGATTTTACCGTACGTGATGTTGTGAGGCTGGATGCCGATTGATAGATTCACCGACTCGGATATATTGTAAACACGTATACCTTATAACTTTTAGCTGACGATATACTTTATGCTACGTTCATGTCATTCTCATTGCAGTGTATATATGCTTGTGCTAGTACACCTACACCATTATCGATGATGCGTATGTTAAACTTATACAGATTGGCTGGCTCACACACTTTCATCATCGATAATTGCTATGTCACTACACAGTAGAATTGCTACATCATGCCATGATATACTTACTATGCTCACATCACTGTTCCATATTGCATGATATACGGATATGCTTACATTCTGTTATATGTTGCATACCTACATGTTTACACATATGCCTTGCCATGACTACATACTAGCTACCCATATACCTATATGGTATTGTACCATTAGAGATAGGTATATACACATATGAGACATGGCTACATGTACATCTTGCATACATACTTACATGTACACCCGTATACCTTGATATATCTACACATATACCTGGAGGGTATTACATCATTACTGATAGGTAGATACACATATCTTGCTATATCGACATGGTTACGCATACCTGGCTATAACTACATGTTCACCTTTATATGACGTTGCGTTTGGTTTCGGAGAAATTTGGAACCGCATGATATATTTAATGACTTGTTGCAGTTAAATAGCGGTTTTTCCTTTATATGCTCATATTACTGTTTCATGTTACATATATTATATTTCATGGATATCACATTGTAATTTAGCTTTCATATGATGTTTTCTGGATGTTTTAATCCTGCGTATATATATGGACGCTGATATACATATGTATATTTACGTATATATATATATATCAGTGGTATGAGACGCTGTTATATATGTACACCTACATAATAAATCATCATAATGATCTATGCAATTATACTTATTCATTAGATATGAGGGCCGATATTATGGTCGATATGAGGGCCGATATTATGGTCGATATGAGGGCCAATATTGTGGTCGATATGAAGGCCGGTGTTATGGTCGATATGAGGGCCGATGTTATGGTCGATGTGAGGGGCCGATGTGCCCGATGTGTGGATGACATGTTTTATTTCGTACTCCGCATTTATTTGATATGCATTGCTTCATGTATTAGTAGTACCTGATAAAGTACCTTTCATGACTGTTGCATATATATATATTTTTGATGTGTCGTGAGAGACACACGTTGATTTATATCCTCATACTTACCTGCCTATGTTTTCACGATATTTGCATGCATGAGTTTTTGTGTTGGTGGTTGACACGTGGATGAGATCCACATGCATACAGGCATTTGATTATGTGGTTGGATGATATCCACTTGCTGATAGGCGTTGTTTATGTTGTCGGCACACATGCAGATACGGCCACCCTAGATATCATAGTATTACCTTTATGATATAGTTGATCTAGGAATTTTTGTTTATTTCGATTTCTACCTGATGATGTTTTCTACTCATGAGTTGGCAACTCACCCCCGTTGTGCCTCAGTTGTTGCAGGTTTTCCGCTTGGATCAGTAGCGGCATCGCTGGCACACAGCTGTTCTGCATGATTTGTTTTGGCCGATGGTACATGTTGGATCGTTCCACTCTTGTATTATTATTCCTGTTGTATCTAGTTAACTCCATCAAATCAGAAATTAGTATTTGTATCAGTAGTAAGACTTAGCAAGACTTGTAGTTGCGAGACTTGAGCGATGGGTTATATGTTCGCTTGGTGGGTTGATGTCTTGCTTTACTTTTCTTTTGTGGTGATCTTCGCCTTTGAGCGTCGTATACATATATTCTATCTTGCATGGTTGTGATCCGCCGTTTGGCGAAGAGCAAGCTCCCGCTTGGGGATGCCTTTTATATTACCATGGGTTTGTGGTTTTGGATCAAAATATACGAGGGAGGGGCTGCCCGAATTTCAAAAGACAAAACATGATTCATTATACCTTTATTTCCAAACTTCACCTCTTCCTATTTCTTAAAAAGGTTTAGATTTCTGGGTTTTCGGCTTACTTAATTTACGTTGCTCCTGTAGACGTTGCGTGAATTAAGTGCCGGTCACGAACTAAATTTCGGATCGTGACACGTGCGACTATCCCGGCTAATCGCATCACATGCAAGCAGGAAGACATCACTTAGCTATCGTACACTACGGCTTGACGGATGTCAACAAATGCAGCATGAATACTAAGTAATCTACTTCCTGAAATGACAGAGGGCTACGGCTAGTATTGAAGAAAACCTTTAGCGTAATGAACTTGGTATCATCATAGGAACTGAGTGATTTTGCAAATTTATAGTAACATAAAATTTTTCTTAAGAGCGAACTCCCGGTGAACGGATCAAGGCTCTTCCCTCATCGAACGAGGTGCAGGATATTCCTAACTGAATACCTCGATGCAAAGCAAAAGACTATGGCTATACAATTTGCAAATTTATACTAACTGTTGGGTTGCTTCGCACGACAGCAAGGTTTCGGGAGGCATCGTCCATGCCATTTAAAAAAAATTACCATGCTAAACAATCCTAACCCAAGAATCTTAACTAGAGATTTAGACAATACATTTTGTAAACAACTTTACATCTAAGTGAGTAGGGATTACAACTTTTGTAGTCCGGTCCTTCTCTTCTATAGCTCATTGTAGTGGTCCCTTCGCTGGGATCAATGAACTCCCGGACTCTTGAGAGGCTCCACAAGGTGAATGATGCATACTTTCTTGAAGTCTTCAAAGTCGAAGATGATCTACGTCGACGAAACACGGACTCAAGCTATCACTTTACTAATATGGAATTAGTGAAGCTAACACCCTAAACTAAATGGCTAGTTTGGTAGAGGATGATGATGTATGAATTTTTCTCACATTAGAATTTAATTTCTCACTATTTTTCTTTATCTCCTCAAAACCTAGAAAGAGCTTGAAGGAGATGAAGGAGATGATCAATGAAAAGAGAATGAGAGTGTGTGGTTAGAAATGCAACCATGGGTGAGTTTATGTCATGCACTAACCCTTGTAGAGAATTGACCATGGCTAAGTGATAAGGGTTAGGTTAATAAATATCTTAGATAAAACAAAATTGGTGGACTAAGTCAATGGTTCTACAAGCTTCATCTAAGCTCAACCATGATAAATATCCAAGCAATTTTGAATTACTTAATATAAATAAAAACCCAAACATTATTAATAGCATGATGTAAGTCTCATACACCCATGTTGCATGTATAACCTAGCATGCCGCAATAATATATATCACATATATATAATTTGTGAACAAAAGAAAACAATACAATAAACATATATCACATATATGTTAAATGTATCAAAAGTGAGAAAAAGAAATACTTATGTGAGCATATATTAGTTAATGTAATTTAATATATCAAATATATAATTATACATTAAATTATTAAATTAAAACTTGATTTAATAATCCGGCTATATCACATATAACCGACTAATATAATATGTATCATTTCATCGAATCAACACTTGATCCGATAACCCGGCTATATCATATATAACCGGCCGATATCATATATCGTGAGAATAGAATACGGTATCACATACGTGTATCAATCTCGGTCCCGCACATATCACATATGTGCTCCTACTTCATTTCGCATGAGCCAGGAAACCTCTGTGTAGGACTCTAAAGACTCGTCAATACGCCGGCAGTAGGTGATGATCATATCAAACATCCACAAACCGCAAGCGGTCTTCTAAACGTAACGGCCACCCGGGTATTGAGCGATTAGAAGATCAACAAGCAAGCCTGCTCATACTCCTGCTAATCCAATCAGTAAAACTACCGTACAGTCCGGTCTCTTTATCTGATATGTCGCATATCCAGTCTAGGGGTGGTAAACGTCAGACCCCAGTAACCGATAAGTCATGCCGATGTGAGGCTCATAACGGGTCGAGAAATTATTGATAACACTTACCATTAGATCTCCATATCAGCCCTGTCCAGGGACTTCCTGTTATAGCCAATCGAACACCGCGCAACATCAAACCCCCAATACTGGGAGAGACGAAACCCCTCCTATCGCTCATTGCCTCCATGTGATTCAAGACTGTATCCAAAAGACACCGTTTTTCACGTTCTCTTGAATGTGGTAAGGTGGAAATCAAAGCACAGTGGGAATCACACAAGACACTATGACGATCTTGGGTCTACAGACTAACCTATACTAGTGTCACCAGAGAACTGCTATCTGACGATAGGTATAATACCAGCTAGGAGTTCTCGGCGAGTCCTTTCAGTGTACCAAGTCTCCACTGAGCACCCGTATACCATCTTTGATGTCAAACACCAATGGATGTAGGATCATCCATCGACCATCATATGGGTCAAGAAGCGTATACGCTAGTCTACTCTGGAGTATCGATGCCCTGTCTCGATACACCCTCGACTAGGAACTATTAAAGGATGTACTTATGGACTACCCTGGCCCCACTAGTATGATCTACATCATAGTGCTAGTAGTCAAGTACACATCCTAAGGGCTTTATCAACATGTGAGAGCAAGACAGTATCATTATACAAGTCTACATGTTAAGACAAAGAGCAACCAGATAGCATACTATCATGTCGAGCAATAATGTCCTCTCTCTATATATCCAAGCATCCACTATAATATACATCATATGTACAATAATGGCCTCTAGGGCATATACATAACTAACAATCTCCCACTTGCACTAAGGCCAGTAGTTGTAGTTTCTCATATCCAACATCCCGAAGAGTCTCTCAAATTGTATCTGGGGTATGGCCTTTGTGAGTGGATCCGCCGTGTTGTCCTTCGTGTCAACTCTCCTGACCTCGATCTCCCGGCGATCAACTATTTCCCGGATCAGGTTATACCATCTCAGAATATGCCTGGATCGCTGATGGGACCTGGGTTCCTTGGCCAATGCCACCGCTCCATTGTTATCGCAATACAAAGGTATTGGATGTTCAATGGACAGAACCACTCCAAGTTCAGTTATGAACTTCTTCATCCAGACAGGCTCTTTGGCAGCGTTGTATTCAGCCTCTATCGTCGAGTCTGCCACGGTTTCCTTCTTGGAACTCTTTCAACAAACCGCCCCTCTATTGAGGGTAAAGACAAATCCCGAGACCGACTTATAGTCGTCCTTATCACTCTGGAAGCTCGAATCGGTAAATGACTCCACCTAGAGTTCACCGTTACCATACACCAAGAACATCTCTCTAGTCCTTCTCAAGTACTTGAGAATGTTTTTCACAGTTTCCCAGTGACTCTCTCCTGGATCTGCTTGATACTTACTCACTACACTTAGTGAGTACGCTACATCGGGTCTGGTACATAACATCGCGTACATGATAGAGCCTACTGCCGAAGCATAGGGTATCCCTTGCATGCAAGCTCTCTCCAAATCATTCTTCGGAGACATCTGTTTGGAGAGAGTGAGTCCTGTGATTGTGGATAAATTCCCACGCTTGAATTATTCCATACTAAACCTCTTTAGTATGGTGTCAATGTACCTGGATTGGGACAATCCCAGTATCTGTTTAGATCTATCTCTATAAATATTAATCCTTAAGATGTAGGAGGCATCATTTAGATCTTTCATTGAGAATCTTTGTGATAAGAAGAGCTTGACCCAGTGCAGCATAGGAACATCATTTCCTATCAAGAGTATATCATCCACGTACAATACGAGGAAGACAACCTTACTCTCTGCCACCTTCTTGTATATACAAGGTTCATCTATGTTTTTGATGAAGTCAAACTCTTTGAATACCACATCAAAACAGATGTTCCAACTCCGCGATGCCTGCTTTAACCCGTAGATGGATTTAAGTAGCTTGCACACCTTCCCGCTGCTCCCACTGTCCACGAAGCCCTCTGGCTGAGTCATGTACACACACTCTTCCAAATCACCATTTAGAAATGTGGTCTTAACATCCATTTGCTAGATTTCGTAGTCATGGTATGCAGCGATGGCAAGTAGGATCCGGATGGACTTAAGCATAGGCACTGGAGAAAAGGTTTCATCATAATCCACACCTGGTCGTTGACGAAAACCCTTTGCAACAAGTCTAGCTTTGAAAGTCTCAACTTTTCCATCTACACCAAGTTTCTTCTTAAAGATCCATTTGCTCCCAATGGGTTTTACCCCTTCAGGAGTAACTTCCAAAGTCCATACTTTGTTGGTGTACATGAATTCTATCTCAGATCGCATTGCATCCAGCCATTTCACAGAGTCCCCACTCTTGATGGCCTGCTCGAAGCTAGTTGGGTCATCATCTTCCATGATGCAATCCTTGCTCCCACCATCAACGAGAAAACCACAGTATCTCTCAGGTGGATGAGGAACCCTACTAGATCGGCGGAGAGGCTGAGGTTCGTTGGGAACTATCGAATCCTCTGGTTTCCACTAAATCTTCAGTTGCAGTTTGTGCTGCTGGAACTTCTTCCAGCTCTACCTCTTTGCCACTAATTTCTTTCACAAGAAATTCCTTTTCTAAAAGGGTGGCGTATTGAGAAAAAAACACCTTTTGGTCCTCAGCGTGGTAAAAAATATATCCTTGTGAATTCTTTGGATATCCCACAAACTTGCAAAGAACTGATCGCGCCTCGAGTTTGTCCGGATTTTGCCTTTTGACATAGGCCGGACAACCCCATATCTTAACCCGTTTAAGATATGGTCTCCTTCCCCTCCATATCTCATATGGGGTTATAGGCACCAATTTAGATAGAACTTGATTCAATAGGTATGCTGCTGTCTCAAGCGCATAACCCCAAAAGGAAATAGGCAACTCAGCGGTGCTCATCATAGAGCGCACCATATCTAATAGGGTGTGATTCCTCCGTTCCAATACACCGTTGTGCTGTGGTGTATACGGAGGAGTAAGCTGAGAGAGAATCCCATTCTCTTTTAAATAGTCCAGGAACTCATTACTCAAGTATTCTCCTCCTCGATCAGATCGAAGGATCTTAATACTTTTATCCGTCTAGTTCTCAACTTCATGCTTATATTCTTTGAATTTCTCAAAAGCTTCAGACTTGTGTTTCAACAGGAACACATGTTCGTATCTTGAGAGATCGTCAGCGAATGTAATGAAGTACGAGGAACCATTCCTGGCATGTGTAGACATGGGACCGCATACATTACTATGTATCAGTCCCAAGAGTTCCGTAACTCTTTCTTCGTGTCCAGTAAACGGAGTTTTGGTCATCTTTCCTTTGAGACATGACTAGAAAGTTTCATAAGATGATAATTCAAACGGATTCAAATATCCATCCTTATGTAACTTAGCTAGTCGTGTCGTATTGATATGACCTAGTCTACAATGCCACAAGAAGGATTCGTTCATTTTTGAACTCTTCCTCTTGTGTGTTTTTGTACGTTAGAACTGTGGTTTGATTTAGAACGTATATGCCATTATTTAACGAGCCTGATCCAATCAACTTTTGATTCAGGAAGATGTTCATAACATTATCCTGTACTACAAAATTATATCCTTCTTTACTTAATAAATAAACTGATATAAGATTGCATATCAGGGTCCGTATGTAATAGCATTCGTTCAGAATCATTGTATTACCATTTGGTAATACAAGGTGATATTTGCTAACCGCTTCGGTTGCAACATTTGCACCATTCCCCACTCTTACGGAATGATCACCCATTCCCAGTTCTCTACCTTTCCTTAGCCTATGTAACATATTACATATATAGGATCCCGATCTAGTATCTAATACCCAGGACGTATAGTGTACTGAGAAACAGTTCTCGGTGACTAACACACCCGAAGAAGATGCATCAACATGCTTATTCTTCGTTTGGGCGGCGTGGGAATCCGGATATTCCCCTATTTCCTGCTCAGTCTTATAACAATTATAAGAAAGAACGTAACCAACGTTCCCCTACTCAGTATAACAAGCGGGTTCGGTCAATACATCCATATTATTATCTTGATTAAGGCCTGACATGGTCGCTACCTGGAGAGAGAGAAGAAAACACTTTAGCGTATGCTCTTGCAAGATTAGATTGGTTATTATCTGATCTAATCAGGATGGCTCCCACTGTTTTTATCAAATCTTCCTCCAAACCCTAAAAGGTAAGACTAGCCGGGATAAATTACACCCTACAAGTTCGCCAATCTTTCGACCAGGCCAGTGTTTGGTACTTTGAGGGAGGCTTCCCGTGCTTTCGCACGGAAATAATTAAAATAAATCTCGTTTTCCCAGAGGCATAACCCCGTTAACACCTTTCTAGACACCTACTTGATCGACTAATTGTGATGTGTAAAACTCTCCCAAGAGTAACTCTTACTCGCAGTGGGTATCGGGATCTAACTATCTCATAGAAGGTATGCAATCTCATTGCAAATTTCAACACTTGAAATTCCCAATAGTATTTTGCCCCTAGCTACTTATGACCTTAACATGGTCAACAAATCATAACCGCTGGCCAAGTTCAACCCGTCATTTCCTGATTGAATTAAACCCAACCGTACGACCCTTAACATGGTCAACAAAGTTGTATGACTACCCTAATCCAATCGCATCACATGCTTTAGAAGATAAGCACTAATTAGCTACCGCACACTACGCCTTAACATGGTCAACAAACGTGGCACGAATACTAAGTAGCATTTATCTGAAATGACGGAGGGCTACGACAGGTTTTTATGAAAACCTTTTGCGTAATGAACTTGATATCGTTGTAGAAACAAGTGATTTTGAAAAGGAGTGTCTTTGAGACTTTTACTAGTTTCGCTAAAGAGGTCACTCCCGGTGAAGGGATCTCGGCTCTTTCCTTATAAAATAAGCCGCATGATATTTCACAAATACCACTATGCAAAGCAAGAACTATAGAAGCAATCAAAAAAGAAAACCGAGTGAGTTGTACCATCTGCTAGTTTCGCTAAAGAGGTCACTCCCGGTGAAGAGATCTCGGCTCTTTCCTTATCGAATAAGGTGCTGGATATTCTACAAGGAATACCGCTATGCAAAGCAAAAACTAGAGCTGCCCTTTTTGAAAATTTGATTCTACAACATCTTTTAGGTTTCTTTTCTTTCATTAATCTCATTAATGAAGTCCCATCATTTATGCTTCCTAAGCATCACAGAAGAAACGAAAATACAACGTACGCTTATGCCATCCGCATTCACCACAGTGTCCCGTTATGGACCGTTAGGTTACTTAACTAACAGCATAGCGGGGCGGGACTAGCGCGGGTGCACAACATAAGCAACGTTTATTATATATCTTATATATAACAATAAAGAATTTGTCTCAAGCATATAAAGTGATCACATCACATAATATCAGCAGCAGAAGATAACATATGAAATATTGGATTTACTAGGAATTCCGTGTTTTAAATTAAGCCAATATAAAATACAGATTCCACGGTCGCGATGAATAGCCAAACCAACATCCTTAGACCCCTACGAGAGCGGCAAGCAACCCTACTAATTCTAGAGTTAGGAGACCCGGTCTCGACTTCTCGAGATGGTCTCCCACTGGACTCTAAAACCTGCTTACTTGTGCTCCTCTTCTTGGGTCTATCCTAATGCGGAAAAGTAAATAATATACATCAATGGTGACATTATCCTCAACCCGGAAGTGCCCCAATAAAATAATATTACATACAATGAATTTTACATGAATGAAAATAAAAAATCTCATCTCATATAAAACCCCCGGCTATTCAAAATACGACGATCCAATATAACATATCAGAGCAACACATAACATCACATGTCATCAACGTACGTAAATAGGAGTATCCCAATTGTCATTGACATATAGCAATGAAACCGACGATACACCACATATTACACTTACGGTCGTAGAAAAGAAAATGTCAAACTACAACATTTGGAATCTATAATCACCTTAGATATCATAAACCCGAAATATCACATATCTCGGATTTCATGCCTAACAATATGAATTCCAAATATTGTATCACATTCCACAAACAGCTAGACGATGTTAAACATTTCGATCGAATCAACAAACACCCAAAATTTCCCAAAAAGCTCAACTCTTGAGCGGTGTTAGAAATACCCAGAACCATACCACAGTGCCCATGGACCAGCAGCTGAAGGCCCGTCCCAAGCCTATCGGGGTTTTGGAAAAATTTCCAGAGAGGGGTCCAAATTTGGGCTTTCGGGGTTCGATCGGATTTCTAACTTCGTCTAGACTTCGCCTAAAGCTCTAGCTTGTCTCTGATACGACTGTTGGGTTGCTTGGCACGACAGCAAAGTTTCGGGAGGCATCGTCCATGCCATTTAAAAAAATTTGCCATGCTAAACAATCATAACCCAAGAATCTTAACTAAAGATTTAGACAATAGATTGTGTAAACAACTTTACATCTAAGTGAGTAGGGATTACAACTTTTGTATTCCGGTCCTTTTCTTCTATAGCTCCTTGTAGTGGTCCCTTAGCTGCGATCAATGAACTCCCGGACTCTTGAGAGGCTCCACAAGGTGAATGATGCATACTTGCTTGAAGTCTTCAAAGTCGAAGATGATCTACATCGAAGAAACACAGACTCAAGCTATCACTTTACTAATATTGAATTAGTGAAGCCAACACCCTAAACTAAATGGCTAGTTTGGTAGAAGATGATGAAGTATGAATTTTTCTCATTTTAGAATTTAATTTCTCACTATTTTTCTTTATCTCCTCAAAACCTAGAAAGAGTTTGAAGGAGATGAAGGAGATGATCAATGAAAAGAGAATGAAAGTGTGAGGTTAGAAATGCAACCATGGGTGAGTTTATGTCATGCACTAACCCTTGTAGAGAATTGGCCATGGCTAAGTGATAAGGGTTAGGTTAATAAATATCTTAGGTAAAAAAAAATTGGTGGACTAAGTCAATGGTTCTACAAGCATCATCTAAGCTCAACCATGACAAATATCCAAGCAATTTTGAATTACTTAATATAAATAAAAACCCAAACATTATTAATAGCATGGTGTAAATCTCATACACCCATGTTGCATGTATAACCTAGCATGTCACAATAATATATATCACATATATATAATTTGTGAACAAAAGAAAACAATACAATGAACATATATCACATATATGCTAATTGTATCAAAAGTGAGAAAAACAAATACTTAAGTGAGCATATATTAGTTAATGTAATTTAATATATCAAATATATAATTATACATTAAATTATTAAATCAAAACTTGATTTAATAATCCGGCTATATCACATATAACCGACTAATATAATATGTATCATTTCATCGAATCAACACTTGATCCGATAACCCGGCTATATCACATATAACTGGCTGATATAACATATCGCAAGAATAGAATACGGTATTACATACGTGTATCAATCTCGGTCCTGCACATATCATATATGTGCTCCTACTTCCTTTCGCATGAACCAGGAAACCTCTGTGTAGGACTCTAAAGACTCGTCAATACGCCGGCAGTAGGTGATGATCATATCAAACACCCATAAGCCGCAAGCGGTCTGCTAAACGTAATGTCCACCCTGGTATTGAGTGATCAGAAGATCAACAAGCAAGCCTGCTTATACTCCTGGGAATCCAATCAATAACACTACTGTATAGTCAGGTCTCTTCATCTGCTATGTCGCATATCCAGTCTAGGGGTGGTAAACGTCAGACCCCAGTAACCGATAAGTTGTGCTGATGTGAGGCTTATAACGGGTCGAGAAACTACTGATAACACTTACTAGTAGATCTCTATATCAGCCCTAGCCAGGGACTTCCTGTTATAGCCAATCGAACACAGTGCAACATCAAACCCCCAATACCGGGAGAGACGAAACCCCTCCTATCGCTCATTGCCTCCATGTGATTCGGGACTGTACCCAAAAACCACCGTTTTGAACGTTCTTTTGAACTTGGTAAGATGGAAATCAAAGCACAGTGGGAATCACACAAGAATCTATGACAATCTTGGGTCTACAGACTAACCTGTACCAGTGTCACCAGAGAACTGCTATCTGACGATATGTATAATACCATCTAGGAGTTCTCGCCGAGTCCGTTCAATGTACCCAGTCTCCACTGATCACCCGTATACCATCTTTGATGTTAAACACCAATGGATGTGGGATCATCCATCGCCCATCATATGGGTCAAGAAGCGTATACGCTAGTCTACTCTGGAGTATCGATGCCCTGTCTCGATACACTCTCGACTAGGAACTATTAAAGGATGTACTTATTGACTACCCTGGCCCCACTAGTATGATCTACATCATAGTCCTAGTAGTCAAGTACATATCCTAAGGGCTTTATCAACATGTGAGAGCAAGACAGTATCATTATACAAGTCTACATGTTAAGACAAAGAGCAACCAGATAGCATACTATCACGTCGAGCAAGAAAGTCCTCTCTATATATATCCAAGCATCCACTATGCTATACATCATATGTACAATAATGGTCTCTAGGGCATATACATAACTAACAGTAACAAAATATTTTGCCAAAGAGGTCACTCCCTGTGAGAGATCTAGGCTCTTTCCTCGAGGAATGAGGTGCACGATATTCCTAACTGAATACCTCCGTGCAAATAAAAAAATTCGACTTTAACACCACAATATCTGATATTTGGTCGCTACAACGTGTTTTAGGTTTATTATCTTTGCATTAATCCGAATCAATGCAATCCCATCATTTAGATAATCTCATTACCTAGCATCTTTTCACAAAATCACTGAAAAAGTATGAAAAGAAAATAGAATGCACATATACACCATCCATATTCGCCACGGGGCCCCGGGTCTTCACCGTAAGGTTACTTAACTTACGGCAGGGCGGGAGTAGGGCTGGCGCGGATGAAAAATGTATATAGCATTTATTTATATATTCTATATATCACATATATGAATATATCATCATACACATATAATCACATAACAACATGCAGGAGAAAATATCACAGGCAGGTAAACATATCACAAGCATGTAATGAACATCACATAATAGGAATGGTAGGGTTACCCAAATATCCCTCGTTTCGTTCGAGGCACAAACGAAATGCGAGATTCCCCGGTCGCGTGAATAGTCTATGTAAAGCCAAAAGCAGACCCCTACAAGTGCTGTAAGCTACTAGCCAGCCCAAGAAACGAGGAAATCCAACATTATCATCATGAGGGGGCCACTCGACAATTTCTCAAATCCGGTGACTTGAGCACTCCTCCATGGGTATAACCTATACCCCCCACAAGTGAGACAAGCATCCCGCCAATCCTAGACTCGAGTCACCTGATCCCAACTCCATGAGATGTCCACCCGCTGCAATCTAGATTCCGGCCGCCTATGCGCTTCTCCGCGGGGTAATCCTAAATCTGTATTAATAAAACGGCGACAACGATCGCAACCTAATTGTGTCCCGACAAATAAAATAATACAATAGGCGGCGACTATATCCACATGTGAATTGCTATGTCCCAGAAAAAAGAATAACATATAGCGGAAACGGCGTCCACAAGTTGAAGCTCATCCCGAACAAATGAATATACAAATAGGCAACATAAATGATAATGGAAAAACATCTCATCACAAACAATTCCGCACGGGGCTATTCATTTCGCGACAATCCAACACAAACCAAACATTCACAAGATATCAACATATCAAGAACAACACAATACAATATCACAATATCGAAAATGTGCAACCCCGTCGAATTGATCAAATCAATTCATCGACGTTAAACACCGTATATCACTATACGCAATCAAATTAACTCAATTGAACACTTCATCGAGCTAATTTAAAGCCACGGGAAACTAATTCATAAACCACAAAGTCGCAAAATCGAAATTCCAAAAACTGAATTTCGAGTGCATCCCGGCTGTCTAAAATCCTTTCATGTTGACATTAAAAGTGCTCGAAACAACCCAAAACTTGCCCGAGACCCCGAGGGGGACCTTGGGAATGACCCTAGGGTTCTGTAGGGGATGTAAGTGGGGTCCATCCAACCCAAGGCCATAACAAAGTAGCCTTGGGCTGGCTGGCCAAACCAAAATCAGCCATAGGGCTGATCTCGGTTTAGGCCCTTAAACCGAGATCACCTTGTGGTGGTCTTGAGTTGGGGGACCCACCATATGTTAGTTATATGTATGCCTTAGAGGCCATTACTGTACATACGATGCATATTGTAGTGGATGCTTGGACATATATAAAGATGACTTTCTTGCTCGACATGATAGTATGCTATCTGGTTGCACTTTATCTTAACATGTACACAGATTGTCTCTATGTTACATGTTGATAAAGCCCTTAGGATGAGTACTTGACTACCAGGATTATGATGCAGATCATACTAGTAGGGACAGGGTAGTTGGCAAGTACATCCTTCAAATGTTCCTAGTCGTGGGTGTATCGAGACAGGGCATCGATATACCAGAGTAGACTAGCGTATAGCCTCTTGACCTATGTAGATGGGCGATGGATGATCCCATATCCATTGGTGTTTGACATCATAGACAATATACAGGTGATCAGTGGAGACTGGGTACACTGAACGGACTCGCCGAGAACTCCCTGATGGTATTATACCTCACGTCAGATGGCTGTTCTCTGGTGACACTGGTACAGGTTAGTCTGTAGACCTAAGATTGTCATAGATTCTTGTGTGATTCCCAATGTGCTTTGATTTCCACCTTACCACGTTCAAGAGAACGTGAAAAACGGTGGCTTTTGGGTACAGTCCCGAATCACATGGAGGCAATGAGCGATAGGAGGGGTTTCGTCTCTACCGGTATTGGGGGTTGATATTGCGCTGTGTTCGATTGGCTATAACAGGAAGACCCTGGCTAGGGCTGCTTCAGAGATATACTGGTAAGTGTTTTCAGTAGTTTCTCGACCCGTTATGAGCCTCATATCAGCACGACTTATCGAGTTACTGGGGTCTGACGTTTACCACCCCTAGACGAGATATGCGACATATCAGATGAAGAGACCGGACTATACGGTAGTGTTACTGATTGGACTCGCAGGAGTATGAGCAAGCTTGCTTGTTGATCTTCTGATCGCTCAATACTCGGGTGGCCATTACGTTTAGCAGACCGCTTCCGGCTTGTGGGTGTTTGATATGATCATCACCTACTACCGGCGTATTGACGAGTGTTTAAAGTCCTACACAGAGGTTTCCTGGCTTAAGAGAAATGGAGTAGGAGCGCATACGTGATATGTGCGGGACCGAGATTAATACGATATGTGATACCGTATTCTATTCTCGCGACATGTGACATAGGTTGGTTATATGTGATATGGCCGGGTTATCGAATCAAGTGTTGATTCGATAAGTTGTTGCATTTGATATTAGTCGGTTATATGTAATATAGCCAGATTATTAAATCAATTGTTGATTTAATGATTTAATGTATAATTATATATTTAATATATTAAATTACATTAACTAATATTAATTCACTTAAGATTTCTTTTCTCACTTAGTTTGTGCACATTGTATATATGTGATATATGTAAGTGTACATTATTTTGTGTCATGCTTGATGATACATGAACATGGGTGTGTGTATGACTTACACAATGCTAGGGATTATCTAGGGTGTTATTTATCTAAAGTTATTCAAAAATGAGTTAGACTTTGTCATGGAAAGAATCTTTGAGAAGCTTGTGGTTGCATTGACTTAGTCTTCTATTTTTGTTTAGCTTAAGATATTTATAAACCCAACCATCATAGCTAGCCATGGTTAGCTCTCTACAAGGGTTAGTGTGTGTCATATACTCACCATGGTTTATTTTCTCACCTCATGAGTTCATTCTCTCTTGCTCATTATTCATCTTCTTCTTCATTGAGAAAAGCTTGCTAGCTTTTAGATAGGTGAGAAAATAATGTGAGAAAATGATTTCTAAAGTGAACAAAATTCCTACTTCATCATCCTATACTACTTGCCATTTAGTATAGGGTGTTTGCTTCACTAATTCCGTAATTAGTGAAGAGATAGCTTGGGTTAGTGTCTCCTCGACGTAGATCATCTTCGGCCTCGAAGACTTCGATGCGAGCATGCTCGTTTCTTCATGGGAGCCTCTCTAGAGTCCGGAAGTTCATGATCGCAGCGAAGAGACGAATACACGGAGCTAATGAAGTGAAGGACCATTCTACAAAGGTTGTATTCCTTGTTCTCTTTTAGTTGCAAAGTGTTTGCATTTTTATTTCGTCGGATTTCTAGTATACAATTCTAGGGTTAGGGTTAGCTAGAACGGCAAATTTTTGAATTTGGCATGGACGATGCCTCCGGAAACCTTGCTGCCGTGGTAGGGAACCTTACAGTGGTTTCAGAGCCATGCTAGAAATTAGACGGATTTTGTTAAGGTTACGAAACCGAAATATTCCGAAACTTGCAACGCCAAAAACTGGTTTCTGTCGATTCTAAAAAGTTGTCAATTTTTTTTAAAAAAGTTCAGAATGTTATATGGGATATATCATGAACACCATGAAAATTTCAGGCAGTTTGCTCGGATTTTGGCCGAGATCAAGGTGTTGGAGATAGTGCCCTCAAAGTCAATTATTGGATCGCAAGTACGCGATTGCAATGATTAAGGCAGGACCTATACCGATATGACAGTCTTGCTCGAGATGATAGTTTGCTATCTGGTTTGTCTTTATCATCGTATATATGCTTTAGTTCACTATTGCATGATGATGGAGCCCATAGGATTCTTGCTTGACTATCAGCAGTATGATAGCGATCATATACGTGGGAGCTGGGGTCTGTAAGCACATCCTTAAAGTGTCCCTAGTCGTGGGAGTTTCGAGACAGGGCATCGATACTCCAGAGTAGACTAGTGTATACAGTCGAGACCCCAACGAGGGGCAATGGCCGGTCTCACAAGCCATTGGTGTCAGTTGGATCACCTAAGATGTATACAGGTGCTCATTTGGTTATGAGTACACTGGACAGGACTCGCCGGGAACCTGCTAGTTGGTATTATACATATCGTCAGATAGCAGTTCCCTGGTGACATGTGTACAGGTTAGTTCATCGACCTGAGATCGTCATTTGTCTCATGTGAGTTCCCACTGTGCTTAGATTACTACCCTACCACGCTCAAAGGAGTTGTGCAAACAGGTTTTAGTTGGGTACAGTCCCGAGCCATATTGGTGGCAAGTGAGTGGATCTTCGGGGATTCGTCTCTCCCAGTATTGGGGGTTGATGTCGCGCAGTGCACGGATGGCCATCACTAGAAACTCTCGGCCGAGGTAGTGGAGAATTACTGATTTGGATCAGTAGTTTCTCAGGTGGTGATGGGCTTCATGCCGACACGACTTATCGCGTTATTAGCGGTCTGACTTTATCCACCCCCCTAGACTCGATATGCGATACTCTTTAGACGACCGGACCGGACTGTATATACATTGTCACTGTCAGGCTCAGTAGGGTTTATGGATGAGTTCGCTCGTCAGCTTCCCTTCCAATCAACACATAGGCAAACGTTACGTACAGCTCGTACCTCTGACGTGCTATTGGTTATACCCAGTGCTAGTGTGTTGATGAGTCATTAGAGTCCCCCACAGACACTTTCCCAAGTTCGGGCGAAACGTTGTAGAGGCCGTATGTGTTTATGGCAAGGTTCGGAAAAAACACGTGCGTTTTCGCACGTGTCGTTTTTCGGGCAGATAATACTGGTAAGCTTTGGTTTAAGCCGGAATCCAGTATTATACTGTGTAGATATAATATCTTTGTTTCAGTTGCATTTTTATTCGGTCGTAATACAAATGCGGATATGTTTATACTGAAATTCGTTTCAGGATCACTTTTGGAAGTTGCCAATTTCCAGTTTTCTATCAGCCGTATTTTGACATTCGGTTAAATACGGATTTATCTTTTCTTGATGAGGGTGAGTCATGCTTCTAGAAGGTTCTAGAAGTGGTGATGTGGCTATTGAGTCATTTGAGCTTTAATGGTACATTTATTGTGTTCATACTTGGTGTCATTTACATTAATGGAGTTTTGTTTGTGCTAAGATATTTCTACTTGATATTTATCTTTGTGGTCACCCTCCTTGCTCCTACCATCACCTCCCTCTTCATATATATTTGGCCGGCCCCTCCCCTTGAGTTAGGATTATGGTTGTTGTAAAAAAGGTAGAGTTTTGGATGTATGAAAATTAACATATTCATATCTCATTTTCATATCGATCCAAAAGGCAACTTCATTAACCGTTCGTCCACAGCCTTGGACGTAACGAGACAAAGTGTTTTACTCATTCTCTACTTCATCTTGGTCGTCTCTTCTAGCAAATTTGACGATCGAGTTGCCTCGGTTCAGAGGCGGGAGCCCGTTTAAAGATCCGTCGACGTGGTGCCACCTGGACGACAAGACTGGAGATCGAGGAGATCGGAGCAGCCGCAACAAGCGTGGGATGGTGGTTGAAGACCGAAGGACTCGGATCATTCGGTATAACGTTTCTACCCCTTTGCAATTTGTTAGTTTAGCTTTAATGGCAGATTCAGGTTACGGTACACGATAGCGTCAGTTCGTAAAAAGTTTTTGTTCCGCATTTGATGTCTGTTAGACGGCCGGGGCGCTACCGTAGACTTACACAAGGTAGTTGGGGCCGGCCACTTTGTGGTCTTTTTGCTTGAAATATTTACTGTGTTCCAGTGACCGGGTTTTGGTGTTTCAGGTGTTGTTTGTTTTTGCTAATTTTGCATGTGATGTAATCTTACACTATAAACAATTCGGAGTGTTTCGTATTCGTAGTTTTAACATTGTTTCGGATTATTCACATATTGTCTAGGCGAAGTTAAAAAGTTCGAACGATTATCAAAAACCCATTTTTCCAAGTTTAACGTATTCGGAAAAATATGCAAGTAATTTTATGAACCCTCTAGAAGAATGAAACCCTAACTCGACTTTTTGGATCGCGGAATTGCAGTCATACCCTAGGGTTTGCCACTGTTCCGTGGCGACATGAGTGAGACTTGGGTCTGCCCTTCTACGGCTGATGCATAGGTACTGTGGCATATTCTAGGTATTATTGAACTGTGCTCAAGTGTTGAGTTGTCTGGAAATTGTGGGACTTTGATGAATCGATCGAAAATTTTAACGTTGTCCGGATATTATATGATGGGATACAATATTTGGAATCCACAAAAGTAGTTGTGAGATAACTAATTTGAATTTTATAAATCTAGCAGTTTAGTCTCATTTGATCGGTTGCCACGGGATTTTGATGTGATCAAAAGTCCGTCGCAATCACGTAGCGTACGCGGATACTCGTCGGGTAACCTTATTAGATAGCCACGCCCCATAGCCTCGACCAAGCGACTATAAGAGAACCCCGTCGCCAAAAGCATCCGTTCGGGTGCTCGTGGCAGTGGTGTTCCGCCTTAGTGCACTTTGTCGATGACATCGGGGGGTGCAGCGGTCTACTAAAGTTTCCGACGAGCATTCGATCAGGATGTCAGGAATCTTGTTGAATTGCCCGACTAGATATTAAAAGGTGTTTTGAATATTGAGACTAAAATGCGGGGTTTATAATTGTTAGGCATGCAATATCTTAGGAATTCATTTGGTTAGGCATGAAATTCGGAATATGAGATATTTCGGGTTTATGATGTCTAAGGTGGTTGCGGATTCCAACTGTTGTAGTTTTTCACTTTCTTTTCTGGACAGTAAGTGTAATATGTGGTGTATCGTCGGTTTCGTTGCTATATGTCAACGACAATTGGGATACGCATATTTCCTTACGTTGATGACATGTGATGTTATGTGTTGATGTGATATATTATATTGGATCGTCGTGTTTGAATAGCCGGGGGTTTTATGTGAGATGAGAGTTTTTCATTTTCATTCATGTAAAATTCATTGTATGTAATATTCTTTTATTGGGGCACTTTCGGGTTGAGGATGATATCACCATTGTATATTATTTACTTTTCCGCATTACGATAGACCCAAGGCGGGGAGAACAAGTAACCGGGTTCTAGGGTCCAATGGGAGACCATCTCGAGGACTTGAGACCGGGTCTCCTAACTCTAGAATTGGTAGGGTTGCTGGACACTCTCGTAGGGGTCTAGGGATGTGGGATTGCTTATTCATCATGACCGTGGAATCCGTATTTTATAAAGGCTTAAAATAAAACCCGGAAATCCTAGTATATCCAATATTTCATATGTTGTGTTCTGCTGCGATTTATCTATGATGTGATCACTGTATATGTTGAGATAGATACTGGATATAGTATATATGATGTATTATATAGACGTTGCTTATGTTTTACACCCGCGCTAGCCCTGCCCCGCTCTGCTGTTAGTTACCTAACCTAATGGTGCACGATGGGACATCGAGGCAAATGCAGATGTCATAAGTGTACGTTGTATTTATCTGTGATGTTTAGATAACTTAAATGATGGGACTTCATTAATGAGATTAATGAAATAAAAAAAATCTAAAGATGTTGTAGAAACTTGTCTCAAAAACTGGTAGCTCTAGTTTTTGCTTTGCGTAGCGGCATTCCTTGTAGAATATCCAGCACCTTATTCGATAAGGAAAGAGCCGAGATCTCTTCACCGGGAGTGGCCTCTTTAGCGAAACTAGCAGATGCTACAAACACGGTTTGTCTTTTTATTGCTTTTATAGTTTTTTCTTTGTATAGTGGTATTTGTGAAATATCCTGCACCATATTCGATAAGGAAAGAGCCTAGATCCCTTCACCGGGAGTGATCTCTTTAGAAAAAACTATTAAAAGCCTAAAGAACACTCCTTTTCAAAATCACTCGATTCTACGACGATATCAAGTTCATTACGCAAAAAGGTTTTCTTAAAAACCTGTCGTAGCCCTCCGTCATTTCAGATAAGTAGTATTCATGCTATGTTTGTTGGCTTTCGTCAAGGCATAGTGTGCGGTAGCTATTTATGCTTATCTGCATAAGCATATGATGCGATTGAGTTAGGGTAGTCGTGCGACTTTGTTGGCTTTCGTCAAGGGTCGTGCGGATGGGTTTAATTCAACCAGGAAATGTACGGGTTGAACTTGACTAGTACCCTATGGTTTGTTGGCTTTCGTCAAGGTCATAGGATGCTAGGGGCAAAATATTATCGGGAATTTCAAGTATTGAAATTTGTAATGAGATTGCATACCTTCTATGAGATAGTTGGATCCCGATACCTATTGCGAGTAAGAGTTACTCCTGGGAGAGTTTTACACATCACAATTAGCTGATGAAGTAGGTATCTAGAAAGGTGTTAACGGGGTTATGCCTACGGGAAAACGAGGTTTATTTTAATTAGGTCCATGCGAAAGCACGGGGAACCTCCCTCAAAATACCGACACTGGCCTGACCGAAAGATTGGCGAACTTGTACGGTGTAATTAATCCCGTTTAGTCTTTCCTTTTAGGGTTTGAAGGAAGATTTGACTAAAACAGTGGGAGCCATCCTGATTAGATAAAATAATAACCAATCTAATCTTGCAAGAGCATACGCTGAGTGTTTTCTTCTCTCTCTCTCCAGGTAGCGACCATGTCACGCCTTAATCAAGATAATAATATGGTTGTATTGACCAAACCCGCTTGTTATACTGAGCTGGGGAACGTTGGTCCCACTCCAAACTTATAATTGTTATAAGATCGAGCAGGAAATAGGGGATTACCAGGATTCCCGTGCCGCCCAAACGAAGAAAGTGTATACTGATGCATTTTCTTTGGGTGTATTCATTACCGAGAACTGTTTCTCAGTGTCCTTTACATCCTGGGTATGAGATACTGGATCAGGATCCCACATATGTAATATGTTACATTGGCTACAGAAAGGTAGAGAACTGAGAGTGGGTGATAAGTTTTAAGAGTTAGAAATGGTGCAATTGTTGCAGCCAAGGTGTTGGCAGTTATCACCCTGTATTACCAAATACATTGATTATGAACGAATGTTATTAGATACCGAACCTGATATACAACATCATATCAGTCTCTTTATTAAGTAAAGAAGGATATAATTTTGTATTGTTGGATAATGTTTTGAACATTTCCTATATCAAGAGTTGATCAGTTTAGGCACGTTATCTAAAAGCATATACGTTCTAAATCAAACCACAGTTCTTAAACGTACAAAATACACACAAGAGGAAGAGTTCAGAAATGAACGAATCCTTCTCGAGGCATTGTAGACTAGGTCATATCAATGCGACCCGACTTGCTAAGTTACATAAAGATGCATATTTAAATCAGTTTGAAATTACATCTTGTGAAACTTTCCAGTCATGTCACAAAGATAAGTGACCATAGCTCCGTTTATTGGAAACAGAGAAAGAGTTAGTGAACTCTTGGGATTGATACATGATGATATATGTAGGTCCCCTGTCTACACATGCCAGGAACGGTTCTTTGTACTTCATTACATTCATTGATGATCTCTCAAGATTCGGACATATGTTCCTGTTGAAACACAAGTCTGAAGCTTTTGAGAAATTCAAAGAATATAAGTCAGAAGTAGAGAACCAAAACGGGTATAAGTATTATGTCCTTTGATATGATCATGGAGGAGAATACTTGAGCATGGAATTCCTGGACTATTCTAAAGGAGAATGAGATTCTCTCTCAGCATTACTCCTCCGTATACACCATAGCACGTTGGTATATCGGGGCGGAGCAATCGCACCCTATATGATAAGGTGTGCTCTATGATGAGTACTACTGAGTTGCCTATTTTCTTTTGGGGGTTATGCACTTGAGAAGCTGCATACCTATTGAATTGGGTTCCAACCAAATCAGGTGCCTACCATTCCATATATGATATTGTATGGAAAGAGCTCATCTCTTAAGGATGTTAGGATCTAAGTGGATGTTATAGATTTTGTCTAAAAGCAAAATCCGGACAAGCTCGAGGCAAGGACAGATCTGTGGAAGTTTGTTGGATATCTCAAGCATTCGTAAGGGAATATCTTCTACCACACCGAGGAACAAAAAGTGTTTTGTTTTTCAGCAAACCACTTTTTGGAAAGGGAATTTCTTGTGAAGAAATTCATGGTCATGAAGTTGAACTGGAAGCAGTTCCAGCTATACACACTGCAGCTGATGATTTGGTAAAACCGGAGGATTCAATAGTTCCCAACGAACCTCAGCTCTTCGCCGATCTAGTAGGGTTCCTCACCCACCTGAGAGATACTTCGATTTTCTCTATGATAGTGGGAGCGAGGATTGCATCATGAGATGATGACCCAACAAGTTTCGAGCAGGCCATCAGGAGTGAGGACTCTGTGAGAATGGCTGGATGCTAAACGATCTGAGATGGAATCCATATACACCAACAAAGTATGGACTTTGGTTGCTTTATCTGAAGGGTTAAATCCCCATCAGGAGCAAGTATATCATGAGAAGATTACTTGGTGTACATGGAAAAGTTGAGACTTTCAAAACTATGGCTTGTTGCAAAAGGTACTCGTCATTGACCAGATGTGGATTATGTGGAAACCTTTTGCCCAGTGGCTATGCTTAAGTCCATCCGGATCCTACTTGCCATTGCTACATACCATGACTACGATATCTGGCGGTTGGGTGTCATGACTGCTTTTCTAAATAGCGATTTAGAAGAGAGCGTCTATAAGTACACAGCCAGAAGGCTTCGTAGACAGTGGGAGCAGCGGAAACGTGTGCAAGTTGCTTTATGGGTTAAAGCAGGCATCGCGGAGTTGGAACTTCTGTTTTGATGTGGTAGTCAAAGCTTTTGACTTCATCAAAATGGTAGATAAACCTTGTATATACAAAAAGGTTGTAGGGGGTATGATGGCGATCCTCGTATTGTACGTGGATGACATACTCTTGATATGAAAGGAGTTTCCTATGCTACGCTCAGTCAATCTCCTCTTATTATAAGGATTCTCCATATAGGATCAAGGTGATACCTCCTAAATCCTGGGTTTTGGATCTATGAGATAGATCTAAGTGGATGTTAGGATTCTCACTAGGTGTAGTGAGATGGTATCAATCGATCCTGAGGAGAATCACTGGATAACTTCCAGGGTGGTAAGGTTGACTGAATATTAGTCACATTCATTGTCTTTACCCTCAGTGGAGGGACGGTATGTTGGAAGAGTTCCAAGCTAGATACCGTGGCAAACTAGACGATAAACGCTAGATACATTGCTACCAAGGATACTACCAAAAAGGTAGTCTTGATGTATAAAAGTTCATGAGATGAACTTTGTTCCTACCATTGTGTGACAATGGAGTTGTGGCTTATGCCTAGGAACCCCCGACCCATCAGTGACCCAGACATATTCTGAGGCAGTATCACCTGATCATAGAGATGGTTGATCTCCAGGGAGATCAAGGATAGGAGAGTGGACACAGAGGACAACACGGTGGATCCACTCACAAAGGCCTTTTCCCAAAAGAGACTATTATGGGATGGTTGAGTATGAGATACTTCAACCACTGCTGATTGTTGGTTATTGGATACTACAACAGATTGCTCTTGTGCAAGTGGGAGATTGTTAGTTATATGTATGCCCTAGAGGCCATTACTGTACATACGATGTATATTGTAGTGGATGCTTGGACATATATAGGGAGGACTTTCTTGCTCGACATAATAGTATGCTATCTGGTTGCACTTTATTTTAACATGTACACTGATTGTCTCTATGTTACATGTTGATAAAGCCCTTAGTATGAGTACTTGATTGCCAGGATTATGATGCAGATCATACTAGTGGGGACAGGGTAGTCGGTAAGTACATCTTTCAAATGTTCCTAGTCGTGGGTGTATCGAGACAGGGCATCGATATACCAGAGTAAACTAGCGTATAGCTTCTCGACCCATGTAGATGGGCGATGGATGATACCATATCCATCGGTGTTTGACATCAGAGACAGTATATGTGTGCTCTGTGGAGACTGGGTACACCGAACGGACTTGCCGAGAACTCCCAGATGGTATTATACCTCACGTCAGATGGTGGTTCTCTGGTGACACTGGTACAGGTTAGTCTGTAGACCCGAGATCTTCATAGAGTCTTATGTAATTCCCACTGTGCTTTGATTTCCACCTTACCACGTTCAAGAGAACGTGCAAAATGGTGTTTTTTGGGTACATTCTCGAATCACATGGAGGCAATGAGCGATAGGAAGGGTTTCGTCTCTCCCGGTATTGGGGGTTGATGTTGCGCTATGTTCGATTGGCTATAACAGGAAGTCCCTGGCCAGGGCTGCTTCAGAGATATACCGGTAAGTGTTATCAGTAGTTTCTCGACCCGTTATAAGCCTCATATTGGCACGACTTATCGAGTTACTGGGGTCTGACGTTTACCACCCCTAGACGAGATATGCGACATATCAGACGAAGAGACCGAACTGTACGGTAGTGTTACTGATTGGATTCGCAGGAGTATGAGCAGGCTTACTTGTTGATCTTCTAATCATTCAATACCCGGGTGGCTGTTACGTTTAGCAGACCACTTGCGGCTTGTGGGTGTTTGATATGATCATCACCTATTGCCGGCGTATTGACGAGTCTTTAGAGTCCTACACAGAGGTTTCCTGGCTCAAGCGAAACAGAGTAGGAGCGCATATGTGATATGTGCGGGACCGAGATTAATACGATATATGATACCGTATTCTATTCTCGCGACATGTGACATAGGTTGGTTATATGTGATATGGCCGGGTTATCGAATCAAGTGTTGATTCGATAAGTTGTTGCATTTGATATTAGTCGGTTATATGTAATATTGCCGGATTATTAAATCAATTGTTGATTTAATGATTTAATGTATAATTATATATTTAATATATTAAATTACATTAACTAATATTAATTCACTTAAGATTTCTTTTCTCACATAGTTTGTGCACATTGTATATATGTGATATATGCAAGTGTACATTATTTTGTGTCATGCTTGATGATACATGGACATGGGTGTGTATATGACTTACACCATGCTAGGGATTATCTAGGGTGTTATTTATCAAAAGTTATTCAAAAATGAGTTAGACTTTGTGATGACAAGAAGCTTTGAGAAGCTTGTGGTTGCATTGACTTATTCTTCTATTTTTGTTTAGCTTAAGATATTTATAAACCCAACCATCATAGCTAGCCATGGTTAACTCTCCACAAGGGTTAGTGTGTGTTATATACTCACCATGGTTTATTTTCTCACCTCATGAGTTCATTCTCTCTTGTTCATTATTCATCTTCTTCTTCATTGAGAAAAGCTTGCTAGCTTTTAGATAAGTGAGAAAATAATGTGGGAAAATGATTTCTGAAGTAAAAAAAATTCCTACTTCATCATCCTCTACTACTTGCCATTTAGTATAGGGTGTTTTCTTCACTAATTCCATAATTAGTGAAGATATGGCTTGGGTTAGTGTCTCCTCGGCGTAGATCATCTTTGGCCTTGAAGACTTCGATGCGAGCATGTTCGTTTCTTCATGGGAGCCTCTCTAGAGTCCGGAAGTTCATGATCGCAGTGAAGGGACGACTATACGGAGCTAAAGAAGTGAAGGACCGGTCTACAAAGGTTGTATTCCTTGTTCTCTTTTAGTTGCAAAGTGTTTGCATTTTTATTTCCTCGGATTTCTAGTATACGATTCTAGGGTTAGGGTTAACTAGAACGACAAATTTTTGAATTTGGCATGGACGATGCCTCCCGAAACCTTGCTGCCGTGCTAGGGAACCCTGCACCATAGCCCCCGAGGCTATCCTAGGTTACCTCAGAGTCCTCACAGAGGTTTTGGTTCAAACTAAAAACTCCCAGGACTTGAATAAGTGCATGAAAAATTTTGAACAACAACAAAACCAAAAAAACAGTGAGCTATTTTCGGAAAAACTTGGGTTTCATGAATCAATTTTCTGCAAAATCAACTACTACATTTGAATTGGCTTTGATACCACTGAAAGGGTCAATCAGTGCAGCGGAAGCTCGCTGTGGCGCCCAAAAGTTCCTCAGCAGGTACTTTTTATGTTACCCTTCGCGATGGACTGCAACCCGCCGGACCAATCCGCACGGGGTACCCTGGGGCTAAGAGCCTGCGCTTCGCCACTACTGTCGCACAGTGAGAACCCTCCATGGGTCAGCATCCCTGTATAGTAGCTCTGATACCACTGTAGGGAATGATGCTAGGGTCGCTATACTAACGGACCGTGGCGGAAAACATAACAAAAAAATATGGAAAACATATCACCATTTCCAAACACAAGATCATTCAAATGCTAGTAGTTAAAAAACAAAAAGAGCAAGTTTAGAGTGCTACAGCCTTTGTAGAGTGTCCGATCGCAATTGGAAGACCCAAGCTAGACTTCATGATCTCTAGAGAGTCTACTAGCCGAACACCTCACCGTAGATGATCCGCGGTGAAGAGTGGCCATTTGAAACTCCATCTTCACTTCTCAAGTGAAGAAACTCACAAATTGAACTAGCTAGGTTAATGTGTGAGGTGATGTGATCAAGAAAAACACTCACCTTTTGAATTCTAACCTCATTTCTAACCTCCACCATTTTTGTAGAGAGGAGGAAGAAGATGAAGAAGATGGCTCCCATGGAAAATATGTGTTAAAAGAATTAACATTAAAAAAGAGAATAAGAAGAGAATAGAATAAAATGGATAAAACAAATAAAATAAGAGATAAGAAGTAAGAAGACGTCTACTCCTCTTCTTTCTTCTTTTCATTTCATTTCATTTCTTTTCATATTTAGTCTTTTCTTTTCTCTTTATGTTTATTCTTAACATATATCATTTTTCTTTACATTATATATAAATACATATTTATAAAGAGAAGAAAATGTGTATCAAATACATTTCCATATTATGTATAGTAAACACAATAATAATATATCAGTATCTTATACTAATATAATAAAAATAGAGAGAGTGTGTATCCAATACACAATACTAGAAACCATATCGAAAAGCGGTTATTACGTCAACCTTTGACTTAATTTTTCGGTTTTTAAACCAGCTAGTATTTTTCGGATATTCGATTAAATCATACATTTAATCGAACTTTCGCACGTATCCAATACGCACGTCACATCAACATTTTTCCCGGACAGGCACCTTCGTTGCGGGACTTTAAAGACCTGTCAATACACTGGCAGTATGTTATATAGGATCATATCCGATTGAATCTGAAACACTTTCAGATCCAATCCCCTGATGGGATAACCCAAAAGAACGTCTCTGGCACTAGCTATACGTAACGGCTACCCAGGTATAAGCAAGATAAAAGCAGGCCGACAAGCAAACTCATCCGAACCCTACAAAGTCTATAAGTGACAGTCACGGTACAGTCCGGTCTCTTCGTATATGGGTATCGCATATCGGGTTTAGGGTTAGGAATCTGTCAGACCCCAATAACTCGATAAGTAATGCGACAGAGAACTCAAAACCAACCGGAGATACAGCTGGTAACACTTTTCAGTTTATCTCAACTGCGGTGGCCACCGACTTGTGGTTGCAGTCATGTCCTTGACAGCGCGACATCAACTCTTTATTCCAGGAGAGACGAATCCCTTCGACCGCTCACTGCCTCTACGGCGTGGGTACTATACCCAACAAAGACCTGTTTGCACAACTCCTTTGAGCCATGGTAGGGTATAAGTCTAAGTATAGTGGGAACACACATGAGAAACTATGGTGATCTCAAGTCCTACGGAATACCCTATACTCATTTCACCAGAGAATTGCTATCTGATATTGGTATATTACCAACTAGGAGTTCTTGGTGAATCCTTCCAGTGTAACTCATCCAATGAGCACCTGTATACAATCCTTGATGTCAAACACCAATAACTGCAAGATTAGCTATCGCCTTTCAACCGGGTTAGGAAACGTACACACTAGTCTAAACTGGAGTACCGATGCCCGGTCTCGATACTCCTATGACTAGGGACATTTAAGGATGTGCTTATCGACCCATCATCGTCCTGGTAGTCAAGAAAAATCTTAAGGACTTTATCTCATGTATTAGCGATACGTGATAACTAGTAAAACGTATTCACATGATAGATAAGACAAATCAGATAGCATACCATCATCTCGAGTACGATTGTTCTCTCGTATAAGTCCTTCTTCAATTATAAGAATTTCCTTGAGGACACCTATATCTAACATAACTATCATCGCGTGATAACCTAGATGGAATCTACTCTAGTCACCACACTCCAGAAGGTATGCACACTCTTGACAAGTTTCCTTTATATTTGAAACTCCCGATATGGTTTTTACCCAAGCGGCTTATGAGTTTGACAGAGGTCAACATATCATAAGTCGCAAATCAATTTCAACCCGTCATTGTCCTTGATTAATTTATACCCACTTGAACAAGTCCTTGACAGAGATCAATATAACTGTGCGACTTTCCTGAATAATAGCATCTCTATGCAGCAAACAAGTATTACCTAACTACCATTCACTATGCATTGACAGATGTCAACATACATAGCATGAATACTAGGTGATACTTGTAAGAAATGATGGAGAGTCATGGCTGGGTTTTTGGCGAAAAACCCTTTAACGTAATAAACTTGATATCGTTGAAAGATCCGAGCAGTTTTGAAAAAGTGTGGTTTAGGCTCCGTTTTTAAAATGAGTGGTTTTGAAGAAAACCGAGTAATTTATAGTGACACAAACTTTTGGTTAAGAGTGAAACCCCCGTGAAGGAATCAAGGCTCTTCCCTCGTCGAATGAGGTGCAGGATATTCTTAATCAAATACCTCTATACAAAACAAAAGAATACAACTATAGTTTTTCGAAAAATTTGTTCCGACAACATCATATAAGGTTTGTTTTTTCTCGCATCAATAAAAATTAATGCGGTCCTATCAATTCACTCCCGTCACACTAGAAAATAACAAAAATATAATGTATGTATATGCCATCTGCATTCGCCACGGGGTCCGGGGACTTCACCGTAAGGTTACTTAACTTACGATAGTGCATGGGCAGGGCTAGTGTGGATGCAAAAACAAATACAACATTTATATATATATATATATATATATATATATATATATATATATATATATATAAGGCTTGATACAAAAACATCACAGCCATGCGATAAGCAATATGGAATAGCGGATAATCTAGGAGCCCCGTATTTCATTTGAGCCGCAAATGAAACTCGACGTTCCCCGGTCGATATCAGACTAAGACCCTTACAAGAGCGGCAAGTACCCGTCAATTGTAGCAGTGAGGCAAACCGCACTCTAGGTTATGAGTGGGCCACCCGACACTTCACGGAATCCAGTAACTTGATCACTCCTCTATGGGTCACCCTAAAACCCTACAAGTGCGTCAAATAGCCCGCCAATTCTAGAGCGAGACGGCTAAAACTCACCACTGCGAGACGACCATCTAGCGCACTCTAGAACCCGGCTATTTGAGAACTTCTCCGTGAGTTTATCCTAGTATATAAATGAAATAATATAGAATGGTGACATCGATCTCAACCCGGCCGTGTCCCAATAAAAGAATATGCAAACAGACAGAAATGGTAATCTACAAGTCGGATACTGCCCCGCTGTCACGACCCGAAAGTACGGAACATGACCAGCACTTAAACTACGAAACGTCTCGAGGCATACGTAATCTAAGTAAGCCGAAAACCCAGAAATCCAAACCAAGAAAGTAGTAGAGTGAAGGAAAAACCAACTTAAAGCAAGTAGTTTTAATAGCATAAGCCGAATTATGCGTTTTTTTAAAACATCAAATATTTCCTGAAAACTTCGGCAGAGTCTCCTTTGTAAATACTGGCCCCCAAACGGGATACAACATGAATAGTATATGAAATCAATAAAAAGGCATCCCCAAGCGGGAGCTAGCTCTTCATCAATCGACGGTCACAACCACAAAAGCAATATAATATACAACGCCAAGGGCGAGGATCAAAACTCAAAAGGAAACTCAAAACAGCAAGAAAACCAAAGAAATACAACGCGCGACTCTAAGGTCGAAAGAATAAACATCACTGGTCTTTATTTCTGAATTAAATAAATGTTTGGTTGGTGGAACTTCTAGATACAACAGAATAATAATATATAAGGTATAATGATGGGTACGATACAAATAAACCCACCTACTAGTAAGTCACCCAAAAGAAGCAGTGCCAGCAAAGCCGTAATGAAACCTGTACGGCAAAACCTGCAAGAAACTGTGGCACAATGGGGTGAGTTGCCAACTCGTGAGTAGAAAAATATTTACGAACAGAAATCGCATGAACAACGCAATCCTAGGTCAACGATCATAATATATTCTCAAATATATAACCAGCAACCTATAACAATGGCTAGGGTAAATGTCTAACCCAAGTGTAATCCCATGTGCCCGTGTCAGTGCCTCAGGTAGCAATATATCATATGGGTGATGTATGAATCCATGAAACATAATGCATGTACTGAAGAAAACTGCTTCCATAAATTAGTGAGATTTCTGTATCTTTTTTTAAAAACGAGGTATCATAAATGAAATCAGTATAAACAGTGCCTAGCATCGACACAAAACAAGTATCCAAATCTCTCGATATCTCTGTGTCGCAATCTCTGTACCTTAATATCCCAAAATCTCTGTATGTCAATCTCACTATCTAGAGCGCCGTCAGTCCAGATTGGCCCCTACCATCAATCTCAAGACCACGACGGTATCCTCCGGATATCCGACGCGTCGGGTAAAATCACCGGTAGGTAGTGCTCCCCTGCCAGGCTCACATCGTCATCACCACGCGCTTCTTGCCCCGAGGTACCTTACTGGGTCCACTATGTACCCAAAACGGTTCATCCGTCTCCTCGAATCGGGTCTCGAAATCCATCAGCAAACTCATGGTGGACAACTCATACATCATGGGAAAACCGCGCTTTTCATTTAAAAAGAGAGAGAAGAAGTTTGTATAAATTTTGCGGTTTTCCCCCAAATCCAGAAAATCTCATGGAAATCCGAATCCAAAACCTCAATAGCACGTAAAATAGTGAATATATGCATGAGAATCCATGAATGCGGCATAACAATGAATAACAGTATGCATGAAGTGACAAGTAATAACTACAATGTCTAAACTGGCATATAAGGAAAGTACACTAATATCATGTCAAAACTACTATCTAACAAGCTAAGTCAAGCAATGATATTCTCTAAGTGTACGTGACATGGCAATTACTGATGAAGATGTGTGTGAGCCGGCAAGTAAGTGTACGTGGTACATACACATCATCGGTAATGGTGCGGTGTCCTAACAGCATGATATCAATAATGGAATATGAATCACAATAAGTATGCGATGCGGAGCAACAAAAATAATGAGCGGGAGCTAAATACTAGACACAAAGATAATAAATCTATATTTAATATAAATCTAGTCTAACAACTACACTAAACTAAAGGGCTAAGCTAACTGGCTACTGAAGGTAAAGAAACCGCCTAACCTCCGAGTCGATACATATACCTACATGTATATGTTAGTCGGTGATCCTGCCTCAATAATATCACATCCGATACCATATCTATAATCAGACATTCCCAAGTCAAGAGTGCGGATCAAACATCGATATATAGCTCGTACGTAAATCCGTCGTACGGCATCCCCAAATCTGGGTACAGGTCAGTATCACATTCATCAAATTAATCATTTGGTATTCTCTTTATCAAAGATCATAATCCGGGGTACTGATCTATGTCTAGTACAATACTAACATCATCAACATAATCATGATCTGACTATTGATCGACAGTCTCGTACAAATTGATATCATCAGCGCATATCATCATAAGGAAGTATACATCGCCCAATGCGGCCTATCATAAACATCCTAACATTTCATATCTCATAACACGATCACATGTCGATCATTTCATTATTATCACTATTCACATGGTATCGTCGTCCAAAGATCCGCTATGACATCATGACGTATCTCAAATACGAATCCTGCTATATCACCGATCTCACGGTCTCAAATCAATCTCATCGACTCACCTCAAATCCAGTATGTGAACACATAGTCCCATACCCATGTGAACACATAAACATAATCCCATATACGCACATGTAAAAGAAAGGATGTATACAAGTATGTGCGTGCGTGTGTGCATAGGTGCAATCCCTACTCTAGGGTTTCGCAACTACACTAAACCAATCCAAGAACACAAAAAATCCATCTTTATCATCAATCAGCTCAAACAACATATAATAATATATGTGTGTATACGTATTCGTATACATCACCACGAACTGCGGGGGTTCTATATGTTGCGCCACGGCAGCGCCCCGGCCGTCTATCCGAGGCCAAATTGCGGAATCAAAATTTTTCCTTACTTGGAAACCGGCGCTACCGCGGACAATGAAAACCCGGATCGTAACCATTAACCTAATGCTAGCTATCTAGAGAAAGGGTGAGAAGTATACCGAGTGATCCGAGTCCTCCGGTCTTCTCGTCATCGTCCCGATCTCCCGCGGAAAGTCTTGTCTCCACATCGTCGCCTCCTCGCCGGAAGGGCACCACATCGGCTGCGTCTTTTACGGGCACCCGTCTCAATACCGAGGCAACTCGGGCATGAAGCCGGCAACTCGACATGCTCAAGATATGCTGTAGAATGTGTAGTAGATCATGCTAGTCTCATTTGGGGTTTGTAGTTGCCTTGATGGAGGAATGGGGTTAGAAAAAATGGTGCTTTCATTTTTCCAAAACAAGAAGAAGAAGGAGATGAAGAATTCCTCACAAAACAAAGATGAACTCTCTCATTCTTTTCTTTCTCTCAAGTGTTCTTTCTTTCATCTCATGAGAATGATAACATGGTGGAGGAATAAGAATACCAACCATAAGAAGGGAGGTGAGTGTAGGATAAAGAGAATGGTGACTATATCCTAAACATCATCATCACAAACTTACATCAACCATCCTTATCAATTCTAATCATAATAAAGCATGAAAAGATGAAGGAAAAGAATGGTATCTAAAGATGCCATCATAATAAATACTTATGCAAGAAAATCCTCCACAAAGTGTAATTTGCAAAACTGCAAATTACCCCCTCCATCGGAAAAGTCCGGCCGGGAAAGAACAAAGGAAAACCGGCCGGAACGGAATGCAAACTGGCAACTCCAGAAAACTGGTCCCGTAATAAATTACAGGAAAACCCCGATACTGTGCATACACACCCGCATCTGTATTCCGACCGGATACAAATGCAATGAGACAAAATCTACACTGTACTAAATTAGGACCGGCTTAAGCCAAAGCCGGCTAGTAATATCCGTTCGATCCTGATCCGTGCAATACCGCACATATCAGATCGAACCCTGCCATATAACTATACGGCTACTAGTACAAACTGTCCGATCCTGATCCGTGCAATTCCGCACGTATCTGATCGGACCCTGCCATATCTCCATACGGTCTCTACAGCGTTTCGCCCGAAAGCTTGAGTAACTGTAAGTGTGGTGGACTCTAAAGACTCGTCAATACTATGGCTGTGGATTTAACCACTAGCACGTCAGAGGTATTAGCCAATACGTGACGGGCCACCAGCTATTGACCAAAAGGGACGTCGATGAGCGAACTCATCCTGACACCCTACTGAGCCTGTCAGTGACAATATCCGTACAGTCCGGTCCGTTCGTCTATGAGTATCGCATGGCGGGCCTAGGGGGTTGGTAAAAGTCAGACCCCCAAAAGCGGTACAAGTCGTGTCGGAGTGTAGCCCAGAACGCCCTGAGATACTACTGGAATACCTACTAGTAAATCTCCTGCCTCGGCCGAGGGCTTTGCTTAATGGCTCTCCTAGACACAGCGCGACCTCACCCCCAATACCGAGAGAGACGAACCCCTGAAGATCCGCTCACTGCCTCCATGTGGCTCGGGACTGTACCCAACTAAAACCTGTTTGCACGACTCCTTTGAGCCGTGGTAGGGTAGTAATCAAAGTACAGTGGGAACTCACACGAGACAAATGACGATCCTCAGGTCGATGAACTAACATGTACACATGTCACCAGGGAACTGCTATCTGACGTCAGGTATAAGACCAACTAGCATGTTCCCGGCGAGTCCTGTCCGGTGTACTCATAACCTAATGAGCACCTGTATACATCTTAGGTGAACCAACTGACACTAGTGGCTTATGAGACCGGCCACCGCCCCTCGTCGGGGTCTCGACTGTATACACTAGTCTACTCTGGAGAATCGATGCCCTGTCTCGAAACTCCCACGACTAGGGACCTTTTAAGGATGTGCTTATTGACCACCAGCTCTCACGTATATGATCGTCATCATACTGCTGGTGGTCAAGCAAGAATCCCAGGGGCTCTATCAACGTGTAATAGCGACATCTCAGGTCACCTTAAGCAGTACACGATGATAAAGATAAACCAGATAGCATACTATCATCTCGAGTAAGACTGTCCTACCGGGATAGGTCCTCCCTCAATCATTGTAATCACGTGCCTGTGATCCAATAATTGACTCTGAGGGCACTATCTCCAACAATCTCCCACTTGCACTCAAGGCTAATTATTGCGATGCCGCATACTCACAGCCCGTGTGATACCGAACACCCAACTCCTCTACTAGTCAGTCTCACAAAACCCGTTTGCGAAACTATTGCGTTCGAGAAATAGCCTCAGTGAGTGGATCTGCTGTGATGTTTCTTTCTATGTCTCTCTATATCTCAAGTTCGCGGAGAAAGCCATCTCCCGAAATGAGCAATACCTGTCTTAGAATGTCTGGATGTCTGATGGGACCTAGCTCATAAATGAACTCCAAATCCAAACTTCTTAGACTGTATCGTCAACTGAACTTAATCAGTATCCTGCGCCATGCCACCCTCAGTATTGCCTTAGACCACCTGTCCAAAATACTGCCCCTCGTCAGAAGGAAAACTATAACTCTGACAGCCACTCTGCCATCCAGGTCACCTTGGAAGCCTGGAATGATAACCGTCTCCTAAAGGAGGCTGCCGTTATCATATCCCTAGAACATCAACTTATGTTCTAAAACTGCTTCCGACCGTTTCTCCAGGATTGGATTAATATCATCTTATTGCATCTACTGCAAGAACAACATCTGGTGTGGTACTTGACATCTCATGATTGACTCAATTGCCTAAGCAAGTGATCTGCCAATCATGAGTATCCCTCTCCCCTTTAGTCTATAAGACACCTTTAGAGAGGGTGACTCCATCAACTGCAGGTGCACTACCGTGCCAGGAGTCGTCCATTCTAAATACTCATAGAATACTGTCAAGGTACCCAGATTGGGAAACCACCCAAATCTAGATCTAAAACCATAGATCTAGTAACCCGTATGTCTGATATAATATCCAAGTCCTGTGTAGAGAAACCACTGTGTGACAACCAAAGTATAACCGATCGTAGTATAGGAGTATCACTTCCTACTACCTTCTCAACAGATCCATCCCCTATTCTGATGACGTCAAACCTATGACTGTCACATCAGAAATAGATGATCTATCTCCGCTATATCTGCTTTAGTCTATAAATAGACATAAGCCTGATGTCCACCAATGCTTCCGCTGCTCCCACTGACTACGACAACCCTCTGGCAAAGTCATATAGACGTGCACTTCTAAAGCTAGTTTAGAACGACGCTATACTCATCCTCCTGCCGGATCTCGCAGCCTGGAACAACAATAATGGCAAGTGTGGGTAAACAAGAACTTCCCTGTCACCGTCCTTGAGGCTACCGGAGTACCTCTCGGGTGCCTGAAGTTACCCACCTTATCTGTGGAGTGGCCAATGGAATGTAAAATCAGATTGAATCTTTAGGTTCCTTATCAAATCTTCAGTAATCGTTTGCGGTTCTGGAATCACTTCCAGTTCTACCATACTCCCTCTTCTGTTTTTGAAAAAATCCATTTTTTAATAAAACTGTGGCGAGTCTAGAACAATATTTCTATTGATCTGCCAGGTGGTAGAAAGTCAACCCTCGTCATAGCCTGGGTCAACCCACAAACAGCCATTACAGAAACGTGCCTTGAGTTGTCCAGTGTCTGGTTTTAAGCATAAGCCGGACAACTCCCCGTACCTTAACAATGTCAAGATATGAACTGTTCTATATCCAATATAGAAACAGAGGCACTGATTTAACTTAACCAGATTCAAATAATGCAGCTGTCACCAGTGCATGTCAACTAAATGGAAGGAGGCCGATCAGCGTTACTCAACTTAGGAATGCTTCCAATTATGAGTAACCTGAAAGAGAAGCTAGTTCTCTTAATCATTACTATCAACTGAACACCATACACAAGTATCTACATCTTCGATCACTTTGAAGAATCCCGATACTTGCTACACCTGGTTCTCTACTCTATTCAAATACCTATAACTCCTCAAAACTTAGACCCTGTGTTCCTACGAAACACATGTCTAAGAACTAGAGAAGTTAAAAGTAAACAGAATATAGTATGAGGACCAACCCCTCTGTCCTTATGGACACTGGACAACATACAATACTCTGTATAAGTCCGCTGAGTCTAACAACTCTTTCTCTGTGCGTCGTAGGTTGAAAACTGTACTTATGGTTAAGAAGAATTACACCGCTGTTTAATGCTCCTTACCTAACCATCCACTGATATAGGTAAATGTCATCGACATAATATCAAAAGGTATATCTCACTCTATGGAAATAGACGTACAGATATATCAATTTGAAATTGGTGCACAACATCGGATATTCAAAACCAAATATTTGCCGACCGGCAAACAGCCCAGATGATCTCCTCAAATATCACCGATTACAACGAATCCCGATATAATGAGGATGATCACCCTATTCCCAATAACTTACTCCCACTCATCATCTGTAAAACCATACAGATGTGAGAATCATACCTGGTAAATACATACCCTGGAGTAAGTATCTAATCGGGAAATCAGTTTTCTTTTAACATTACACAGTGAAACTGAAACATTGAAATGTTTCGGTGGGGTATTCCGGTATTCTTAGTAATGCCTCTTCCATTATCCAGATTCACAACTGTAACCGTATATCTCTTTGCCATCTGTCCAAATCCTTTTATATGTCTTTAGTCATTACCGTCTGCACACCCCTTTAGGCCAAATGGTTTTCTTCCTTCCCTACCGTTCGGCACCAGCCTATGGTTTGGAAGAAGACTATCCAATAAGCATAAAAGGTGTACTGTCCTAATCCTAGGAGCACTCGCAAAGCGAGAGAAGGTGAAGATAAAAGACAACCGAATAAACCTTATTCCTATTTCTCCTGAACCAAAATCCATCTCCGAACTGGAACAAGTTCCTTTCGAGTTCGTATATAACCATACGATGGAGTATCCAATAAACTGTGGATCTTCGTAGTGATAAGGAGTGTCCTGGAGAAATACAAATGTGATTTAGGATTGGCGAAGAAATACTTGGTTTGGTCGTGAATATCAGTCGCATTTTACTTTGCCCTCCTACTAATCCCTTGCTTTGTCTTAACTTAATACCTTCTGCACACCATCGTTATGCTAATTGGTTTTCTTCATTCCCCACCGTTCGTGTAAGTCTACGCTAGCGTCCCGGCAGTCTACAGACGCCAAATGCGGAACAAAAACTTTTTAACTGGCGCTATCGTATACTTTAACCCGGATCTTCCATTATTGCTAAACTAACAAACTGTAAAGAGTGTAGAAAGGTTATACCGAACGATCCGAGTCCTTCGTTCTTCAACCATCATCCCACGCTCCATTGCGGCTGCTCCGATCTCGTCGATCTCCGATATCCTCGTCGAGGTGGCACCACATCACTGATTCTTTAAACGGGCTCCCGCCTCTGACTCGAGGCAACTCGATCGTCAAGTTTGCTAAAAGAGACGACCAAGATTGATGTAGAGAATGAGTAGATGACTTTGTCTCACTTCGTCCAAATCCGTGGACGATCGGTTAATGAAGTTGCCGTGGAAATCGGGTGATGGAATGAAATGAACTGTAAAATTCCATACACCCCGAATACTATCATAATTTTTCCTAGTCAAAATGAAACATCAAGTGAGAGTGTGAATGAGAGAGAGAGGAGGCTTATCATATATATAGAATGAGGAGGGTGAGTGTAGGAGCAAAGGTGGTGACTATAAGAGAAAAGCTTCTCACAAAAGATCTTAACCAAAACAAGAATCATTAAAGAAAACAATGACTCACTAATAACACCTCATCAAGTAATAAATGCAACCAATTAGAACACAACACCAATTAGCCTCATCATCACTTCTAGAAGCTTCTAGAATGATGACTCACCCTAACAGAAGAAAAGATAAATCCGTCTTTAACAGAATGTTAAAAGACGGCTGATAGAAAACTGGAAACTGGCAACTTCCAAAAGTGATCCTGAAACGAATTTCAGGACAACCCCGAAACTGTATAAATATACCCGCATTTGTATTACGACCGAATACAAATGCAACTGAGACAAAGATATTATACCTACTCAATATAATACTCGGATCCGGCTTAAACCAAAGCCGACGAGTATCATCTGTCCGAAAACCGACACGTGCGTAAACGCACGTGCATTTTCCGAACCCTGCCATAAAACCATACGGCCTCTACAACGTTTCGTCCGAACTTGGGAAACTGTCTGTGGGGAACTCTAATGACTCGTCAGTACCCTGGCAGTGGGTTTAACCACAAACCGTCAGCGGCACTAGCTATGCGTAACGGCTGCCCATGGACTGACCTCAAGGGTGGCCGATGAGCGCACTCATCCGGAAAACCCTACTGAGCCTAACAGTGACAATGTATATACAGTCCGGTCTGTTCGTCAATGAGTATCGCATATCTGCCTAGGGGGCTAGTAACGTCAGACCCCCAATAGCAGTATAAGTCGTGTCGGAGTGAAGCCCAATACACCCTGAGATACTACTGGAGTACCTACCAGTAAATCTCCTACCATGGCCATGGATTTGTGTAATAGCTCTCCTAGACACAGCACGACCTCGCCCCCAATACCGGGAGAGACGAATCCCCTGCCGATCCGCTCACGTGCCTCCATATGGCTCGGGACTGTACCCAAAAGCTACCTGTTTGCACGACTCCTTTGAGCCGTGGTAGGGTAGAAATCAAAGCACAGTGGGAACTCACACGAGAAAAATGACGACCTCAGGTCGATGAACTAACCTGTACACATGTCACCAGGGAACTGCTATCTGACGATAGATATAGTACTAACTAGCAGATTCCCGGCGAGTCCTGTCCGGTGTACTCATAACCCAATGAGCACCTGTATACATCTTAGGTGATCCAACTGACACCAGTGGCTTGTGAGATCGGCCACCGCCCCTCGTCGGGGTCTCGACTGTACACACTAGTTTACTCCGGAGTATCGATGCCCTGTCTCGAAACTCCCACAACTAGGGACTACAATTAAGGATATGCATATAAACTACCCAACTCTCACGTATATGATCGCCATCATACTGTTGGCAGTAAAGCAAGATCCTAAGGGCTCTATCAAAGTGTAACATGCAATCAGTTACCTGAACATGTACACGACTGATAAAGGCAAACCAGATAGCATACTATCATCTCGAGTAAGACTGTGCTACCGGGATAGGTCCTCCGCAATCATTGCAATCACGTACCTGCGATCCAATAATTGACTATGAGGGCACTATCTCCAACAATCTCCCACTTGCACTCAAGGCTAATATTGCGATGTCGACTATTCACAGCCCGTGTGAAACCGAACATCCAACTCCTCTACTAATCAGTTTCACAAAGCCCGTTTGTAAAACTATTGTGTTCGAGAAATAGCCTCGGTGAGTGGATCCGCCTAGAAGTTTCTTTCTGTATCTCTCTTAATCTCAAATTCGCGGAGAAAGCCATCTCCCGAATTGAGTAGTACCTGTCTTAGAATATGTCTGGATATCTGATGGGACCTTAGTTCATAAATGAACTCCATATCCAAACTTCTTAGACTGTATGGATCACTGAACCTAATCAGTATCCGGCACCATGCCACCCACAGTATCCTCTGGAACCACCTGTCCATAATACTGTCCCTCGTCAGAGGGAAAACTAAAACTCTGACAATCACTCTGTCATCCATGTCACCTTTGAAGCCTGGAATGATAACCGTCTCCCGAAAGAGGCTGCCGTTATCAAATCCGTAGAACATGTACCAATGTTCTAAAACTGCTTCCCTATGTTTCTCCAGGATTGGATTAATACAAACTTATTGCATCTAGTGCAAAACCTACATTTGGTGTGGTACTTGACATCTCATGATTGACTCAATTGCCTAAGCAAGTGATCTGCCAATCATGCACATCCCTCTCCCCTTTAGTCTGTAAGACACCTTTAGAGAGGGTGACTCCATTACCTGCAGGTACACCACCATGCTAGGAGTCAACTATTCCAAAAACCATTAGAATATCTGTCAAAGTACCCACATTGGGAAACTACCCAAATTCAGATCTAAAACCGTAGATCTAGAAACCAGAATGTCAAATATTATATCCATATCCCGTCTGGAGAAACAACTGTGTGACGACCACAGTACAACCGATCGTAGTATAGGAATTTTACTTCCTACTCTGTGTATGTCATCCAAATACCATGACATCACACCCTACTACCTTCTTAACTGATCCATCCCTTATTCTGATTGAAGTCAAACCCATGACTGTCACATCAAAAATAGATGATCTATCTCCGCTATAACTGCTCAAGTCTATAAATAGACATAAGCTACTTGCCCACTATGCTTCTGCTGCTCCCACTGACTACGACAACCCTCCTACCGGGTCTCATATCCTGGAACAACAGTAGTGTCAAGTCTTGGTAGATAAGAACCTCCCTGTCACCGTCCTTGAGCCTACCGAAGTACCTCTAGGGTGTCTGAGGTTACCTACCATACCTGCGGAGTGGCTATTGGAATGTCAAACCTGATTGAATGTATAGGTCCTATTAAATTTTCCGTAATCGTTCGCGGTTCTGGAATCACTTCCAGTTCTACCATACTCCCACTACTGTTTTCTGAAAAAGATCCATTTTACTAAAACTGTGGCGAGTCAAGAATAATATCACTATTGATCTTCCAAATGGTAGAATATCAACCCTTGTCATAGCTAGGGTCAACCCACAAACAGCCATTACAGAATCGTGCCCTGAGTTATCCAGAGTCTGGTTTTAATCATAAGCTGGACAACTCCCCGTACCTTAATTTCTTTTAAGGTACGATCCATTCTATATCCAATGCAGAAACTTTGGCACTTATTTAATTGGAACCATATTCAATCCATGCATCTGTCTCCAGTGCATATCAACTTAATGGAAAGAGGCTTGTTGGGGTAAAAATTTACACCCCAGTTGACCGAGTCAAAGTCAAGGTCAACCCCAAGCCAGGTGGGCCCAAGCCCAAGTCAAGCGGGCCCATGCCCAAGTCGAGCCCGCGGCCAGCCTCCTCCATGCTAAAATATAGATCATGTAATAAATAATTTTTATGTAATTTTTTATACATAAATGTATGCGAAATGGGCATAAAGCCAATATTTTGTAAGCCCATGGCTTATGTGCAAAAATGAAATGGCACATGAGCCATGGGATGGCTAAAATGCCATTTTTGTGAAGCCCAAGGGGCTATATGTAAATATGTAAGCCTATAAAAGGCAACATGATGAATAAAAAAGTAACACTTTTCATTCCAAAAAAATATAGATCTGAGATCTTTTCTCCTTCCTCAAGGTTCCAAAACCTTCTTCTTTCTTTTGAATTAAATCAAGAGTTTTACTCTTCCTTTTTCAAAACTAAATAGTTTTCCACCACAAAACCCACAAAGGGGAACTTGGATCTGTCATCATATCTTAAAAAGGAGAGATTTTGATATCTCACATCCCTCGATCTTCAAGATCCGGCCAAACAACAGGAGGAAGAAGAAGAAGAACATCTTTCACTAAACCCCCCCAAAAAAGAAGAAAACACATTCAGGAGTCCAACTCCTCTCTGATTTCTCTTCTGAGAAATTTTTTTAGGCTAAAAGCCTGTTGTGCCTCACCTGCGCGCTTGCGCAAGTGCGCAAGGCGCCCGCGTGCCGACACGTGGCGCGCGCGCTTGCGCAACTGCGCAAGTGCGCAAGTCGCCCGCGTGCCGACACGTGGCGCGCGCTTGCGCAACTGCGCAAGTCGCCCGCGTGCCGACACGTGGCGCGCGCGCTTGCGCACCTGCGCAAGTGCGCAAGTCGCCCGCGTGCCGACACGTGGCGCGCGCGCTTGCGCAACTGCGCAAGTGCGCAAGTCGCCCGCCTGCCGACACGTGGCGTGCGCGCTTGCGCACCTGCGCAAGTGCGCAAGGCGCCCGCGTGCCGACACGTGGCGCGCGCGCTTGCGCAACTGCGCAAGTGCGCAAGTCGCCCGCGTGCCGACACGTGGCGCGCGCGCTTGCGCACCTGCGCATCCCTTGGATGTCTTTTCCCCCTCTTTTTGTGTACATATATACATATATACATATGTATACAAATTTATACATACACGTACTCCACGACACTGTCCCTGTTAGAAAAAGATTTCTAACGGGGCGCTGCCCCGCACCCCGCAAGGGGGCTGCTAGCCCCCTTGACCCCCAGCCCGCTATCCGGGTAGCGGGACCCCCGTAAAAACTCTGCGTGGCTCCCGATATATCCAAAACCCCCTTTCAAAACACACGTATACTGCACATTGAGTTCGCATGACCAGTTTAACCCGTTAATCGGAGGTTCCCTCGCCCCAAAGGCGATGGGTAATTAACGGCAGCTTAGTCCGCGGCTGCCGGAGTTTCGGATCCCCACAATCATTAAACCCCGGCCTACCCTAGGCAGGGGGAATCTGTAGTACGCCTGACAAGCGCGCGCGTATTCCCATCTCACTGGGGTGACGAAAAACACCCTACAGGTTCTGGCACGCCCGGTGGGACCAATCTCTCCTCCCATATTTCGGGTTAAGCGTTCATGCGAACTCAATCATTATACATACCTGTATTTATACTAAAATAATGCTCTTTCTTGCAGGATCTTCAAGCAATCACCTTTCAACAATGTCTCCAAAGATGAACTCAGCTCTCAGCACGACTCCCGTCTTCTATACGATGAAGATAGACTCCAGGACGGTCCTTCCGGCCAGTCTCGGGCGACAATGGGAGGAGCCGCTGCTACCATTCGGCTCTATTGTGTTCATGCCAGTTGACGCCATCCCCGCTCCTCAAGCCCCGGTGGCGGACAAACCGGTCTCGAGAGGCAGGAGACCAAATGTGGTGGTCGCGAGGGCACCTCAGCCCAAGCACAAATCCGTTTCCAAACGACCCTCCATCGCTCCAGCTGGGGGCATGGCCATCAACGTCAACGAAGCAACTGGGCATCTCGGGCAAGCTCCAGCGGTACCCCCGACAACTGCTCGAGCGGGTGTCTTCTCCAAGCTCCCCGCTGATCAACTCACAATGGCTTCCCAAAGAGCGGAAGCCTGCCAAGCGCTTAAGGCAGAGAAGCTGAGGCAGAAGCGGCTCAGATATAGAGCCAACAAAAGGGCTAGGGCTCTGGCCATGTTGAAATTTATGAATTTCCAAAGCCCGGACCGCTCCGCGAAACCAGCTGCCAGTGATGAAAGAATGACTGAATGTGTTATCCACACTGTCTACATGGCCGGACATGAGGAAACGAACCCTCTTCTTCTTCACAGCCATGGTGATGATACGGTTGACGCTACCCAGCATCGGCTCGATCTAAATGATGAAGAGCCCGCTCAGGCCGATAAGCCAGAGGATCCCGTGGTTCCTATGGAATGGAGCTCAGGCAATAAAGATTACCCGGTTGTCATAGCCGGAACTACAGAACAGGCATTATTCCATTGGCTTCAAAGGCAATTTCAGGACAGGGATGAGAAGATGGCTGAGGTCTATTCCAAAGTCGACGAGCTGGCAAATGTCGTGGCAGATCTCGCGACCCAAGTCGCCCGATTGCAATCACAGCAGAATCAAATTTTGGCTCATGAGCCAGGGATTGGTACCCGGGAGCAGCCAGCTGATATCCCTTTAAATCTAAAAGCGGAGCGCCTTCGCGAAAAACGGCCGCAATTAGCCTCCAGTCCCTCTGATACATACGCCGGGGGGGAATCGCCTCTGAAAGAGAAGCTGGAAAAGGTCTATTCCTTCAAGAGGGAAAAGGTCCACAAGATATTCAGGGACGCCCTAAGAAACGGTCTACAACTGCCAGAATCGAAGAGACCGCAAGAAGAGAATATGACCGACGACCCAAAATATTGCCCCTATCACAGGGTGATAGGTCATTCCATTGAGGACTGCTTCGTCTTCAAAGATTGGGTCGAAAGGCAATACAAGACGGGAGAGATAGAACTGTCTAAAGGCGTGTTAGCAAACAGTCAAGCTACGACCGCCGATTTCATGCAAATGGAGACCGAAACCTTTCAGGAACCTAACCCTCCCAGACATGTGCAGGGCGAACCAAAGATTGATCGGCCTCAGGGACCGGCGTCAGTGAGGGCACCTACTCTAATGGAGAAAAGGAAGAAGGTGTACTCCTTTAGGAGGGATGAGGTCCGCGATATATTCGAGGAAGCCCTGAACAATGGCCTGCAACTGCCTATTCCAAAGAGGCCACTTGAAATGAATATGACTGGCAATCCCATATACTGCCCATACCATAGAGTGTTGAGTCATACCATTGAAGACTGCTATGTTTTCAAAGATTGGGCAGAGGACCAATATAAGCTTGGAAAAACCTCTCAATCCTCGGATGTATCGGCAAGCCACAAAGCTAGGTCATCAACACAGCTCCGCCAAGATCAATGTTCAAGGAGCTGGGATAAGCAAAGAGGACCACCACGTCGTTAAACTGGAAACAGTCGACCTCTAAGTCGTTAAACTGGGAATGTAAAAATATATGTATACATATATATATGTAAATAAACAAAAAAAAATGTGTGTAAATAAAAAGAAAAATAAAGAAAAGCCGAAATGATAGGGCAACTCGCAATAAAAATCAGCGAGTAAAAATAAAAATGAAAATAAAGCCGAAATGATGGGGCAACCGCGAATAAATAGCCGAAATGATAGGGCAATCGCGACCTTCGCGATAAGAAAAGCTGAAATGATAGAGCAATCGCCGCCAAAAAAAAAAAACAAAAAAAAAACAGCAAAAACAAAAAAAAAAGCGGCGAATGATGAGTCGCTCCTGGTACCATATTCCAGTGCAGCGATGCAGACGCCAAACAAAAATCCAATTTCCCAAAATTCTTTCGGCCCTACGGTTAGTCCCCAAATTGACTACCGTATACAATCCACGGGCTCAAATAATTCTCAGTATACTCATGCCCCACCGCAACCACTAGTTACGCGGCTGGTCTCCGCCTTTGGAATTATGCTTCATTAGAAATACCCACTCATGTGTCCTCACGATACATGAGGAGAACAAACCTTTGTGGGATCCTTACGACTCACGAAGGAAAAACACACTTAGGAGTCCTCACGACTCCTAAGGAGAAAACACACCTACGGGATCCTTACGACCCGTAGGGAGAAAATGCTTTTATGGGACCCTCACGGCCCATAAAATTGAAAAGCCTTAGGCGATAGGGATCTAAACCTGTCTCCTAAGCCATCGCTTCTCAATCCCCAAGCGGCGAATGATGAGTCGCTCCTGGTACCATATTCCAGTGCAGCGATGCAGACGCCAACCAAATTCCAACTCCCATACCCCAACGGCGAATGATGAGTCGCACCTGGTACCATATTCCAGTGCAGCGATGCAGACGCCAACAAAGTCCCGAAATGTTTTTGGCCCTACGGTCTGGATCATACATCCTGCAAAACCGTATACAATCCACGGGCGTAAAACGATCCCAATCTCTCCCAAGTCCTACCGGCGAGACCACATTCAAAGTCCCACCGGCAGGGAGGATTCCAAAAAAAAAAAAAAATGAAAAAAATGAAGGAAAAAAAAAAGAAAAAAAAAAAAAAGGAAAAAAAAGAAGAAGAACGGTACGTCCACAAGCAAAAGGGGCACGGATGAAAACCCGAAAGGGCTCCGTGAGTAAAAACAGCAGGACTGCCGGCGAGTTTGTGAAAACCCGAAAGGGCGCAAACTCGTAAAAAAAAAGAGAAGAGATGAAATGCACTCGCAAAGTCCTCTCGACTTTGTGAGGAGAAAATTCCCGCGTGAGATCTTTACGACTCACAAAGGAGCAATACACTTAGGAGTCCCCACGACTCCTAAGGAGAAAATACACCTACGAGATCCTTTCGACTCGTAGGGAGAAAATGCTTTTATGGGACCCTCACGGCCCATAAAATTGAAAAGCTTTAGGTGACAGGGATCTAAACCTGTCTCGTAAGCCACCAATTCCTAAATCCTCTCGGGGCACATGATGAGTTGCTCCTGCCATTATTCCAGTGCAGCAATGCAGATGCCAAACAAAAAAAAAAACCAAATCCAAATCCTCCCGGGACAAATGATGAGTGTCTCCTGGCATTATTCCAGTGCAGCAATGCAGATGCCGACAAAAATACCAATCCCAAAATTCTCTCATGATAAATGATGATTCGCTCCTGGTACCATATTCCAGTATAGCGATGCTGATGTCGACTCAAGTCAATCAAATCAAATCAACAACCTCTACGGCGGAATCATTCTCCGTCTCAGAATTTACCCCGTGTTGAAATCATGCTTCGTCTCGGGATATCTACCTTCCTCGTCGGAATTATGCTCCGCCACCAAATCAAATCAAACCAACAACCTCTGCGGCGGAATCACGCTTCGTCCCAGAATTTACCCCGTGTCGAAATCGTGCTTCGCCTCGGGATAACGACCTCCTCGTCGGAATTATGCTCCGCCTCGGAATCAAAATCAACCAGTCAACTTCCACTCCGACACCGCAGAAAGCGGAGAAAGTCAGAATCCAATCTCGACACCGCGAGAAGCGGAGCAAGTCAAGTCTACCCCTGACACTGCAAGAAGCAGAGCAAGTCAAATCAAGCGTCGACCGTCTATGTCGCAAAAAGGGCAGTGCAGGCTCCCGCAAATTGGGAACCCAAATCGCTCCGGATCAGAGCGTCGACCGTCTATATCGCAAAAAGGGCAGTGCAGGCTCCCGCAAACTGGGAACCCAAATCGCTTCGTAACAGAGCGTCGACCGTCTATGTCGCAAAAAGGGCAGTGCAGGCTCCCGCAAATTGGGAACCCAAATCGCTTCGTAACAGAGCGTCGACCGTCTATGTCGCAAAAAGGGCAGTGCAGGCTCCCGCAAATTGGGAACCCAAATCGCTCCGGATCAGAGCGTCGACCGTCTATGTCGCAAAAAGGGCAGTGCAGGCTCCCGCAAATTGGGAACCCAAATCGCTCCGGATCAGAGCGTCGACCGTCTATGTCGCAAAAAGGGCAGTGCAGGCTCCCGCAAACTGGGAACCCAAATCGCTTCGTAACAGAGCGTCGACCGTCTATGTCGCAAAAAGGGCAGTGCAGGCTCCCGCAAATTGGGAACCCAAATCGCTCCGGATCAGAGCGTCGACCGTCTATGTCGCAAAAAGGGCAGTGCAGGCTCCCGCAAACTGGGAACCCAAATCGCTTCGTAACAGAGCGTCGACCGTCTATGTCGCAAAAAGGGCAGTGCAGGCTCCCGCAAATTGGGAACCCAAATCGCTCCGGATCAGAGCGTCGACCGTCTATGTCGCAAAAAGGGCAGTGCAGGCTCCCGCAAACTGGGAACCCAAATCGCTTCGTGACAGAGCGTCGACCGTCTATGTCGCAAAAAGGGCAGTGCAGGCTCCCGCAAATTGGGAACCCAAATCGCTCCGGATCAGAGCGTCGACCGTCTATGTCGCAAAAAGGGCAGTGCAGGCTCCCGCAAACTGGGAACCCAAATCGCTTCGTAACAGAGCGTCGACCGTCTATGTCGCAAAAAGGGCAGTGCAGGCTCCCGCAAATTGGGAACCCAAATCGCTCCGGATCAGAGCGTCGACCGTCTATGTCACAAAAAGGGCAGTGCAGGCTCCCGCAAACTGGGAACCCAAATCGCTTCGTAACAGAGCGTCGACCGTCTATGTCGCAAAAAGGGCAGTGCAGGCTCCCGCAAATTGGGAACCCAAATCGCTTCGTAACAGAGCGTCGACCGTCTATGTCGCAAAAAGGGCAGTGCAGGCTCCCGCAAATTGGGAACCCAAATCGCTCCGGATCAGAGCGTCGACCGTCTATGTCGCAAAAAGGGCAGTGCAGGCTCCCGCAAACTGGGAACCCAAATCGCTTCGTAACAGAGCGTCGACCGTCTATGTCGCAAAAAGGGCAGTGCAGGCTCCCGCAAATTGGGAACCCAAATCGCTCCGGATCAGAGCGTCGACCGTCTATGTCGCAAAAAGGGCAGTGCAGGCTCCCGCAAACTGGGAACCCAAATCGCTTCGTAACAGAGCGTCGACCGTCTATGTCGCAAAAAGGGCAGTGCAGGCTCCCGCAAATTGGGAACCCAAATCGCTCCGTAACAGAGCGTCGACCGTCCATGTCGTAAAACGGGCAGTGTAGGCTCCCCACAAATCGGGAACCAAATCACTCCGGGTCAGGGAAACGTCTACCACGGACACTCCGTCTCGGAGACACGTTAAGCGTCGACCGTCCATGTCGCAAAACGGGCAGTGCAAGCTCCCCACAAATCGGGAACCAAATCACTCCGGGTCAGGGAAACGTCTACCACGGACACTCCGTCTCGGAGACGCGTCAAGCGTCGACCGTCCATGTCGTAAAAAGGGCAGTGCGTCCCAAAAAGTGGGAACCAAAGCAAGTCGCCTCCACGTGAAAGAAGATCCATCAATTTCATGCACACGACCCATATATGCTGTGTGCATTTATTGATGGGGGGCACTTTGTTGGGGTAAAAATTTACACCCCAGTTGACCGAGTCAAAGTCAAGGTCAACCCCAAGCCAGGTGGGCCCAAGCCCAAGTCAAGCGGGCCCATGCCCAAGTCGAGCCCGCGGCCAGCCTCCTCCATGCTAAAATATAGATCATGTAATAAATAATTTTTATGTAATTTTTTATACATAAATGTTTGCGAAATGGGCATAAAGCCAATATTTTGTAAGCCCATGGCTTATGTGCAAAAATGAAATGGCACATGAGCCATGGGATGGCTAAAATGCCATTTTTGTGAAGCCCAAGGGGCTATATGTAAATATGTAAGCCTATAAAAGGCAACATGATGAATAAAAAAGTAACACTTTTCATTCCAAAAAAATATAGATCTGAGATCTTTTCTCCTTCCTCAAGGTTCCAAAACCTTCTTCTTTCTTTTGAATTAAATCAAGAGTTTTACTCTTCCTTTTTCAAAACTAAATAGTTTTCCACCACAAAACCCACAAAGGGGAACTTGGATCTGTCATCATATCTTAAAAAGGAGAGATTTTGATATCTCACATCCCTCGATCTTCAAGATCCGGCCAAACAACAGGAGGAAGAAGAAGAAGAACATCTTTCACTAAACCCCCCCAAAAAAGAAGAAAACACATTCAGGAGTCCAACTCCTCTCTGATTTCTCTTCTGAGAAATTTTTTTAGGCTAAAAGCCTGTTGTGCCTCACCTGCGCGCTTGCGCAAGTGCGCAAGGCGCCCGCGTGCCGACACGTGGCGCGCGCGCTTGCGCAACTGCGCAAGTGCGCAAGTCGCCCGCGTGCCGACACGTGGCGCGCGCTTGCGCAACTGCGCAAGTCGCCCGCGTGCCGACACGTGGCGCGCGCGCTTGCGCACCTGCGCAAGTGCGCAAGTCGCCCGCGTGCCGACACGTGGCGCGCGCGCTTGCGCAACTGCGCAAGTGCGCAAGTCGCCCGCCTGCCGACACGTGGCGTGCGCGCTTGCGCACCTGCGCAAGTGCGCAAGGCGCCCGCGTGCCGACACGTGGCGCGCGCGCTTGCGCAACTGCGCAAGTGCGCAAGTCGCCCGCGTGCCGACACGTGGCGCGCGCGCTTGCGCACCTGCGCATCCCTTGGATGTCTTTTCCCCCTCTTTTTGTGTACATATATACATATATACATATGTATACAAATTTATACATACACGTACTCCACGACACTGTCCCTGTTAGAAAAAGATTTCTAACGGGGCGCTGCCCCGCACCCCGCAAGGGGGCTGCTAGCCCCCTTGACCCCCAGCCCGCTATCCGGGTAGCGGGACCCCCGTAAAAACTCTGCGTGGCTCCCGATATATCCAAAACCCCCTTTCAAAACACACGTATACTGCACATTGAGTTCGCATGACCAGTTTAACCCGTTAATCGGAGGTTCCCTCGCCCCAAAGGCGATGGGTAATTAACGGCAGCTTAGTCCGCGGCTGCCGGAGTTTCGGATCCCCACAATCATTAAACCCCGGCCTACCCTAGGCAGGGGAAATCTGTAGTACGCCTGACAAGCGCGCGCGTATTCCCATCTCACTGGGGTGACGAAAAACACCCTACAAGGCTAATCAGCATTACTCAACTTAGGAATCCATCCATTTATGAGTAACCTGAAAGATAAACACGTTTCTCAAAACCATCACCATAATCTGAATACCAATCACAAGAATCTACATCTTCGATCTCTTTGAAGAATCCCGATACTTGTGATACCTGGTTCTCTACTTTATTCTTATACCCACAACTTCTTAAAACTTAGACTTTGTATTTCTACGAAACACTCGTCTAAATACTAGAGAAGTTATAAGTAAACAGAACATAGTACGAGGACCTACCCCTTTGTCCTGAAGGACACTTGGACAACATACAATACTCTGTATAAGTCCGCTGAGTTAAACAACTCAAAACCTGTGCGTCGTAGGTAGAAAACTGTACCCTGGCGATTTCCTCAAATATCACCAATTTCAACGAATTCCGATATAATGAGGATGATCACCTAATTCCCAATATCTTACTCCTACTCATCATCTGTAAAACCATACAGATATGAGAATGAAACCTGGTAAATACATACCCTTGGAGTAAGTGTCTAATCGGGAAAACAGTTTTTCCTTTAACAATGCACTGAAACATGAAAATGTTTCGTAGGGGTATCTTGGTATTCATAGCAATGCCTCTTCCATAATCCAATTCATGACTACAACCGTATATTTTATTGCCATCTTTCCAAATCCCTTTATTTGTCTTTAGTCGTTACCTTCTGTACACCATCGTTAGGCTAAATGGTTTTCTTCCTTCCCTACCGTTCGGCACCAGCCTATGGTTTGGAAGAAGACTATCCAGTAAACATAATAGGTGTACCCTCCTAAACCAAGGAGTACTCGCAACTGAGAGAAGGTGATGATAAAAGACAACTGAATAATACCTTATTCTTTTAAAGGTGAAATAGGAGTGGCGATGAAGTACGCGGTTTTGGTCGTGAATGATATCAGTCGCAATTTACTTTGCCCTCTTTCTAATCCCTTTATTTGTCTTTACATATTACCTTCTGCACACCCTACTTAGGCTAATTGGTTTTCTTCATTCCCTACCTTTCGGCACCAGCCTATGGTTTGGAATAAGACTATCCAATAAGCGTAATAGGTGTACTCTCCTAAACCAAGGAGCTCTCGCAACCTGAGAGAAGGTGATAATAAAAGACAACTGAATAAACCAATTCTATTTCTCCTGAACCTTGATCCATCCTCGAAGAAGTCCTTTCGAGTTCGTATATAACCATACGATGGCTCTATCCAATGGAAGTGGATATCCGTAGTAATACGGGTGTTCTGAGAAATTCAAAGGGTAGAAGAAGGAGTGGCAATGACTTATGCAACTCAGACAATCCAAAAGCCAGTATTTTAAGAAGGTTCGGTCAACCTGGTCACTGAGTCATAGTCTAGGGTCGGTCAAAGGTCGCTGCCAAAGAGAGAGAGAGAAAAGAAACACTCTGCGTGCACTCTAACCTAGATCAGAATGGTCATCATTTTAACTAATCCGGAAACCTCCCACTGTCCTGTCAAATTCTCCTCCAAACCTAAAGAAGAATCAATCGGGATCACCCGAAGAGTAAACCAACTCATCAGTGGGAATCAGGATCCAACTCTCATCGCATGATAACGTGATGGAATGCATCCACGTTACTCATACTCCAGAAGGTATGCGCATACTTGGCAAGTTTCAGTTTCTTTAGAAACTCCCGATATAGTTTTTGCCCCATGCTCTTATAACCTTAGCGTTAGGTCAAAATGTCATAAGTCACATGCCAAGTTCTACCCATCACTATCTTGTTAATTTGAACCCACCCGCACATGCCCTTGGCGTTAGGTCAAAATGGCAGAACGGCTGTCCCAAACCAACTCATCTATCTATGCAACAATTGAATACCCAGCAGCTACCAAACACTATGCCTTGGCGTTAGGTCAAAATACATAGCTTGAATACTACTGAATACCCAAAAGAAGTGACGGAGGGCTACGGCTGGTTTTTGGCGAAAAACCTTTAGCGTAGTGAACTTGATATCGCTGAAGGAACCTGATAGCTTTTTAAAATATAGTGGCGAAAACCTTTTGCTAAAGAGGTCACTCCCGGTAAAGGGATCTCGGCTCTTTCCTCGTGGAATGAGGTGCAGGATATTCCACTGAATACCGCTATGCAAAGCAACTTGTAATCGACTATAGTGAAGTTATTACTCTGACGCAAACTTCTGTCCAAGGGGTCAGTCCCGGTGAAGGGATATCGGCCCTTGCCCCGTCGAATGAGGTGCAGGATATTCCACTGAATACCGCTATGCCTAACAAAAAGAAACGTCTTTGTAACAACACCTTTTAAAATTGTTCCAACAACTCAAACGGGTTTGTTTTTACTTTGCGTTGATCAGAATCAACACAGTCCCATCATTAATCACACCAGAAAAGAACGAAAATAAAATGTACGTATATGCCATCCGCATTCGTCACTGGGTCCCGTCATCACTCGTTAGGTTACTTAACTAACGACAGAGCGGGGACTGGACTAGCGCGGGTGTAAAACATATACAACATCTAATAGTATATAAACCAATATACATAATCGCTCCAGGCGTGATAGTATGCAACATTACAGAAAAGTAATAAGCATCACAGAACAATACAGATAATCTGGGATCCCCGAGTTTCACAGAGCCGCTGCTGAAACTCGACGTTCCCCTGTCGTGTGGATAACCTGTGCAATGAAACCTAGACCCCTACGGGTGCGGCAAGTTACCCGCCAAAACCTGAAGCGAGGCAGTCCCCACAGCATAGTGAATGGAACACCCGGCACTTCACGGAATCCGGTAAATTGAGCACCCCTCCTTGGGTCAACCTATACCCCCTACGAGTGCGGCGAATAGTCTGCCAATTCTAGAGTGGGACCCCTCTGCCTCTCAAAGCCATGAGATGCGGACCCGTTGCCCTCCCGAATCCGGCTATCCGTGCACTCCGTCTCGGGGCAAAACCTAGTACAGTAATGAAAAATAGTACAATAGGTACATCGACCGCAACCTGGTCGTGCCCCAAAAGAATATTATACAACAGGCAGTGACGGCAGTCCACAAGTTGGACGCTCGCCCCGCAATATCAAATGTACAAATAAACTCAAACTGTACTACCATTGCACACTGCTATCCACCACGACAAATCCGCAACATCACAGCACAACACAGAACATCAACGCGAATGTCACGTTCGCAAACCCGTCTAAAAGAACTATAGCAATCAAACGCGATTTACCGATCAAATGACATTCCCGGTCGGAGATATAATGTAAGCACTGTAAACTAACGTGTTTAAATTACGATCGACCAAAGACCAAATATCAAAAAGTGGGCCCCACAGCTTACTGGTGAACAGTAACAAAATCTGGGCGCAAATGATATATACCAAAAACCCCAAAATCCAACAGAGAACCTACTGACAAAATTTGGGAGCACGTGCTCCCCACGTGGCCGCGGAAGCGCGGCCAAACCATGCGTTTGGCCGCCTTTCCGCGGCATCTTGGAGGAGTCACGACCCCAAATTTTGTCGTGACTCTTAAAAATGCCTGCTCTGATTTTTAAGACATCCAGAAATAATTTTTGAGACCATTTAAAATTAACAGAAACTGTCGGCTTGGATTTTTGCAGTTTTCGATTTTTGGTTCGATCGATATTTTGAACGCGTTAGCACAAGTTAGTATAGCAAAATGGTCAGGCTCTGATACCACTGTAAGTCTACGCTAGCGTCCCGGCAGTCTACAGACGCCAAATGCGGAACAAAAACTTTTTAACTGGCGCTATCGTATACTTTAACCCGGATCTTCCATTATTGCTAAACTAACAAACTGTAAAGAGTGTAGAAAGGTTATACCGAACGATCCGAGTCCTTCGTTCTTCAACCATCATCCCACACTCCGTTGCGGCTGCTCCGATCTCGTCGATCTCCGATATCCTCGTCGAGGTGGCACCACATCACTGATTCTTTAAACGGGCTCCCGCCTCTGACTCGAGGCAACTCGATCGTCAAGTTTGCTAAAAGAGACGACCAAGATTGATGTAGAGAATGAGTAGATGACTTTGTCTCACTTCGTCCAAATACGTGGACGATCGGTTAATGAAGTTGCCGTGGAAATCGGGTGATGGAATGAAATGAACTGTAAAATTCCATACACCCCGAATACTATCATAATCTTTTCTAGTCAAAATGAAACATCAAGTGAGAGTGTGAATGAGAGAGAGAGGAGGCTTATCATATATATAGAATGAGGAGGGTGAGTGTAGGAGCAAAGGTGGTGACTATAAGAGAAAAGCTTCTCACAAAAGATCTTAACCAAAACAAGAATCATTAAAGAAAACAATGACTCACTAATAACACCTCATCAAGTAATAAATGCAACCAATTAGAACACAACACCAATTAGCCTCATCATCACTTCTAGAAGCTTCTAGAATGATGACTCACCCTAACAGAAGAAAAGATAAATCCGTCTTTAACAGAATGTTAAAAGACGGCTGATAGAAAACTGGAAACTGGCAACATCCAAAAGTGATCCTGAAACGAATTTCAGGACAACCCCGAAACTGTATAAATATACCCGCATTTGTATTACGACCGAATACAAATGCAACTGAGACAAAGATATTATACCTACTCAATATAATACTCGGATCCGGTTTAAACCAAAGCCGACGAGTATCATCTGTCCGAAAACCGACACGTGCGTAAACGCACGTGCATTTTCCGAACCCTGCCATAAAACCATACGGCCTCTACAACGTTTCGCCCGAACTTGGGAAACTGTCTGTGGGGAACTCTAATGACTCGTCAGTACCCTGGCAGTGGGTTTAACCACAAACCGTCAGCGGCACTAGCTATGCGTAACGGCTGCCCATGGACTGACCTCAAGGGTGGCCGATGAGCGCACTCATCCGGAAAACCCTACTGAGCCTAACAGTGACAATGTATATACAGTCCGGTCTGTTCGTCAATGAGTATCGCATATCTGCCTAGGGGGCTAGTAACGTCAGACCCCCAATAGCAGTATAAGTCGTGTCGGAGTGAAGCCCAATACACCCTGAGATACTACTGGAGTACCTACCAGTAAATCTCCTACCATGGCCATGGATTTGTGTAATGGCTCTCCTAGATACAGCACGACCTCGCCCCCAATACCGGGAGAGACGAATTCCCTGCCGATCCGCTCACGTGTCTCCATATGGCTCGGGACTGTACCCAAAAGCTACCTGTTTGCACGACTCCTTTGAGCCGTGGTAGGGTAGAAATCAAAGCACAGTGGGAACTCACACGAGAAAAATGACGACCTCAGGTCGATGAACTAACCTGTACACATGTCACCAGGGAACTGATATCTGACGATAGATATAGTACTAACTAGCAGATTCCCGGCGAGTCCTGTCCGGTGTACTCATAACCCAATGAGCACCTGTATACATCTTAGGTGATCCAACTGACACCAGTGGCTTGTGAGACCGGCCACCGCCCCTCGTCGGGGTCTCGACTGTACACACTAGTTTACTCCGGAGTATCGATGCCCTTTCTCGAAACTCCCACAACTAGGGACTACAATTAAGGATATGCATATAAACTACCCAACTCTCACGTATATGATCGCCATCATACTGTTGGCAGTAAAGAAAGATCCTAAGGGCTCTATCAAAGTGTAACATGCAATCAGTTACCTGAACATGTACACGACTGATAAAGGCAAACCAGATATCATACTATCATCTCGAGTAAGACTGTGCTACCGGGATAGGTCTTCCGCAATCATTGCAATCACGTACCTGCGATCCAATAATTGACTATGAGGGCACTATCTCCAACAGTTCGGCACCAGCCTAAGGTTTGGAAGAAGACTATCCAATTTGCGTAATAGGTGTACTATCTCCTAAACCAAGGAGTACTCGCAATGAGAGAAGGTGAAAAGAAAAGACAACTGAATATCCTATCCGTTTTCTCCAGAACCGGAAACCATCCTCAAATTCCTTCGAGTTCGTATATAACCATACGATGGTTTTGTCCAATGGAAGTGGACGTTCGTAGTAATACGGGGTGTCCTGGAGAAAAGGGTAAAAGTAGGAGTGGCAATGAGGTCTGCAACTCTGACAATCCAAAAGCCTGTGTTAAGAAGGTTCGGTCAACTTGGTCACTGAGTCATAGTCCAGGATCGGGTCAATGGTCGCTGCCAGAGAGAGAGAAAAGAAACACTCAGCGTGCACTCTATCCTAAATCAGAATGGTTGTCACTTTATCTAATCAGAAAACCTCCCACTGTACCTCAAATTCTCATCCAAACCTGAAAGAAGAATTAGTCGGGGTCACCCGAGGAGTAAACCAACTCATCAGTGGGAATCGGGATCCAACTATCATCGCATGATAACGTGACGGAATCCACTCACGTCACCACACTCAAGAAGGTATGCGCATGCCTGGCAAGTTTCAGTTCTTTTGAAACTCCCGATGTTTGTTTTTACCCCTAGGACCCAAGTGACCTTGACAATGCCAACAAATCAAAGAGTCCTAGTCAAGTTCTACCCGTCATTATCTTGATTGCGGTAAACCCACCCGTATGAGTCCTTGACAATGGCAACAAGACCGTACGACTGTCCTAACCAATCCACTTATCCATGTGACAGAAAAGCATTATATAGCTACCGAACACTACGCCACGGCAATGCACGACAAACGCAGCACGAATACTAAGTAACACTAATCTGAAATGACGGAGGGCTACGACTGGTTTTTGGCGAAAAACCTTTAACGTAATGAACTTGATATCGTTGAAGGAACTGGATAACCTTTTAGAAAATATAGTGACGAAAACCTTTACTAAAGAGGTCACTCCCGGTGAAGGGATCTCGGCTCTTTCCCCGTAGAATGAGGTGCAGGATATTCCAACTGAATACCATGATGCAAAGCAAAAGTAATCGGCTATAGTGAAGTTAATGCCCTGACGCAAACTTCTGTCCAAGGAGTCACTCCCGGTGAAGGGATCTCGGCCCTTGCCTCGTCGACTGAGGAGCAGGATATTCCAAATGAATACCACGATCCAAAACAAAAGTGAACGTCCTTGCAATAACAGCTTTTTGAAAAATTGTTCCAACAACATCAGAATAGGTTTGTTTAGCTTGCATTGATCCGAATCAACGCAGTCCCATCAATTGATCACACCAATAAAGAACGAAAATATACTGATGTACGTATATGCCATCCGCATTCGCCACTGGGTCCCGTCATCACCCGTTAGGTTACTTAACTAACGACAGAGCGGGGACTGGACTAGCGCGGATGCAAAACATATACAACATCTACTAATATATATACCAATATATTATATTTCGCTCAAGGCGTGATAAAATGCAACATCACAGAAATGTACAGCATCACAGAACAATACAGATATCTGGAAGCCCCGGGTTTCACAGAGCCGCTGCTGAAACCCGACGTTCCCCTGGTCGTGTGGATAGCCTGTGCAATGAAAACCTAGACCCCTACGGGCGCGGCAAGTCACCCGCCAAAACCTGAAGCGAGGCAGCCCCCTTCAGTACCGTGAATGGACCACCCAACACTTCATGGAATCCGGTAACTTGGGCACCCCTCCTGGGTCAACCTGTACCCCTACGAGTGCGGCGAATAGCCCGCCAATCCTAGAGTGAAGCCCCCTCCGTCTCAATGCCATGAGATGCGGGCCCGTTGCCCTCTAGAATCCGGCTATCCGTGCACCCCTCCGCGGGGTAATCCTAGTACAGAAAGTAAAATATACATACAACAGGTACATCGACCGCAACCAGGTCGTGCCCCAAAAGAATAATACAATCAGGCAGTGACGGCAGTCCACATGTCGGACGCTCGCCTCGCAATAACAAATGTACATATAAAACAAAATTGTACTAACATTGCATCCAGGCTATCCCCCACGACCGATCCGCAACATCACAGCATAAACATAGAACATCAACGTGAAAATCACGTTCGCAAATCCGTCTAACCGGGCTATAGCAGTTAGACAGGATTTACCGATCAAGTGATATTCACGGTCGCAGATATAATGTAAATACTGTGAAATAATGTGTTTAAAATATCCGATCGATCAAACAATTAACAAGTGGGCCCCCAAGTAATACTGTAGCAGTCACAGAAGATCTGGGCCCAAATTTAATATCCCAAAACCCCCAAAATCAGCCCACAAGCCCACTGTACAAATTTGACACAGTGAAGAGACCAGAGTGCGGCGGAACCGCGGCCCAAGGCGGGGTTTGGCCGCGGTTCCGCGCTAAGGTCGTCGACTGAACTTGTCGAATTTTTACAGAGGTCTTATAATTTCATGTACATTAGGTTTCTGCAACCTGAAAAAATTTTAGACACCAAAAAATTACAACAGAAAACTGATGCAAAGGAAATGTGGTTTTTGGGATTTTGTTCGATCGGAAATGCAAAACACATTAGAACAAGCTAGGTAAGGTCAATGGCGTGGCTCTGATACCATGTTGCGCCACGGCAGCGCCCCGGCCGTCTATCCGAGGCCAAATTGCGGAATCAAAATTTTTCCTTACTTGGAAACCGGCGCTACCGCGGACAATGAAAACCCGGATCGTAACCATTAACCTAATGCTAGCTATCTAGAGAAAGGGTGAGAAGTATACCGAGTGATCCGAGTCCTCCGGTCTTCTCTTCATCGTCCCGATCTCCCGCGGAAAGTCTTGTCTCCACATCGTCGCCTCCTCGCCGGAAGGGCACCACATCGCCTGCGTCTTTTACGGGCTCCCGCCTCAATACCGAGGCAACTCGGGCATGAAGCCGGCAACTCGACATGCTCAAGATATGCTGTAGAATGTGTAGTAGATCATGCTAGTCTCATTTGGGGTTTTTAGTTGCCTTGATGGAGGAATGGGGTTAGAAAAAATGATGCTTTCATTTTTCCAAAACAAGAAGAAGAAGGAGATGAAGAATTCCTCACAAAACAAAGATGAACTCTCTCATTCTTTTCTTTCTCTCAAGTGTTCTTTCTTTCATCTCATGAGAATGATAACATGGTGGAGGAATAAGAATACCAACCATAAGAAGGGAGGTGAGTGTAGGATAAAGAGAATGGTGACTATATCCTAAACATCATCATCACAAACTTACATCAACCATCCTTATCAATTCTAATCATAATAAAGCATGAAAAGATGAAGGAAAAGAATGGTATCTAAAGATGCCATCATAATAAATACTTATGCAAGAAAATCCTACACAAAGTGTAATTTGCAAAACTGCAAATTACCCCCTCCATCGGAAAAGTCCGGCCGGGAAAGAACAAAGGAAAACCGGCCGGAACGGAATGCAAACTGGAAACTCCAGAAAACTGGTCCCGTAATAAATTACAGGAAAACCCCAATACTGTGCATACACACCCGCATCTGTATTCCGACCGGATACAAATGCAATGAGACAAAATCTACACTGTACTAAACTAGGACCGGCTTAAGCCAAAGCCGGCTAGTAATATCCGTTCGATCCTGATCCGTGCAATACCGCACATATCAGATCGAACCCTGCCATATAACTATACGGCCACTAGTACAAACTGTCCGATCCTGATCCGTGCAATTCCGCACGTATCTGATCGGACCCTGCCATATCTCCATACGGTCTCTACAACGTTTCGCCCGAAAGCTTGAGTAACTGTAAGTGTGGTGGACTCTAAAGACTCGTCAATACTATGGCTGTGGATTTAACCACTAGCACGTCAGAGGTATTAGCCAATACGTGACGGGCCACCAGCTATTGACCAAAAGGGACGTCGATGAGCGAACTCACCCTGACACCCTACTGAGCCTGTCAGTGACAATATCCGTACAGTCCAGTCCGTTCGTCTATAAGTATCGCATAGCGGGCCTAGGGGGTTGGTAAAAGTCAGACCCCCAAAAGCGGTACAAGTCGTGTCGGAGTGTAGCCCAGAACGCCCCGAGATACTACTGGAATACCTACCAGTAAATCTCCTGCCTCGGCCGAGGGCTTTGCGTAATGGCTCTCCTAGACACAGCGCGACCTCACCCCCAATACCGGGAGAGACGAACCCCTGAAGATCCGCTCACTGCCTCTATGTGGCTCGGGACTGTACCCAACTAAAACCTGTTTGCACGACTCCTTTGAGCCGTGGTAGGGTAGTAATCAAAGTACAGTAGGAACTCACACGAGACAAATGACGATCCTCAGGTCGATGAACTAACCTGTACACATGTCACCAGGGAACTGCTATCTGACGTCAGGTATAAGACCAACTAGCATGTTCCCGGCGAGTCCTGTCCGGTGTACTCATAACCCAATGAGCACCTGTATACATCTTAGGTGAACCAACTGACACCAGTGGCTTATGAGACCGGCCACCGCCCCTCGTCGGGGTCTCGACTGTATACACTAGTCTACTCTGGAGAATCGATGCCCTGTCTCGAAACTCCCACGACTAGGGACCTTTTAAGGATGTGCTTATAGACCACCAGCTCTCACGTATATGATCGCCATCATACTGCTGGTGGTCAAGCAAGAATCCCAGAGGCTCTATCAACGTGTAATAGCGACATGTCAGGTCACCTTAAGCAGTACACGATGATAAAGATAAACCAGATAGCATACTATCATCTCGAGTAAGACTGTCCTACCGGGATAGGTCCTCCCTCAATCATTGCAATCACGTGCCTGTGATCCAATAATTGACTCTGAGGGCACTATCTCCAACACTATACGCCATCCACCCGACTTCTCCCCATAGATATAAATCTACTCACCGGATCCTCGCTTGTCGGTGCCGACGTCGCCACGCGTTTGCTTTTCGTCTCGAAGTCCACTTGAGGTACCTACATATCATAACGACCGTATCGCATTAAAATCCGACTCATGACCAAAACGACACACAAATCCCACATAGGTCAAAACCTATGGTTTGCTTAAATCAACCCAAAAACCTTCGACATCGGTGTACAAACGTTGATTGATCAAGAAAAACACCAAACATACCAATCATGGTTTCAAAACTCACTAACTGCATAAGAAATAGGGTTTAGTTTGTCAAAACCATAAAATTAAACCAATCGTTTTGTTTTCCAAAAACCTAGTTAGCACAAATTCCCATTTCGGCTAAAAAACTTGATGTTTTAACCAATCTACCAATTTTAACGATTCAAATGGCCAAAATGCTCATTAAATAACATAATTAGGTCATGCAAATCACTTTCATAAATTAAACTCATCAATTTGTATAAATTCCAAATTCCTAGTTTGCAAAAATACCGATTTTAACTCATTTTAAAGTAAAATTCACAATTTTACAATTAAGCTTGGTTTTACATATACTAAAATATTAAACCACAATTTATAATGTTAATAATGCCATGAAACCCTAATTAGAATTTTATCTCACCAAAATATGAATATTTTTAAAACCTAGTTTGCAATTTATATAATTATCACAATTTAAATCAACAAAAATGCAAACTAGCAACTTGATTTGATTTAGCATAACATTAATATGTCAAATACATCACACAACCATAATCTCACAACACAAAATCCTAACTTGCATTCAAAACCCTTTCTTGAAAGTTAAATCTTTAATATCAAAACCATAATTAACTCCTAATTAAACACATAATAGCTAGATTCAAGTAATTAAACAATAACTTATGCAAAATGCTAAGATTATACCTCACAAAACTAGAGATCTAGCACCAAAATCTTGGCCTCCAAATTGCAATCTTGTTCCCTAGATCCATACTAGAATGGTCAAGTAAAAATGGGTAGGGATTAGACTTTGATTTTGTGGGATTTTTGAAGCATTTTGGATGATTTTTTGATGGAATTTTGTGATAAAATGAGAGGGGATTTTTTGTGAGGGGCTGCCGTTGGAGGGAGAGGGGAGGCTCGGCTGGAAATGGGGAGGGGGGAGAGAGAGAGAGAGTGAGAGAGAGAGAGTGGTGTGGGTATAAAGAATGGTCAAAGTCAACAAAATCAAGCGTCTTTCTTTATTAAACCCCTTTTTCTTTACTCTCCTCTTGATTTTTCTATTAACAATTCAAGTGGGGAAAATGAGGGGGCACTTGGGCTGCTGATTTGGAGAGGGGAGATTGTTAGTTATATGTATGCCCTAAAGGCCATTACTGTACATACGATGTATATTGTAGTGGATGCTAGGACATATATAGGGAGGACTTTTTTCCTCGACATGATAGTATGCTATCCGTTTGTATTTTATCTTAACATGTACTCTGATTGTCTCTATGTTACATGTTGATAAAGCCCTTATGATATGTACTCGACTACTGGGACTATGATGAGATCATACTAGTGGGGCTATGGTAGTCGTCGAGTACATCCTATAACTGTTCCTAGTCGAGGGTGTATCGAGACAGGGCATCGATACACCAGAGTAGACAAGCGTATACGCATCTTGACCCATATGATGGGCGATGGAGGATCCCATATCCATCGGTGTTTGACATCAAGGATGGTGTACGGGTGCTCAGTGGAGAAAAGGTACACTGGACGGACTCGCCGAGAACTCCCAGATGGTATTATACCTCACGTCAGATGGCAGTTCTCCGGTGGCACTGGTACAAAGTAGTCTGTTGACCCGAGATCGTCATAGAGTCTTGTGTGACTCCCACTGTACTTTGATTTCCATCATACCACGTCTAAGAGGGCGTGCAAAAAGGTATCTTTTGGGTACAGTCCCGAATCACATGGAGGCAATGAGCGATAGGAGGGGATTCGTCTCTCCCGGTATAGGGAGTTGATGTTACGCTGTGTTCGATTGGCTATAACTAGAAATCCCTGGCCAGGGTTGCTGAGATTTACTGGTAAGTGTTATCAGTAGTTTCTCGAACTGTTATAGACCTCATATCGACACGACTTATCAAGCTACTGGGGTCTGACGTTTACCACCCCTAGGTGAGATATGCGACATATCAGACGACGAGACCGGACTGTACGGGAGTGTTACTGATTAGATTCGCAGGAGAATGTACATGCTTGCTTGTTGATCTTCTGATCGCTCAATACCTGGGTGACTGTTACGTTTAGCTGACCGCTTGCAGCTTGTGGGTGTTTGATATGATCATCACCTACTGCCGGTGTATTGACGATTCTTTAAAGTCCTACACAGAGGTTTCTTGACTCAGGCAAAACGAAGTAGGGGCACATATGTAATATGTGCAGGACCGAGGATAATGCGATATGAGATACCGTATTATATTCTCGCGATATTTGATATCAGCCGGATCATCGGATCAAGTGTTGATTCGATGAATCGGTAAATGATATATTAGTCGGTTATATTCGATATAGCCGGATTGGCGGATCAAGTGTTGATTCGATAATTTAATGTATAATAATATATATGATATATTGAATTACATTATCTAATATTGGCTCGCTTTATTGATTCATTTTCTCACCGGGTAATACATTGATATATATGCGATATATATTAATTGTATTATTTTATTTTGTTACAATAAATATTATATATGTGATATATAATATTGTAATATGATATGATTACTAATGCAACATGTTTAGTGGAGATTAAACAAGGTTAGGGTTTGTTTTGGGTTAGTTCCTTCTTGATACTTCTAGAAGGTTTTCTTTTGTCATAAGCATTGATTTTTCAAGTGACTCATGCTTTAACCCAACCCGAACCCTAGCCCTAGTTAAATCTCTACAAGGGTTTAGTTGACCATGGTTGCATTATTCATCATAATTATCCTTTCATTATTCATCACAAAAGGATGAGATCACTATTCTTCTTCTTCTTCTTCTTCCTTGATGCAAAAGCTTTCTTGCTTTGCCTTTTGTGATTAAAGTGAGTGAGAATAAGAAAATAAATGAGAGCAAAAATCCTACTTCATCATCCTTATCTACCCTTGCCATTTGGATGAGGGTATTCACTTCATTTAGTGAGTGATAGCTTGTGTTAATGAAACTTCAAGGTAGATCATCTTTGTTATCGAAGATCGGAAGCAAGATTGCATCTTTCTCTTCGTGGAGCCTCTCGAGAGTCCGGAACACGATGATCGCAGCGAAGAGACCTCAACATGGACCTTAAGAAGTGAAGGACCGGATCTACAAAGGTTGTAATCCCTCTCACTTAGTGTTAAAGTGTTTAACATACTTGTTTTCGCCTAAACTCTAGTTTAAAGATCCGGCTTTGGGTTGTTCGGCACGGCTAAATTTTAAATTGGGCATGGTTGATGCCTCGTAGACCCTTGTGCGTGTGCCTAGTAACCATACAGTGGTATCAGAGCCAAGCTAGAGCATTAAGCGACGTCTGAGCGAAGTTTAAAGTCCGATCGAACTCCGAAAACCCCGATTATACCCTTTCCTGGATATTCTTTGAAAATGTTGATTTTTTCGTATTAAAAATGCTCAGAATAATATGCAGGGAAATATAGGAATTACTGTGAAGTACGGACCACTGAATCGGTCATGTTATCGTGGAACCGCGGCCAGACCACGCACGTGGCCGCCGTTCCGCGGCTTAACTGTGCCATTGGGGCCCACTACTTCATAGTATCATTCCTGGGTTCTTTTGCACTATTTTGGGAATTTTTAATTATACTCAAGTGTTGAGTTTTCTGGGTTGTATTGGGGACTCGTTGATTCGATCGGAAAATTTAACTTCGTTTAGTTTTTCCGGGTAATTTTTAGAACGTGTTAAAAAGTTTGAACGGATATCAATAACTCACTTTTTCCCCTGTCGGAAAATTTCCAAGCGTTGGATTTTTCCGTAGTTTAAGAACGTTCTAAGTCGTGCAAGTAACGCAGTAGACCCTCTAGAAGACACTTAACTCGATTATGTGACCGTCTGGAACTGCCTCTAAACCTTATGGTTTGGGGCAGTACGGCGTGCCACATGTGAGCCGTTGGCTTGACCCTTCTACGGCTGGACCATTGGTACTGTGGCATGTGATGGATGTTTTTAAACCAATTTCAAGTGTTGAGAACTATTTGGGAAATCTTGGGTGTTTGATTATTCGATCGGAAAATTTAACATTGTCTATTTATCTGGAATGTGATACAATATTTGGAATCCACAAGTAGTTATGAGATAACTAATTTGAATGTTATAAACATAGCAGTTCAGTCTCAAATGATCGGTTGCCACGAAATTTTGATATGATCAAAAGTCCGTCGCAATCACGTAGCGTACGCGGATACTCGCCGGGTAAACTTAATAGACAGCCACGCCCCAAAGCCCCGACCAAGTGACTGTAGGAGAACACCGTCGCCAAAAGCATCCGTTCGGGTGCTCGCGGCAGCGGTGTTCCGCCTTAGTGCACTTCGTCGATGGCATCGGGGGTGCGGCTGTCTACTAAAGTTTGCGACGAGCATTCGATCAGGTTTTCGGAAATCTTGTTGAATTGCCCGACTGAATATTGAAAAGTGTTTTCAATAAAGAGACTAAAATGCGGGGTTTATAATAGTTAGGCATGCGATGTCTAAGGAATTCATTTGGTTAGGCATGCGATGTCTAAGAAGGTCGCGGATTCCAACTGTTGTAGTTTTGCACTTTCTTTTCTGCGACCGTAAATGTAATATGTGGTGTATCGCCGGTTTCGTTGCTATACATCAACGACAATTGGGATACGCATATTTACTTACGTTGATGATATGTGATATTATGTGTTGCTGTGATATGTTATATTGGATCGTCGCGTTATGAATAGCCGGGGGTTTTATGTGAAATGGGAGTTTTTCTTTTTCATTCATGTAAAATTCACTTGTATGTAATATTCTTTTATTGGGGCACTTCCAGGCTGAGGATAATGTCACCATTGTATATTATTTATTTTTCCGCATTAGGTAGACCCAAGGCGGGGAGCACAAGTAACCGGGTTCTAGGGTCCAGTGGGAGACTATCTCGAGGAGTCGAGACCGGGTCTCCTAACTCTAGAACTGGCAGGGTTACTTGTCGTTCTCGTAGGGGTCTAGGGATGTGGGTTTGGTTATTCATCGTGACCGTGGAATCCGTGTTTTATACAGGCTCGTATTAAAATACGGACGTCCTAGTATATCCAATATTTTATATATGTTCTTCTGCTCCAATGTTCTGTGATGAGATCATATTACTGCCTGAGACGAATGTTTATATTATATATATGAGATATATGTTATATTGCAGATTTCGTTTCAAATGTGATGCTTGTGAAGCATAATAAAATGGGACTTCATTAATGAGATTAATGAAATAAAAGAAACCTAAAGATGTTGTAGAAACTTGTTTAAAAACCGGTAGCTCTAGTTCTTGTTTTGCATAGCGGTGTTCCTTGTAGAACATCCAGCACCTTATTTAATAAGGAAAGAGCCGAGATCCCTTCACCGGGAGTGACCACTTTAGCGAAACTAGCAGATGCTACAAACTCAGTTTGTCTTTTGATTGTTTTTATAGTTCTTGCTTTGCATAGTGATATTTGTGAAATATCCTGCACCTTATTCGATAAGGAAAGAGCCGACGGTCCCTTCACCGGGAGTGACCTCTTTAGCAAAACTAGAAAATACCTCAAAAACATTCCATTTAAAATCACTCGATTCTACAACGATAGCAAGTTCATTACGCAAAAGGTTTTCTTAAAAACCTGCCGTAACCCTCCGTCATTTTAGGAAATATAGTACTTAGTATTCGTGCTGCGTTTGTTGACCATAGTTAAGGCGCCGTGTACGGTAGCTAAGTGATGTTTTCCTATATAACATATGATGTGATTAATTAGGACAGTCATATGACTTTGTTGACCTTAGTTATGTTGGAGATAGTGCCCTCAGAGTCAATTATTGGATCACAGGCACGTGATTGCAATGATTGAGGGAGGACCTATCCCGGTAGGACAGTCTTATTCAAGATGATAGTATGCTATCTGGTTTACCTTTATCTTCGTGTACTGTTTTAGGTGACCTGACAAGTTGCTATTACACGTTGATAGAGCCCCTAGGATTCTTGCTTGACCACCAGCAGTATGAGGGCGATCATATAAGTGGGAGCTGGGGTCTATAAGCATATCCTTAAATGGTCCCTAGTCGTGTGAGTTTCGAGACAGGGCATCGATACTTCCGAGTAGACTAGTGTATACAGTCGAGACCCCGACGAGGGGCGGTGGCCGGTCTCACAAGCCACTGGTGTCAGTTGGATCACCTAAGATGTATACAGGTGCTCATTGGGTTATGAGTACACCGGACAGGACTCGCCGGGAACATGCTAGTTGGTCATATACCAGACGTCAGATGGCAGTTCCCTGGTGACATGTGTACAGGTTAGTTCATCGACCTGGGGATCGTCATTTGTCTCATGTGAGTTCCCACTGTACTTTGATTACTACCCTACCACGGCTCAAAGGAGTCGTGCAAACAGGTTTTAGTTGGGTACAGTCCCGAGCCACATGGAGGCAGTGAGCGTATCTTCAGAGGTTCGTCTCTCCCGGTAGTGGGGGTGAGGTCGTGCTGTGTCTAGGAGAGCCATTACATGAAGCCCTCGGCCGAGGCAAGGAGATTTACTGGTAGGTATTCCAGTAGTATCTCAGGGTGTTCTGGACTACACTCCGACACGACTTGTACCGCTTTTGGGGGTCTGACTTTTACCAACCCCCTAGGCCCGCCATGCGATACTCATAGACGAACGGACCGGACTGTACGGATATTGTCACTGACAGGCTCAGTAGGGTGTCAGGCTGAGTTTTCTCACAGACATTCCTTTTAGTCAATACTTGGTAGCCCGTTATGTATTGGCTTATACCTCTAACGTGCTAGTGGTTAAATCCACAACTAAGGTGTTGACGAGTCTTTAGAGTCCCCCACATTCAGTTACTCAAGCTTTCGGGCGAAAAGCTGTAGAGGCCGTATGGAGATATGGCAGGGTTCGATCGGATACGTGCGGTATTGCACGGATCAGGATCGGACGGATTTTTACTAGCCGGCTTTGGCTTAAGCCGGATCCTAGTATTAAATAGTGTAGTTTTGTCTCTTTGCATTTGTATCCGGTAGGAATACAAATGCGGGTGTGTATGCACAGTATCGGGGTTTTCCTGTAATTTATTATGGGACCAGTTTTCTGGAGTTGCCAGTTTGCATTCCGTTCCGGCCGGTTTTCCTTTGTTCTTTCCCGACCGCCTTTTTTGATGGAAGGGGGTTAATTGCAAGTTTGCAATTAATCTTTTTGTTGCTCATCATGAGATTCCTTCTTGGAAAATCAATCAACTTCTTTTTTCCTACCCTCAAAAGGAGTGGGGCCGGCCACTTGCTTTTTGAAGGGGACATGTTTATTGTTTTGTGTGTATATTGCTTCTTCTTGGAGATTGGTGGGCCGGCCACTGTGTGAACATGGAGGTGATCAAGGGTTAAGGTTTTAATTAATATAAAAGATTTTATATGGTGCAACTTGGGTGGGTGCAGGTAATGAATGCATTAATTAATGTATAAAGCTACATTGAGCTTTAAAATGAACATGCGGGGGGCTGTTTGATATGAGTTGAGGGATTAATTTATGATAAAGGGGAATGAGCATTAAAAAGGTGGTGCAGGGGCTGTTTTTTCGCCGAGCTCATTAGAGAAGAGAGCTTGCTTCATTCTTGATTTTCCAGTGAGAACTCAGAGCTTATGGCCGAGCTCATCATATAGCCTACTCCCTTTTTCCAGCAAGTTCGATGGAAAATTCTTTTGCACCAATTCCTCCATCATCTTTATGGCAACATAACCCCAAAGTGACAACCATTCTACACTGTTCTACAGCAAATCTTGGGCACGTCGACTAGCCAGCTTCGTGCCCGAGTTGCCTCGGCATTGAGGTGGGAGCCCGTAAAAGAAGTAGGCGATGTGGTGCCCTTCCGGCGACGAGGTGGAGACCGGACTTTCCGCAGAAGATCGGGACGACGACGAGAAGACCGGAGGACTCGGATCACTCGGTATATCTCTTCCCCATCTTGTAGTTAGCTAGATTTAGTTTAATGGCCCGATCCGGGTTTAGTGCGCGGTGGTGCCGGTTTGCTAAGTTCGCAAAATTAAAGTTTATCACCGCTTCCGCATTCCGGCGTCGGATTGACGGCCGGGGCGCCGCCGTGCACTTACAAGTTAAGGGTCATGTGGGTGGGTCTAATCAATCGGGAAATGACGTGTTGAACTTGACCAGTGCTTATGATTTGTTGACCATAGTTAAGGTCATAAGTCATTATGGGTAAAATATTATTGGGAATTTCAAGTGTTGAAATTTGCAATGAGATTGCATACCTTCTATGAGATAGTTGGATCCCGATACCCGCTGCGAGTAAGAGTTACTCCTGGGAGAGTTTTACACATTACAATTAGCCGATCAAGTAGGTGTCTAGAAATGTGTTAACGGGGTTACGCCCCTGGGAAACCGAGGTTTATTTTAATTAGGTTCGTGCGAAAGCACGGGGAACCTCCCTCAAAGTACCGGCACTGGCCTGGCTGAAAGATTGGCGAACTTGTAGCGTGTAATTAATCTCGGCTAGTCTTTCCTTTTAGGGTTTGAAGGAAGATTTGACTAAAACAGTGGGAGACATCCTGATTAGATATATTAGATAACCAATCTAATCTTGTAAGAGCATACGCTGAGTGTTTTCTTCTCTCTCTCTCCAGGTAGCGACCATATCACGCCTTAATCAAGATAGTAATACGGATGAATTGACCGAACCCGCTTATTATACTGAGCTGGGGAATGTTGGTCCCGCTCTAACTTATAAATGTTATAAGACAAAGCAGGAAATAGGGGATTACTAGAATTCCCGTGCCGCCCAAATGAAGAAAGTGCATGTTGATGCATCATCTTCGGGTGTGTTCATTACAGAGAACTGTTTCTCAATATCCTTTACGTCCTGGGTATTTGATACCGGATCAGGATCCCGCAAATGTAATCTGTTACATGGGCTACAGAAAGATAGAGGACTGAGAACGGGTGATAAGTTTCATGAGATAGAAACGGTGCAAATGTTGCAGCCAAGTCTGTTGGTCACTATCACCCTGTATTACCAGAATACATTGATTTTGAACGAATATTATTAGATACCGAACCTGATATACAAAATCATATCAGTCTCTTTGTTTAGATAAAGAAGGATATAATTTTGTATTGTTGGATAATGTTTCGAACATTTCTTATATCAAGAGTTGATCGGTTCAGGCACGTTATTTAAAAGCATCGACGTTCTAAATCAAGCCACAGTTCTTAGTATAGAGAACACACACAAGAGGAAGAGTTCAGAAATGAACGAATCCTTCTTGAGGCATTATAGACTAGGTCATATCAATGCGACCCGACTAGCTGAAGTTACATTTAGATGCATATTTAAATCTATTTGAATTTACATGTGAAACTTGCCGGTCATGTCACAAAGATAAGATGACCACAACTCTGTTTATTGGAAACAGAGAAAGAGTTGATGAACTCTTGGGATTGATACATATTGATGTATGAAGGTCCCCTGTCTACACATGCCAAGACCGGTTCTTTGTACTTCATTACATTCACTGATTATCTCTCAAGATTCAGACTTAAGTTCCTGTTGAAACACAAGTCCGAAGCTTTTGAGATATTCACAGAATATAAGTTAGAAGTAGAGAACCAAAAACGGGTATAAGTATTATGTCCTTTTGATGTGATCAAGGAGGAGAATACTTGAGCACGGGATTCCTGGACTATTCTAAAGGAGAATGAGATTCTTTCTCAGCATTACTCCTCCGTATACACCATGGCACGATGGTGTATCGGGGCGGAGCAATAGCACCCTATGTGATATGGTGTGCTCTATGATGAGTACTACTGAGTTTCCTATTTCCTTTTGGGAGATTATGCACTTGAGAAGCTTCATACCTATTGAATATGGTTCCAATTAAATCAGCTGCCTACCACTTCATATGTGATATAGAATGGGAATAGCCCATATCTTAAGTTTGTTAAGATTTGGGGTTGTCCAGCCTATGTTTAAAAGCATAATCCGGACAAGCTCGAGGCAAAGTCAGTTCTGTAGAACTTTGTTGGATATCCCAAGCATTCGCAAGGGAATATCTTCTACCTAACCGAGGAACAAAAGATGTTTGTTTCTCAGCATGCCACCTTTGCGAAAGTGTAACATTTCAAAAAGAATAAAATATTATTTTTTGGGAATTTTTATAATTTAATATTATTTTATTGAATATTTTAATATTTCGGTATTATTAAATATATATAAATGGGAAAAATTTTGGAAAAATTATGGAAAATTCTAAAATAGGGTATTTTATGAAATTATGCCATTTTTAAGTTTTATGATTAATTATATGCTAATTTAGTGCTAATCGCGATTAAAAATCGCTAATCGTTTTTTAGCATTTTTGTGCAAAACATGCACTTATCTTTTTTCTTACACTTGTGCATTTTCCACCATGTTTCTTTTGGGGTTACTATTCTAGTGAGAAGGAAATAGAAAGAGAAAGAAAAGAAAAGAAAATGGAAAAAGGGGAATATAATATGAGGTATGGTGAGAGAGAGAGAGGTATGGTTTTACTTTGACCTAAGACTTGGCCCTTCTCTTCATTCTTCCTCTCATTTTCTCTCTCCCTCTTCCCCTTCTCCTCCTGCTGCTGCTCCTTCATCTCCCTCCCCTCTTCAAGCGCCAAATCATCTCACAAACTACACCAAAACCCTATCCCTATTTCATTAAAAGTGTGCACAAGCTCAAGATCTACACATTGGACCAAGAAAGCAAGGATTTTGGCCACTAGGGCCAACTCAAGAAAATTCTTGAGTTGCCAAATGAATTATTTTTCTGGACCATTAGCTTAAGTTTTGAATACTTATACCCCCATGTTAAGATTAGAATTGATATCGGGTGATTTTGTGGATTTAGGAAAACCTAGTTAGGGTTTGAAGGAATTGTGAGTTGTGGAGACCAATTGAGCTCAGTGGAGGTTATACAAACACCCTAGTGCATGGATTGAGACTCAAACCTGAGACTTAAGACCCGGAATACGGATTTAGAAACCGATATCGGAAAATTTGTGAAATCTGTGTAGGTTACATTGAATCTACTATCACCCCGAGACTCTGAAAATTATTTTGGTTGGACAGTCGTATGTGAAGGCACCCAGGAAGCCATCACCAGAACCCTAGCCCCTACCTCCTATTCCCGGTTGCAAATTTATCCATTCTGGCCGCAATTTTTGGCCAGACCATGGTGGATTTTGCTCGTTTTGGTTTTGGTGCCCCTTTACCAGTAGATTAGACCCCTGGCATGTGCAAAATTGTTCAGTTTGACCCAGGGTGAAATATGGAGCCTATTTCCTTAGTTGCTATTTTGGATTCATGTTTCCGTATTCTATTTTTTTAATTCTGAATTTGCGTATTGCGTTTTACCTCGAATATTTGGCGTTTATACAACGATATCGAGGTTTGTTGATGATTTTGAAAGCATACCCATAGGTTCTAACCTATAGGCCCCTTAGCGTATCGTTTTGGTTTTCGTATGCCGTTTTAGCTTTGATTTGGTTTTAATACGCATTTACGATACTTTGACGTGTAGGTACCCCATGAAGACTCCGGGACGACAAGCAAGCGCGTGGCGACGTCGACAAATGAAGACGCAAGGTGAGTAGATTATATCTACAGGGGAAGTCGGGTGGATGGCGTATAGTACCCCCACAGTCCGTAGTTAGTATACTAGATATGTATATTATGTAGGGTTACTAGGCACTCTAACAAGGGTTAAGGAAGCATCAAGCATGCCCGATTAAAATTTTAGCCATGCCTAACAACCCTAAACAAGATCGTTGCTAGAAAATTAGGGTTTCACATGCAAGTAAATAGCATCTATGACTAAGTGAATACGAAATACAACCTTTATAGATCGGTCCTTCACTTCATTAGCTCCTTGTTGAAGTCCCTTTACTGCGATCGTGGTTCTCCCGGACTCTTGCATGGCTTCACAAGGTTAACAGAGCATCCTTGCTTGAAGTCTTCGTGGCTGAAGATCTACGTCGAGGGGATGCCAACTCAAGCTTCTACTTCACTAAATTGAGAATTAATGAAGCAAACACCCTAAACTAAAGTGCTAGTCTAGTAGAGAATGTTGAAATAGGAAGTGGGTTTACTTTAGAATTTAGTTTCTCACAATGTTTCTCACTTTGGATCAAATCCTAGAGAGTTTTTTTTTGGCTCAAGGAAGAAGATGAAGAAAATAACATGAGAAGAGATAATGATCAAGTGAGAAAGCTAACCATGGTGAGTGAGTATCATATACTAACTCATGTAGAGACATAACCATAGCTAATCCAAAATGGTTAGGTTAATAAAAATCTAAAGTAAAACAAAATTAGTGGACTTTGTCAAAGCATCCACAAACTTCTACAAGCTTCATGCTTATGACCTAAGCTCCACTAATTTGTAATTACTCTAAATAAATATAAACCACCATTTAAAATAAAATGGTGTATGTTTTGCACACCCATGTATGATGTATCATCAACCATGATACAAAAAGAAAACACATTTTAATATATATCACATATATATTAAAGTTGTGCACATGTGAGAAAAAACCATAAGTGAACAAATGTTAGTTAATGTAAATTAGTATATCTAATATACAATTATACACTAAATTATTAAATCAACACTTGACTTAATAATCCGGTCATATCTCATATAACTGACTAACATCCATTGTATCGACTTATCGAATCAACACTTGATTCGATAACCCGGCTATATCATATATAACCGACCGATACAAAAAGTCGCGAGAATAGAATGCAGTATCACATACACGCATTATTCTTGGTCCCGCACATATCACATATGCGCTCCTATTTCGTTTTGCCTGAGCCAGTAAAACCTTTATGTAGGACTCTAAAGACTTGTCAATACGCCGGCAGTAGGTGATGATCACATCAAGCACCCACAAGCCGTCAGCGGTACTAGATGGACGTAACGGCTACCCGGGTATTGAGCGATCAGAAGATCAGCAAGCAAGCCTGCTCCAACTCCTGTAAAAGCCTGCCGGTAACACTTCCCGTACAGTCCGGTCTCCTCGTCTGATATGTCGCATATCTAGTCTAGGGGTGGTGAACGTCAGACCCTAGCAAACGATAAGTCGTGCCGATGTGAGGCTCATAACAGGTCGAGAAACTATTGGTAACACTTACCAGCAAATCTCTAAATCAGCCCTGGCCAGGAACTTCCCTGTTATGGCCAATCGAGCACAGCACAACATCAACCCCCAATACCGGGAGAGACGAAACCCCTCCTATCGCGCATTGCCTCCATGTGACTCGGGACTGTACCCAAAAACCATCGTTTTGCACGCCCTCTTGGACGTGGTAAGGTGGAAATCAAAGCACAGTGGGAATCACACAAGTCTCTATGACGATCTTGGGTCTACAGACTAACCTGCACAAGTGTCACCAGAGAACTGCCATCTGACGTGAGGTATAATACCATCTGGGAGTTCTCGGCGAGTCCGTCCAGTATACCCAGTCTGCACTGAGCACCCGTATATCATCTCTGATGTCAAACGCCAATGGATTTGGGATCATCCATCGCCCATCTCTATGGGTCGAGAAGCTATACGCTAGTCTACTCTGGTATATCGATGCCCCGTCTCGATACAACCACGACTAGGGACCTTGAAGGATGTACTTATGGACTACCATGTCCCCACTAGTATGATCTGCATCATAGTCCAGGTAGTCAAGTACACATCCTAAGGGCTTTACCAACATGTAACTATAAGACAGTATCAAGAGATAAGTATACATGTTAAGATAAAGAGCAACCAGATAGCATACTATCATATCGAGCAAGAAAGTCCTCTCTCTATATATGTCCAAGCATCCAATATAATATACATCATCTGTACAATACTGGCCTCTAGGTCATACTTACAACTAACATATTATATATGATAGTTATAGTGTGTCGTGGATATTGTGTTAGGTGTACTATGGATAGTTTAGGGTTAGAAATAAACTAGTGTAGTTCATAGTCGTGAACCCTAGAATAGATTTACACCCACACGCACACCCTTGCATATTCATATACTTGCACTGTGTTTGATGATATTGGATGACTTTGGAGATGAGTCGATGATATTGGGCATTGTGCCGTGAGATCGGTGATATGATGTGATTCGTATTTGGGATACGACATGTGATCTCTAGCGGGCTTTTGGACGTGTGCTTGCACACGTAGTATATAGATGGTATCAGTTATACTAGACTTAGATCAGTACCCTAGATTATGTGATATGATGATAATGATACCTGATATTTGATGAGAGGAATGTGATACTGACCCGTACCCAGCTATTGGAATGCCGTACGACGATTTACCGTACGAGCTTAATATTGATGATAGATCTGCACTCATGACTCGAGGATGTCATATGATATACTGTATCGTACATGATACTACTGAAGCGGGATCACCGACTACTATATACATATCGACTTAGATTTAGGTGGTTTCCATACCCCTCCTGATTCGTCTTATTTCAAACGGCATAACTGCATGACATATACTTATTGATGTAGATTCTTCACTGTTGTGTTGATTATTTGATTTACGCATATTCATGCTATTCACATCGCTTCGCATTTGTTTATAGTTATATTACTATCATGTTGTTAGGACACCAACACCATTATCGATGATGCGTATGTTCTACGTATACTTGCTTGCCAGCTCACACACATCATCATCGATAATTGCATGTCACTACACAGTAGTATTATTGCATCAGGATATGGCCTTGTATGTGCATACTATTATTCCATGCTGCATGATATATTGTTATACTTGCATTTCATTTATATGTCACATACATTATGCTTTATGATTATGCGCATTGAGACATTTGTTGTTTCTATGATATTTCTGGATTTGGGAACCGTGGGTATTTCAAAAAGATTATGTAAATGCTTTAAAAACCCAGTTACCCTTGATATGATGTTTCAGCTTCCACCATGAGTTTTATCGGTTTTGATACATATGTATACCCCATGCGAGGAGGCGTCGAGGACGCACGAGGGTACATGGTGGGGCCCGGTATGGTTCCCCTCGGCAAGATGATCGATGGACTTTGCCGATTGAGCCTGGAGGTGGGCGAGTACCTACCGGTGATAGTATTTGGACTCGGCGGTTATCGTGGGGATACCGACTGGAGTTATGTACGTATGGATACGTCAAAATTCGAGGGTCGAAGCTGGGCACTCGGATGTTCGAGACAGCGTATGATACGTACCTATCAGGGCTAGTCTTGGTGACATCGCCTGATATATGAGGATTTACGTGCCGATGCTAGGCACAGGTTTCATGATGTTTTCGAGTGTCTGTGCTAGGCACTCAGGTTCCATGATTTTGATTATATCCTCATATTTACATGCATGATACTTATTGTCATTGGGTGACAGGTGGACGGGATCCACATGTATACAGACATTGATCACATACAGACTTTGATTACATTGATCATACTTCATTTGTATATATAACAGGGTATGCGGGCGCTGTTATATATACCCTTACACCAATATTAGTGGAATGGGGCACTAATATATGTGTATTGATATCCATTTTGATACTTCATCATATTTACTTCATGCAGACATAACTTATATTTATGACATGTTATTACCTGCGGCACTGGCATGAGTACTTGGCACTACCTACATATTTAGATGTTACATTGCTACCTTATCCTGCTTCAGACTTACTCTCTGAGGTTTATATTATACCGATCGTTTTGACCTAGGATTATATCATGCATTCGGTTTCTGCTTTTAGATGTTTTCTATTCATGAGTTGGAAACTCACCCCCGTTGTGCCACAGTTCTTGCAGGTTTTGCCGTACAGGTTCCTTAGTGGCATTTCTGGCACACTGCTTCCTTTGCGGGTGAATTGCATTTGGTAGGTGGGTTCTTTTGCATCAGAACCACCAATGTACATGTATTATGCTTTTGTATCTAGAAATTCCATCAACCAAAACTTGTATTTTATTTCAGACTTAGACATTAGTGATGTATTATTCGACTTTAGAGTCGCGTGTAGTAGTGTTGCGGTTTTCATGTTATTTGAGTTTCTTGTTTTTGTATTTGATCCTCGCCATTCGGCGTTGTATATTATATTGCTTGTATGGTTGTGACCGTCGATTGACGAAGAGCTAGCTCCCGCTTGGGGATGCCTTTTATCATTGCATATATCTTATTCTTGTTGTACCCTGTTCGGGGCCAGTTTTTACAAAGGAAACTCTGCCGAAATTTTCATAAAAGACTATACATTTTTTAAAAATGCATATTCGGCTTAGTTATTTAAAAACCTTGACTTCAAAACATGTTTTCTTCACTTCTTTAAACTATTTTTCTTCATTTATGTAAGTCGATGTGCAACACCCCACGAGTTGCGGGGAGGCGGAAATATGAAAAACGATCTTGTTCTTTAAGCATACATCGACTAACCGAAGATCTTTGTTAAACGATAATTAACAACAACTATAGAAGTTCTTAGCTACTATGTAAAGAGATTATACCTAGTGAATCGTGTCCTTCATCTTTACGATCTCTACGTCCTCCTCGGCCTCCTCTGAGTGATAGATGATCCACCCGAGAACTCTAATCCAAGCTTCACCTCCAAACTTGAGGTAACTAAGTTTCTCTAATTGCTAATCAAAGGAACTTAGATCATATAGAGTTAGGTTATGGAATGTTTAGTCTATTCTAATCCTTGTTCTCAACTTATGAGTGGTAGGATTAGGGTTTGAAGAAAGAGTGAGCTTGAGGAGAGAGAAGGTGGAGATGATAATGAAAATAGTATCGTTTCTCACTTGAATATATGAAGCATAATGAATTATCAAATAAATGAATAAATATGATTATTCATCATGCTTCATTAATTCTATTTGTGTGATTCACTATATGAGTCATTAAGCAATTAATGATGCATTAATGATATGATGAATCACACAAAATGTGTCACAAATGCATTTAATGAAAATGCCACCTAAACCCTCAAGTCACCATGCTTCTAGAAGCTTCCCGGAAAATTACGATAACGCCCCTCCTATCCGTAAAAACACGGAAAAAATTTAGACTGTATAAATCTATTAACCTGATACTAGAATCTGGCTTAAACCAAAGCCGGCTAGTAAAAACTGTCCGAACGTTGTACATGCGTTTAAACACGTATGCGTCCGAACCCTTGTCGTAAAACCGTACGACCTTTATATCGTTTCGCATCGAGTTGGGAAATCTCTGTGTGGGACTCTAAAGACTCGACTACTACGCTGGCAGTGGGTTTAACCACAGACCGCAAGCGGCACTAGCTTTACGTAACGGTCCCCAGGTAGATGTCGATAAGAAGGCCGATGAGGAAACCCATCCGAACTCCTACTGAGCCTGTCCGTGACAATATCTGCGCAGTCCGGTCTGTTCGTCTAAGAGTATCGCATGTATGGTCTAGTGAGTTGGTAAATGTCAGACCCCTAATAACCGTACATGTCGTGTCAGCGTGGCTCAATTACCATCCGAGAATCTACTGATCAGTCTATCAGTAATTCTCAATCATCCCTGGCCAGGGACTTATGGTAATAACCAACCGATCACCGTGCGTTATCAACTTCCTATACCGGGAGAGACGAATCCCTAACAGTCACTCACTGCCTCCACGTGGCTCGGGACTGTGCCCAACTAAAACCTGTTTGCACGACTCCTTTGAACCGTGGTAGGGTGGCAATCAAAGCACAGTGGGAACTCACACGAGACAAATGACGACCTTAAGTCAACAGACTATCTGCACATATGTCACCTGAGAACTGCTATCTGGCATTAGGTATAAATACCATCCAGTTAGTTCTCGGCGAGTCCTGTCCGGTGTACTCACACCTAGTGAGCATCTGTATACAATCTTAGGTGCACTCCACCAATGGCTGCGGGACCAATCCATCGCCCCTCCTCAAGGTCTAAATATGTATACACTAGTCTACTCTGGAGTATCGATGCCCAGTCTCGATACTCCTACGACCAGGGACATCTAAGGATGTACCTATTGACTATCCAGCTCCCACAAGTATGACTGCCATCATAACGCCGGTAGTCAGGCAAACACCCTATGGGCTTTATCAACATGTATATAAATACAAAGTAAAATATATCACACGTTAAGATAAAGCTAAACCAAATAGCGTACTATCATATCAAGCACGACTGTCATGTACATACATATCCCTAGCATCCTATACAACGAAGGCCTCTAGGGCATATATATCCAACAATCTCCCACTTGCACTAAGGCCTATAATTGGCGCAATGAGTACCCACTGTCTGCACTAGATCCAGTTGCTGGCGTAGCGCATGCCCAACATCTCAAACAGCCTCTCAAACTGGACTTGAGGGATGGCCTTGGTGAATGGATATGTCGTGTTGTCTTTTGTGTCCACTCTCCATACCTCGATCTCCCGACGATCCACGATCTCCCTGATCAGGTGAAACCGCCTTAAGATATGCCTGGACTTCTGATGGGACCTTGGTTCCTTCGCTAATGCTATAGCCCCATTGTTACCACAATACAAAGGTATTAGATTGGCAATGGACGGAACCACCTGCAGTTCAGAGATGAACTTCCTCATCCAGACAGCCTCTTTTGCGGCTTCACTAGCAGCTATATACTCAGCCTCCATAGTTGAGTCTGCGACGGTATCCTGTTTGGAACTCCTCCAACATACTGCCCCTCCATTGAGGGTAAACACAAAACCCGAAATGGATTTAGAATCATCTTTGTCACTTTGGAAGCCGGAGTCGGTAAAAGCCTCTACCTGGAGGTCCCCATTACCGTAAACTAAGAACATCTCCTTAGTCCTTCTCAGGTACTTGAGAATGTTCTTTACTGCTATTCAATGTTTCTCACCTGGGTCAGATTGATACCTGCTTACCACACCAAGTGCGTAAGCTACATCCGGTCTTGTACATAACATCGCATACATTATAGATCCTACTGCCGAAGCGTAGGGTATAATGCCCATGCGAGCCCTCTCATCATCAGTGTTTGGAGACATCTCTTTTGAGAGGGTGATCCTATGACAAGCGGGCATATTACCGCGCTTGGAATCTTCCATACTAAATCTCTTTAGTATAGTGTCAATATACCTGGACTGTGAAAGTCCCAATATTCTATTAGATCTATCACGATAGATCTTAATGCCCAGAATGTAGGTTGCATCTCCCAAGTCTTTCATGGAGAATTTCTGTGACAAGAAGAGCTTTACTGATTGTAGCATAGGGACATCATTCCCTAACAGTAGTATGTCGTCGACGTACAAAACGAGGAAGACTACTGCTCCTTCTATAATCTTTCTATAAATACATGGTTCATCTTCATTTTTGATAAGTCAAATTCTTTGACTGTCTCATCAAAGCAGATGTTCCAATTTCGCGATACTTGCTTTAATCCATAGATGGATTTAAGCAACCTGCACACTCTTTCGCTGCTCCCACTGTCTAAGAAACCTTCTGGTTGATCCATGTAAACACTCTCTTCTAAATGTCCATTTAGAAAGGCCGTTTTTACGTCCATCTGCCAGATTTCATAGTCATGGAAGGCAGCAATGGAAAGCAGGATCCGAATGGATTTAAGCATAGTTACAGGTGAAAAGGTTTCATCATAGTCCAATCCTGGTCTTTGACGAAAACCTTTTGCAATGAGTCTAGCTTTGTAGGTTTCCACTTGTCCAAGTGCACCAATCTTCTTTTTGAAGATCCATTTGCATCCAACTGGTTTCACCTTAGGAGGAGCAACTTCTAAAGTCCATAATTTATTGGTGTACATGGATTCCATTTCGGATCTCATAGCATCCAGCCACTTCACCGAGTCAATACTCGTGATAGCCTGCTGAAAACTAGTAGGCTCATCATCATCGATGATGCAATCCTCTCGATCCCCATCTAGAAGAAAACCATAGTATCTTTCAGGAGGAAGAGAAAGCCTACTAGATCTGCGGAGTGGCGTTGGTTCGTCATGTTCTATTGAAATCTGAGGTTCTACTGAGTCCTTGGTAGCAGTTTGAGGTTCTGGAATTTCTTCCAGCTCTACCGCGCTCCCACTAATTTCTTTTGCAAGAAATTCGCTCTCTAAGAAGACAATGTGGCGAGTGAAAAACACCTTTTGTTCTTCAGTGTGGTAGACCATGTACCCCCTTGAATGTTTGGGGTATCCTACAAACTTGCACAAAACCGATCGTTCCTCGAGCTTGTCCGGACTATGCTTTTTAACATATGCCGGACACCCCCATATCTTGATATACGTGAGATATGGTCTCTTCCCGCTCCACATTTCATATGGAGTGGTAGGCACAGACTTAGTTGGAACTCTATTCAATAAGCATGCTGCTGATTTTAGAGCAAATCCCCAGAAGTAAAGTGAGAACACAGCACTACTCGTCATTGAACGCACCATATCTAATAGCGTGCAATTCCTCCTTTCTGATACACCATTATGCTGAGGTGTATAAGGCGGAATAAGCTGAGAGAGAATTCCATTCTCTTTTAAGCATTCAAGGAATTGGTACTTAATTATTCTCCACCTCGATCAGATCGAAGTGCCTTGATGCTTTTACCAGTTTGTTTCTCTACTTCATTTCTATACTCCTTAAACTTCTCAAATGCCTCGGATTTATGTTTCATTAAGAACACATGTCCATACCTAGAGAAGTCATCAGTAAAAGTGATGAAGTAGGAGTGACCGCTTCTCGCATATGTAGACATTGGACCACATACATCACTGTGTACAAGTCCCAAGAGTTCTGTGGCTCTTGCTCCGTGTCCGGTGAATGGAGATTTGGTCATTTTTCCTTTGATACATGATTGACAAGTTGCATATGATGAATATTCAAACGGATCTAGATATCCATCTTTATGTAACTTAGTCAACCTTGTTTCGTTTATATGACCAAGTCTACAATGCCATAGGAATGCTTGATTTGAATCTGGAGCCTTTCTTTTAAGTGTGTTTTGAATATTGAAAATTCGAGGTTAATTAAGTATGTATATGCCGTTTTCCAGTGTGCCATACCCAATCAGTTCTTGATTTAGGAGAATGTTCATGACATTTCTTTCAAGCGCAAAATTATATCCTTCATTAGATAACAAAGATACTGATATAATATTACACAACATACTGGGAATACAAAAACAGCTGTACAACACCAAAATGTGCTCACTAGTCAACCTTAGGTGATATTCCCCTATTGCAATAGTATCTACATGCATTCCATTGCCCATTCGGAGAGTCATATCACCTGTCCCCAGTACTCTACTATTTCTCAGATCCTGCAATGAATTACAGATGTGAGAACCAGAACCGGTATCATGTACCCATGATGTAGAGTTTACTGAAAGACAATTTTCGATTACGAACACACCTGAAGCAAAAGCAACAGCTTGCTTCTTGTCCTTGGCTTTGAAGTCCATACAGTCTTTCTTCCAGTGCCCTTGCTTGTGACAATAAAAGCATTCGTTTATATCCGCTTTCACCCTTCCTGCCTTGTTCGTTCCCTGCACCTTCTTGACCCCACCCTTCGGTTTGGTGGCTTTCATCTTCTTCTTCCCTTTAGCTTTCGCTTTAGATTTAGAAGAGGATGATTGGCCAACATACAGAACGGGGGTCTTCTCCTTTTTCAAGGAGGTCTCTGCTACCCTCAACATGTTGAGGAGCTTTGGAAGATCAGCTTCCATTTCGTGCATGTTGAACCTTAGCACGAACTAAGAGAAGGTGTGGGGAAGGGACTGCAAAATCAAGTCGATATATAAATCATTCTCTAGCACGCATCCCAGGTTTGCTAAGTTCCTCAATGAGGCTAATCATTTTGAGGACGTGCTCTCCTACAGGCGATCCTGGAGCTAACCTCATCTGGAAGAGTTTCCTTGAGGTCTCGTACCTCACGATACGGGAGTGCTCCCCATACAATTCCTTGCAATGGAGAAAGATGGATATAATATCCATACTCTCGTACTGTTTTTGGAGTTCATTGTTCATGGACGCTAGCATGATACACTTAGCTCGCTCACAGTCTAGATCCCAGGTTTTGCGAACTTGCTTGTCCACAACTAAGGAATCTGGTCCTGGGATAAGGGGAGGAACAACGGTGGTAACATATGCTACTTTGTCATAAGTCAGTGCAATGTTGATGTTCCTTAGCCAATCTTTATAGTTCTGCCCGGTCAGTATATTTTTTTCAAGTAATAGTTTTAGTCCTGTCATGGTAGCTGCCAGAGAGAGAGAAAAGAAAACATTCAGCATATGCTTCTTGCATGTTTAGATTGGTTATCAATTTATCTAAACAGGATGGCTCCCACTGTTTCCTCAAATCCTTCTTCAAAACCTAAAAGAAGAACAAGTCAGGATTTAATCATACGTCACAATACTTGCTTAACCTTTCAGCCAGGCTGGTGTTGGTACTTCGAGGGAGGTTTTCCAACGCTTTCGCGAAGTTCATTAATTAAATAACCTCTTTTCTCTGGAGGCGTAGCCCCTCTAACACCTTTCTTGACACCTACTTGGTTTATAGCATTGATTGTTAAGTGAGAAAAATTCCCGAGAGTAATCCTACTCATCAGTGGGATCGGGATCCAACTATCATTGCATGATGTACTAGATAGAAGCCACTCTAGTCACCACACTCCAGAAGGTATGCTAAATCTGCAAGTTTCCTTTATATTTGAAACTCCCGATATGATTTTTACCCCAAGCTCTTATGACCTTGACATAGGCCAGCAAATCATAAGACGTAAGTCAAGTTCTACCCGTCGTTGTCCTGATTAATTTAGGTACATCGTACATGCCCTTGACGTAGGCCAACAAGGTTGTACGTCTGTCCTATACTAATGCATCTATCTATGCAACAAATAAGCAAACACACTGCTACCATCCACTATGCCTTGACGTAGGCCAACAAGCATAGCATGAATACGATGTGCTGTCTATTTGAAACGACGGAGGGTTACGGCTGGTTTTTGACAAAAAAACCGTTAACGTAGTGAACTTGATATGATCGAAGGAACCATGATAGTCTTTATTAAAAGGAGTAGTTTAAGCTCCGCATTTAAAATTTGCTTTTTGAGAAAAACCGAGTGGTTTTGAAATTGTTCCAACGATTCAGTTTAGGTTTTATTTTTCTTTGCATTAAAAATAATGCGTCCCATCTTTAACCTATCACTACAGATAAAAAAGAAAATACAACGTCCTCTTATGCCATCCGCATTCGCCATGGGGTCCCGTCATCACCCGTTAGGTTACTTAACTAACGGCAGAGCGGGGGCTGGGCTAGCGCGGGTGTAAAACATAAGTGAAGTCTAAATAGCTATCATATATAGATATTGTACATTCGTCAGACGCAATAATAGGCATTCCAGATCACAGATAAACTTTATTGGATATGCTAGCAATCCGCGTTTCATTTGAGCCTGCAACGAAAGACGGATTACACAGTTGTGATGAATAGCCATTACCCCACCCAAGACCCCTACGGGTACGGCAAACTACCCGCCAAGTACCCGAAGTGAAGCGGTATCCCTCAACGACGTGAGTAGGCCACTAAACACTTCGAAATACCCGGTAGTTTGTGCACCCCACCTTGGGTCTATCCTAGGAGCAAAAACAGTAAAAAGAAATAATACAACGGTGTCTACAACCGCAACCTGGATGTGCCCCGCAAAATAATATTACAACTTATTACAATTATATCGAATAAATTAATACAATAACCCATCACAAAACCCCGGCTAATCATCACAACAGTCCAATATAGTTCATAATCACAAACAGTTAAAATCATCACAGATATGTGCAACCCCCTGCCAACCGACATACTAGCAGTTAGGGGAGGTTTACGAACACATAATACAGTTCACAGATATAATTAAACAAGAAAACATCGTATAATTTCGATCGATCAAACCCATTAGATTCTGCTCCAAAACATCTCTGTAAACCTGAGACCTGAGCAAAAAATAAACATTCCAGAAAAGACAAAATATTCACAGAAGAGTTGCTGGGGAGATTTGGGGTGAATCGGGCTCAACTCACCGATCGGCCGCGGTTCCGCGGTGCGTTGGCCAATTCATGCACCCAAATTTCTCCAGTGTTCTTAGGTTTCGCTGTAGGTTATTCTGGAGGTCCCTGAAAAATTTTTGGACCTCAATTTAAAATCGACAGAAACTATGTGAATATGATATGTTTTCCGGTTCGTTTTGCGTTCGAAATTCATACGACTTTGCAAGTTAGTTAATTATTGTTTAGTGAGGCTCTGATACCACTGTAAGTTGATGTGCAACACCCTACGAGTTGCGGGGAGGCGTAAATATGAAAAACGATCTTGTTCTTTAAGCATACATTGACTAACCGAAGATCTTTGCTAAACGATAATTAACAACAACCATATAAGTTCTTAACTACTATGTAAAGAGATTATACCTAGTGAATCGTGTCGTTCGTCCTTACGATCTCTATGTCCTCCTCGGCCTCCTCTAAGTGATAGATGATCCACCCGAGAACCCTAATCCAAGCTTCACCTCCAAACTTGAGCTAACTAAGTTTCTCTAGTTGCTAATCAAAGGAACTTAGATCATATAGAGTTAGGTTATGGAATGTTTAGTCTATTCTAATCCTTGTTCTCAACTCATGAGTGGTAGGATTAGGGTTTGAAGAAAGAGTGAGCTTGAGGAGAGAGAAGGTGGAGATGATAATGAAAATAGAATTGTTTCTCACTTGAATATATGAAGCATAATGAATTATCAAATAAATGAATAAATATGATTATTCATCATGCTTCATTAATTCTATTTGTGTGATTCACTATATGAGTCATTAAGCAATTAATGATGCATTAATGATATGATGAATCACACAAAATGAGTCACAAATGCATTTAATGATAATGCCACCTAAACCCTTAAGTCACCATGCTTCTAGAAGCTTCCCAGAAAATTACGAGAACGCCCCTCCTATCCGTAAAAACACGGAAAAAATTTAGACTGTATAAATCTAATTACCTGATACTAGAATCTGGTTTAAACCAAAGCCGGCTAGTAAAAACCGTCCGAACGTAGTACGTGCGTTTAAACACGTATGCGTCCGAACCCTTGTCGTAAAACCGTACGACCTCTATATCGTTTAGCCAGGAGTTGGGAAATCTCTGTGTGGGACTCTAAAGACTCGACTACTACGCTGGCAGTGGGTTTAACCATAGACCGCAAGCGGCACTAGCTGTACGTAACGGTCCCCAGGTAGATGTCGATAAGAAGGCCGATGAGGAAACCTATCCGAACTCCTACCGAGCTTGTCCATGACAATATCCGCGCAGTCCGTTCTGTTCGTCTAAGAGTATCGCATGTATGGTCTTGGGAGTTGGTAAACGTCAGACTCCTAATAACCGTACAAGTCGTGTCGGCGTGGCTCAATTACCATCCGAGAATCTACTGATCAGTCTATCAGTAATTCTCAATCATCCCTGGCCAGGGACTTATGGTAATAACCAACCGATCACCATGCGATATCAACTCCCTATACCGGGAGAGGCGAATCCCTAACAGTCACTCACTTCCTACACGTGGCTCGGGACTGTGCCCAACTAAAACCTGTTTGCACGACTCCTTTGAACCGTGGTAGGGTGGTAATCAAAGCACAGTGGGTACTCACACGAGAAAAATGATGACCTTAAGTCAACGGACTATCTGCACATATGTCACCTGAGAACTGCTATCTGACGTTAGGTATAAATACCATCTAGTTAGTTCTCGGCGAGTCCTGTCCGGTGTACTCACACCCAGTGAGCATCTGTATACAATCTTAGGTGCACTGCACCAATGGCTGCGGGACCAATCCATCGCCCCTCCTCAGGGTCTAGATATGTATACACTAGTCTACTTCGGAGTATCGATGCCCAGTCTCGATACTCCTGCGACCAGGGACATCTAAGGATGTGCCTATTGACTATCCAGCTCCCACAAGTATGACTGCCATCACAACGCCGGTAGTCAGGCAAACACCCTTTGGGCTTTATCAACATGTATATAAATACAAAGTAAAATATATCACACGTTAAGATAAAGTCAAACCAAATAGCGTACTATCATATTAAGCAAGACTGTCATGTACATACATATCCCTAGCATCCTATACAATGAAGGCTTCTAGGGCATATATATTCAACAATTTATTCCTTAAAATAGTTTTAGATTTCTGGGCTTTTTGACTTACTTGGATCAGATGGGGTCCTATAGACTTCGTATAGTTCAAGGGCCAGTCACGTGCTCTTTCGGGTCGTGACAGAAAGGGAATTTCTTGTGAAGAAATTAGTGGTCATGAGTTAGAACTGGAAAGAGTTCCAGCTATACAAACTGCAGCTGATTATTTTGGTAGAACCAAAGGATTCAATAGTTTCCAACAAACCTCAGCCTCTCCGCCGATCTAGTAGGGTTCCTCACCCACCTAAGAGATACTTCGGTTTCTCTATGACAGTAGGAGCGAGGATTGCATCATAAGATGATGACCCAACTTATTTCGAGCAGGCCATCAGGAGTGGGACTCTGTAAGAATGGCTGGATGCTTAGCGATCTGACATGGAATCCTTATACACTAACAAAGTATGGACTTTGGTTGCTTTATCTGAAGGGTTAAATCCCCATCAGGAGCAAGTATATCTTGAAAAGATTACTTGGTGTACGTGGAAAAGTTGGGACTTTCAAAGCTATGCTTAACTCCATCCAGATCCTTCTTGCCACGGCTACATACCATAATTACGATATCTGGTGGTTGGGTGTCATGACTGCTATTCTAAATGATGATTTAGAAGAAGGCGTCTATAAGTACACAGCCAGAGGGCTTCGTAAATTGTAGGAGCAGCGAAAACGTGTGCAAGTTGATTTATGAGAAAAATCAGGCATCGCGGAGTTGGAACGTCTGTTTTGATGTGGTAGTCAAAGAGTTTGACTTCATCAAAATGGTAGATGAACCTTGTATATACAAATAGGTAGTAGAGAGCATGGTGATGATCCTCGTAGAGTACGTGGATGACATACTCTTGATAGGGAAGGAGTTTCCTATGCTACGCTCGGTCAATCTCCTCTTATCACAATGATTCTCTATATAGGATCAAGGTGATACCTCCTAAATCCTAGGTTTTATATCTATGAGATAGATCTAATTAGATGTTAGGATTCTCATTAGTTGTAATGAGATGGTATCAATCGATCCTGGGGAAAATCACTGGAATGGTTCCACGGTGATAATGACGACCGAATGTCAGTCGCAGGCATTGTCTTTACCCTCAGTGGAGGGACGGTATATTGGAAGAGTTCCAAGCTAGATACCGTGACTTACTAGATGATTAAAGGCAAGATACATCGTTACCAAGGATGCTACCAAAGAGGCAGTCGGGATAAATATAAGTTCATGAGATGAACTTCGTTCCAACCATTGTGTGACAATGGAGTTGAGGCTTATGCCAAGGAACCCCCGTCCTATCAGAAATCCAGATATAATTCTTAGGCAGTATCACCTGATCATGGAGATGGTTGATCTCCAGGGAGATCGAGGTTAGGAGAGTAGACACAGAGGACAACAGCGCGGATCCATTCACAAAGGCCTTTTCCCCAGTAGAGACTTTTATGGGATGGTTGAGTATGAGATACTTCAACCGCAGCTAATTGTTGGGTATGTGATACCACAACAGATGGCCCTAGTGCAAGTGGGAGATTGTTAGTTATATGTATGCCCTAGAGTCCATTACTGAACATAGGATGTATATTGTAGTGGATGCTAGGACATATATAGGGAGGACTTTCTTGCTCGACATGATAGTATGTTATCTGGTTGTACTTTATCTTAACATGCACTCTGATTGTCTCTATGTTACATGTTGATAAAACCCTTAGGATATGTACTCGACTACTGGGACTATGATGAGATCATACTAGTGGGGCCATGGTAGTCGGCGAGTACATCCTATAACTGTTCCTAGTCGAGGGTGTATCGAGACAGGGCATCGATACACCAGTGTAGACTAGCGTATACACATCTTGACCCATATGATGGGCGATGGAGGATCCTATATCCATCGGTGTTTGACATCAAGGATGGTGTACGGGTGCTCAGCGGAGACTGGGTACACTGTACGGACTCACCGAGAACTCCCAGATGGTATTATACCTCACGTCAGATGGCAGTTCTCCGGTGACACTGGTACAGAGTAGTCTGTTGACCCGAGATCGTCATAGAGTCTTGTGTGATTCCCACTGTTCTTTGATTTCCATCATACCACGTCCAAGAGGGCGTGCAAAAAGGTGGCTTTTGGGTACAGTCCCGAATCACATGGAGGCAATGAGCGATAGGAGGGAATTCGTCTCTCCCAGTATAGAGAGTTGATATTGCGCTGTGTTCGATTGGCTATAACTATAAATCCCTGGCCAGGGTTGCTGAGATTTACTGGTAAATGTTATCAATAGTTTCTCGAACTGTTATAGACCTCATATCGACACGACTTATCAAGCTACTGGGGTCTGACGTTTACCACCCCTAGGCGAGATATGCGACATATCAGACGACGAGACCGGACTGTACGGGAGTGTTACTGATTGGATTCGCAGGAGAATGTACAGGCTTGCTTGTTGATCTTCTTATCGCTCAATACCTGGGTGGCTGTTACGTTTAGCTGACCGCTTGCAGCTTGTGGGTGTTTGATATGATCATCACCTACTGCCGGCATATTGACGATTCTTTAAAGTCCTACACAGAGGTTTCTTGACTCAGGAAAAATGAAGTAGGGGCATATATGTGATATGTGCAGGACCGAGGATAATGCGATATGAGATACCGTATTATATTCTTGCGATATTTGATATCAGCCGGATAATCAGATCAAGTGTTGATTCGATGAATCGGTAAATGATATATTAGTCGGTTATATTCGATATAGCCGGATTGTCGGATCAAATGTTGATTCGATAATTTAATGTATAATAATATATATGATATATCGAATTACATTATCTAATATTGGCTCGCTTTATTAATTCATTTTCTCACCGGGTAATACATTGATATATATGCAATATATGTTAATTGTATTATTTTATTTTGTTACAATAAATATTATATATGTGATATATAATATTGTAACATGATATGATTACTAATGCAACATGTTTAGTGGAGATTAAACAAGGTTAGGGTTTGTTTTGGGTTAGTTCCTTCTTGATACTTCTAGAAGGTTTTCTTTTGTCATGAGCATTGATTTTTCAAGTGACTCATGCTTTAACCCAACCCAAACCCTAGCCCTAGTTAAATCTCTACAAGGGTTTAGTTGACCATGGTTGCATTATTCATCATAATTATCCTTTCATTATTCATCACAAAAGGATGAGATCTCTATTCTTCTTCTTCTTCTTCTTCTTCCTTGATGCAAAAGCTTTCTTGTTTTGCCTTTTGTGATGAAAGTGAGTGAGAATAAGAAAATAAATGAGAGCAAAAATCCTACTTCATCATCCTCATCTACCCTTGCCATTTAGATGAGGGTGTTCACTTCATTTAGTGTGTGAGAGCTTGTGTTAATGAAACTTCAAGGTAGATCATCTTTGTTATCGAAGATCGGAAGCAAGATTGCATCTTTCTCTTCGTGGAGCCTCTCGAGAGTCCGGAACACGATGATCGCAGCGAAGGGAGCTCAACACAGAGCTTAAGAAGTGAAGGACCGGATCTACAAAGGTTGTAATCCCTCTCACTTAGTGTTAAAGTGTTTAATATGGTTGTTTTCGCCTAAACTCTAGTTTAAAGATCCGGCTTTGGGTTGTTCGGAACGGCTAAATTTTAAATCGGGCATGGTTGATGCCTCTTAGACCCTTGTGCGTGTGCCTAGTAACCCTATAGAGAGAGGGTGTGGGTGAGTGTGGGTAAGGGAAAAATGATAAATGTTATACCCCAATATCTATCTGCGCTAATTTCACTATTTAAGCCTTTTTCTTCGATATTTTCTAAAACCGTTTTGACAATTTTTTTCATTTCTAAAACAACATTTTAAAATTTTGTTTAATGTGTTATGATGCACAAAATTTGTTTCAACTCATTCCAATTTGTAATTTTCCCTAATTAAATGTATTAGTGACGACTTAAAATAATATTAAAATAATTATTTTCGGAAATTTTTTCAGAAATTTTGAAATTTTACCAATGGCTCAATAAACACAAAATACTAGCAATTATATCGCTAGAATATGTATATTTAATTTTATAATAAAGATATTTGTATTTTGACTCTTTACAGAAAACTCCCTTATTTTACCGATTTTTCCGAAATTTCACCGAAACGATTTTCAAAACGTTACACCCGCAATAATGAATATACAAAAGAAACAACTGTACAAGCAACATCACACGAGGGGCTATCCAACATGACAATCTGTATAAACGATCACAAAGATATACATCACAACAACATAAGCAAGTATAAGCAACCCCGTCTAAATGACATATAGCAATTGGACGACGTTTGAAACACATATACAAAATCACAGATATCAACGATACAAAAATTTCGAGTTTTAAAACTTTCCGTGTTGCCCCAAAGCACAAACAGTACCAAACCAAATCTAGGCAAAAATGAAGCATGTCAAAAATCCAATTTTCCAAAACCTAAGCCATGAAAAAAATTTGAGAAAAAACAAAGCATTTTGGGCCGCAAATTGCGGCCAAAATGAATATTTTGGCGTCCAATTTTTCTATGATTTTCCTCGTTTTCTTTCAGTGTTATATACATACTAATATCACACTTCTGCAATACTCCAAAAAAATTTTAGAGACCAAAAATATTTTGAACAGAAACATGATATTTGAGTTTTGTAAAAACGGAATTTTGTCGGTTTCGAAACTTAAGCATCGTCTACAACTAGTTTATAGTGTTTGGATGGCTCTGATACCATGATGAAGTTAACGCCCTTGCCGCTACAACCGCGGCCTTTGCGTAATGAAAACGAAAAATTTCGAGAGGCACTAGAAACTAAAACCCTAGAATCTAAACTAAACACTAAAGCTAACTAACTACAAAGAGTTTTAAACTACTCGGTTAAGAGGTTATACCTAAGGATTCATGTCCTTCGGTCTTCTATCCACTTCTTTAGGTCCTCGAGGCTGCTGGATTAAGCTTGTAGGCCGGTCTTCCTTGGTCCAAGATGATCCATCCGAGAGATATAGTTCAAGGTTCTAACTTCACACAAACAAGTAAGTGAAGCAACTAAAAACCCTAGGTTGATAATCTAAGATGCTTAGAGAAGTAGTGATGTGTTCATGTATTTTTCTTTCTCTTTCCTTTGATTGTCAACGCATGAGAGTGTAGGAAAAATGAAATAGGAGGTGAAGCTCAAGAACTAGAGCAAAAGAGAGAGAGAGGAAAAACACAAGAGATAGAAAAAAATGGTGAGAATGAAGTCACTCATACAAATCAAGCATAACAAAAATGGTTTTATGAAAACCAATTTTGCATTATTAAAATGTAGCCATGCTTGAACAGTGTAGGCAAATGAATTAACAATTCATTTGTTTACACCACTCACCATTCCTCACCTCCCTTTCCATGCCTCCCAATTACACCCCATTTCTTTTTTTAAACAAAATAAAAAATCTATGATGAGGTGTCCACCTTTTAGAATGTATACTTGTAAATGAATTAACAATTCATTTGTCTACACCACTCACCATTCCTCACCTCTCTCTCTCCATGCCTCCCATTTACACCTCATTTCTATGTTTAAACAAAATAGAAAATCCGTGATGAGGTGTCCACCTTCTAGAATGTATACTTGTATTCATATAAGAATACATCTCTATATATACATACCCGTATTCATATTGAAATATGAATACCAAACAGATAGAATAATACAATGAACATAATACTAAAATATACATATCGAAATATATATATATATATATATATATATGTATATATGTAAATTATAAAATCAATACCTGATTTAATAATCCGGCTTAATCCTAAGTCGGCTAGTATTACCATCCGTTCGAGTGAAATCCGTGTAGCTAGTACACATATTTAATCGGAACCCTGCACATACCAAAATATGGCTACTACATCATTTCGCCTGAACCAGAGAAACCCTCTGTATGGGATTGTAAACACTCGACAGTATACTGGCAGTGAGTTACTTGATAAATCTATAACCACAAGCACGTCAGTGGCACTAGCTGTACGTAACGGCTACCCAGGTATCTTTTGAAACGGAAGGCCGATGAGCAAGCTCATCCGAACCCCTACTAAGTCTATCTGTGACAATCTTTGTATACAGTCCGGTCTCTTTTTCTAAGAGTATCGCATACCGGGTCTAGGGGTGGTAAACATCGGACCCTAATAACCCGATAATTCGTACCAATGTAGCTCAGGACCAATCCAAGAAACTACTGATCTAACTATCAGTAATTCTCATCTATCTTGGCCAAGGTCTTATGGTGTTGGCCAACCGAACATAGTGCGATATTGACTCCCTATACCGGGAGAGAAGAATCCCTAACAATCACTCACTACCTCAATATGGCTCGGGACTGTACCCAACTAAAATCTGTTTGCACGACTCAGTAGAGCCGTAGTAGGGTAGTAATCTAAGTACAGTAGGAACTCACATGAGACAAATGACGATATCAGGTATAATGACTAACCTGTACTTATGTCACCTGGGAACTGCTATCCGACGATAGGTATAATACCATCTAGAAGTTCTCGGCAAATCCGTCCAGTGTACTTGCCCCCAGTGAGCACCTGTATATGATCTTAGGTGCCACACACCAATGGCTGTGAGACCAATCATCGCCCCTCGTCGGGGTCTAGAAACGTATACACCAGTCTACTCCGGAATATCGATACTCAGTCATGATACTCCCACGACCAGGGACATTTAAGGATGTGTTTATAGACTACCCAGCCCCCACATGTTTGATCGCAATCATAACACTAGTAGTCAAGCAATAATTCTACGGGCTTTATCAACATGTATTAGCGATACGTAATAACAAGGAAAACATATACACATGTTAAGATAAATACAAACCAAATAGCATACTTTTATATTGAGCAAGATTGTCATGTATATACATATGTCCAAGTATCCACTATATTTATATATATAGAATAATGACCTCTAGGGCATACATATTCAACAGCTTCCATATTTGGTTCTTGTGAAGATGTTAGATATGTATGCCCTAGAGGCAATTATTGTAGTTGTACTTAGACCAGAACATTCTTGCTCGATACGATAATATACTATCTGGTTTGTCTTTTTTTACATACATACATACATATATATATATTACTTGTTATTACGTATCGCTAATACATGTTGATAAAAGCCATAGGATTTTTGCTTAACTACCAGGATTATGATGTGATCATACTAGTAAGGCCTGGATAATCTATAAGTACATCCTTAAATATTCCTAGTCATGCGAGTATCGAGACTGGGTATCGATAATCCACAGTAGACTAGTGTATACTTTTTTTGACCCCGAGCGGGGCGACAGTTGGTCCCACAACCACTAGTGTTTGACACCAAAGATTGTATGCAGGTGCTCATTGGTGAATGAGTACACCGAACGGACTCGCCGAAAACTCCTAGATGGTATTATACCTATCGTCAGATAACAGTTCTCTGGTGACATGATTATTGGATATAGGTGCCCTCAAGGCAATTATTGTAATTGAAGGAGGACCTATACAGAGAACAATCTTACCTGAGATGATAATATGCTATCTGGTTTGTTTTTATCATTCATGTGTATACGTTTTACTCATTATCATGTATTGCTAACACATAATGATAAAGTCCATAGGATCTTTACACGACTACCAGGATTATGATATGGATCATACTAATGGGGCCTAGGTAGTCCATAAGCACATCCTTACATGTTCATAGTCGTGAGAGTATCGAGACTGGGTATCAATATTTCAGAGTAGACTAGTATATACGTTTCTTGACCCCGCCCGGGGCGATGGTTGATTCCATAGCCATTGGTGTTTGACACCAAAGATTGTATATATGTGCTCATTAGATAAATGAGTTTCACTGGACGGACCCACCAGAGAACTCCTAGATAGGATTATACCTGTCGTCAGATAGCAGTTCTCCAGTGACATGAGTATAGGGTAGTTGTGGACCTGAGATCGTTATAGTGTTTTGTGTGTGTCCCCACTGTACTTTGATTAATACCCTACAATAGCTTTAAAGAGTCGTGCAAATGGGTTTTAGTTGTGTACAGTCCCGAAGCACATGGAGGCAATGAGCGATCGAAAGGATTCGTCTCTCCCGGTATAGAGAGTTGATGTCGCACTGTGCGTGATTGGCCATAACCATAAGTCCTTGGCTAAGGCAGACAAGATTTACTGATAAGTGTTATCAGTAGTTTCTCAGATGGTTATGAGTTTGACATCAGCATGATTTATTGGGTTATTAGGAGTCTGACGGTTTCCACTTCCTAGACCCGGTATGCGACACTCTCAGACTAAGAGACTGGACTATATGGTGATTGTGACTGATAGACTCTGCAGGGTTCGGATGTGCTTACTCGATGACTTTCTTTCGATCAATACCTGGATAGTCGTTACGTGCAGCCAGTACCGCTGACGTGCTTGTGGGCCATGGATATGATCTTAAGCTACTGACAGCCTATTGTCGAGTGTTTAGAGTCCCACACCGAGATTTTCCGGCTTAGGCAAACGATGTAGGGTGCGTAAGTTGATACGCACAGGAGTTCAATTAAACTCATATATTTGATACACATACGTTAATCAGACGTTTTAATAGTACTAGCCGACTCATGTTGAAGTCGGATTATTAAATCTAGTGTTGATTTAATAATTATATATATATATATATATATATATATATATATATTATCAAGTATTATGCTCATTTTATTATTCTCTCATTTGTGTTTGTATTTTATACAAATTCTAGTTTATGTATTTGATACATTTTTGTTGTATATATAATATACATAAAGAGTTCAAGTTGACATCTCATTTTCTTTAAATTGTTTAAAGAAAGAAATGAGTCATAATGAGAAGAAGAGAAGAAAAGCAAAGAAGAGAAGAGAAAAGAAAAGATAAGAAGATGAGATGCTTCTTATCTTATCTAATCTCTTCCTTTTCTTTCTTTGATCTTCATCTTCTTCTTATTTCTTTCCTTGAGCCTCTTTTCTTAACCTCTCTCTAGAGATTTTTTTCTTGAAGAGAAAAAGAGAGAATTGAGAGAAAAATTGTGAGGAAATTTATTCTAGAGAGAAAAGTTTATTAAGCAAGTTGCTTCATATAGATATGATCATCTGGAGCCAGAGTTTGGGTTGGGCTATCTTAAAGTAGATCATCTTCAATTAGAAAATATTTGTGCAAGCTTGATCCGAATCATGTGGAGGCTACTTTTGGTCTTTTCCTAGGCGAGGGAACACGCTAAAATGCTTGTAGCTACGCTAAAACCCTTTGTTTAGCTCTCTTTTGATGTTCAAGTTTAATCTTTTAGGTGATTTGAGGGTTTAGTTACTATAGCTTTCTATATTTTTAAAATTATTCATTCCGCTACGTTTTAAATCATTACTAGATAGTTATAACATCCTAACAGTGGTATCAAAGCTGCCCTAATAGATTTTAACTTGTTTGGACGAAGTTATTGTTAGATATGTTAGTCAATGTTGCGCACCCCATGTGTTCGCGGGGAGGCGGAATTAGCAAAAAATGATTTTTACGGGCTTCGCAACATCGACTTCAAGCAAGGATCCTAGCAAATAATATGAGGTTTAACTACTCGGATGAACGTTATACCTCGTAGTATCGTGTGTTACATATGTATGCCCTAGAGGCCAGTATTGTATTGGATGCTAGGCATGTATATGTACAGATGTAGGGTTGCTATGCACGCGCACAAGGGTCTACGAGGCATCAACTATGCCCGATTAAAATTTTAGCCGTGCTGAACAACCCAAAGCCGGATCTTTAAACTAGGGTTTAGGCGAAAACTAACATGTTAAGCACTTTAACACTAAGTGAGAGGGATTACAACCTTTGTAGATCCGGTCCTTCACTTCAATAACTCCGTGTTGAAGTCCCTTCGCTGCGATCATCGTGTTACGAACTCTCGAGAGGTTCCATGAAGAGAAAGATGCAGTCTTGCTTCCGATCTTCGATACAAAGATGATCTACCTTGAAGTTTCGTTAACACAAGCTTACACTCACTAAATGAAGTGAACACCCTCATCTAAATGGCAAGGATAGATGATGATGATGAAGTAGGATTTTTGCTCTCATTTGTTTTCTAATTCTCACTCATTTTTCATCACTTAGAAAAAGCTAGAAAGCTTTTTCATGAAAAGAAAGAAGGAAGAAGATGAACAATATCATAAAAGCTTTTGTGATGAATAATGAAAGGATTAATATGATGAATAATGCAACCATGATCAACTAAACTCATGTAGAGAATTAACTAGGGTTAGGGTTTGGGTTGGGTTAAAGCATGAGTCATAACAAAATATCTTTATCATGACAAAAAGAAACCTTCTAGAATCTACTAGAAGTCGTAACCCTAATCCAAACCCTAATCATGTTTAAACTCCACTAAACATGTTGCATTAGTTATCATATCGTGTTACAATATTATATATCACATATATAATATTTATCGTAACAAAATAAAATAATACAATTAACATATATCGCATATATATCAATGTATTACCCGAGTGAGAAAAAGAATCTTTTAGTGAGCTAATATTAGATAATGTAATTTAATATATCATATATATTATTATATATTAAATTATCGAATCAACACTTGATCTGACAATCCGGCTATATCGCATATAACCGAGTAATATTTATCCGTACCGATTCATCGAATCAACACTTGATCCGATGACCCGGCTGATATCAAATATCACGAGAATAGAATACGGTATCTCATATCGCATTATCCTCGGTCCCGCACATATCACATACGTGCCCCTACTCCGTTTTGCCTGAGCCAAGAAACTTCTGTGTAGAACTCTAAAGAATCGTCAATACGCCGGCAGTAAGTGATGATCATATCAAACACCCACAAGCTGCAAGCGGTCAGCTAAACGTAACAGATACCCAGGTATTGAGCGCTCAGAAGATCAACAAGCAAGCATGTACATTCTCCTGTGAATCCAATCAGTAACACTCCCGTACAGTCCGGTCTCGTCGTCTGATATGTTGCATATCTCGCCTAGGGGTGGTAAACGTCAGACCCCAGTAGCTCGATAAGTCGTGTCGATATGAGGTCTATAACAGTTCGAGAAACTACTGATAACACTTACCAGTAAATCTCAGCAACCCTGGCCAGGGATTTCACGTTATAGCCAATCGAACACAGCACAACATCAACTCCCTATACCGGTAGAGACGAATTCCCTCCTATCGCTCATTGCCTCCATGTGATTCGGGACTGTACCCAAAAGCCACCTTTTTGCACACCCTCTTGGACGTGGTATGATGGAAATCAAAGCACAGTGGGAATCACACAAGACTCTATGCCGATCTCGGGTCAACAGACTACTCTGTACCAGTGTCACCGGAGAACTGCCATCTGACGTGGGTATAATACCATCTGGGAGTTCTCGGCGAGTCCGTCCAGTGTACCCAGTCTCCACTGAGCACCCGTACACCATCCTTGATGTCAAACACCGATGGATATAGGATCATCCATCGCCCATCATATGGGTCAAGATGCGTATACGCTAGTCTACTCTGGTGTATTGATGCCCTGTCTCGATACACCCTCGACTAGGAACAGTTATAGGATGTACTCGTCGACTACCGTGGCCCCACTAGTATGATCTCATCATAGTCCCAGTAGTCGAGTACATATCCTAAGGGCTTTATCAACAAGTAACATAGAGACAATCAGAGTATATGTTAAGATAAAGTACAACCAGATAGCGTACTATCATGTCGAGCAAGAAAGTCCTCCCTATATATGTCCAAGCATCCATTACAATATACATCGTATGTTTAGTAATGGACTCTAGGGCATACATATAATTAACAATCTCCCACTTGCACTAGGGCGATCTGTTGTGGTATCACATACCCAACAATTAGCTGTGGTTGAAGTATCTCATACTCAACCATCCCATAAAAGTCTCTACTGGGAAAAAGGCCTTCGTGAGTGGATCCGCGCTGTTGTCCTCTGTGTCTACTCTCCAAACCTCGATCTCCCTGGAGATCAACCATCTCCATGATCAGGTGATACTGCTTAAGAATTATATCTGGATTTCTGATGGGACGGGGGTTCCTTGGCTAAAGCCACAACTCCATTGTCACACAATGGTAGGAACGAAGTTCATCTTATAAACTTATATTTATCCAGACTGCCTCTTTGGTAGCATCCTTGGTAACGATGTATCTTGCCTTTAATCGTCTAGTATATCATGGTATCTAGCTTGGAACTTTTCCAACATACCGTCCCTCCACTGAGGGTAAAGACAATGCCTGCAACTGACATTCGGTCGTCCTTATCACCGTGGAACCATTCCAGTGATTTTCCTCAGGATCGATTGATACCATCTCATTACAACTGGTGAGAATCCTAACATCCAATTAGATCTATCTCATAGATATAAAACCCAGGATTTAGGAGGTATCACCTTAATCCTATATGGAGAATCATTGTGATAAGAGGAGATTGGCCGAGCATAGCATAGGAAACTCCTTCCCTATCATGAGTATTCCATCCACATACTCTACGAGGATCACCACCATACTCTCTACTACCTTTTTGTATATACAAGGTTCATCTACCATTTTGATGAAGTCAAACTCTTTGACTACCACATCAAAACAGACGTTCCAACTCCGCGAGGCCTGTTTTATCATATAAAATATCTTGCACACGTTTCGGCTGCTCCCACTATCTACGAAGCCCTTTGGCTGTGTACTTATAGACGCTCTTTTCTAAAACATCATTTAGAAAAGCAGTCATGATACCCAACCGCCAGATATCGTAGTCATGGTATGTAGCCGTGGCAAGTAGGATCTGGATGGACTTAAGCATAGCTTTGAAAGTCTCAACTTTTCCTTGTACACCTAGTAATCTTCTCAAGATATACTTGCTCCTGATGGGGATTTAACTCTTCAGATAGAGCAACCAAAGTCCAAACTTTGTTGGTGTATAAGGATTCCATCTCAGATCGATAAGCATCCAGCCATTCTTACAGAGTCCCACTCCTGATGGCCAGCTCGAAACTAGTTGGGTCATCATCTCATGCTGCAATCCTCGCTTCCACTGTCATAGAGAAACCGAAGTATCTCTCAGGTGGGTGAGGAACCCTACTAGATCGGCGGAGAGGCTGAGGTTCGTTAGAAACTATTGAATCCTTTGGTTCTACCAAATCATTAGCTGCAGTTTGTATAGTTGGAACATTTCCAGTTCTACATAACAGACCTTGCCTCGAGCTTGTCCGGATTTTGCTTTTAGGCATAGGCCGGACAACCCCAAATCTTAACAAACTTAAGATATGGGCTCTTCCCTTTCCATATCACATTTGAAGTGGTAGACAACTGATTTGATTTGAACCCTATTCAATAGGTATGCAGCTTCTCAAGTGCATAACTCCCAAAAGGAAATAGGAAACTCAGTTGTACTCATCATAGAGCACACCATATCACATAGGGTGCTGATGCTCCGTCCCGATATACCATCGTGCTATGATATATACAGAGGAGTAATGCTGAGAGGGAATCTCATTCTCCTTTAGAATAATCTAGGAATTCCGTGCTCAAGTATTCTCCTCCTTGATCTCATCAATGGACATAATACTTATACTCGTATTTTGGTTCCCTACTTCTAACTTACATTTTGTGAATATCTCAAAAGGTTCGGACTTGTGTTTCAACAGGAACATATGTCTGAATCTTGAGAGATCATCAGAGACTGTAATGAAGTACAAAGAACCGGTCTTGGCATGTATAGACAGGAGACTTTCATATATCAGCATGTATCAATCCCAAGAGTTCACTAACTCTTTCTCTGTTTCCAATAAACAGAGCTATGGTCATCTTATCTTTGTGACATGACCGGCAAGTTTCACAAGATGTAAATTCAAAAAAATTTAAATATGCATCTTAATGTAATTTTAGCAAGTCGGGTAGCATTGATATGACCTAGTCTACAATACCTCAAGAAGGATCCGTTCATTTCTGAACTCTTCCTCTTGTGTGTGTTATGTATACTAAGAACTGTAGTTTGATTTAGAACGTCAATGTTTTTAGATAACGTGCCTGAACCGATCAACTCTTGATATAGGACATGTTCAAAACATTATCCAGCAATACAAAATTATATCCTTTCTTTACTAATAAAGAGACTGATATGATGTTGTACATTAGGTTCGATATCTAATAACATTCGTTCAGAATCAATGTATTCTGGTAATACAGGGTGATAGTGACCAACAGACTTGGCTACAACACTTGCACCGTTTTCTGTCTCATGAAACTTATCACCCGTTCTCAGTTCTCTACCTATCTGTAGCCCATGTAACAAATTACATATGTACGATCCTGATCCGGTATCAAATACCCCGGACGTAAAGTATACTGAGAAACAGTTCTCTGTAATGAACACAGCTGAAGAAGATGCATCAGCATGCACTTTCTTCGATTGGGCGGTACGGGAATTCTGGTAATCCCCTATTTCCTGCTCTGTTTTATAACAATTATAAGTTGGAGCGGGACTAACGTTTCCCAGCTCAGTATAACAAGCGGATTCGGTCAATTCTTCCATATTATTATCTTGATTAAGGCGTGATATGGTCGCTACCTGGAGAGAGAGAGAGAAGAAAACACTCAGCGTATGTTCTTGCAAGATTAGATTGGTTATCAAAAATATTTAATCAGGATGTCTCCCACTGTTTTAATCAAATCTTCCTTCAAACCCTAAAAGGAAAGACTAGCCGGGATTAATTACACGCTACAAGTTCGCCAATCTTTCAGCCAGGCCAGTGTCGGTACTTTGAGGGAGGTCCCCCGTGCTATCGCACGAACCTAATTAAAGTAAACCTCATTTTCCCAGGTGCGTAACCCCGTTGCCACCTTTCTAGACACCTACTTGATCGGCTAATTTTAATGTGTAAAACTCTCCCAGGAGTAACACTTACTCGTAGCGGGTATCGGGATCCAACTATCTCATAGAAGGTATGTAATCTTATTGCAAATTTCAACACTTGAAATTCCCAATAATATTTTACCCCTAGCGTCCTATGACCATGACGCAGGCCAACAAACCATAGTCCGCTAGTCAAGTTCAACCCGTCATTTCTTGATTGAATTAAACCCACCCGCACGACCTTTGACGCAGGCCAACAAAGTCACACGACTACTCTAATCCAATCTGCATCATATGCATAAACAGATAAATACTAGTTAGCTACCGCACACTACGCCTTGACGCAGGCCAACAAACGTAGCACGAATACTAAGTAGGACTTATCTGAAATGACGGAGGGCTACGACAGGTTTTTAAGAAAACCCTTTGCGTAATGAACTTGATATCGTTGTAGAATTGAGTGATTTTAAATGGAATGTTTTTGAGGCTTTTCTAGTTTTGCTAAAGGGGTCACTCCCGGTGAAGGGATCGTCGGCCCTTTCCTCATCGAATAAGGTGCATGGTATATCATATATACCGCTGTGCAAAGCAAGAACTATAGAAGCAATCAAAAGACCAACCGAGTTTGTAATATCTGCTAGTTTCACTAAAGAGGTCACTCCCGGTGAAGGGATCTCGGCTCTTTCCTTATCGAATAAGGTGCTGGATGTTCTACAAAGAACACCGCTATGCAAAGCAAGAACTAGAGCTACCAGTTTTTGTAGGGTTACTAGGCACACACAAGAGGTTCTACAAGGCATCAACCATGCCAAATTCAAATTTTCCGGTGCCGAGAAACCCTAAACTAGATCGTTAACTAGAGATTAGGCGAAAGAACATGCAAGCAAATGACTTTGCTACTAAGTGAATGGAAATACAACCTTTGTAGATCCGGTCCTCCACTTCTAAAGCTCCGTGTTGACATCCCTCCACTGCGATTATCGGATCTCGGACTCTAGCGATGGTTTCGTCGGAGAAATGATCGAGCTAGGTCATTGACTTCGAGGCCGAAGATGATCTACGTCGGGGAGACTCAAACTCAAGCTATTCCTTCACTTGGTCAAAAAATTTGTGAAGAGAACACCCTTTACTACATGGCAAGTAGTAGAGAATTAAGAAATAGGAAGTGGGTTCACTTTAGAATTGGATTTCTCACTCTTTTTCTCTTGGCACCATTGGAGCTAGCAAGCTTTTGTGAGCTTGATGAAGATGAAGAAGAAGAAAAGAATCATATGAATCATTATCCAAAATGAAACTTATCCAATATATGATGGCACCATGGTTTAGTTAAGCCCTCATGCTTAACTCATGTAGAGAATTAACCAAAGCATTAGGTTAAGAGTTGGGTTAACTAATATCTTGAACAAATGACAAAAGAGTTGACTTTGTCAATGTTCATCAAGCTTCATGAAGCTTGATAACTTTGACCAAAGTCACACTCTTTTGTTATATGCTTAGGAAAATAGTAAACCCTAATTTTAACCTTGAGTTGGTTCAAGTCTCATACACATAACTTGTTTGTATGATCAAGCATGATACAAACATTTACAGTTGCATATATCACATATAAACAATGTGCACATTCAAGTGAGAAAATCAATCTTAAGTGAACCAATATTAGTTAATGTAAAGTAATATATCAAATATATAATTATACATTAAATCATTAAATCAACACTTGTTTTAACGATCCGGTCATATCGCATATAACCGACTAATCTCAATAGTAACAACTTATCGAATCAACACTTGATCCGATAACCCGGCTATATCTCGTACAACCGATCAATGTCACAAATCGCTAGAATAGAATTCAGTATCACATACTGGTATTATTCTCGGTCCCGCACATTTCTCATATGCACTCCTATTTCGTTTCGCTTGAGCCAGGAAACCCCTCTGTAGGACTCTAAAGACTCGTCAATACGCCGGCAGTAGGTGATGATCATATCAAACACCCACAAGCCGCAAGCGGTCTGCTAAACGTAACGGCCACCCGGGTATTGAGCGATCAGAAGATCAACGAGCAAGCCCGCTCACACTCCTGTGAATCCAACCAGTAACACTACCGTACAGTCCGGTCTCTTTGTCTGAAATGTCGCATATCTCGTCTAGGGGTGGTAAACGTCAGACCCCAATAACTCGATAAGTCGTGTCGATATGAGGCTCATAGCGGGTCGAGAAACTACTGGTAACACTTACCAGTAAATCCCTAAAGCAGCCTTGGCCAAGGACATCCTGTTATAGCCAATCGAGCACTGCGCAACATCAACTCCCTATACCGGGAGAGACGAAACCCCTCCTATCGCTCATTGCCTCCATGTGACTCGGGACTGTACCTAAAAACCACCTTTTTGCATGCCCTCTTAGACGTGGTATGATGGAAATCAAAGCACAGTGGGAATCACACAAGACTCTATCACGATCTCGGGTCTACAGACTAACCTGTACCAGTGTCACCAGAGAACTGTCATCTGACGTAAGGTATAATACCATCTGGGAGTTCTCGGCGAGTCCGTCCAGTGTACCCAGGTTTCACTGAGCACCCGTATATCATCTCTGATGTCAAACACCAATAGATATGGGATCATCCATCGCCCATCTATATGGGTCGAGAAGCTACACGCTAGTCTACTTTAGTATATCGATGCCCCGTCTTGATACACCCACGACTAGGGACTTTGAAGGATGTACTTATGGACTACCATGTCCCCACTAGTATGATCCGCATCATAGTCCAGGTAGTCAAGTACACATCCTAAGGGCTTTACCAACATGTAATAGAGAGACAATTAGTGTACACGTTAAGGTAAAGAGTAACCAGATAGCATACTATCATATCGAGCAAGAAAGTCATCCCTATTTATGTCCAAGCATCCACTACAATATACATCCTATGTATAGTAATGGCCTCTAGGGCATACATATATCTAACAATCTCCCACTTGCACTAAAGCCATCTGATAGCAGTGGTTGTAGTATCTCATACTCAACCATCCCATAAAAGTCTCTCTCTGGGAAAAGGCCTTTGTGAGTGGATCTGCCGTGTTGTCCTTTGAGTCTGCTCTCCTAACCTCGATCCCCTGGAGATCAACCATCTCCATGATCAGGTGACACTGCCTAAGAATATGTTTGGATCACTGATGGGACGGGCGTTCCTTGGCATAAGCCAGAACTCCATTGTCACACAATGGAAGGAACGAAGTTCATCTCATGAACTAATATACACCCAGACTGCCTCTTTGGTAGCATCTTAAGTAGCGATGTATCTTGCCTTTAATCGTCTAGTATGCCACGGTATCTAGCTTGGAACTCTTCCAACATACCGTCCCTTCACTGAGGGTAAAGACAGTGCCTGCGACTGACATTCAGTCGTCTTTATCACCCTGGAACCTTTCCAGTGATTCTCCCCAGGATCGATTGATACCATCTCATTACAACTAGTGAGCATCCTAACATCCAATTAAATCTATCTCATAGATCCAAAACCCAGGATTTAGTAAGTATCACTTTGATCCTATATGGAGAATCCTTGTGATAAGCGGAGATTGATCGAGCGTAGCATAGGAAACTCCTTCCCTATCAAGAGTATGTCATCCACGTACTCTACGAGGATCATCACCATACTCCCTACTACCTTCTTGTATATACAAGGTTCATCTACCATTTTAATGATGTCAAACTCTTTGACTAACTCATCAAAATAGATTTTCCAACTCCGCGATACCTGCTTTATCATATAAAACATCTTACACACGTTTCCGCTGCTCCCACTGTCTACGAAGCCCTCTGACTGTGTACTTATAGACTCTTTCTTCTAAAACATCATTTAGAAAAGCAGTCATGACACACAACCGCCAGATATTGTAGTTATGGTATGTAGCCGTGGCAAGTAGGATCTGGATGGACTTAAGCATAGCTACTTAGAAAAGGTTTCATTATAATCCATACCTGGTCATTGATGCAAACCTTTAACAAGTCTAGCTTTGAAAGTCTTAACTTTTCCATGTACACCAAGTAATCTTCTCAAGATATACTTGCTCCTGATGGGGATTTAACCCTTCAGATAAAGCCACCAAAGTCCATACTTTGTTGGTGTATAAGGATTCCATCTCAGATCGATAAATATCCAGCCATTCTTACAGAGTCGTACTCCTGATGGCCAGCTCGAAACTAGTTGGGTCATCATCTCATGATGCAATTCTCGCTCCCACTGTCATCGAGAAACCAAAGTATCTCTCAGGTGGGTGAGAAACCTTACTAGATCGGCGGAGAGGCTGAGGTTCGTTGGTTGCTATTGAATCCTTTGGTTCTACCAAATCATCAGCAGCAGTTTGTATAGCTGGAACTCTTTCCAGTTCTACCTCGTGTCCACTTATTTCTTCACAAGAAATTCCCTTTCACAAAGGTGACATGCTGAGAAACAAAACATTTTTGTTCCTCGGTTAGGTAGAAGATATTCCCTTGCGAATGCTTGGGATATCTAACAAACTTCCACAGAACTGACTTTGCCTCGAGCTTGTCCGGATTATGCTTTTAGACATAGGCTGGACAACCCCAAATCTTAACTGACTTAAGAGATGGGCTCTTCCCTTTCCATATCTCATATGAAATGGTAGGCATCTGATTTGATCGGAACCCTATTCAATAGGTATGCAACTTCATAAGTGCTTAACTCCCTAAAAAGGAAATAGGAAACTCAGTAGTACTCATCATAGAGCACACCATATCACATAGGGTGCTATTGCTCCGCCCTGATACACCGAGGTGCTGAGGTGTATACGGAGGAGTAATGCTGAGAGAGAATCTCATTCTTAGAATAGTCCAGGAATCCTGTGCTCAAGTATTCTCCTCCTTGATCACATCAAAGGACATAATACTTATACCCGTTTTGGTTCTCTACTTCCAACTTATATTTTGTGAATATCTCAAAAGGTTCGGACTTGTGTTTCAACAGGAACATATATCTGAATCTTGAGAGATCATCAGAGAATGTAATGAAGTACAAAGAACCGGTCTTGGCATGTGTAGACAGGGGACCTTTATACATCAACATGTATCATCCCAAGTGTTCACTAACTCTTTCTTTGTTTCCAATAAACAGAGCTATGGTCATCTTATCTTTGTGACATGACTGGCAAGTTTCAGAAGATGTAAATTCAAACTAATTTAAATATGCATCTATATGTAACTTCAACTAGTCGGGTCGCATTGATATGACCTAGTCTACAATACCTCAAGAAGGATTCGTTCATTTCCGAACTCTTCCTCTTGTGTGTGTTCTGTATACTAAGAACCGTAGTTTGATTTAGAATGTCAATACTTTTAGATAACGTGCCTGAACCGATCAACTATTGATATAGGAAATGTTCAAAACATTTTCCAACAATACAAAATTATATCCTTTCTTTACTAATAAAGAGACCGATATGATTTTGTATATCAGGTTCGGTATCTAATAACATTTGTTCAGAATCAGTGTATTCTGGTAATACAGGGTGACAGTGACCAACAGACTTGGCTGCAATACTTACACCGTTTTTTGCCTCATGAAACTTATCACCCGTTCTCAGTTCTCTACCTTTCTGTAGCCCATGTAATATGTTACATATGTGGGATCCTGATCCGGTATCAAATACCTAGGATGTAAAGGGTACTGAGAAACAGTTCTTTGTAATGAACACACCCGAAGGAGATGCATCTCATGTACTTTCTTCGTTTGGGCGGCATGGGAATCCTGGCATTCCCCTATTTCCTGCTCTGTCTTATAATAATTATAAGTTGGAGCGGGACCAATGTTCCCCAGCTCAGTATAACAAGCGGGTTCGGTCAATTCATCCGGATTATTATCTTGATTAAGGCGTGACATGGTCGCTACCTGGAGAGAGAGAGAAGAAAACACTCTGCGTGCGCTCTTGGAAGATCAGATTGGTTATTATTTTATCTAATCAGGATGGCTCCCACTGTTTTTATCAAATCTTCCTTCAAACCCTAAAAGGAAAGACTAGCCGGGATTAATTACATGCTACAAGTTCGCCAATTTTTCAGCCAGGCCAGTGTCGGTAATTTGAGGGAGGTCCCCCGTGCTTTCGCATGAACCTAATTAGAGTAAACCTCGTTTTCCCAGAGGCGTAACCCCGTTGACACCTTTCTAGACACCTACTTGATCGGCTAATTGTAATGTGTAAAACTCTCCCAGGAGTAACAATTACTCGCAGTGGGTATCGGGATCCAACTATCTCATAGAAGGTATGCAATCTCATTGTAAATTTCAACACTTGAAATTCCCAATAATATTTTTCCCTTAGCGTTCTATGACCTTGACGAATGCCAAACAACCCATAGTCCATTAGTCAAGTTCAACCCGTACATTTCTTGATTGAATTAAACCCACCCGCACGACCCTTGACGAATGCCAAACAACGCCCTACGAATACCCTAATCCAATCTGCATCATATGCATAAGCAGATAAGTACTAGTTAGCTACCGCACACTACGCCTTGACGAATGCCAAACTACCGCAGCACGAATACTAAGTAGTACTTATCTGAAATGACAGAGGGCTACGACAGGTTTTTCTGAAAACCTATTGCGTAATGAACTTGATATCGTTGTAGGATCGAATGATTTTAAAATGGAGTGTTTTTTAGGCTTTTCTAGTTTTGCTAAAGGGGTCACTCCCGGTGAAGGGATCGTCGGCCCTTTCCTCATCGAATAAGGTGCAGGATATATCATATATACCACTGTGCAAAGCAAAAACTATAGAAGCAATCAAATGACAAACCGAGGGTTGTAGCATCTGCCAGTTATTGCTAAAAGGGTCACTCCCGGTGAAGGGATCTCGGCCCTTTCCTTATCGAATAAGGTGCAGGATGTTCTACAAGGAACACCACGATGCAAACCAAGAACTGTAGCTACCTGTTTTTGAAAATTCGATTCCACAACATCTTAGGTTTCTTTTCTTTCATTAATCACATTAATGAAGTCCCATCATTTAAATCACCTAAACATCACAGATAAATATGACGTACACTTATGCCATCCGCATTCGCCTCGATGTCCCCTCGTGCACCGTTAGGTTAGGTAACTAACGACAGAGCGGGGCAGGGCTAGTGCGAGTGCAAAATATAAGTAACGTCTATATAATATATCATATATACTATATACAGTATCTATCTCAACATATCAAATGATCAAATCACAGATATCGCAGCAGAAGAAACATATGAAATATTGGATATACTAGGACGTCCGTGTTTTCAATACGAGCCAGTATAAAACACGGATTCCACGGTCGCGATGAATAGCCACACCCACACCCCTAGACCCCTACGAGAGCGGCATGCAACCCTACCAATTCTAGAGTTAGGAAACCCGGACTCGACCCCTCGAATTGGTCTCCCACCGGACTCTAGAACCCGGTTACTTGTGCTCTCCTCCTTGGGTCTATCCTAGTGCGGAAAAGTAAATAATATACATCAACGGTGACAGCTTCCGCAACCTGGAAGTACCCCAATAAAAGAATATTACATACAAGATTTTACATGAATGAAAATAAAAACTCTCATCTCACATAAAACCCCCGGCTATTCAAAACGCGACGATCCAATATAACATATCCAGCAACACATAACATCACATGTCATCAACGTAAGTAAGTATGCATACATCGATCGTCGTCGACATATAGCAACGAAAAACAGGCAATACCACTACATACTACACTTACGGTCACAGAAAAGAAAGTGTAAAACTACAACAGTAGGAATCCGCAATCTCCTCAGATATCGCATGCCTGACCAAATGAATTTCTTAGACATCACATGCTTAACAATTATAAACCCCGCATTTTAGTCATTATATCGAAAACCCTTTTCAATATCTAGTCGGGAAATTCAACAAGATTCCCGAAAAACTGATCGAATGCTCATCGTAAACTTTAGTAGGCGGCCGCACCCCCGATACCGTCGACGAAGTGCACCAAGGCGGAACACTGTTGCCGCGAGCACCCGAAGGGATGCTTTTGGCGACGGGGCTCTCCTACAGTCACTTGGTCGGGGCTATATGGTGTAGCGGTCTATTAAGTTTACTCGGCAAGTATCCGCGTACGCTACATGATTGCGACGGACTTTTGATCACATCAAAATTCTGTGGCAACCGATCAAGTGAGACTAAAGTGCTATATTTATAACATTCATATTAGTTATCTCATAACTACTTGTGAATTCCAAATATTGTATCACATTCCAGATAAATAGAAAATGTTAAACTTTTCGATCGAACAATCAAACACCCAAGTTTTCCTGAAACAGCTCAACACATGAAATAAGTTTAAAAACATTCACTTCATGCCACAGTACCAACGGTCCAGCCGTAGAAGGGTCAACCCAATGCCTCACATGTGGCACGCCGTACTGCCCCAAACCCTAAGGTTCGAAGGGCAGTTCAAGACGGTCACATAATCGAGTTAAGGTTTGTTGTCTTCTAGAGACACCATCGCGTTACTTGTACTACTTAGAACGTTATTAAACTATGGAAAAATCTAACACTTGGAAATTTCCCGGCAGGGGAAAAAGTGGGTATTTATATCCGGTAGAACTTTTTAATATGTTCTAAAAATATCCGGAAAACACAACAAAATTAAATTCTCCGATCGAATCGACGATTACAAAATAAACCCCCAGAAAACTCAACACTTGAGTCAGTTTAAAAATACCCATAAAATAGCACTATCTGATATAAGAATTACCGTGAAAACAAAATAACCCAATCCCATTGTACGGCCGCAGATCCGCGGCCTATGCACTGTACGGCCACGGTTTCGCGGCGGTTTGGAAGAATTAGAAGCTCGTATTTCACCAAAATTCTTATATTTCCCTGCTTAATTTTTCAGGTATTTTTAATTCATAAAATACACTGTTTTGAAAAAATCTACAGAGAGGGGGTAAACTTGGACGTATCGGGTTCGTTCGGAGTTTTAACTTCGTTAACACATCGCCTAAAGCTCTAGTTAGGCTCTGATACCACTGTAGGGTTACTAGACACACACAAGAGGTTCCACAAGGCATCAACTATGCCAAATTCAAATTTTCCGGTGCCGAGAAACCCTAAACTAGATCGTTAACTAGAGATTAGGCGAAAGAACATGCAAGCAAACGACTTTGCTACTAAGTGAATGGAAATACAACCTTTGTAGATCCGGTCCTCCACTTCTAAAGCTCCGTGTTGATGTCCCTCCGCTGTGATCATCGGATCCCGGACTCTAGCGATGGTTTTGTCGGAGAAATGATCGGGCTAGGTCATTGACTTCGAGGCCGAAGATGATCTACGTCGGGAAGAGTCAAACTCAAGCTATTCCTTCACTTGGTCAAAAACTTTGTGAAGAGAACACCCTATACTACATGAAAAGTAGTAGAGGATGAAGAAATAGGAAGCGGGTTCACTTTAGAATTGAATTTCTCACTCTTTTTCTCATGGCACCATTGGAGCTAGCAGCTTTTGTGAGCTTGATGAAGATGATGAAGAAGAAAAGAATCATATGAATCATTATCCAAAATGACACTTATCCAATATATGATGGCACCATGGTTGAGTTAAGCCCTCATGCTTAACTCATGTAGAGAATTAACCAAAGCATTAGGTTAAGGGTTGGGTTAACTAATATCTTGAACAAATGACAAAAGAGTTGACTTTGTCAATGTTCATCAAGCTTCATGAAGCTTGATAACTTTGACCAAAGTCACACTCTTTTGTTATATGCTTAGGAAAATACTAAACCCTAATTTTAACCTTGAGTTGGTTCAAGTCTCATACACACAACTTGTTTGTATCATCAAGCATGATACAAACATGTACACCTGCATATATCACATATAAACAATGTGCACATTCAAGTGAGAAAATCAATCTTAAGCGAACCTTTCACGACCCGAAAATTTCGACTCGTGACCGGCACTTAACCACGCAACGTCTACAGGCGTAACGCGGCTAAGTCAGCCGAACCCAGAAATTAAAACCATGTAAAAGTAGCGAGTGTCGAAAAAATTTAATTAAAACTTTTAGAAAATCGTGAATAGTCCAACAAAGTTATTTTAAGGTTAAGTTATCATTTAAATAATTTTGGCAGCATTTCCTTTGTAAAAGCAACCCACGAAATCGGGTATAAAATAGGATATAAGTGAAAATGAAATATAATGAAACCAAAACATTTCCAAACGGAAGCAATCACGCCCAACGGCGGAAACCATCATCACAAAAGTAATATACGACGCCGTAGCGAAGAATGAGCAAAAAGTAAACATCACAGAAATATAAACTGCATAGAAAAACAGCCGGCTCCCATGAGCTCGACACCAGAATACAAAATATACATCATCGTCCTCACACAGTATCTAAGTCCAGTACATATATGGTAGATGGAGAATACTAGATACAAAAATGGATACAATAAAAGTAATCACATACCACAACCCACCTAAATGCAAAACAGCTCTCGCCGCAACTGTAGTGGTATCTGTATCCAAAAGATGCAAAAGGCAGCCTGCCGCGACTATGCTGAGGGGAAACCTGCAAATACTGTGGCACAACGGAGGTGAGTTGCCAACTCGTGAATAGAGATAACATATACAGGTAATCGCGAGCATGCACGTACTGCGCTACTCTAACAAATGCCAGCAGATGATATCAATGCATGATAAGCAGTAAATGCAATAGTCATGCAAGTGCTCTACCAGGTAAATAACTACAGGATGAGATACATGATAATCAATACTGAGCATGGGATAAATAACATCTACACGGAATATCAACGTGGAAAAATAACTGGTGCCCTAAACAGCACCCAAATCCCAAATAAACTCATGCGCCGGCACTCCCATCGGCCCTCAAATCCTGCAAATCTCTAAGAAATCACGAGTACCCAACATCGGCACTCAAAATATCATAAAATACTCGTGTCCAGCATCAACACGCAAGTCCTCATATACCGGGCTCCATCAGTCCGGATCAGCCCACGGGGCCCGTCTGTGGTATAGGCCCTCGGCACCGGCAGTACGGATCATCCCGCATCCATCTCTCGACTCTGGTCAGTATCCTCCGGATAACCGCCAGGTCCAACCAATCACCGGTAGGTAGTAGTCCCTCTGCCGGGCTCACCGTCTACTGCCCAACGAAACCGTTCTCGCCCCGGGTACCATACCGGGTCCACCACGAACCCGCAAACGGATCGTCCATCTCCTCGAATCGGGTTTCAAGCACACGTCTCAGCACCGAGAAAACGCGTGGTGGACGCACCAAAATATCATATCAGGAGGAACCGGGTTTTCAAATATTGTATCTTTTCTTAAAAATCCCACGGTCCTCAAAACCAGAAATCATATGAAAATCCAACACCAAGATGTAAATCCAATACGATGGGCTATGTACATCAATCCATGATACAGGTACAAGGGAAAACCGCTTTTGAAAATAGTTTCCGTTTTTAAAGATATTATGCAGCTCCCAGTTTCCATGACATCATATCGAATCATATGTGAAATGAACTACAGCAATATAATCATGGCAGTTTTACAGTGAGTGTGTCATGGAAATTACTAACGGTGTGTGTGTAACATGCAGATTAGTGCCCGTGCAACATGGACCGATAGTAATAGTGCGGTGTTCTATCAATTCTAAGTTTACATACAGCAGAGAATTCAATATACAATGATAGTCCATGGGGTAAATGTATCATATAATAATAATGTCCTATCCACCCTGATGCATAACGCCTTGCGGGCGATATCCCCGTAGATGTTAAATCTACCCACCGAAGTCTCGCGCTAAGTGTAGCCGACGACTTGCTTCCCCTTCTTCGCAGCGTCCGTCTCACTCGTCTGCGAACCTAAAATCACATAATATATCACACATAAGCTCAAATCCACAAAAACGTGATATTAAGGTCAAACTAGAAACCCGTGTCGCAAACCAATCGCGCGTGTGCGCGATACGCTAAAACTTGTGATCACGCGCCTGAAACTACCCTGACGCGTTGCGATATGCAGAAACCCCAAACCCACACACATATCACGCGTGTCGCGAAGGTTTAGAAATACGGAAAACAGGTATATAGCCCCAGATTTTTCTACAGTAAGAATCAAACAAAATTGTACATGCCATGAGTCTAAGGGTTGCAGCAGACACCTATAGGACCAAACCCTAACCCAAACCCTCCCTATCTGGCCTCAAATTGCGGCCAGATAGAATATTCCGGCGGTCTGAAAAAGTCCTATGGGGGTCGGGTTCTACCAGGGGAATCAGCTCCTAACCACTATGCTACAGTCATCTCAAATTTAATCTGAACTCATCGGGTCGATAGCAGTTTACAGAAACACAAAATTGCATTAAAACGACGAATCTGCTTCAAAAAGAGATCTGGTGGTATTTTAGTGCAATTGGGGGCTAAGATGGGTTAAAATGGCCCTAACAACACTCTATCAACCTACTAAAACCAAATCATACATCACTTGCTCAAGGTTCCCACTAATCACCTCATATCGCACTAAAACGCACCAATAAACACTAATCGAAGCAAAACTACACTAAACAAGTAAACTAGGGAGTAAGTTCAGGAAGTATACCCCACACTCGACCCTAGGGAGCTGGAGGAAGAAGAAGAAGTGATGGGAAGGAGCTGCAGCTGGAGTTATGGAGTATACCCCACACTCGACCCTAGGGAGTTGCTGCTGCAAACTGCTGCTACTGCTGCTCATTGGTGCTGTTGCTGCTGCTGGGATGCCTGCTGCTGCTGCTGGGGATGCCGGCTGCTGCTGCTGGGGATGCCGGTTGCTGTTGCTGAAGGTAAGTTGGTGTGTGTGTGAGTGAGGTTGAGAGAAAAGAACAAAAGAATGAGAGGAATCATAACCCCAATTGTCAACCCCTCTACTCTCTGTCTTCATTAAATGCAAGCATGGCATTCTTTCTCTCTCTCTCATTCTCACCAAGTCAACACCCAAAAGGAAATTCAAATTAAAAAAATCACCATCAATTAACTAAATAGCTTAATTAAACCCAAAATATTTAATCCCTATGATTAACCCACCATGATTACTAATCATGGTATTTCCTCAATTAAAAACCCTAGTTTACATGCACATGTGTGTGCAAGCCTACGAAAATTCTAGAAAAATATTTATTAAATTACGAAAAATATTTGAAACACAATTTGGTAACTTTTTATTAAAAACCCTTTATTTAAATATAATTAGTTACTAACCACATCCTAAGGTGTTACAATCTCTCCCCCTTAAAGAAATTCGTCCCCGAATTTCAAAATCTAACTATACGCACCTTCGAAAAGACGGGGATACTTCTTCCTCATCTCGCTTCAAGTCTCCCACGTGACCTCCTCACTGCCCTGACCACGCCAAAGTACCTTGACTGATGGGATGTCCTTCGATCTTAATTTCTTCACTTGTCGATCCAAGATAATCACCGGCTGCTCTGCATAGGAAAGGTCGCGCTCAAGCTGGATCGTCGGGTGCTGAATCGCATGCGAAGGATCATGAAGATATCTATGGAGCATCGAAACGTGAAATATGGGGTGCACATCTGGAAAACTAGGCGGAAGGGCTAATCGGTATGCAACTGCACCAACACGCTCGAGGATCTTGAAGGGGCCCACATATCTGGGACTGAGCTTCCCCTTCTTCCCAAACCTCATCACACCTTTCATTGGGGAGACCCTCAAGAAAATATGATCACCAACAGAAAACTCAAGTCGGCGTCGCCGATGGTCTGCATAAGATCTCTGCCTACTCTGGGCTGCTCTCATCCTATCGCGAATCAAATGGATCTTCGCGGTCGTCTCCTTAACAATCTGTGGCCCTAAGATACTGCTCTCACTGAGCTCTGTCCAACAGGTGGGCAATCTGCATCTCCTCCTATAAAGAACCTCAAATGGTGCCATCTGAATGGTCTCCTGGTAGCTGTTATTGTAGGAGAACTCTACTAAGGGCAAGTGACGATCCCAGCTACCTCCGAAATATAATACACATGCTTTGAGCATGTCCTCGAGAGTCTGAAGAGTCTGCTCTGACTGTCCATCGGTCTGCGGATGAAATGCTGTGCTGAAACTCAAGCGAGTACCCAAAGCCTCCTGAAGCCTCTGCCATAATCGGCTGGTAAACTGGGTGCCTCTGTCGGACACAATACACGTCGGGACTCCGTGCAGTCGTACAATCTCATCGATATAGATCTGGGCATACTGAGTAAATCCGAAAGTCGTCTTCACCGGTAAGAAGTGAGCCGCTTTCGTCAAACGATCCACGATCACCCAGATGGAGTCATACCCTCGACTAGTCCTGGGTAGACCCACAATGAAGTCCATAGAGATCTGCTCCCATTTCCACTCCGAAATGGGAAACGGCTGTAGCTCTCCCGCGGGCCTCTGGTGCTCAGCCTTGACTTGCTGACAAGTCAGGCATCTCGACACAAAATCTGCGATGTCTCTTTTCATTCCGTCCCACCAGTAAACACCTCTCATGTCATGGTACATCTTGGTGGAACCGGGATGAACACTATATACCGATCGATGTGCCTCCTCAAGAATCTCACGCCTCAGTCCCTCAGCATCTGGCATGCACAGTCTTGTCCCAAATCGTAGAATCCTCTAATCATCGATCATGAACTCGGAAAATCTGCCTTGTCCAATCTGTGCCATGATTTCTGAACATCGGTCATCACTGTGTTGTGCCTCATGTATACGGTCGATCGACTGTGGGCGTGTACGAACATGCGCGATCTGTCCTCCACTCGGTGTGAACTCGAACTGTACCCGGCTATTGCATAATATCTGCCAATCTGCCGACGACTGACCCTGTACTGCACTCAAACAAGATAGACTACTCCCGGGCCTCCTGCTCAAAGCATCCGCCACTACATTCGCCTTGCCCGGGTGATATAAGATCTCGCAGTCGTAATCCTTCACTAACTCCATCCATCGGCGCTGTCGAAGGTTCAGGTCTCGCTGCTGAAATATATACTTTAGACTCTTGTGATCTGTGAATATCTGGCACGACTCGCCGTATAGGTAATGTCGGCAGATCTTAAGTGCAAAGACCACTGCCGCCATCTCCAAATCGTGAGTGGGGTAGTTCTGTTCATGTTTCTTCAATTGTCGCGAAGCATACGCGATCACCCTGTCATGCTGCATCAATACGCACCCTAGCCCCAATCGCGAAGCATCACAGCAGACCACAAATCCACCTGATCCTGAAGGCAAAGATAACACCGGTGCCGTAGGCCGAGTCCGTAGCTGCTGGAAACTGTGCTCGCACTCCTCCGTCCAATCGAAAGAACCCCTTTCCGGGTCAACCCGGTCAAAGGTGAAGCAATACTGGAGAAGTCCTGCACAAATTGTCTGTAGTAACCGGCCAACCCCAAAAAGCTGCGAATCTCCGTAACCGATGTGGGTCTGGGCCAACGCTGAACGGCCTCGATCTTCCTCGGGTCTACACATATACCGTCCCGTGAAATCACATGCCCCAAGAAGTCTACGCTGTCCAGCCAGAAAGCACACTTGGAGAATTTCGCATATAGCTGGTGCTCCCTCAAAGTCTGCAGTGTGATCCGCAGGTGCTGCTCGTACTCCTCACTACTCCGGGAATACACCAAGATATCGTCAATGAAGACTATGATTAACAGATCCAAATATGGCCGGCAAATACGGTTCATCAAGTCCATGAATTCTGCTGGCGCATTGGTGAGTCCGAACGACATCACCAAAAACTCATAATGGCCGTAGCGAGTACGGAAAGCTGTCCTGGGAATGTCCTCCTGTTGAACCCGCAGCTGATGATAGCCCGATCGTAAATCGATCCTCGAAAAGTACCCTGCCCCCTGAAGCTGGTCAAACAAATTGTCGATGGGCGGCAAAGGATACCTGTTCCGCGCTGTCACCCTGTTCAGCTAGCGGTAGTCGATACACAGCCGCAAACTGTCGTCCTTCTTCTTAACGAACAGGACTGGATCACCCTAAGGAGAAACACTGGGTCGAATAAGTCCCTTATCCAGCAAATCATGCAACTGACCCTTCAATTCCCGAAGTTCCGCCGGGGCCATCCGATAAGGCGGTATGGAAATAGGCCCCGAGCCAGGATCCAAATCAATATAGAATGAAATGTCGCGCTCGGGCGGTAGCCCAGGAAGCTCGTCAAGGAACACATCAGGAAACTCGCTAACAACCGGAACCTGGTCCAATGGAACCTCCATAGCGCTGGCATCGCAAACATAGGCGAGAAATCCCTGACATCCCTTCCTAAAAAGCTGTTCAGCGCGAAAAGAAGAAATCACACTGTGAGGGGCGGCACCACGATCCCCCAACACAACAAAAACCGACTCGCCGGGAAAATAGAATCTAACTGTCTTCTCACGGCAGTCCACAGAAGCATAGCACGTGGCTAACCAATCCATGCCCAAAAGAACGTCGAAGTCCAACATCTCAAGAAGGATCAAGTCGACAGGCAACTCCCTCTCGCCAATACAGACGGTACAGGATCGGAATACGTGCCTAGCAACAAACGACTCTCCTACAGGAGTGGTCACCACAAGCGGCTGATCAAGCAACCCGGACTCTCTACCCAAACTCGGCATGAAGTGTGTGGATACGTACGAGTGCGTGGATCCGGGATCGAACAATACGTGTGCATCAACTGAACATACTGGAAGGATACATGAAACCACCGCATTGGACGCCTGCGCGTCCTGATGCGTCAAAGCAAAAACCCTCGCCTGTCCTCCACCGGTGACTGACTGCCCTCTGCCTCGGTCATCTCGCCCTCTCTGAGCAACTCCTCTACGCCCACGACCTCTCTGTGTATGAGTCTGGCGCAAGGACTCAAATCTGCGTGCTCGGGCATCCCTAACACTCTGGGGAAGGAAACGGGCTAGAAATACTGTCACAAACTCCGTCCAGGTCATAGGAGGAAGACCTGCCGCTCTGCCCTTCTCCACTGAATCACACCACTTCTGCGCAAGACCTTCCAGGCGAAAGCTCGCGAACTCGACCCATCTCGTATTTGCGCATCTGAGGGAACGGCATATCTGGGCCATCCTATCATTGAAAGACTGTGGGTCCTCGGCTGTATCGGTGCCTGTGAAGACCGGAGGCTTCAGCCTCATAAACTCTGATAATGATACAGTAATCACCTCCGCAGCTGCAGGGGCAACTGGCTGTGCGGTCGGTACCATCACGGTCCCTGTGGCGGGTAGAGCTACCTCTGGTCGCTGTGCTCGAAGTGTCTCAACTAGCGATACTATCATCTAGCGCATCTCCTGCACACCAGCCCCAAGCATGGCAATCTGATCTGTCATAGGAGGAACAGTCTGCTCGGGTACAACGGGTGCACTGCCCGGATCAGTCCTCGTCTCGGACGAGTCAACTCGAATCTCGGCCCTCGCGGCCGCTCTCTGCGTCCTCGTAGTCTTTGGCGGCATAATGGCTGAAAGGAAATTAGGATTCGATAAGAATACGGAAATCGAATCACAAGAATATATATACTCAAGAAGGAATTTAAATCAATAAGTCCTAAGGTTGCCATGGCGGAGTACCGTGTCGTGAGTATGCCGCGGAACATACACACGCTACGCCACTTTGGTTCAGCTACCTACTCCATCATACCAAGATCATCCTACACTCCGAAAGGTAAAACCTACGCTCTGATACCAACTTTGTCACGACCTGAAAATTTCGACTCGTGACCGGCACTTAACCACGCAACGTCTACAGACGTAACGTGGCTAAGTCAGCCAAACCCAGAAACCATGTAAAAGTAGCGAGTGTCGAAAACATTTAACTAAAACTTTTAAAAAATCGTGAATAGTCCAACAAAGTTATTTTAAGGTTAAGTTATCATTTAAATAATTTTGGCAGCATTTCCTTTGTAAAAGCAACCCCGAAATCGGGTATAAAACAGGATATAAGTGAAAATGAAATATAATGAAACCAAAACATTCCCAAACGGAAGCAATCATGCCCAACGGCGGAAACCATCATCACAAAAGTAATATACAACGCCGTAGCGAAGAATGAGCAAAAAGTAAACATCACAGAAATATAAACTGCATAGAAAAACAGCCGGCTACCACGAGCTCGACACCAGAATACAAAATATACATCATTGTCCTCACACTGTTGCGCCACGGCAGCGCCCCGGCCGTCTATCCGAGGCCATATTGCGGAATCAAAATTTTTCCTTACTTGGAAACCGGCGCTACCGCGGACAATGAAAACCCGGATCGTTAACCATTAACCTAATGCTAGCTATCAAGAGATGGGAAGAGAAGTATACCGAGTGATCCGAGTCCTCCGGTCTTCTCGTCATCGTCCCGATCTCCCGCGGAAAGTCTTGCCTCCACATCGTCGCCTCCTCGCCGGAAGGGCACCACATCGCCTGCGTTTTTTACGGGCTCCCACCTCAATACCGAGGCAACTCGGGCATGAAGCCGGCAACTCGACATGCTCAAGATATGCTGTAGAATGTGTAGTGTAGTGTCTCACTTGGGTTTTGGTTGCCTTGATGGAGGAATGAAGAACTTTGGAGAGGGTTTCTCCTTTTGTTGCAAGAATGAATAATGTGAGATAGATCAAAATGAGAACAACCATACTCTCTCATTTTTTCTCTCCTCTCCCCTTGGAAAAGTGGCCGGCCCCCCTCTCTTTGAAATGGTGGAGATGAACAAAACATAATGCAAAGGGAGGTAAGTGTAGTAAAAGGTGAAGGTGACCACATCGAAACATAATCATTACAAACTTACATCAACCATTCTTATCAACATAAATGAAAAAGGTTGATGCAAAAGGAATCTCATCATGATGCCACACAATTACAAAGGACCCCCTCCACAAATGTTATTTGCAAACTTGCAAATAACCCCCTCCATCGGAAAAGTCCGGCCGGGAAAGAACAAAGGAAAACCGTCCGGAACGGAATGCAAACTGGCAACTTCAGAAAACTGTTCCCGTAATAAATTACAGGAAAACCCCGATACTGTGCATACACACCCGCATCTGTATTCCGACCGGATACAAATGCAATGAGATAAAATCTACACTGTACTAAACTAGGACCGGCTTAAGCCAAAGCCGGCTAGTAATATCCGTTCGATCCTGATCCGTGCAATACCGCACGTATCAGATCGAATCCTGCTATATAACTATACGGCCACTAGTACAAAACTGTCCGATCCTGATCCTTGCAATACCGCACGTATCTGATCGGACCCTGCCATATCTCCATACGGCCTCTACAGCGTTTCACCTGAAAGCCTGAGTAACTGAAAGTGTGGTGGACTCTAATGACTCGTCAATACTATGGCTGTGGATTTAACCACTAGCACGTCAGAGGTATTAGCCAATACGTGACGGGCCACCAGCTATTGACCAAAAGGGACGTCGATGAGCGAACTCATCCTGACACCCTACTGAGCCTGTCAGTGACAATATCCGTACAGTCCGGTCCGTTCGTCTATGAGCATCGCATGTCGGGCCTAGGGGGTTGGTAAAAGTCAGACCCCCAAAAGCGGTACAAGTCGTGTCGGAGTGTAGCCCAGAACGCCCTGAGATACTACTGGAATACCTACCAGTAAATCTCCTGCCTCGGCCGAGGACTTTGCGTAATGGCTCTCCTAGACACAGCGCGACCTCACCCCCAATACCGGGAGAGACGAACCCCTGAAGATCCGCTCACTGCCTCCATGTGGCTCGGGACTGTACCCAACTAAAACTTGTTTGCACGACTCCTTTGAGCCATGGTAGGGTAGTAATCAAAGTACAGTGGGAACTCACACGAGACAAATGACGATCCCCAGGTCGATGAACTAACCTGTACACATGTCACCAGGGAACTGCTATCTGACGTCAGGTATAAGACCAACTAGCATGTTCCCGGCGAGCCCTGTCAGGTGTACTCATAACCCAATGAGCACCTGTATACATCTTAGGTGAACCAACTGACACCAGTGGCTTGTGAGACCGGCCACCGCCCCTCGTCGGGGTCTCGACTGTATACACTAGTCTACTCTGGAGTATCGATGCCCTGTCTCGAAACACCCATGACTAGGGACCTTTTAAGGATGTGCTTATAGACTACCAGCTCCCACGTATATGATCGCCCTCATACTACCGGTAGTCAAGCAAGAATCCTAGGGGCTCTATCAACGTGCAATAGCGACCTGTCAGGTCACCTAAAGCAGTACACGATGATAAAGGTAAACCAGATAGCATACTATCATCTCGAGTAAGACTGTCCTACTGGGATAGGTCCTCCCTCAATCATTGCAATCACGTGCCTGTAATCCAATAATTGACTCTGAGGGCACTATCTCCAACAATCTTTCACTTGCACTCAAGGCTAATTATTGCGATGTCGCATACTCACAGCCCGTGTGATACCGAACACCCAACTCCTCTACTTGTCAGTCTCACAAAACTCGTTTGTGAAACTATTGCGTTCGAGGAATAGTCTCAGTGAGTGGATCCGCCTGTGATGTTTCTTTCTATGTCTCTCTATATCTCAAGTTCGCGGAGAAAGCCATCTCCCGAAATGAGCAATACCTGTCTTAGAATGTCTGGATGTCTGATGGGACCTAGCTCATAAGTGAACTCCAAATCCAAACTTCTTAGACTGTATCGTCAACTGAACTTAATCAGTATCCTGCGCCATGCCACCCTCAGTATAGCCTTGGACCACCTGTCCAAAATACTGCCCCTCGTCAGAAGGAAAAACTATAATTCTGACAACCTCCTTGTCGTCCATGTCACCTTGGAAGCCTGGAATGATAACTGTCTCCCAAATGAGGCTGTCGTTATCATATCCCTAGAACATTCACTTATGTTCTAAAACTGCTTCCGACTGTTTCTCCAGGATTGGATCAATGTCAACTTATTGCATCTAGTGCAAGAACAACATCTGGTGTGGTACTTGACATCTCATGAATGACTCAATTGCCTAAGCAAGTGATCTGCCAATCATGAACATCCCTCTCCTCTTTAGTCTGTAAGACACCTTTAGAGAGGGTGACTCCATTACCTGCAGGTATACTACCGTGCCAGGAGTCGTCCATTCTAAATACTCTTAGAATGCTGTCTAAGTACCCTGATTGGGAAACCACCCAAATCTAGATCTGAAACCACAGATCTAGTAACCAGAATGTCTGATATAATGTCCAAGTCCTGTGTGGAGAAACCACTGTGTGACAATCAAAGTATAACCGATCGTAGTATAGGAATATCACTTCCTTCTACCTTCTCAACAGATCCACCCCCTTATTCTGATGACGTCAAACCTATGACTGTCACATCAGAAATAGATGATCTATCTCCTCTACATCTGCTTTAGTCTATAAATGGACATAAGCCTGATGTCCACCAATGCTTCCGCTGCTCCCACTGACTACGACAACCCTCTGGCAGAGTCATATAGACGTGCACTTCCAAAGCAAGTTTAGAACGACGCTATACTCATCCTCCTGCCGGGTCTCGCAGCCTGGAACAACAGCAATGGCAAGTGTGGGTAAACAAGAACTTCCCTGTCACCGTCCTTGAGGCTACCGGAGTACCTCTCGGGTGCCTGAAGTTACCCACCGTATCTGCGGAGTGGCCAATGGAATGTCAAAGCAGATTGAATCTTTAGGTTCCTTATCAAATCTTCGGTAATCGTCTGTGGTTCTGGAATTACTTCCAGTTCTACCATACTCCCACTACTGTTTTCTGAAAAAATCCATTTCTTTTAAAATTGTGGCGAGTGAAGAACAATAACACTATTGATCTTCCAGATGGTAGAAAATCAACCCTCGTCATAGCCTGGGTCAACCCACAAACAGCCATTACAGAAACGTGCCTTGAGTTGTCCAGTGTCTGGTTTTAATCATAAGCCGGACAACTCCCCGTACCATAACAATGTCAAGATACGAACTGTTCTATATCCAATATAGAACCAGAGGCACTGATTTAATTTAACCAGATTCAAATCATGCAGCTGTCTCCAGTGCATGTCAACTGAATGGAAAAAGGCCGATCAGCGTCACTCAACTTAGAAATACTTCCAATTATGAGTAACCCGAAAGAGAAGCAAGTTCTCTTAATCATTACTATCAACTGAATACCATATACAAGTGTCTACATCTTCGATCACTTTGAAGAATCCTGATACTTGCAAAACCTGGTTCTCTACTTTATTCAAATACCTATAACTTCTCAAAATTCAGACCCTGTGTTTCCACGAAACACCTGTCTAAAAACTAGAGAAGTCATAAGTAAACTGAATATAGTACGAGGAACAACCCCTCTGTCCTGATGGACCCTGGACAACATACAATACTCTATATAAGTCCCTTGAGTCTGACAACTCATTCACTGTGTGTCGTAGGTTAAAAACTGTACTTATGGTTAAGAAGAATTATACCGCTGTTTAATGCTCCTTACCTAACCATCCACTGATATAGGTAAATGTCATAGACATAACTTCAAAAGGTATATCTTACTCTATAAAAATAGACGTACAGATATATCAATTTGAAATTGGTGCATAACCGCGGATATTCAAAACCAAATAATTGTCGTCCGGCAAACAACCCAGGTGACTTCCTCAAATATCACCGATTACAACGAATCCCGATATAATGAGGATGATCACCCAATTCCCAATAACTTACTCCCACTCATCATCTGTAAAGCCATACAGATGTGAGAATCCAACCTGGCAAATACATACCCTGGAGTAAGTATCTAATCGGGAAATCAGTTTTCTTTTAACATCACACAGTGAAACTGAAACATTGAAATGTTTCGTTGGGGTATCCTGGTATTCCTAGTAATGCCTCTTCCATTATCCAGATTCACAACTGTAACCGTATAATTCTTTGCCACTTCTCCAAATCCCTTTATATGTCTTTAGTCATTACCTTCTGTACACCCCATTAGGCCAAATGGTTTTCTTCCTTCCCTACCGTTCGGCACCAGCCTATGGTTTGGAAGAAGACTATCCAATAAGCATAATGGGTGTACTGTCCTAATCCTAGGAGCACTCGCAATGCGAGAGAAGGTGAAGATAAAAGACAACCGAATAAACCTTATTCCTATTTCTCCTGGACCAGAATCCATCCCCGAACTGGAACAAGTTCCTTTCGAGTTCGTATATAACCATACGATGGAGTATCCAAATAAACTGTGGATCTTCATAGTGATACGGAGTGTCCTGGAGAAATACAAAGGTGATTTAGGATTGGCGAAGAAATACTTGGTTTGGTCGTGAATATCAGTCGCAATTCACTTTGCCCTCTTACTAATCCCTTGCTTTGTCTTAATCTTAATACCTTCTGCACACCATCGTTATGCTAATTGGTTTTCTTCATTCCCCACCGTTCGGCACCAGCCTAAGGTTTGGAAGAAGACCATCCAATTTGCGTAATAGGTGTACTATCTCCTAAACCAAGGAGTACTCGCAATGAGAGAAGGTGAAAAGAAAAGACAACTGAATAATATTATTCGTTTTCTCCAGAACCAGAAACCATCCTCGAAGTCCTTCGAGTTCGTATATAACCATACGATGGTTTTGTCCAATGGAAGTGGACGTTCGCAGTAATGCGGGGTGTTCTGGAGAAAAGGGTAAAAGTAGGAGTGGCAATGAGGTCTGCAACTCAGACAATCCAAAAGCCAGTGTTAAGAAGGTTCGGTCCACTTTGTTACTGAGTCATAGTCCAGGGTCGGGTCAATGGTCGCTGCCAAAGAGAGAGAGAAAAGAAACACTCAGCGTGCACTCTAACCTAGATCAGAATGGTTATCACTTTGTCTAATCTGGAAACCTCCCACTATACCTCAAATTCTCCTCCAAACCTGAAAGAAGAACTAGTCGGGGTCACTCGAGGAGTAAACTAACTCATCAGTGGGAATCGGGATCCAACTATCATCGCATGATAACTTGACGGAATCCACTCAAGTCACCACACTCCAGAAGGTATGCGCATGCCTGGCAAGTTTCAGTTCTTTTGAAACTCCCGATGTTTGTTTTTACCCCTAGGACCCAAGTGACCTTGACAATGCCAACAAATCAAAGAGTCCTAGTCAAGTTCTACCCGTCATTATCTTGATTGCGTTAAACCCACCCGTACGAGTCCTTGACAATGCCAACAAGACCGTACGACTGTCCTAACCAATCCACTTATCCATGTGACAGAAAAGCATTACATAGCTACCGAACACTACGCCACGGCAATGCACGACAAACGCAGCACGAATACTAAGTAACACTAATCTGAAATGACGGAGGGCTACGACTGGTTTTTGGCGAAAAACCTTTAACGTAATGAACTTGATATCGTTGAAGGAACTGGATAACCTTTTAGAAAATATAGTGACGAAAACCTTTACTAAAGAGGTCACTCCCGGTGAAGGGATCTTGGCTCTTTCCCCGTAGAATGAGGTGCAGGATATTCCAACTGAATACCACGATGCAAAGCAAAAGTAATCGGCTATAGTGAAGTTAATGCCCTGACGCAAACTTCTGTCCAAGGGGTCACTCCCGGTGAAGGGATCTCGGCCCTTGCCTCGTCGACTGAGGAGCAGGATATTCTAAATGAATACCACGATGCAAAACAAAAGTGAACGTCCTTGCAATAACAGCTTTTTTGAAAAATGTTCCAACAACATCAGAATAGGTTTGTTTATCTTGCATTGATCCGAATCAATGCAGTCCCATCAATTGATCACACCACAAAGAACGAAAATATACTGATGTACGTATATGCCATCCGCATTCGCCACTGGGTCCCGTCATCACCCGTTAGGTTACTTAACTAACGACAGAGCGGGGACTGGACTAGCGCGGATGCAAAACATATACAACATCTACTAATATATATACCAATATATTATATTTCGCTCAAGGCGTGATAAAATGCAACATCACAGAAATGTACAGCATCACAGAATAATACAGATATCTGGAAGCCCCGGGTTTCACAGAGCCGCTGCTGAAACCCGACGTTCCCCTGGTCGTGTGGATAGCCTGTGCAATGAAAACCTAGACCCCTACGGGCGCGGCAAGTCACCCGCCAAAACCTGAAGCGAGGCAGCCCCTTTCAGTACCGTGAATGGACCACCCAGCACTTCATGGAATCCGGTAACTTGGGCACCCCTCCTGGGTCAACCTGTACCCCCTACGAGTGCGGCGAATAGCCCGCCAATCCTAGAGTGAAGCCCCCTCCGTCTCAATGCCATGAGATGCGGGCCCGTTGCCCTCTAGAACCCGGCTATCCGTGCACCCCTCCACGGGGTAATCCTAGTACAGAAAGTAAAATATACATACACCGGGTACATCGACCGCAACCAGGTCGTGCCCCAAAAGAATAATACAATCAGGCAGTGACGGCAGTCCACATGTCGGACGCTCGCCCCGCAATATTAAATGTACATAATACAACAAAACTGTACTAGCATTGCATCCAGGCTATCCCCCACGACCGATCCGCAACAACACAGCATAAACATAGAACATCAACGTGAAAGTCACGTTCGCAAATCCGTCTAACCGGGCTATAGCAGTTAGACCGGATTTACCGATCGAGTGATATTCACGGTCGCAGATATAATGTAAATACTGTGAAATAATGTGTTTAAAATATCCGATCAATCAAACAATTAACAAGTGGGCCCCCAACCAATACTGTAGCAGTTACAGAAAACCTGGGCCCAAATTTAATATTCCAAAACCCACAAAATTATCCCAAAAGCCCACTGTAAAATTTTGACCAAGTGAAGACTCCAGAGAGCGGTGTAACCGCGGCCCAATGGGGGGTTTGGCCGCGGTTCCGCGCTAAAGCAGTCGACTGAAATTGTCGAATTTTTACAGTGGTCTTATAATATCTTGTACAGCAGTTTTCTACAACCTGAAAAATTTTTTGACACCAAAAAATTCCAACAGAAAACTGATGTGAAGGAAAATGTGGGTTTTGGGATTTTGGTCGATCGGATAAGCAAAACGCATTAGAACAAGCTAGGAAAGGTTAATGGCGTGGCTCTGATACCATGTTGCGCCACGGCAGCGCCCCGGCCGTCTATCCGAGGCCATATTGCGGAATCAAAATTTTTCCTTACTTGGAAACCGGCGCTACCGCGGACAATGAAAACCCGGACCGTTAACCATTAACCTAATGCTAGCTATCAAGAGATGGGAAGATAAGTATACCGAGTGATCCGAGTCCTCCGGTCTTCTCGTCATCGTCCCGATCTCCCGCGGAAAGTCTTGCCTCCACATCGTCGCCTCCTCGCCGGAAGGGCACCACATTGCCTGCGTCTTTTACGGGCTCCCGCCTCAATACCGAGGCAACTCGGGCATGAAGCCGGCAACTCGACATGCTCAAGATATGCTGTAGAATGTGTAGTGTAGTGTCTCACTTGGGTTTTGGTTGCCTTGATGGAGGAATGAAGAACTTTGGAGAGGGTTTCTCCTTTTGTTGCATGAATGAATAATGTGAGATAGATCAAAATGAGAACAATCATACTCTCTCATTTTTTCTCTCCTCTCCCCTTGGAAAAGTGGCCGGCCCCCCTCTCTTTGAAATGGTGGAGATGAACAAAACATAATGCAAAGGGAGGTAAGTGTAGTAAAAGGTGAAGGTGACCACATCCAAACATAATCATTACAAACTTACATCAACCATTCTTATCAACATAAATGAAAAAGGTTGATACAAAAGGAATCTCATCATGATGCCACACAATTACAAAGGACCCCCTCCACAAATGTTATTTGCAAACTTGCAAATAACCCCCTCCATCGGAAAAGTCCGGCCGGGAAAGAACAAAGGAAAACCGGCCGGAACGGAATGCAAACTGGCAACTCCAGAAAACTGGTCCCGTAATAAATTACAGGAAAACCCCGATACTGTGCATACACACCCGCATCTGTATTCCGACCGGATACAAATGCAATGAGACAAAATCTACACTGTACTAAACTAGGACCGGCTTAAGCCAAAGCCGGCTAGTAATATCCGTTCGATCCTGATCCGTGCAATACCGCACGTATCAGATCGAACCCTGCCATATAACTATACGGCCACTAGTACAAAACTGTCCGATCCTGATCCGTGCAATACCGCACGTATCTGATCGGACCCTGCCATATCTCCATACGGCCTCTACAGCGTTTCGCCCGAAAGCCTGAGTAACTGAAAGTGTGGTGGACTCTAAAGACTCGTCAATACTATGGCTGTGGATTTAACCACTAGCACGTCAGAGGTATTAGCCAATACGTGACGGGCCACCAGCTATTGACCAAAAGGGACGTCGATGAGCGAACTCATCCTGACACCCTACTGAGCCTATCAGTGACAATATCCGTACAGTCCGGTCCGTTCGTCTATGAGCATCGCATGTCGGGCCTAGGGGGTTGGTAAAAGTCAGACCCCCAAAAGCGGTACAAGTCGTGTCAGAGTGTAGCCCAGAATGCCCTGAGATACTACTGGAATACCTACCAGTAAATCTCCTGCCTCGGCCGAGGGCTTTGCGTAATGGCTCTCCTAGACACAGCACGACCTCACCCCCAATACCGGGAGAGACGAACCCCTGAAGATCCGCTCACTGCCTCCATGTGGCTCGGGACTGTACCCAACTAAAACCTGTTTGCACGACTCCTTTGAGCCATGGTAGGGTAGTAATCAAAGTACAGTGGGAACTCACACGAGACAAATGACGATCCCCAGGTCGATGAACTAACCTGTACACATGTCACCAGGGAACTGCTATCTGACGTCAGGTATAAGACCAACTAGCATGTTCCCGGCGAGTCCTGTCCGGTGTACTCATAACCCAATGAGCACCTGTATACATCTTAGGTGAACCAATTGACACCAGTGGCTTGTGAGACCGGCCACCGCCCCTCGTCGGGGTCTCGACTGTATACACAAGTCTACTCTGGAGTATCGATGCCCTGTCTCGAAACTCCCACGACTAGGGACCTTTTAAGGATGTGCTTATAGACTACCAGCTCCCACGTATATGATCGCCTTCATACTGCCGGTAGTCAAGCAAGAATCCTATTGGCTCTATCAACATGCAATAGCGACCTGTCAGGTCATCTAAAGCAGTACACGATGATAAAGGTAAACCAAATAGCATACTATCATCTCGAGTAAGACTGTCCTACCGGGATAGGTCCTCCATCAATCATTGCAATCACGTGCCTGTGATCCAATAATTGACTCTGAGGGCACTATCTCCAACACACACAGTATCTAAGTCCATTACATATATGGTAGATGGAGAATACTAGATACAAAAGGCGATACAATAAAAGTAATCAGATACCACAACCCACCTAAATGCAAAACCTCTCTCGCCGCAACTGTAGTGGTATCTGTATCCAAAAGATGCAAAAGGCAGCCTGCCGCGACTATGCTGAGGGGAAACCTGCAAATACTGTGGCACAACGTGGGTGAGTTGCCAACTTGTGAATAGAGATAACATATATAGGTAATCGCGAGCATGCACGTACTGCGCTACTCTAACAAATGCTAGCAGATGATATCAATGCATGATAAGCAGTAAATGCAATAGTCATGCAAGTGCTCTACCAGGTAAATAACTACAAGATGAGATACTTGATAATCAATACTGAGCATGGGATAAATAACATCTACACGGAATATCAACATGGAAAAATAACCGGTGCCCCAAACTGCACCCAAATCCCAAATAAACTCAGGTTCCGGCGCTCCCATCGGCCCTCAAATCCTGTAAATCTCTAAGAAATCACGAGTGCCCAATATCAGCATTCAAAATATCATAAAATACTCGTGTCCAGCATCGACACGCAAATCCTCATATACCGGGCTCTGTCAGTCCGGATCAGCCCACGGGGCCCGTCTGCGGTATCGGCCTTCGGCCCCGGCAGTACGGATCATCCCGCATCCATCTCTCGACTCTGGTCAGTATCCTCCGGATAACCGCCAGGTCCAAACAATCACCGGTAGGTAGTAGTCCCTCTGCCGGGCTCACCGTCTACTGCACAGCGAAACCATTCTCGCCCCGGGGTACCATACCGGGTGCACCACGAACCTGCAAACGGATCATCTATCTCCTCGAATCGGGTTTCAAGCATACATCTCAGCACCGAGAAAACGTGTGGTGGACGCACCAAAATATCATATCACGAGGAACCGGGTTTTCAAATATTGCATCTTTTCTTAAAAATCCCACGGTCCTCAAAACCAGAAATCACATGAAAATCCAACAGCAAGAAGTAAATCCAATACGATGGGCTATGTACATCAATCCATGATACAGGTACAAGGGAAAACCGCTTTTAAAAATAGTTTCCGTTTTTAAAGATATCATGCGGCTCCCAGTTTCCATGACATCATATCGAATCATATGTGAAATGAACTACAGCAATATAATCATGGCAGTTCTACAGTGAGTGTGTCATGGCAATTACCAACGGTGTGTGTGTAACATGCAGATTAGTGTTCGTGCAACATGATCCGTTAGTAATAGTGCCGTGTTCTATCAATTCTAAGTTTACATACAGCAGGGAATGCAATATGCAATGACAGTCCATGGGGTAAATGCATCATATAATAATAAGGTCCTATCCGCCCTGACGCATAACGCCATGCGGGCGATATCCCCGTAGATGTTAAATCTACTCACCGAAGTCTCGCGCTAAGTGTAGCCGACGACTTGCTTCCCCTTCTTCGCAGCGTCCGTCTCACACGTCTGCGAACCTAAAATCACACAATATATCACACATAAGCTCAAATGCACAAAAACGTGATATTAAGGTCAAACTAGAAACCCGTGTCACAAACCAATCGCGCGTGTGCGCGATACGCTAAAACGTGTGATCACGTGCATGAAACTACTTTGACGCGTCGCGATACGCAGAAACCCCAAACCCACACACGTATCACGCATGTCGCGAAGGTTTAGAAATACGGAAAACAAGTATATAGCCCCAGATTTTTCTACAGTAAGAATCAAACAAAATTGTACATGCCATGAGTCTAAGGGTTGCAGCAGACACCTATAGGACCAAACCCCAACCCAAACCCTCCCCATCTGGCCGCAAATTACGGCCAGATAGAATATTCCGCCGGCCTGAGAAAGTCCTATGGGGGTCGGGTTCTACCAGGGGAATCAGCTCCTAACCACTATGCTACAGTCATCTCAAATTTAATCTGAACTCATCGGGTCGATAGCAGTTTACAGAAACACAAAATTGCATTAAAACGACGGATCTGCTTCAAAAAGAGATCTGGTGGTATTTTAGTGCAATTGGGGGCTAAGATGGGTTAAAATGGCCTTAACAACACTCTATCAACCTACTAAAACCAAATCATACATCACTTGCTCAAGGTTCCCACTAATCACCTCATATCGCACTAAAACGCACCAATAAACACTAATCGAAGCAAAACTACACTAAACAAGTAAACTAGGGAGTAAGTTCAGGAAGTATACCCCACACTCGACCCTAGGGAGCTGGAGGAAGAAGAAGAAGTGAAGGGAAGGAGCTGCAGCTGGAGTTGTGGCTGTTGCTGCTGCAAACTGCTGCTACTGCTGCTCACTGGTGCTGTTGCTGCTGCTAGGATGCTTGCTGCTGCTGCTGTGATGCCTGCTGCTGCTGTTGGGGATGCCGGCTGCTGCTGCTGAAGGTAAGTGGGTGTGTGTGTGTGAGTGAGGTTGCGAAAAAAGAACAAAAGAATGAGAGGAATCATAACCCCAATTGTCAACCCCTCTACTCTCTCTCTTCATTAAATGCAAGCATGGCATTCTCTCTCTCTCTCTCTCATTCTCACCAAGTCAACACCCAAAAGGAAATTCAAATTAAAAAAATCACCATCAATTAACTAAATAACTTAATTAATCCTAAAAGACTTAATCCCCATGATTAACCCACCATGGTTACTAATCATGGTATTTCCTCATTTAAAAACCCAAGTTTACATGCACATGTGTGTGCAAGCCTAGGAAAATTCTAGAAAAATATTTATTAAATTAGGAAAAATATTTGAAACACAATTTGGTAACCTTTTTATTAAAAACCCTTTATTTAAATATAATTAGTCACTAACCACATCCTAAGGTGTTACAGAACCAATACTAGTTAATGTAAAGTAATATATCAAATATATAATTATACATTAAATCAATAAATCAACACTTGATTTAAAGATCCGGTCATATCGCATATAACCGACTAATATCAATAGTAACAACTTATCGAATCAACACTTGATCCGATAACCCGGCTATATCTCATACAACCGATCAATGTCACAAATCGCGAGAATAGAATTCAGTATCACATACTGGTATTATTCTCGGTCCCGCACATATCTCATATGCGCTCCTATTTCGTTTCGCTTGAGCCAGGAAACCCCTGTGTAGGACTCTAAAGACTCGTCAATACGCTGGCAGTAGGTGATGATCATATCAAACACCCACAAGCCGCAAGCGGTCTGCTAAACGTAACGGCCACCCGGGTATTGAGCGATCAGAAGATCAACGAGCAAGCCCGCTCACACTCCTGTGAATCCAACCAGTAACACTACCGTACAGTCCGGTCTCTTCGTCTGATATGTCGCATATCTCGTCTAGGGGTGGTAAACGTCAGACCCCAATAACTCGATAAGTCGTGTCGATATGAGGCTCATAACGGGTCGAGAAACTACTGGTAACACTTACCAGTAAATCCCTAATGCAGCCTTGGCCAAGGACTTCTTGTTATAGCCAATCGAGCACTGCGCAACATCAACTCCTTATACCGGGAGAGACGAAACCACTCCTATCGCTCATTGCCTCCATGTGACTCGGGATTGTACCCAAAAACCATCTTTTTGCACGCCCTCTTGGACGTGGTATGATGTAAATCAAAGCACAGTGGGAATCACACAAGACTCTATGACGATCTCGGGTCTACAGACTAATCTGTACTAGTGTCACCAGAGAACTGCCATCTGACGTAAGGTATAATACCATCTGGGAGTTCTCGGTGAGTCCGTCCAGTGTACCCAGTCTCCACTGAGCACCCGTATATCATCTCTGATGTTAAACACCAATGGATATGGGATCATCCATCGCCCATCTATATGGGTCGAGAAGCTACACGCTAGTCTACTCTAGTATATCGATGCCCCGTCTTGATACACCCACGACTAGGGACTTTGAAGGATGTACTTATGGACCACCATGTCCCCACTAGTATGATCCGCATCATAATCCAGGTAGTCAAGTACACATCCTAAGGGCTTTACCAACATGTAACAGAGAGACAATCAGTGTACACGTTAAGGTAAAGAGTAACCAGATATCATACTATCATATCGAGCAAGAAAGTCATCCCTATATATGTCCAAGCATCCACTACAATATACATCCTATGTATAGTAATGGCCTCTAGGGCATACATATAACTAACAGTTTGTGAACAAGTTTCTATAACATCTTAGGTTTCTTTTAGTTTAATTAATCTCATTAATGAAGTCCCATTTTATTATGCTTCACAACCATCTCTTTTGAAACGAAATCTGCAATATAACATATATCTCATATATATAATATAAACATTCGTCTCAGGCAGTAATATGATCTCATCACAGAACATTGCAGCAGAAGAACATATATGAAATATTGGATATACTAGGATGTCCGTGTTTTCAATACGAGCCTGTATAAAACACGGATTCCACGGACGCGATGAATAGCCAAACCCACATCCCTAGACCCCTAGGAGAGCGGCAAGTAACACTGCCAATTCTAGGGTTAGGAGACCCGGTCTCGACTCCTCGAGATGGTCTCCCACTGGACCCTAGAACCCGGTTACTTGTGCTCCCCTCCTTGGGTCTACCTAATGCGGAAAAGTAAATAATATACAACGGTGACAACATCCTCAACCCGGAAGTGCCCCATTAAAAGAATATTACATACAAATGAATTTTACAAGAATGAAAAAGAAAAACTCTCATCTCACATAAAACCCCCGGCTATTCAAAACGTGACGATCCAATATAACATATCACAGCAACACATAAAATCTCATATCATCAACGTAAGTAAGTATGCATACACCGATCGTCGTTGATGTATAGCAACGAAAACCGGCAATACAACTACATACTATACTTACGGTCACAGAAAAGAAAGTGTAAAACTACAACAATTGGAATCCACAACCTCTTTAGACATCGCATGCCTAACCAAATGAATTCCTTAGACATCGCATGCCTAAAAATTATAAACCCCTCATTTTAGTCTCATTATCGAAAACTCTTTTCAATATCAAGTCGGGCAATTCAACAAGATTCCCGACAACCTGATCGAATGCTCGTCGCAAACTTTACTAGACGGCCGCACCCCCGATACCGTCGACGAAGTGCACTAAGGCGGAACACCGTTGCCGCGAGCACCCGAACGAATGCTTTTGGCGACGGGGTTCTCCTACAGTCACTTGGTCGGGGTTATGGGGCATGGCTGTCTATTAAGTTTACCCGGCAAGTATCCGCGTACGCTACGTGATTGCGACGGACTTTTGATCACATCAAAATTCTGTGGCAACCGATCAATTAAGACTGAACTGCTATGTTTATAATATTCTAATTAGTTATCTCATAACTTCTTGTGGATTCCAAATATTGTATCACAATCCAGATAAATAGACAATGTTAAACTTTCCGATCGAATAATCAAACACCCAAGATTTCCCCAATATATCTCAACACTTGAAATCAGTTTGAAAACATCCATCACATGCCACAGTACCAATGGTCCAGCCGTAGAAGGGTCAAGCCAACGCCTCACATATGGCACGCCGTACTGCCCCAAACCCTAAGGTTTAGAGGCAGTTCAAGACGGTCACATAATCGAGTTAAGGTTTTTATTCTTCTAGAGGGTCCACTGCGTTACTTGCACGACTTAGAACATTCTTAAACATGAGAAAAAAATCCAACTTTTGAAAAAAATTCCGACTGGGGAAAAAGTGAGTTATTGATATCCGTTTGAACTTTTTAACAGTTTCTAAAAATATCCGGACAAAACTAAACAAAGTTAAATTATCTGATCGAATCAACGAGTCCCCAATACAACCCTAGAAAACTCAACACTTGAGTGGAATTAAAAACTTCCTAGAAAAAATGGCAAGAAAGGACCTAAGAATAAATAAGTGAAATTCCAGGGACTAAGTCAAATTTTGGCCGCGGAACCGCCGCCAAACCCATGGTTTGGCCGCGGTTCCTCGGTCAAAATATTGAGTTAGTGGACCGTACTTCACAGTAATTCTTAGTTTTTCCTTCTTGTTTTTCTGAGCATTTTTAATTCAGAAAAAAACACATTTTTAGAAAATATACAGAGAATGGGTTTTATCGGGGTTCTCGGGTTCGATCGAACTTTAAACTTCGTCTAAAACTCTATTTTGGCTCTGATACCACTGTAGGGTTGCTATGCACGCGCACAAGGGTCTACGAGGCATCAACTATGCCCGATTAAAATTTTAGCCGTGCCGAACAACCCAAAGGCGGATCTTTAAACTAGGGTTTAGGCGAAAACTAACATGTTAAACACTTTAACACTAAGTGAGAGGGATTACAACCTTTGTAGATCCAGTCCTTCACTTCAATAGCTCCGTGTTGAAGTCCCTTCGCTGCGATCATCGTGTTCCGAACTCTCGAGAGGTTCTACGAAAAGAAAGATGCAGTCTTGCTTCCGATCTTCGATACAAAGATGATCTACCTTGAAGTTTCATTAACACAAGCTTACACTCACTAAACAAAGTGAACACCCTCATCTAAATGGCAAGGATAGATGAGGATGATGAAGTAGGATTTTTGCTCTCATTTGTTTTCTAATTCTCACTTATTTTTCATCACTTAGAAAAAGCTAGAAAGCTTTTTCATGAAAAGAAAGAAGGAAGAAGATGGACAATATCATAAAACCTTTTGTGATGAATAATGAAAGGATTAATATGATGAATAATGCAACCATGGTCAACTAAACTCATGTAGAGAATTAACTAGGGTTAGGGTTTGGGTTGGGTTAAAGCATGAGTCATAACAAAATATCTTTATCATGACAAAAAGAAACCTTCTAGAATCTACTAGAAGTCTTAACCCTAATCCAAACCCTAATCATGTTTAAACTCCACTAAACATGTTGCATTAGTTGTCATATCATGTTACAATATTATATATCACATATATAATATTTATCGTAACAAAATAAAATAATACAATTAACATATATCGCATATATATCAATGTATTACCCGAGTGAGAAAAAGAATCTTTTAGTGAGCTAATATTAGATAATGTAATTTAATATATCATATATATTATTATACATTAAATTATCGAATCAACACTTGATCCGACAATCCGGCTATATCGCATATAACCGACTAATATATATTCGTACCGATTCATCGAATCAACACTTGATCCGATGACCCGGCTGATATCAAATATCGTGAGAATAGAATACTGTATCTCATATCGCATTATCCTCGGTCCTGCAAATATCACATACGTGCCCCTACTCCATTTTGCCTGAGCCAAGAAACCTCTGTGTAGGACTCTAAAGAATCGTCAATACGCCGGCAGTAGGTGATGATCATATCAAACACCAACAAGCTGTAAGCGGTCAGCTAAACGTAACAGCTACCCAGGTATTGAGCGCTCAGAAGATCAACAAGCAAGCCTGTATATTCTCCTGTGAATCCAATCAGTAACACTCTCGTACAGTCCGGTCTCGTCGTCTGATATGTTGCATATCTCGCCTAGGGGTGATAAACGTCAGACCCCAGTAGCGTGATAAGTCGTGTCGATATGAGGTCTATAACAGTTCGAGAAACTACTGATAACACTTACCAGTAAATCTTAGCAACCCTGGCCAGGGATTTCCGGTTATAGCCAATCGAACACAACACAACATCAACTCCCTATACAGGGAGAGACGAATCCCCTCCTATCGCTTATTGCCTCCATGTGATTCGGGACTGTACCCAAAAGCCACCTTTTTGCACGCCCTCTTGGACGTGGTATGATGGAAATCAAAGCACAGTGGGAATCACACAAGACTCTATGACGATATCGGGTCAACAGACTACTCTGTACCAGTGTCACCGGAGAACTGCCATCTGACGTGAGGTATAATACCATCTGGGAGTTTTCGGCGAGTCCGTCCAGTGTACCCAGTCTCCACTGAGCACCTGTACACCATCCTTGATGTCAAACACCGATGGATATAGGATCATCCATCGCCCATCATATAGGTCAAGATGCATATACGCTAGTCTACTCTGGTGTATCGATGCCCTGTCTCGATACACCCTTGACTAGAAACTGTTATAGGATGTACTCGTCGACTACCGTGGCCCCACTAGTATGATCTCATCATAGTCCTAGTAGTCGAGTACATATCCTAAGGGCTTTATTAACAAGTAACATAGAGACAATCAGAGTACATGTTAAGATAAAGTACAACCAGATAGCGTACTATCATGTCGAGCAAGAAAGTCCTCCCTATATATGTCCAAGCATCCATTACAATATACATCGTATGTACAGTAATGGCCTCTAGGGCATACATATAACTAACACAGAAACAATCATTGCTTGAAATGTTAGTATGCTATCTGGTTTATCTTCATCTTAACGTGTGATGTGTTGTATTTCATATCTTTATATACATGTTGATGAAGCCCTTACGATTATGCTTGACTACCGGGATTATGATGTAGATCATACTAGTGGGGCCTGGGCAGTCTATAAGTATATCTTTTAATTGTTCATAGTCGAGGGTATATCAAGACAGGGCATCGATATTACCAGAGTAGACTAGTGTGTACGTTTCTTGTCTCTGGGGGCGATGGTTGATCCCACAACCATTGGTGTTTGATATCAAAGATTGTACACAGGTGTTCATTGGAGAATGGGTACACCGAACAAAACTCGCCGAGAACTCCTAGATGGTATGTATACCTATTGTCAGATAGCAGTTCTTTGATGACACTTGTACAGGTCAGTCTGTAGACCCGAGATAGTCATAGTGTTTTGTGTGATTCCTACTGTGCTTTGATTTCCTCCCTACCACGGCTCTGCTGAGTCGTGCAAACAGGTGGATTTTGGGTACAGTCCCGAATTGCATGGAGGCAGTGAGCGATATGAGGGGTTTCATCTCTCCCGGTATAGGGAGTTGATGTCGCGCTATGCTTGATCGGCCATAACAGCAAATCCCTGTCCAAGGTTCTCGAGATTTACTGATAAGTGTTATCAGTAGTTTCTCGAACCGTTATGGGCCGTAAATCAGCATGACTTATAAAGTTACCGGGGTATGACGTTTACCACCCCTAGACTTCATATGCAACGTATCATACGAAGAGACCGGACTGTACGGTATGTGTTTCTTACATGTTCGTTAGGGTTGGGATGAGTTCGCTCATCGGCCATCTCTTTTTCGTCATGTACCTGGTTAGCCGTTACGCACAGCTAGTACCGCTGACGTGCTTTTGGTTAAACCCACTGCCAGCGTACTGTCGAGTCTTTAGAGTCCTAGACAGAGAGTTCCCTGGTTCAGGCGAAAGATGTAGAGGCCGTAAGTTGTTACGGTAGGGTTTCGATCATATTCGTGTAATTGTTACAGGAATAATGATCGGAAGGATAATACTGGTAGGTTTTGGTTTAAGCCGGATACCGGTATTATATTATTGGATTGATTGTATTCGTATTTTTCATAATTCTAATACGGGTATACTTATACGGTATACGGTGGAGGGGTATTCTTGTAATTGTTACATGAATACCTTCTAGAAGGAGACACCTCATTATAAGATATTTATTTTATGAAAATAAATAAATGAGGTAGAATTTAGGAAAGTCTAAGCATGGATGAATGAATGGCTTCTTTTATATTTTATTCATTTGGAATTACTATTGAAGCATGGTGGAATTTTTTATTACATTCTTCAATTATTTCATTTTGAGCCATATGATATTTTTCCATGCTTCAACTTTTCATTATCACTTTGACATTCTCTCTTTTCATTCTCTCTTTCTTCCTCCTCTTTGCTTTAACCTCACATGAGTTGTGAATCAAAAGTTTAGAGCAAAAATCATAATCCAATACTTAATCTCTACATCATCTTAGTGATCACTTCGAGCAAACTTGATCTCTAAGTTGAACTCTTATGAATAGTTTGTAGCTTGTTCGATAGTTCTCGGGTGGATCGTCTTGGATCTTGAGGTAGCCGGAGATCAAGCTCATTGCAACCACAAGAAGCCTAGGAGTTGTAACAAAGAGAAGTCCCGAAGGACTGGTTCCATTAGGTATAAATACGATCATAGTAGATTAGATCTCTTGATGGTTTTTGCTAGTTAGGGTTTAAGCACTAATCTTGGGTTATGTGGGTGTTTCTTGCAAGAAAAATTAATGTTTACCACTTCCGCCTCCTCACAAGTGTTGTGAGGGTATGAAACATCCACTAACATGGTATCAGAGCCTAACTTAAACCTTAAATAACTTGTAGCAACGTTAGAATTCCGCCGATTTTCTCGTGCAAAAACTGCCGAAAAAACAGTTTTAAAAATTGAACTTTTGAGTTGTTTGCACACCCCATGGGCTCACGGTTTGAACCGAGTCGCGGGGTGGAGCGCGTGCACCCCGGGGACACCCCGGGGGGGACCAGAGGCTGGACCCACACCCCAAGACCACCTCAAGGTGGCCTTGGGGGTGGGTGACCCGAGAGCACCCCACCAGGGTGCTCTTGGGTCTGCACACCCTTTGGGGCCCCCATGGTAGGTACCCCCTGAAGCCCCCCATTTGACAGTATATTTGGTGTTCTTCGCTTTCGTGAAGTTCGGACGGGTTTCGAGTTCGTTTCGACTCCCGGATTGGCTCAAAAGATCGGTTTTTGAAAACTTGCTCACTGGTTTTTTCAAGTGTTGGAAAATGATGTAGTTTGCAAATCTCGTGCGGAATTATAATGTTGCGAATTCTTTACTTGCTTTGTGTATGTGTGTTTTGGAAACGGCGACTAATTTCTATATGTCGATTAGTCGGGGTTGCACACATCGGTATTGATATCATGAGACGGTATGTGTATATGAATATGTTGGATCGTCGTGATGAATGGCCGGGGGGATATGAGAAGAACGTTTTTCTTTTCTTTCATTCATGTAATTCGTAAAAAGAAATGTAATATTATTTTGCGGGGCACATCCGGGTTGAGGTTGTAGCCACCGTTGTATAATTTCTTTTTACTGTTTTTGCTCCTAGGATAGACCCATGGTGGGGTGCACAAACTACCGGGTTCTCGAAGTGCCGAGTGGCCTACTGACTTTGTTGAGGGAGGTTGCTTCACTTCGGGAATTTGGCGGGTAGTTTGCCGCACCCGTAGGGGTCTAGGGTGGGGTTTTGGCTATTCATCACGACCGTGGAACCCGTCTTTCATTAAGGGCTTGAATGAAATATGGAATTCCCAGTATATCCAATGTATTCATCTGTGACCTGAAACGGCTATATTTATATATGAGATATATAATAAACGTTGCTTATGTTTTGCACCCAGGCTAGTCTAGCCCCCGCTCTACCGTTAGTTAAGTAACCTAACGGTGCATGACGGGGCCCAGTGGCGAATGCGGATGGCATAAGCGTACGTTCTATTTTCGTTTCTTTTCTGTGATGTTTAGGAAACGTAAATGATGGGACAACATTAATATGATTAATGCTAAGCAAAAGAAACCTAAAGATGTTTTAGAATCAAACTTTTAAAATGGGTAACTCTAGTTTTTGCTTTGCATAGTGGTATTCTTTGATGAATATCCAGCACCTCATTCGATGAGGAAAGGGCCGAGATCCTTTCACTGGGAGTGACCCCTTTAGCGAAACTAGAAAATGTTACAAAGCACTTGATTGTTTTTATAGTTGATTTAACTTTTGCTTTGCATCGTGGTGTTCATGAATATCCAGCACCTTATTCGATGAGGAAAGAGCCGAGATCCCTTCACCTGGAGTGACCTCTTTAGCGAAATTAGAAAGATACTACAAAACCATTCGACTTTTAAAACTGGAGTCTAAACCACTCTTTTCACTAGATTCTACAGTGATATCAAGTTCAAAACATTAAGGGTTTTAATAAAAACCATTCGTTGCCCTCCGCCATTTTAGGAAGCAGAGTACATAGTATTCATGCCACGTTTATTGACTATAGTTAAGGCATGGTGTACGGTAGCTAAGTGATGTCTTCCTACAAAGCATTTGATGCGATCGATTAGGAAATTCGTATGACTTTGTTGACCATAGTTATGGGTCATGCGGGTGGGTCTAAATCAATCACGAAATGGTGGGTAGAACTTGACTAGTGCTTATGATTTGTTGACTATAGTTAAGGTCATAAAACACTAGGGGTAAAAACCATATCGGGAGTTTCAAGAGTTGAAATTTGCAATGAGATTGCATACCTTCTATTTGATAGTTGGATCTTGATCCCACTGTGAGTAGAAGTTACTCCCGAGAGAGTTTTGCACTTTACAATTAGCTAATCCAGTTGGTGTCTAGAAAGGTGTCAACGGGGTTACGCCTCTAGGAAAACGAGGTTTATTTTAATTAGGTCCGTGCGAAAACACGGGGAACCTCCCTCGGAGTACCAACACTGGCCTGGCCGACCGGTTAGCGAACTTGTAGATTGCAATTAATCCTGGCTAATTTTCTTTTTAAGATTTGAAGGAAAATTTGATAAAAAGCAGTAGGAGACATCGATTAGATAAGATTAATAACCAATCTAATTATGCAAGAGCAATCGCTGAGTGTCTTCTTTTTTCTCTTCTAATGGCAGATACCTATGACGGGACTTAAGCTTTTGTTAGAAAAGAATAAACTCACGGGACCGAATTACAAAGATTGGCTAAGGAACGTAAATATTGCCCTGACCTATGATAAGGTCGGATACGTCCTGACTATTCCATCCCCTCCTAACCCAGGCCCTGATTCTTCAGTTGCGGATAAAGAAATCCTCAAGACATGGGATATAGACTGCGCAACAGCCAAGTGCCTTGCGCTTGCTTCTATGAACAATGAACATCAGAAGCAGCACGAGAAGATGGACGTGCAATCTATCTTTCTCCATACAAAGGAGTTGTATGGAGATCAATCTCGTACTCTCCGATACGAGGCATCTCGAAAGTTATTTCAGATGCGGATGGCTTCTGGCACGTCTGTAGGTGACCATGCATTGAAGATGATCAGACTTATCGAAGAACTTGGGGACCTGGGTTGGACCATGGAGAACGAACAGTATGTTGATATTGTTCTACAGTCCCTTCCCCCTGCCTTTGCTCAGTTCATTGTAAACTTCAACATGCACAACATGGAGAAGTCATTACCTGAACTTCTTAAAATGTTGAGGAGTGCAGAGAGCACGCTAAAGGTAGAAAAAACTCCTGCTCTGATTGCTGGGACATCTTCCTCCTCTGTCCCGAAAGCCAAGGCTAAGGGAAAGAAGAAGAAGAATCCCATCAAGCCGAGAGGCGGAGTGAAAAAGGCACCGGGAAAGGAAAAGATAGGGGCTGCTGCGACAGGATGAGGGGAATGCTTCCACTGCCACCAGACTGGGCACTGGAAGAGAAACTGCGTTGGATACCTGGCCGGCCTCCAGAAGAAGAAGCATGGTGATGCTTCCACTTCAGGTGTGTTTGTAACAGAAAACTGTTTTTCAATTAACTCTGCTTCCTGGGTATTAGATACCGGGTCAGGATCTCACATCTGCAATTGTGTGCAGGGGATAAGAAATAGCAGGTTTTTGAAGAAATATGATCACACTCTCCGGGTTGGGAATGATTCCTCAGTGCATGCTACAGTAGTGGGAGAGTATCACCTTGGTTTGGCATCGGGTTGTATATTGGTTTTGAACCCATGTTATTTTGTACCTTCCGTAATATGTAATATTATATCTGTATCATTGTTGGACAATGCTGGATATAATTTTGTATTACAATCTAATGTTATGAACATTAACTTTGATCAAGAGTTAATTGGGTCAGGTACATTAAATAACGGGATATATGTCCTAAACCAACATACAGTTTTCAATATACAACACAAAAACAAAAGGAAGATTTCAGACATAAATGAAGATTTCATTTGGCATTGTAGACTTGGTCATGTTAATGAAACAAGACTAACCAAGCTACATAAAGATGTATATTTAAACTCTTTTGAATATAAATCTTATGCGACTTTCCAGTCTTGTATCAAAAGTAAAAATGACCAAAACTCCGTTTAGAGGACACGGAGAGAGAGATATTGAACTCTTAGGCCTCATATATAGTGATGTATGTGGACCAATGTCTACACTTACGAGAGGTGGTTTTTCCTACTTCATAACTTTTACTGATGATTTCTCGAGATTCGTGCATGTGTTTTTGTTGAAACATAAGTCTGAAGACTTCGAAAAATTCAAGGAGTATAAATCTGAAGTAGAAAACGAACAGGCATGAGTATCAAGAAACTTCGATCGGATCGAAGAGGTGAGTATCTGAGCTCAGAGTTTCTAGATTTCCTAAAAGAGAATGGGATTCTCTCTCAGCTCACTCCCTCGTACACACCACAGCACAACGGTGTGTCAGAACGCAGAAATCATACCATATTAGATATGGTACGATCTATGATGAGTGATGCTGAGTTACTAATATCATTCTGGGGGCACGTATTGGAGACCGTGATTTATCTACTGAATAGGGTTTCGACCAAAACCGTGTCTACCACTCCATATGAGATATGGTATGGGAAGAGGCCATCTTTTAAAAGAGTTAAGATATAGGGTTGTCCGGTTTTTGTGAAAAAGCAGAATCCGGACAAACTCGAGACACGATCGGTTTATGTAAATTTGTGGGATATCCAAACACTCGTATGGTTATCTTTTCTACCACAAGGAGGAACAAAGGGTGTATGTTTCTCCGTATGCCACATTTTTTAGAAAATGATTTTTTTACAAATAATACTGTTGGCAATGCGGTAGAACTGGAAGAAATTCCAGATACACAAACAATTACCGATGATTTGGTTTAAACTGAGGTTTCAATAGATCCTGACGAACCTCTGCCACTCCGTAGATCTAGTAGGACTTCTCGCCCACCTGATAGATACTACGGTTTTCTAATTGACGGTGATAAAGAAGATTGCATCATGGATGATGATGATCTTACTAGTTTTCAGCAAACTATCACGAGCGGTGACTCAGTGAAGTGGCTGGATGCCATGAGATCCGAAATGGAATCCATGCACAGCAACAAAGTATGGAATTTGGAGGTTGCACCTTCTGGAGTAAAACCCATAGGGTGTAAAAGAATTTTTAAGAGAAAGATCGGTGTGGATGGTCAGGTTGAGACCTATAAAGCTAGACCGGTAGCAAAAGAATTTCGTCAAAGACCAGGCTTGGACTATGATGAAACCTTTCACCAGTCGCAATGCTCAAATCCATTCGGATCTTGCTTGCTTTAGCTGCTCACTATGATTATGAGATCTGGCAGATGAATGTTAAAACGAAATTTCTAAATGGTGATTTAGAAGAATGCATTTTTTTGGATCAGCCAGAAGGCTTCATTGATAGTGGGAGCTGTGGAAAAGCATGCATGTTTCTTAAATCCATCTATGGATTGAAGCAGGCATCACGGAGCAGTAATATCTGCTTTGATGATACAATCAAAGAGTTTGGTTTTATCAAAAATGTAGATGAACCATGTAGAGAGTACTGTTACATTCCTCGTAATGTATGTGGACGTCATTCTCTTGATAGGAAATGATGTTCCTATGCTACAATCGGTCAAATTATTCATATCGCAGAGTTTGTATTTACCATAAATAGAGGGGCGGTATGTTGGAAGAGTTCCAAGAAAGATACCGTCGCAGACTCCATGAAGGAAGCTGAGTATATTGCTGCTAATGATGCCACAAAAGAGGCAGATGAGGAAGATCATTTCTGAACTTCAGGTGGTTCCATCCATTGCTAATCCAATACCTATGTATTGCGATAACAATGGAGCCATGGCTTTGGCAAAGGAACCACGGTCCCATCAGACATCCAGACATATCTTGAGGCGTTATCACCTCATCCTGGAGATAGTGGATTGCCAGGACATCGAGGTACGGAGAGTAGACACGAAAGACAACACAGCAGATCCATTCACCAAGGCCATCTCTTAAGTCCAGTTTGAGAAACTGTTCGAGATGTTGGGCATGCGGTACACCAGAAACTAATTCTAGTGTTGACAGTGGGTACTTATTGCACCAGCTACAGGCCTTAGTGCAAGTGGGAGATTGTTAGATATGTATGCCCTAGAGGCCTGTATTGTATAGGATGCTAGGCATGTATATGTACAGAAACAATCTTTGCTTGAAATGATAGTATGCTATCAGGTTTATCTTCATCTTAACGTGTGATGTGTTGTATTTCATATCTTTATATACATGTTGATGAAGCCCTTAGGATTATGCTTGACTACCGGGATTATGATGTAGATCATACTAGTGGGGCCTGGGCAGTCTATAAGCATATCCTTTAATTGTTCCTAGTCGAGAGTATATCGAGATAGGGAATCAATATTACCAGAGTAGACTAGTGTGTACGTTTCTTGTCCCTGGGGGCGATGGTTGATCCCACAACCATTGGTGTTTGACATCAAAGATTGTACACATGTGCTCATTGGAGAATGGGTACACCGAACAGGACTCACCGAGAACTCCTAGATGGTATATATACCTATTGTCAGATATCAGTTCTCTGATGACACTTGGAGAGGTTAGTCCGTAGACCCGAGATCGTCATAGTGTCTTGTGTGATTCCCACCGTGCTTTAATTTCCTCCCTACCACGGCTCTGCTGAGTCGTGCAAACAGGTGGATTTTGGGTACAGTCCCAAATTGCATAGATGCAGTGAGCGATAGGAGGGGTTTTGTCTCTCCTGGTATTGGGAGTTGACATCGTGCTATGCTTGATCGGCTATAACAGCAAATCCCTAGCCAGGGTTCTCGAGATTTGCTGATAAGTGTTATCAGTAGTTTTTCGAACCGTTATGGGCCGTAAATTAGCATGACTTATAAAGTTACCGGGGTCTGACATTTACTACCCTTAGACTTTATATGCGACGTATCAGACGAAGAGACCGGACTGTACGGTAAATGTTGCTTACAGGCTCGTTAGGGTTGGGATGAGTTCGCTCGTCGACCACCTCTTTTTCGTCATGTACCTGTGAGGTCGTTACGCACAGCTAGTGCCGCTAACGTGCTTGTGGTTAAACCCACTGCCAGCGTACTAACGAGTCTTTAGAGTCCCACACAGAAAGTTCCCTGGTTCAGGTAAAAGATGTAGAGGCTGTAAGTTGTTACGGCAGGGGTTTAGATCATGTTCGTGTAATTGTTACAGGAATAATGATCAGAAGGATAATACTGGTTGGCTTCGGTTTAAGCTGGGTACCGGTATTATATTATTGGATTGATTGTATTCGTATTTTTCAGAATTCGAATACAGGTATACTTATACGGTATACGGTAGAGGAGTATTCTTGTAATTGTTACATGAATACCTTCTAGAAGGAGACACCTCATTATAAGATATTTATTTTGTGATAATAAATAAATGAGGTGGAATTTAGAAAAGTCTAAGCATGGATGAAGGAATGGCTTCTTCCATATTTTATTCATTTGGAGTTACTATTGAAGCATGGAGCAATTTTTTATTACATGCTTCAATTATTTCATTTTGAGCCATATGATATTTTTTCATACTTCAACTTTTCATTATCACTTTGACATTCTCTCCTTCTAGCTCCTTTGTGCTTTAACCTCACATGAGTTGTGAATCAAAAGCTTAGTGCAAAAATCATAATCCAATACTTAACTCTACATCATCTTAGTGATCATTTCTAGCAAACTTGATCTCTAAGTTGAACTCTTGTGAAGAGTTTGTAGCTTGTTCGATAGTTCTCGGGTGGATCGTCTTGGATCTTGAGGTGGTCGGAGATCGAGCTCATTGCAACCACAAGGAGCCTAGGAGTTGCCACAAAGAGAAGACCCGAACGACCGGTTCCATTAGGTATAGATACTATCATAGTAGATTAGATCTCTTGATGGTTTTTGCTAGTTAGGGTTTAAGCACTAATCTTGGGTTATGTGGGTGTTGCATGCAAGAAAAATTAATGTTTACCACTTCCTCCTCCTCACAAGTGTTGTGAGGGTGTGCAACATCCACTAACATCGTGTCCTTCTTTTCTTCTCGCTGTCCTCCTTCACCTCCCGAGCTCCTTGGAGTGGAAATGGATAGCGCCTCCTCGTCGGCTTCTCGAGGTCGAAGAAGATCCACCCGAGAGTTCCAACCTTGAGCCTAACTTCCAAGTTGAGGCAACTAGATCACTTGGTGTACTAAACTAAGTAACCTAGAATGAGTAGAGTGTGATTTTGGATAGCTTAGTCTCACTAACCCTTGATTGTCAACATATGAGACACTAGAGTTTTTGAGAGGAAGAAGGAGAGAGTGATCTTGAGGAAAGAGAAATGATTTTTGATAATGATAATTGAAAATGAGATGGCTAACTTGACATGATCAAAAGCATGGCATAATAAAATATCTTATCAAAATATCTAGGTCACAAAATATCTCACAAAAATATCTAAGTCAAATAGTCAAACCAAGTCAAGCGGTCAAACCAAGTCAAGCGGTCAAACCAAGTCAAGAAGACAAGAACAAGTAGCAATGCCACAATTATCATTTACAAAAATAACAAATACTTTTCTCCACCTCATAATTGTTTTAATCAAGTTAATGGTCAAAACCCTAATGAGGTGTCTCCTTCTATACCCCTCTCATCCGTATATACATACCCGCATCCGTGTTCCGAGAAACACGAATACAATGAGACGAAACTAATCCAACAATCAAATACTAGGATCCGGCTTAAACCAAAGCCTACTAGTATTTGTCTGCTCGAACATCACACGCGTACAAGTACACGTATGTGATCGAACCCTGTCGTAAAACCATACGACCTCTACATCGATTCGCCCGAAGCTCGGAAACCCTCGGTGTGGGACTCTAAAGACTCGACAGTACGCTGGCAGTGGGTTTAACCACAAGCACGTCAATGGGACTGGCTGCACGTAACGGCTAACCAGGTATCTGTCGATAAGAAGGCCGACGAGCAAACTCATCCAAACTCTTACTGAGCCTGTCTGTGGAAATCTCCGTACAGTCCTGTCTGTTCATCTAAGAGTATCGCATATCGGGCCTAGGGAGGCGGTGAATGTCAAACCCCTAATAGAGCAATAAGTCGTGTCGGAGTACATCCCAAAACACCCTGAGAAACTACTGGAGTACTTACCAGTAAATCTCTCTTGCCCTGGTCAGGGACTTTGTGTAATGGCTTTCCGAACACAGCGCGACATCAACCCCCAATACCAGGAGAGACGAATCCTATCTAACCGCCACTGCCTCTAAGTTCTTCGGAACTGCACCCAACTACTACCTGTTTGCACGACTCAATAGAGCCGTGGTAGGGTAGCAATCTAAGAACAGTGGGAACATACTTGAGGTGAAGTAGCAGTGTCAAGTCAACGGAATAAGCTGTACTCATGTCACCTAGAAACTGCTACCTGACGATAGGTATAGTACCAACCAGCTGTACCCCACGAGTCCGTCCAGTGTAACTCATAACCCAATGAGCACCTGAATACTATCTCCAGTACGACGTACTGATGGCTTTGGGACAGACCATTTCCTCTGCTGGGATGAGAAGCTTATACACTAGTCTATTCTGGAGTATCGATGCCCTGTCTCGATAATCCTATGACTAGGGACCTATATAAGGATGTGCTTGTAGACTACCCATCCCCCACTAGTTTGACTGCCATCACAACGCTGGTAGTCAAGCAAAGATCCTAAGGGCTCTATCAATATGTATTGGCGATACGTTAAAAGAAACGTATACACATATCAAGATAGATACAAACCAAGTAGTATACTACTATATTGAGTAAGACTGTTATAAATCCGTGTATATATCCCAAGCTTTCAAAATGTAATATACAAACTAGTATTATACAATAATGGCCTCTAAGGCATATGACACTAACAATCTCCCACTTGCACTAGGGCCATGTGCTGGCATATCGCAGACCTATCATCTCGAATAGCCTCTCGAACTGCATCTGAGAGATGGCCTTTATGAATGGATCTGCAATGTTCTCCTCCGTAGCAACTCTCCTCATTTCGATCTCCCGGCGATCCACGATCTCCCTGATCAGGTGATACCGCCTCAAGATGTGTCTGGACTTCTGATGGGACCTGGGTTCCTTTGCTAAAGCTATAACCCCGTTGTTGTCACAATACAGAGGTATTTGATCAACAATGGACGGAACCACCTGAAGTTCTGTTAAGAACTTCCTCATCTAGACTGCTTCTTTTGCAGCATCAGAAGCTGCGATATATTCAGCTTCCATCGTCGAGTCTGCAACGGTGTCTTGCTTGGAACTCTTCCAACAGACCGCCCCTCCATTGAGGGTAAAGACATAACCCGACATAGATTTGGTGTCATCCTTGTCACTCTGGAAGCTGGAGTCAGTAAAGGCCTCGTTCTGGAGGTCCTTTCCGCCGTATACCAAGAATATTTCCTTAGTCCTTCTCAGGTACTTGAGAATGTTCTTTACTTCTATCCAGTGCTTCTTCCCAGGATTCGACTGATACCGGCTTTCCACGCTCAGTGCGTAAGCAACATATGGTCTAGTACATAACATCGCATACATTATAGAGCCTACCGCAGAAGCGTAGGGTATAATAGACATGCGATCCCTTTCCAAATCAGTCTTGGGTGACATATCTTTGGAGAGGGTGATTCCGTGACAAGCCGGTAAATTACCGCGCTTAGAATATTCCATACTGAATCTTTTCAGTATGGTGTCGATGTACCTGGACTGTGAAAGTCCCAACACCCTCTTAGATCTATCACGATAGATCTGGATCCCCAGAATGTAAGAGGCGTTGTTGGAGATAGTGCCCTCAGAGTCAATTATTGGATCACAGGTACGTGATTGCAATGATTGAGGGAGGACCTATCCCGGTACGACAGTCTTACTCGAGATGATAGTACGCTATCTGGTTTACCTTTATCATCGTGTACTGTTTAAGGTGACCTGACATGTCGCTATTGCACGTTGATAGAGCCCCTAGGATTCTTGCTTGACTGCCAGCAGTATGAGGGCGATCATATAAGTGAGAGCTGGAGTTTATAAGCACATCCTTAAAAGGTCCCTAGTCGTGGGAGTTTCGAGACAGGGCATCGATTCTCCAGAGTAGACTAGTGTATACAGTCGAGACCCCGACGAGGGGCAGTGGCCGGTCTCACAAGCCACTGGTGTCAGTTGGTTCACCTAAGATGTATACAGGTGCTCTTTGGGTTATGAGTACACCGGACAGGACTCGCCGGGAACATGCTAGTTGGTCTTATACCTGACGTCAGATAGCAGTTCCCTGGTGACATGTGTACAGGTTAGTTCATCGACCTGGGGATCGTCATTTGTCTCGTGTGAGTTCCCACTGTGCTTTGATTACTGCCCTACCACGGCTCAAAGGAGTCGTGCAAACAGGTTTTAGTTGGGTACAGTCCCGAGCCACATGGAGGCAGTGAGCGGATCTTCAGGGGTTCGTCTCTCCCGGTATTGGGGGTGAGGTCGCGCTGTGTCTAGGAGAGCCATTACACAAAGTCCTTGGCCAAGGCAGGAGATTTACTGGTAGGTATTCCAGTAGTATCTCAGGGTGTTCTGGGCTACACTCCGACACGACTTGTACCGCTTTTGGGGGTCTGACTTTTACCAACCCCCTAGTCCCGACATGCGATACTCATAGACGAACGGACCGGACTGTACGGATATTGTCACTGACAGGCTCAGTAGGGTGTCAGGATGAGTTCGCTCATCGACGTCCCTTTTGGTCAATAGCTGGTGGCCCGTCACGTATTGGTTTATACCTCTGACGTGCTTGTGTTTAAATCCACAGCCATAGTATTGACGAGTGTTTAGAGTCCACCACACTTTCAGTTACTCAAGCTTTTGGGCGAAACGCTGTAGAGGCCGTATGGAGATATGGCAGGGTTCGATCAGATACGTGCGGTATTGCACGGATCATGATCGGACGGATTTTACTAGCCGGCTTTGGTTTAAGCCGGATTCTAGTTTTAGATAGTGTAGATTTTGTCTCTTTGCATTTGTATCCGGACGGAATACAGATGCGGGTGTGTATGCACAGTATCGGGGTTTTCCTGTAATTTATTATGGGACCAGTTTTCTGGGGTTGCCAGTTTGCATTCCGTTCCGGCCGGTTTTCTCTTTTTCCTTCCCGGTCGGACTTTTCGTTGGAGGGTGTTAATTGCAAGTTTGCAATTAACATTTTGTGGAGGGGGTTTATTGCAAAAGGTTTGATTATGATATCTTCTTTGCTATTCATGCATTTATGAGATTTGATTGAGTTATGAGAGGGTATGGGCCGGCCACTGTTGGAATGATGGAGATGAGGGATTAATTTAATATTGATTGCATTGAGCCCATTTTGTGTGTGCTGGAATTTAAAAGGGAGGTTGATGCATTAATTAATAAAGTGGCTACATTGTGCAATAGTGTGTGCTGGAGGTTAAATAGGTGATGAAGGATTTTATTTCTTAAGGTGGGAATTTCATCTTGGTGCAGGAATAATTTATGCACACTTCACACTTTAGTTTTCCAGTGAGCACCATTGTGCTGGCCGAGCTCTTTTCCTTAGAGGCTCCATTTTTCTTCAAGCCTTCATGAAAAATCCTTGTGAAAAATTCCTCCATCATGGCAATCATACTAAACCCCAAAGAGACAAGTTTCCTCACTAGTCTACAGCAAACCTTGGACGCGTCGGCTAGCCAACTTCGCGCCCGAGTTGCCTCGGTATAGAGGCGGGAGCCCGTAAAAGAATCCGGCTACGTGGTGCCCTTCCGGCGAGGAGGCGACCACCGGAGTTTCTGCGGGAGATCGAGACGACGACGAGAAGACCGGAGGACTCGGATCACTCGGTATATCTCTAACCCGTCTTGTTGTTAGCTAGATCTAGTTTAATGGCCCGATCCGGGGTTTAGTGCGCGGTGGTGCCGGTTTGCTAAGTCCGCAAAATTAAAGTTTATCACCGCTTCCGCACTTGGCCGTCAGATTGACGGCCGGAGCGCCGCCGTGCACTTACAGTGGTATCAGAGCCTCGCCATTAACTTCGTCTAGCTTCGGTTGATGTGTTTTGCATTTCCGATCGACCAAAATTCCAAAATCTAAATTTTAGTTCACGACAATTTTCTGTTGAAATTTTTTGGTCTCCAAAAATTTTTCAGGTTGTATAAAATTGATGGACTGGAGACTATAAGACTACTGGAAAAATTCGATGCATTCAGTCGATGATTGGAGCGCGGAACCGCGGCCAAACCCCCCCGGGGGCCGCGGTTCCGCCGCACATTGGTGTCTTCACTGCGTCGAAATTTTCCAGTGGGCTTGTGGGCTGATTTTGGGGGTTTTGGAATATTATTTTGGGCCCAGAATTTCTGTGAGTACTACAGTATTGCTTGGGGGCCCACTTGTTAATTATTGATCGATCGGATATTTTAAACACATTTTTCACAGTATTTACATTATATCTGCGACCGTGAATGTCACTTGATCGGTAAATCCAGTCTAACTGCTATAGCCCGGTTAGACGGATTTGCGAACGTGACTTTCACGTTGATGTTCTGTGTTTATGCTGTGATGTTGCGGATTGGTCGTGGGGGATAGCCTGGATGCAATGCTAGTACAGTGATGTTGTATTATGTACATTTGTTATTGCGGGGCGAGCGTCCGACATGTGGACTGCCGTCACTGCCTGTTTGTATTTTTATATTGGGGCACGACCTGGTTGCGGTCGATGTACCCGGTGTATGTATATTTTACATTATGTACTAGGATTACCCCGCGGAAGGGTGCACGGATAGCCGGGTTTTGGAAGGCAACAAGCCCGCATCTCATGGCATTGAGACGGAGGGGGCTTCACTCTCGGATTGGCGGGCTATTCGCCGCACTCGTAGGGGGTACAGGTTGACCCAGGAGGGATGCCCAAGTTACCGGATTCCGTGAAGTGCTGGGTGGTCCATTCACGGTGCTGAAGGGGGCTGCCTCGCTTCAGGTTTTGGCGGGTGACTTGCCGCGCCCGTAGGGGTCTAGGATTTCATTGCACAGGCTATCCACACGACCAGGGGAACGTCGGGTTTCAGTAGTGGCTCTGTGAAACCCGGGGATCCCAGATATCTGTATTGTTCTGTGATGCTGTACATTTCTGTGATGTTGCATTTTATTCACGTCTTGAGTGAATATAATATATTGGTATATATATTAGTAGATGTTGTATATGCTTTTCATCCGCGCTAGTCCAGTCCCCGCTCTGCCGTTAGTTAGCTAACCTGACGGGTGATGACGGGACCCAGTGGCGAATGCGGATGGCATATACGTACATCAGTATATTTTCGTTCTTTGTGGTGTGATCAATTGATGGGACTGCGTTGATTCGGATCAATGCAAGTTAAACAAACCTATTCTGATGTTGTTGGAACACTTTTCAAAAAGCTGTTATTGCAAGGACGTTCACTTTTGTTTTGCATCGTGGTATTCATTTGGAATATCCTGCTCCTCAGTCGACGAGGCAAGGGCCGAGATCCCTTCACCGGGAGTGACCCCTTAGACAGAAGTTTGCGTCAGGGCATTAACTTCACTATAGCCGATTACTTTTGCTTTGCATCGTGGTATTCATTTGGAATATCCTGCACCCCATTCTACGGGGAAAGAGCCGAGATCCCTTCACCGGGAGTGACCTCTTTAGTAAAGGTTTTCGTCACTATATTTTTATAAAGCTATCCGTTCCTTCAATGATATCAAGTTCATTACGTTAAAGGTTTTCGCCAGAAACCATTCATAGCCCTCCGTCGTTTCAGACGGGTAGCACGTAGTATTCATGCTATGTTTGTTGACCTTCGTCAAGGCATAGTGCATGGTAGCTGCTTGTTGCCTTTCTGCTGCATAGATAGATGTGTTGGTTTGGGACAGTCGTATAGCCTTGTTGACCTTCATCAAGGGCTTGTACGGGTGGGTTCAAATTAACCTGGACAATGACGGGTGGAACTTTACATGTGACTTATGATTTGTTGACCTTCGTCAAGGTCATAAGAGCATGGGGCAGAAATCACATCGGGAGTTTCAAAAGAACTGAAACTTGCCAGATATGCGCATACCTTCTGGAGTGTGATACCGTGAGCGGATTCCGTCACGTTATCATGCGATGATAGTTGGATCCCGATTCCCACTGATGAGTTAGTTTACTCCTCGGGTGACCCCGACTAATTCTTCTTTGAGGTTTGGAGGAGAATTTGAGGTACAGTGGGAGGTTTCCAGATTAGATAAATTGGTAACCATTCTGATCTTTGTTTGAGTGCACGCTGAGTGTTTCTTTTCTCTCTCTCTCTGGCAGCGACCATTGACCCGACCCTAAGACTATGACTCAGTGACCAAGTTGACCGAACCTTCATAACACTGGCTTTTGGATTGTCAGAGTTGCAGACCTCATTGCCACTCCTACTTTTACCCTTTTCTCCAGGACACCCCGTATTACTGCGAACGTCCACTTCCATTGGACAAAACCATCGTATGGTTAGATACGAACTCGAAGGAATTCGAGGATGGTTTCCGGTTCTGGAGAAAACGGATAGGATTATTCAGTTGTCTTTTCCCTTTTACCTTCTCTCAAGTTATGAGTACTCCTTGGTTTAGGAGATAGTACACCTATTACGCAAATTGGATAGTCTTCTTCCAAACCTTAGGCTGGTGCCGACCGGTAGGGAATGAAGAAAACCAATTAGCCTAAACAGGTGTGCAGAAGGTATTAAGATTAAGACAAAACAAGGGATTAGTAAGAGGGCAAAGTAAAATACGACTGATATTCACGACCAAACCAAGTATTTCTTCGCCAATCCTAAAATCACCTTTGTATTTCTCCAGGACACTCTGTATCATTACGAAGATCCACAGTTTATTGGATACTCCATCGTATGGTTATATACGAACTCGAAAGGAACTTGTTCCAGTTCGGGGATGGATTCTGGTCCAGGAGAAATAGGAATAAGGTTTATTCGGTTGTCTTTTATCTTCACCTTCTCTCGCATTACGAGTACTCCTAGGATTAGGGCAGTACAGCCATTATGCTTATTGGATAGTCTTCTTCCAAACCATAGGCTGGTGCCGAACGGTAGGGAAGGAAGAAAACCAATTGGCCTAAAGGGGTATGCAGAAGGTAATGACTAAAGACATATAAAGGGATTTGGAGAGGTGGCAAAGAATTATATGGTTATAGTTGTGAATCTGGATAATGGTAGAGGCATTACTAGGAATACCAGGATACCCCATCGAAACATTTCAACGTTTCAATTCAACTGTGTACTGTTAAAAGAAAACTGATTTCCCGATTAGACACTTGCTCTAGGGTATGTATTTACCAGGTTTGATTCTCACATCTGTATGGTTTTACAGACGATGAGTGGGAGTAAGTTATTGGGAATTGGGTGATCATCCTCATTATATCGAGATTCGTTGTAATCAGTGATATTTGAGGAGATCGCCTGGGCTGTTTGCCGGTCGGCAAATATTTGGTTTTGAAAATCCGCTGTTGTGCACCAATTTCAAATTGATATATCTGTACGTCTATTTTCATAGAGTGAGATATACCTTTTGATATTATGTCGATGACATTTACCTATATCAGTGGATGGTTAGGTAAGGAGCATTAAACAGCGGTGTAATTCTTCTTAACCATAAGTACAGTTTTCAACCTACGACACACAGTGAAAGAGTTGTTAGACTCGGCGGACTTATACAGAGTATTGTATGTTGTCCGGTTTCCATTAGGACAGAGGGGTGGTCCTCATACTATATTCTGTTTACTTTTAACTTCTCTAGTTCTTAGACATGTGTTTCGTAGAAACACAGGGTCTAAGTTTTGAGGAGTTATAGGTATTTGAATAGAATAGAGAACCAGGTATAGCAAGTATCAGGATTCTTCAAGGTGATCGAAGATGTAGATACTTGTGTATGGTATTCAGTTGATAGTAATGATAAAGAGAAATTGCTTCTCTTTCAGGTTACTCATAATTGGAAGCATTCCTAAGTTGAGTAACGCTGATCGGCCTCTCTCCATTTAGTTGACATGCACTGGAGACAGCTGCATGATTTGAATCTGGTTAAATTAAATCAGTGCCTCTGGTTTCTATATTGGATGTAGAACAGTTCATATCTTAACGTTGTTATGGTACGGGGAGTTGTCCGGCTTATGATTAAAACCAGACACTGGACAACTCAAGGCACGTTTCTGTAATGACTGTTTGTGGGTTGACCCAGGCTATGACGAGGGTTGATTTTCGACCATTTGGCAGATCAATAGAAATATTGTTCTAGACTCGCCACAGTTTTATTAAAATGGATTTTTTCAAAAACAGTAGTGGGAGTATGGTAGAACTGGAAGTGATTCCAGAACCGCAAACGATTACTGAAGATTTGATAAGGAACCTAAAGATTCAATCTGATTTGACATTCCATTGGCCACTCCGCAGATAAGGTGGGTAACTTCAGGCATCCGAGAGGTACTCCGGTAGCCTCAAGGACGGTGACAGGGAAGTTCTTGTTTACCCACACTTGCCATTGTTGTTGTTCCAGGCTGCGAGACCCGGCAGGAGGATGAGTATAGCGTCGTTCTAAACTAGTTTTAGAAGTGCACGTCTATATGAATCTGGCAGAGGGTTGTCGTAGTCAGTGGGAGCAGCGGAAGCATTAGTGGACATCAGGCTTATGTCTATTTATAGACTAAAGCAGATGTAGCGGAGATAGATCATCTATTTCTGATGTGACAGTCATAGGTTTGACGTCATCAGAATAGGGGATAGATCTGTTGAGAAGGTAGTAGGAAATGATATTCCTATACTACGATCGGTTATACTTTGGTCGTCACACAGTGGTTTCTCCACATGGGACTTGGACATTATATCAGACATACTGGTTACTAGATCCATGGTTTTAGATCTAGATTTGGGTGGTTTCCCAATCAGGGTACTTTGACAGCATTCTAAGAGTATTTAGAATGGACGACTTTTGGCACGGTAGTATACCTGCAGGTGATGGAGTCACCCTCTCTAAAGGTGTCTTATAGGCTAAAGTAGAGAGGGATGTGCATGATTGGCAGATCACTTGCTTAGGCAATTGAGTCAATCATGAGATGTCAAGTACCACACCAGATGTTGTTCTTGCAGTAGGTGCAATAAGTTGATATTGATCCAATCCTGGAGAAACAATAGGAAGCAGTTTTAGAACATAAGTTGATGTTCTAAGGAATTGATAACGACAGCCTCCTTTAGCAGACGGTTATCATTCCAGGCTTCCAAGGTGACATGGATGGCAGAGTGGCTGTCAGAGTTATAGTTTTCCTTCAGACGAGGGGCAGTATTTTGGACAGGTGATCCAAGGAAATACTGAGGGAGGCAAGGCGCAGGATACTGATTAAGTTCAGTTGACGATACAGTCTAAGAAGTTTGGATTTGGAGTTCATTTATGAGCTAGGTCCCATCAGACATCCAGACATACTAAGACAGGTATTGCTCATTTCGGGAGATAGTTTTCTCTGCGAACATGAGATATAGAGAGACATAGAAAGAAATATCAAAACGGATCCACTCACTGAGGCTATTCCTCGAACGCAATAGTTTCGCAAACGAGCTTTGTGAGACTGACAAGTAGAGGAGTTGGGTGTTCGGTATCACACGGGCTGTGAGTATGCGACATCGCAATAATTAGCCTTGAGTGCAAGTGGGAGATTGTTGGAGATAGTGCCCTCAGAGTCAATTATTGGATCACAGGTACGTGATTGCAATGATTGAGGGAGGACCTATCCCGGTACGACAGTCTTACTCAAGATGATAGTACGCTATCTGGTTTACCTTTATCATCGTGTACTGTTTAAGGTGACCTGACATGTCGCTATTGCACGTTGATAGAGCCCCTAGGATTCTTGCTTGACTGCCAGCAGTATGAGGGCGATCATATAAGTGAGAGCTGGAGTTTATAAGCACATCCTTAAAAAGGTCCCTAGTCGTGGGAGTTTCGAGACAGGGCATCGATTCTCCAGAGTAGACTAGTGTATACAGTCGAGACCCCGACGAGGGGCAGTGGCCGGTCTCACAAGCCACTGGTGTCAGTTGGTTCACCTAAGATGTATACAGGTGCTCATTGGGTTATGAGTACACCGGACAGGACTCGCCGGGAACATGCTAGTTGGTCTTATACCTGACGTCAGATAGCAGTTCCCTGGTGACATGTGTACAGGTTAGTTCATCGACCTGGGGATCGTCATTTGTCTCGTGTGAGTTCCCACTGTGCTTTGATTACTACCCTACCACGGCTCAAAGGAGTCGTGCAAACAGGTTTTAGTTGGGTACAGTCCCGAGCCACATGGAGGCAGTGAGCGGATCTTCAGGGGTTCGTCTCTCCCGGTATTGGGGGTGAGGTCGCGCTGTGTCTAGGAGAGCCATTACACAAAGTCCTTGGCCAAGGCAGGAGATTTACTGGTAGGTATTCCAGTAGTATCTCAGGTTGTTCTGGGCTACACTCCGACACGACTTGTACCGCTTTTGGGGGTCTGACTTTTACCAACCCCCTAGGCCCGACATGCGATACTCATAGACGAACGGACCGGACTGTACGGATATTGTCACTGACAGGCTCAGTAGGGTGTCAGGATGAGTTCGCTCATCGACGTCCCTTTTGGTCAATAGCTGGTGGCCCGTCACGTATTGGCTTATACCTCTGACGTGCTTGTGGTTAAATCCACAGCCATAGTATTGACGAGTCTTTAGAGTCCACCACACTTTCAGTTACTCAAGCTTTCGGGCGAAACGCTGTAGAGGCCGTATGGAGATATGGCAGGGTTCGATCAGATACGTGCGGTATTGCACGGATCGTGATCGGACGGATTTTACTAGCCGGCTTTGGCTTAAGCCGGATTCTAGTTTTAGATAGTGTAGATTTTGTCTCTTTGCATTTGTATCCGGACGGAATACAGATGCGGGTGTGTATGCACAGTATCGGGGTTTTCCTGTAATTTATTATGGGAACAGTTTTCTGGGGTTGCCAGTTTGCATTCCGTTCCGGCCGGTTTTCTCTTTTTCCTTCCCGGTCGGACTTTTCGTTGGAGGGTGTTAATTGCAAGTTTGCAATTAACATTTTGTGGAGGGGGTTTATTGCAAAAGGTTTGATTATGATATCTTCTTTGCTATTCATGCATTTATGAGATTTGATTGAGTTATGAGAGGGTATGGGCCGGCCACTGTTGGAATGATGGAGATGAGGGATTAATTTAATATTGATTGCATTGAGCCCATTTTGTGTGTGCTGGAATTTAAAAGGGAGGTTGATGCATTAATTAATAAAGTGGCTACATTGTGCAATAGTGTGTGCTGAAGGTTAAATAGGTGATGAAGGATTTTATTTCTTAAGGTGGGAATTTCATCTTGGTGCAGGAATAATTTATGCACACTTCACACTTTAGTTTTCCAGTGAGCACCATTGTGCTGGCCGAGCTCTTTTCCTTAGAGGCTCCATTTTTCTTCAAGCCTTCATGAAAAATCCTTGTGAAAAATTCCTCCATCATGGCAACCATACTAAACCCCAAAGAGACAAGTTTCCTCACTAGTCTACAGCAAACCTTGGACGCGTCGGCTAGCCAACTTCGCGCCCGAGTTGCCTCGGTATAGAGGCGGGAGCCCGTAAAAGAATCCGGCTACGTGGTGCCCTTCCGGCGAGGAGGCGACCACCGGAGTTTCCGCGGGAGATCGGGACGACGACGAGAAGACCGGAGGACTCGGATCACTCGGTATATCTCTAACCCGTCTTGTTGTTAGCTAGATCTAGTTTAATGGCCCGATCCGGGGTTTAGTGCGCGGTGGTGCCGGTTTGCTAAGTCCGCAAAATTAAAGTTTATCACCGCTTCCGCACTTGGCCGTCAGATTGACGGCCGGGGCGCCGCCGTGCACTTACATCACCCAGGTCTTTCATGGAGAACCTATGTGACAAGAATCCTTTGAAAGATTGTAGCATAGGAATGTCATTTTCTATCAATAGAATGCCATCCACGTACATGACGAGGAATACTACAGTTCTAGCTACAATCTTACTATAATTGCACGGCTCATCTGGAATTTTGACAAAGTCAAATTCTTTGACCGTCTCAACAAAACAGATGTTCCAACTCCGCGATGCTTGCTTTAGACCATAAATGGACTTAAGCAACTTGCACACTTTCCCGCTGCTCCCACTCTGAATGAAACCCTCTAACTGGTCCATATAGACGCACTCTTCCAAATGTCCATTTAGAAAAGCGGTCTTTACGTCCATCTACCAAATCTCATAATCGTGGAAGGCATCAATGGCAAGAAGGATCCGAATGGATTTGAGCATAGCCACTGGAAAACAGGTTTCATCATAGTGCAAACCAGGTCTTTGACGAAATACTTTTGCAACAAGTCTAGCCTAATAGGTTTCAACCTGTCCATCTACACCAATCTTCTTTCTGACGATCCATTTGCAGCTTACGGGTTTTACCCCTTCTGGAGCAATGTCCAAAGTCTATACTTTGTTGGTGTACATGGACTCCATCTCGGTCCGCATTGCATCTAGCCATTTTACCGAGTCTGTGCTCTGAATGGCTTGCTGGAAGTTAGTTGGTTCATCATTATCAATGATGCAATCCTCTCTGTCCCCGTCTACGAGAAAACCGTAATATCTCTCGGGCAGATGAGACAGCCTACTACTCCTGCGAAGTAGCGTGGGAATGTCCTGTTCTTTTGAAACTTCTGGTTCCACCAAGCTTTCAGTAATAGCTTGTGGTTCTGGAATTTCTTCCAGTTCCATTACGCTCCCACTAGTTTCTTTTTCTAAAAATTGATGTTCTAAAATGTGGGCATGATGAGAAAAAAACCTTTCGTTCCTCTGCGTAATAGAAAAGATACCCCTTGGAGTTCTTTGGGTATCCCACAAACTTATACAGTACTGAGCGTGCCTCGAGTTTGTCCGCATGCTGCTTTTTGACAAAAACTGGACATCCCCATATCTTCAGATACTGAAGATAGGCGTTCTTCCCTCTCCACATCTGGTATGGTGTGGTAGGCACAGTCTTGGTAGGAACCTTGTTCAAAAGATATGCAGCTGATTTTTGTGCATAGCCCTAGAATGATCGCGGTAACTCAGCGTTACTCATCATGGAATGTACTGTTGGATATAGTGCCATCAAAGTCATTTATTGGATCGCAGGCATGTGATTGTAATGATTGAGGGAGGACCTATACTGGTAGGACAGTCTTACTCGAGAGGATTGTGTACTATAAGGTTTGTCTTTATCATCGTGTATATGCTTTGGGTGACACTGCAGTTTGCTATTACACATTGATAGAGAATAGTATGCTACCTGGTTTATCTTTATCATCGTGTACAGCTTTAGGTGACATTACAGATCACTATTACACGTTGATAGAGCCCTTAGGATTCTTGCTTGACTACCAGCATTATGATGACGATTATATACGTGAGAGTTGGGTAGTCTATAAGCACATCCTTAAAGTGGTCCCTAGTCGTGGGAGTTTCGAGAATGGGCATCGATACTTAATTAGTAGACTATTGTATACAGTCGAGACCCCGACGAGGGGCGGTGGCCGGTCTCACAAGCCATTGGTGTCAGTTGGATCACCTAAGATGTATACAGGTGCTCATTGGGTTATGAGTACATCGGACATGACTCGCCGGGAACATGCTAGTTGGTATTATACCTAGCGTCAGATAGCAGTTTCCTGGTGACGTGTGTACATGTTAGTCCATCGCTCTGAGATCGTTATTTTTCTCATGTGAGTTCCCACTGTGCTTTGATTACTACCGTACTACGGCTCAAAGGAGTCATGCAAACAGGTTTAAGTTGGGTACAGTCCCGAGCCACATGGAGGCAGTGAGCGGATCGGCAGGGGTTTCGTCTCTCCCGGTATTGGGGGTGAGATCGCGCTGTGTCTAGGAGAGCCATTACACGAAGTCCTTGGCCAAGGCAGGAGATTTACTGGTAGGTATTCCAGTAGTATCTCAGGGTGTTCTGGGCTACACTCCGACATGACTTGTACCGCTTTTGGGGGTCTGATGTTTACCAACCCCCTAGGCCCGACATGCGATACTCGTAGACGAACGGACCGGAATGTACGGATATTGTCACTGACAGGCTCAGTAGGGTGTCAGGATGAGTTCGCTCATCGACCTCCCTTTTGGTCAATACCTGGTAGCCCGTTAAGTACAGCTAATACCACTAACGTGCTAGTGGTTAAATCCACAGCCAAAGTATTGATGAGTCTTTAGAGTCCCCCACAGACAGTTTCTCAAGTTTCGGGTGAAACATTGTAGAGGTCGTATGGTATTATGGCAGGGTTCGATCATATACGTGCACTTGTGCACGGATCATTATCGGACGGATCATACTAGTGGGCTTTGGTTTAAGCCGGATCCTAGTATTAGATTTATTGGATTACTTTAGTCTCATTGCATTCGCATTGAGTCGGAATGCGGATGCAGGTATGTATATACAGGTGAGGGGTATTGTTGTGATCCGTCATGAGTTTACTTTAGATGATGTCGTTCTTTTTATTGTTGCAAACATTTGGATTAATGTTTGCTTGTGGAAATTGTGAGTGGAATTCATGATGAGGTGCATTAAATGTGACATGGACATGTTTAGTGACTCATGGTCTCTTTAATTGTGCAAATGTCACATTAGTGTTTGATTAAGGGTGTGAAATGATGGATGGAGAGAGAGGGTAGACATAGGCTTGGGGTTGGCTCTTGGATTATCATTCTAGAGCACTCATCTTTTATCTCATACAATAACAAAAGAAAGCCTCTTCTTCTCCTTCTTCCTCTAGCTCACCATTTCCAACATGGCTTCATCTTCAACCTCCATCCATACACTCTCATGAGTTGAGAATCAATGGATGCTTGAGACAAAGTTATCACACACATTCTCTACTTCACCTTGGACATGTCGACTAGCAAACTTCATGTTCGAGTTGCTTCGGATGTAGCGGGAGCCCGTAAAAAGGCTCATTGATGTGGTGCCCTTACGACGAGGAGACCGGAGATCGGAGATGCCGCGAGGAGCTAGGGATGGTGGCTAAAGACCGAAGGACACGGATCGATTGGTATAGCTTTTCTAACCCTTCTCTAGTTGCTAGTTTATGTTAATGGTTCGATCTGGGTGAAAGTATACGTTAGTGCCAGTTTCAAGTTCATGAAAAAGTTTTTGTTTCCGCATTTTGGCCTTGGGTTGACGGCCGGGGCGCTACCGTAGACTTACATGGTATCAGAGCTACGCCATTAACCTTTACTTGCTTGCTCTAACTTGTTTAAAATATCGATCGAACGAAATTTCCGAAACCGCGATTCCTTTTAATGAAATTTCTGTCGAAATTTATTTTTGTGGTTGAAAAATTATTTTGGGTATGTTAGAAAATCGTGCAGGCTTTTTTAAGACTACTGTAGAAATTTGGTCGAGTGAATCCACAAGACTGCCGCAGAACCGCTGCATAACCCCTGTGTTGGCCGTGATTTCGCCGCATATTTATGGCATCAGTGCACAATTTTTCTTCTGCTTGTATTTCATGTGGAATTGTGGTTTCTGGAATATTTAGTTTTGGCCCAGATTATTTTTTGAGTGCTGGAATAGTACTTGGGGCCCACTTCGGGAAATTTTGTCGATCTAAAATTTAAACAAGTTAGTTCACAGGGCTTACATTATATCTGTGACTGTGAATGTCATTTGATCGGTAAATCTTGTCTAATCGCTATAGCCCCTTTAGACGGATTTGCGAACTTGATATTCACGTTGATGTTCTGTGTTGTGCTGTGATGTTGCGGATTTGTCATGGTGGATAGCCTGGAGCAATGGAAGTACTGTTTGATTATATTTTTACTTTTGATATTGCAGGGCGAGCTTCTAACATGTGGACTGCCGTCACTGTCTGTTTGTATATTATTCTTTTGGGGCACGACCGGGTTGAGGTCGATGTACCCGTTGTACATATTTTATTTTCTGTACTAGGTTTACCCCGCGGTGGCATGCACGGATAGCCGAATTCTAGAGGGCAACGGGCCCGCATCTTATGGCTTTGAGACAGAGGGGGCTTCACTTTAGAATTGGCAGACTATTCTCCGCACTCGTAGGGGGTACAGGTTGACCCAAGGAGGGGTGCTCAAGTTACTGGATTCCGTGAAGTGCTGGGTGGTCCATTCACTTTGCTGAAGGGGGCTGCCTCTCTTCTGGTTCTGGCGGGTAACTTGCCGCACCCGTAAGGGTCTAGGATTTCATTGCACAGGCTATCCACACGACCAGTGGAACGTCGGGTTTCACTTGCGGCTCATTGAAACCCGGGGCTCCCAGATATCTGTATTGTTCTGTGATACTTATTACTTTTCTGTGATGTTGCATTTTATCTCACCTGGAGCGATTATTGTATATTGATATATATATACTAGAAGATGTTGTATATGTTTTGCATCCGCGCTTGTCCAGTCCCCGCTCTGTCGTTAGTTAACTAACCTAACGGGTGATGACGGGACCCAGTGGCTAATGCGGATGACATATACGTACATTTTATTTTCGTTCTTTTCTGGTGTGATCAATTGATGGGATTGCGTTCGGATCAATGCAAGGAAAACAAACCTATTCGATGTTGTTGGAACATTTTTCAAAAAGCTTTTATTAAAAGGACGTTCTCTTTTGTTTTGCACAGTGGTATTCGGTTATGAATATCCAGCACCTCATTCGACGAGGCAAGGGCCGAGATCCCTTCATCGGGAGTGAACCCTTGGACAGAGGTTTGCGTCAGGGTAATAACTTCACTATAGTCGATTATTTTTTGCTTTGCATCGTGGTATTCAGTTTGGAATATCCTGCACCTCATTCTATGGGGAAAGAGCCGAGATCCCTTCACCGGGAGTGACCTCTTTAGCAAAGGTTTTCGCCACTATATATTTATAAAAATCTATCTGGTTCCTTCAACGATATCAAGTTTATTATGTTAAAGGTTTTTCGCCAAAAACCATTCGTAGCCCTCCGTCATTTCAGACAGGTAGCACTTAGTATTCATGCTATGTATGTTGGCCTTCATCAAGGCATAGTGTATGGTAGCTATTTGTTACTTTTCTGTTGCATAGATAGATGCGTTGGTTTGGGACAGTCGTACTACTATTTTGGCCTTCGTCAAGGGTTTGTACGGGTGGGTTCAAATTAACTTGGATAATGACGGGTAGAACTTGACATGTGACTTATGATATGTTGGCCTTTGTCAAGGTCATAAGAGCATGGGGTAAAAATCACATCGGGAGTTTCTAAAGAAACTGAAACTTGCTAGGCATGCGCATACCTTTTGGAGTGTGATAACGCGAGTGGATTCCATCACGTTATCATGCGATGATAGTTGGATCCCGATTCCCACTGATGAGTTGGTTACTCCTCGGGTGATCCCGACTAATTCTTCTTGCAGGTTTGGAGGAGAATTTGAGGATACAGTGGGAGGTTTCCTGATTAAATAAAATGATAACCATTCTGATCCAGGTTAGAGTGCACGCAGAGTGTTTCTTTTCTCTCTCTCTTTGGCAGCGGCCATGGCCCGACCCTAGACTATGACTCAGTGACCAAGTTGACCGAAACTTCTTAAAACAATGGATTTTGGATTGTCTGAGTTGCACACCTCATTTCCACTCCTACTTTTACCCTTTTTTCCAGAACACCTCGTATCACTACTAACATCCACTTCCATTGGATAAAACCATCGTATGGTTATATACGAACTCGAAGGAACTTGTTCCAGATTCGAGGATGGTTTCTGGTTCTGGAGGAAATGAATAGGATTATTCAGTTGTCTTTTCCTTTTACCTTCTCTTAGGTTGCGTGTGCTTCTTGGATTAGGACAGTACACCTATTACGCTAATTGGATAGTCTTCTTCCAAACCATAGGCAGGTGCCGAAAGGTAGGGAATGAAGAAAACCAATTAGCCTAAGTGTGGTGTACAGAAAGTAATAAGTAAAGACAAATAAAAGGATTAGAAAGAGGGCAAAGTAAATTGCGATTGCTATTCACGACCAAACCAAGTATTTCATCGCCACTCCTAGTTAACCTTTGGATTTCTCCAGAACACCCCGTATCACCACGAACATCCAATTCCATTGGATAAATCCATCGTATGGTTATATACGAACTCGAAGGAACTTTTTCAAGGATGGATTCTGGTTCAGGAGAAATAGGAATAAGGTTTATTCAGTTGTCTTTTATCATCACCTTCTCTCAGGTTGTGAGTACTCCTAGGATTATGAGAGTACACCTGTTACGCTTATTGGATAGTTTTCTTCCAAACCATAGGCTGGTGCCGAATGGTATGGAAGGAAGAAAACCATTTAGCCTAACAATGGTGTACAGAAGGTAATGAATAAAGACAAATAAAGGCATTTGGAGAGATGGCAAAGAAATATACGGTTACAGTTGTGAATCTGATAATGGAAGAGGCAATACTAGGAATACCAGGATACCCCTTCGAAACATTTTCATGTTTCAGTTTCACTGTGTATTGTTAATAGAAAACTGATTTCCCAATTAGTCCTTGCTCCAGGGTATGTATTTACCAGGTATGATTCTCACATCTGTATGGTTTTACAGATGATGAGTGAGAGTAAGTTATTGGGAATTAGGTGATCGTCCTCATTATATCAGAATACGTTGTAATTGGTGATATTTGAGGAAATCGCCTGGGTGTTTGCCGGACGGCAAATATTTGGTTTTGAATATTCGTTATTATGCACCAATTTCAAATTGATATATCTGTACGTTTATTTTTATAAAGTGAGATATAACTTTTTGAAATTATGTCCATGACATTTACCTATATTAGTTGATGGTTAGGTAAGGAGCATTCAACAGCGGTGTAATTCTTTATAACCATAGTACAGTTTTCAATCTACGACGCACAGGGTTTGAGTTATTCAACTCAGGGGACTTATACAGAGTATTGTATGCTGTCCAGTGTCCATTAGGACAGAGGGGTTGGTCCTCGTACTATATTCTGTTTACTTGTGACTTCTCTAGTTCTTAGACATGTGTTTCGTAGAAATACAAGGTCCAAGTTTTGAGAAGTTATAGGTATAAGAGTAAAGTAGAGAACCACGTGTTGCAGATATCAGGATTCTTCAAGGTGATCGAAGATGTAGATACTTGTGTTTGGTATTCAGTACGTAGTAATGGTTTTGAGAAACTTGTTTCTCTTTCAGGTTATTCATAATTGGATGCATTCCTAAGTTGAGTAACGCCGATCGGCTTCATTCCATTTAGTAGACATGCACTGGAGACAGTTGCATGATTTGAATATGGTTCCAATTAAATCAGTGCCTCTATTTCTATGTTGTATATAGAATGGTTCGTATCTTAACGATGTTAAGGTACGGGGAGTTATCTTGCTTATGCTTAAAACCGACTCTGGATAACTCAAGGCACGTTTCTGTAATGGATGTTTGTGGGTTGGCCCGGGCTATGACGAGGGTTGATTTTCTACCATCTGGAAGATCAATAGTGATATTGTTCTTGACTCGCCACGGTTTTAGTAAAATGGATTTTTTCAGAAAACAGTAGTGTGAGTATGGTAGAACTGGAAGTAATTCCAGAACCGCAAACGATTACTAAAAATTTAATAGGTCCTAAAGATTCAATCTGGATTGACATTCCATTAGCCACTCCGCAGATATGGTAGGTAACCTCAGGCACCCGAGAGGTACTCTGGTATCCTCAAGGACGGTGACAGGGAGGTTCTTGTTTACCTAGGCTTGACACCACTGTTGTTTCGGGCTATGAGACCCGGCAGGAGGATGAGTATAGCGTTGTTCTAAACTAGATTTAGAAGTGCATGTGTATATGACTCTGCCAGAGGGTTGTTGTAGTCAGTGGGAGCAGCGGAAGCATAGTGGACAAGTAGCTTGTGTCTATTTATAGACTAAAGTAGATATAGTGGAGATAGATCATCTATTTTTGATGTGACGGTCATGGGCTTTGACTTCATCAGGATAGGGGACGGATCTGTTAAGAAGGCAGTAGGGTGTGATGTCCTGGTATTTGGATGACATACACAAAGTAGGAAATGAAATTCCTATATTACGATCAGTTATATTTTGGTTGTCACATAGTGGTTTCTCCGTATATGACTTGGATAAAATATCAGGCATTCTGGTTACTAGATCTATGGTTTTAGATCTAGATTTGGGAAGTGTCCCAATCTGGGGACTTAGACAGTATTCTAAAGGTATTTAGAATGGACGACTCCTGGCATGGTAGTGTACCTGTAGGTGATGGAGTCACCCTCTCTAAAGATGTCTTACAGACTAAAGGGGAGGGAGATGTGCATGATTGACATATCACTTGCTTAGGCAATTGAGTCAATCATGAGATGTCAAGTACCATACCGGATGTTGTTTTTGGACTTGCTACAATAAGTTGATATTAATCTAATCCTGGAAAAACATTCGGAAGCAGTTTTTTAGAACATAAGCAGATGTTCTGGGGATATAATATTCACAGCCTCCTTCAGGAGACGGTTATCATTCCAGGCTTCCAAGGTGACATGAATGACAGTGTGACTGTCAGAGTTATAGTTTTCCCTCTGACGAGGGGCAGTAGTTTGGACAGGTGGTCCAAGCGGATACTGAGGGAGGCATGACGCAGGATACTGATTAAGTTCAGTTGACGATACAGTCTAAGAAGTTTAGATTTGGAGTTCATTTATGAACTAGGTCCCATCAGATATCCAGACATATTCTAAGACAGGTATTGCTCAATTCGGGAGATGGGTTTCTCCGCGAACTTGAGATTAAGAGAGACATAGAAAGAAACATCAGGTCGGATCGAATAGCTTAGGCTATTTCTCGAACGCAATAGTTTCATAAACAAGATTTGTGAATCTGATTAGTAGAGGAGTTGTGTTTCGGTATCACACGGGCTGTGAGTATGCGACACCACAATAATTAGCCTTGAGTGCAAGTGGGAGATTGTTGGATATAGTGCCCTCAAAGTCAATTATTGGATCGTAGGCACGTGATTGCAATGATTGAGGGAGGACCTATACCGGTAGGACAGTCTTGCTCGAGAGGATTGTGTACTATAAGGTTTGTCTTTATCATCGTGTATATGCTTTGGGTGACACTGCAGTTCGCTATTACACATTGATAGAGAATCGTATGCTACCTGATTTATCTTTATCATCGTGTACAGCTTTAGGTGATATTACAGATCACTATTACACGTTGATAGAGCCTTTAGGATTCTTGCTTGACTACCAGCAGTATGATGGCGATCAAATACGTGAGAGTTGGGTAGTCTATAAGCACATCCTTAAAGTGGTCCCTAGTCATGGGAGTTTCGAGACTGGGCATCGATACTCCATTAGTAGACTAGTGTATACAGTCAAGACTCTGACGAGGGGCGGTGGCCGGTCTCACAAGCCATTGGTGTCAGTTGGATCACCGAAGATGTATACAGGTGCTCATTGGGTTATGAGTACACTGGACAGGACTCGCCGGAAACATGCTAGTTGGTATTATGCCTAGCATCAGATAGCAGTTCCCTGGTGACGTGTGTACAGGTTAGTTCATCGACCTGAGATCGTCATTTTTCTCATGTGAGTTCCCACTGTGCTTTGATTACTACCCTACCACGGCTCAAAGGAGTCGTGCAAACAGGTTTTAGTTGGGTACAGTCCCGAGCCACATGGAGGTAGTGAGCGGATCAGCAGGGGTTTCATCTCTCCCGGTATTGGGGGTGAGATCGCGCTATGTCTAGGAGAGCCATTACACGAAGTCCTTGGCCAAGGCAGGAGATTTACTCGTAGGTATTCCAGTAGTATCTCAGGGTGTTCTGGGCTACACTCCGACACGACTTGTACAGCTTTTGGGGGTCTAACGTTTACCAGCCCCCTAGGCCCGACATGCGATACTCGTAAACGAACGGATTAGACTGTACGGATATTGTCACTGACATGCTCAGTAGGGTGTCAGGATGAGTTCGCTCATCGACCTCTCTTTTGGTCAATACCTGGTGTAAGTGCACGGCGGCGCTCCGGCCGTTAATCCGACGGCCAAATGCAGAAGCGGTGATAAACTTTAAATTTTCTTGAACTGGCAAACCGCCGCGCACTAATACCCGGATCGAACCATTAATTAGTCCTATCTAACTACAAGATGGGAAGAGAGATATACCGACTGATCCGAGTCCTCCGGTCTTCTCGTCGTCGTCCCGATCTCCTGCGGAAGCTCCGGTCTCCACCTCGTCACCGGAATTGCACCACATCGCCTACTTCTTTTACGGGCTCCCACCTCAATGCCGAGGCAACTCGGGCACGAAGCTGGCTAGTCGACGTGCCCAAGATTTGCTGTAGAATGTAGTGTACAAGTCTCATTTTGGGGTTGTAGGAATTGCCTTTTGGTGGAGGGATGAACTATGGAGTTTGGAGATGGAACTTGTAGGATTTTTCCGAAGCTAAATGAGTGTAATCCCCTCATGTAAAAAATGGGACAGCCCCTAAAGAGGAATGGCCGGCCACAACAATGGGGGGGAGAGCATGAGGGAGTGGGTGTATCAATCAAAGAAAATAAGCCCACCACCATACAAGAGAGAGAGAGAGAGAGTTGCAATGATAAACAATGATCACCAAATCAAAACCCACACTCAACCACCTACTACCAACCTCATCATCAACAACCATGATGAGCCAAAAGTCAAGCCATGATCAACTAAAGAAAGTCAAGGTATGGTGCTATAATCATGATGCAACAAAAATGCAAAGACCCCCCTCCACAACCACTTATTTGCAACAATGCAAATAAGCTCTCCTCCACCAATTTTCGGCCAATGAACGATACAAAGGAAATTGACCGAAACGGAAAGCAAACTGGCAACTCCAGAAAACTGGTCCCGTAATAAATTACAGGAAACCCCGATACTGTGCATACACACCCGCATTTGTATTCCGACCGAAATATAAATGCTATGAGACAAAATCTACACTGTACTATACTAGGATCCGGCTTAAACCAAAGCCGGCCAGTAAAATCTGTCCGATCCTGATCCGTACAATACCGCACGTATCTGATCGAACCCTTCCATATATCCATACGGCCTGTAGTACAAACTGTCCGATCCTGATCCGTGCAATACCGCACGTATCTGATCGGACCTTGCCATATCTCCATACGGCCTCTACAAATTTTCGCTCGAAAGCTGAGTAACTGAATGTGGGGGACTCTAAAGACTCGTCAACACCTTGGTTGCGGATTTAACCACTAGCACGTCAGAGGTATAAGCCAATACGTAACGGGCAACCAGGTATTGACTAAAAGGGACGTCTGTGAGCGAACTCAACCTGACAACCCTACTGAGCTTGTCAGTGACAATATCCGTACAGTCCGGTCCGTTCGTCTATGAGTATCGCATGGCGGGCCTAGGGGGTTGGTAAAAGTCAGACCCCCAAAAGCGGTACAAGTCGTGTCGGAGTGTAGCCCAGAACACCCTGAGATACTACTGGAATACCTACCAGTAAATCTCCTTGCCTCGGCCGAGGGCTTCGTGTAATGGCTCTCCTAGACACAGCACGACCTCACCCCCAATACCGGGAGAGACGAACCCCTGAAGATACGCTCACTGTCTCCATGTGGCTCGGGACTGTACCCAACTAAAACCTGTTTGCACGACTCCTTTGAGCCGTGGTAGGGTAGTAATCAAAGTACAGTGGGAACTCACACAAGACAAATGACAATCCCTAGGTCGATGAACTAACCTATACACATGTCATCAGGGAACTGCCATCTGACGTCTGGTATATGACCAACTAGCATGTTCCCGGCGAGTCCTGTCCGGTGTACTCATAACCCAATGATCACCTGTATACATCTTAGGTGATCCAACTGACACCAGTGGCTTGTGAGACCGGCCACCGCCCCTCGTCGGGGTCTCGACTGTATACACTAGTCTACTCTGGAGTATCTATGCCCTGTCTCGAAACTCTCACGACTAGGGACCATTTAAGGATATGCTTATAGACCCCAGCTCCCACTTATATGATCGCCCTCATACTGCTGGTGGTCAAGCAAGAATCCTAGGGGCTCTATCAACGTGTAATAGCGACTTGTAAGGTCACCTAAAGCAGTACACGCTGATAAAGGTAAACCAGATAGCATACTATCATCTCGAGTAAGACTGTCCTACCGGGATAGGTCCTCCATCAATCATTGCAATCACGTACCTGTGACCTAATAATTGACTCTGAGGGCACTATCTCCAACAATCTCCCACTTGCACTCAAGGCTAATTATTGCGATGTCGCATACTCACAGCCCGTGTGATACCGAACACCCAACTCCTCTACTAGTCAGTCTCACAAAGCTCGTTTGCGAAACTATTGCGTTCGAGGAATAGCCTCAGTGAGTGGATCCACTTTATTGTCTCTTTCTGTGTCTCTCTATATCTCAAGTTCGCAGAGAAACCCATCTCCCGAAATGACCAATACCTGTCTTAGAATTTGTCTGGATGTCTGATGGGACTTAGCTCATAAATGAACTCCAAATCCAAACTTCTTAGACTGTATCGTCAACTGAACTTAATCAGTATCCTGCGCCATGCCTCCCTCAGTATTGCCTTGGACCACCTGTCCAAAATACTGCCCCTCATCAGAAGGAAAACTATAATTCTGACAACCTCCTTGTCATCCATGTCACCTTGGAAGCCTGGAATGATAACTGTCTCCCGAATGAGGCTGTCGTTATCATATCCCTAGAACATCCACTTATGTTCTAAAACTGCATCCGACTGTTTCTCCAGGATTGGATCAATGTCAACTTATTGCATCTAGTGCAAGAACATCATCTGGTGTGGTACTTGACATCTCATGATTGACTCAATTGCCTAAGCAAGTGATCTGCCAATCATGCACATCCCTCTCTACTTTAGTCTATAAGACACCTTTAGAGAGGGTGACTCCATCACCTGCAAGTATACTACCATGCCAGGAGTCGTCCATTCTAAATACTCTTAGAATGCTGTCTAAGTACCCTGATTGGGAAACCACCCAAATCTAGATCTAAAACCATAGATCTAGTAACCAGTATGTCAGATATAAAATCCAAGTCCTTTGTGGAGAAACCACTGTGTGACGACCAAAGTATAACCGATCGTAGTATAAGAGTTTCTTTTCCTACTCTGTGCATATCATCCAAATGCCATGACATCACACCCTACTACCCTCTCAACAGATCCATCCCCTATTCTGATGAAGTCAAACCTATGACTGTCACGTCAGAAATAGATGATCTATCTCCGCTATAACTGCTTTAGTCTATAAATAGACATAAGCCACCTGTCCACCAATGCTTCCGCTGCTCCCACTGACTATGACAACCCGCTGGCAGAGTCATATGGACGTACACTTCTAAAGCTAGTTTAGAACGACGCTATACTCATCCTCCTGCCAGGTCTCACAGTCTGGAACAACAGCAATGGCAAACCTGGGTAAACAAGAACTTCCCTGTCACCGTCCTTGAGGCTACCGGAGTACCTCTCGGGTGCCTGAAGTTACCCACCGTATCTGCGGAGTGGCCAATGGAATGTCAATCCAGATTGAATCTTTAGGTTCCTCTTCAGTAATCGTTTATGGTTCTGGAATCACTTCCAGTTCTACCATACTCCCACTACTGTTTTTCTGAAAAAAAATATCCATTTTTAATAAAACTGTGGCGAGTCTAGAACGACATCGCTATTGTTCATCCTTATGGTAGAAAGTCAACCCTCGTCATAGCCTGGGTCAACCCACAAACAGCCTTTACAGAAACGTGCCTTGAGATGTCCAGTGTCTGTTTTAAGCATAAACCGGACAACTCCCCGTACCTTAACATCGTTAAGATATGAACTGTTCTATATCCAATATAGAACCAGAGACACTGATTTAATTGAACCAGATCCAAATCATGCAGCTGTCTCCAGTGCATGTCAACTAAATGGAAGGAAGCCGATCAGCGTTACACAACTTAGGAGCATTTCCAATTATGAGTAACCTGAAAGAGAAGCAAGTTCTTTTAATCATTACTATCAACTGAATACCATACACAAGTATCTACATCTTCGATCACTTTGAAGAATCCCGATACTTGCTACACCTGGTTCTCTACTTTATTCAAATACCTATAACTTCTCAAAATTCAGACCCTGTGTTTCCGCGAAACACTTATCTAAAAACAAGAGAAGTCATAAGTAAACCGAATATAGTACGAGGACCAACCCCTCTGTCTTGATGGACCCTGGACAACATACAATACTCTGTATAAGTCCCTTGAGTCTGATAACTCATTCACTGTGTGTCGTAGGTTGAAAACTGTACTTATGGTTAAGAAGAATTACACCGCTGTTTAATGCTCCTTACCTAACCATCCACTGATATAGGTAAATGTCACAGACATAATTTCAAAAAGGTATATCTCACTCTATGAAAATAGACGTACAGATATATCAATTTGAAATTGGTGCATGACAGCGGATATTCAAAACCAAATATTTGCCGTCCGGCAAACAACCCAGGGGATTTCCTCAAATATCAGCGATTACAACGAATCCCGATATAATGAGGATAGTCACCCAATTCCCAATAACCTACTCCCACTCATCATCTGTAAAACCATACAGATATGAGAATCAAACCTGGTAAATACATACCCTGGAGTAAGTATCTAATCGGGAAATCAGTTTTCTTTTAACAGTACACAGTGAAACTGAAACATTGAAATGTTTCGATGGGGTATCCCGGTATTTCTAGTAATGCATCTTCCAGATTCACGACTGTAACCGTATAATCCTTTGCCACCTCTCCAAATCCCTTCATATGTATTTAGTCATTACCTTCTGCACACCCCTTTAGGCCAAATGGTTTTCTTCCTTCCCTACCGTTCGGCACCAGCCTATGGTTTGGAAGAAGACTATCCAATAAGCATAATGGGTGTACTGTCCTGATTCTAGGAACACTCGCAATGCGAGAGAAGGTGAAGATAAAAGACACCTGAATAAATCTTATTCCTATTTCTCCTGAACCAGAATCCATCCCCGAACTGGAACAAGTTCCTTTCGAGTTCGTATATAACCATACGATGGAATATCCAATAAACTGTGGATCTTCGTAGTGATACGGAGTGTCCTGGAGAAATACAAAGGTGATTTTAGGATTGGCGAAGAAATTCCTGGTTTGGTCGTGAATATCTGTTGCAATTTACTTTGCCCTCTTACTAATCCCTTATTTTGTCTTAACTTAACACCTTCTGCACACCATCGTTATGATAATTGGTTTTCTTCATTCCCTACCGGTCGGCACCTGCCTATGGTTTGGAAGAAGACTATCCAATTTGCGTAATAGGTATACTATCTCCTAAACCAAGGAGTACTCACAACCTGAGAGAAGGTAAAAGGAAAAGACAACTGAATAATCCTATTTGTTTTCTCTAGAACCTGAAACCATCCTCGAATAAATTCTTTCGAGTCCGTATCTAACCATACGATGGTTTTGTCCAATGGAAGTGGACGTTCGTAGTAATACGGGGTGTCCTGGAGAAAAGGGTACAAGTAGGAGTGGCAATGAGGTTTGCAACTCTGACAATCCAAAAGCCAGTGTTTAAGAAGGTTCGGTTAATTTGGTCACTGAGTCATAGTCTTAGGGTCAGGTCAAAGGTCGCTGCCAAAGAGAGAGAGAAAAGAAACACTCAGCGTGCACTCTAACCTAGATCAGAATGGTTACCAATTTATCTAATCTGGAAACCTCCCACTGTACCTCAAATTCTCCTCCAAACCTGAAAGAAGAATTAGTCGGGGTCACCCGAGGAGTAAACTAACTCATCAGTGGGAATCGGGATCCAACTATCATCGCATGATAACGTGACGGAATCCGCTCACGTCATCACACTCCAGAAGGTATCCGCATATCTGGCAAGTTTCAGTTCTTTTGAAACTCCCGATGTGATTTCTGCCCCATGTTCTTATGACCTTGACTTTGGCCAACAAATCATAAGTCACATATCAAGTTCTTCCCGTCATTCTCCAGGTTGATTCGAATCCACCCGCACAAGCCCTTGACTTTGGCCAACAAGGATATACGACTGTTCCAAACCAACGCATCTATCTATGCTGCATATGAATAACCAACAGCTACCAAACACTGTGCCTTGACTTTGGCCAACAAACACAGCTTGAATACTATTGACTACCCATATGAAACGACGGAGGGCTACGAATGGTTTCTGGCGAAAACCTTTAACGTAAAGAACTTGATATCGTTGAAGGAACATATAGCTTTTTGAAAATATAGTGACGAAAACCTTCGCTAAAGAGGTCACTCCCGGTGAAGGGATCTCGGCTCTTTCCCCGTAGAATGGGGTGCAGGATATTCCAAATGAATACCGCGATGCAAAGCAAAAGTAATCGGCTATAGTGAAGTTAATGCCCTGACGCAAAATTCTGTCCAAGGGGTCACTCCCGGTAAAGGGATCTCGGCCCTTGCCTCGTCGACTGAGGAGCAGGATATTCCAACTGAATACCACGATGCAAAACAAAAGTAAACGTCCTTGCAATAACAGCTTTTTGAAAAGTGTTCCAATAACATCAGATTAGGTTTGTTTTTAACTTGCATTGATCCAAATCAACGCAGCCCCATCAATTGATCACACCAAAAAGAACGAAAATATACTGATGTATGTATATGCCATCCGCATTCGCCACTGGGTCCCGTCATTACCTGTTAGGTTAGCTAACTAACGACAGAGCGGGGACTGGACTAGTGCGGATGCAAAACATATACAACATCTACTAATATATATACCAATATATTATATTCGCTCAAGGAGTGATAAGAAATGCAACATCACAGAAATGAACAGCATCACAGAAACAATACAGATATCTGGGATCCCCGGGTTTCACAGAGCCACTACTGAAACCCGACGTTCCCCTGGTCGTGTGGATAGCCTGTGCAATGAAATCCTAGACCCCTACGGGCGCGGCAAGTCACCCGCCAAAACATGAAGCGAGGCAGCCCCCTTCAGCACTGTGAATGGACCACCCAGCACTTCACGGAATCCGGTAACTTGGGCACCCCTCCTGGGTCAACCTATACCCCCTACGAGTGCGGCGAATAGCCCGCCAATTCCAGAGTGAAGCCCCCTCCGTCTCAATGCCATGAGATGCGGGCTTGTTGCCCTCTAGAACCCGGCTATCCGTGCACCCCTCCGCGGGGTAATCCTAGTACAGAAAGTAAAATATACATACAACGGGCACATCGACCTCAACTTGGCCGTGCCCCAAAATAATAATACAATCAGGAAGTGACGGCAGTCAACATGTCGGACGCTCGCCCCGCAATATCAAATGTACATAATACAACCACAACTGTACTAGCATTGCATCCAGGCTATCCCCCACGACCGATCCGCAACATCACAGCAAATACATAAAACATCAACGTGAAAGTCACGTTCACAAATCCTTCTAACCGGGCTATAGCAGTTAGACTGGATTTACCGATTGAGTGACATTCACGGTCGTAGATATAATGTAAATACTGTGAAAAAATGTGTTTAAAATATCCGATCAATCAAATTTTAACAAATGGGCCCCCAAGTACTACCGTAGCACATCAGGAAATTCTGGGCCCAATATTAATATTCCAAAACCCCAATTTTAACCCCAGAAAGATATGGTGCGGGGATCCCAACAGTGTGCGGCGGAACCGCAGCCCAAAGGGGGGTTGGGCCGCGGTTCCGCGCTTCCACAGTGGACTCACCCTGTCGAATTTCTACAGTAGCCTTGTAATCTCCAGTACATCAATTTTATACAACCTGAAAAATTTTTGGAGACCAAAAAATTTCAACAGAAAACTGTCGTGAAGGAAATACGGGTTTTGGAACATTTTGATCGATCGGAACTGAAAAACACATTAAACCAAGCTAGACTAAGTTAATGGCGAGGCTCTGATACCACTGTAAGTGCACGGCGGCGCCCCGGCCGTCAATCCGACGGCCAAATGCGGAAGCGGTGATAAACTTTAAATTTTCTTGAACTGGCAAACCGCCGCGCACTAATACCCGGATCGAACCATTAATTAGTCCTAGCTAACTACAAGATGGGAAGAGAGATATACCGACTGATACGAGTCCTCCGGTCTTCTCGTCGTCGTCCCGATCTCCTGCGGAAGCTCCGGTCTCCACCTCATCGCCGGAATTGCACCACATCGCCTACTTCTTTTACGGGCTCCCACCTCAATGCCGAGGCAACTCGGGCACGAAGCTGACTAGTCGACGTGCCCAAGATTTGCTGTAGAATGTAGTGTACAAGTCTCATTTTGGGGTTGTACGAATTGCCTTTTGGTAGAGGGATGAACTATGGAGTTTGGAGATGGAACTTGTAGGATTTTTCCGAAGCCAAATAAGTGTAATCCCCTCATGTAAAAAATGGGACAGCCCCTAAAGAGGTATGGCCGGCCACAACAATGTGGGGGAGAGCATGAGGGAGTGGGTGTATCAATCAAAGAAAATAAGCCCACCACCATACAAGAGAGAGAGAGAGAGAGTTGCAATGATAAACAATGATCACCAAATCAAAACCCACACTCAACCACCTACTACCAACCTCATCATCAACAACCATGATGAGCCAAAAGTCAAGCCATGATCAACTAAAGAAAGTCAAGGTATGGTGCTATAATCAAGATGCAACAAAAATGCAAAGACCCCCCTCCACAACCACTTATTTGCAACAATGCAAATAAGCCTTCCTCCACCAATCTTCAGCCAATGAACGATACAAAGGAAATTGGCCGAAACGGAATGCAAACTGGCAACTCCAGAAAACTGGTCCCGTAATAAATTACAGGAAACCCCGATACTGTGCATACACACCCGCATTTGTATTCCGACCGAAATACAAATGCAATGAGACAAAATCTACACTGTACTATACTAGGATCCGGCTTAAACTAAAGCCGGCCAGTAAAATCTGTCCGATCCTGATCCGTGCAATACCGCACGTATCTGATCGAACCCTGCCATATATCCATACGGCCTGTAGTACAAACTGTCCGATCCTGATCCGTGCAATACCGCACGTATCTGATCGGACCTTGCCATATCTCCATACGGCCTCTATAACTTTTCGCCCGAAAGCTGAGTAACTGAATGTGGGGGACTCTAAAGACTCGTCAACACCTTGGTTGCGGATTTAACCACTAACACGTCAGAGGTATAAGCCAATACGTAACGGGCTACCAGGTATTGACTAAAAGGGACGTCTGTGAGCGAACTCAACCTGACAACCCTACTGAGCCTGTCAGTGACAATATCCGTACAGTCCGGTCCGTTCGTCTATGAGTATCGCATGGCGGGCCTAGGGGGTTGGTAAAAGTCAGACCCCCAAAAGCGGTACAAGTCGTGTCGGAGTGTAGCCCAGAACACCCTGAGATACTACTGGAATACCTACCAGTAAATCTCCTTGCCTCGGCCGAGGGCTTCGTGTAATGGCTCTCCTAGACACAGCATGACCTCACCGCAAATACCGGGAGAGACGAACCCCTGAAGATACGCTCACTGCCTCCATGTGGCTCGGGACTGTACCCAACTAAAACCTGTTTGCACGACTCCTTTGAGCCGTGGTAGGGTAGTAATCAAAGTACAGTGGGAACTCACACAAGACAAATGACAATCCCCAGGTCGATGAACTAACCTGTACACATGTCACCAGGGAACTGCCATCTGACGTCTGGTATATGATTAACTAGCATGTTCCCGGTGAGTCCTGTCCGGTGTACTCATAACCCAATGAGCACCTGTATACATCTTAGGTGATCTAACTGACACCAGTGGCTTGTGAGACCGGCCACCGCCCCTCGTCGGGGTCTCGACTGTATACACTAGTCTACTCTGGAGTATCGATGCCCTGTCTCGAAACTCTCACGACTAGGGACCATTTAAGGATATGCTTATAGACCCCAGCTCCCACTTATATGATCGTCCTCATACTGCTGGTGGTCAAGCAAGAATCCTAGGGGCTCTATCAACGTGTAATAGCGACTTGTAAGGTCACCTAAAGCAGTACATGCTGATAAAGGTAAACCAGATAGCATACTATCATCTCGAGTAAGACTGTCCTACCGGGATAGGTCCTCCATCAATCATTGCAATCACGTACATGTGACCAAATAATTGACTTTGAGGGCACTATCTCCAACACTTGGTAGCCCGTTACGTACAGCTAGTACCACTGACGTGCTAGTGGTTAAATCCACAGCCAAAGTATTGATGAGTCTTTAAAGTCCCCTACAGACAGTTTCTCAAGTTTCGGGCGAAAAGTTGTAGAAACCGTATGGTATTATGGTAGGGTTCGATCATATACGTGCACTTGTGCACGGATCATGATCCGACGGATCATACTAGTGGGCTTTGGTTTAAGCCGGATCCTAGTATTAGATTTGTTGGATTACTTTAGTCTCATTGTATTCGCATTCAGTCGGAATGCGGATGCAGGTATGTATATACAGGTGACGGGTATTGTTGTGATCCGTCACGAGTTTACTTTAGATGATGCCGTTCTTTTTATTGTTGCAAACATTTGGATTAATGTTTGCTTGTGGAAATTGTGAGTGGAATTCATGATGAGGTGCATTAAATGTGACATGGACATGTTTAGTGACTCATGGTCTCTTTAATTGTGCAAATGTCACATTAGTGTCTGATTAAGGGTGTGAAATGATGGATGGAGAGAGAGAGAGGGCAGCCATAGGCTTGGAGTTGGCTCTTGGATTATCATTCTAGAGCTCTCATCTTTTATCTCACACAATAACAAAAGAAAGCCTCTTCTTCTTCTTCTTTCTCTAGCTCACCATTTCCACCATGGCTTCATCTTCAACCTCCATCCATACACTCTCATGAGTTGAGAATCAATGGATACTTGAGACAAAGTTATCACACACATTCTCTACTTCGCCTTGAACATGCCGGCTAGCAAACTTCATGTTCGAGTTGCTTCGGATGAAGCGGGAGCCCGTAAAAAGACTCATTGATATGGTGCCCTTCCGACGAGGAGACTGGAGATCGGAGATGCTGCGAGGCGCTAGGGATGGTGGCTAAAGTCCGAAGGACACGGATCGATCGGTATAGCTTTTCTAACCCTTCTCTAGTTGCTAGTTTATGTTAATGGTTCGATCCGGGTGAAAGTATACGTTAGCGCCAGTTTCAAGTTCATGAAAAAGTTTTTGTTTCCGCATTTTGGCCTCGGATTGATGGCCGGGGTGCTACCGTAGACTTACATGTACCATATCCAATATGGTTCGGTTCCGTCTTTCCGATACACCGTTGTGTTATGGTGTGTATAGAGGAGTAAGCTGAGAGAGAATTCCATTCTCTTTTAGGTAATCCTGGAACTTGGCACTCAAGTATTCACCACCTCGATCAGATCTTAGTATCTTGATACTTTTACCGGTTTGTTTTTCCACTTCATTCATATATTCTCTGAATTTCTCAAAGGTATCGGATTTATGTTTCATCAAGAAGACATGTCCATACCTAGAGAAATCATCCGTAAAAGTAATGAAATAGGAATAACCACTTTTTGCATGTGTAAACATTGGACCACACACGTCGCTGTATATGAGTCCCAAGAGCTCACTCGCTCTTACTCCGTGTCCAGTGAATGGAGTCTTTGTCATCTTTCCTTTGAGACATGATTGATAAGTTGCATAAGATTGATATTCGAACGGATCCAAATATCCTTCTTTATGTAACATGGTCAGCCTTGTTTCGTTGATGTGACCTAGTCTACAATACCATAAGAAAGCTTGTTTTAATACTGGAGTCTTTCTTTTATGTGTGTTCTGGACATTGAAAACTTGTAGTTGGTTTAATGCGTATATACCGTTGTTTAGTTTACCCGACCCAATCAGACCATGATTAAGGTGGATGCTTACAACATCGCTTACAAATGTAAAATCATAACCTTCTTTTGATAACAAAGATACAAAAATGATATTACAAATCAAACTGGGTACATAAAAACAGTTGCGCAAAACCAAAATATGTCCACTCGTCAATCCTAGGTGATATTCCCCTACAGACGCAGCATCCACGCTCGCTCCGTTAGCAACCCTGAGGGTCATATCACCGGTCTTCAGAACTCTACGGCTTCTAATTTCCTGCAAAGAATTATAGATATGAGATCCTGATCTGGTATCCAATACCCAGGAAGTAGAGTTGATTTATAGACAGTTTTCAGTTAAAAACACACCTGAAGCCGAAACCACAACTTGCTTCGGGTCCCGGTTCTTGGCTCTCCAAGCCCTGCAATATTTCTTCCAATGGCCCCTTTTATGACAGTAGAAGAATTATTCCTTCCCTACTTTCGGCCCCGCCACTTTTTCCTTCCCCCTTGCTTCCACCTTACTAACACCGCCCCTCGGCTTAGTGGGGGCCTTCTTCTTCTTTCCTTTGGCTTTCTCCTTGGACCTAGAAGAGGAAGCTCCACCAACAAGCAGAGCGGATGTTTCCCTGGATTTCTTCAGGGTGTCCTCAGCACTCCTCAACATGTTGAGGAGTTCCGGTTGTTCAACTTCTTTACCTTGAATATTAAAATTCAAGATAAACTGGGCGTAGGTGGAAGGAAGGGACTGGAGAATCAAGTTTGTATACAGCTCGTTCTCTAACGCGGTCCTAATGTCCGCGAGCTTCTCAATATAGCCGATCATCTTAAGGACGTGTTCCCCTGCAGATGACCCGACATCCAACCTCGCCTGAAATAGCTTCTTCGAGGTCTCGTATCTTGCGATACGAGATTGCTCTCCATATAATTCCTTAGTATGGAGGAATATGGATTCAAGATCCATATTCTCGTGCTGCCTTTCGTGTTCATTGTCCATGGAGGTCAGCACGAGGCACTTGGCTTTCGCGCAATCAATTTCCCAGGTATTATGGATTTCCTTATCCGCGATGCTGGAATCTGGACCTGGGACGGCGGGGGCTTTTGTAGTAAGAACATAGCCCAATTTGTTATAAGTGATTGCCATCTTGACATTCCTGAACCAATCTTTATAGTTTGGCCCTGTCAATATATTTTTATCTAATAGTAACTTAAGGCCCGTCATGTTTGGTCGCTGCAACTAGGAGAAAGAGAAGAAACACTTTAGCATGACGCTCTTGCAAATTTATATTGGTTTCTAGTTTATCTAAACATGATGTCTCCCACTGTTTCTCGAATCCTTCCTCAAACCATAAAAGAAGAATTAGTCAGGATTAATCTCACCGTACAATTCTTGCTTAACTGTTCATCCAGGCCAGTGCCGGTACTTCGAGGGAGGTTTTACGACGCTTTCGTGAAGTTCCTTAATTAAATAACTTCTTTTTCCTGGGGGCGTAGCCCTGTTAACACCTTTCTAGACACCTACTTGGTTTATAGCATTGATCGTTAAGTGAAAAAATCTCCCGATGAGTAGCATATACTCACAGTAGGATCGGGATCCAAATATCATCGTGTGATAAAATCGAAGGAATCCTACCAAAATTATCACACTCCAAATGGTATGCAACACTAGCAAGTTTCAGTTTCTGTAGAAACTCCCGATGTGGATTTTTGCCCCATGCTCTTATGACCTTGACGAATGCCAACATATCATAAGTCACATGTCAAGTTCTACCCGTCATTGTCGAGGTTAATTTAAATCCACCCGTACATAACCTTGACGAAGGCCAAAATAGCAGTACGACTGTCCCAAACCAACGCATCTATCTATGCTACAGATGAATATTCAGCAGCTACTAATCACTATGCCTTGGCAAAGGTCAAAATACATAGCTTGAATACTACTGAATATCCAACTGAAATGACGGAGGGCTACGAATGGTTTTGGCGAAACCATGAACGTAGTGAACTTTATATAATCGAAGGAACCTGATAGCTTTTAAAAGGAGTAGTTTAAGCTCCGTATTTTAAAAGTTTTGCTGTTTTGAAAAAACCGAGTGGTTTTGAAATTATTCCAACGATTCAACTTTGGTTTGTTTTCTCAGCATTAATGTAATGCAGTCCCATCAATTAACCTACCATTATAGAAAACAACGAAAATACAATGTACGCTTATACCATCCGCATTCGCCACGGGTCCCCGTCATCACCCGTTAGGTTACTTAACTAACGACAGAGCGGGGGATGGACTAGCGCGGATGAAAAACATATGCAACGTATATTATATAATACATATATAATAATATCCATTCGTTAGACGCAATGATAGGCATTCCAGATCACAGATGAACACATTAGATATACTCGGAATTCCGTATTTCTTTTGAGCCTGTAACGAAAGAAGGATTCCACGGTAGTGATGAATAGCCAAAACCCCACCCTAGACCCCTACGGGTACGGCAAACTACCCTCCAAATACCCAAAGTGAAGCACCTCCCTCAACAAAGTAAGTAGGCCACTCAGCACTTCAAAGTACCCGGTAGTTTGTGCACCCTACCTTGGGTCTATCCTAGGAGCAAAAACAATAAAAGAAATAATACAACAGTGGCTACAACCTCAACCCGGATGTACCCCGCAAAAATAATATTACATCACTTTACAAATTTACATCGAATGAAAGAATGAAAACCCTCATCTCACATCCCCGGCTATTCATCCACGATGATCTAACAAGTTCATAAACACAAACCATCACAACAACATCACATATATATGCAATCCCGACTAATCGACGTATAGAAAATAGTCGACGTTTCCAAACACATATATACATCACAAAGCTTGTAAAGTAACTATGACATTACAATTCCGCACGCAATTAGCAAACTTAAACAATTTTACAAGACATGAAAATCCAGTGAGCTAAAGTTCCAAAATCGATAGTTTTGAGCCAATCCGGGAGTCGAAACGAACTCGAAACCCGCCCGAATCTTCACGGAGGCAAATACACAAGTATTACCATCGAATGGGGGGCCTCGTAGGGGGGCACCTACCCCTGGGGGCCACCATGAGGTGGCCCCCAAAAGAAGGCAGACCCGAGAGCACCAATTCCTGCTGCTCTCGGGTCACCAGCCCCCAAGGCCACCAAGTTGTAGTCTTGGGGGGATTTCCTGGCCGTTGGTCCCCCCAGGGTGTCTACGAGGTGCGTACGCTTCACCCCGCGGCTTCTCGGTTCAAACCTTGAGCCCGCGGGGTGCGCAAACAACTCAAAGTATCACTTTTGAAAATTGTTTTTGTGGACAGTTTTTCCGCGACAAAAACGGCGGAATTCTAACATCGTTACAAGCTATCTAGGATTTATGAGAGGCTCTGATACCATTGTTAGTCAATGTTGCGCACTCCACATGTTCGCGGGGAGGCGGAATTAGCAAAAAATGATTTTTACGGGCTTCGCAACATCGACTTTAAGCAAGGATCGAACATAAAACCCAAGCTACCAAACAATATGAGGTTTAACTACTCGGATGAACATTATACCTCGTAGTATCATTTCTTTCTTGTCTTCTCACTGTCCTCCTTCACGTCGCGAACTCCTTGGAGTGGAAATGGACAGCGCTTCCTCGTCGGCTTCTCGAAGTCGAAGAAGATCCACCCTAGAGTTCCAACCTTGAGCTTAACCTCCAAGTTGAGGCAACTAGATCACTTGGTGTGCTAAACTAAGTAACCTAGAATGAGTAGAGTGTGATTTTGGTTAGCTTAGTCTCACTAACCCTTGATTCACAACACATGAGACACTAGGGGTTTTGAGAGGAAGAAGGAGAGAGTGAATTTGAGGAAAGAGAAATGATTTTTGATAATGATAATTGAAAATGAGATGGCTAACTTGACATGACCACAAGCATGGCATAATAAAATATCTCATCAAAATATCTAGGTCACAAAATATCTCACAAAAATATCTAAGTCAAATAGTCAAACCAAGTTAAGTGGTCAAACTAAGTCAAGCGGTCAAACCAAGTCAAGAAGTCAAGAACAAATAGCCATGCCACAATTATCATTTACAAAAATAACAAATACTTTTCTCCACCTCATAATTGTTTTAATCAAGTCAATGGTCAAAACCCTAATGAGGTGTTTCCTTCTATACCCCTTTCATCCGTATATACATACCCGCATACGATTCCGAGAAACACGAATACAATGAGACGAAACTAATCCAATAATCAAATACTAGGATCCAGCTTAAACCAAAGCCCACTAGTATTTTTCCGCTCGAACATCACACGTGCACAAGTACATGTATGTGATCGAACCCTGTCATAAAACAATATGACCTATACATCGTTTCTCCCGAAACTGGGAAACCCTCTGTGTGGGACTCTAAAGACTTGACAGTATACTGGCAGTGGGTTTAACCACAAGAATTTCAATGGTACTGGATGCACGTAACGGCTACCCAGGTATCTGTCGATAAGAAGGCTGACGAGCAAACTCATCCAAACTCCTACAGAGCCAGTCAGTGGCAATCTCTGTACTGTCCGGTCTGTTCGTCTAAGAGTATCACATATCGGGCCTAGGGGGGTAAACGTAAGACCCCTAATAGAGCAATAAGTCGTGTCGGAGTACATCCCAAAACACCATGAGAAACTACTGGAGTATCTACCAGTAAATCTCGCTTGCCCTGGCTAGGGACTTTGTGTAATGGCTTTCCGAACACAGTGCGATATCAACCCCCAATACATGGGGAGACGAATCTTATCTAACCGCCACTGCCTCCAAGTGCTTCGGGACTGCACCCAACTACTACCTATTTGCACGACTCAATAGAGCCGTGGTAGGGTAGCAATCTAAGAACAGTGGGAACACACTTGATGCGAAGTAGCAGTGTCAAGTCAACGGACTAAGCTGTACTCATGTCACCTGGGAACTGCTACTTGATGATAGGTATAGTACCAACCAGCAGTACCCCACGAGTCCGTCCAGTATAACTCATAACCCAATGAGCACCTGCATACTATCTCCAGTACAATGTACTGATGGCTTTGGGACAGACCATTTCCCCTGCTGGGATGAGAAGCGTATACACAAGTCTACTCTGGAGTATCGATGCCCTGTCTCGATAATCCTATGACTAAGGACCTGTATAAGGATGTGCTTGAAGACTATCCAGCCCCACTAGTGTGATTGCCATCACAATGCTGGTAGTCAAGCAAAGATCCTAAGGGCTCTATCTATATGTATTAGCGATACGTTAAAAGAAACATATGCACTTATTAAGATAGATACAAACCAAGTAGCATACTGCTATATTGAGCAAGACTTTTATAAATCCGTGTATATATCCCAAGCTTCCAAAATGTAATATACAAACTAGTACTATACAATAATGACCTCTAGGGCATATAACACTAACAAGATATAGTGCCCTCAAAGCAATTATTGTAATTGCAAGATAGCAATTAAGTGATTGAAGGAGGACCTACATGGAGAAAAATCTTACTCAAGATGATAGTATGCTATCTGATTTGACTTTATTTGTCGTGTATATACGTTTTACTCAGTATCACGTATTGATAATACATGAGATAAAGCCCCTATGATTTTTCTTGATTATCAGGACTATGATGCAGATCATACTGTTAGTAGACGCTCGTACTCGTGCCGCTAACTTACGGCCAAAGTGGAATACAAAACAAAATTTTTAAAGCCAAGAGTATGAACTCTACGACCTAGAATCGAATCCAAAAAGTATACTAGTCACATAGAAAGAGTTTAACTACTCGGTTAGTGGTTAGCTACCCTTGTAGTCATTTCCTTCATTTTCTATACCACTTCCTTAGCTCCTAGGTCTACCGGGAACGAGCTTTGGAGTCGGTCTTCCATGTCAAAAATGATCCACCCGAGGGAACCCTAGCTTAGGCTCTAACTTCACACTAAAAGCAAAGTGAAGCAACTAGTGATCAAAACTTGCTAAGAATTGATCACTAGGATGTAGCTATGGCTAATCTCTAAGTGTTCTCTCTTTTTCTTTTTCCTTTCTCAATTCTAAAAACTCAAGAGGGAGGAAGAAGAAAACCAAGGCTGAAGATGAAGCAAATGAGTAAGCATGGCTACTAAAATTCTCCTCTCGCTCTATCTCTCTTTCTTCTTTCTTTTTAGAATTCATTAAGTTGAATTGTAACTCACCATGGTGAGTCACAAGTCCACATGATTCTAAATAGAACATGAAGAAAAGAGAAGAGAAAAGAATGCCACCTCAAGTGTACACAAATACATATGTACATACATACATACATACATACACTAATACAAGTATATGCTACAAATACATACACCCATATTCGTATCCAAATACATATACCCGTATTCGTATAAAATACGAATACCCGTATTTGTATTAAGATACAAATATCCATATTTATATCAAGGCACAAATACCCGTATTTATACAAATACTCGTATTCGTATAAATACCGTATTCGTGTTAAAATACAAATACCATAAAAGAGAGGTACTAAAAGAGAGATATAATACTAACTCACATTTCATCCAAATTTGATAATCTGGCTATCTTTCAAACCGGCTAGTATTAACAAAATGTCCGATTAAAAGTATGTGTACAAAAACACGTATTTAGTCGAATCTAAGTACGAATCAAAATACGTACACTACATCGTTTCGCCTGAGTTGGGAAACCCTCTGTGTGGGACTCTAAAGACTCAACAATACGCTGGCAGTGGGTTTAACCACAAGCACATCAGCGGCACTGGCTGTACGTAACGTCTACCCAGGTATTGAATGAAAAGAGGTCGACAAGCAAACTCGTCTGTATCCTTACCGAGCCTGAAAATGACAGTCTCCGTATAGTCCTGTCTGTTCGTCTAAGAGTATCGCATATCGGGTCTAGAGGGTTGGATAATGTCAAACCCCTAATAACGCGATAAGTCTTGTAGGCGTGAAGCCCATCACCCACAGAGAAACTATTGATCCAAATCAGTAAATCCCGTCCATCTTGGCCAAGGATTTCTGGTGATGGCCACCCGTACACTGCGCGACATCTACACCCAATACCGGGAGAGATGAATCCCTGACGATTCGCTCACTGCCTCTATATGGCTCGGGACTTTACCCAACTAAAACCAGTTTGCATGACTCAGTAGAGCCGTGGTAGGGTAGTAACCAAAGAACAATGGGAACTCACACGAGACAAATGATGATTTCAGGTCGACAAACTAACCTGTACTCATGTCACCAGAGAACTACTACCTGAAAATAGGTATAATACCATCTAGCATGTTCCCGAAGAGTCTGTCCAGTGTAGCTTATAACCCAATGTGTACCTGTATACAATCTTTGGTGACTAACTGACACCAATGGTTGTGAGACCGGCCATCGCCCTTCATCGAGGTCAAGAAACGTATACACTAGTCTACTATAGAATATCGATGCCCAGTATCGATATTCCAACGACTAGGGACTTTTAAGGATTTTCTTATAGACTACCCGGCCTCCCTTATATGATCGCCATCATAACCCTGTTAGTCAAGCAAGAATCCTATGGGCTCTATCAACATCCTTAAATGTCTCTAGTCATAGGGGTATCGAGACAGGGCATTGATGTTCCACTTTAGACTAGTGTATACGTTTCATGACCCTGTATGGAGCGATGGCTGAGCCTATTATCACGACCCAAATTAGGAACGCGACCGACACTTAAATCACGCAACGTCTAAAGGCGTAACGTAAATCAAGTAAGCTGAAAACCTAAAAATCTAAACCAAGAAAAATATAGAGAGATAAAACATTAGTTGAAAACATTTAAAATCTCAAGTTAAAAATCTCAAGAATTAAATTTATTTTCTTAAAAATTTCAGCAGCACCTCCTTTGTAAAAACTAGCCCCAAATGGGTACAAACATAGAATATATAAAAGGCATCCTTAAACGGGAGCAACTCACTCCTAAAGATGGAACACAACCACAACAGGTATATATACGACGCCGTAGCGAAGAAATAAGCAAATAAGAAGTGAAAACAGCATAATAAGAGGTAAAACAGTATCGCAACATGAAATAAAGGCTGGTTCACACGAGCACGACAACCAGAAGCACAAATAATATACTAATACCGAATCTCTCTGTCTCGTTTCTAAGTCAAATACATATAATTTGTAGATGGAGAGTACTAGATACAATAAGATATACAATGGAGTCATATATGGATACCCGCACAAAATCCACCTACAAAAGGTCTCACACCGAACAATAGCGGTATCCACTGACAATGATGTAATAAGGAGCCCTGCCGCGACAATACTGAGGGTCAACCCTGCAAAACACTGTGGCACAACGGGGGTGAGTTACCAACTCATGAGAAGTAAATAATATCGTACAGGTAATCACATGCATGCACGATAAGCAACCAATCCTACGTATGCAGTCATGATAGCATATGTATAATAATATGAGATGCGGTAAAATCAAAATCAAGGTACTATATCGGGGTACAACAACTACATAAAATAATGCATGTCATAATAAATCTTGGGTGTGGGATAAAAAATAATCCTCATCAATGAATCATCATCATAGAAATCCGGTGTCCATCAACGACACCCTAAATCCCAATATCTTAGGCGCCGTCACTCTGATCGGCCCTCATATCCATCTCATCTCATAACTCCGAACGGTATCCTCTGGATATCTGTCGAGTTTCTATAAAATCATCGGTAGGTAGTACTCCCCCTGCCAGGCTCATCGTCTACATCTTGATTTTATTGCCTCGGGGTACCTTACCGGGTCCACCATGTACCCGCAGCCGGTTTGTCCACCTCCTCGAATCGGGTCTCGAAAACACGCTGAGAACCGAGAAAACTCATGGTGGACACGAAATATCATATCAAGGGAAAAACCGTCTTTTTAAATATTTCAAGTTTCAAAAGGTATCTTGCGGTTTCCTAAATCCACGAAAACGAAATAAAACATCATATGAGAATATATGTATTACTATAGTAATGTATGTATGTATGCATGCATGATGTAATTCATAATGCGAACTAGTATAAGAATAAATGTCTAACTATCAATAATGAATGCGGTACAATATATTTATCCATGACAGATTCAATAGTGTGCGTGTCATGGCAATTCTATAGTGAGCATGTCATGGAAATTTCTATAGTGAGCGTGTCATGGCAATTACCAACAGTGTGTGTATGTGTGGCATATAATTTAGTGCTCGGGCAACATGAACCGTTAGTAATGGTGCAGTGTCCAATTAATACTATGTCAATGTACAACATGTAATAGGATGTGCAAAATGGTATTCATGCACAATCAATATATATACATATAAGCATATTGTTATATCACTGAATCTAGCCATCGACGCTTAACGTCATATAGGCGATTCCCCCGTAGATATTAAATCTACTCACCAGACGATCTCGAGCTAGGTGAATCCGATCACCTCCTTCCCCTTCCCGACTGCGTTCGAAGTCCCCGTCTGTGATCCTAATATCACACAAAACCAATACACACGAAATTAGTAAACTTACGGTAACACACGAACACAAACACCTAACCAATGAATCGACCCCCACAAGCTACCAAGCGTTAGCTTAACGGGCTAAACGTGTGCACCGACAACCCAACCCAAACCTACGTCAATTAAACGTAAGAAACACTTAAACAATGTAGATAAATCTGTATCACACGTTACCAAAATGCTTGAATTATAGCTAAACGGTCTCAGATTTTACCTAAAGATTATATAGAAAAAACAAAGTATACCAAACAACCTATATGACCCACAGAGAGCTACCCACAAAAACCCATCGCCCAAAGCTTCAGACAAACCGGCGGCGCCGGCCATAAAAGGAATCTAGCCGGGCCAAAGGTAAGGGGTAGGGCCCGGGTTTCTAGGATATACACAATGCTCTATAATTATTCTACTGTATTGTTAAATTTATTTATGGATCAACGTAGAGATAGCAGATCAAGACAGAGACTCAAATCTTACAAAAATACGATATTTAGCACTAAACTATAACATTAAGGTATTTAATTGAAACTAATTAACGCAAAACCTTCCCTAGAGCCTAACAAAGAGTTTAACATCAATACCTCACCAAGACTTGGATGAAACCCTAACCATCAAGCTCCAAGACATCACAAGAGAGCTTAAGCAAGCTTAGTGAAGGGTTTAGTGGGTTTTGATATGGGTTTAGGCTTAAGGTAAGTGGAGGAAAAGGTTTCCAAGAGAGGGTTTCTTTTGGTGAAGAAAAAGATGAGAAAATGAGAGGGGGGGGGAGTGTTGAGAGATAATAAGAGAGTCAGAGGGTGAGGATGAGAGATGGGAAATGAGAGCCATTTCCTTTCTCTTTCCTCATTAAATGCCCTCCATGCTTTGTCCCCCTCCATACTCCATGCCACATCATTCCCTTTCTTTTCTCTTTCTCTTTTATTTAAAAAAAAAACCTTTTTACTTTAAAAAAAATGTATATATGTAACATGACATAACACAAAAAGGGTTAAGTGTGCCATGGCTAGTAAAGCATGGTTAACACCTCCATGACCCTAGATTAGCATGCACATGAGTGTGCAAGTGCGAAAATAATTAAATAAAATATTAATTATAATAAAATACGTGAAAATAATTATTGGTTAAATTTTATTAAAAACACGCATTAAAATGCTTAATTAACTCTAATCGCATTCTAAGGTGTTACGCCTATAGCCATTGGTGTTTGATACCGATGTTTATATACAGGTGCTCATTGGATGAGTACACTGGGCGACTCACCTGAGAACTCCTAAGTGGTATTATACCAATGTCAGATAGCAGTTCTCTGGTTACATGAGTAAAGAGTAGTATGTAGACCTGAGATTGTTATAGTGTCTTGTGTGGTTCCTACTGTACATAGATTACTACCCTACCATGGCTCTGTTGAGTCGTGCAAACAAGTTTTAGTTGGGTGCAGTCCCGAGCCACATGGAGGCATTGAATGATCAGAAGGGATTCGTCTCTCCCGGTTTAGGGAGTAGATATCGCGCTGTGCAGGACATAACTATAATCAGGAGTGTGGGGCCACCACAGGTGAGATAAACTGATAAGTTTTATTAGTTGTATCTCTAAGGTTATAAGTCATCAGTCAGCGCGACTTATCGGGTTATTAGGTGTTTGACGGTTTCCACCTTCTAGATTCGATATGCGATATCATAGACGAAGAGACCAGACTGTATGGGGACTGTCACCGATTGGCTCATTAAGGGTTCAGACAGGCTTTCTTATTGATCTTCTTTTCGTTTAATACCTGGATAGCCATTACGTGCAGCTAGTACCACCGACGGTTTGTGGCTCTTGCCCGTGAGGGGATTGATATGAAAGTGATTCAGATCGATTGGATATGATTCAGATGTACTGCTGGCATATTTTCGAGTCTTTAGAGTCCCACACAGAGGGTATCATTGCTTGAGCTAAAAGATTATAGTGGCAGTATGTTGATATTCGGGGGAGTTCAATTAAAATGGTATATTAGATCTACTAATTTTTAATCGGGAGTTTTAATAACACTAGCTGTCTTTTGATAAGCCGGTATATTAAATCAAGTGTTGATTTAATATATTAATATATGTATTAGATATGTATATTACTAGTAATATGTATTTCTAATTCAATTCTCTTTATGTTAGCAAATTTTAAATGCTAAGGTAAATACAACATATTAGAGTTAAGTGTTGTAGGTTCTCTTTTGTTATGTTGTGCCATTAGATGATCACAACATAACCCCGTGTAAGTCGATGCCGCGCACCCCGCAGGTTCTCAGGGAGGCGGAATTTTCAAAAAACGATTTTAACATGCTTCGCAACACCGACTAAACTCCAGACTCTTTACGGAACCATAAGTAGATAAACTAACTAGGAGGTTTAACTACTCGTGACCAAGTCCTTCGGGTCTTCTTTTCATCCTCTCCTTGGCTCCTCGAAGAACGGATGAAGGTTGCATCGTCAGCCTCCTCACGTCAAAGATGATCCACCTGAGAGTATGTGCTTTGAGCTCCTACCTCTAAACCGAGGTAATTAGGGTACTTAGATCACTAAGCTGAGTAGCCTAGATGATGCAGAGTAGCTAATGGATTGTTTTATCTCATGAGACCCTTTGTTTCACAACACATGTGAGGGTAAGGATCTTGAGGTAGAAGGAGAAGAAACTTAGGAGAGAGAATGAGATGAAGCAAATGAACTCAAGTGAAAGGCTAAGTGTAGAGAGTGGCTCTTTTTCTCTCTACTCACTTATTGAACCATGGAAATAAAAATCAATACAATATATCACCCATGTTTCAATAGTGAGACAAAATGAATAAACAAATACCTAATCCATTCCTCACACCATGCCATAAATATCTCTCCAATTCCACCGCATTAATCTATTTCTCAAAATAGATAATCCATGTAATGAGGTGTCCCTTTCTAGAAGCATGCCTTGTAAAATTACAACAATGCCATCACCGTATATACATACCCATATCCGTTTTCCAAAAAATATGAATACAATGAGATGATAACAATCCAATAATACAATAATAGGATCCGGCATAAACCAAAGCCCACTAGTATTATCCGCCCGAACATCATCCGTGTACAAGTACACGTATATGATCGAACCCTGCCGTAAAACCATACAGGCTCTAGATCATTTCGCCCGAAGCAGGGAAACCCTCTTGTTCCCGTCAAAAGTTTCTGCGCAAAAGAACCCAAGGTATCAAATGGCAGTGATACGCTTAAGAAAATGCGAATCAGTATTTTCCGGGCTGTTTTTTGACAAACTCCCAAATGAGAAACAGCTAAATTCTATTGGTATTGGAATCATCTCGAAAAAACCTTCGATTTGATATATTATGGGTTTCATAATTCATCCGGGATCAAAAGTTATGAGCAAATATGCTATGCACTGTTCTCTGATTAAAAATCAGGAATTAGCTCAATGAGGTATCACGTGCTCACACGTGATCAATGGTCACGTGTTGACATGTGATAGTTAAAACAGAAATAAAAACAAATGGCTGAAGGAAATAACTCAATGAAGTATCACGTGCTCACACGTGACCAATGGTCACGTGTTGACACGTGACCAATGGCCACGTGTTGACACGTGATGGTTAAAACTGAAGCGTAAATAAACACTGAGAAAATGACTCAATTGGGGGTCACGTGCTTATACGTGACCAAGGGTCACGTGTCAGCACGTGACTGGCTTCGAAAGCCTTACAGTTTAATAGAATTAAATTCTAAAAGCTTCAAAATCTTTCCAAATGGAAAAGGATTATGGGGACTGTTGGATTAAAAATCCAAGGGTGATTAAAAATCACCAATTTATGGAAAAAATCTTATATAAGGAAAGATTTCCCCCAAATCTCACAAAAAATAACAAACAAAATATCTTTGGATTTAAAATCCAACGGTGAATAAAATTTACTGAATGATCTAAAGGATCACATTAATTATGAAAACAAACAAAATCTTTCAATGAAAGATTCACTAAATAATTTGATTCTTTTCTTTCTCATATAAATAGGAGCCAAGAAGAAAAGAGAAGGGATCTAATTTTTTTTGAGAGAAGAACAGAGAGAGAAAAAGAGAGGAGAATTTAATTCTCAAGAGAGAGAAAAGAAAGGAGAATTTAATTCTTAATAAAGAAAACCCAAGGTGAGAAAAGAAAGGGAATCAAAACTTCAAACAGTGAATTTAATTCTCAAGATCTAAGAGTTTAACTCTTCTGCAAAATGAACTTAGTTCTTCCTCTGGTTGAAGATCTGCAAAGAGCACATCTCCCCATAAGTTGAGAATTTAATTCTCATCGGGTTGAGATCCTGCCATGCAGATCCAAAACTTAGAGGGGGAATTGGGTTTAGAGAATTTAATTCTCCTAAAACAAAGTTAGGGTTTAACCCTATATGAGAATTTAATTCTCCAAAACTCACAGGAATTTAATTCTTTCAAGATGAAACTAGGGTTTAACCCTATATGAGAATTCAATTCTCCTAAAATTACAGGAATTTAATTCCTTCAAGATGGACAGAACTAGGGTTTAACCCTAATTGAGAATTTAATTCTCTCAAATTCATCGGAATTTAATTCCTCTTAAAATGAAATTAGGGTTTCATCCTAAACAAGAATTTAATTCTTTTACATATATGGGAATTTAATTCCTCTAAAAGAAATTAGGGTTTAACCCTACATAAGAATTTAATTTTTTCATAATAGGAATTTAATTCCTCCAAAATCATGATCAGGGTTTAACCCTACAGAGAATTTAATTCTCAAAATAAAATAAGGGGACTTAAAAGATCTCCATGCATGCACAGAACTAAGGTCACGTGGCCCCACGCGACCACTGAAAAGATCCCCAAAAATGAGGAGGAAAAAGCTTTGAGTCAATGCCTCACGTGTTCCCACGTGACCTACAAAACACAGAAAGAAAAAGCAAAGGAAATATAAGCTTTGGGGGCTCTCACGTATCCCCACGTGACCCCTTAGCTAGTGTTTAATAATTAGTGCATAAATCTCCATCATGTGTCAACACGTGATAACATAAAACAAAAAGTGTTTAACACTTATTTGCAGAACAAAGTGAGGAGATCTGGCCCCACCTTTGGGCGCCCTCACGTGTCCCCACGTGATCCCCTTTTTTTAGTGTTTAAACTATAATTCTAGAGCTTTATTTCCAATGTTTAACACTGATTTTCTTTTAGTGTTTAACACTAATTTGAGAATCCTATTTCCAGTGTTTAACACTGTTATCCTCTAGTGTTAAACACTAATTCGAGAGCTTTATTTCCAGTGTTTAACACTGATTTGAGAATCCTATTTCTAGTGTTTAACACTGTTGTCTCCTAGTGTTTAAACACTAATTTGAGAGCTTTATTACTAGTGTTCAACACTACTGTTCTTTAGTGTTTAACACTACTTTTAGCCAAATTGGCTAATTTTCCAGAGGCAAAGCCTCCCCTTCAATTGAATCTCAAAATTGAGGAAATCAAAGATGAAAATGTCTTGCATTACTAAATAATGTGGGCTTGAACCCAGACAAGTGTTAATGGCCCAACAAAGGGCCAATTCTTCAAACTTAAATGCACTTAGCCCAAGTTGACCATAAGTCCTCAACTCAGACTCAACTGAGCCCATGTGCTCATAATTCTAATTAATTGATCTTAGTTCCAAATTGGACTACAGATCACTTAATCCACTTTAGTTCAAGGGTACATCTCTTCACTCCTCTGATATTTGTCGTTGTAATCCTTCAACGTCTTCAGAGGGGTGATGGGTCCCGACAACGACACATTTCATAGACTATGACGTCTTTAAACTCGACTCTGGGGTCCTTAAGCCCATGGACTACGATGTCCTTAACCTTGACTGTGAGGTCTTTAAACTCACGGACTATGATGTCCTTAACCTGGACTGTGGGGTCCTTAAGCCCATGGACTATGATGTCCTTAACCTTAACTGTAAGGTCTTTAAACTCACGGACTATGATGTCCTTAACCTTGACCGTGATGTCTTTAAACTCACGGACTATGATGTCCTTAACCTTGGACTACCATGTCCTTAAACTGGTATTGGACCACCATGTCCTTAAAATGGTATTGGACCACCATGTCCTTAAACTGGTATTGGACCACCATGTCCTTAAACTGGTAATCGACCGCAATGTCCCTAAACTAAACAATAGAGCCCAAATGCTCTTTTGTTGGATCTAAACGATCCCGTTAAGTTGATTTTAGTCTGAAATGAGACTAACGTATCCTTAACAAACGTTTGAGTAGATCTTAGTCTCAAATGAGACTAACGTATCCTTAAACCCAACCCCAAACCCAAATCTAAGAAAATATGGATTTGGACTAATCCACGTCCTACGGGTGATGACATAAATTAGTCTCCGTATACAATCCACGGGCAACCAAAAACAAAACAAACACCCACGACACGACGTAACCATCTGGAGAAGGAGAAAGTGGTTACCGCGATGCGGTAGCGTAATTAACTGCAGGGGCTTGCGCCTGTAGGGAAGAGCGTCCCGACAATCAAAAACCCCTCAAACGAGGGGGAATCTGACGAAGTCTGCTATATCGGCCGCATCCGTTTAAACTTTCGATACATGGTGCCATAAATCAACTTGGCATCTTCGGAGAGGTGGACGGATAGCACCAATTAGCATCTGCCCTCGGATTTCAGGCCTTGACGTCCCAACGCCCCGGTCGCGTCTTCCGGTGGGGAATAGATTCTGGCACGCTCGGTGGGATTTTTTCCTCTTTCCACTCTACACTTCGTGTGTCGTGTTCGCGAACGAATCGCGGTTTGCTATGGTTGCCTGTGGATTCGAGATACTAAGATTTGGTGACTTGCTCCGTGCAGAAAAAACAGAAGATCAATGGCTTCAAACTGCACTAACTGCAACTCTTACTCCGTCCTGTCCGGATGAGTGACTTATGGGCCCCAAGAGGCCTCCCTTTTTAAGATGCCAGTGGAGCAAGTAACTCAGGCCACTACTGGGCTGTTCTTTGGGACCATGACCCACCTATCAGCTTCAATGCCCCGTTGTTGTCGCAAGAAGCCCCAAAGAAGTCGGTCTTTGATCAACTCACCACTACCGCGACCCCTCTCAACGGGTCGTCTAAACCAAGCGCCTCAGTTTTCAGCAGACTGGGCTAAAGCTACAACGGGCCCGTGAAGAAGCCCGCGATACTAGAAGGAGTTATCCCAAAAAGGATAGCCATTCCTGCTCCCGAAGTCTTCAAAGCGGCTTCTCCTGCCAAAGGGCCGGTCTTCACAAGACTGACCGTTTTAGATCCCGTTCCAGGCGAAATCGTCAAGGCTTCTCCCCCTACTCGGAAGTCTGCCTTCGATAGGTTGGCCATCTCCACTCAGCGGACATCAGTCTTCAATATGCTGACAACGACAATTACTGACCAAGACAGAGGGCATGATGAAGCCACCTCCATAGCTGAGCCAGTACCGTCGGCTCGACACGCTCGACGTCGCCACTGGCGCCGAGTAAGGAAGGCTGGGGGCAGCTCTCCTTCTGGACTGACTCCGCCGACTCCAACGGTGGAAATCGATGCTGCTGTTCCAACTGGGAACAGCTTTGAACCACTTAGGAGGGTGCGCAAAAATTCTCCTACTGCCGTGCTAAAAAGATCTCCTCCACCTATGGAAAGCGCTACAAGGGTGAAGCCAGAACAACCCCCTCAATGGCTGTCCTCTAAAATCTACAAGGTCTGGCGTCAAGTCCAAGACTCAGTAATTGATTAAGATTATCCCCGCCGACAGAAAAAGGTGAAAGTTCAGCGGAAAGAGGACCGTCCTGTCAAGCCACAAAAGGAGACAGCTACTTGGGTGCCCACTGCGACGGTCCCCTCAACTTCTACCGCTCACAAGAAAAGATGGCCGGAGAAAATCCCTGAGTCTGCGACGAATCGTAAGACCACTGAACCTAAACGCCCCAAGTCTGGGGGCATGGTGGTGCACACCGTCTATATAGCGTCCGGAAAAGAGGACAGCCGTATCTCCACAGGTCATCGACCGCTTACACGATCTGTAACAAGGGCCCAGGAGCAACAACAGAAGCTCCAGGAAATGTTGACGCAGAGGGCCGTACTCACAAGGCCAAAAGAGAGCCCGGAAACATCATTAGAGCAACGTCAAGAAGAAGAAACTGATGCTGTGTTCCTTCGCAGAATCCTCGAAAAGAAGGACAAAGAGGCAGCGGAACAAGCTGCCAACATAAAACGAATGGCGTTCTTATTTCAAGACATGGTTAGGATGATGTTACAGCTGAATCCTCCAGCTGAAGATCCTCCGATTATCCTCGAAAACGACCGAGGAGAGACATCAAACCCTCCTCCGGCTCTTTCTGTAGCCAAGGAGGAGACTATTTCCAAGGCCACTCTGGATGATTACATCGCTTAGCAAATACGAGCTCACCAGGTGAATGAAGCGGCTGGGCAGATCATTAAAACGGGACGACCCTATCCGGGATGGTATGACCAGATAAGGTACCCGCCGGGATATACGATCCCCAAATTCCATGTATATAAGGGGACGGGAAATCTACATCAACTTGTTGCTCAATTTAGAGCCTTGTGCGGCAACCCTGGAGGTGATGACAAACTGCTACTCCGCCAGTTCATCGGCAGCTTGTCAGAGACGGCGTTCGAATGGTACTCTGAACTTCCGAACGACTCTGTAAATACATTTGCAGAGATGGAGCCGCTGTTTAACCAACTTTTCGCAAGCGCTAGTGAACGCACCCTGATCACCGCATTGATTAACGCTAGGGTGAAACCGGGAGAGACATGGGTCCAATACGCAATCCGGTGGCTGTAAGTCCATGTCACGCACCCCACGAACTTGCGAGGAGGCAGAATATATGAAAAACGATTTTCAAAGCTTCGTAACACGGACTTGAGCACATGAATCGTAATCTAAACCATTGCTAACTACAACTAGAGGTTTAACTATTCGGTTCCGATGTTATACCTCACGTTACATGTCCTTCGTGTCTTCATCGCTGTCCTCCACTCCTCGTAGGATCCTTGGAACATCGGCACCTCAACGACCTCCTCGAATCAAAGACGATCCACCCGAAAGCTCCTACGCCAAGCTTAATCTCAAACTTGAGATAACTAGGTTGCTTAAAGTGCTAATCTAAGCTACCTAGGGGATATAGAGTGAGGTTATGGATGTATTAGTCAAGCTAACCTTTGATCTCAACTCATGAGAGGTTAGGGTTAGGGTTTGAAGAATGAGAGAGCTTGAGGAGAGAGAAGGTGAAGGTGAATATTAAATGAGATAATGATATATCATAATATATATGAAGCATTGTTTATTTACCAAAAATGAAATAAAAGAATTTACAACCATACTTCATAAATATCTATGAGTGATTCATCTCCATGAGTCATTAAGCATTTATGATGCTTTAATGACATGGATGAATCACACAAATGAGTCACTAATCTCATTTAATGCAATGCCACCTTACCCCCCCAAGTCACCATGCTTCTAGAAGCTTCCCGATAAATTACGAGAACGCCCCTCCAATCCGTGAAAACACGGAAAAACTTTAGACTGTATAAATCCAATAACCCGATACTAGAATCTGGCTTAAACCAAAGCCGACTAGTAAAAACTGTCCGAAAAGTCGTACGTGCGTAAACACACGTATGCGTCCGAACCCTTGTCGTAAAACTATACGACCTTTATATCATTTCGCCTGGAGCAGGGAAACTCTCTGTGTGGGACTCTAAAGACTCGACACTACGCTGTCAGTGGGTTTAACCGCAGACCGCAAGCGGCACTAGCTGTACGTAACGGTCCCCAGGTAGATGTCGATAAGAAGGTCGATGAAGAATACCATCCGAACCCCTACTGAGCCTGATGTGACAATCTCCGTACAGTCCGGTCTGTTCGTCTAAGACTATCACATATCAAGCCTAGGGGCGGCAAGCGTCAGTCCCCTAATAGCTGTATAAGTCGTGTCGGAGCGAAGCCCATTACACCCTGAGAAGCTACTAGAACCTACCAGTATATTTCGCTTAGCCTGGACAGGGACTTTGCGTAATGGCTCTCTGACACAGCGCGATATCGACTCCCAATACCGGGAGAGACGAATCCTGTCTAACCGCCACTGCCTCCAAGTGCTCGGGACTGCACCCAACTGCTACCTGTTTGCACGACTCCTTTGAGCCGTGGTAGGGTAGCAATCTAAGAACAGTGTGACACACTCGAGGCGAAGTAGCAGTGTCAAGTCTGCGGACTATGCTGTACTCATGTCACCTGGGAACTGTTAACTGACGGTGGGTATAGTACCAACCAACAGTTCCCCTACGAGTCTTGTCCGGTGTACCCGTAACCTAACGAGCACCTGTGTACTATCTCCAGTACGACGTACTGATGGCAATGGGACAAACCATCTCCCCAACTGCGATGAGAAGCATACACACTAGTCTACTCTGGAGTATCGATGCCCTGCCTCGATAATCCTACGACTAGGGACAAGTATAGGATGTTGCTTATAGACTACCCAGCCCCCACTAGTGTGACCGCCATCACAACGCTGGTAATCAAGCAAAGAACCTATGGGCTCTACTAATATGTATAAGTGATACGTCATAAGAAACATATGCACATATTAAAGTAGACACAAACCAAGTAGCGTACTACCATTTTCTGCAAGACTGTATATATACAATTGTGAATATCCCAAGCTTCCATTAAGTAATATACATGCTAGTATGATACAATAATGGCCCCTATGGCATATACACTAACAATCTCCCACTTGCACTAGGGCCATGAGCTGGCATATCATAGACCTATCATCTCGAATAGCCTCTCGAACTGCGTCTGAGGAATGGCCTTCGTGAATGGTTCAGCAATGTTATTCTCCGTCCCTACTCTTTTTACCTCGATCTCCCGGCGATCGACGATCTCCCTGATCAGGTGATACCGCCATAAGATGTGTCTGGACTTCTGATGGGACCTGGGTTCCTTCGCTAAAGCTATAGCGCCGTTGTTGTCATAATACAGAGGTATTGGATCAACACTGGTAGGAACCACCTGAAGTTCTGTGAGGTACTTCTTCATCCAGACAGCTTCATTTGCGTCATCGCAAGTAGCTATGTACTCCTCTTCCATCGTTGAGTCAGCAAGGGTCTCCTGTTTGGAACTTTTCCAACAGACCGCCCCTCCATTGAGGGTAAGGACATAACCCGACATGGACTTGGAGTCATCTTTGTCACTCTGGAAGCCGGAGTCGGCAAAGGCCTCGATCTGGAGGTCTTTTCCGCCATATACCAAGAATATCTCCTTAGTCCTCCTTAGGTACTTGAGAATATTCTTTACTGCTATCCAGTGATTCTCCCCTGGGTTTGCCTGATACTGGCTTACAACGCTCAATGCGTATGCTATATCTAGTCTGGTACATAACATTGCATACATTATAGAGCCTACCGCTGAAGCGTAGGGTATAATCGACATGCGATCCCTTTCCAAATCAGTCTTGGGAGACATCTCTGTAGGGTTCCTAGGCACACTAATGAAGTCTCACAAGGCATCAAACATGGCTAATTCAAATTTTACGGGTGCCTACAAACCCTAATACGGATCGTTAACTAGATATTTAGGCGAAGCAAGCATGTAAACGAATTTAACTTAAAAGGAAAGGGGCTACAACCTTTGTAGATCCGGTCCACCACTTCCTAATCTCCGCGATGATATCCCTCCGCTATCCAAATCGGATCCCGGACTCTAGCATCGGCTTCATCGGAAAAATGGGCAGGCTTGGTCGTCGTCTTCGATGCCGAAGATGATCTACGTCGAGGCATCACAAGATCAAGCTCCCACTTCACAAAGTCATGAAACTTGTGAAGAAAACACCCTATACTACTTGGTAAGAGGTAGAGGATGAAGAAATCGGAAGTGGGTTCACTTTAGAATTGGATTTTTCACTTGATTTCATCACTTGCCATTGATGTAGAAAGCTTTTTTTTCTTGCTCATGAAGAAGAAGAAGAAGAAGATAATATGATAAGTTATAATAAAATAGAAAATAAATCAATACTTATCATATGGCAACCATGATTAGGTGTAGAGAATAGACCATGGTTAAGTGGAATGGTTAGGGTTTAGCAAACAAACAAAATGGTCAAGCTTTCAACACTTCATGAAGCTTCATGAAAGAAACAAAGCAAGCCACCATTCTATTTATCCTTTGCCAAAAATGAAAGAAACAAATAAATAAATAAAATCAAAACCCTAACCATCACATAACTATGGTTTTATCTAAACATACACACTAACATTCATGTATCATCAAACATGATACAATCTTGTGCACAAAAGTATATCACATATACAACTTGTGTACATCAAGTGAGAAAATCTAATTTAAAGTGAACCAATACTAGTTAATGCAAAGTAATATATCAAATATATAATTATACATTAAATCATTAAATCAACACTTGATTCAATGATCCGGTCATGTCGCATATAACCGGCTAGTATCCAATGTATCGATTCATCGAATCAATCTTCGATTCGATAACTAGGTTATATCGCATACAACCAATAGATACATTCATCGCGAGAATAGAATACGGTATCACATACACGAATTATTTTCGGTCCCGCACATATCTCATATGCGCTCCTATTTCGTTTCGCTTGAGCCAGGAAACCTCTGTGTAGGACTCTAAAGTCTCGTCAATACGCCGGCAGCAGGTGATGATCATATCAAACACCCAAAAGCTGCAAGCGGTTTGCTAAACGTAACGGCCACCCGGGTATTGAGCGATCAGAAGATCGACGAGCAAGCCCGCTCACATTCCTGTGAATCCAACCAGTAACACTTACCGTACAGTCCGGTCTGTTCGTCTGATATGTCGCATATCTTGCCTAGGGGTGGTAAACGTCAGACCCCAGTAGCTTGATAAGTCATGCCGACGTGAAGTCCATGATATGTGTGAAACTACTGTTAACACTTACCAGTAGGTCACTGCAACCCTGGCCAGGGATTTCCTGTTATGGCCAGTCGAGCATAGCACAACATCAACCCCCAATACCGGGAGAGACGAATCCCCTCCTATCGCTCATTGCCTCCATGTGAATCGGGATTGTACCCAAAAACCACCTGTTTGCATGACTCAGTAGAGCCGTGGTAGGGTGGAAATCAAAGCACAGTGGGAGACACACAAGACTCTATGACGATCTCGGGTCAACAGACTAAGCTGTACCAGTTTCACCAGAGAACTGCCATCTGACGTGAGGTATAATACCATAGGGGAGTTCTCGGCGAGTCCGTTCAGTGTACCCAGTCTCCACTGAGCACCCGCATACCATCTCCGATGTCAAACACCAATGGATATGGGATCATCCATCGCCCATCACATGGGTCGAGAAGATATACGCTAGTCTACTCTGGAATATCGATGCCCCGTCTCGATATTCCCACGACAAGGAACAATGAAGGATGTACTCATTGACAACCCAGGCCCCACTAGTATGATCTGCATCATAGTCCTGGAAGTCGATGTTAATTATGTATATGCCCTAGAGGCCATTGTTGTACATATGATGTATATTATAATGGATGCTTGGATATATATAGAGATGACTTTCTTGCTCGTCATGATAGTATGCTATTTGGTTTCACTTTATCTTAACATGTTGACTTGTATTGGTTTACTGTTTTACTCTCACATGTTGATAAAGCCCTTAGGATCTGTACTCGACTACTGGGACTATGATGAGATCATACTAGTGGGGCCACGGTAGTCGATGAGTACATCCTATAACTGTTCCTAGTCGAGGGTATATCGAGACAGGGCATCGATACACCAGAGTAGACTAGCGTATACGCATCTTGACCAATATGATGGGCGATGGATGATCCCATATCCATCGGTGTTAGACATCAGAGATGGTGTACGGGTGCTCAGTGGAGACTGGGTACACTGGACGGACTCGCCGAGAACTCCCAGATGGTGATATACCACACGTCAGATGGCAGTTCTCCGGTGACACAGGTACGGGGTAGTCTGTAGACCCGAGATCGTCATGGAGTCTTGTGTGATTCCCACTGTGCTTTGATTTCCACCTTACCACATCTAAGAGGGCGTGCAAAACAGTGGCTTTTGGATACAGTCCCGAATCACATGGAGGCAATGAGCGATAGGAGGGGATGTGTCTCTCCCGGTATAGGGAGTTGGTGTTGTGCTGTGTTCGATTGGCTATAACTGGAAGTCCCTGGCCAGGGCTGATATAGAGATTTACTGGTAAGTGTTACTAGTAATTTCTCGACCCGTTATGAGCCACACATCGACACGACTTATCGGTTACTGGGGTCTGACGTATACCACCCCTAGACTTGATATGCGATATATCAGACGAACAGACCGAACTGTACAGGAATGTTTCTGATTGGATTCACAGGAGAACGCACAGGCTAGCTTGTTGATCTTCTGATCGCTCAATACCTGGGTGGCTGTTACGTTTAGCTGACCGCTTGCAGCTTGTGGGTGTTTGATATAATCATCACCTGCTACCGGCGTATTGACGATTCTTTAGAGTCCTACACAGAGGTTTCTTGGCTCAGGCGAAACGGAGTAGAGGCACATATGTGATATGTGTAGGACCGAGAATAATGTGATATGAGATACCATATTATATTCTCGCGATATTTAGATGTGAACTGGGATATCGGATCAAGTGTTGATTCGATGAATCGGTACATGATATATTAGTCGGTAATATTCGATATAGCCGGATCATCAAATCAAGTGTTGATTCGATGATTTAATGTATAATAATATATATGATATATTTTATTACATTATCTAATATTGGCTCGCTTTATTATTTCATTTTTTCACTGGATAGTACATTGATATATATACGATATATGTTAATTGTATTATTTTCTTTTGTTGCAAATATATAATATATATGTGATATATATTATTGTGATATGATATGATTAATTGTTAAACATGTTTAAGGATGATTATTTGAGGTTAGGGTTTGATTAGGGTTAGATGCTTCATGCACCTTCTAGAAGCTTTTTCTTTTGTCATTGTTAAGATATTTTTGGATGACACATTCTTTAACCCAACCAAACCCTAACTCTAGTTTATTCTCTACACAATCTTGGCCACTCATCCTTAACCATGGTTTATATATCAATCATATACACTTCTTTCTATTCATCACAAAAGGATTAATCTTATTATTCATTTTCCATCATCATCTTCTTCTCTCTTGAAAAAGCTTACTTGATTTTCTTTATGTGATGAATAAATAAGAGAAAATGATTTAAAAAGAAAGCAAAAATACTAATTTCTCATCCTCATCTCATCTAGCCCATGAGATTAGTGTGTTCATCTCTTTAGAGTGAGAAAACTTGAGTCTTTGCAACTTCGACGTAGATCATCGGAGATTTGGAACACTTCAAGCTAGCATCGATCGTTCGAGTCGTGGAGCCTCTCATGAGTCTGGGAGATCATGGATCGCGGCAAAGGGACTTCTACTCGGAGCTTGTGAAGCGAAGGAGCGGACTACAAAGGTTATAATCCCTCACACTTAGATAAAAGTTATTATCTTGCATGTTAAACCCTAATAATCTAGCAAAGATCCCGACTTTGGGTTGTTCGGAACGTCTAAATTTTTATCCGGGCATGTTTGATGCCTTATGAACCTTCACAAGAGTGCCTAGGAACCTTTTCAGTGGTATGAGAGCCTAGCTAGAGCATTAGGCGATGTGTTTACGAAGTTAAAACTCCGATCGAACCCGAACCGACAAAATATACCCCCTCTCTTGAAATTTTTTAAAATTTGGGTTTTTTCTTAATTAAAAATACGTAAAAAATCAGCAGGGAATTCTAAGAATTACCATAAAACCCGGGCCCCCCAATTCGTCCAAACGGCGACGGAACCGCGGCGCAAGCATGCTTGCGCGGCGGTTCCGCGGCGGATTCATGGATTGGCGACACGTGGCTTTTATGGTAATATCCGTAGGTTCTTGTTGATGCTTCTGGGTATTTTTAATCTGTTTCAAATGTTGAAAATTCTGGGGTTTGTTTTGTAATAGTAGATTCTATCGGAATATTTAAATTCGTATTTCTTTCCGGATATTTAGAAACTGTTAAACTATTTGAACGGATATCATTAACTCACTGTTTCCCGGTACGGCAAACTTTCAAGTGTTGAAATTTTTTTCGGGTTTAAATCTTTCGGAAAAATTGTACAAGTTAAGCGGTGGACCCTCTAGAAGACAACAAACCTTAACTCGATTATGTGACCGTCTTGAACTGCCTTTTGAACCTTCGGGTTTGGGGCAGTACGGCGTGCCACATGTGAGGCGTTGGCTTGACCCTTCTACGGCTGGATCACCGGTACTGTGACATATTCTGGGATTATTTGAACTCCGCTCAAGTGTTGAGCACTTTAGGAAATTTTGGGTATTTAATTATCTGTTCGAAAAGTTTAATACTGTCTATTTATCTGGAATGTGATACAATATGTGGAATTCATAGAGTTAGGCATGAAATGCGAAGTATGTGATATTTCGGATTTACGATGTCTAATGTGATTGTGGATTCCAAATGTTGTAGTTTTACACTTTCTTTTCTGTGACCGTAAGTGTAATATGTGATATCGCCGGTTTCGTTGCTATATGTCAAGGACAATTAGGATGCGCATATTTACTTATGTTGATGATATGTGATATTATGTGTTGCTGTGATATGTTATATTGGATCGTCGCGTTCAGAATAGCCGGGGGTTTTATGTGAGATGAGGGTTTTTATTTTCATTCATGTAAAATTCATTTGTAATGTAATATTCTTTTATTTGGGGCACTTCCAGGTTGCGGTTGCTGTCACCAGTGTATATTATTTACTTTTCCGCATTAGGTAGACCCAAGGAGGGGAGCACAAGTAACCGGGTTCTAGGGTCCAGTGGGAGGCCATCTCGAGGAGTCGAGACCGGGTCTCTTAACCCTAGAATTGGCAGTGTTACTTGCCGCTCTTGTAGGAGTCTTGGGATGTGGGTTTGGCTATTCGTCGCGACCGTGGAATCCGTGTTTTATACAGGCTCGTATTAAAAACACGGACGTCCTAGTATATCCAATATTTCATATATGTTCTTCTGCTGCAATGTTCTGTGATGAGATCATATTACTGCCTGAGACGAATGCTTATACTATATATATATGCTGATATATAAATATTACTGCTTTCATTTCTTCTGTGATGCTTAGGAAGCATAAGCTGATGGGATTTTATTAATGAGATTAATAAAAAGAAAAGAAACCTAAAGATGTTGTAGAATCAAAACTTTATAAAAAGGGTTAGCTACAGTTTTGCTTTGCACAGTGATATATATGATATATCCTGCACCATATTCGATGGGGAAAGAGCCGACGATCCCTTCACCGGGAGTGACCTCTTTAGCGAAACTGGCAGATGCTACAAAACGCGGTTTGTCTTTTGATTGCTTTTAAAGTTTTGCTTTGCACAGCGATATATATGATATATCCTGCACCTTATTCGATGAGGAAAGGGCCGACGATCCTTTCACCGGGAGTGACCCCTTTAGCGAAACTAAGAAAAGCCTCAAAAACACTCCTTTTCAAAAACACATGATTCTACGACGATATCAAGTTCATTACGCTCAGGGTTTTCTGAAAAACCTGCGTAGCCCTCCGTCATTTCAGATAGATATTATTTAGTATTCGTGCTATGTTTGTTGACTTAGTTAAGGCATAGTGTACGGTAGCTAAGTAATGTTTATCTGCTAAAACATGAGATGTGATTGGATTAGGGTATTCGTACGGCCTTGTTGACTTAGTTAAGGGTCGTGCGGGTGGTTTTAATTCAATTAGGAAATGTACGGGTTGAACTTGACTTGCGATTTATGGTTTGTTGACTTAGTTAAGGTCATAGATCGCTAGGGGCAAAATATTATCGGGAATTTCAAGTGTTGAAATTTGCAATGAGATTGCATACCTCCTATGAGATAGTTGGATCCCGATACCCACAGCGAGTAAGTGTTACTCCTGGGAGAGTTTTACACAGGACAATTAGTCATTCAAGTAGGTGTCTAGAAAAGTGTTAACAGGGTTACGCCTCTGGGAAAACGATGTTTACTTTAATTAGGTCCGTGCGAAAGCACGGGGAACCTCCCTCAAAGTACCGACACTGATCTGGCTGAAAGATTGGCGAAATTGTAGAGTGTAATTAATCCCGGCTAATCTTACCTTTTAGGGTTTTAAGGTAGATTTGATAAAAACAGTGGGAGACATCCTGATTAGATAAGATAATAACCAATCTAATCTTGCAAGAGCATACGCTAAAGTGTTTTTTCTTCTCTCTCTCTCCAGGTAGTGACCATGTCAGGCCATAATCAAGATAATAATATGGATGTATTGACTGAACCCAATTATTGTACTGAGCTAGGGAATGTTGGACCCGTTCTTTCTTATAAGAGTTATAAGACTGAACAGGAAACAGGAGAATATCTGGATTCTCAAGCCGCCCAAAAGAACATGCATGTGGATGCATCTTCTTCGGGTGTGTTAGTTATTAAGAACTGTTTCTCAGTTCACCCTACGTCCTGGGTATTAGATACCGGATCAGGATCCCATATATGTAAACAGTTACATGGGCTATGTAAAGGTAGAGAACTGGGAAAAGGTGATCATTCCGTTCAAGTAGGGAATGGTGCAAATGTTGCAGCCAAAGCAGTTGGCGAATATCACCTAGTATTACCAAGTGGTGATACACTGATTCTAAATGAGTGCTATTATATACCGAACATGATGTGCAACATTATATCAGTTTGTTTATTAAGTAAAGAAGGATATAATTTTGTAGTAAAGGATAATGTTATGAACATATTCCTAGATAAAAAGTTGATTGCATCAGGCTCGTTACATAATGGCATATTCAATCTAAATCAGAATACAGTCTTGAATATACAAAACACACACAAGAGAAAAGTTCAGATGTGAACGAATCCTACTTGTGGCATTATAGACTTGGTCATATCAATGCGACACGACTGGCTAAGTTACATAAGGATGGTTATTTGAATCCGTTCGAATTATCATCTTATGATACTTGCCGTTCATGTCTCAAAGGAAAAATGACCAAAGCTCCGTTTAGTGGACACGGAGAAAGAGTTACTGAACTCTTAGGACTAATACATAGTGATGTATGTGGTCCCATGTCTACGCATGCCAGGAACGGTTCTTCCTACTTCATTACATTCACTGACGATCTCTCTAGATTCGGACATGTGTTCCTGATGAAACACAAGTCTGAAGCTTTTGAGAAATTCAGAGAATATAAGCACGAAGTAGAGAATCAAACGGGCAAAAGTATTAAGATTCTTCGATCTGATCGAGGAGGTGAATACTTAAGCGGTGAGTTCCTAGATTATCTAAAAGAGAATGGGATTCTCTCTCAGCTTACTCCTCCTTATACACCACAGCACAACAGTGTATCGGAACGAAAGAATCGGGCCCTATTAGATATGGTGCGATCTATGATGAGCGATGCTGAGTTACCTATTTCCTTTTGGGGGTATGCGCTTGAGACAGCCATATACATATTGAATCTAGTTCCGTCTAAATCTGTACCTACCACACCATATGAGATATGGAGTGGGAAGAGACCATATTTTAAACGAGTTAAGATATGGGGTTGTCCGGCCTATGTCAAAAGAAAAAATCCAGACAAACTCGAGGCACGGTCAGTTCTTTGCAAATTTGTGTGATATCCTAAGAATTCTCAAGGATATATTTTCTATCACGCTGAGGAACAAAAAGTGTTTATTTCCCAATATGCCACCTTTTTAGAAAAGGAATTTCTTGCAAAAGAAATTAGTGGCAAAGAGGTAGAGCTGGAAGAGGTTCCAGCACCACAGACTACAACTGATGATTTCTTGGAACCAGAGGATTCAGTAGTACCCGACGAACCCCAGCCTCTCCGCCGATCTAATAGGGTTTCTCGTCCACCTGAGAGATACTACGGTTTTGTCATTGATGGTGGAAGCGAGGATTGCATCATGGATGATGATGACCCCACTAGTTTCGAGCAGGCCATCACGAGTGGTGACTCTGTGAAATGGCTGGATGCAATGCGATCTGAGATGGAATCCATGTACACCAATAAAGTATGGATTTTGGAAAATGCTCCTGAAGGGGTAAAATCCATTGGGAGCAAGTGGATTTTTAAAAGGAAATTTTGTGTAGATGGAAAAGTTGAGACTTTCAAAGCTAGACTTGTAGCAAAGGGTTTTCGTCAACGACCAGGTGTGGATTATGACGAAACCTTTTCTCCAGTGGCTATGCTTAAGTCCATCCGGATCTTACTTGCCATTGCTGCATACCATGACTACGAAATCTGGCAAATGGATGTTAAGACCGCCTTTCTAAACGGTGATTTAGAAGAGTGCGTGTACATGACTCAGCCAGAGGGCTTCGTAGATAGTGGGAGCAGCGGAAAGGTGTGCAAGCTGCTTAAATCCATTTATGGGTTAAAGCAAGCATCGCGGAGTTGGAACATCTGTTTTGATGTTGTAGTCAAAGAGTTTGACTTCATCAAAAATATAAATGAACCTTGTATCTATAAGAAGGTAGCAGAGGGTAAGGTTGTCTTCCTCGTATTGTACGTGGATGACATACTCTTGATAGTAAATGATATTCCTATGCTGCAATCAGTCAAGCTCTTCTTATCACAGAGATTCTCAATGAAAGATCTAGGTGATGCCTCCTGCGTATTGGGAATCATGATCTATAGAGATAGATCTAAACGGATACTGGGATTGTCCCAATCCAGGTACATTGACACCATACTAAAGAGGTTTAGTATGGAAGAATCCAAGCGTGGGAACCAACCCACGATCTCTGGACTCACTCTCTCCAAAGAGATGTCTCCCAAGACTGATTTGGAGAGAGCTCGCATGCAAGGGATACCCTATGCTTCGGCAGTAGGCTCTATCATGTATGCGATGCTATGTACCAGACCCGATGTAGCATACTCACTAAGTGTAGTGAGTCGGTATCAAGCAGATCCTGGAGAGAGTCATTGGACAGCTGTGAAGAACATTCTCAAGTACTTACGTAGGACTAAGGAGATGTTCTTGGTGTATGGTAACGGAGAACTCCAGGTGGAGTCCTTTACCGATTCCAGCTTCCAAAGTGATAAGGACGACTCTAAGTCGCATTCGGGTTTTGTCTTTACCCTCAATAGAGGGGCGGTATGTTGGAAAAGTTCCAAACAGGATACCGTTGCAGACTTTACGATGGAGGCTGAATACATCGCTTCCAACGATGCTGCCAAAAAAGCTGTCTGGATCAAGAAGTTCATTAGTGAACTTGGTGTGGTTCCATCCATTGAGCATCCAATACCTCTGTATTGTGATAACAATGGAGCTGTGGCGTTAGCCAAGGAACCCAGGTCCCACCAAAAGTCCAGACATATTCTGAGGCGGTATCACCTGATCAGGGAGATAGTTGATCGCCGGGAGATCGAGGTCAGGAGAGTAGATACGAAGGACAACACTGCGGATCCATTCACGAAGGCTATTCCCCAGATACAGTTTGAGAGATTATTCGGGATGCTAGGTATGAGATACTACAGCAGCTGGCCTTAGTGCAAGTGGGAGATTGTTAGTTATGTATATGCCCTAGAGGCCATTGTTGTACATATGATGTATATTATAATGGATGCTTGGATATATATATAGAGATGACTTTCTTGCTCGTCATGATAGTATGCTATTTGGTTTCACTTTATCTTAACATGTTGACTTGTATTGGTTTACTGTTTAACTCTCACATGTTGATAAAGCCCTTAGGATCTGTACTCGACTACTGGGACTATGATAAGATCATACTAGTGGGGCCGCGGTAGTCGATGAGTACATCCTATAACTGTTCCTAGTCGAGGGTATATCGAGACAGGGCATCGATACACCAGAGTAGACTAGCGTATACGCATCTTAACCCATATGATGGGCGATGGATGATCCCATATCCATCGGTGTTAGACATCAGAGATGGTGTACGGGTGCTCAGTGGAGACTGGGTACACTGGACGGACTCGCCGAGAACTCCCATATGGTGATATACCACACGTCAGATGGCAGTTCTCCGGTGACACAGGTACAGGGTATTCTGTAGACCCGAGATCGTCATGGAGTCTTGTGTGATTCTCACTGTGCTTTGATTTTCACCTTACCACGTCCAAGAGGGCGTGCAAAACGGTGGCTTTTGGGTACAGTCCCGAATCACATGGAGGCAATGAGCGATAGGAGGGGATTCGTCTCTCCCGGTATAGGGAGTTGATGTGTGTTCGATTGGCTATAACTGGAAGTCCCTGGCCAGGGCTGATATAGAGATTTACTGGTAAGTGTTACTAGTAGTTTCTCGACCCGTTATGAGCCACACATCGACACGACTTATCGGTTACTGGGGTCTGACGTATACCACCCCTAGACTTGATATGCGACATATCAGACAAACAGACCGAACTGTACGGGAGTGTTACTGATTGGATTCACAGGAGAACGCACAGGCTAGCTTGTTGATCTTCTGATCGCTCAATACCTGGGTGGCTGTTACGTTTAGCTGACCGCTTGTAGCTTGTGGGTGTTTGATATGATCATCACCTGCTACCGGCGTATTGACGATTCTTTAGAGTCCTATACAGAGGTTTCTTGGCTCAGGCGAAACGGAGTAGAGGCACATATGTGATATGTGCAGGACCGAGAATAATGCGATATGAGATACCGTATTATATTCTCACGATATTTAGATGTGAACTGGGACATCGGATCAAGTGTTGATTCGATGAATCGGTACATGATATATTAGTCAGTAATATTCGATATAGCCGGATCATCGAATCAAGTGTTGATTCGATGATTTAATGTATAATAATATATATGATATATTGTATTACATTATCTAATATTGGCTCGCTTTATTATTTCATTTTCTCACTGGATGGTATATTGATATATATGCGATATATGTTAATTGTATTATTTTCTTTTGTTGCAAATATATAATATATATGTGATATATATTATTGTGACATGATATGATTAATTGTTAAACATGTTTAAGGATGATTAATTGAGGTTAGGGTTTGATTAGGGTTAGATGCTTCATGCACCTTCTAGAAGCTTTTTCTTTTGTCATTGTTAAGATATTTTTGGATGACACATTCTTTAACCCAACCAAACCCTAACTCTAGTTTATTCTCTACACAATCTTGGCCACTCATCCTTAACCATGGTTTATATATCAATCATATACACTTCTTTCTATTCATCACAAAAGGATTAATCTTATTATTCATTTTCCATCATCATCTTCTTCTCTCTTGAAAAAGCTTACTTGATTTTCTTTATGTGATGAATAAATAAGAGAAAATGATTTAAAAAGAAAGCAAAAATACTACTCTCTAATCCTCATCTCATCTAGCCCATGAGATTAGTGTGTTCATCTCTTTAGAGTGAGAAAGCTTGAGTCTTTGCAACTTCGACGTAGATCGTCGGAGATTTGGAACACTTCAAGCTAGCATGGATCGTTCGAGTCGTGGAGCCTCTCATGTGTCTGGGAGATCGTGGATCGCGGCAAAGGGACTTCTACTCGGAGCTTGTGAAGCGAAGGAGCGGACTACAAAAGTTGTAATCCCTCACACTTAGATAAAAGTTATCATCTTGCATGTTAAACCCTAATAATCTAGCAAAGATCCCGGCTTTGGGTTGTTCGGCACGTCTAAATTTTTATCCGGGCATGTTTGATGCCTTATGAACCTTCACAAAAGTGCCTAGGAACCTTTCAGTCGAGTACACATCCTAAGGGCTTTATCAACATGTAATCAGAGAGACAGAAAGTATACATGTTAAGATAAAGAGCAACCAGATAGCGTACTATCATGTCGAGCAAGAAAGTCCTACCTATATATGTCCCAGCATCCACTACAATATACATCCAATGTACAGTAATGGCCTCTTGGGCATACATATAACTAACAATCTCCTACTTGCACTAGGGCCATCTGTAGCAGTGGTTGCAGTATCACATACTCAACCATCCCCTAAAAGTCTCTTTTTGGGAAAAGGCCTTCGTGAGTGGATCCGCCGTGTTGTCCTCTGAGTCTACTCTCCTAATCTCGATCACCGTGGAGATCAACTATCTCTATGATCAGGTGATGCTGCCTCAGAATATGTCTAGGTTACTGATGGGACCAGCGTTCCTTGGCCAAAGCCATGGTTCCATTGTCATACAATGGTAGGAACCTAGTTCATCTTATGAACCAATATACACCCAAACTGCCTCTTTGGTAGTATCTTTAATAGCGATGTTACCAGCCTTCATCGTCTAGTTTGCCACGGTATCTAGCTTGGAACTTTTCCAACATACCGTCCCTTTACCGAGGGTAAAGACAATGCCTGCGACTGACATTCAGTCGTCCTCATCACCCTGGAACCTTTCCAGTGATTCTCCCCAGAATCAACTGATACTATCTCACTATAGCTAGTGAGAATCCTAAAATCTATTTAGATCTATCTCATAGATCCAAAACCCAGGATTTAGGAGGTATCACTTTGATCCTTTTGCAGAATCCGTGTGATAAGCGGAGAATGACCGAGCGTAATATAGGAAATCACATTCTGTAGCGTCTTGAAAAGTCGTTTTGGTGTTTTCCTGAAATTCGGTGAAAATTCGGTATTTTTCCGAAAACCGTCTTTCTTGTTATTTTGCAGTTTAGGGCTAATTATAGCTAAAATGGATAGGTAATTGCTTGTTTTTAGTAGCTAATGAGTTAATTATGAAATTCTGGTCGTTTAAAAATTTTCCCTAATTTTTCAATTTTTTAATATTATTTTAAGCCGGTAAGAAAATACATTAAATTAGCGATAAATACAAATTTTTCCGGGCTAATTTTAATCTCTAAAATTATGATAATTAAAATCTAGTGGTAACATAAATTTTTAGTAATTTATTTTTATTTTTAACAAATTTTTATGATATGAAACGAATTTATTGAATTTTGAGCTAAAACTTGCAATTTTTGACTTGTAGGGGGCCTTTTTGCATAAAATTTCTTTTGTAAAACCACTCTCTCTTTTCCCTCAGCCCTAGGACAGCCCCACCTTGTGCAAGTCCAGAAATTTCTGGCCTCATTTCCTTGGTTGCTTTCTTGAGTTGAATTAGGGGTTTATTGATTTATTTTAATTATAGTTGATAAGGTATGGTGCATTTGACTTTTGGAGACTTGACCATTGACTTTCCCACTCACCCACACCCCTCCCCCATGCTCTTCTCTGGCCGAAACCTGCACACCCCTCCTCTTCATCTCTTTTCTTCTCATTTCTTCAAAATTCTTCAAGTTTAATTCATCAAAATTGCAAATTAAAGCTTACAAATTAAACCCATCCTTCATCCTTCTTTTCCTTCACCTCCCTAGCTTGGATCTTGATGCTTGAGGCCATCACTTGGAGCAAATTTATTCTTGCTAGATCCTAAATTGAGGTATAATTCTCATCAAGTTACTTTCTTTTTGCTAAATTCCTTTAATTGTATGGTATTAGTGTTAAAAGTTAGCTAATTTCTAATCTTGTTTTCTTTAAAAAGAATAGTTTGTATTAAACTAGGGTTTTGAAGCCATGATAGTTAATTAGATTGTTTTATAGTTAATCTAGTTGTTAATTAACTAATCTATATGGTCACCTTGTTTTTGTAGTCTTCAATTATGCTAATTTAGTTAATTTTAGAAGTGTGATTTGGTTGTAAATTGTTGTTTTAGGAATTTCTAGAAAGGGGTTAGTGTATGGAAATGGGTTGTGAAACATGATAATGAGTTGATTAAGGTTTAGAAACCATTATTTAGTTGATTAAACCCAATTTGTTATCTAGTATTTTGCTAACCTAAGTCTAAGAGGTGAACTTGCTAATTGGGTTTGAAATTAGTGTTAGTTAAGTTTTCTAGTATGGATTTTGATTTGCAATTGCTTTTGAGAAAAATCAAGAAAGGGTTGATTGTGGAATTTAGGTTTTGGAGCATGGTTAATGTGTTGAAATTTTGTGTAGTGGTTATCTAATGGTGTGACTTGGGTGATTATGCTAGATTGTAGTCGTTTTGTCGCAAATCGGCGATTTTTGCACCGATTTTAGAATGCAAATGCTTACTAGTTTTGTTATAAAATTATGTGATGAATTATTTTTGATATCTTGATGATTGTAATGGCTTGTCCTATGACTTTTAGGATGCGTGAGTGCGGATTTTTGGGTAGTCGGGTTTAGTTTTGCCGGGCGACCAAATCGGCGTTTTTTGGCAGTTTTTGCGATTTTCGCGTGTGTTCCGCGCACTTCGTGCACGTTGTACCTAGCTAACGAACTTTAGTAGTTTCGTTGGGGTTTTGCGTCGTCCTTGATATATAACCTTATGTTTGGTATTGATGTAAATTCCAGGTTCGGTCGCGGAGACGTCAGACGCGGCGCGAAAGGGAAAGGCGGTGATTGAACACAGCTAGCCAGGGATTCCGGTGAGTAGATATAACATCTACGGGGGACTATCGTTGGATGGCGCAAGCCGCCCGATAGTTTTAGTAACTTACAAGATCCTTAGTGATGTTAGTAATTAGGGGTGAAATACTTATTTGACTATTTGCTGCATCCATGCATTATATTGACATACCTATACAAACCATTTGATAGGACACCTGCACCATTGCCAGGGTTTTTATATGCAGCACGAGCACTATTCATGCTTACACACACACACCCTGGTAATTGCCATGCCACCACACTAGATAACCTTTAAATTTAAACCTTTTACTAATTAATACTTAAACTTGTGCTATTGCCTTTAATTCTTTAAAACGAAACCGTAGGATTGCTATTCATGTGCATGTACTTCATCATATTAATTGTTTATGCTTAATCCATTAATCACACATCGCAACTTGATATTTGATACCATATGCATTCATTATCACTAATATATGCACTTATGAGGATTTCTTGAGATTTTATGATATTGCTGGATTTCGGGGGAAAGCCGCAAAATTTCTAAACTTATTATCTTTTTAAAATATGTAAATTGCGGTATTCTAGTGATGTAAGTGTCGTCCACCATGAGTTTGCTGTGGTTTTGGAAATCCGTGTCGAGGAGTGGAGGAACCGGCACGGGTACATGGTGGGCCCGTTAAGGTACCCCGGGGCAAGAGGAATGTGGTGTTGACGTTGAGCCTGGCAGGGGACGGATTACCTACCGGTGACTGTTTGGGACGGCGGATATCCAGAGGATACCAACCGTGGCCGCTAGATGATGAGATATTGATATTTGAGATGGGTCAGCCGGACGACTGAGGCCAGAGATACATTTATGAGATTTAAGACAGCTTTTGGGTGTCGTTGCTGGACACCGGTTCTCGTCGATTCTTTGAGTATTATGCTGGCATTCTAAAAGAGTTTCAAAAACAAAAAGAGATAAATGTTTCTTATATATACCTATTGAGACCTCAGATATTCATGTTGCATACATATTCGTACACTGATGTTGTATACACACCTGCTAGTGCATCCAGTCATACCTGTATTATAGATGCTAGGATGCTTGTGTGCATGCATACGATAGCCTTTGTAGATGTTATTTATTACTCACGAGTTGGCAACTCACCCCCGTTGTGCCACAGTCTTTTGCAGGTCCGCTCCGTCAGTTCAGTAGCGGCAGGCGCACTTGTTCTTTTGCTTCCTTTGCCTGGACTCGAGGTTTTGCTCTTAGGTGGGTTATGTTACTATTTTTGTACCACCTTGTATATTCTTTGTATCTAGTGCACTCCATCTACTGTTTCTACCAGTTTTATTGTATATTGACCTAGAGATGAGACTGTGAGGTTTGTGGACTTTTATGCTGTATTTTGGGGTCGAGCTCACTTGAGTCGACATGATGTTTTCTTATGCTTCATTATGATTATTTTCTTGTTGTCATTTTATATTGCGTGGGATTTGTGACCGCCTTGTGGCGAAGAGCTAGCTCCCTCTTGGGGATGCCCTATTTTGTTGGATTCATGTATATTTTTGTTGTACCCATTTTGGGGGCCAGTATTTACAAAGGAGACTCTGCCGAAATTTTCGGAAAAATTGGTATTGTTTTTTAAAAAGGGTTTTACATGACTTATTTGATAAACTTTCTTTCAAATGTTTGGGTTTTCTTCACTCTTTTGCTTAATTGGTTTTGTTTTCTGGGCTTTGGCTTACTTATTTTACGGACGTCTTTAGACGTTTCGTAAACTTAAGTGCCAGTCACGTTCCGTACCCTGCGGGTCGTGACACATTCCTATCAAGAGTATGTCGTCCACGTACAATACGAGGATGACCACCTTACTTTCTACTACCGTTTTGTATATACAAGGTTCATCTACCATTTTGATGATGTCAAACAGTTTGACTATCACATCAAAACAGACGTTCCAACTCCGCGATGCCTGCTTTATCCTGTAAAGCAACTTGCACATGTTTCCGCTGCTCCCACTGTTTACGAAGCCCTCTGGCTGTGTACTTATAGACTTTCTATTCTAAATCAGTATTTAGATAAGCAGTCATGACACCCAACCACCAGATATCGCAGTCATGGTATGTAGAAATGTTAAGTAGGATCTGGATGGACTTAAGTATAGTCCCTGGAAAAGGTTTCATCATTTTCCACTCTTGGTCGATGACGAAAACCTTTAACAAGTCTAGCTTTGAAAGTCTCAACTTTTCCATCCACACCAAGTAATCTTCTCAAGATATACTTGCTCCTGATGGGGATTTAACCCTTCAGATATCGCAACTAAAGTCCATACTTTGCTGATGTATATGGATTCCATCTCAGATCGCTAAGCATCCAGCCATTCTTACAGAGTCCCTACTCTCGATGGCCTGCTCGAAACTGGTTGGGTCATCATCTCATGATGCAATCCTCGCTCCCACTGTCATCGAGAAACCGAGGTATCTCTCAGGCGGATGAGGAACTCTACTAGATCGGCGGAGAGGCTGAGGTTCGTTGGATTCTATTGAATGCTTTGGTTCTACAAAATCATCAGCTTTAGATTGTATAGATGGAACCTTTCCAGTTCTACATAACTGACCTTGCCTCGAGCTTGTCCAGATTTTTCTTTTTAGACATAGGCTGGACAACCCCAAATCTTAACTAACTTAAGATATGAGCTCTTCCCATACCATATCTCATATAGAATGGTAGGCAGTGATCTGATTCAAACCTAATTCAATAGGTATGCAGCTTCTCAAGCGCATAACCCCAAAAGGAAATAGGTAACTCAGTAGTACTCATCATAGAGCACACCTTATCATATAGGGTGTGATTGCTCCGCCCCGATATACCATCGTGCTATGGTTTATACGGAGGAGTAATGCTGAGAGAGAATCTCATTCTCCTTTAGAATAGTCCAGGAATTCCGTGCTCAAGTATTCTCCTCCTTGATCTCATCATAGGACATAACACTTATACCCGGTTATTGGTTCTCTACTTCTAACTTATATTCTCTGAATATCTCAAAAGGTTCGGACCTATGTTTTAACAGGAACATATGTCTGAATCTTGAGAGATTATCAGAGAATGTAATGAAGTATAAAGAACCAGTCCTGGCATGTGTAGACAGGAGACCTTACATACATCATCATGCATCAGTCCCAAGAGTTTACTAACTCTTTCTCTGTTTTCAATAAACGGAGCTATGGTCATCTAATCTTTGTGACATGACTGGCAAGTTTCACAAGATGTAAATTCAAACTAATTTAAATATGCATCTAAAATGTAACTTCAGCCAGTCGGGTCGCATTGATGTGACCTAGTCTACAATACCTCAAGAAGGATCCGTTCATTTCTGAACGCTTCCTCTTGTGTATGTTCTGTATACTAAAGAACTGTAGTTTGATTTAGAACGTCAATGCTTTTAGATAACGTGCCTGAACTGATCAACTTTTGATATAGGAATTGTTCAAAACATTATCCATCAATACAAAATTTTATCATTTCTTTACTAATAAAGAGACTGATATGATTTTGTATATCAGGTTCGGTATCTAATAGCATTTGTTCAGAATCAATGTATTGGTAATACAGGGTGACAGTGACCAACAGACTTGGCTGCAACACTTGCCCCGTTTTCTGTCTCATGAAATTTATCACCCGTTCTCAGTTTTTCTACCTTTTTGTAGCCCTATGTAACAGATTACATATCTGGGATCCTGACCCGGTATCAAATACCCAGGATTCATAGGATACTGAGAAACAGTTCTTTATAATGAACACACCCGAAGGAGATGCATCTCATGCACTTTCTTCGTTTGGGCGGCATAGGAAATCTGGTATTCCCCTATTTCCTGCTCTGTCTTATAACAATTATAAGTTGGAGTGGGACCAACGTTCCCCAGCTCAGTATAACAAGCTGGTTCGGTCAATACATCCATATTATTATCTTGATTAAGACGTGATATGGTCACTACCTGGAGAGAGAGAGAGAAGAAAACACTCTGCGTGCGCTCTTGCAAGATCAGATTGGTTATTTATTTTATCTAATCAGGATGGCTCCCAGTGTTTTTATCAAATCTTCCTTCAAACTCTAAAAGGAAAGACTGGCCGGGATTAATTACACTCTACAAGTTCGCCAATCTTTCAGCCAGGCCAGTGTCGGTACTTTGAGGGAGGTTCCCTATGCTTTCGCACGAACCTAATTACAGTAAACCTCATTTTCCCAGAGGCGTAACCCCGTTGACACCTTTCTAGACACCTACTTGATCGACTAATTGTAAAGTGCAAAACTCTCCCAGGTGTAACAATTACTCGCAGTGGGTATCGGGATCCAACTATCATATAGAAGATATGCAATCTCATTGCAAATTTCAACACTTGAAACTCCCGATAACGGTTTTTACCCCTAGCACCTATGACCTTGGCTAAGGTCAACAAATCATAGGTACTAGTCAAGTTCTACCCATCATTTCGTGATTAATTTGACCTACCCACATGACCCTTGGCTAAGGTCAACAAAGCCACATGACTGTCCTAACTAATCGTATCATATGCTGTGTAGGAAGACATCACTTAGCTACCGCACACTACGCCTCGGCTATGGTCGACAAACGTAGCACGAATACTAAGTACTCTACTTCCTAAAATGACGGAGGGTTGCGAATGGTTTTTAAGAAAACCTTTAACACTTTGAACTTAATCTCGTTGCGGAATCAAATGGTTTTTAAATGGAATGTTTTTGAAGCTATTCTAGTTTTGCTAAAGGGGTCACTCCCGGTGAAGGGATCGTCGGCCCTTTCCTCGTCGAATGAGGTGCGGGATATATCATATATATCACTGTGCAAAGAGAAAACTATAGAAGCGTTCAAAAGACAAACCGAGTGTGTAGCATCTGCCAGTTAATGCTAAAGGAGTCACTCCCGGTGAAGGAATCTCGGTCCTTTCCTCATCGAATAAGGTGCAGGATGTTCTACAAGGAACACCGCGATGCAAAGCAAGAACTGTAGCTACCTGTTTTTATTTTGAAATTTGATTCCACAACATCAATTAGGTTTATTTTCTTTCATTAATCTCATTAATGAATATCCCATCATTTAAGTCCACCGAAACATCACAGATAAATATAACTTACGCTTATGCCATCCGCATTCACCTCGATGTCCCGTCTGCACCGTTAGGTTAGGTAACTAACGCCAGAGTGAGGCAGGGCTAGCGCGGGTGTAAAACATAAGCAACGTCTATATAATATATCATATATACTATATACTATATCTATCTGAACAAATCACATGATCACATCACAGATAATGCAGCAGAAAATATCATATGAAATAATGGATATTCTAGGGCGTCTGTGTTTTTAATACGAGCCAGTATAAAACACGGATTTCACGGTCGCGATGAATAGCCAATCCCACACCCCTATACCCCTACGAGAGCGGCAAGCAACCCTACCAATTCTAGGGTTAGGAGACCCGGACTCGACTCCTCAAGTTGGTCTCCCACTGGACCGTAGAACCCGGTTACTTATGCCCTCCTCCTTGGGTCTATCCTAGTGCAGAAAAGTAAATAATATACAAACGGTGACAACATCCGCAACCTGGAAGTGCCTCAATAAAAGAATATTACATACAAGTTTTTACATGAATGAAAATGAAAAACACTCATCTCACATAAAAACCCTCGTCTATTCAAACACGACGGTCCAATATAACATATCCAGCAACACATAACAACACATGTCATCAACGTAAGTAAACATGCGTATCCCAATTGTCGATGACATATAGCAACGAAACCGGCGACATCACATATTACACTTACGGTCACAGAAAAGAAAGTGTAAAACTACAATAGTTGGAATCCGCAACCACCTCAGACATCGCATGCCGGACCAAATGAATTCTTTAGACATCGCATGCCTAACAATTATAAACCCCACATTTTAGTCTCATTATCGAAAACACTTTTCAATACCAAGTCGGGCAATTCAACAGGATTCCCGACATTTTGCTCGAATGCTCGTCGCAAACTTTAGTAGGCGGCCGCACCCCCGACGCCGTCGACGAAGTGCACCAAGGCGGAACACCGCTACCGCGAGCACCCAAACGGATGCTTTCGGCGACGGGGTTCTCCTACAGTCACTTGGTCGGGGCTATGGGGTGAGGCTGTCTATTAAGTTTACTCGGCGAGTATCCGCGTACGTTACGTGATTGCGACGGACTTTTGATCGCATCAAAATTCCGTGGCAACCGATCAAGTGAGACTAAACTGCTATGTTTATAACATTCATTCAGTTATCTCATAACTACGTGTGAATTCCAATTATTGTATCACATTCCGGATAAATAGAAAATGTTAAACTTTTCGATCGAATAGTCGAACACCCAAGTTTTCCCGATACAGCTCAACACATGAAATAAGTCTAACAGCATTCAGTTTGTACCTCAGTACCAACGGTCCAGCCGTAGAAGGGTCAAGCCAACGCCTCACATGTGGCACGCCGTACTGCCCCAAACCCGAAGGTTCAAAGGGCAGTTCAAGACGGTCACATAATCGAGTTAAGGTTTGTTGTCTTCTAGAGGGACCATCGCGTTACTTGCACTACTTAGAACGTCGTTAAACTACGAAAAAATCCAACAATTGGAAATTTCCCGGCAGAGGAAAAAGTGGGTATTTATATCCGGTCGAACTTTTTAACATATTCTAGAATTACCAGGAAAAACACATAGACAAAGTTTGATAATCCGATCGAATCTACGAACTCCTAATACAAAAATTGCTATGATACCACTCTAGGGTTCCTAGGCACACTAATGAAGTCTCACAAGGCATCAAACATGGCTAATTCAAATTTTACGGGTGCCTACAAACCCTAATACGGATCGTTAACTAGATATTTAGGCGAAGCAAGCATGTACACAAATTTAACTTAAAAGGAAAGGGGCTACAACCTTTGTAGATCCGGTCCACCACTTCCTAAGCTCCGCGATGATATCCCTACGCTGCCCAAATCGGATCCCGGACTCTAGCATCGGCTTCATCGGAAAAATGGGCGGGTTTGGTCATCGGCTTCGATGCCGAAGATGATCTACGTCGAGGCATCACAAGATCGAGCTCCCGCTTCACCAAGTCATGAAACTTGTGAAGAAAACACCCTATACTACTTGGCAAGAGATAGAGGATGAAGAAATAGGAAGTGGGTTCACTTTAGAATTGGATTTTTCACTTGATTTCATCACTTTCCATTGATGTAGAAAGCTTTTTTTTCTTGCTCATGAAGAAGAAGAAGAAGAAGAAGAAGATAATATGATAAGTTATAATAAAATAGAAAATAAATCATTACTTATCATATGGCAACCATGATTAGGTGTAGAGAATAGACCATGGTTAAGTGGAATGGTTAGGGTTTAGCAAACAAACAAAATGGTCAAGCTTTCAACACTTCATGAAGCTTCAAGAAAGAAACAAAGCAAGCCACCATTCTATTTATCCTTTGCCAAAAATGAAATAAACAAACAAATAAATAAAATCAAAACCCTAACCATCACATAACTATGGTTTAATCTAAACATACACACTAACATTCATGTATCATCAAACATGATACAATCTTGTGCACAAAAGTATATCACATATACAACTTGTGTACATCAAGTGAGAAAATCCAATTTAAAGTGAACCAATACTAGTTAATGAAAAGTAATATATCAAATATATAATTTTACATTAAATCATTAAATCAACACTTGATTCAATGATCCGGTCATGTCGCATATAACCGGCTAGTATCCAATGTATCGACTCATCGAATCAATCTTCGATTCGATAACTAGGTTATATCGCATACAACCAATCGATACATTCATCGTGAGAATAGAATATGGTATCACATACACGAATTATTCTCGGTCCAGCACATATCTCATATGCGCTCCTATTTCGTTTCGCTTGAGCCAGGAAACCTCTGTGTAGGACTCTAAAGACTCGTCAATACGCCGGCAGCAGGTGATGATCATATCAAACACCCACAAGCCGCTAGCGGTCTGCTAAACGTAACGGCCACCCGGGTATTGAGCGATCAGAAGATCGACGAGCAAGCCCGCTCACACTCCTGTGAATCCAACGAGTAACACTTACCGTACAGTCCGGTCTGTTCGTCTGATATGTCACATATCTCGCCTAGGGGTAGTAAACGTCATACCCCAGTAGCTCGATAATTCATGCCGACGTGAAGTCCATGACATGTGTGAAACTACTGATAACACTTACCAGTAGGTCACTGCAACCCTGGCCAGGGATTTCCTGTTATGGCCAGTCGAGCATAGCACAACATGAACCCCCAATACCGGGAGAGACGAATCCCCTCCTATCGCTCATTGCCTCCATGTGAATCGGGACTGTACCCAAAAACCACCTGTTTGCACGACTCAGTAGAGCCGTGGTAGGGTGGAAATCAAAGCACAGTGGGAGACACACAAGACTCTATGACGATCTCGGGTCAATAGACTAAGCTGTACCAGTGTCACCAGAGAACTGCCATCTGACGTGAGGTATAATACCATAGGGGAGTTCTCGGCGAGTCCGTTCAGTGTACCCAGTCTCCACTGAGCACCCGCATACCATCTCCGATGTCAAACACCAATGGATATGGGATCATCCATCGCCCATCACATGGGTCGAGAAGATATACGCTAGTCTACTCTGGAATATCGATGCCCCGTCTCGATATTCCCATGACTAGGAACAATGAAGGATGTACTCATTGACTACCCAGGCTCCACTAATATGATCTGCATCATAGTCCTGGAAGTCGAGTACACATCCTAAGGGCTTTATCAACATGTAATCAGAGAGACAGAAAGTATACATGTTAAAATAAAGAGCAACCAGATAGCGTACTATCATGTTGAGCAAGAAAGTCCTACCTATATATGTCCCAGCATCCACTACAATATACATCCAATGTATAGTAAGGACCTCTAAGGCATACATATAACTAACAATCTCTTTGGAAAGGGTGATTCCGTGACTTGCCGGTAGATTACCGCGCTTAGAATCTTCCATACTGAATCTTTTCAATATGGTGTCTATGTACCTGGACTGCGAAAGTCCCAACATCCTTATTGATCTATCACGATAGATCTGGATCCTCAGAATGTAGGTGGCATCACCCAGGACATTCATGGAGAATTTTTGTGACAAGAATCGTTTGACTGACTGTAACATAGGAATATCATTTCCTATTAGGAGAATGTCATCCACGTACAAGACGAGGAATACTACAGCTCTCCCTACAATCTTACTGTATATGCATGGTTCATCTGGATTTTTGATAAAGTCAAATTCTTTGACAGCATCATCAAAACAGTGTTCCAACTCCGCGATGCCTGCTTTAGTCCATAAATGGACTTAAGCAGCTTGCATACTTTACCGCTGCTCCCACTCTGAATGAATCCTTCTGGCTGATCCATATAGACGCTCTCTTCCAAATTTTCATTTAGAAAGGCCGTCTTTACGTCCATCTGCCAGATTTCATAATCGTGGAAGGCAGCAATAGCAAGAAGGACCCGAATGGATTTAACCATAGCTACTGGAGAAAAAGTTTCGTCATAGTCCAAACCAGGTCGTTGACGGAAACCCTTTGCAACAAGTCTAGCTTTATAAGTTTCAACCTGTCCATCTACACCAATCTTCCTTCTAAAGATCCATTTGAATCTTACGGGTTTCACCCCATCTGGAGCAATGTCCAAAGTCCATACTTTGTTAGTGTACATGGACTCCATTTCGGTCCGCATTGCTTCCAGCCATTTTACAGAGTCATCGCTATGAATGGCTTGCTGGAAGCTAGTAGGGTCATCATCATTAATGATGCAATATTTTCGATCCCCATCTATGAGAAATCCATAGTATCTCTCGGGCGGATGAGACTGCCTACTACTTCTGCGGATAGGCGCTGGTATGTCCCTTTCTTCTTGAACCTCTGGTTCTACCAAACTTTCAGTGGTAGTTTGTGGTTCTGGAATTTCTTCCAGTTCTATTTCGCTCCCACTTATTTCTTTTTCTAAAAACAGATGTTCTAGAAAATGGGCATTACGAGAAACAAAAACCTTTTGTTCCTCTGCGTAATAGAATAGATATCCCCTGGAGTTCTTTGGATATCCCATAAACTTACACTGTACTGATCGTGCCTCGAGCTTGTCCGCATGCTTCTTTTTAACAAAAGCTGGACATCCCCAAATCCTTAGATACTGAAGATAGGGTTTCTTCCCACTCCTCATCTGATATGGTGTGGTAGGCACTGTTTTTGTAGGAACTATGTTCAAAAGATATGCCACTGATTCTAGCGCATATCCCCAGAAAGATCACGGTAACTCAGCCTTACTCATCATGAAACGAACCATATCTAATAGGGTTCGATTCCTCCTTTCTGATACACCGTTGTGTTGTGGTGTGTATGGAGGAGTAAGCTGAGAGAGAATTCCATTTTCTTTTAAGTAACCCAAGAACTCGGCACTTAAGTATTCACCACCTCGATCAGATCTCAGTGTCTTGATACTATTGCCGGTTTGGTTTTCCACTTCATTCTTGTATTCTTGGAATTTCTCAAAGGCCTCGGATTTATGCTTCATCAAGAAGATATATCCATACCTAGAGAAATCATCCATAAAAGTAATGAAGTAGGAATAACCACTACGCGCATGTGTAGACATTGGACCGCACACGTCACTGTGTACGAGTCCCAAGAGCTCGCTTGCTCTTACCCTGTGTCCAGTAAACGGAGTCTTTGTCATCTTTCCTATGAGACAAGATTCACAAGTAGTATAAGATTGATATTCGAACGGATTCAAATATCCTTTTCTATGTAACTTAGTCAACCTTCTCTCATTGATGTGGCCTAGTTTACAATGCCATAAGAAAGCCTGATTTAATTCCGGAGACTTTCTTTTAAGTGTATTCTAGAGATTGAAAACCTGAGCTTGACTTAATACATATATACCGTTATCTAATGTACCTGACCCAATCAGAACTTGATTTAGGTGGATGTTAATTACATCGCTTACGAATGTGAAATCATATCCCTCTTTTGAAAGTGAGGACACTGATATGATATTGCAGGTCATACTAGGTACATATAGACAGTTACGTAGAATCAATATCTGCCCACTTGTCAATCCTAGGCGATATTCTCCCACGGATTCAGCGTCTCCACTCATTCCGTTTGCAACTCTGAGAGATAAATTACCTACCTTCATAACTCTACGGTTTCTCAAAGCATGTAATGAATTACAGATATGAGATCCTGCTCCGGTATCTAGTACCCAGGAAGTAGAGTTAATTGACAAACAGTTCTCAATTACAAATACACTAGAGGCTGAAGCCACAACATACTTCATATCCTGGCTACTGGCTTCTAAAGCCCTGCAATCTTTCTGCCAATGCCCAATCCCATAACAATAGGAACGTCCCTCTTTTACTACATTCACTCGTGAAACTTTTGCCCTTCTCTTTTCTTCTACTTCCCTGGTTTCCTTCAGGGCAGAAGGCAGAGGCTATAGAATCAAGTCAGTATCTGACTTGGTTCCCAACGTGGTCTCCAGGCCCTGGAGCTCATCAATACAGCTAGTCATTGTAAGGACATTATCCCCTACAGATGACCCGTTAGCCAACCTCGCTTGAATTAATTCTTTTGAGGTCTTATATCTCATGATATGAGACTGCCTTCCATATAAATCTTTATTATGGAAAAATATGAAAACTGAGTCCATCTTCTCGTGCTGCTTCTGGTATACACCATCAACTGAAGCTAACACGAGGCACTTGGCTTTCGCTTTTTCCTTTTCCCTTGTCTGACGGATATCCATATCCGTGACAATGGAAACTGGACCTGGGACGGCGGGATCTTGAGTAGTAATAGGGTGGTCCAGCTTGTCATAGGCAATGGACATCTGGACAGACTTTTGCCACTCATATAAGTTAGATTCAGTCAATTTGTTATCTAGATGTAACCTATGTGTGGTCACAAGGTCGCTGCAATTAAGAGAGAGAGAAGAAAACTATTAGCATGATGCTCTTGCAAGTTTATAGTGGTTTTTAATTTATCTAAACAGGATGGCTCCCACTGTTTCTCGAATCCCTCCTCAAACCATAAAGAAAGAACTAGCCAGGACTATTCTCACCGTACAATACTTGCTTAACCGTTCAGCCAGGCTAGTGTCGATACTTCGAGGGAGGTTTTCCAACGCTTTCGCGAAATTCCTTAATTAAATAACCTCTTTTCTCTGGGGGCGTAGCCCCGCTGACACCTTTCTAGGCACCTACTTGGTTTATATCATTGATCGTTAAGTGACGAATCTCCTGATAAGTAGTATATACTCACAGTAGGATCGGGATCCTAAATATCATAGTATGATAATGTTGAAGGAATCCTACCAACATTCATCAAACTCCAAAATGGTAAGCTCTCTCTGCAAATTTCAGTTTCTTTAGAAATTCCCGATATTAATTTTTGCCCCATGCTCTTATGACCTTGGCGTTAGGTCAAAATGTCATAAGTCACATGTCAAGTTCTACCCGTCATTATCCAGGTTAATTTGAACCCACCCGTACATATCATTGACGTTAGGCCAAAATGATAATACGACTGTCCCAAACTAACACATCTATCTATGCAACAAATGAATACCCAGCATCTACTAAACAGTATGCCTTGGCGTTAGGTCAAAATACATAGCTTGAATACTACTGAATACCCAAATGAAATGACGGAGGGCTACGAATGGTTTTGGCAAAAACCGTGAACGTAGTGAACTTGATATAATCGAAGGAACCTGATACTTTTTAAAAGGAGTGGTTAAAACTCCGCAATTAAAAATTCTGATCTTTTAAAATAACCGAGTGGTTTCTTTTAAATTTGTTCCAACGACTAAACTTTGGTTTATTTTCTTTGCATTATTATAATGCGTCCCATCATTAATCCTATCATTGCAGAAAACAACGAAAATACCACGTCCTCTTATGCCATCCGCATTCGCCATGGGGTCCCGTCATCACCCGTTAGGTTACTTAACTAACGACAGAGCGGGGGCTGGGCTAGCGCGGGTGTAAAACATAAGTGACGTCTAATAGCTATTTATATATAGATATTGTACATTCGTCAGACGCAATAATAAGCATTCCAGATCACAGATGAACTTTATAGGATATTCTAGCAATCCGCATTTTGCTTTGAGCCTGCAATAAAAGAAGGATTACACAGTTGTGATGAATAGCCATTACCCCACCCCAGACCCCTACGGATACGGCAAACTACCCATCAAGTACCAGAAGTGAAGCGGTCTGACTCAACACTTCAAAGTACCCGGTAGTTTGTGCACCCCACCTTGGATCTATCCTAGGAGCAAAAACAGTAAAAAGAAATAATACAACGGTGGCTACAACCGCAACCTGGATGTGCCCCGCAAAATAATATTACAACTTATTACATTTACATCGAATGAATGAATTTAAAACGCATCTCAAACCCCGGCTAATCATCACAACATCCCAATCAAGTTCATATACACAAACAGTAAACATTTCAGAAATGTGCAACCCCCTGCCAACCGACATACTAGCAGTTAAGGGAGGTTTACGAACACATTAAACATTATAGATAAAGATCCAATTAGCAAATAGTTTAGAACATCGATCGATTACCTATATCCGTGTCTACCCCAAAAGCAAATCAGCACAGAGCTAACCTGGGCAGAAACAGAACATATAAGAAAACAGAAAACAACAAAATAGGAATTACTGAGCAAATCCGAGTCAACTCGGCGTTGACTCGGCGGCGGATCCGCGGCACAAACTCTCTATTGCCGCGGATCCGCGGCCGTTTTGCCGACTCACTGGCTTGTTTTTTCTCAGTATTTTTAAAATACCCTGCTGTGAATTTTAAAGTATGTCAAATAATTTTTCAGACATGTTTAAAATTAACAGAAACTTTGAATTTTCAGGGTTTTGTTTTCGTGTTTTCCGTCGATCGAACTTCTAATCAGTTGCTAACAAGCTAGTAATGGTTTAGTTGGCTCTGATACCACTGTAAGTCCATATCACGCACCCCACGAACTTGCGGGGAGGCGTAATATATGAAAAATGATTATCAAAGCTTCGTAACACGGACTTGAGCGCATGAATCGTAATCTAATCCATTGCTAACTACAACTAGAGGTTTAAGTACTCGGTTCCGATGTTATACTTCACGTTACATGTCCTTCGTGTCTTCATCGCTGTCCTCCACTCCTTGTAGGCTCCTTGGAACATCGGCACCTCAACGACCTCCTCGAATCAAAGACGATCCACCCGAAAGCTCCTACGCCAAGCTTAATCTCAAACTTGAGATAACTAGGTTGCTTAAAGTGCTAATCTAAGCTACCTAGGGGATATAGAGTGAGGTTATGGATGCATTAATCTAGCTAACCCTTGATCTCAACTCATAAGAGGTTAGGGTTAGGGTTTGAAGAATGAGAGAGCTTGAGGAGAGAGAAGGTGAAGGTGAATATGAAATGAGATAATGATATATCATAATATATATGAAGCATTGTTTATTTACCAAAAATGAAATAAAAGAATTTACAACCATGCTTCATAAATATCTATGAGTGATTCATCTCCATGAGTCATTAAGCATTTATGATGCTTTAATGACATGGATGAATCACACAAATGAGTCACTAATCTCATTTAATGCAATGCCACCTTACCCTCCCAAGTCACCATGCTTCTAGAAGCTTCCCGACAAATTACGAGAACGCCCCTCCAATCCGTGAAAACACGGAAAAACATTAGACTGTATAAATCCAATAACCCGATACTAGAATCTGGCTTAAACCAAAGCCGGCTAGTAAAAACTGTCCGAAAAGTCGTACGTGCGTAAACACACGTATGCGTCCGAACCCTTGTCGTAAAACTATACGATCTCTATATCATTTCTCCTGGAGCAGGGAAACTCTCTGTGTGGGACTCTAAAGACTCGACACTACGCCGGCAGTGGGTTTAACCACAGACCGTAAGCGGCACTAGCTGCACGTAACGGTCCCTAGGTAGATGTCGATAAGAAGGTCGATGAAGAAAACCATCCGAACCCCTACTGAGCCTGATGTGACAATCTCTGTACAATCCGGTCTGTTCGTTTAAGACTATCGCATATCAATCCTAGGGGGCGGCAAGCGTCAGTCCCCTAATAGCTGTATAAGTCGTGTCGGAGCGAAGCCCATTACACCCTGAGAAGCTACTGGAACCTACCAGTATATCTCGCTTGCCCTGGCCAGGGACTTTGCGTAATGGCTCTCTGACACAGCGCGATATCGACTCCCAATACCGGGAGAGCCGAATCCTGTCTAATCGCCACTGCCTCCAAGTGCTCGGGACTGCACCCAACTGCTACCTGTTTGCACGACTCCTTTGAGCCGTGGTAGGGTAGCAATCTAAGAACAGTGGGACACACTCGAGGCGAAGTAGCAGTGTCAAGTCTGCGGACTATGCTGTATTCATGTCACCTGGGAACTGTTAACTGACGGTGGGTATAGTACCAACCAACAGTTCCCCAATGAGTCCTGTCCGGTGTACCCGTAACCTAACGAGCACCTGTGTACTATCTCCAGTACGACGTACTGATGGCAATGGGAAAAACCATCTCCCCAACTGGGATGAGAAGCGTACACACTAGTCTACTCTGGAGTATCGATGCCCTGCCTCGATAATCCTACGACTAGGGACAAGTATAGGATGTTGCTTATCGACTACCCAGCCCCCACTAGTGTGACCGCCATCACAACGCTGGTAATCAAGCAAAGAACCTATGGGCTCTACTAATATATATAAGTGATACGTCATAAGAAACATATGCACATATTAAAGTAGACACAAACCAAGTCGCATACTACCATTTTCAGCAAGACTGTATATATACAACTGTGAATATCCCAAGCTTCCATTAAGTAATATACATGCTAGTATGATACAATAATGGCCCCTAGGGCATATACACTAACAGTGAAAAAACTTATGGTCAAAATGTAAGCAGCGCATCGAAGAAGCGCCGGCAGTGGGCATGTTCATGGGTACCCTCGACCCTCAGGTGACCATCTCACAATTCATGATGTTCTTTAAGCCAGCCACCTTCCTGGCCTTGATTGACAAGCTGGCCCAAATGGACCAGATGGGCCATAGGCCTTCCTCTTCAAAGACGGATCCTTGGAATGAAAAGGGTAAAGGGAAAGCAACCTTCGTCGCCAACGCTCAACAACAGCCGAGCAACTCAAAGCCGGTTGTTCGCCAAAACAACGTGCGTCCACGCCCTTCCCTCGAGGAGAGACTGGGACATCCTTACTCGTTTTCCCGGGATAAAACGAGGAGACTATTCGAGCTGGCAGTGCGCAATAGCCTCATCAATCTGCTGGATCCAAAACGTCCGTTGCAGCCAGGCGATGTCAACAATCCTAATTTCTGCCCTTACCACCAAACCGTAAGTCATCCGATTGAAGATTGCTTCGTTTTCAAAGGCTGGATTGAAGACCAATACCAACAAGGCAAGTTCGCATTATCCGAAAATTGGAAGGTGAACCCACCACAACCTCATGCCCCTAAAAAGGTGGACACGCCGGGGGCATCGTGCTCTTTTATAAAAGAAGCTCCATCGGAGGTCGCTTTTTCGGCCAAGACGAAAAGAATGCTGAAAAATATTCACACATGCCCGGTAATTAGGTGGAAAAATCTACTGGAACCCGAGATCCTCGAGGGAATGCTGAAACCGTGCCCAACTCCAAAAGTTGGTGGTGATAGTCAAAGTGCTCACACCCAGCCGTCAAAATCTTCGAAGAAGAAGAAGAAATCCAAGAAGCCCGTGAAGCCTGGTGACAAGCGCACGGACCTGCAAAAGCAGATTGACACGCTGGAAGAGTGTACAACCAGAACGCGCGGATTCCAATCACACTCCAAGAATTTCTCAGCCACGTCCTTGAGGACGAAGATGATGACAATGGAGAAGCCTCGTCGGATGAATCTGAAGGTTATGTAGCAAGTTGCCATGTGATCTCTCATTCATCGATAAACAATGAAGACGTTCCTTACACAGAGAAACTGGGGGCAGATCCTGAGCCGGAACTCCTAGGACCATCTGACGAAGTGATTGATGCATTCCTGAACGAAGCCCGTCTTAAAAGCAAAGCTGATCGGGAGCGTGAGATGGCCATATTTGAAAAAGCCAAACGCCGACGGCTGGATTAAAAGGTCGAGGCGCCCCAACCGGAGAAAAGCATCCCTATCGCCAACAAAAGCAAGCTTAAAGTAAGGAAATGATTCGCTAGGGCCCTGGCAATAGGAATGAAGTTGCCCTCATTCAAATGAAATTCTCCTGGAGGTATACATCTTGATGAAGCGGATATATATCCTAACTTCTGTTTATATCATCAGAGGATTGCACACCCTACCGAGGAGTGCATAGCCTTTAAAAACTGGTGGCAGGGATATGTTGCCCACCGACAACACGTTCAACGAGTGAAGCGCAAAGCTCGTCGGGAACAGAAAAGCACGACAGATGAGCGCAAAAGAGCCACCGACAACTGTCACTTATTCGACACCAAGGGATTGCAAGTTATCACCTTTGGAAGCGACTCTGAAGAAGAAATCGCCCTCAGCCCACTCTTCAAGGAATCCACCTCCGACAAAAAACATGCGAAGATTTGCGGCGATATCTAACTGCGTAATCGTACGTTGACTTATGACCGAAACGTCGTTAAACTACTTCCAACCCGCGGCATCCTCAGGCTGGCGTGGTAAAAAGCTACAAAAAAAAGAAGAAGAAAACGGTATGTCCACAAGCAAAATGGCCACGGATGAAAATCCGAAAGGGCTCTGTGAGTAAAAACAGCAGGGCTACCGGCGAGTTTTGTAAAAACCCGAAAGGGCGCAACCTCATTAAAATAAAAAAAAAAAAAGAAAAAAGAAAAAAGAAAACGGTATATCCACAAGCAAAAAGGGCACAGATGAAAACCCGAAAGGGCTCCTTAAGTAAAAACAGCAGGACTGCCGACGATGTTTGTGAAAACCCGAAAGGGCGCAGACTCGTTAAAAAAAACGGTACGTCCACAAGCGAGATGAACACGGATGAAAACCCGAAAGGGCTCCGTGAGTAAAAACAGCAGGACTACCGGCGAGTTTTGTGAAAACCCGAAAGGGCGCAAACTCGTTAAATGACACTTGCAAGGTCCTCTCGACCCTGTAAGGAGAAACCACCTGCGTGATATCCTTACGACTCACAATGTAGAAATACACTTTGGAATCCTCACAATTCCCAAGATGAAATTACACTTACGAGATCCTTACGACTCGTAGGGAGAATTCCCCCTTTGAGACCCTCACGGCTCATAGGATTCAAAAGTCTTAAGCTACAGGGATCTGAACCTGTTCTTAAGAATCCCCCACAACCTCCGATGCTGCCCTACAAGCGGCTCAATGCCAACCCTTGTATACAATCTACGGGCATGAATAAACATTTCCCTAACAAAGTCCCACCAGCGACTAGGGATATGCTCACATGGAGAACGACTCTTGTAAGTCCTCTCGACTTATAAGGAGAAAACACTCTTGTAAGATCCATACGCCTTATAAGAGAACACATACTTAGGAATCCTCATAATTCCTAAGGAGAAAATGCACCTACGAGATCCTCACGACTCGTAGGGAGAAACACCTTTATGAGACCCTTACAGCTCATGAAATCAAAAGCCTTAGTCGACGGGATCCTAACCCTGTTTGCTAAGCCACCTTTGTTCGATATCGACAGAGGAAAATGATGATTCTCTCCTGGCAATATCCTAGCTGTAGCGATGCTAATGCATAAATCGGTATCAAATTCCAAGTCCTTTCATGGAAAATGTTGATTCGCTCCTGGCTATAATCCAGTCGCAGCGATGCTGATGCTGAGATTGGCACCAGAATCCAAGTTCCACACTCGCGATAAAAAATCAACGAGCTAAAAATGCATATGAAATAGCCGAAATGATGGGGCAACTTGCAAGGAAATCAGCAAGTAAAAATGTATGCATACAAAAAATAGCCGAAATGATTGGGCAACTTGTAATAAAAAGTAGCGAGTAAATAAAAAAAATTGCCAAAATGATTGGGCGCCGTGAAAAATAGCCGAAATGATTGGGCAATCATGATTTTCGCGATGTAAAAAGCTAAAATGATAGAGCATCGCCGAAAGAATTTAAAAAAAATGAAAGAGTGAAACTTTTTGCCCTACAGGTGAGATCATATCGATCCCTGTATATAATCCAGGGGCACAAACAAAGAGGGAATCGTACCTCCCTACCAGGCTCTATCAGAAAGCGAAGCTAAATCTCGATGGTTCATAGACAATCTAGAGACAACCTCGACATTTGTCGCAATATTGCAGACACAATGTCAACAAACGAAGCAAAGGAAGATCCCTAGCTTCAGGGTCTCGACGTCAACATCGACAACTTAAAGATCACCAATGGTATTTCTCCTCACTCCAACCAGATACAGATGTGACATCAACAACCGACCTCAGAGTCACAACGAAACGGAGTCAAGGCAAAGTCCCTAGTTCCAAATCTAAATGGCCACATCTACAGCCTAGATGTCAACAACGGTGCGCCTCCTCATTCCAGCAAGACGCAGATGTTACACCATCAAACGGAGCCACGGCATAGTCCCTAGTTCCCAATCTCAACGGTTAACAGACAACCTAGAAACCATCTCATCATTCGTCTCGTTACACCAGACGTAATGTCAACAACGGCGTTCCTCCGCGGTCCGGCAGGATGCAGATGCAACGTCAACGAAAGACCCCACGGTCAAAACAAAGCGGAGTGACGGCAAAATCCCAGCTCCACCTCAACATTCATCTCGTTACAGCAGACACAATATCAACAACGTCATTCCTTCGCAGTCCGGCAGGAAGCAGACACAACGTCAACAAAAGACCTCATGGTCGAAACAAAGCGTAGTGATGGCAAAATCCCAGCTCCACCTCAACATTCATCTCGTTACAGCAGACGTAATGTCAAAAACGCCGTTCCTTCGCAGTCTAGCAGGATGTAGATGCAACGTCAATGAAAGACCCCACGGTCGAAACAAAGCGGAGTGACGGCAAAATCCCAGCTCCACCTCAACATTCGTCTCGTTACAGCAGACGCAATGTCAACAACGGCGTTCCTTCGCAGTTCAGCAGGATGCAGATACAACGTCAACGAAAGACCCCACGGTCGAAACAAAACGGAGTGACGGAAAAATCCCAGCTCCACCTCAGCATTCATCTCGTTACAGTAGACGCAATGTCAACAACATCGTTCCTTCGCAGTCCAGCAGGATGCAGACGCAACGTCAACGAAAGACCTCATGGTCAAAACAAAGCGGAGTGATGGCAAAATCCCGGCACCACCTCGACGTCCGTCTCGATACAGCAGACGCAACGCCAAAGCAAACGAAGCAAAGGCCAAATTCCTAGCTTCAGGGTCTTGACGGTAACTCATATAAAACCTGAAAGACTATCGGAGATCATCCCACACCAGCGCGGAGTGGTCAGCACCTCGATGTTCGTCTCGATACAGTAGACGAGATGTCACCACAGCGTCCTTCCTCCAACAGGATCCGGACACGCCAAAGCAAACGAAGCAAAGGCCAAATTCCTAGCTTTAGGGTCTTGACGGTAACTCATATAAAACCTGAAAGGCTACCGGAGATCATCCCACATGGAGTGGTCACGATCACGATGTTCGTCTCGATACAGCAGACGAGATATCATTACAACGTCCTTCTTCCAACAGGATTCGGACACGCCAAAGCAAACGAAGCGAAGGCCAAATTCCTAGCTTCTGGGTCTTGACGGTAACTCATATAAAACCTGAAAGACTACCGGAGATCATCCCACATGGAGTGGTCACCACCTCGACGTTCGTCTCGATGCAGCAGATGAGATGTCACCACAGTGTTCTTCTTCCAGCAGGATTCAGACGTGACAATCAAACAACGGAGCCACGGCAAAATCCCTAGTTCCAAACCTCGATGGTTCATCAACAACCTAGAGACAACCGTGGCATTCGTCTCAATACAGCAGACGCAATGCCAGCAAACGAAGCAATGGCCAAATTCCTAGCTTCAGGATCTTGAAGGCAACTCATATAAAACCTGAAAGACTATCGGAGATCATCCCACACCAGGGCGGAGTGGTTATGACTCATCGGGGCTCTCCAAATTGAGCCTAACCTTAAGTAAAAAGCGGCATGGAAAAATTCCTAACGCTTGCTCTTCTGACGGTCAAACTGCCTAGGAAGATTGCTTGAAGACGTCTTGTCTAGCCCCTGAAGGGATCAGAGACATGACAGTTACAAGGCTACTCGAACAGCAAGATTGCCTATCGAGGAATACACCAGCCAACACGACGGTACGACGGGCAAAACCCTAGTACCACAGACCCTAACGGACCTCTGTCGTAAAGAGCAGAGGTTAACTGTGACGTTAGGACATTCTTGCGAGAACTTCTCGATTCGTTTCGACTCGTAGGAAAAAGCTTTAGGCAATGGGGATAAGGACCTGTTTCCTAAGCATTCGGCCCTGCAAGTCAGTCCAAAATGGACTCTTGCATACTATTCACGGACCACACTCTCCAAATTCGAATCTCGGCAAGGAGGGTAACAACCATTTACGAGTCTTCTCGACTTGTAAGGGGAAAATTCTCTTGTGAGATCCTTACGACTCTCAAGATAAACCGCACTTAGGAGTCCTCACGACTCCTAAGGAGAAAATACACCTACGGGATCCTCTCGACCTGTAGAGAGAAAATTATTTATGAGAATCTCACGGCTCATAAAGTTGAAAATTCTTAGGTGGCATATCCTAACCCTGTCTCCTAAGCCATCGCTGGCCTATAAAGAGTTCAAGAGGAACTGCTATCTACCATCGCTGGCCTATAAAGAGTTCAAGAGGAACTGCTATCTACCATCTATGGGCCACACTTGCCAAAGCTACATGTCATTGAAATGGAGAAGTTACTCATGAGCATATAAACTCCTTTACACCAGAGTAAGACATAAAGAAATAGAAGGGTGCGGCTCATAGAACTGAGGGTTTGGAACTATATCCCTTAAGAGTCGAGATTTGAGTCAATAATAAATGACGATGCTTGTGTCCGCTCGTTATCTTCTCATATCAAGATTCTGAAAGTTATATAACAACCCGGAACTTGTCTTACACTATGAAATTACTCTACACTACTTCACCCACGTACATACTTACGTGGGTAAAGTACTGGGGGGCATTTGTTCCCGTCAAAAGTTTCTGCGCAAAAGAACCCAAGGTATCAAATGACAGTGATACGCTTAAGAAAATGCGAAGTAGTATTTTTCGGGCTGTTTTTTGACAAACTGCCGAATGAGAAACAGATAAATTCTGATGATATTTGAAGTATCTCAAAAAACCCTTCGATTTAATATATTATGGGCTTCAAAATTCATCCGGGATCAAAAGTTATGAGCAAATATGTTATGCACTATTCTCTGATTAAAAATCAGGAATTACCTCAATGAGGTATCACGTGCTCACACGTGATCAATGGTCACATGTTGACACGTGATAGTTAAAACAGAAATATAAACAAATGGCTGAAGGAAATATCTCAATTAGGTATCACGTGCTCACACGTGACCAATGGTCACGTGATGGTTAAAACTGAAGCGTAAATAAACGCTAAGAAAAGGACTCAATTGGGGGTCACGTGCTCACACGTGACCAAGGGTCACGTGTCAGCACGTGACTGGCTTCGAAAGCCTTACAGTTTAATAGAATTAAATTCTAAAAGCTTCTAAATCTTTCCAAATGGAAAAGGATTATCGGGACCGTTGGATTAAAGATCCAAGGGTGATTAAAAATCACCAATTTATGGAAAAAAATCTTTGATAAGGAAAGATTTCCCCTAAATCTCACCAAAAATAACAAGCAAAATATCTTTGGATTTAAAATCCAACGGTGAATAAAATTCACTGAATGATCTAAAGGATCACATTAATTATGAAAACAAACAAAATCTTTCAATGAAAGATTCATTAAATAATTTGATTCTTTTCTTTCTCCTATAAATAGGAGCCAAGAAAAAAAGAGAAGGGATCTACTTTTTTTTGAGAGAAGAACAGAGAGAGAAAAAAAGAGAAGAATTTAATTCTCAAGAGAGAGAAAAGAAAGGAGAATTTAATTCTCAACAAAGAAAACCCTAAGTGAGAAAAGAAAGGGAATCAAAAATTCAGACAGAGAATTTAATTCTCAAGATCTAAGAGTTTAACTCTTCTGCAAAAAGAACTTAGTTCTTCCTCTGGTTGAGGATCTGCACAGAGCACATCTCCCCTTAAGTTGAGAATTTAATTCTCATCGGGTTGAGATCCTGCCATGCAGATCCAAAACTTAGAGGGGGAATTGGGTTTAAAGAATTTAATTCTCCCAAAACAAAATTAGGGTTTAACCATATATGAGAATTTAATACTCCCAAACTCACAGGAATTTAATTCTTTCAAGATGAAACTAGGGTTTAACCCTATATGAGAATTCAATTCTCCTAAAATTATAGGAATTTAATTCCTTCAAGATGGACAGAACTAGGGTTTAACCCTAATTGAGAATTTAATTCTCTCAAATTCTCAGGAATTTAATTCCTCTTAAAATGAAATTAGGGATTCACCCTATACAAGAATTTAATTCTTTTACATATATGGGAATTTAATTTCTCTAAAAGAAATTAGGGTTTAACCCTACATAAGAATTTAATTTTTTCATAATAGGAATTTCATTTCTCCAAAATCATGATCAGGGTTTAACCCTACAGAGAATTTAATTCTCAAAATAAAATAAGGGGACTTAAAAGATTTCCATGCATGCAAAGAACTAAGGTCACGTGGCCCCACGTGACCTATGAAAAGATCCTTAAAAATGAGAAGGAAAAAGCTTTGAGGCAATGCCTCACGTGCTCCCAAGTGACCTACAAAACACAGAAAGAAAAAGCAAAGGAAATATAAGCTTTGGGCGCTCTCACGTATCCCCACGTGACCCCTTAGCAAGTGCTTTAATAATCAGTGCATAAATCTCCATCACTTGTCAACACGTGATAACATAAAACAAAAAGTGTTTAACACTTATTTGCAGAACAAAGTGAGGAGATCTGGCCCCACCTTTGGGCGCCCTCACGTGTCCCCACGTGACCCCCTTTTTTTAGTGTTTAAACACTAATTCGAGAGCTTTATTTCCAGTGTTTAACACTGATTATCTTTTAGTATTTAACACTAATTTGAGAATCCTATTTCCAGTGTTTAACACTGTTATCCTCTAGTGTTAAACACTAATTCGAGAGCTTTATTTTCAGTGTTTAACACTGATTTGAGAATCCTATTTCCAGTGTTTAACACTGTTGTCTCCTAGTGTTTAAACACTAATTTAAGAGCTTTATTACTAGTGTTCAACACTACTGTTCTTTAGTGTTTATCTCTACTTTTAGCCAAATTGGCTAATTTTCCAGAGGCAAAGCCTCCCCTTCAATTGAATCTCAAAATTGAGAAAATCAAAGATGAAAATGTCTAGCATTGCTAAATAATGTGGGCTTGAACCCAGACAAGTGTTAATGGCCCCAAAAAGGGCCAATTCTTCAAACTTAATTGGACTTAGCCCAAGTTGGCCATAAGTCCTCAACTCAGACTCAACTGAGCCCATGTGCTCATAATTCTAATTAATTGATCTTAGTTCCAAATTGGACTACAGATCACTTAATCCACTTTAGTTCAAGGGTACATCTCTTCACTCCTCTGATATTTATCGTTGTAATCCTTCAACGTCTTCAGAGAGATGACGGGTCCCGACAACCACACATTTCATAGACTATGACGTCTTTAAACTGGACTGTGGGGTCCTTAAGCCCATGGACTATGATGTCTTTAATCTTGCCTGTGAGGTCTTTAAACTCACGGACTATGATGTCCTTAACCTAGACTGTGGGGTCCTTAAGCCCATGGACTATGATGTCCTTAACCTTAACTGTGAGGTCTTTAAACTCACGGACTATGATGTCCTTAACCTTGACCGTGATGTCTTTAAACTCACGGACTATGATGTCCTTAACCTTGGACTGCCATGTCCTTAAACTGGTATTGGACCGCCATGTCCTTAAATTGGTATTGGACCACGATGTCCTTAAACTGGTCTTGGATCACCATGTCCTTAAACTGGAAATCGACCGCAATGTCCCTAAATTAAACAATAGAGACCAAATACTCTTTTGTTTGATCTAAACGATCCCGTTAAGTTGATCTTAGTCTGAAATGAGACTAACGTATCCTTAACAAACGTTTGAGTTGATCTTAGTCTCAAATGAGACTAACGTATCCTTAAACGCAACCCCCAAACCCAAATCTAAGAAAATACGGATTTGGACTAATCTACGTCCTACGGGTGATGACATAAATTAGTCTCCGTATACAATCCATGGGCAACCAAAAACAAAAAAAAAACACCCACAACACGAAGTAACCATCTGGAGAAAGAGAAAATGGTTACCGCGATGCGGTAGCGTAATTAACTGCAGGGGCTTGCGCCTGCAGGGAAAAGCGTCCCCACAATCAAAAATCCCTCAAACGAGGGGGAATCTAACGAAGTCTGCTATATCGGCCGCATCCGTTTAAACCATGGATACATGGTGCCATAAATCAACTTGGCATCTTCAGAGAGGTGGACGGATAGCACCAATTAGCATCTGCCCTCGGATTTCAGGCCTTGACGTTCCAACGTCCCGGTCGCGTCTTCCTGCGGGGAACAGATTCTGGCACGCCCGGTGGGACCTTTTCCTCTTTCCACTCCACACTTCGTGTGTCGTGTTCGCGAACGAATCGCGGTTTGATATGGTTGCCTGTGGATTCGAGATACTAAGATTTGGTGTCTTGCTCCGCGCAGAAAAAACAGAAGATCAATGGCTTCAAACTGCACTAACTACAACTGCAACTCTTACTCCGTCCTGTCCGGATGAGTGACTTACGGGCCCCAAGAGGCCTCCCCTTTTAAGATGCCAGTGGAGCAAGTAACTCAGGCCACCACTGGGCTGTTCTTTGGGACCATAATCCCACCTTTGAGCTTCAATGCCCCGTTGCTGTCGCAAGAAGCCCCAAAGAAGTCGGTCTTTGATCGACTCACCACTACGGTGATCCTTCTCAACGGGTTGTCCAAACCAAGCGCCTCAGTTTTCAGCAGACTGGGCCAAAGCTACAACGGGCCCGTGAAGAAGCCCGCAATACCAGAAGGAGTTATCCCGAAAAGGATAGCCATTCCTGCTCCCGAAGTCTTCAAAGTGGCTTCTCCTGCCAAAGGACCGGTCTTCACAAGACTGACCGTTTTAGCTCCCGTTCCAGGCGAAATCGTCAAGGCTGCTCCCCTACTCGGAAGTCTGCCTTCGATAGGTTGGCCATCTCCACTCAGCGGACATCAGTCTTCAATATGCTGACAACGACAATTTATGACCAAGACAGAGGGCATGATGAAGCCACCTCCATAGCTGAGCCAGTACCATCGGCTCGATACGCTCGACGTCGCCACTGGCGCCGAGTAAGGAAGGCTGGGGGCAGCTCTCCTTCTGGACTGACTCTGCCGACTCCAACGGTGGAAATCGATGTTCCAACTGGGAACAACTTTGAACCACTTAGGAGGGTGCGCAAAAATTCTCCGACTGCCATGCTAAAAAGATCTCCTCCACCTATGGAAAGCGCTATAAGGGTGAAGCCGGAACAGCCCCCTCAACAGCTGTCCTCTAAAATCTACAAAGTCTGGTGTCAAGTCCAAAACTCAGTAATTGATCAAGATTATCCCCGCCGACAGAAAAAGTTGAAAGTTCAGCGGGAAGAGGACCGTCCTGTCAAGACACAAAAGGCGACAGCTACATGGGTGCCCACTGCGACGGCCCCCTCAACTTCGACCGCTCACAAGAAAAGAAGGCCGGAGAAAATCCCTGAGTCTGCGACGAATCGTAACACCACTGAACCTAAACGCCCCAAGTATGGGGGCATGGTGGTGCACACCGTCTATATGGCGTCCGAAAAAGAGGACAGCCGTATCTCCACAGGTCATCGACCGCTTGCGCGATCTGTAACAAGGGCCCAGGAGCAACAACAGACGCTCCTGGAAATGTTCATGCAGATGGCCATACTCACAGGGCCAAAAGAGAGCCCGAAAACGTCATCAGAGCAATGTCAAGAAGAAGAAACTGATGCTGAGTTCCTTCGCAGAATCCTTGAAAAGAAGGACAAAGAGGCAGCGGAATAAGCTGCTAACATAAAACGAATGGCGTTCTTATTTCAAGACATGGTCGGGATGATGTTACAGCCGAATCTTCCAGCTGAAGATCCTCCGATTATCCTCGAAGACGACCGAGGAGAGACATCAAACCCTCCTTCAGCTCTTTCAGCAGCCATGGAGGAGACTATCTCCAAGGACACTCTGGATGATTACATCGCTCAGTAAATACAAGATCACCAGGTGAATGAAGCGACTGGGCAGATCGTTTAAACGGGACGACCCTATCCGGACTGGTATGACCAGATAAGGTACTCGCCGGGATATACGATCCCCAAATTCCACGTATATAAGGGGATGGGAAATCCACATCACATGTTGCTCAATTTAGAGCCTTGTGCGGCAACACTGGAGGTGATGACAAACTGCTACTCCGCCAGTTCGTCGGCAGCTTGTCAGAGACGGCGTTCGAATGGTACTCTGAACTTCCGAACGACTCTGTCAAGATATTTGCAGAGATGGAGCTGCTGTTTACCCAACGTTTCGCAAGCGCTAGTGAACGCACCCCGATCACCGCATTGATTAACGCTAGGGTGAAACCGGGAGAGACATGGGTCCAATACGCAATCCGGTGGTGAAACTTATGGTCAAAATGTGAGCAGCGCATTGAAGAAGCTCCGCCGGTGGGCATGTTCGTGGGTACCCTCGACCCTCAGGCGACCATCTCATAATTCATGATGTTCTTCAAGCCAACCACCTTCCAGGCCTTGATTGACAAGCTGGCCCAAACGGACCAGATGGGCCATAGGCCTTCCTCTTCAAAGACGGAGCCTTGGAATGAAAAGGGCAAAGGGAAAGCAACCTTCGTCGCCAACGCTCAGCAATAACCGAGCAACTCAAAGCCGGTTGTTCGCCAAAACAACGTGCGTCCACGCCCATCCCTCGAGGAAAGACCGGGACATCCTTACTCGTTACCCCGGGATAAAACGAGGAGACTGTTCGAGCTGGCAGTGCGAAATAGCATCATCAATCTTCCGGATCCAAAACGTCCGTTGCAGCCAGGCGATGTCAACAATCCTAATTACTGCCCTTACCACCAAACCGTAAGTCATCCGATCGAAGATTGCTTCGTTTTCAAAAGCTAGATTGAAGACCAATACCAACAAGGCAAGTTCGCATTATCCGAAAATTGGAAGGTGAACCCACCACAACCTCATGCCCCTAAAAAGGTGGACACGCCGGGGGCATCGTGCTCTTTTATAAAAGAAGCTCCATGGGAGGTCGCTCTTTCAGCCAAGACGAAAAGAATGCTGAAAGATATTCACACATGCCTGGCAATCAGGTGGAAAAATCCACTGGAACCCGGCATCCCCGTGGGAATTCTGAAACCGTGCCCAACTCCAAAAATTGGTGGTGATAGTCAAAGTGCTCACACCCAGCCGTCAAAATCTTCGAAGAAGAAGAAGAAATCCAAGAAGCCCGTGAAGCCTGGTGACAAGCGCACGAACCTGCAAAAGAAGATTGACGCGCTGGAAGAGTACAACCAGAAGGCGCGGACTCCAATCACACTCCAAGAATTTCTCAGCCACGTCCTTGAGGACGAAGATGATGACAATGGAGAAGACTCGTCAGATGAATCTGAAGGTTACGTAGCAAGTTTCCATGTGATGTCTCACTCATCGATAAACAATGAAGATGTTCTTTACATAGAGAAAATGGGGGCAGATCCTGAGCCTGAACTTCTAGGACCATCAGACGAAGTGATTGATGCATTCCTGAACGAAGCCCGTCTTAAAAGCAGAGCTGATCGGGAGCGTGAGATGGCCATATTTGAAAAAGCCAAACGCCGACGACTGGATGAAAAGGTTGAGGCGCCCCAACCAGAGCAAAGCATCCCTATCTCCAACAAAAGCAAGCTTAAAGTAAGGAAACGATTCGCTAGGGCCCTGGCAATAGGAATTAACTTTCCCTCTTTCAAATGAAATTCTCCTGGAGGTATACATCTTCATGAAGCGGATATACATCCTAACTTATGTTTATATCATCAGAGGATTGCACACCCTACCGAAGAGTGCATAGCCTTTAAAAACTGGTGGCAGGGATATGTTGCCCACCGACAACACGTTCAACGAGTGAAGCGCAAAGCTCGTCGGGAACAGAAAAGCACGATAGATGAGCGCAAAAGAGCCGCCGACAACTGTCACTTAGTCGACACTAAGGGATTGCAAGTTATCACCTTTGGAAGCGACTCTGACGAAGAAATCGCCCTCAGCCCTCTCTTCAAGGAATCCACCTCCGACACAAAACATGCGTAGATTTGAGGCAAAATCTAGCTGCGTAATCGTACGTTGACTTATGACCAAAACGTCGTTAAACTAATACCAACCCGTTGCATCCTCAGGCTGGCGTGGCAAAAAAAAGAAAAAAAACGGTATGTCCACAAGCAAATGGGCACGGATGAAAATCCGAAAGGGCTCCGTGGGTAAAAACAGCAGGGCTACCGACGAGTTTTGTGAAAACCCGAAAGGGCACAACGTCGTCAAAATAAAAAAAAGAAGAAAAAAGAAAACGGAATGTCCACAAGCAAAAAGGGCACGGATGAAAACCCGAAAGGGCTCCTTGAGTAAAAACAGCTGGACTACGGACGATGTTTGTGAAAACCCGAAAGGGCTCAGACCCGTTAAAAAAAAACGGTACGTCCACAAGCGAGATGGACACGGATGAAAACCCGAAAGGGCTCCATGAGTAAAAATAGCAGGACTACCGGCGAGTTTTGTGAAAACCTGAAAGGGCGCAAACTCGTTAAAAGACACTTGCAAGGTCCTCTCGACCCTGTATGGAGAAACCACCTGCGTGAGATCCTTATGACTCACAATGGAGAAATACACTTAGGAATCCTCACGATTCCCAAGGAGAAATTACACTTACGAGATCCTCACGACTCGTAGGGAGAATTCCCCCTTTGAGACCCTCACGGCTCATAGGATTCAAAAGTCTTAAGCTACAGGGATCTGAACCTGTTCTTAAGAAACCCCCACAACCTCCAATGCTGCCCTACAAGCGGCTCAATGCCGACCCTTGTATACAATCCACGGGCACGAATAAACATTTCCCTAACAAAGTCCCACCAGCGACTAGGGATATGCTCACATGGTGAACGACCATTGTAAGTCCTCTCGACTTATAAGGAGAAAACACTCATGTAAGATCCTTACGACTTATAAGAGAACACACACTTAGGAATCCTCACGATTTCTAAGGAGAAAACGCACCTACGAGATCCTTACGACTCGTAGGGAGAAACACCTTTATGAGACCCTTACGGCTCATGAAGTCAAAAGCCTTAGTCGACAGAATCCTAACCCTGTTTGCTAAGCCACCTTTATTCGACATCGACAGAGGCAAATGATGATTCGCTCCTGGCAATATTCCAGTTGTACCGATGCTGATGCCTAAATCGGTATCAAATTCCAAGTCCTTTCATGGCAAATGATGATTCGCTCCTGGCTATATTCCAGTCGCAGCGATGCTGATGCTGAGATTGACACCAGATTCCAAGTTCCACACTCGCGATAAAAAATCAACGAGCTAAAAATGCATATGAAATAGCCGAAATGATGGGGCAACTTGCAACAAAATCAGCAAGTAAAAATGTATGCATACAAAAAAATAGCCGAAATGATTGGGCAACTCGTAATAAAAAGGAGCGAGTAAATAAAACAAATAGCCGAAATGATTGGGCAATCGCGATTTTCGCGATTTAAAAAGCTGAAATGATAGAGCATCACGGAAAGAATTTAAAAAAAATGAAAGAATGAAACTTTTTTCCCTACAGGTAAGATCACATCGATCCCTGAATATAATCCAGGGTACAAACAAAGAGGGAATCATACCTCCCCACCATGCTCCATAAAAAAGCGAAGCAAAATCTCGACGGTTCATAGACAATCTAGAGACAAACTCGACATTTGTCACAATATTGCAGGCACAATGTCAACAAACGAAGCAAAGGAAGATCCCTAGCTTCAGGGTCTCGACGTCAACATCGACAACTTAGAGATCACCAACGGCGTTTCCCCTTACTCCAACCAAATACAGATGTGACGTCAACAACCGACCTCAGAGTCATAACGAAACGGAGTCATGGAAAAGTCCCTAGTTCCAAATCTCAATGGACACATCTACAGCCTAGATGTCAACAACGGTACGCCTACTCATTCCAGCAGGACGAAGATGTTACACCATCAAACGGACCCACGACATAGTCCCTAGTTCCAAATCTCGACGGTTCACAGACAACCTAGAAACCATCTCATCATTCGTCTCGTTACACCAGACGTAATGTCAACAACGGCATTCCTCCGCAGTCCGGCAGGATGCAGATGCAACGTCAACGAAAGACACCACGGTCGAAACAAAGCGGAGTGACGGCAAAATCCCAGTTCCACTTCAACATTCGTCTCGTTATAGCAGACGCAATGTCAACAACGGCATTCCTTCGCAGTCCGGCAGGATTGAGACGCAACGTCAACAAAAGACCTCACGGTCGAAACAAAGCGGAGTGATGGCAAAATCCCAGCTCCACCTCAACATTCGTCTCGTTACAGAAGACGTAATGTCAACAACGCCGTTCCTTCACAGTCTAGCAGGATGCAGATGCAACGTCAACGAAAGACCCCACGGTCGAAACAAAGCGGAGTGACGGCAAAATACCATCTCCACCTCAACATTCGTCTCGTTACAGCAGACGCAATGTCAACAACGACGTTCCTTCGCAGTTCAGCAGGATGCAGATGTAACGTCAACGAAAGACCCCACGGTTGAAGAAAACGGAGTGACGGCAAAATCCCAGCTCCACCTTAGCATTCGTCTCGTTACAGTAGACGCAATGTCAACAACAGCGTTCCTTCGCAGTCCAGCAGGATGCAGACGCAATATCAACGAAAGACCTTATGGTCAAAACAAAGCGGAGTGATGGCAAAATCCCGGCACCACCTCGACGTTCGTCTCGATACAGCAGACGCAACGCCAAAGCAAATGAAGCAAAGGCCAAATTCCTAGCTTCAGGGTCTTGACGGTAACTCATATAAAACCTGAAAGACTATCGGAGATCATCCCACACCAGCGCGGAGTGGTCACCACCTCGACGTTCGTCTCGATACAGCAGACGAGATGTCACCGCAGTGTCCTTCCTCCAACAGGATCCGGACATGCCAAAGCAAACGAAGCAAAGGCCAAATTCCTAGCTTCAGGATCTTTTCCACTCCACATCTCCATATCTTAAGTTACTTAAGATTGGGTTCTTTTCCTCTCCACATCTGATATGGTGTGGTAGGCACAGTGTTGGTAGGAACCTTGTTCAAAAGATATGCAGCTGATTTTAGTGCATATCCCCAGAAGGATTGCGGCAACTCGGCGTTAATAATCATGGAATGTGTAGGGCTACTTAGCACGACAGCAAGGTTTCGGAAGGCATTGTCCATGCCATTTTCTAAAAATTGCTATGCTACTTAACCCTAACCCTATAATCTTAACTTGAGAATTAGACAATACAATATGTAAACAACTTTACATCTAAGTGAATATGCAATGCAACCTTTGTAGACCAGTCCTTCACTTCAAATGCTCCATGTAGAAGTCCCTTCGCTCTAAGTAGTGGTGATCCGGACTCTCCATAGGCTCCACTAGTTGAAATGAACAAGCTTGCACAATGATCTTCGAGGCCGAAGATGATCTACTTTTAGGAGACACCAACTCAAGCTCCCTTTTCACTAATTAGGGATTAGTGAAGCTAACACCCTAAACTAAATGGCTAATCTAGTAGAGGATGATGAAGTAGGAATTTTGCTCACTTTAGAATTCTTTTTCTCACTATTTTTCTTCACATCCTCAAAAGCTAGAGAGCTTGGCTCTTGATGAAGATGAAGATGAAAAAGATAATGTGAATAATGTTATGTGTGAGAATAGCAACCATGGGTGAGATAATATCTCATATTAACCCTTGTAGAGACATTACCATGGCTAAAGATTATGGTTATGTTAATAAATATCTAATGCAAGACAAATTTAGTGGACTAAGTCAAAGGTTTCCACAAGCTTCCAAACCTTGCAACCATGCTTAATTCCCACCAATTTATATTTGCATTAAATAAATAAAACCATAATAATCTAATGGCATGGTATAGGTCTCATACACCCATGTAGTGTGTATCATCAAGCATGACACTAAAAAGAAAACACAAATAATATATATCACATATATATTAAGTGTGCACATGTGAGAAAAAGAAATGCACAAGTGAGCAAATGTTAGTTAATGTAAATTGATATATCAAATATATAATTATATATTAAATAATCGAATCAACACTTGATTCAATAATCCGGCTATATCATATATAACTGACTAATATTATATGTATCCATTTATCGAATCAACATTTGATTCGATAACCCGGCTATATCACATATAGCCGACCGATATCACATATCGCGAGAATAGAATATGGTATCACATACTCGTATTATTCTCGGTCCCGCACATATCACATATGTGCTCCTACTTCGTTTTGCCTGAGCCATTAAACCACTGTGTAGGACTCTAAAGGCTCGTCAATACACCGACAGTATGTGATGATCATATTAAGCACCCACAAGCCGTCAGCGGTACTAGCTGGACGTAACAGCTACGCGGGTATTGAACGATCGGAAGAACAACAAGCAAGCCTGCTCATACTCGTATAAAGCCTGTCAGTAACACTACCGTACAGTCCGATCTCTTCGTCTGATATGTCGCATATCCCGTCTAGGGGTGGTAAACGTCAGACCCTAGTAACCGATAAGTCATGCCAATGTGAGGCCCATAACGGGTCGAAAAACTACTGATAACACTTACCAGTAGATCTCCTTATCAGCCCTGGCCAGGGACTTCCTGGTATAGCCAATCGAGCACAGTGCAACATCAACCCCCAGTACCGGGAGAGACAAAACCCCACCTATCGCTCATTGCCTCCATGTGATTCGGGACTGTACCTAAAAGCCACCATTTTGCACGTTCTCTTGAACGTGGTAAGGTGGAAATCAAAGCACAGTGGGAATCACATAAGACTCTATGATGATCTTAGGTCTACAGACTAACCTGTAATTATGTCACCTGAGAACTGTTATCTGACGATAGGTATAATACCCACTAGGAGTTCTCGGCGAGTTCGTTCAGTGTACCCAGTCTCCACTGAGCATCCGTATACCATCTTTGATGTCAAACACCAATGGATATGGGATCATCCATCACCTATTATATAGGTCAAGAAGCGTATACACCGGTCTACTCTGGAATATCGATGCCCTGTCTCAAAACACCCTCGACTAGGAACAATTAAAGGATGTACTTGTGGACTACCCTCGCCCCAGTAGTATGATCTCTATCATAGTCCTCGTAATCTAGTACACATCCTAAGGGCTTCATCAATATGTGAGAGCTAGACAGTATCACAATACAAATCTACATGTTAAGACAAAGAGCAACCAGATAGCATACTATCATGTCGAGCAAGAAAGTCCTCTCTATATATGTCCAAGAATCCACTATAATATACATCATATGTACAATAATGGCCTCTAGGGCATATACATAACTAACAATCTCCCACTTGCACTAAGGCCAGTTGTTGTAGTATCTCATACCCAACATCCCGAAGAGTTTCTCAAATTTTATCTGGGGTATGGCCTTCGTGAGTGGATCCACTGTGTTTTTCTTCGTGTCAACTCTCCTGACCTCGATTTCCCGGCGATCAACTATCTCCCGAATCAGGTGATACCGCCTTAGAATATGCCTGGATCTCTGATGGGACCTGGTTTCCTTGGCTAAAGCCACAGCTCCATTGTTATCACAATACATAGGTATTGGATGCTCGATGGATGAAACCACACTAAGTTCATTTATGAACTTCTTCATCCAGACAACCTCATTGGCAGCGATGTATTCAGCCTCGATCGTCGAGTCTGCCACGGTTTCCTGTTTGGAACTCTTCCAACAAACCGCCCCTCCATTGAGGGTAAAGACAAATCCCAAGACCGACTCAGAGTCATCCTTATGACTCTGGAAGCTCAAATCGGTAAAGGACTCCACTTGGAGTTCACCGTTATCATACACCAAGAACATCTCTTTAGTCCTTCTCAAGTACTTGAGAATATTCTTCAAAGCTGTCCAGTGATTCTCTCCAAGATCTGCTTGATACCTACTCACTACACATAGTGAGTATGCTACATCGGGTCTGGTACATAGCATCGCATACATGATAGAGCCTACTGCCGAAGCATAGGGTATCCATAGCATGCGAGCTCTCTCTAAATCAGTCTTGGGAGACATCTCTTTTTAGAGAGCGAGTCCTGTGATCGTGGGTAAATTCCCACGCTTGGAATCTTCCATACTAAACCTCTTGTTGGCTATAGTGCCCTCAAGTCAATTATTGGATTGCAGGTACGTGATATCAATGATTGAGGGAGGACCTATACCGGTAGAACAGTCTTACTCGAGATGATAGTATGTTATCTGGTTTGTCTTTATCATCGTGTACATTCTTTAGGTGACTATACAGATCACTATTACCTGTTGATAGAGCCCTTAGGATTCATGCTTGACTACCAGCAGTATGATGGCGATCATATTCATGGGAGCTGGGTGGTCTATAAGCACATCCTTAAAATGTCCCTAGTCGTGGGAGTTTCGAGACTGGGCATCGATACTCCAAGAGTAGACTAGTGTATACTGATCGAGACCCCGACGAGGGGCGGTGACCGGTCTCACAAGCCATTGGTGTTAGTTTGTTCACCTAAGATGTATACAGGTGCTCATTGGTTTATGAGTACACCGGAGGGACTCGCCGGGAACATGCTAGTTGGTATTATACCTATTGTCAGATAGCAGTTCCATGGTCACATGTGTACAGGTTAGTCTATCGACCTGAGATCATCATTTGTCTTGTGTGAGTTCCCACTGTGCTTTGATTACTACCCTACCACGGCTCAAAGGAGTCGTGCAAACATATTTTAGTTGGGTACAGTCCCGAGCCACATGGAGGCAGTGAGCGGATTGTCGGGGTATTCGTCTCTCCCAGTATTAGGGGTTGATTTCGCGGTTGTGAACGGGTGGCCATCACCAGAAATCCTTGGCCAAGGTAGTCGAGAATTACTTATCTAGGATCAGTAGTTTCTAAGGTGGTGATAGGCTTCATACCGACACTAAATGTCACGTTATTAAGGCTCTGACTTTATCCACCCATTAGACTCGATATGTGATACTCATAGACGAATGGACCGGACTGTACAGATATTGTCACTGTCCAGTTCAGTGGGGTTTTAGGATGAGTTTGCTCGTCGGCATCCCTTTCACTCAATACCTAGGTAGCCGTTACGTACAGCTAGCGCCGCTGACATGCTTGTGGTTGAACCCACTGCCAGCGTATTGACGAGTCTTTAGAGTCCCACTCAGAGGGTTTCCCTGCTTCGGGTGAAACGATGTAGAGGCCGTATTGTTTTACGGCAGGGTTCGATCATAAACGTGTACTTGTGCACGCATGATGTTCAGACGGATAATACTAGTGGGCTTTGGTTTAAGATGGATCCTCGTATTATAATTGTTGGATTATTTTTGTCTCATTGTATTCGTATTCTTCGGAATACGGATGCGAGTATGTATATACAGATAAGGGGTATACTTGTAATTTCTTACAAGATAACTTTTAGAAGATTACGCATCATCATGGTTTAGACCTTTTTGGATTAAAAGGTTATTGAGGTGTAGGATGAGGTGTTTTTTGCATTTTTGTGGCATGGCTAATTAGTGACCCATGGTTACTATTCTACCGTGATTAGGGTTTTTGTTTGTTGTGAGATTATGTTGACTTGTGTTTAAAGCCCATTCGGTAGTCCGAATCAAAACGAAATGCGTCCGAACCTTCGTGGGGAGTTAGAGCACCAAATTAACTTCGAGTCAGGGGGCCTAGAGGGGGTACCCTACCCCCGAGGCTACCATGAGGTGGCCAGGGGGTGAGGCAGACCCGAAACTGCCCAAGGTGGGGCAGTTTCGGGTCCCCACTGCCAAGACCACCTTGTGGTGGTCTTGGGGAGTGGGCCGAGCCATTCGTTCCCCTCTGAGGGTTCCCCGGGATGCCCATGCACCACCTCGCGGCTTCTCAGTTCAAACCGTGAGCCCGCGGGGTGTGCAAACATCTCAAACTTTCAGTTTTCAGAACTGTTTTTGTCGGCAGTTTTCGCACGACAAAAACGGCGTATTTCTAATGTCGCAATTTTTAGTACATACATTACTATCTGCGACCGTGAATGTCATTCGAGCGGTACAATTCATCTAACTTCTATATGTTCTATTCGACGGGTTTGCGAACGTGACATTCACGTTAATGTTCTGTGTTGTGCTGTGTTGTGGCTGGATCGTCTTGTGGATAGCTTTGGTGCAATGTTAGTACAGTTTAGTTTCATTTGTACATTTGATATTTGAGGGCGAGCATCCGACATGTGGACTGCCGTCACTTCCTGTTTGTATATTATTTGTTTGGGGCACGACCAGGTTGAGGTCGATGTCACCGTTGTACATATTTTCTTTTCTGTACTAGGATTACCCTGCGGTGGAGTGCACGGATAGCCGGGTTCTGGAGGGCAACGGGTCCGCATCTCATGGCGTTGCGACGGAGGGGGCCTCACTCTAGAATTGGCAGGCTATTCACCGCACTCGTAGGGGGTACATGTTGACCCAAGGAGGGGTGCTCAAGTTACCGGATTCCGTGAAGTGCCGGGTGGCCCATTCACTTTGATGAAGAGGGTTGCCTCACTTCCTGTTTTGGCAGGTAAACTGCCGCACTCGTATGGGTCTAAGTTTTCATTGCACAGGCTATCCACATAACCAGGGGAACGTCGGGTTTCACTTGCGGCTCAAAGGAAACCAGGGGCTCCCAGATTATCAGTATTGTTCTGTGATGCTTATCGCTATTCTGTGATGTTGCATATATCATGCCTGGAATGATTATTATATATTGTTATATATATACTAGTAGATGCTGTATATGTTTTGCACCCGCTCTAGTCCAGCCCCCGCTCTGTCGTTAGTTAAGTAATCTAACGGGTGATGACGGGGCCCAGTGGCGAATACGGATGGAATATACGTACATCATATTTTCGTTCTTTTTTGGTGTGATTAATTGATGGGACTGTGTTGATTCTGATCAATGAAAGGAAAACGAACCTATTCGATGTTGTTGGAACAATTTTCAAAAAGCTATTATTACAAGGATGTTTTCTTTTGTTTTGCACAGCGATATTCGGTTATGAATATCCAATACCTTATTCGACGAAGCAAGAGCCGAGATCCCTTCACCGGGAGTGACCTCTTGGGCAGAAGTTTGCGTCAGTGTAATAACTTCACTATAGTCGATTACTTTTTACTTTGCATCGAGGTATTCAGTTGGAATATCTTGCACCTTATTCTACGAGGAAAGAGCCGAGATCCCTTCACCGGGAGTGACTTCTTTAGCAAACGTTTTGGCCACAATATATTCGTAAAGCTATCCGGTTCCTTCAACGATATCAAGTTTATTACATTGAAGGTTTTTCGCCAAAAACCATTCGTAGCCCTCCGTCATTTCAGACGGGTAGCCCTTAGTATTCATGCTATGTTTGTTGGCCTTAGTCTAGACATAGTGTATGGTAGCTATTTGTTACTTTTCTGTTGCATAGATAGATGTGTTGGTTTGGGACAGTCGTACGGCCTTGTTGGCCTTTTTCAAGGGCGAGTACGGGTGGGTTCAAATTAACCTGGACAATGACGGGTAGAACTTGACATGTGACTTATGATTTGTTGGCCTTAGTCAAGGTCATAAGAGCATTGGGTAAAAATCACACCGAGTGTTTCTAAAGAAACTGAACCTTGCCAGGAATGCGCATACCTTCTGGAGTATGATAACTTGAGTGGATTCCATCAAGTTATCATGCGATGATAGTTGGATTCCGATTCCCACTGATCAGTTGGTTTACTCCTCGGGTGATTTTAGATGATCTCGACTAATTCTCCTTTGGGTTTGGAGGAGGATTCGAGGAAATAGTGGGAGCCATCCGGATTAGATAAAGTGACTAACCATTCTAATATAGGTTAGAGTGCACGCTGAGTGTTTCTTTTCTTTCTCTCTTTGGCAGCGACCATTGCCTGACCCTAGACTAGAACTCATGAACCAAGTTAACCGAACCTTCTTAAAACACACTGGCTTTTGGATTGCCAGAGTTGCATACTTCATTGCCACTCCTACTTTTACCTTTTGCTTTTGTCTGGAACATTCCGTATCACTACGAAGATCCACATTTATTGGATATGACCATCGTATAGTTACATACGAACTCGAAGAAACTTGTTTCAGGTTCTAGAATGGTTTCCGGTTCTGGAGAAATTGAATAGGTTTATTCAGTTTTCTTTTCCTTTTACCTTCTCTCAGGTTGTGAGGGTTCCTAGAATTAGGAAAGGGTACACCAATTGCGCTTATTGGATAGTCTTCTTCCAAACCATAGGTAGGTGCTGAAAGGTGGGGAAGGAAGAAAACCAATTAGCCTAAGTGTGGTGTACTGAAGATAAAAAGTAAAGACAAATTAAGGGATTAGAAAGAGGGAAATGTAAAATGCGACTGCTATCATTCATGTTGTAACCGTGTATATTATCGCCACTCCTACTTCACCTTTGAATTTCTCCAGAACACCCCGTATCACTATGAAGATCCACATTTATTGGATAATCTATCGTATAGTTACATACGAACTCGAAGGAACTTGTTCTAATTCGAGAATGGATTGCTCAGGAGAAATAGAATAAGGATTATTCAGTTGTCTTTTATCTTTACCTTCTCTCAGGTTGTGAGGGCTCTTAGAATTAGGAGAGTACACCTATTACGCTTATTGGATAGTCTTCTTCCAAACCATAGGCTAGTGCCGAATGGTAGGGAAGGAAGAAAACCATTTAGCCCAAAGGTGGTGTACAGAAGGTAATGAGTAAAGACAAATAAAGAGATTTAGAGAGATGGCAAGAAAATATATGGTCACAGTCATGAATCTAGATAATGGAAGAGGCATTAGTAGGAATACCCGGCTACCCCTTCATAACATTTTCATGTTTCAGATTCACTATGCGTTGTTAATTGAAAACTGATTTCCCAATTAGATCCTTACTCCAGGGTATGCATTTACCAGGTTTGATTATCACATTGATTGATCTCAAAAACTATCTATTAACCGCAATCAAGAATGGCGTCGCTTGTAGCTAGCCGGTGAGTACGGGTCGGTCCACAGGGATGTTGTGAATTTCCTAGTCGTGCTTACGAGTTAATTTCGAAGGGTGTTCGGAGTGATTATTAAATCTAAAAACTAAATCTATCTATACTAAGAGTATCTAGATCTAAATCTTTCTAGGGTCAGGTTTAGGAATGGTTTGGAAATGTAAATAAATGTCAACGCTTTCTATACCCAAATTAGGATCTAAGAGGAGTTATGGTAATTATCAATAAAGGGGATTAGATCCATTCGGGAAGGTGCTCCTTCCTCTAGGTTCTTGTCCTTCCTTTAGAGATCCTTACCCTAACCTCCATGGAAAACGCGCGCAACCGGGCCTTTATACGACGGTATCACCGCTACCTCGAGGGATAGGGTGCCGTAGGGCGCGGTGTGTGCGTGTATGCATGGAGTCCTATTGATTGTATGTGATGGGGAAGAAAGGGATGAGAGATCTCATCTCTCAAAAGCCTTCCTCAAAGCTAACATCTAAGGCAAGGAATTAAAATCTAAACTAGAGCAATTAAATAAAACTACTTACAGATGGCTCTCTCCAAATATCAACACAGGGTTGTCAGATCTGAATTCATGAATTGAAAAGAGGCACCGATGCTCTCCAAAATAATTCTAAAATTTATTAATGAAGGGAGGCATAGCCTTTACAATGATTTAGAGTTCCTATTTATAGAGGATAGGAAACCCTATGTTACAATTGATTCGCACGTCTACATTTACCAAAATATCCTTAGGAAGACCTAGTCAAAGTAGACTCCAAGCTTTGGTAAAATTTTATGTCTCTGTCTCTTTAAAAGGAAGTATTGGGCCTTAAAATTTCCTTTGTGGACTCTTCTGTCTTTGGGCTTCCTTATTATTTGGTTCTTTTATTAAAATAGCTTCTATGTTTCTTCCAGATCTCCAGTGAATAATTATGGTGGACTTTTAACCGTTCGCTTTGTAATCTTGGACCTTGCATTGCCTTGTACTTTGTGAATTTTATCTTAGATGTAGGCTTGATCAAGAGTCTTCTGTTTGCTGGTCAAAATCCACTTTTGTATCGTCTTTTCATCGTTTTCACTGTTTTAGATCCACGAACCTATAACCTGTAATATATAGCAGACATGCGTCAAAAGCACCTGTTTATTTATAAAACGAATAAGAATGGGGAATATAATAGTACATTATTATGGTGTGAACACACATCTGTATGGTTTTATAGATGATGAGTGGGAGTAAGATATTTGGAATTAGGTGATTATATCCTCATTATATCGGAATTCGTTGTAATTGGTGATATTTGAGGAAATCACCTGGGTTTTTGCCGGACGGCAAATATTTGGTTTTGAATATCCGAAGTTATGCACCAGTTTCAAACTGATATATCTGTACGTTTATTTTATAAAATGAGATATAACTTTTTGAAATTATGTCTTTGACATTTACCTATATCAGTTGATGGTTAGATAAGGAGCATTTAACAACGGTGTAATTCTTCTTAACCATAGTATAGTTTTCAACCTACGACGCATAGGGTTTGAGTTATTCAACTCAGGGAACTTATATAAAGTATTGTATGTTTTCCAATGTCCATTAGGACAAAGGGGTTGGTACTCGTACTATATTCTGTTTACTTGTGACTTCTTTAGTTTTTAGACAAGTATTTCGTAGAAATACAAGGTCCAAGTTTTGAGAAGTTATAGGTACAAGAATAAAGTAGAGAACCATGTGTTGCAAGTATCAGGATTCTTCAAAGTAATCGAAGATGTAGATACTTGTGTATGGTATTCAGTTGATTGTAATGGTTTTGAGAACTTGTTTCTCTTTCAGATTACTCATATTTGGATGCACTCCTAGTTGAGTAATGTTGATCGGCCACCTTCCATTTAGTTGACATGCACTGGAGACAGCTGCATGATTTGAATCTGGTTCCAATTAAATCAGTGCCTCTGTTTCTATATTGTTTATATATTGGTTCATATCTTAACGATGTTAAGGTATATGGAGTTTTCTGGCTTATGCTTAAAACCAGACTCTGGATAACTCAAGGCACGTTTCTGTAATGGCAGTTTGTGGGTTATCTCGGGTTATGAAGAGGGATAACTTTCTACCATCTGGAAGATCAACAGTGATATTGTTCTTGACTCGCCACAGTTTTAGTAAAATGGACTTTTTCAGAAAACAGTAATGGGAGTATGGTAGAACTGGAAGTGATTCCAGAACCATAAACGATTACTGAAAATTTAATAGAACCTAAAGATTCAATCGGGTTTGACATTCCATTAGCCACTCCGCAGATATGGTGGGTAACCTCAGGCGCCCGAGAGGTACTTCAGTATCCTCAAAGACGGTGACAGGGAGGTTCTTGTTTATCCAGACTTGTCATTGCTGCTGTTCTAGACTATGAGACCCGGCAGGAGGATGAGTATAGCGTCGTTCTAAACTAGCTTTAGAAGTACACGTATATATGACTCTGCCAGAGGGTTGTTGTAGTCAGTGCGAGCAGCGGAAGCATAGTGGACAAATAGCTTATGTCTATTTATAGACTAAAGCAGGTATAGCGGAGATAGATCATCTATTTTTGATGTGACAGTCATAGGCTTTGACTTCATCAGAATAGGAGATGGATCTGTTAAGAAGGTAGTAGGGTGTGATGTCCTGGTATTTGGATGACATGCACTATATAAGAAGTGAAATTCCTATACTACGATCGGTTATACTGTGGTGGTCACACAGTGGTTTTTTCACATTGGATATGGATAATATATCAGGCATTCTGGTAACTAGATCTATTGTTTTAGATCTAGATTTGGGTAGTTTCCCAATCTGGGTACTTTGACACTATTCTAAAGATGTTTTAGAATGGAAGACTCCTGGCATGGTGGTGTACCTACAGGTGATGGAGTCACCCACTCTAAAGGTGTCTTACAGACTAAAGGGGAGAGGTATGTGCATGATTGGCATATCACTTACTTAGGCAATTGAGTCAATCATGAGATTTCAAGTACCGGACCAGATGTTGTTTTTGCACTAGCTGCAATAAGTTGATATATTAATCCAATCCTGGAGAAACATTCGGAAGCAGTTTATGAACATAAGTGAATGTTCTAGGGATTTGGTAATGGCGGCCTCCTTTGGGAGACGGTTATCATTCCAGTCTTCCAAGGTGACCTGGATGACAGAGCGACTGTCAGAGTTTTAGTTTTACCTCTTTAAGAGGGGCAGTAGTTTGGACAGGTGGTCCAAGCGGATACGGAGTGAGGCATGGCTCGGGATACTGATTAAATTCAGTGGACGATACAGTCTAAGAAGTTTGCTGGATTTGGAGTTCATTTGTTAATTGGGTCACATCAGATATCCAGACATATTCTAAGACAGGTATTGCTCATTTCATGAGATGGTTTCCTCCGCGAACTTGAGAAAAAGAGAGGCATAGAAAGAAACATTGGAGTGGATCGACTCACTGAGGCTATTTCTCGAACGCAATAGTTTTACAAACAAGTTTTGTGAAACTGATTATTAGAGAAGTTGGGTGTTCGGTATCACACGGGCTGTGAGTATGCGACACCGCAATAATTGGCCTTAAGTGCAAATGGGAGATTGTTGGCTATAGTGCCCTCAAGTCAATTATTGGATCGCAGGTACGTGATTGCAATGATTGAGAGAGGACCTATACCGGTAGAACAATCTTACTCGAGATGATAGTATGCTATCTGGTTTGTCTTTATCATCGTGTACATGCTTTAGGTGATATTACAGTTCACTATTACATGTTGATAGAGCCCTTAGGATTCATGCTTGACTACCAGCAGTATGATGGCGTGTCACGATCCGAAACAGCACGTGACTGGTACTTGAATCATTTGATGTCTATGGGACCCCATCTAACTCAAGTAAGCCAAAAGCCCAGAAATCTAAACCATTTTAAATAAGAAGTGAAGGAAAACTTGTTAAAAGTTTGCATATAAATAACTTTGAAATTAATAGTAAACATTTTTAAAACATCAAGTCTTTTCCAAAAATTTCGGCAGAGTCTCCTTTGTAAATACTGGCCCCAAACGAATACAAACATGCATAATATACATAATGAATAAAGGCATCCCCAAGCGGTAGCTAGCTCTACGCCAATTGGCGGAAACAACTACGCAATGCAATATAATATACAACGCCGAAGGGCGAGTATCAAAACTCAGAAAGAAAACCAATATCCTCAAGAAAACTATAGTAATACAAGCGCGAATCTAAGGTCGAAATAATATACACTGGTCTTCTAAGTCTATCAATAATACAAGTCTGGTTGATGGAGTTACTAGATACAACTGAATAAATAAAAGTGCAACGGTGGTCACGATGCAAGTGACTCCACCTACCAAAATAATCACCTGGAAGGAAGCAGTGTGCCAGCAAGCCGCAACGAAACCTGTACGGCAAAATCTGCAAGAAACTGTGGCACAACGGGGGTGAGTTGCCAACTCGTGAGTAGAAAACATCACCGAGCAGAAATCGTATGTCTGACTCTATCCTAGGTCATACGATAGTAATATCCACAAAATAATATTGCCTGAAGCATATAAAATGGCAAGGGTAAACATCTATACATAAGTGTAATACCAAGTGCTCATGTCAGTGCCTCAGGTAACAACATATCATATATATGATGTATGAATGCATGAAAACAGAATACATCTAAATGAGAAAACTGTTTTCTTATATCAGTGAGAATTCTGTATAAAACTGAAATATCATTAATGAAATCAATAGAGAAACCGTGTCAAGCATCGACACACAAGATATATCCCAATATCTCAATATCTCGTGCTCCGGTAATCCGGACTGGCCCATATCATCAAATCTCACTATCTCGGGCTCCGGCAATTCGGACTGGACCCGGGCTCTGGCAATCCGGACTGCCCCAAATCATCAAATCTCACAACTACGTCGGTATACTCCGGATATCCGCCGCGTCACAACTAACCGTTCGGTAGTGCTCCCTTGCCAGTCTCAACGCCATCATCTGCGACTATCTTGCCCCGGAGTACCGCATCGGGTTCACCATGCACCCACAGACGGTTCCTCCTCCTTCTCAAATCGGGTGTATGCTACCGCTCAAGAGCCGAGAAAACTCATGGTGGACATATCTCATATCAAATCACGAGAAAACCACAGTTTCTATTTTTAGAAATGATAAATAGTTTATAAAATCCTTGCGGTTTCTCCAAATCAAGAAATCTTATGGAAAATCCGAATCCCATAATCAAAGTAAATAAACAGTGAATACCGGCAATAATCCTCATAATATTTCATGACAATGAATATACACATGCATGAAATATCACAGTAATAAATACAATGTCTAAGCTAGCATATGAAGGCAAGCGCACTAGTACAATGTCGAAACTATCAGCTAGTAATTTATACCTGTAACAACCGAGCCCAATGCAACTAGTTTCTGTTACCGTATGAATAATGTATGGTATTTATTTCATTGATCCTACTTAACTGTTGTTAGTTGTAAATTTTACCCGACAATTCATTTCTGCATATAACAATTTAAGGCATCTAAAATAAATTTAAAAATATTCATCATGGCATGCTTGAAACCCCTAACCCTGTTGTAGCGTCCGTGCATCGTGTTCTCGTCCCGTTCAGTGAAACGGGCAAGTTTGGACGGCTATGCGCACGTACGTGTGTCCGTTTTGGGGGTACTCTTTTTGATCAAAAAATACTTCATTTTAAATTTTGGATCCCGCCTAAAATTTTCTTATTTCAATTTCAATTTTTTGGACGCGACTTGGGCGCAATTTGGAAATATTTTACTTTGCGCCAAATCCCAATTTCTAATATATTTTAAACCGTCGAATATTTTTTTAAAACCATATAATATTTTCCTATTTCTAAATCTTTATTAAATTTTTTCCTAACCCCACAAATCTTTCAGCCAATCATTTCCTCTCTAAAACTCCTGGGCCCCACCTTTTCCTACGTCTCTCTCTCTCTCTCTCTCTTTTCCCTCAAGCTCCAATCCAATTTTCTCCCTCCTCTCGATCTCTCTCCCCTCTCTATCTCTCTCCTCTCGCAATCCCTCTCTCTCTCCCCGTCTCTCTCTATCTCTCTCTCCCCACTATATATTATTCTCTTCCTCCTCTTTCTTTTTCTTTTCACGCAGCAGAAACCCAAACCCCGTGAACCCTAGCCGCCTCGTCCTCCCTCGCCTTCGCCCCAACGTCGACGCTATCATCGCCGGCCTTCTCGCCCCCTCGCCTTCGTCATCCCCACCGCACCTCCTTCTTTCATTCCCATTCTTCCCGAGCACCTGCACGAGGGAACTGCGCACCCCTGCAGACGTCGGCGCCGCGGAAAATCGCTGCCGACGACCCGTCTCCGTGCCCCTGTCCCTCGCGCACACCCCTCCGTGAGTGATGCTTCCTCTCCTCTTCTTCTTTCTCCTTCTCTCTGTCCTTCTTCTCTTTTCTCATGGGTTTTGTCACTGCCTGTAGGTGGTCGGCCGGAGATCTGTCGATGCCGTCGAACGTCGCGACCTCTTCACCATCCACAGTAAGAATCATTCTCTCATCTCCATCATCCTTCCCCTATTCTTTTCTTCTTTCTTGCATATTTGTATCGTGGGTCGCTTACTGTTCATTTGTTTGCCGGAATCCGGTGATGCAGACGACGATTAATGACGTTCCAGCGTGGTACCCTGACCCGTGTGGCTTCACTATTCATCGTTTGGGTTCATTCCGTGAACCGTGCGCCCGTCGCGAGTTTCCCCGCCGACGTTTTACATTCCGTTTTCCCGATTCGCGACCCATCGAGGCAAGTACCCCTTGCTACATGCTAAATAATATTTACATATACATTGATGACATCCTAAACCTGCAGTTTAACTTTAGCACTATAATTTCCCACTTTTCGTGTTCAATGTTATTATATATCATTACATCCATAAAATTCTTAAACTGGTTAAAATGATTTAACGGCCCTAACTGTCATATTGTATTCTTATAATGTTGATAACACCTCTGAAACACAATTGATAACTGTGCTGCAAAATTAATCGAAGCTTCTTTATTGTTTAATTCGTTGCTTAAATTTATGTTGTTGATGACCATGCTTGATTATGTAACTGAGTATGAGCACACCTATGATATCGTTTACATCTTGAGCTGACTTACTACATACATATTGATTGACCCGACATGGTACCATATACACTGCTTGACTTGACCTGATGTACCATGACTTGACCCGTTACCTGATCTTGTGCCTAATGCCATCAAACCTGACATATAATCCACATGGACCGTTCCTGTTGTCTATCCAGACAAACATGTTTACCTGATCCTGTGTTGGCATTAGTTCTTGATTACGGAATACCTCACTTGACATACACATATAACTTGGGGGTATGGGAAAATCAAAGGTGAAACCTGACTTGTAACTCAATAGTTCGCTACTTGTTCTGATCAGTTTTAGAGGCTAGGCCAGCCTTGGAATGATGCTGCTAACATCATTCATCTGTACATATTCATGTTTAGTGCCTAGCGGCATGTCTCGGTTTCAGCCCGAGAATCTGGGGCCGTAGTCCCGGGTATGAACGGAATACTATTGAGTTACATCGATGATTCATCAATTGATTTCAAAGACTTTAGAACAGAAACCTGATAGAACAGTTTAGTTTACCCACTTCACACTACCCTGCACTGCCCTGATTTATATTATTGTTACCCTTGCTTTATTCATGTTTATATTCGCATTGCCTGTTACACTGTTCATATGTTATTACCTGATGACATGACGCGCTGACGTCTGGGTTTTGCATGGCCCAGATTCTGTACCGCTGTTGCAGTCCGAGCAGGAGTTCTTCAGCCAACAGGCTGAGCTGTGAGTGTCAGCAGTAGTTAGTTTTTTCTTTCCTGCATTTTATTCGTGATGTGAGCCCGCATTATGGGACATACATTCCAGTTATTCTGTATTGGATCTTTCGCTTCCGCATTTTATTATTTTTTACTCATGTTATCTTGGATTTTGGACATGTTTAGATAGTTTTATTTTGTTCTTGATATCTCTACAGCCGTAATGTGACTGTGGATGGATACTTCCTACCCACAGGTAGCCTGGTTGGCTATGTCACATGCCCACTTTAGCGTACTCTGGGAAGCGGGGCATGACATGGTTCTTTTTGGTATCAGAGCCATAGGTTAGTCGGGTTGATTCTTTTTGTAGTTGTGTATTGTACCCAATACACGAATCAGAATACCCGTGTTTAGGAAACATGTCCTGCCACCTTGCCGTTTTGCCATTCTTGAATCACATTCTTCCTGATTATATCTTTTCGATGTGCAAACTTCCTTTGCATATCAACTCGAAAACCTGATTCCTTGTTATCTCTAGGACTTAGGCGACTTGAGTGGAGTTATGTAATTGTGGCTATGATACCGCGGCATAGTTACAATGCGGTACTCTATTTAAGTAACTTGGAGTTCTAGCCTTGATCTATATTTTGAATCTATCATCATGCTAATGTTGGGTGTTTTGGTTTTAGGATTATGGCAGATAAGAATTTGAAGACGTACCAAAGGCGTGTGGACGAAGCTGCCATGCTTGGAGTGATAAGGGGAATGCTGGAGAATCAGAAAAGACAGACCGAGTTGATCTAGCAGCAAGCGGAATCGTTTCAGGAAGGTTTGCAGATCGTTCAGCAGTCTGTGAACAATGTTGGAGCTAAACCAGTTGACCGAGTAGGGACCGTAGCAGATTTCAGACGTTTGGGTCCGTCTACATTTACTGGTTTGGAGGAGACATTGCCAGCGGAGCAGTGGCTAGTTGACACAGAGAACTTGCTTATTGCGGCACAGATTCCAGATGAGAAAAGAGTTGATGTGGTACGCATTTAGTTAGTGGACTACGCCCGAGAATGGTGGCTTGTGGAAGAGAACAGCTTGCCCAAGCCGATCAAGTGGGTGGATTTTTCAAAGAGTTTCCTAGAGAAGTTCTTCCCGCGGACTGCACGGGAGGAAATGGAAGAGAAGTTCATAGGGCTAAAACAGAAGGGAGCACCCGTAGATGTGAATGCAGCAGAATGGACAAGACTCAGTAGATTTGCTGGACCTTTAGTTGCCAACGATGTAGACAGGGCACGGAGGTTCATGCGCAGCTTGGATGTGGACATCCGGAGGCAGATTGTCTCCCTGGGTTTGACAACTTTCTTACAAGTACTTGCGGCAGCCCGAGAGCAGCAGAGTTTATCTGGGATGAAGGGGAGTTTGCAGCAGATAGCAGTTGCGGTAAGGAAGGCAGCATTTGTACCAAACCGAGCTCAGGGTCATAGAGGTATTCCAGTGGACCGTCGAGGTGTAGCACGCATGAAGAAGCCTGTTGTCATCGATCGAAGAAAGAACATGACTTGTAACTACTGCAATTTACCTAGCCACGTGCAAAAGGATTGTCGAAGGAGGATGTGACTCTGTTTGGTTTGTGGAGCGGCAGATCACGCTGTTAGTGCTTGTCTGTCGAAGCTTCGTACGAGGGATGATATTCAGAAGCCTCCGCAGAGACCGTTCCAGGACAGAAACAGCTGACTTAAGGACCTAATCAAGCTCGAGCTTTTACCTTGACAGCTGAAGAAGCTAAGGCGTCAGGAGAAGTTGTTTCAGGTATTCTACTCGTTCATGGTTTTCCCGAATTAGCGTTATTCGATTCTGGTGCATCCCATTGTTTTCTGTCATCCAAGTTTATAACTACACACTCGATTGCCTGCACGACCCTGTCTAGTTTCTGGGACATACACACAGGGAATGGGAAAATCATAGCTAGTAGGGAATGTAAAGATTGTACAGTTGTTGTGTGCGGATGGGAGCTTTTTGCAGATTTCTTGGTGATTGATACGGGAAGCTACGAAGTCGTCTTATGAATGGAATTTTTTGGCACTTTCCACGCTCACATTGATTGTAGGGAAAGAAAAGTAATTTTCCAGATTCCCGGACATCCCGAGTTTAGCTTCACTGGAGGAAGCAGTTCTGTCGGGCCAGTCGAGTTTAGGGCTAGGCCGACAAACAATATTCTTGCATCAATGGAAGTTGATAAAAGTGAAGAGCCGGCTGTTGTTCGCGATTTTATGGACGTGTTTGAAGATATATCGGATTTACCGCCGAAGCGAGATGTCGAGTTCGCAATTGATCTTATTCCTGGTGCAGCACTAGTATCTAAAGCGTATTATCCAATGGCACCAGTGGAGTTGGAAGAAGTCAAGAAACAGGTTGCCGAATTGCTTGAAAAGGGTTGGATTCGAAGCAGTAACTCGCCTTGGGGAGCTCCAGTTCTTCTAGTTAAGAAGAAAGATGGCACGAGAAGGATGTGCATCGACTATCGAAAATTAAATCGGGTGACTGTTAAGAACAAGTACCCGATCCCTCGCATTGGAGAACTTTTTGAGTAGCTAAGTGACGCGAGGGTATTCTCGAAGCTGGATTTGCAATCCGGATATCATCAGGTCCGAGTGAAAGCAGAAGATATTTGCAAGACGACATTCCGAACTCGGTATGGACATTACGAATACTTAGTGATGCCCTTCGAAGTAACGAATGCGCCGGTAGTATTCATGCACTTGATGAACCGAATCTTTTCACCATTCTTGGATCAGTTTATTGTGGTATTCATTGAAGATATTCTGGTTTACTCGAAGAATTTTGAAGAGCATGCAGAACATTTGAAGATCGCACTGCAGACGTTGAGACAGGAGAAGTTATATGCGAAGATGAGTAAGTGCGAGTTTTGGCTGGAGGAAGTAAAGTTTTTGGGGCATGTTGTGTCTGGCGATGGGATCGCCGTCGATCCCGAAAAGATTGCAGCAGTTCATGATTGGCCAATTCCAAAGAATGTTGCGGAGATAAGAAGCTTTCTTGGACTCGCCGGATATTACAGGAGATTTGTGGAGAACTTTGCTCGTCTGGCGGAGCCGTTGACCAAGCTTACGCGCAAGGAGGTACCTTTTGTATGGACGGATAAATGTGCGTTAGCTTTTGAGACATTGAAGCAGAAGTTGATAACCGCCCCTATTCTGACCGTGCCAGACGATTCCGGAGGATTGGTGATTCACAGCGACGCATCTAGGAAAGGATTGGGATGTGTTTTGATGCAGCATGGGAAGGTTGTAGCGTACGCATCAAGACAGTTGAAGACCCATGAAAAGAATTACCCAACTCATAGCTTGGAGCTTGCAGCTATGATTTTCGCTTTGAAGATTTGGAGACACTACCTTTTGGACGAAATGGTCGAAGTTTTTACTGATCATAAGAGCTTGAAGTATGTGTTCACGCAGAAGGAGCTTAATATGAGGCAACGTAAATGGTTGGAGCTGATGGCTGACTACGATCTTGATCTTAAGTACCATCCGGGAAAGGTTAATGTCGTGCCGGATGCGCTTAGTCGGTTACCAGCAATTCAGGTGTTAACTAGGCAGAAGGAGCTCGTTGAAGATTTTCGAAGATTTGACTTGGGGGTTGTGCTACCGCATTCTACGGGACAGTTGATGCAGCTAGAAGTACATTCCTCGTTGATCGAGAATATTAAAGCAGCGCAATCACAGGATCTTAGATTGCAAAAGTTTCAAGAACAGGTTGAAGCTGGACTACGAACAGATTTATTGATCCACGAAGATGGTTCGTTGAGGTATGGTAGCCGTTTGTGTGTGCCAAAGGGAGATATTCATGAAGAGCTTATGAAGGAGGCACACAGTTCAACTTATTCTGTACATCCAGGAGGCACAAAGATGTACCGAGATATTCGACAGCATTTCTGGTGGGAAGGCATGAAGCGGGAGATTGCTCGCTTTGTGGTAAAGTGCTTGGTGTGTCAGCAAGTTAAGGCTGAACATCAAAGGGTTGCTGGTTTATTGCAACCACTTCCGATTCCTCAGTGGAAGTGGGAACATATAACCATGGATTTCGTGACGGCTTTACCGTGGAGTCCAAAAGACAACAATGCTGTATGGGTTATTATTGATCGATTGACCAAGGCAGCTCACTTTATTCCTTTTCGGGTTGGTCAATCAACAGAGACTTTGGCGGAGCGGTACATGCAGGAGATTTTAAGATTGCAAGGAGTACCGGTGAGTATCATGTCCGATCGGGACACTCGGTTCTTATCACACTTTTGGCGGAGTTTACAGGAAAGTTGGGGACTCGATTGAAGTTTAGCACAGCTTATCATCCTCAAACTGATGGTCAGTCAGAGAGAACAATCCAAACTCTTGAAGATATGGTGAGAGCATGCATGTTGGACTTCAAGGGGTCTTGGGAGGATCATCTACATTTGGTGGAGTTTTCTTACAACAACAGTTTCCAGGCAACTATCCAGATGGCTCCATTTGAAGCTTTGTATGGTCGTAAATGCCGTTCACCTGTGTGTTGGGACGATGTCAGTGAACGAAGATTGTTGGGACCAGATTTGGTTGTGCAGTCAGTTGAGAAAGTTAACACTATCAGAAATCATATGGAAGCAGCTCAAGACCAACAGAAAAGTTAGGCTGATACGTCGAGAAGACCTCTAGAGTTCGTCGTGGGTGATTTGGTATTCTTGAAGATATCACCGACTAGAGGGGTGATTCGTTTTGGAAGTCGAGGAAAGCTCAGTCCTCGATTTGTTGGACCCTTTGAGATCTTCGAGCGTGTTGGTGAGGTAGCGTATCGTTTGGCGTTACCGCAGTCCTTAGCGAATGTGCACGATGTGTTTCACGTATCTTAACTCCGTAGGTATGTTCAAGATGAAACGCACGTTTTGGATCATTCGGAACTGACGGTACGAGAAGACTTGACTTTCGAGGAGCGACCGGTTGAAATCGTGGATCGAAGGGAAAAGGTTCTTAAGAACAAGGTGATCCCTCTTGTGCTTGTTTCTTGGGGTAATAGCTCGCATGGAGAGTCCACTTGGGAACGAGAAGACGAAATCCGGCAGAAGTTTCCTCATCTTTTCTTGTAGTTATTTGTCGTTTATCTTGTATTCTTGGAATTTCGAGGACGAAATTCTTTTTGTATTTGGGTATAATGTAAAAACCGAGCCCAATGCTACTAGTTTCTGTTACCGTATGAATGGTGTATGGTATTTATTTCATTGATCCTACTTGACTGTTGTTAGTTGTAAATTTTACCCGACAATTCATTTATGCATATAACAATTTAAGGCATCTAAAATAAAATTAAAAATATTCATCATGGCATGCTTGACACCCCTAACCCTATTGTAGCGTCCGTGCATCGTGTTCTCGTCCCGTTCAGTAAAACGGGCGAGTTTTGACGGCTACGCGCACGTACGTGTGTCCGTTTTGGGGGTATGCTTTTTGATCATAAAATACTTCATTTTAAATTTTGGATCCCGTCTAAAATTTTCTTATTTCAATTTCAAATTTTTGGACCCGACTCGGGTGCAATTTGGAAATATTTTACATTGCGCCAAATCCCAATTTCTAATATATTTTAAACCGTCGAATATTTTTTTAAAACCATATAATATTTTCCTATTTCTAAATCTTTATTAAATTTTTTCCTAGCCCCACAATTCTTTCAGCCAATCATTTCCTTTCTAAAACTCCTAGGCCCCACCTTTTCCTACGTCTCTCTCTCTCTCTTTTCCCTCAAGCCACAATCCAATTTTCTCTCTCCCCCTATATTTTCTCCCTCCTCTCGATCTTTCTCCCCTCTCTATCTCTCTCCTCTCGCAATCCCTCTCTCCCTCCCCGTCTCTCTCTCTATCACTCTCCTCTCTCTCTCCCCGTCTCTCTCTCTCTCTCTCTATCTTTCTCTCTCTCTCTCTCCTCTATATATTCTCTTCCTCCTCTTTCTTTTTCTTTTCACGCAGCAGAAACCTAAACCCCGTGAACCCTAGCCGCCTCGTCCTCCCTCGCCTTCTCCCCAACGCCGATGCCATCATCGCCGGCCTTCTCTCCTCCTCGCCCTCGTCATCCCCACTGCACCTCCTTCCTCCTTTCCCATTCTTCCCGAGCACCTGCACGAGGGAACTGCGCACCCCTGCACACGTCGGCGCCGCCGGAAATCGCTGCTGACGACCCGTCTCCGTGCCCCTGGCCCTCGCGCACACCCCTCCGTGAGTGACGCTTCCTCTCCTCTTCTTCTTTCTCCTTCTCTCTGTCCTTCTTCTCTTTTCTCATGGGTTTTGTCACTGCCTGTAGGTGGTCGGTTGGAGATCTGTCGACGCCGTCGAACATCATGAACTCTTCACCATCCACAGTAAGCATCATTCTCTCATCTCCATCCTCCTTCCCCTATTCTTTTCTTTATTCTTGCATATATGTATCGTGGGTGGCTTACTGTTCATTTGTTCGCCGAAATCCGGTGATGCCGACGACGATTAACGACGTTCCAGCGTGGTACCCCGACCCGTGTGGCTTCACTGTTCATCGTTTGGGTTCATTCTGTGAACCGTGCACTCGTCGCGAGTTTCCCCGCCGACGTTTTAAATTCCGTTTTCCCGATTCGTGACCTGTCGAGGCAAGTACCCCTTGCTACATGCTAAATAATATTTACATATACATTGATGACACCCTAAACCCGCAGTTTAACTTTAGCACTATAATTTCCCATTTTTCGTGTTCAATGTTATTATATATCATTGCATCCATAAAATTCTTAAACCGGTTAACATTAACTGTCATATTGTATTCTTATAATGTTGATAACACCTCTGAAACACAATTGATAACTGTGCTGCAAAATTAATCGAAGCTTCTTTATTGTTTAATTCGTTGCTTAAATTTATGTTGTTGATGACCATGCTTGATTATGTAACTGAGTATGAGCACACCTATGATATCGTTTACATCTTGACCTGACTTGCTACATACATATTGATTGACCCGACATGGTACCATATACACTGCTTGACCTGACCTGATGTACCATGACTTGACCCGTTACCTGATCTTGTGCCTAATGCCAACAAACCTGACATGTAGTCCTCATGGACCGTTCCTGTTGTCTATACAGACAAACCTGTTTACCTGATCCTGTGTTGGCATTAGTTCTTGATTACGGAATACCTGACTTGACATACACATATAACTTGGGGGTATGGGGAAATCAAAGGTGAAACCTGACTTGTAACTCAACAGTTCGCTACTTGTTCTGATCAGTTTTAGAGGCTAGGCCAGCCTTGGAATGATGCTGCTGACATCATTCATCTATACATATTCCTATTTAGTGCCTAGCGGCATGTCTCGGTTTCAGCCCGAGAATCTGGGGCTGTGGTCCCGGGTATGCACGGAATACTATTGAGTTAAATCGATGATTCATCAATTGATTTCAAAGACTTTAGAACAGAAAACCTGATAGAACAGTTTAGTTTACCCACTGCACACTACCCTGCACTGCCCTGATTTATATTATTGTTACCCTTTCTTTATTCAAGTTTATATTCGCATTGCCTGTTACACTGTTCATATGTTATTACCTGATGACATGACGCGCTGACGTCTGGGTTTTGCATGGCCCAGATTCTGTACCGCTGTTGCATTCCGAGCAGGAGTACTTCAGCCAACAGGCTGAGCTGTGAGTGTCAGCAGTTGTTAGTTTTTTCTTTCCTGGATTTTATTCCTGATGTGAGCCCGCATTATGGGACATACATTCCAGTTATTTTGTATTGGATCTTTCGCTTCCGCATTCTATTATTCTTGACTCATGTTATCTTGGATTATGGACATGTTTAGATAGTTTTATTTTGTTCTTGATATCTCTACAGCCGTAATGTGACTGTGGATGGATACTTCCTACCCACAGGTAGCATGGTTGGCTATGTCACGTACCCACTTTAGCGTACTCTAGGAAGCGGTGCAGGACAGTACCTATGACTAGTGTTTTCTAATGTGTACGTGACATGAAAATTGCCAATGATGATTTGTGTGAGCCGGCAAGCAGGTGTACGTGGGGCATAAGCATCATCGGTAATGGTGCCGGTGTCCCGACAGCATGGGTTCATAATAACTAATGAAAACACAAATTAGCATGCAATGCGATGCGAACAGCAAGAATATACAGAAAATGAATAATAACGCAACATATTAGAATATAAATTTCTAAGTACGAGTCATACAATTTTGGCATTTAAAACAGCACAAATCGTGGTTTTTTGAAAATATGGCATGTCTTTAAAATACTCACGATTCGTTAGTTTTGGAAATAAGTATGACTCGAGCCCAAATCTACGATCTACTAAGTAAACTACAGGACAAGCTAAGAGACTAACCAAAGAGGTAAGGAAATCCACCTAAGTCCGAGTCGATACATATATCTAGTAGTCGGTGATCCCGCCTCAATAGCGTCACGTACGATAAAATATATAATACGACATTCTCGAGTCGAGAGTGCGGATAAATCATCATATTTATACATTGTACGGTAAAATCCGTCGTACGGCATCCCAAAATTGGGGTACGGGTCAATTATCACATATAACACATCATATATCTGGTATCATTATCATCGTATTCTGAATTAGGGGTACTGATCTAAAGTCTAGTACATCCGATACCATCAAACATACACACACACACACACATCCGCGTGTGTATGCAAATACATCGCCCAACGATCCGCTATAACAACGCGTCGTGTCTCATCACACGACCCAAATTGCATCACCAATCTCACGGCATCATGCCCAATCCTATCGACTCATCTCCAAGTATCATATACTATCCTCATCATACGTGTATACGTATATATATATATATATATATATATATATATATATATATAGATATATATATATATATAGCAACACATCCACATACGTACATACATACATACATACATATATATATATATATATATATATATATATATATATATATATATATATATATATCATATACACCAAAACATAACCCGTGTGTGCATGTGTGTGTATGTACACCTATACTCTAGGGTTCGCGACTAAGAACTATACAATAAGCGCTATTCCAAATTACACTAAAATTAACCTGTGAACACCTAAAGCCTATCTTGATAATCATCCACGTATCACAGTGCACATATAAATATATAACATATCATATGCTACACTACGAACTGTGGGGGTGCTATACGCCATTCACCCGACTTCCCCCGTAGATATATATCTACTCACCGGATACTTGCTTACCGAAGTCGAGGTCTCCATTCTCTTCCTCGTCGTCCGAAGTCTACGCAGAGGTACCTACAATTCAATGAATATCGTATCATAAACGAGAATCAAATTCGAAAAATCCGGTACGGCATACGAAGGGTACATAGGTTAGAACCTACGGACTACGCATGCAAGAAAGGCTAAAAAAATCCTCGATGTTGATGTACAAATGTTAAACCATCAAGTTAAAACCAAAATACCAAAACCAAAGTTAAAACGAAGTCGAAAAACGAAACAGCAACACAAGAAAACACCTCCAGATTTTGTTTCAGGTGAAATTGGCCAATTCTGCATATATTGGGGGCCTAATTTAAAGATAAGGGAACCACATGCAAAGCACGAAGCCCAGGGGCCAAGTCCTGGCCGCAATCTGCGGCCAAAAGGCAATAATTGGCGGCCATATCTAGGGGTTTGGGTCTCGTGTGTTCAAGGTGGCTTCTAGGTCACCTAAACACATCTTAGTAATCGTTAATTAATTTTCAGGTGCCCCGGGTCATAGCAGATCCCTAATTATCATCACAATTCCCACAATCATCCGAAATCTGGGTTTCTAAGTTTGGGTTAAGGGGTTTTAGTCTCAGGTTTTGTCCTGAATTCTAACTCTAGAGGGGTTGTATGGCCTATTCTAACCCCAATTTACACTTCACAACTCATAAAATCCCCTAACATCTTCTTGGAATTTTCAACCATCACTTTTCTACACTTAAACACTTCTAAACTAAATTAGATAATAAGGTAATTGAAATACTACCCTAATGATGAAAGAATTACCACATTTGGCAACTCAAGAATTTTCTTGAGTTGCCCCAAGTCTTCAAAATCCAATTTTTCTAGATCCACCATGCTTGTAGTGAGCTTGTGCAAGATTTTTGTGAAGGGGATGCATGGTTTTAATGTATTTTTGGGGTTGTTGTGAGGTGTAGGAGGAGGTGGAAATGGAGGGCAGCCATGGGAGAAAAAAGGAGGGAAAATAATGAAGGGGATGAAGAATGAAGCCAAGTCAAAGACCCCTCACCACTCTATCTTCTCTCTCATGCCCATACTTCTTTCTTTATTCATTTCTTTTCTTTTTTGTTTTCCTTTTTCTTTTAAAACCCAAAACCCCAAATATATAATAAAAGTAAAACAACATGCCAAGCACAATTAAGGATTTAAACCAAGTTTTCAAATAAATTCGGTCCCCGAATTTAAATTTAAACCCCTCAAATACTAAAACATTTCAGTAAAATGATCAAGTCGTCGGGGCTCCGAAATCATAGTACATAAAACATATCGTAGCGCAATGCATGCGCATGGAAACGAGTATATAACTCAAAATCAAAACTCCGTCAAGCATCCCGCAATCATCGGAGTTATGGGGAAGATACCAATGTCAAAATCCAATACGAAAACCAACATAATATACTCAAGACTAAAATATGTACATAGTATGCATCGTTGTAAACTTGTCAAAACATCTGAAAGAAATGCATGCCAAACCGTTTTCAAGTCGCTGTGCGATGCACGTATCATGGCACAAGTAGCGGGCGTTCATTATGAGAAAATAATTATATATATATCCTTTGTTTAACATACACGTCCCGCCGTTTTTGAAAATAATTTAGAAGGGTTTCCTTTGTAAATTGTTTCGTGTCATCTTGGACACATAGGAAAAATATTAAGACTGTAGCTCATTCTTGGAAATCCCTTCGAAAACTATCGATGCAAACAAAAACACATGCAGGTACTGTCCTCTGACTAGTCCTTCTCAGCTACTATACCAAATGGTAAATATCATAAAACATACTGCTCGAAAAGAAACCAATCCCAAAATGTGTATAAGGATGCCACGTGCGTCTGGTGCGCACAGAAATCGAAATCAATGAATGTGCCATACATGTGCACAGAAACAAAATCTAAGTGCAACGGGTGTGCACAAAAACACCTGTCAAGGGCAACGAGTGTGCCTGACAACAATATCAGGTGTATCTGATATGCACGAATAATCCCGATTTAGTGCATCTGGTGTGCACCAAAGTCGCATCAAGCGTGTCAAATATGCACAAGAATTCAACTCAAGTGCACAAGGTGCACGAAAAACAATATCGAATATCACAATCGAAATCGACGGTATACAACAAACATCAATCCAAATCAGGTATACCGTGACATATAATCTCACAACTACGTGCATCAGTGTGCACAAAATCGAATCAAAGTACTAAAAGTACATGAAATAAAAATCAAACAACTCTAATGACATCATGTCGATGTCGAGTGTAACTGTGGTGCACAAAACCTTAATCATGTAATAAATCGTCCATAATACCAAAATCCAAAATAATGGACACGTGATATTCGAATCACCAAATCGCAAGTCGTAAACACTGTCGTCGATGTGTCTTTCCTTCCCAGTCGAGAAGGTGTCGGTGCGTCCAAAGCTAGCAGAGCAAGATATCTACTTGCCTCCTGTTCATGGCCTGGCGCCTGGTGTCCTTAGGCTCTTGTCTCTCACTGTGAATTGCTAGTTACATAGCTCCTCGGCTCATGACCCAATATGGAACGACGACGGAAACAGTTCCGCTCTGGCACATCCTCTAAAGATCTCTGGCCAATTATCATGGTCACTTATAACATGTCTCGTCGTTGCTGCCGAACTATGGCCTACTGGGTGTGCGTAATACGACCAATCCTTGGTCCAAGTCTTCTCGTTTAGTATTTCCAGAAAGATCTTGTCGAGGTCTCTCCCAAATCTCGTTTCTGCTGAAATGCCCGGAAGTTATCACCCTTTACTAAATCTAGTTCTTGTTCCGGAACGGCTGCATACTAATCACGACTCCTTCTGGAAGATATATCTATATTCAATGCCTCTGCATGCGTATCACATCTCTGATGTCAACGGACAGGAACGTCATCTCATCAAAATCTCGTACGAACCTCTTACTCCACTTTTCTCTAATGTCGACTGATTCGGACTCGTCTCTTCATAGCTGTATGGACTGCGCTATAACGGCTATACTTATACCTAGAGTCTCCCAAGTAATGTATCCCATCACATGATATCCGGACGACATCGAACTTTTCGATCGATTCATCAAAGTCCCATAATTTCCCGAGAGTTCAACACTTGAGCACAGTTTAATAATATCCAGTACATGCCACAGTACCTATGGACCAGCCGTAGAAGGGCAAACCCAAGCCTCATTAACGGCACCGCGGAACTGCCGCAAACCATAAGGTTCAAAAGCGTTTTTGTGGTCATTATGTCGAGTTAGGGTTTCATTCTTCTAGAGGGTCCACAGAATTACTTGCATGTTTTTCCGAATACCTTAAACTTGGAAAAATGGGTATCTGACATTCGTTCATTTTTATCGACTCTCAACGTACCTGCATGAAGTCTTCTCTAGCTGGAATCAATCAGTCCGATGACCTCGCATCGGGGTATGCAAACGAACCACATGTCCTAGTCATTCATCCTTGGGTGACTAGCGATCTTCTACCATATCTCTAAGTATAAACTCGTGCTGCAATAGCTTCAAACATCGGAGGCGGTATCTTATCAATCGCAGCAACATTTGGCTCATTCGTCCGCACGCTAAACAATGCCTCAATCATCAAGAACAAATGGTGCATCGACGGTCATCACGTTCTAGCCGGCCTCTAACTGTGGCCTAGTCTTCTGGTGCTGATCTGCACGTTCGAGAAATTTGTAAAAGCAATCAATCAACGCTCATGTCACGAAAAACACAATAAAACAACACATCTATGTTATCGTGTGTCACCAGAATTACGCCCTGGTCAGTCCTCGTCCAAGACGAGCTCATGCTAACCGCAATTCTAGCCGCAGCTCTCTCGCCTATGTAATCATGGTAACAAAACCACCAACCGATATCGATGAGGATAGATTATGGGAATGAATATAATGCGGTGGAAGGAAATGTACATCTTAAGGCTTCTTAAGCATAGTAGCGTATCGTAAGTATGACGCGGAACATATACACGGTACGTCACTCTACTTAAGTTACCTACTCTATCAACCAAGGTTAACCTATGCGACGAAAGTTCGGGTCTAATACCCCCTCGACCAAGTCTAAGTTCCGTAAGGTCAAGCCTAGGTTCCGAATATAAATATATGCCCTAGACTCCGCATAGTCAAACATAGACTCGAACCAAGTTTAAACCTAGCGCTTTGATACCAACTTTGTCACGACCAGAAATAGCACGTGACTGGCACTTGAATCATATGAAGTCTATGGGACCACATCTGACTCAAGTAAGCCAAAATCTCAGAAATCTAAACCATTTTAAATAAGAAGTGAAGGAAAACTTGTTAAAAGTTTGCATATAAATCACTTTGAAAGTCGTAGTAAACATTTTTAAAACATCAAGTCTTTTCCAAAAATTTCGGCAGATTCTCCTTTGTAAATACTGGCCCCAAACGAATACAAACATGCATAATATACATAATGAATAAAGGCATCCCCAAGAGGGAGCTAGCTCTGCGGTAATTGGCGGAAACAACCACGCAATGCAATATAATATACAACGCCGAAGGGCGAGGTTCAAAACTCAGAAAGAAAACTAATATCCCCAAGAAAACCATAATAATACAAGCGCTACTCTAAAGTCGAAAGAATATACACTGGTCTTCTAAGTCTATCAATAATACAAGTCTGGTTGTTGTAGTTACTAGATACAACTGAATAAATAAAAGTGTAACGGTGGTCACGATGCAAGTGACTCCACCTACCAAAACAATCACTCGGAAGGAAGAAGTTTGCCAGCAGCCGCAACGAAACCTGTACGGCAAAATCTGCAAGAACTGTGGCACAACGGGGGTGAGTTGCCAACTCGTGAGTAGAAAACATCACCGAGCAGAAATCGTATGTATGACTCTATCCTAGGTCATACGATAGTAATATCCTCAAAATAATATAGCCTGAAGCATATAAAATGGAAAGGGTAAATATCTATACATAAGTGTAATACCAAGTGCTCGTGTCGGTGCCACAGGTAACAACATATCATATATATGATGTATGAATGCATGAAAAAGAATACATCTAAATGAGAAAACCGTTTTCTTATCTCAGTGAGATTTCTGTATAAAACCGAAATATAATTAATGAAATCAACAGAAAATCCGTGTCAAATATCGACACAAAACATATATCCCAATATCTCAATATCTCGGGCTCCGGCAATTCGGACTAGCCCATATCATCAAATCTCACTATCTCGGGCTCCAGCATTCCGGACTGGCCCCGGGATCTAGCAATCCGAACTGGCCCAAATCATCAAATCTCATGACTACGTCGGTATCCTACGGATATCCACCGCATCACAAATAATCGGTCGGTAGTGCTCCCCTGCCAGGCTCAACGCCATCATCTGCGGCCATCTTGCCGTGGGGTACCGCACCGGGTCCACCATGCACCCGCAGAAGGTTTCTGCTCCTCCTCTAATCTGGTGTATGATACCGCTCAAGAGCCGAGAAAACTCATGGTGGACATATCTCACATCATATCACGAGAAAACCACAGTTTCTATTTTTAGAAATGATAATTAGTTTATAAAATCCTTGCGGTTTCTCCAAATCCAGAAATCTTATGGAAAATCTGAATCCCATAATCAAGGTAAATAAACAGTGAATACCGGCAATATTCCCTATAATATTGCATAACAATGAATATACACATGCATGAAATATCACAGTAATAAATACAATGTCTAAGTTTGCATATGAAAGCAAGCACACTAGTACAATGTCGAAACTATCAGCTAGTAATTTATACCAATGAGTAATGTTTTCTATTGTGTACGTGACATGAAAATTACCGATGATGATGTGTGTGAACCGGCAAGCAGGTATACGTGGAGCATACGCATCATTGGTAATGGTGCGGGTGTCCCGACAGCATGGGTTCATAATAACTAATGAAAACACAAATAAGCATGCAATGCGATGCGAACAGCAAGAATATACGGAAAATGAAAAATAACGCAACATATAAGAATATACATTTCAAAGTACGAGTCATACAATTTTGTCATTTGAAATAGCACGAATCGTGGTTTTTTGAAAATAGAGCATGTCTTTAAAAAACTCACGATTCGTTAGTTTTGGAAATAAGTATGACTCGAGCCCAAATCTAAGATCTACTAAGTAAACTACAGGACAAGCTAAGAGACTAACCAAAGAGGTAAGGAAATCCACCTAAGTCCGAGTCGATACGTATATCTAGTAGTCGGTGATCCCGCCTCAATAGAGATACATACGATAAAATATATAATACGACATCCTCGAGTTGAGAGTGCGGATCAATCATCATATTTATACATCGTACGGTAAAATCCACCGTACGGCATCCAAAAATCGAGGTACGGGTCAATTATCACATATAACACATCATTTATCTGGTATCATTATCATCGTATTCTGAATTAGGGGTACTGATCTAAAGTCTAGTACATCCCGATACCATCAAACATATATATATATATATATATCTGCGTGTGTATGCAAACACATCGCCCAACGATCCGCTATAGCAACATGTCGTGTCTCATCACATGACCCAAATCACATCACCGATCTTACGGCATCATGCCCAATCCCATCGACTCATCTCCAAGTATCATATACTATCCTCATCATACGTGTATACGTATACGTATATATATATATCTTTATATATATATATATAAATCTTTATATATATATATATATATAGCAACACATCCACATACATACACACACACACATATATACATATATCATATACACCAAAACATAACCCGTATGTGCATGTGTGTGTGTGTACACCTATACTCTAGGGTTCGCAACTAAGAACTATACAATAAGCGCTATTCCAAATTACACTAAAATTAACCCGTGAACACCTAAAGCCTATCTTGATAATCATCCACGTATCATAGTACACATATAAATATATAACATATCATATGCTACACTACGAACTGCGGGGATGCTATACGCCATCCACCCGACTTCCCCCGTAGATATATATCTACTCACCTGATCCTTGCTTGCTGAAGTCGAGGTCTCCATTCTCTTCCTCATCTTCCGAAGTCCACGCGGAGGTACCTACAATTCAATGAATATCGTATCGTAAACGAGAATCAAATACGAGATATCCGTTACGGCATACAAAGGGTACATAGGTTAGAACCTATGGACTACGCATGCATGAAAGGCCAAACAAATCCTCGATGTCGATGAACAAACGTCAAACTATCGAGTTAAAACCCAAATACGAAAACCAAAGTTAAAACGAAGTCGCAAAACGAAACAGCAACACAAGAAAACACCTCCAGATTTTGTTTCAGGTGAAATTGGCCAATTCTGCATATATAGGGGGCCTAATTTAAAGATAAGGGAACCACATGCAAAGCACAAGGCCCAGGGGCTAAGTCCTGGCTGCAATCTGCGGCCAAAAGGCAATAATTGGCGGCCATATCTAGGGGTTTGGGTCTCGTGTCTTCAAGGTGGCTTCTAGGTCACCTGCACACATCTCAGTAATCGTTAACTAATTTTCAGGTGCCTCGGGTCATAGCAGATCCCTAATTATCATCACAATTCCCACAATCATCCAATATCGGGGTTTCTATTTTTGGGTTAAGGGGTTTTAGTCTAAGGTTTTGTCCTGAATTCTAACTCTAGAGGGGTTGTGTGGCCTCTTCTAACCCCAATTTACACTTCACAACTTATAAAATCCCCTAACCACTTCTTGGAATTTTCAACCATCACTAAACTACACTTAAACACTTCTAAACTAAATTGGATGCTAAGGTAATTGAAATACTGCCCTAATGATGAAAGAATTATCTCATTTGGCAACTCAAGAATTTTCTTGAGTTGCCCCAAGTCTTCAAAATCCAATTTATCTTGATCCACCATGCTTGTCGTGAGCTTGTGCAAGATTTTTGTGAAAGGGATGAATGGTTTTAATGTATTTTTGGGGTTGTTGTGAGGTGTGGGAGGAGGTGGAAATGGAGGGTAGCCATGGGAGGAAAAAGGAGGGAAAATAATGAAGGGGATGAAGAATGAAGCCAAGTAAAAGACCCCTCACCTCTCTCTCTTCTCTCTCATGCCCATACTTCTTTCTTTATTCATTTCTTTTCTTTTTCATTTTCCTTTTTCTTTTAAAACCCAAAACCCCAAATATATAATAAAAGTAAAACAACATGCCATGCACAATTAAGGATTTAAACTAAGTTTTCAAAAATGTAACAAGTGTTAGAAATGTGACATGGTGCATTTCATATGCATAAACATGATAAATGCATATTTAGTGATTAAAAATCAAGCTTAGACATGAACTTGTATATAATAAATTATACAATAATTCATAACATGTCTAAATCTCACAAATTCTTTAAAATTCAACATTCAATGTAATTTTCCAATATTTTTCCAATCTATTGGTATATAATCAAACCATAACCTTAAAACTAATCTCCATTCATTAAAATATTCTTAATATTTATTATTTTAATTATTTAATTTCCTAAAAATAATATTTTATTTTTCTGAAATGTTACATGGCGATTATATACGTGGGAGCTGGATAGTCTATAAGCACATCCTTAAAATGTCCCTTGTTGTGGGAGTTTCGAGACTGGGTATCGATACTCCAAGAGTAGACTGGTGTATACTGATCGGGACCCCGACGAAGGGCAGTAGCCGGTCTCACAAGCCATTGGTGTTAGTTTATTCACCTAAGATGTATACAGGTGCTCATTGGGTTATGAATACACCGGACGGACTTGCCGGGAACATGCTAGTTGGTATTATACCTATTGTCAAATAGCAGTTCCCTGGTGACATGTGTTCAGGTTTGTCTATCGACCTGAGATCGTCATTTGTCTCGTGTGAGTTTCCACTGTGCTTTGATTACTACCCTACCACTGCTCAAAGGAGTCATGCAAACAGGTTTTAGTTGGGTACAGTCCCGAGCCACATGGAGGCAGTGAGCGGATTGTCGGGGGATTCGTCTCTCCCGGTATTGGCGGTTGATGTCGCGGTTGTGCATGGGAGGCCATCACCAGAAATCCTTGGCCAAGGTAGTCGAGAATTACCGATCTAGGATCGGTAGTTTCTCATGTGGTGATGGGCTTCATACTGACACTAAATGTCGCGTTATTAGGGGTCTGACTTTATCCACCTCCTAGGCTCGATATGTGATACTCATAGAAGAACGTACCGGACTGTACGGATATTATCACTGTCAGGCTCAGTAGGGTTTCAGGATGAGTTTTCTTGTCGGCCTCCCTTTCGCTCAATACCTGGGTAGCCGTTACGTACAGGTAGTGCCGCTGACGTGTTTGTTGTTGAACCCACTGCCAGTGTATTGTCGAGTCTTTAGAGTCCTATTCAGAGGGTTTCCCTGCTTCGGGAGAAACGATGTAGAGGCCGTATGGTTTTACGGCAGGGTTCGATCACATACGTGTACTTGTGCACGCATGATGTTCGGACGGATAATACTAGTGGGCTTTGGTTTAAGACGGATCCTAGTATTATAATTGTTGGATTATTTTCGTCTCATTGTATTTGTATTCTTCGGAATACAAATGCGGGTTTGTATATACAGATAGGGGGTATTCTTGTAATTTCTTACAAGATTTCTTTTAGAAGATTACACTTCATCATGGTTTAGACCTTTTTGGATTAAAAGGTTATTGAGGTGTAGGATGAGGTGTTTATTGCATTTTTGTGGCATGGCTAATCAGTGACCCATGGTTACTATTCTACCGTGCTTAGGGTTTTTGTTTGTTGTGAGATTATGTTGACTTGAGATATTTTTTGTTGACTAAGATATTTTGGAGACATGGACATTTATGTGATGGCTCCATTATTTCTTATCACACTCACACAAAAAAAAATACAAGTCACTATTCATTTCTTTTTCTCTCTCTTGAGTTGCTCTCAACACCTCATTCTCATTGCATCTTCTTCTTCCTTTAGCTCCACACAAACCCTCTAATGAGTTGAGAATCCTTGGGTGTCTTCAGACAAATTAATCGTTCGTCACACTCTACTTCATCTGCGATATCTAAAGTAGCAATCTAGGTGCCCTAGTTGCCTCGAATATGAGGTTGGAGCTCGTTGCATAGACTCTCGGGAGGATCATCTTCGATGGAGGGAGACCGGTGATCAAGCTTGATCAAGGAAGCCCCTAGGAGCTTGGGATTATGGTTGAAGACCGAAGGACATGGATCTATTCGGTATAACCATTTTAACTCCTTTGCATGTTTTGTTATCTAGGGCTTATGGGTAGATCCGGGTAATTGGTTGTGGTAGCGCCGAGTTTTATAAATTTTTATTCCGCATTTGGTCACGGATTGATGGTCGGGGTGCTGCTGTAACCCAACACCTCTTTAGTATGGTGTCAATGTGCCTGGATTGGGACAATCCCAGTATCCGTTTAGATTTATCTCTATAGATCTTAATCCCCAAGATATAGGAGGCATCACCTAGATCTTTCATTGAGAATCTTTGTGATAAGAAGAGCTTGACCAAGTGCAGCATAGGAACATCATTTCCTATCAAGAATATGTCATCCACATACAATACGAGGAAGACAATCTTACTCTCTGCCACCTTCTTGTATATACAAGGTTCATCTACGTTCTTGATGAAGTCAAACACTTTGACTACCACATCAAAACAGATGTTCCAACTCCGCGATGCCTGCTTTAACCCATAGATGGATTTAAGAAGCTTGCACACCTTTCCGCTGCTCCCACTGTCCACGAAGCCCTCTGGATGAGTCATGTACACGCACTCTTATAAATCACCATTCAGAAAGACGGTCTTAACATCCATTTGCCAGATTTCATAGTCATGGTATGCAGCGATGGCAAGTAGGATCCAGATGGACTTAAGCATAGCTACTGGAGAAAAGGTTTCATCATAATCCATATCTGGTCGTTGACGAAAACCTTTTGCAACAAGTCTAGCTTTGAAAGTCTCAACTTTTCCATCTACACCAAGTTTCTTCTTAAAGATCTATTTGCTCTCAATGGGTTTTACCCCTTCAGGAGCAACTTCCAAAGTCCGTACTTTGTTGGTGTACATGGATTCTATCTCAGATTGCATTGCATCCAGCTATTTCACAGAGTTACCAATTGTGATGGCCTGCTCGAAGCTAGTTGGGTCATCATCTTCCATGATGCAATCCTCTCTCCCACCATCAACGAGAAAATCGTAGTAACTCTCAGGTGGATAAGGAACCCTACTAGATCGGCGGAGAGACTGGGGTTCGTTGGAGACTACTGAATCCTCTGGTTCCACCAAATCTTCTGTCGTAGTTTGTATCGCTGGAAATTCTTCCAGTTCTACCTCCTCGCCGCAAATTTCTTTCACAAGAAATTCTTTTTTTAAAAAGGTGGCATGTCGAGAAACAAATACCTTTTGTTCCTCGGTGTGGTAGAAGATATACCCTTGTGAGTTTTTGGGATATTCTACAAACTTGAACAGAACAGACCTTGCCTCGAGTTTGTCCGGATTGTGCCTTTTGACATAGGCCGGACAACCCCATATCTTAACATAATTAAGACATGGTCTCTTTCCCTTCCATATCTCATATGGAATGGTAGGCACTGATTTAGTAGGGACCATTTTAAATAGGTGCATGGCTGTCTCAAGCGCATACCCCCAAAAGGAAATATGTAACTCAGCGGTGCTCATCATAGAGCGCACCATATCCAATAGGGTGCGATTCCTCCTCTCCGATACACCGTTGTGTTGTGGTGTATACAGATGAGTAAGCTGAGAGAGAATCCCATTCTCTTTTAGATAGTCACGGAATTTCATGCTCAAGTATTCTCCTCCCCGATCAGATCGTAGGATTTTAATACTTTTACCCGTCTGGTTCTCGACTTCGTGCTTATATTCTTTGAATTTCTCAAAAGTTTCAGACTTATGTTTCAACAGGAACACATGTCCGTATCTTGAGAGATCGTCAGTGAATGTAACGAAGTATGAGGAACCATTCCTGACATGTGTAGACATAGGACCACATACATCACTATGTATCAGTCCCAAGAGTTCCGTAACTCTTTCTCCGTGTCCACTAAATGGAGTTTTGGTCATCTTTCCTTTGAGACATGACTGGAAAGTTTCCTAAGATGATAATTCGATCGGATTCAAATATCCATTCTTATGAAACTTAGCTAGTCGTGTCGTATTGATATGACCTTCTACAATGCCATAAGAAGGATTCGTTCATTTCTGAACTCTTCCTCTTGTGTGTGTTTTGTATATTAAGAAGTGTGGTTTGATTTATAACGTATATGCCATTATTTAACGAGCCTGATCCAATCAACTTTTTATTCAGGAAGATGTTCATAACATTATCCTGTATTACAAAATTATATCCTTCTTTACTTAATAAAGAAACTGATATAAGATTGCATATCAGGGTCGGTATGTAATAGCTTTCGTTCAGAATCAATGTATTACCATTTGGTAATACAAGGTGATATTCGCAAACTGCTTTGGCTGCAACATTTGCACCATTCCCTACTCTTACGGAATGATCACCCATTCCCAGTTCTCTACCTTTCCTTAGCCCATGCAACATATTACATATGTGGGATCCTGATCCGGTATCTAATACACAGGACGTAGAGTGAGCTGAGAAACAATTCTCGGTAACTAACACACCCGAAGAAGATGCATCAACATACTTATTCTTCGTTTGGGTGGCGTGGGAATCCGGATATTCCTTTATTTCCTGCTCATTCTTATAACAATTATAAGAAAGAACGGAACCAACGTTCCCCTGCTCAGTATAACAAGCGGGTTCGGTCAATACATCCATATTATTATCTTGATTAAGGCCTGACATAGTCGCTACCTGGAGAGAGAGAGAAGAAAAATTTTTAGTGTATTCTCTTGCAAGATTAGATTGGTTATTATCTTATCTAATCAGGATGGCTCCCACTGTTTTTATCAAATCTTCCTTCAAACCCTAAATGGTAAGACTAGCCGGGATTAATTATACTTTACAAGTTCGCCAATCTTTCAGCCAGGAAAGTGTTGGTACTTTGAGGGAGGTTCCCTGTGTTTTCGCACGGACCTAATTAAAATAAACCTCGTTTTCCCAGGGGCGTAACTCCGTTTTCCCAGAGGCGTTACCCCGTTAACACCTTTCTAGACACCTACATGATTGGCTAATTGTGATGTGTAAAACTCTCCCAGGAGTAACTCTTACTCGCAGTGGGTATTAGGATCCAACTATCTTATAGAAGGTATGCAATCTCATTGCAAATTTCAACACTTGAAATTCCCGATAATATTCTGCCCCTAACGTCCTATGACCTTAACGAAAGCCAACAAACCATAGTCCGCTAGTCAAGTTCAACCCGTACATTTCATGATTGAATTAAACTCACCCGCACGACCCTTGATGGAAGCCAACAAAGCTGTACGACTACCCTAATCCAATAGCATCATATGCAGCAGATAAGCAGTAAGTAGCTACCGCACACTACGCCTTAACGAAAGCCAACAAACATAGCACGAATACTAAATATTACTTATCTGAAATGTCAGAGGACTACGACAGGTTTTAAAAAACCTTTTGCGTAATGAACTTGATATCGTTGTAGAATCGAGTGATTTTGTAAAGGAGTGTTTTTGAGGCTTTTATTAGTTTCGCTAAAGATGTCACTCCCGGTGAAGAGATCTCGGCTCTTTCCTTATTGAATAAGGTACAGGATATTTCACAAATACCACTGTGCAAAGCAAGAACTATAGAAGCAATAAAAAAAAATCGAGTGAGTTGTAGCATCTGCTAGTATCGCTAAAGTGGTCACTCCCGGTGAAGGGATCTCGACTCTTTCCTTATCGAATAAGGTGCTGGATATTCTACAAGGAATACCGTTATGCAAAGCAAAAACTAGAGCTAACCTTTTTGAAAATTTGATTCTACAACATCTTTTAGGTTTCTTTTCTTTCATTAATCGCATTAATGAAGTCCCATCATTTATGCTTTCTAAGCATCACAAAAGAAACGAAAATACAACGTACGCTTATGCCATCCGCATTCACCACAGTGTCCCCTTATGCATCGTTAGGTTACTTAACTAACGACATAGCGGGGCGGGACTAGCGCGGGTGCAAAACATAAGCAACGTTTATTACATATCATATATATAATAATAAAGCATTCGTCTCACGAATATAAAGTTATCACATCACAGAATATCAGCAGCAGAAGATAACATATGAAATATTGGATATACTAGGAATTCCGTGTTTTAAATTAAGCCAGTATAAAACACGGATTCCACGGTCGCGATGAATAGCCAAACCCACATCTCTAGACCCCTACGAGAGCGGCAAGAAACCCTACCAATTCTAGAGTTAGGAGACCCGGACTCGACTCCTCGAGATGGTCTCCCACTGGACTCTAGAACCCGGTTACTTGTGCTCCCCACCTTGGGTCTATCCTAATACGTAAAAGTAAATAATATACAACAATGGCGACATCATCCTCAACCTGGAAGTGCCCTAATAAAATAATATTACATATAATGAATTTTACATGAATGAAAGTAAAAACTCTCATCTCACATAAAACCCCCGGCTATTCAAAACATGACGATCCAATATAATATATCACAGCAACACATAAGATCACATGCCATCAACGTAAGTAAATATGCGTATCCCAATTGTCATTGATATATAGCAATGAAACCGGCGATACACTACATATTACACTTACGGTCGCAGAAAAGAAAATGTCAAACTATAACATTTGGAATCCACAATCACCTTAGACATCATAAACCCGAAATATCATATACCTCGGATTTCATGCCTAACAATATGAATTCCAAATATTGTATCACATTTCAGAAAAAGCTAGACGATCTTAAACATTCCGATCGAATCAACAAACACCCAAAATTTCCCAAAGAGCTCAACACTTGAGCGTAGTTTAAAAATACTCAGTACATGCCACAGTACCTATGGACCAGCCGTAGAAGGGTCAACCCTTGCCTCACCTATGGTGTCGCAGAACTACCGCAAATCCTAGGGTTTGGCGGCGGTTCTTACGGTCATAGAATCGAGTTAGGATTTCGTTCTTCTAGAGGGTCCATCGAATTACTTGCATGATTTTTGAATGTTCTTTAACTTGGAAAAAATCCAACTCTTGGAAAATTTTCCGTCGAGAGAAAAATTGGGTTATTGATATCCGTTCGAACTTTTTAACGCCGTCTAAATAACCCGAAATAATTTTAGAATTGCGACTACGAAACACTCCGAATTACCTTTATAGAAAATTAACATCTCATGAAATTTTAGAAAAAACAAGCAACATCTGAAACATCAAAACCCAAAGACTGGAACACCACAAAAAATTGAAGCCAAAACACCACCACAAAACCGGCCTGCTCGGATTTTTCCTTAATGTGGCCAGCCAAAATTCGACCGTATTGCTTCAATTTTCTGTGGTGTTCATGTTATATCACATACAACATTATGCAGTTGCTTAAAAAAATTTTTGAGCCCATTTAAAAATCACAGAAACTAAATTTCATTGTTTCAAGTTTCGGAGTAGTTTCGGTTTCGTAATCTAACAAATATCGTCTAATTCTCAAGCTTGGCTCTAATACCACTGTAGGATTACTTAACACGAAAGCAAGGTTCCGGGAGGCATCGTCCATGCCATTTTCTAAAAATTGCCATGCTACTTAACCCTAACCCTAGAATCTTAACTTGAGAATTAGACAATACAATATGTAAACAACTTTACATCTAAGTGAATATGGAATACAACCTTTGTAGACCAGTCCTTCACTTCAAATGCTCCGTGTTGAAGTCCCTTCGCTCTAAGTAGTGGTGATCCAGACTCTCCTAAGGCTCTACTAGTCGAAATGAATGAGCTTGCACAATGACCTTTGAGGCCGAAGATGATCTATTTTGAGAAGACACCAACTCAAGCTACCTCTTCAGTAATTAGGGATTAGTGAAGCTAACACCCTAAACTAAATGGCTAATATAGTATAAGATGATGAAGTAGGAATTTTCCTCACTTTATAATTCTTTTTCTCACTATTTTTCTTCACTTCCTCAAAAGCTAGAGAGCTTGGCTCTTGATGAAGATGAAGATAAAGAAGATAATGTGAATAATGTTATGTGTGAGAATAGCAACCATGGGTGAGATAATATCTCATATTAACCATTGTAGAGACATTACCATGGCTAAAGATTATGGTTAGGTTAATAAATATCTAATGCAAGACAAATTTAGTGGACTAAGTCAAGGGTTTCCACAAGCTTCTAAAGCTTGCAACCATGCTTAATTCCCACTAATTTATATTTGCATTAAATAAATAAAACCCTAATAATCTAATGGAATGGTATAAGTCTCATACACACATATAGTGTGTATCATCAAGCATGACACAAAAAAGAAAACACAAATAATATAAATCATATATATATTAAGTGTGCACATGTGAGAAAAAGAAATTTACAAGTGAGAAAATGTTAGTTAATGTAAATTGATATATCAAATATATAATTATATATTAAATTATCGAATCAACACTTGATTCAATAATCCGGCTATATCACATATAACCGACTAATATTATATGTATCCATTTATCGAATCAACACTTGATTCGATAACCCGTCTATATCACATATAACCGACCGATATCACATATCGCGAGAATATAATACGGTATCACATACTCATATTATTCTCGGTCCCGCACATATCACATATGTGCTCCTACTTCGTTTTGCCTGAGCCAGTAAACCTCTATGTAGGACTCTAAAGACTCGTCAATACGTCGGCAGTAGGTGATGATCATATCAAGCACCCACAAGCCGTCAGCGGTAATAGCTGGACGTAACGGCTATCTGGGTATTGAGCGATCAGAAGATCAAGAAGCAAGCCTGCTCATACTCCTGTAAAGCCTGTCAGTAACACTATCGTACAGCCTGGTCTCTTTGTCTGATATATCGCATATCCAGTCTAGGGGTGGTAAACGTCAGACCCCAGTAACCGATAAGTTGTGCCGATGTGAGGCTCATAACGGGTCAAGAAACTACTGATAACACTTACCAGTAGATCTCCATATCAGCGCCGGCCAGGGACTTCCTGTTATAGCCAATCGAGCACAGCGCAACATCAACCCCCAATACCGGAAGAGATGAAACCCCTCCTATCGCTCATTGGCTCCATGTGATTCGGGACTGTACCCAAAAGCCACCGTTTTGCACATTCTTTTGAATGTGGTAACGTGGAAATTAAAGCATAGAGGGAATCACACAAGACTCTATGACAATCTCGGGTCTACAGACTAACCTGTACCAGTGTCACCAGAGAACTGCTATCTGACGATAGGTATAATACCAACTAGGAGTTCTCGATGAGTCCGTTCAGTGTACCCAGTCTCTACTGAGCACCCGTATACCATCTTTGTTGTCAAACACCAATGGATGTGGGGTCATCCATCGCCCATCATATGGGTAAAGAAGCATATACGCTAGTCTACTCTGGAATATCGATGCCATGTCTCGATACACCCTCGACTAGGAACAATTAAATGATGTACTTGTGGACTACCCTGGCCCCACCAGTATGATCTCTATCGTAGTCTTGATAATCAAGCACACATCCTAAGGGCTTCATCAACATGTGAGAGCAAGACAGTATCACAATACAAATCTACATATTAAGACAAAGAGCAACCAGATAGCATACTATCATGTCGAGCAAGAAAGTCATCTCTATATATGTCCAAGCATCCACTATAATATACATCATATGTACAATAATGGCCTCTAGGGCATATATGTTAGTTATATGTATGCCCTAGAGGCCATTACTGTACATTGGATGTATATTGTCGTGGATGCTGGGATATGTATAGGTAGGACTTTCTTGCTCGACATGATAGTACGCTATCTGGTTGCTCTTTATCTTAGCATGTATACTTTCTGTCTCTCTGTTACATGTTGATAAAGCCCTTAGGATGTGTACTCGACTTCCAGGAATATGATGTAGATCATACTAGTGAGGCCTGGGTGGTCCATGAGTACATCCTTCAATGTTCCTAGTCGTGGGAATATCGAGACGGGGCATCGATATTCCAGAGTAGACTAGCGTATATCTTCTCGACCCATGTGATGGGCCATGGATGATCCCATATCCATTGGTGTTTGACATCAGAGATGGTATGCGGGTGCTCAGTGGAGACTGGGTGCACTGAACGGACTCGCCGAGAACTCCCAGATGGTATTATAACTCACGTCAGATGGCAGTTCTCTGGTGACACTGGTACACCTTAGTCTGTTGGCCCGAGATCGTCATAGAGTCTTGTGTGTCTCCCACTGTACTTTGATTTCCACCTTACCACGGCTCTACTGAGTCATGCAAATAGGTGGTTTTTGGGTACAGTCCCGATTCACATGGAGGCAATGAGCGATAGGAGGGGATTCGTCTCTCCCGGTATTGGGTGTTGATGTTGCGCTATGCACGACTGGCCATAACTGGAAATCCCTGGCCAAGGTTGCAGTGATTTACTGGTAAGCGTTATCAGTAGTTTCACGCTTTTTATAGACCTTACATCTGTTGGAGATAGTGCCCTCAGAGTCAATTATTGGATCACAGGCACGTGATTGCAATGATTGAGGGAGGACCTATCCCGGTAGGACAGTCTTACTCGAGATGATAGTATGATATCTGGTTTACCTTTATCATCGTGTACTACTTTAGGCGACATGACATGTCACTATTGCACGTTGATAGAGCCCCTAGGATTCTTGCTTGACTACCGGCAGTATGAGGGCGATCATATACGTGGGAGCTGGTAGTCTATAAGCACATCCTTAAAAGGTCCCTAGTCGTGGGAGTTTCGAGACAGGGCATCGATACTCCAGAGTAGACTAGTGTATACAGTCGAGACCCCGACGAGGGGCGGTGGCCGGTCTCACAAGCCACTGGTGTCAGTTGGTTCACCTAAGATGTATGCAGGTGCTCATTGGGTTATGAGTACACCGGACAGGACTCGCCGGGAACATGCTAGTTGGTCTTATACCTGACGTCAGATAGCAGTTCCCAGGTGACATGTGTACAGGTTAGTTCATCGACCTGGGGATTGTCATTTGTCTCGTGTGAGTTCCCACTGTGCTTTGATTACTACCCTACCATGGCTCAAAGGAGTCGTGCAAACAGGTTTTAGTTAGGTACAGTCCCGAGCCACATGGAGGCAGTGAGCGGATGTTCAGGGGTTCGTCTCTCCCGGTATTGGGGGTGAGGTCGCGCTGTGTCTAGGAGAGCCATTACACGAAGACCTTGGCCAAGGCAGGAGATTTATTGGTAGGTATTCCAGTAGTATCTCAGGGTGTTCTGGGCTACACTCCGACACGACTTGTACCGCTTTTGGGGGTCTGACTTTTACCAACCCCCTAGGCCCGACATGCGATGCTCATAGACGAACGGACCGGACTGTACGGATATTGTCACTGACAAGCTCAGTAGGGTGTCAGGATGAGTTCGCTCATCGACTTCCCTTTTGGTCAATAGCTGGTGGCCCGTCACGTATTGGCTTATACCCCTGACGTGCTAGTGGTTAAATCCACAGCCATAGTATTGGCGAGTCTTTAGAATCCAAGCTCAGTAGGGTGTCAGGATATTCTTATAGACTACAGATGTCCTACTAGTATGATCTCCATCATAATCAGAGTAGTCAAGCCGATATCCTCAGGGCTTTATTAGCATGTATGAATGAATAAAAGCATGATCAAATCAACATGTCAGATAAAGAAGAACCAGATAGCATACTATCATGTCGAGCAAGAATGCAAACTGAATATATATATACATGTATAGATACATCCACTATCACATAATGGCCTCTAGGGCATACATATATCCAACAATCTCCCACTTGCACTAAGGCCAGTTATTGGCGTATCTCATACCCAACATCTTAAAAAGTCGCTCATGCTGTGGCTGAGGGAGGGCCTTGGTGAGTGGATCCGTGGCGTTGTTCTTTGTGTCTACTCTCTTAATCTCGATCTCGCGGCAATCTACAATCTCCTGGATCAAATGAAAGCGCCTCAGGATATGTCTGGACCGCTGATGGGATCTGGGCTCCTTGGCTAATGTCATCGCCCCATTATTGTCACAATACAAAGGTATTGGATCAATAATGGTTGGAACTACTCCTAGCTCTGAGACGAACTTCTTCATCCAGACGGCTTCCTTGGCGGCATCATTTACTCAGCTTCCATCGTAGAGTCTGCAACGGTATCTTGTTTGGAACTCTTCCAACTTACCGCCCCTCCATTGAGGGTAAATACAAACCCTGAGATAGATTTGCTGTCATCCTTATCGCTCTGGAAGCTTGAATCGGTAAAGGCCTCCATTTGGAGATCTGTATTACCATACACCAAGAACAATTCTTTAGTCCTTCGTAAGTACTTAAGAATGTTCTTCACAGCTGTCCAGTGGTTCTCCCCTGGGTTGGATTGATACCTGCTTACAACACTATGTGCTACATCTGGGCGTGTACATAACATCGCATACATTATAGATCCTACTCCCAAAGCATAAGGTATAATGCTCATGCGAGCTCTCTCTTCATCGGTCTTTGGACAAGAATCCTTAGAGAGAGTGACTCCATGGAAAGCGGGTAAGGCACCCCGCTTGGAGTCTTCCATACTAAACGTCTTTAGGATGGTGTTGATGTACCTGGTTTGGGACAATCCCAATAACTTTTTGGATCTATCCCTATAGATCCTTATGCCCAGGATGTATGTGGCATCACCCAGGTCCTTCATGGAGAACCTTAGTGATAAGAATGATTTGACCGACTGTAGCATAGGAATATCATTTCCTATCAGAAGAATATCATCCACGTACAATACGAGGAATTTGACAGCTCTTCCTACAGCCTTCTTATAAACACAAGGTTCGTCTGGATTTTTGATGAAATCAAACTCTTTGATAACATCATCGAAACAGATGTTCCAACTCCGAGATGCCTGCTTTAACCCATATATGGATTTAAGAAATCTACATGCTTTCTCGCTGCTCATACTGTCAATGAAGCCCTCTGGCTGATCCATATAAACGCATTCTTCTAAATCTCCATTTAGAAATGCTATTTTAACGTCCATCTGCCAGATTTCATAGTCGTAGTGAGCAGCAATAGCAAGTAGGATCCGAATGGATTTAAGCATGGCTACGGACGAAAAAGTTTCGTCATAGTCCAAACCTGGTCTTTGACGAAAACCTTTCGCCACAAGTCTTGCCTTATAGGTCTCAACCTGCCTATCCACACCAATCTTTCTTTTAAAGATCCATTTGCACCCTACAGGTTTTACCCCAGGGGGTACAACGTCCAAAGTCCATACTTTGTTAGTGTACATAGACTCCATTTCGGATCTCATGGCATCCAGCCACTTCACAGAGTCACCATTCGTGATAGCTTGCTAAAAAATGGTAGGATCATCATCATCCATGATGCAATCTTCTCCGTTACCATCAATGAGGAAACCGTAGTACCTCTCCGGTGGGCGAGAAGTCCTACCAGACCTACGGAGTGGCCGAGGTTCTTCAGTTTCTGTTGCAACAGTCGGTTCAACCAAATCGTCATTTATAGTTTGTGTCTCCAGAACCTCTTCTAGATCTACCACCTTGCCATCATCTTTATCTGTGAAAAACTCTTTTTCCAAGAATGTGGCATACTGAGAAACAAACACTTTTTGTTCCTCTTTGTGGTAGAACAGATATCCATAAGAATTCTTTGGATATCCCACAAAGTTACACATGACCGGCCGTGTCTCGAGTTTGTCCGGATTCTGCTTTTTAACATAGGCCGGGCAACCCCAAATCTTAATTCTTTTAAGAGATGGTCTCTTCCCATTCCATATCTCATATGGCGTGGTAGACACGGCTTTGGTTGGAACCCTGTTTAGCAGAAACGCTACAGTCTCCAATGCATGCCCCCAAAACGAGACTGGTAACTCAGCGTCACTCATCATGGACCGGACCATATCTAATAGGGTCCTATTCCGTCGTTCTGACACACCGTTGTGCTGTGGTGTGTAAGGAGGAATGAGCTGAGAGAGAATCCCATTCTCTTTTAGGAAGTTTGCAAATTCTGTACTGAGATACTCACCACCTCGATCTGATCGAAGCATCTTAATACTCAAGCCGGTTTGTTTTTCTACTTCTTGTTTATATTCAATGAATTTCTCGAAAGCTTCGGACTTGTGCTTTAATAAAAATAAATGACCGAATCTTGAGAAATCGTCGGTGAATGTAATGAAGTATGAAAAACCGCCTCTAGCCTGTGTAGACATTGGCCCACATACATCACTATGTATGAGGCCAAGGAGCTGAGTAGCTCTTTCTCCGTGTCCGGTAAACGGAGTTTTGGTCATTTTACCCTTGATACAAGACTGGCAAGTCGCATAAGATTTATATTCAAAAGAGTTTAAATATCCAACTTTGTGTAACCTGTTTAGTCTTGTTTCGTTAATATGACCAAGTCTACAATGCCAAAGAAAAGCTTCATTTAATTCTGAAAGTTTTCTTTTATTAGTGTGTTGTATACTGAAAACTGTGTGTTGATTTAGGACATATATTCCGTTATTAAGCGTACCATACCCAACCAACATTTGATTCAGGTGAATGTTCATAATATTGTTCTGCAACACAAAATTATATCCTTCATTGTCCAACAAAGAAACGGATATTATATTACATAGCATACTTGGTACAAAATAACATGGATTCAAAATCAAAATACATCCAGATGGCAACCCCAAGTGATACTCTCCCACTGCGACTGTATGTACATTGGAATCATTTCCAACGCGGAGAGTATGGTCACCTGTCCTCAAAACCTTGCTATTTCTCAGCCCCTGCATAGAATTGCAAATGTGAGAACCTGAACCGGTATCCAATACCCAGGAAGCAAAGTTTATAGAAAAACTGTTTTCAGTCACAAACGCACCTGAAGCAGAAGCATCACCATGCTTCTTCTTGAGACTTAGGTACTCCGTGCAATTGCGCTTCCAATGTCCTGTCTTGTGGCAATGAAAACACTCGCCTTTCCCCGGGTCTCCAGCTGTGGACTTTCCCTTTCCCTTCACCTTTTTAACTCCGCCCTTAGGATTAGTGGGTTTCTTCTTTTTCTTTCCCTTGGCCTTAGCTTTCGGGCGAGAAGAAGAAGACTGTCCAATAGTCATAACGGGAGTCTTTGCTGACTTCATAGTGCTCTCTGCACTCCTTAACATATTAAGGAGTTCAGGGAGTTCCTTCTCCATGCCATGCATGTTAAAGTTCACTATGAACTGAGCAAAGGTGGAGGGGAGGGACTGCAGAATAATATCTATATATTGTTCATTGTCCATTGTCCATCGTCCATCCAAGGCCCTCAAGCTCTTCTATAAGAGCTATCATCTTCAAAATATGGTCTCCTACTGGTGTGCCAGGGGCCATTCGCATCTGAAACAGTTTCTTTGATGCTTCGTATCGTAATACGCGGGATTGCTCCCCATACAACTCCTTTGTATGGAGAAATATACCGTGAATTTCCATGTCCTCGTGCTGCTTTTGATGTGTGTTGTCCATCGATGCAAGCGCGAGGCATTTTGCCGTGGCACAGTTAGCGTCCCATGTCTTGCGGACTTCAATGTCCGCAACTGAGGATTTTGGACATGGGACGGGCGGGGCTGAAGCCGTGAGGACATATGATACTTTATCATAAGTCAAGGCGATCTTCAGATTCCTCAGCCAGTCTTTATAGTTGGTCCCATTCAGTTTGTTTTTATCTAGTAGAAGCTTAAGTCCAGTCATTGGTATCTGCCATTAAGAGAGAGAAAAGAATACACTCAGCGAAAACTCCTGCACAGATTAGATTGGTTTATTATCTTGTCTAATCGATGTTTCCCACTGCTTTTTATCAAGTTTTTCTTTCAAACCTTAAAAAGAAAAACTAGCCAGGATTAATTACAATCTACAACATCGCTAACCATTCAGCCAGGCCAGTGTCGGTACTTTGAAGGAGGTTCCCCGTGCTTTCGCACGGACCTAATTAGAGTAAACCTCGTTTTCCCAGAGGCGGAGCCCCGTTAACACCTTTCTAGACACCTAATGAGTTAGCTAATTGTAAACTGTAAAACTCTCCTAGGAGCAACTATTGCCCACAGTGGGATCGGGATCCAACCATCACATGGAAGGTATGCAATCTCATTGCAAATTTCAACACTTGAAATTCCCGATGTAATTTTTACCTCTAGTACTTATGACCTTAACTATGGTCAACAAATCATAAGTACCAGTCAAGTTCTACCCGTCATTTCTTGATCAATTAGACCCACCCATATGACCCTTAACTATGGTCAACAAAGTCGCATGAATGTCCTAATTAATCTGCATCATATGCAGTGTAGGAAGACATCACTTAGCTACCGTACACTACGCCTTAACTAAAGTCAACAAACGTAGCATGAATACTAAGTACTCTACTTCCTAAAATGACGGAGGGTTGCGAATAATTTTTAAGAAAATCTTTAACGCTTTGAACTTGATATCGTTGTAGAATCAAACAGTTTTCAAAAAGGAGTGGCTTAAGCTCCGCAGTTTTGAAATGTAGCTTTTTCATAAATAGCCGAGTAGTTTTTAAATTCGATTCTACAACATCTTTTTAGGTTTATTTTCTTTACATTAATCACATTAATGTAATCCCATCATTTAAGTCCTTAAGCCAATCACAGAAAAGAAATGAAAATAACACGTACGCTTATGCCATCCGCATTCGCCGCAATGTTCCGTTATGCACTGTTAGGTTACTTAACTAACGGCATACCGGGACGGGACTAGCGCGGGTGTAAAACATAAGCAACGTCTACTATATATCATATATATAATATGTCATTCGTCTCAGATATCACAGAACACAGGCAGCAGAAACATAGATATAACGTGGGATATCCTAGGACGTCCGTATTTAGTATTTAGCCAGAATAGAAAATACAGATTCCACAGTCGCGGTGAATAGCCAAGCCCACACCCTGGACCCCTACGAGAGCGGCAAGTGACCCTACCAATTCTGGAGTTTAGGAGACCCGGTCTCGACTCCTCGAGATGGCCTCCCACTGAACCCCAGAACCCGGTCACCTGTGCTCCCCTCCTTGGGTCCATCCTAATGCGGAAAAGTAAATAATATACAACACTGGTGACAAAACCTCAACCTGGAAGTGCCCCAAAAATAAAAGAATATTACATTACATTTGAATTTACATGAATGAAAATATAAAACTCTCATCTCACATAAACCCCCCCGGCTATTCAATCGCGACAATCCTGCACATCATATCTCAACAACACATAATATCACATATCATCAACGTAAGTAAGTATGCGTACCCCGATTGTCGTTGATGTATAGCAACGAAACCGGAGATATCGTACATACTACACTTACGGTCACAGAAAAGAAAGTGTAAATCTACAATATTTGGAATCCAGATTCTCTTTAGACATCATAAATGCGAAATATCACATATTTCGTATTTCATGCCTAAACTATATGAATTCCACATATTGTATCACATTCCAGACAAACAGACAGTATTAAAGTTTTCGAACGAACGATCAAGAACCCAAGATTCACTAAAGCTCAACACTTGAGCAGGGTTCAAAAATCCGGAGTGTGACACAGTAGTAGCGGTCCAGCCGTAGAAGGGTCAAGCCAACGCCTCACATGTGGCACGCCGTACTGCCCCAAACCCTAGGGTTCAAAGGGCAGTTCGAGACGGTCACATAATCGAGTTAAGGTTTGTTGTCTTCTAGAGGGACCACCGCAAAAAGACTTGCACGTATCTCCAAAGTATTTAAACCCCGTGAATAGTGAGTAAATCATACTCGTTCAAACACTTCAATACTTTCTAATTTACCCGGAAAAGCTACGAAATGAAAATCCCGATCGAATCGACGAGTCCAAAACCATCTCCAGAATTTTTCAAAACCAAATACAGATTAAAAATATCTAAAAAATTATACAAGCAGATTCATGAATTACTGTACAAAAAGTATCCATCAATTAATATATACGGCCGCGGAACCGCGGCCTAAGCAAGCTTAGGCCGCGTTTCCGCGGCAAGAATCACTGTTCATGGAATAATTTTTGTACCGTAATCCTTATTTTTTCCTGCTGTATTGTTTACATATTTTTAATTCTGAAAAATGTCAATTTTTAGAAAATTTCCAGAGAGCACCCTAAAAAGTCGTATTTCGGTTCGATCGGAGTTTTAACTTCGTAAAAAGGTCGCCTAATGTTCTAGGTCGGCTCTGATACCAATAAAAGGTTTGTATAGCACCCTATGAAGAGTTTTGAAGCATCACATGTCCCAAAGTTTAAATTTTTATGGTGCTAAACGAACATGCAAAGGAATCGATCCTAGAAAATTAGGGTTTCGAAATATAAAGCGAACTAATCTAGGGTTTCGAGACTACAACCTTTGTATCTCCCTTTCGCTGGACTCCTTGGTCTCTAGGGTGTTGAACGGAGGTCCTCTTGAAGTCCTCTTGTGTCCACGACGATCCACCACGGAGATCTCCGTCCAAGCTCGCAACTTCGTAAAGCCGAAGAGAACACTCTAAACAAGACGGCTAAGCTTGTGTAGAATGAAGTTGTGGTTAAGTTTCTCACTTCAAAAACCTTTCTTTAAGTGGTATTTACTCACTAGAAAAAACTAGAGAGCAAAAGAGAAAGAGGAAGAAGATGGTGGCAATTTTTAGACAAGAGGTAAAAAGATAACTCTTAAGAAGAAAAAGAAATATCTCAATATATATTTTATTTCTTCTTACTATGAACCATGGTTAAAGTAATGGAGACATTATTTAACTTGAGTTTTAAATGATAAAGAGAAGGATAACCCTAGGTTAGTGGTAGTTGAGCATGGTTAGGTCAAAGGAAGAATGTAGAAGCTAGAATGATTATCCTTTCCTTTTCATTTTCTTTTAAATCCAAAATCAAATAATAATCCATTATTTAATCCATGGTGTGAGTCTTATATTGCCACCATTTCCATATGCTAACAACCATGATGGATGGGTGTATGTATGTATGCACATCCACATGTGCATGAAACTAGCATGAAAGAAAGAAAGAAAAGCACACATGCATGCACACATCCATCATCCAAGAAAAGGTTTTAAGTGAGAAAACTAATGGTTAAATGATAAATCAACACTTGATTTATCAATCCGGTCATATCTCATATGACCCCACCAAAAGCAGTTCACCCGATCAATGTTCGGTATCATATACGCACATTTCAATCGGGTGCATGCGCATATCGCATACGCGCACCACAACGTTTCGCCTGGACTGGGTAACTCCTTTGTGGGACTCTAAGAATCGTCAATACGCCGACAGAGGGTGATGATCATATCAGGTACCCTCAAGCCGCAAGCGATCAGCTAAACGTAACGGCCACCCGGGTATTGAGCGATCAGAAGACAACAAGTGAACCTGCTACAACTCCCGTCGAGCCATCCGGCAACACTACCGTACAGTCCGGTCTCTTCGTCAGATATGCTGCATATCGAGCCTAGGGATGGTCACGTCGACCCCAATAACTCAATAAGTCGTGCCGGTGAATGGTCTATAACAGATCGAGAAACTACTGATAACACTTATCAGCAAATCTCAGCAGCCCTGGTCAGGGACTTACTGATATAACCAGTCGGGCACAGTACAGCATCAACTCCCAATATCGGGAGAGACGAAACCCCTCCTATCGCTCATTGCCTTCGTGTGTCTCGGGACTGTACCCAACGTCCACCTGCTTGCACGACTCAGTAGAGCCGTGGTAGGGTGGTAATCAAAGTACAGTGGGAGAACACACAAGGTTCTATGACGATCTCGGGTCTACAGACTAACCTGTACCAGTGTCACCTGAGAACTGCTATCTGACGATAGATATAATTCCATATAGGAGTTCTCGGTGAGTCCGTCCAGTGTACCCAGTCACCACTGAGCACCCGTATATGATCTTGATGTCAAACATCGATGAATGTGGGAACATTCATCGCCCATCGTATGGGTCTAGTATCATATACGCTAGTCTACTCTGGTATATCAATGCCCCGTCTCGATATACCTACGACTAGGGACGTTCCAGGATATGCTTATAGACTACAGATGTCCCACTAGTATGATCTCCATCATAATCAGAGTAGTCAAGCCGATATCCTCAGGGCTTTATCAGCATGTATGAATGAATAAAAGCATGATCAAATCAACATGTCAGATAAAGAAGAACCAGATAGCATACTATCATGTCGAGCAAGAATGCAAACTGAATATATATATACATGTATAGATACATCCACTATCACATAATGGCCTCTAGGGCATACATATATCCAACAATGAGACCCTTTGTTTCACAACATATGTGAGGGTAAGGATCTTGAGGTAGAAGGAGAAGAAAATTAGGAGAGAGAATGAGATAAAGCAAATGAACTCAAGTGAAAAGCTAACTGTAGAGAATAGCTCTTTTTCTCTCTACTCACTTATTGAACCATGGAAATAAAAATCAATAGAATATATCACCCATGCTTCAATAGTGAGACCGAATAAATAAACAAATACCTAAGCCATTCTTCACACCATGCCACAAATATCTCTACAATTCCACCTCATTAATCTATTTCTCAAAATAGATAATCCATGTAATGAGGTGTCTCCTTCTAGAAGCATGCTTTGTAAAATTACGAGAATGCCCTCACCATATATACATACCTGTATTCGTAATTCGAAAAATACGAATACAATGAGATGATAACAATCCAATAATACAATACTAGGATCCGGCTTAAACCAAATCCCACTAGTATTATTCGCTCGAACATCATCCATGCACAAGTACACGTATGTGATCGAACCCTGCCGTAAAACCATGCAGCCTCTATATCGTTTCGCCCGAAGCAGGGAAACCCTCTGTATGAGACTCTAAAGACTCGACAGTACGATGGCAGTGGGTTTAACCATAAGCACTTTAGCGGTACTAGCTGCACGTAACGGCTACCCAGGTATTTGTCGATAGGAAGGCCGATGAGCAAACTCATCTGAACTCGTACTGAGCCTGTCTGTGACAATCTCCGTACAGTCAGGTCTGTTCGTTAGAGATACTCGCATATCGTGCCAAGGAAAATGGTAAACATCAGACCTCTAACAGCGCAATAAGTCATGCCGGGACAGAGTCCAAAACACCCTGAGAAACTACTGGAGTACTTACCGGTAAATCTCGCTTGCGCTGGCCAGGGACTTTGTGTAATGGCTTCCCGAACACAGTGCGATATCAACCCCTAATACCGGGAGAGACGAATCCTGTCTAACCGCTACTGCCTCCAAGTGCTTCGGGACTGCACCCAACTACTATCTGTTTGCACTACTCTTTTGAGCCGTGGTAGGGTAGTAATCAAAGTATAATAGGAACACACTCGAGGCGAAGTGCGATGTTAAGTCAACGGTCTAAGCTGTACTCATGTCACCTGGTAACTGCTACCTGACGATAGGTATAATACCAACCAGCAGTTCCCAACGAGTCCAGTCCAGTGTAACTCATAACCTAATGAGCACCTACATACTATCTCCAGTACGACGTACTAATGGTTGTGGGACAGACCATCTCCCCTGCTGGGATGAGAAGCATATACACTAGTCTACTCTGGAGTATCGATGCCCCGTCTCGATAATCCTACGACTAAGGACCTGTATAAGGATGTGCTTATAGACTACCCTGCCCTTACTAGTGTGACTGCCATTACAACGCTGGTAGTCAAGTAAAGATTCTAAGGGCTCTTCCAATATGTATAAGCGATATGCTAAAAGAAATACATATACATATTGAGGTAGAATTAAACCAAGTAGCATACTACCATTTTTAGCAAGACTGTTATCATAACTATGAATATCCCAAGCTTCCAATATGTAATATACAATCCAGTATGATACAATAATGGCATTTAGGGCATATCTCACTAACACACCCCTCCTATGTGTGACATGTGGAAAGGGAGATGAGGCTTGACGCTTGGATTTTTCAACGGATGAGATCATTTTTCTTTAAGTGTTAAAGAGATGAACCATTTAGAAAATAAGAGAGGGTTAAGACATATTTCTTATATACTCTCTCTAAGTTTTCAACCTCTCATTTTCTTTGATAAGAAGAGAACTACAAAGAGAATTAAAAAGAAATAAACTCTCTACAATTCTCATTCAAGGATTCTAGCAAGATTTATGAAGGAGTTGGCTTCAATGGTTGAAGTTTGGAGCTTAAGTGGAGAATCCCTCAAATGGAATATTTTTTGCCATGGAGGTCAAGTTGAAAGTTTGCTCCACCTCTACAATGGAGCCTATAAGGAGTCCAACACAAATATGGAGCACTTGAAAATGCTACAAAGGTTGTAGTTCCTATGAACTTGTAGTTACTTTTTTCAATTGCTTAAGTATTTGATTGATCTTGTGATTGTGTAGTAGGGTAATGTTGATAAAATTTTAGTTATCAATTTTCCGCCGTGGCCATGAGTGTCATGACCCTTACCCCCGTCCACCAACATGGTATCAGTGACGTATCAAATACATTAGCAATTGATAGTGGCTAATAGATATTCCAAAACTTTTTTTCCAAGGGAAAATGCTCGCTGTTTTTGGCTTGGTAATATAAATTAATTCATTTCAGAGTTTGTTCTCGATCGCCGGGAATTTCTTGGGTCGAGAATGATAGGTATCACACTTTTAGGGGTTAAGGAAGGTCGCGTCTACCCGAGAGCACGACAAAGTGCTCTCGGGGAGGGGGCCTTGAGAGCACCTCATTTGGTGCTCTCGGCCAGTGCAGGGCCAGAGCCACCTATTTGGTGGTCTCTGGTCCTTGCATCCCCTCCCAAACCCCCCTAAATTGATATGCTGTCCTCCCCGGGTGTCTCGTCGATGCTCGTGCAAAGTTTCAAGTAATTCATACTTCGTTTGTTGCCGAAATGAGTTGATTTTAGTTGGATGTAAAATAGAATTTCAGTTTTTTGGAAATTCGATTTTATGAATTCGTGGGTTTTAGAATAGATTGGCCATGGGTGTCGTATTGATCTGATTAAAGTGTTTAATCATGTTTATGCGTTGGCGTATGATGATATGTCGTGTTTAACCCCGATAAATCGATGCGATCAATTCGACGGGGTTGCACAAGTGTGTTTGAGATGTTCTGTACTTCTATTTATATTGTGATATATTGTGATGCCGTGCTTGTAATGGGTTGGATTGTCGTGAATTGAATAGCCCCGTGTGGAATTGTGATGAGATGAGATGGTTTTCTTTTTCATTTCATCTCAAGACTATTTATATTCTTTTGTTCGGGACGAGCTCCAAAATGTGGCCGCCGTTGCCGCTAAATGTATTATTATTTTTCGGGGTGTAGCGGTTCACATGTGTCTGCAGTCACTGATTAATATATTATTATTTATTAGGACGCGACCAGGTTGCGGTCGTGGCTGCCGTTGTAATTAATACAGGTTTAGGATTGCCCCGCGGAGAAGCGCACGGGAAACTGGATCCTAGATTGCAGCGGGTGACCATCTCAAGGCGTTGAGACCGGCTCACTTGATTCTAGGGTTGGTGGGTTGCTTTCCGCGCTTGTATAGGGTATAGGATATATCGGTGGAGAAGTTCTCAAGTTACCGGATTTGAGAATATGTTGGGTAGCCCCCTCATGGTTATGATGCCGGGTTTTCTCGTTTCTCGGATTGGCGGGTGGCTTTCCACACTTATAGGGGTCTGCTTTTGGCTACGCACGAGCTATTCACGCGACCGTAGAATGTCATGTTTCGTTTGATGGCTCGAACAAAACGCGGGATTCCTAGGTAATCCGACCACTCCATCTCTGTGATTTTCATTACTTGCTTATGATGTGATTACTTTGCTGTGATGATTTCTCCTGTATGCTGCAATGTGATTATATGCATGTGATGATATATTGATATATGTGATATTTAGAATATATATATATATATGCTAAATACATTTTTCATCCGCGCTAGCCTTGTCCCACCCTGCCGTAAGTTAAGTAACCTTACGATGAAGACCCAGGGCTCCATGGCAAATGCAGATGGCGTATATGTGCATTCTATTTTCATTACATACTTTTTCTGTGATTGTGTGAGAAGAAACATACTAGATAATGTGATTATCTATATGATGGGATTGTGTTAATAAGATTAATGCAAGGTTAAATAAACTTAAAACACGTTGTAGAAACCAAATATTATATATTGGTGTTATAGCCGATTCTTTTGGTTTGCATTAAGGTATTCAGTTAGAAATATCCTGCACCTCATTGGATGAAGAAAGAGCCTAGATCTCTTCACATGGAGTGATATCTTTGGAAAAAGATTGTGTTACTATAAGTTATTAAATAGTCGTATCCTAATGCATTGCATAGTGGTATTCAGTTAGGAATATCCCGCACCTCATTCAATGAGGTAAGAGCGTTAATCCTTTCACGGGGAATCCACACTTAAGCAATAGTCTACGTAACTATAAATTTGTAAAACCATTCGGTTCCTACGATGATTTCAAGTTCATTACGTTAAAGGTTTTCTTCGAAACCATCCATAGCCCTCTGTCATTTCAGGTTGTAGAGTACTTAGTATTCGTGTTGCGTTTGTTGACCATAGTTAAGGCGTAGTGTACAATAGCTAAGTGATATGTTCCTGCTTGCATATGATACGATTGGTTAAGGCAGTCATAAAACTTTGTTGACCATAGTTAAGGGTCATGCGGGTGAGTCTAAAACAGTCATGAAATGACGGGTTGAACTTGACCAGCGACTTATGATTTGTTGACCATAGTAAGGTCATAAGCCGTTAGGGGTAAAAACCGATATCGGGAGTTTCAAGTGTTGAAACTTGCAATGAGTTTGCATACCTTCTATGGTATGGGATAACTTGTTGATCCTGTCAAGGTTACCACTCCGTGAGAGTTTGCGTCTCGATTCCCACTCTGAGTAATAGTTACTCTCGGGATATGATCCTGGCTAATTATCATTTTAGGGTTTGAAGGAGGATTCGATAGAACAGTGGGAGCCATCCTGATTAGATGAAAAAATAAACCAATCTAATCTTAATAGAGTGCACGACGAGTGTTTCTTCTCTCTCTCTCTGGTAGCGACTTTTGACTTACCCTAAAACTAAAACTCATAACCAGATTTTAACTGGACCTTTTTACGATCAACGGCTTTTGGTATGTCATTTCTACGCTAATTTGCGATAATGTCGCAAATGACCTTATCCCTCCCACTTCCCTTTCACTTACTCCAGAACTCTCTGTATTCGGTACAGAGATCTATATTGTTTGGAGGTCATCGTATGGTTTGATACGAACCAAAAGAAATTGTTTCAATATGGGGATGACCACTGGTTCTGGAGTGGATGAATTTCTCATTTGTCTCTCCCTTCTACCTTATCTCAAGTTTAAGAGCTCTTTATGAGTATAGAGTGTATACCGATTGTGCTTGTTGGATAGTCTTCTTCCAATCCTAACGCTGGTGCTAAAAGAAATGGAGAGAAGAAAACCAACCAGCACAAGTCTGGTATACAGAAGGTTTGATGGAGAGACACTGAAATGGATAATTGTGAGGGAAAGGACATTGCAACTACTGTCGGTAGCCTGGGTATTATAGAGGACTTACAAGGAACACCCGGCAACCCCTTGAAACATTTGATGTTTCAATTTTTTTAAGTGGTTATGATTGAAAATGTTTCTCAGAAACTTTTAACTACTGGGTATATAGATACCAGATTAAAACCCCACATCTGTAAGATGTTATAGATGGTGAGAGAAAGTCAAGCATTAAGAAAAGGGTGATCAGTTCCCCAGTGTCGGAACTTGGAGCAATTGTTGCTATTGGGGAAATCACCAGGTTTGCCTAATGGCAAACTTTTGGTTTGGAATAGCCATTAAAGTGCACCAACTTTTAAAAACTCTTATATCCATCTCTTTATTTGATAAAGTGAGATATAATTTTCAAAATGATGTCATTGACATTTACCTATATCAACTGTTGATTAGGTAAAGTGCAAAGAATAACGGAACTGATATTCTTAACCAAAATAAAGTTCTTAAATTATAACACACAGATTATGAGTTAGTGAACTCTGGGGACATAGATATAGGATGTGTATGGTTCGTTGTCCTTCGGGACAAGGGATGGTTCTTATAATTCATTTTATTTTCTTTTTAAGTCCTCTAATTTTGGACGCGCATTCTTGTTGAAACGCAAAATCTAAAGTTGTGAGAACTTCAAAGAGTATAGGGACAAAGTAAAGAACCGGACATTGGGAGTATTAAGAATCTTTGAAGAGTTCGAAGATGTAGTTAATGTTAGTTATATGTATGCCCGAGAGTCCATTATTATACATGTGATGTATATTATAGTGGATGCTTGGACATATTTAGGGAGAACATTCTTGCTCGACATGATAGTATGCTATCTGTTTGCTCTTTATCTTAACATGTACACTTATTGTCTCTCTATTACATGTTGATAAAACCCTTAGGATGAGTACTTCACTATCAGGATTATGATGCAGATCATACTAGTGGGGAAGAGGTAGTCGGTAAGTACATCCTTCAAATGTTCCTAGTCATGAGAGTATCGAGACGTGGTATCGATATTCCAGAGTAGACTAGCGTATACGCTTCTCGATCCATATGATGGGCGATGGATGATCCCAAATCCATTGGTGTTTGACATCAGAGATGATATACGGGTGCTCAGTGGAGACTGGGTACACTGAACGGACTTACCGAGAACTCCTAGATGGTATTATACCTATCGTCAGATAGCAGTTATCTCGTGACATTGGTATAGGTTAGTCTGTTGACCCGAGATCGTCATAGAGTCTTGTGTGATTCCCATTGTGCTTTGATTTCCACCTTACCACGTTCAAGAGATCGTGCAAAACGGTAGTTTTTGGGTACAGTCCCGAGTCACATGGAGGCAATGAGCGATAGGAGGGGATCCGTCTCTCCCGGTATTGGGGGTTGATGTTGCGTTATGCTCGATTAGCCATAACAGGAAATCCTTGGAAAGGGTTGCTGTGATCTACTGGTATGTGTTATCAGTAGTTTTTCGAACCGTTATGGGCCTCACATCGGTATGCCTTATCAGGCTATTGGGGTATGACGTTTACCACCTCCCAGGCTATGATATGTGACGTATCTGACGAAGAGACCGGACTGTACGGTAGTGTTACTTATTGGATTCGCAGGTGTATGAGCAGGCTTGCTTGTTGATCTTCTAATAACTCAATACCCGGGTGGCCGTTATGTTTAGCAGACTGCTTGCGGCTTGTGGGTGACTGATATGATCACCACCTACTGCCGGCGTATTGATGGGTCTTTAGAGTCCTACACAGAGGTTTTCTGGTTCAAGCGAAACGAAATAGGAGCACATATGTGATATGTGCGGGACCGAGATTAATACGCGTATGAGATACCGCATTCTATTCTCGCGATATGTGATATCGGTCGGTTTTATGTGATATAGCCGGGTTATCGAATCAAGTGTTGATTTGATAAGTTTATACATTTGATATTAGTCGGTTGTATGTGATATACCCGGATTTTTAAATCAAGTATTGATTTAATAATTTAATGTATAATTATATATGTGATATATTAATTTACATTAACTAATATTTGCTCACTTAAACATTTCTTTTTCTCACTTGTGTGCATATAGTATATATGTGATATATATTAATGTACATTTTTTTGTGTCATGCTTGATGCCACATACTACATAGGTGTATGAGACTCACACCATGTTTATGATAATTCTAGTGTTTTTATTTATCAAAGTAAATCAAAATTGGTTGGAAATTTGTCATGGCTAGAAGCTTGGAGAAGCTTGTTTTGTCTATTGACTTAGTCCACTAATTTGTTTTACTTAAGATATTTATTAACCTAACCATTATCTTTAGCCATAGTTTAGTCTCTACATGAGTTAGTGTATGACACAAACTCACCCATGGTTGCTATTTTCACCTCATGTGTTTCATTCTTATCTCCACTTCATCTTCTTCATCATCAAGAGAAAGCTTTCTAGCTTTTCTCAAGGTGATGAAATATTGTGAGAAAAATAAATCTAAAGTGAGCAAAATTCCTACTTCATCATCCTCTACTATACTAGCCATTTAGTTTAGGGTGTTTGCTTCACTAATTCCGTATTAGTGAAGAGGTAGCTTGAGTTGGTGTCTCCTCGACGTAGATCATCTTCGGCCTCGAAGACTTCAAGCAAACTTGTTTCGTTCATCTTGTGGAGCCATTCTAGAGTCCGGGAGTTCACTACTTAGAGCGAAGGGACTACTACATGGAGCTATTAAAGTGAAGGACCTGTCTACAAAGGTTGTATTCGTTGTTCACTTAGATGTAAAGTTGTTTATATTGTTGTTTCGTCTAAATCTTTTGTTAAGATTCTAGGGTTAAGGTTGTTTGGCATGGCAATTTTTAAAAAATGGTATGGACGATGCCTCCCGAAACCTTGCTGTCGTACTACGCATCCCTAAAATGGTATCAGAGCCAAGCTATAGAATTAGACGATGTTAGTAGAATTAAGAAACCGAAACAACTCCGAAACACACGAAATAAAAATCTAGTTTCTGTCGAAATTTTTGAAGTGTCAAATTTTTTAAGCAACTGCAGAATATTATATGAGATGTAACATGAACACAGTAGAAATTTGAACCCTCCCTTCCGGATTTTGGCCGTCCACAAGGAATGAAATTCCGAGCTCACCTGTTTTTCCAGGGCTTTACGGATTCAAATTTTTATGGTGTTCCAGTCTCTGGGTTTTGGTATTTCATGTGTTGCTTGTTTTTGCTAAAATTGCATGTGATGTTATCTTAGTGCAAAGGCAATTCAGAGTGTTTCGTAATCGTAATTATAACATCATTTCGGGTTATTTAGACGACGTTAAAAAGTTTGAACGGATATCAATAACCCATTTTTTCCCTTGCTGGAAATTTTCCAAGAGTTGGATTTTTCCAAGTTTAAAATCATCAGAAAATCATGCAAGTGCAACTGTGGACCCTCTTGAAGAACGAAACCCTAACTCAATTCTATGACCGTCGGAACCGCCACCAAACCCTAGGATTTGTGGTAGTTCCGCGGCGTCATAGGTGAGGCAAGTGTTGACCCTTCTACGGTTGGTCCATAGGTGCTGTGGCATGTTTTGGGTACTTTTTAAACTTTGCTCAAATGTTGAGCTCTTTGGGAAATTTTGGGTTTTTGTTGATTCGATCGAAAATTTTAACATCATCTAGCTATCTGTGATTGTGATACAATACTTGGATTCCATAATAATTAGTTATGTGATAACTAGTTTGAATTTTATTAATCTAGCAGTTTAGTCTTATTTGATCGGTTGCCACGGAATTTTGATATGGATCAAAAATCCGTCGCAATTATGTAGTGTACGAGGATACTCATCGGGTAACGTTACTAGATAGCCACTCCCCATAGCCCCGACCAAGTGACTGCAGCAGAACCCCGTCGCCAAAAGCATCCGTTCGGGTGCTCGCGGCCGCGGTGTTCCGCCTTAATGCACTTCGTCGACGGCATCGGGGGTGCGGCTGTCTATTAATGTTTCCGACGAGTATTCGATCAGGTTATCGAGAATCTTGTTGAATTGCTCGACAGGTTATTGGAAAGTATTTTCAATATTGAGACTAAAATGCGTGGCTTATAATTGTTAGGCATGCGATGTTTAAGGAATTCATTTGGTAAGGCATGAAATCCAAAGTATGTGATACATTGGGTTTATGATGTCTAAGGTGGTTGTGTATTCCAATTGTTGTAGTTTTTCACTTTCTTTTCTGCGACCGTAAGTGTAATATGTGGTGTATCGCCGGTTTCATTTCTATATGTCAACGATAATTGGGATACGCATATTTACTTACGTTGATGACATATGATCTTATGTGTTGCTGTAATATGTTATATTGGATCGCTGTGTTTTGAATAGCCGGGTTTTTTTTATGTGAGTTGAGAGTTTTTCATTTTCATTCATATAAAAACCTGTATGTAATATTCTTTTATTGGGGCACTTCCGGGTTTAGGATGATGTCACCATTTGATGTATATTATTTACTTTTCCGCATTAGGATAGACCTAAGGAGGGGAGCACAAGTAACCGGGTTCTAGGGTCTAGTGGGAGACCATCTCGAGGAGTCGAGACTGGGTCTCCTAACTCTAGAATTGGTAGGATTGCTTGCCGCTCTCGTAGGGGTCTAGGGATGTGGGTTTGGCTATTCATCACGACCGTGGAATCCGCGTTTTTTATTGGTTTAAATAAAACACGGAATTCCTAATTTATCCAATATTTTATATGTGTTCTTTTGCTGCTGATATTCTGTGATGTGATCACCTGATAAGTTGAGACGAATGCTTATATTATATATATGATATATAATAAATACTGCTGCTTTCATTTCTTCTGTGATGCTTATGAAGCATAATTTGATGGGAATTCATTAATGAGATTAATGAAATAAAAGAAACCTAAAGATGTTGTGGAATCTTATTTCAAAAACTGGTAGCTCTAGTTCTTGCTTTGCATAGCGGTATTCTTTATAGAATATCCAACACCTTATTCAATAAGGAAAGAGCCGAGATCCCTTCACCGGGAGTGACCTTTTTGGCAAAACTGGCAGATGCTACAACCCACTCGGTTTTGTCTTTTGATTGCTTTTTTAGTTCATGGTTTGCATTTGGTATTTGTGAAATATCCAGCACCTCATTCGATGAGGAAAGAGCCGAGATCCCTTCACCGGGAGTGACCTCTTTAGAAAAACTAGTAAAAGCCTAAAAAACACTCCTTTCCAAAATCACTCGATTCTACAACGATGTCAAGTTCATTACGCAAAAGGTTTTCTTAAAAACCTGTCGTAACCCTCCGTCATTTCAGATAAGTGCTACTTAGTATTCATTCTACGTTTGTCGGCCTTCGTCAAGGCGTAGTGTGTGGTAGCTAACTAGTTCTTATCTGCTAAAGCATGTGATGTGATTGGATTAAGGTAGTCGTGCGACTTTGTTGGTCTTCGTCAAGGGTCGTGCGGATGGGTTTAATCCAATCCTGAAATGTACGGGTTGAACTTGACTAGCGTCCTATGGTTTGTTGGCCTTCGTCAAGATCATAGGAAGTTAGGGGTAAAATATTATCGAGAATTTCAAGTGTTAAAATTTGCAATGAGATTGCATACCTTCTATGAGATAGTTGGATCCCGATACCCACTACGAGTAAGAGTTACTCCTGTGAGAGTTTTACACATTACAATTAGCCGATCAAGTAGGTGTCTAAAAGCTGTTAACGGGGTTACTCCCCTAGGAAAATGAGGTTTATTTTAATTAGGTCCATGCGAAATCATGGGGAACCTCCCTTAAAGTACCGACACTGTCCTAGCCGAAAGATTGACGAACTTGTAGGGTGTAATTAATCCCGGCTAGTCTTACCTTTTAGGGTTTGAAGGAAGATTTGATAAAAACAGTGGGAGCCATCCTGATTAGATAAAATAATAACCAATATGATCTTGAAAGAGCGCACGCGGAGTATTTTCTTCTCTCTATCCTGGTAGCGACCATGTCACGCCTTAATCAAGATAATAATATGGATCCATTGACCGAACCTGCTTATTATACTGAGCTGGGGAACGTTGGTTCCGCTCTATCTTATAATTGTTATAAGTCCGAGCAGGAAATAGGGGAATATCTGGATTTCCACGCGACCCAATCGAGGAATGAGCATGTTAATGCATATTCTTCGGGTGTGTTCGTTACCGAGAACTGTTTCTCAGTATCCTCTACGACCTAGGTATGAGATACCGGATCAGGATCTCATATATGTAATCTGTTACATGGGCTATAGAAAGGTAGAGAACTGGGATTAGGTGATATGTCTCTAAGTGTTAGAGAATGGTGCAATTGTTGTAGCCAAACCAGTTGGCAAATATCACCTTGTATTAAAACATTGATTCTGAACAAATGTTATTAGATACCGAACCTGATATACAACATTACATCAGTTTCTTTATTAAGTTAAAGAAGGATATAATTCTGTATTGGAGGATAATGTTGTGAAAATTTTCTTGTATCAAGAGTTGATTGGATCAGGCACGTTATGTAATGGCATATACGTTCTAAATCAAACCACGGTTCAAAGTATGTAGAACACACACAAGAGGAGTAGTTCAGAAATGAACGAATCCTTCTTGTGGCAATGTAGACTAGATCATATCAATGCGACACGACCGGCTAAGTTACATAAGGATGAATATGAGAATCTATTTGAATTTTCATCTTATGATACTTTCCAGTCTTGACACAAAGGTAAAGTGACCAATACTCCGTTTACTAGAAACAGAGAAAGAGTTAGTGAACTCTTGGGACGGATACATGATGATGTATACGGTCCTATGTCTACAAATAACAAAGTTAGTTCTTTGTGCTTCATTACATTCATCGACGATCTCTCAAGATTCGTACATGTGTTCTTTTTGAAACATGAGTCTGAAGCTTTTGAGAAATTCAAGGAATATAAGTATAAAGTTAAGAAAGCAGACGGGTAGAAGTATTAAAGTCCTACGATGTGATCGAGAAAGTGAATACTTGCGCATGGAGTTCCTGGAGTTTCTAAAAGGAGAATGGGATCCTCTCTCAGATTACTCCTTCGAGTACACCACAGCACAACGGTGTATCGGGGCGGAGGTATCGCACCTTATGAGATATGACGCGCTCTATGATGAGTATTTCTGAGTTTCCTGTTTCCTTTTGGTGTTATGCATTTGAGAAGCTGCATACCTATTGAATGTGGTTCCAACCAAATCAGTGCCTACCACTCTATATGAGATATGGTATGGGAAGAGACTATGTCTTAAACGAGTTAAGATATGGGTTTGTCCGGCCTATGTTGAAAAGCAAAATCCGGACAAGCTCGAGGCAAGGTCAGTTCTGTAAGTTTGTTGGATATCCCGAACATCTGCGAGGGAATATCTTCTGCCACACTGAGGAGCAAAAGGTGTTTTGTTTCTCAGCATGCCACCTTATTAGAAAAGGAATTTATTGTGAAGAAATTAGTGGTCATGAGGTAGAACTGGAAGGAGTTCCAGCAAGACAAACCAACAGCTGATGATTGGGTGAAACCAAAGGATTCAATAGTCTCTAATGAACCTCATCCTCTCCGCGAATCTGATATGGTTCCTCATCCACCTGAGAGATACTACGGCTTCCTCGGTGACAGTGGGTGCGAAGATTGCATCATGGTAGATGATGACCCAACCAGGTTCAGGCAGGCCATCATGGATGGGGACTCTGTGAAAAGGCTGGATGCTATGCGCTCAAAGATTGAATCCATGTACACCAACAAAGTATGACTTTGAATGTTGCACCTAAAGGGGTAAAACCCATCGGGAGCAAGTGGATCTTGAGAAGATTCTTGGTGTAGATGGAAATGTTGAGACTTTCAAAGCTATGCTTAAGTCCATCAGGATCAATGCACGCATCACGGAGTTAGAACATCTGTTTTGATGTGGCAGTCAAAGAGTTTGATTTCATCAAAAAGGTAGATGAACCTTGTATATACAAGAAGGTAGTAGAGAGTAAGGTTGTCTTCCACGTATTGTACATAGATGGCATACTTTGGATAGGAAATGGTGTCCTATGCTATGCTACACTCGGTCAAGCTCCTCTTATCACAAAGATTCTCCATAGAAGATCTGGATGATACCTACTACATCTGTAGTTTATGATCTATGGTGATAGATCTAAGTGAATGTTAGGAGTGTCCCAAATCCAGGTACATTAACACCGTACTAAAAGGGTTTAGTATGGAAGATTCTAAGCGTGGTGGTTCGCCCACTTACTCAAGAATCACTCTCTCCAAAAAGATGTCTTCCAAGACTGATTTGGAGAGAGCTCGCGTGTAAGGGATATCCTATGCTTCGGCAGTAGGCCCTATCATGTATGCGATGTTATGTACCATACCAGATGTAGATGATGTTAGTTATGTATATTCCCTAGAGGCCATTATTGTACATATGATGTATATCATAGTGGATGCTTAGATATATATAGAGAGGACTTTCTTGCTCGATATGATAGTATGCTATCTGGTTTCACTTTGTCTTAACATGTTGATTTGTATTGGTTTACTGTCTTGCTCTCACTTGTTGATAAAGCCCTTAGGATATGTACTCGACTACTAGGACTATGATGCAGATCATACTAGTGGGGCCAGGGTAGTCCAAGAGTACATTCTATAACTGTTCCTAGTCGATGGTGTATCGAGATAGGGCATTGATACTCCAGAGTAGACTAGCGTATACGCATCTTGACCCATATGATGGGAGATGGATGATCCCATATCTATTGGTGTTTGACATCAAAGATGGTATACGGGTGCTCAGTGGAGACTGGGTACACTGAACGAACTCACCGAGAACTCCTAGATGGTATTATACCTATCGTCAGATAGCAGTTCTCTGGTGACACTGGTACAGCTTAGTCTGTAGACCCAAGATCGTCATAGAGTCTTGTGTGATTCCCACCGTGCTTTGATTTCCACCTTACCATGTTCATAAGAACGTGCAAAACGGTGGCTTTTAGGTACAGTCCCGAATCACATGGAAGGAATGAGCGATAGGAGGGGTTTCGTCTCTCCCGGTATTGGGGGTTGATGTTGCGCTGTGTTCGATTGGCTATAACTGGAAGTCCCTGGCCAAGGCTGATATAGAGATCTACTGGTAAGTGTTATCAGTAGTTTCTTGACCCATTACGAGCCTCACATTGACACGACTTATCGGTTACTGGGGTCTGACGTTTACCACCCCTAGATTGGATATGCGACATATCAGACGAAGAGACCGGACTGTGCGGTAGTGTTACTGATTGGATTCACAGGAGTATGTATAGGCTTGCTTGTTGATCTTCTGATCGGTCAATACCCGGGTGGCCGTTACGTTTAGCTGACCACTTGCGGCTTGTGATTGTTTGATATGATCATCACCTACTGCCGGCGTATTGACGAGTCTTTAGAGTCCTACACAGAGGTTTCCGGGCTAAGGAGAAACGGAGTAGGAGCACATATGTGATATGTGCGGGACCGAGATTAATACGATATGTGATACCGTATTCTATTCTCGCGATATGTAATATCGACCGGTTATATGTGATATAGCCGGGTTATCGGATCAAGTGTTGATTCGATAAAATAATACATATTATATTAGTCGGTTATATGTAATATAGCCGGATTATTAAATCAAGTGTTGATTTAATAATTTAATGTAGAATTATATATTAGATATATTAAATTACATTAACTAATATATGCTCACTTAAGTATTTCATTTTCTCACATTTGGATACATTTAACACACATATGATATATGTTTAATGTATTCTTTTCTTATGTCACAAATTATTGAAGGGTTCCTATCGACGGCAGCAAGGTTTCGGAAGACATCGTCCATGCCATTTTCAAAAAATTGCCGTGAAAAGGAACTCTAAACATGATCATTAACTCGAATACAATACTGAAACAAAGTAAACCATTTACTATCTAAGTGAAAAAGGAAATACAACCTTTGTAGATCGGTCCCTCACTTCATAAGCTCCTTGTAGTAGTCCCTTCACTGCGATCATGGTTCTCCCGGACTCTTGCATGGCTTCACGAGGCGAAAGGAGCGTCTTTTCTTGATGTCTTCGAAGCCGAAGATGATCTACGTCGTGGGAATGCTAGCTCAAGCTTCTACTTCACTAACTTGAGAATTAGTGAAGCAAACACCCTAAGCTAAAGTGCTAGTCTAGTAGAGAATGAAGAAATAGGAAGTGGGTTCACTTTAGAATTTCTTTTCTCACAATATTTCTCACTTTTGATCAAATCCTAGAAAGCTTTTGGCTTTGAGGAAGAAGATGGACAAATAGATGAGAATGAAAAATGATCAAGTGAGTGAGGTAACCATGGGTGAGTGGGTATCATATACTAATTCATGTAGAGACATAACCATGGCTAATTATAGTGGTTAGGTTAATAAATATCCTAAGTAAAACAAAATGGGTGGACTTTATCAAAGCACTCACAAGCTTCTACAAGCTTTATGCTTTAAAAAATTATCCACTAATTTTGTATTTACTTTGAATATTAAAACCCAACATGATAATTAGCATGGTGTAAGTCTTGTACACCCATGAAAGTTGTATCAACAACCATGATACAAAAAGAAAAACACAATTTAATATATATCACATATATATTAAAGTTGTGCACATATGAGAAAAACAAATGTTTAAGTGAACCAATGTTAGTTAATGAAAATTAGTATATCACATATACAATTATACACTAAATTATCAAATCAACACTTGACTTAATAATCGGGCTATATCAAATATAACCAACTAACATCCAATGTATCGTCTTATCGAATAAACGCTTGATTCGATGACCCGGTTATATCACATATAACCGACCGATACAAAAAGTGGCGAGAATAGAATACTGTATAACATACACGCATTATTCTCGGTCCCGCACACATCATATATGCGCTCTAATTTCGTTTTGCCTGAGACAATAAAGCCTCTATGTAGGACTCTAAAGACTCGTCAATACGCCGGCAGTAGGTGATGATCACATCAAACACCCACAAGCCGTCAGCGGTACTAGCTGGACGTAACGGCTATCAGGTATTGAGCGATCAGAATATCAGCAAGCAAGCCCGCTCCAACTCCTGCAAAAGCCTGACGGTAACACTTCCCGTACAGTCCGATCTCCTCGTCTGATATGTCGCATATCAGGTCTAGGGGTGGTAAACGTCAGACCCCAATAACCGATAAGTCATGCCGATGTGAGGCTCATAACGGGTCGAGAAACTACCGGTAACACTTACCAGTAAATCTATAAATCAGCCCTGGCCAGGGACTTCCCTGTTATGGCCAATCGAGCATAGCGCAACATCAACTCCCAATACCGGGAGAGACGAAACCCCTCCTATCGCTCATTGCCTCCATGTAACTCGGGACTGTACCCAAAAACCACCGTTTTGCACGCCATCTTAGATGTGGTAAGGTGGAAATCAAAGCAAAGTGGGAATCACACAAGACTCTATGATGAGCTCGGGTCTACAGACTAACCTGTACCAGTGTCTCCAAAGAACTGCCATCTGACGTAAGGTATAATACCATCTGGGAGTTCTCGGCGAGTCCGTCCAGTATACCCAGTCTCCACTGAGCACCCGTATACCATCTCTAATGTCAAATACCAATGGATATGGGATCATCCATCGCCCATCTCATGGGTCGAGAAGCATATACGCTAGTCTACTCTGGTATATCGATGCCCTGTCTCGATACACCCACGACTAGGAACATTAAAGGATGAACTTATGGACTACCATAGCCCCACTAGTATGATCTGCATCATAGTCCTGGTAGTCAAGTACACATCCTAAGGGCTTTACCAACATGTAACCATAAGAAAGTATCAAGAGACATGTATACATGTTAAGGTACAGAGCAACCAGATAGCATACTATCATATCGAGCAAGAATGTCCTCTCTATATATGTCCAAGCATCCAATATAATATACATCATATGTTCAATACTGGCCTCTGGGCATACATACAACTAACAATTATATATATGTGATATATATTATTATGACATGCTAGGTTATACATGCAAATAGGGTGTATGAGACATACACCATGCTATTGATAATTGTGGGCTTATATTTATTTAAGGTAATTCAAAAATGAGGTAGATTTTGGACAAATGCCTGAAGCTTGTGGAAGCATGTGGATGCATTGACAAAGCCCACCATTTTTGTTTTACCTAAGATATTTATTAACCTAACCCTTATCAATTAACCTATGGTTTATTCTTTACAAGAGTTAGTGAGACATACACTCACCCATGGTTGCATTTCTAATCTCATCACAATTCATTCTCACTTGAGCTTCTTCTTCTTCTTCATTGATTTTGCTCTCTTGATTTTCTTCATGTGATGAAAAATAGCGAGAATTAAAATACTAAAGTGAGCAAAATTCCTAGTTCATCATCCTTTTCTATACTAGCCATATAATTAGTGTGTTAGCTTCACTAATCCATAATTAGCGAAGAGTTAGCTTGGGTTTGTGATTTCTCAAGTTAGATCATCTTGGATTGTGAAGACTATAAGCAAGGATGCCTCATTCACCTTATGGAGCCTCTCTAGAATCCGGGAGCATGATAATCACAGCGAAGGGACCTCAACTCGGAGCTTTAGAAGTGAAGGAGAGGACTACAAAGGTTGTAATCCCTAATCACTTAGTAGTAAAGAGTTTACTTGTTGTTTCTAACCCTAATTCTCTAGTAAAGATTCTTGCTTAGGTTGTTTGGCACTTGAATTTTTTAAATACGGCATGTTTGATTCCTTGTAGAATCTTGTTCTAGTGCCTAAGAACCTTACAGTGGTATCAGAGCCTAACTAGAGCATTAGGCGTTGCGTAAGCGAAATTAAATGCCACGACCCAAAGTTTGGATTTGACCGGCACATAGATTGTACGATATATAAAGATGTCGACACAATTTGAGTAAGCCAAAAACCAAGATCAAAACCCTTTTTGTGGAACTTAGAAAATATTTAGTTTTAAGTAAAAGAATGAAATAGCATGCCGAATGATTTTTAAATAAGAGAAGTTTAAACAACTGGTTTTGAAACGTCGACAGTACTTCCATTTTTAATTATTAATTAAGCAGTTATAGAATGTGTGAATAGGTTGCATCCCTGGTTGGGAGCAACTCGATACCAAAAAGCGGAATCAATAGACAAAATAATACGGCACTCAAAATGAAGAATCTCACGCATAATTAAAAGAAATATAATTTAACACAACTAAACGATCTCAACAGTCAAAATAAGATACATACAACCACATCTCGTTTTAAGTCAACTATATAGGGTCTGATGAAGTAATACTAGATCCAATATACAAAACCAAAATAGGAGGTTCCTACGTAGGTAACCCACCTAGCAAAAAGGAGCGACAAAAGCTGATAAGTGGATCCGCACTGCTGCTACGCGTCCACACGCCTCCTGCAAGGAATTATGGCACAACGGGGTGAGTTGCCAACACAGTGAATAAAACTAACATATATCGGCTGATAATGTAAGTATGCCGAACAAGAACTAATATCAACAATGATGAATGTGATGCATAATAACAGGTGGAAGCATGAATATGTACTACTCAATGTATAAATCAAAACTGAAATCTCATCAATTATTTTCTAAATAAGGTACATTTTCTTCCCGTGTCCAACATCGACACAAATCTTCGGTGTTTCATTAGGCATCGTTCCCCGAATGATTCTGTCAATCAAATAACACCGGTCGGTATCACGTAGATATCCGCCGTGTTTACCACTGACTCCGGTATCGAGTATCCTCGTTAGGCTCCCCGCCTATAATGTGGCTCTCCTTCCCCTCGGCTTCGAACGGGTCCACCATGAATCCAGCTGTATAGCTACCCCACTCAGCCCGGATATACATAAGAAATTCCGCAACCGTATAGCTACGCCACCCGGTTCGGAACGAAACCAAATCAAAAAAACAACATTTCATGGTGGACATGTCACATCAATCATGAAAATCATTGAATCATTTCAATAGTGTATAAAACTCAAAACCAAAATCAGTAGTAATCCAATGCATCTTATATCAGAACTACTAATACTTGGAGATAAAACATGATAACATTTATGGAAAATAACTACCATTCTTGATGTTTAAGGTATGATAGGAATAATATTTAGTATAATAAGTACTAAGTGTATATGTGACATGTTAATATCGACGAGGTGTAATGTAACATGTAGATATGTGCATGTGCAGCATGACTCATCGATAATTTGTGCAGTGTTCTAACAATTATTAACATGATAATATTTATATATATGAATGCGTACGATCAAATTTTATAAACGAAGGAACGATTGTAATTTAAACTTAACCCACGGGCGTATCACGCCATCCTTAAAAAATCCTCCGGTCGATGTTTAGACTACTCACCAGAATACGTCGAATCAACTCAGATCACCAATCATTTTCCTTTCCTTGCGGCCTCCGAAGTTTCCGTATTCGAATCTAATATTAAAATTAACTTGTATAAGAAATGACTAACTTCGATACGGCGAAAACATAGAAATACAAGTGTTACGTACTAACTATACTACGTAAGACTATTTTAAACTATCTAACACTTATACTAACTGAAGTTAATCCGATCGCTATTCGTAACAGAAAACAGAATTGTGTTACGAAACGTCCGTGTCGTGTTTTAAACGTTTTAATCCCATTTCAGATATTAACTCCCAGATTTCATATACTGTTAAATTAATTTAATTAAACAATACCGAAATATCTCAAAACCTATACAGAGACGTACCATAAAACCCAAAACACCTAACCCCATCAAAAATTCGGTGATGCTGGATCTACCCAAATCCTCGCCGGCCAAAATCCGAGCAGGGAGGTTTGTACTCCTAGGGTTTATTCTAGGTCTAGTTTTTAAGATTTAGGCACTGTTTGGTTAAGTTGATTTCCATCTAAACTATAGCAGATTTACACTGAGCTAAATTTTACCTAAAATTCGATATTATCTTTATTCGATTTCTAAAATTTACTATTACAGAACTAAAATCTACTGAGTTAAGAATTATACCTACTGAGGATGGTTGAAAGGTTTTCTCTAAGATACTCAAGTCCTTAGCTCCTAGCTTGATGGTGAAAATCCTTAGCCTAGTTCTTCTCTTTAGTTCTCTTTTCCTTTATTTTTTCTTTGTGCGTTATGTTTTCTTCCTTTCCTTTGAAATTTTCTGATTTAAATTTGGTAAAAATGATCTGAACACAGGATATAGGGTAAAAGGAATGAGTGAGGTGTAGGAGGAGGTGTCACCAAACAAGGGTGTGGTTGTTTCATGCAAGGTGGAAGTGTTGTGCATGAAGTGTGCATGCAAGAAGGATGTGTCCATGCCTTCTCACCCCAAGTTGTGGTGTCTTGTGGTAAATTTTTGTGCTAAAACATTATGTAACCTCTTTTTCACTTACACCCTCAACATTTCCAAGTTTGCACAATTTCCTAAACTTTACACAAAGACCCTTCATTACATATGTTATTATATAACACCATTCTTATTAAAATGAAGCTAAATTTCACACTAAAACCCTAGTAATTTATAAATGTTACAAACTAAAATTTCAATTTAATTAGTTTCACATACTATTTATGAAAATGTTCTATTTGGTTTTAATAACTTTTTAAATTAACAGTTTATTATTTAATTAATTAATTTTATTTATTTTCACAAATTTTCGAAACGTTACAATAACCCCCCTTAAGAAATTTCGGTCCCCGAATTTAAAACTTAACTAGACGTACCTTCAAAAAGATGAGGAAATTTCTTTCGCATCGCATCCTCGGTCTCCCATTTGATCTCCTCGTGATTCATTCCTCGCCAAAGAACCTTTACAAATGGAAGTACCCTTGATCTCAGTTTCTTTGCCTGCCGGTCTAGAATAGGTACTGGATGCACTGTGTAGGATAAATCCGGCTCAAGCTGTAAGGTCTGATGCTGGATCGCGTGAGAGGGATCGTGAAGATACTTGCGAAGCATAGACAGGTGAAACACCGGATGCACATCGGGAAAACTCGGTGGAAGTGCTAAACGATAAGCCACAGCACCCACTGTTTCCAGAATCTCGTATGGTCCAACATATCTGGGGCTGAGCTTTCCCTTTTTCCCGAAACGCATCACACCCTTCATCGGAGATACACGAAGAAACACATGATCTTCCGCATCAAACTCGATTCTACGATAGCGTCGATCGGCATATAATTTATGTCTGCACTGTGCCGCTCTCATCCCGTCCCGTATCAACTGGATCTTTTCTGTAGTCTCATGTACTATCTGTGGTCCCAAAATGCTACTCTCGCTCAGTTCTGTCCAGCAAACGGGTGATCGACATTTCCTCCCATACAAAGCTTCAAAGGGTGCTATCTGGATCGTCTCTTAAAAACTGTTGTTGTAAGAGAATTCTATCAAAGGTAGATGACGATCCCAACTACCACCGAAATCAAGGCAGCTGGCTCGAAGCATATCCTCTAGAGTCTGTATGGTCCGCTCTGACTGACCATCTGTCTGTGGGTGAAAAGCTGTACTACAACTCAATCGTGTACCTAGAGCCTCTTGAAGTTTCTGCCACAGCCGGCTGATAAACTGTGTACCTCTATCGGACACTATGTATGTCGGAACTCCATGTAATCGTACAACCTCGTCGATGTAGATCTGAGCATACTGCGCATACCCAAACGTCGTCTTCACCGGAAGAAAGTGAGCTGTCTTTATCAATCTATCTATAATCACCCAGATAGAATCATACCCTCTGCTAGTCCTGGGTAGACCCACTATGTAATCCATAGAAATTTGCTCCCATTTCTACTTCGGAATAGGCAAGGGATGCAACTCTCCTGCCAACCTCGGGTGCTTGGCTTTGACTTGCTGACAAGTCAAGCATCTCGAAACAAATCCGTGACATCCCTCTTCATTCCTTCCCACCAATAAACATCCTTCAAGTCATGATACATCTTGGTAGAACCAGGATGAATACTATATGCTGATCGATGGGCCTCCTCTAAGATCTCACGCCTCAGTCCCTCCGTATCTGGCACACAAAGACAAGTCCCAAAACGTAATACCCTACGGTCATCCATCACGAACTCAGACTCTCTGCCCTGCCTAACCTGATCCATGATCTCCGACAAGCGAGCATCTGTGGGCAATGTATCTCGGATATGATCAATAACCGAGGACAGTTGCGAACAAGAGCTAACTGTCCTCCTTTCGATGTGAACTCAAACTGTACACGTCTATTGCATAGAATCTGCCAGTCCGCGGATGACTGTCTCTGCACTATGCTCAAATAAGATAAGCTACCTCATGGCTTCCGACTTAAAGCATCTGCTACAACATTCTCTTTTCCCGGATGATACAGAATCTCGCAATTATAATCCCTCACGAGTTCCATCCATCTACGCTGCCTCAAATTAAGATCTCACTGCTGAAAAATATACCTTAAGCTTCTGTGATCTGTGAATATTTGGCAAGACTCGCCGTATAGGTAATGTCTCCAGATCTTGAGTGTAAAAATCACCGCAGCCATTTCTAAATCATGAGTGGGATAGTCCTGCTCATGCTTCTTCAACTGCCGAGAAGCATACGCGATAACCTTGCCGTGCTGCATTAACACACAGCCTAAACCCACTCGAGAGGCGTTACAATAAACAACAAAACTACCTGACCCAGAAGGTAAAATAAGACTGGTGCAGTCATCAAGCGAGTCTTCAACAGCTGGAAACTCTGCTCACATGTATCTGTTCAAAGAAATAGACTTCCTTTCTAGTCAATCCGGTCAACGGTGCACCGATCCGAGAAAAATCCTGCACAAAGCGTCTGTAATAGCCGGCCAGACCCAAGAAACTTCGAACCTCTGTAACCGACACAGATCTGGGCCAGTGCTGCACCGCTGCGATCTTCTTTGGGTCCATATGTATACCATCTCTCGTAACTACGTGACCCAAGAAATCCACACTATCCAACCAAAAAGCACACTTGGAGAATTTAGTGAATAGCTGATACTCCTTCAAGGTCTGCAACGTGATGCGCAAATGCTGCTGTGCTCCTCCTGACTTCGGGAATAAACAAGAATATCATCAATGAATACCATAATAAAATGATCAAGGAATGGCCTGAAAATACGGTTCATCATATCCATGAAAGCTGCTGGAGAATTGGTGAGTCTGAACGACATCACCAAAAACTCGTAATGCGCATAACGTGTGTGAAAAGCAGTCTTCGGAATATCATCCTTCCGAACTCTCAACTGGTGATACCCTAACCGCAAATCAATCATCGAGAAGTAGCCAGCTCCCTACAGCTGATCGAACAAGTCATCGATATGAGGTAGTAGACACCTATTTTGCACAGTAACTCGATTCAGCTACCTGTAGTCGATGCACCGTCTCATGTAACCGTCCTTCTTCTTAACAAATAAGACAGGAGCTTCCCACGGTGATACACTTGGACGAACAACACCTCTATCTAACAACTCTTGTAACTGACCTTTCAGTTACTTAAACTCCGTTGGCCATCCGATAAGGTGGTATGGAAATAGATCCCGCACCCGGAATCAAGTCAATGCAAAATTCGATATCGCGATAAGGCGGTAATCCTGGCAATTCAGCAGGAAACACATCCAAAAATTCTCGTGCGATCAGAACCTAGTCCAACGGGACTTCAGCGGCTCCTACATCTCGAAAAACGCTAAGAACCCATGACAACCCTTCATCAAGAGCCGTCCTGCACAAAGAGCAAAAATCATGTTAGCAAGAGTTAAATTACAGTCTCCTTGCACAACAAAATCAGCCGCCCGGAAAACAGAATCTGACCACTTTTCCCCAAGAATTTACATAAGCATGATATGCGGCCAACCAATTCATACCAAAAAGTATATCAAAATCTAGCATATTGTTCATATCATAATTTTGCATTATTATATTCCCCATTCTTAATCATTTTACAGATAAATAGGTACTTTTGATCCATGTCTGCTAAATAGTTGCAGGTTACAGGTTCTCGGAACAATACAGTGAAAATGGTGACAAAACACTACAAAAGTGTGACTATGACCAATAAATAGAAGAATCTTTACGATGCCTACAGCTTAAGGAACAAATGAAGGTCAATGAACAGTTCGAGTGCACAAAGTACGAAGGCAGCACAAGATTCAAGATGAAGCGAACGGTAAAAGTCCACAGCATTCTGCACTATGGAAATCTGGAAGAAACTAGAAGAGATTCTGAAGAACAAAATAAAGAAAATACAAGAAAAAAGCAATATGGAGAAGCCCTCAGAAACTCAGCCCACAAGCCCATCAAACGGCCGCGGATCCGCGGCCAAACAAGGCTTATGGCCGCGGTTCCGCGGCCGTGCAAAGCCCGTGTCGGCGCGTGTCGGTGTGTATCGGTGAGTCAGTGCGTTGACCTGGTTTTCTGAAGGTAGTTTTGTAATTCTAGATGTGAATCAGATGTAAACCATAGGGTTTCTATTATCTATAAATAGGAAGCCTACAACCTCTTTAAGGGGGTGCCTCTTTTGAGATGTCTCTTTTTAATTTCTAAATCTAGAATTTCAATTCCATTGTAATCGTTCAAGAGTGCATCTATAAAGAAAAGTAAGTTTTTTTTATCTGCCGTAGTAGTTTCTTATCTGCAATTTTATTTCTCTGCAATTTTTTTATCTGCCGTAGTTAATTTCCGCACATTAATTAGGCTATTAAAAGAAAATCATAAAAAATGAATTCCATTGTTAATTCCCTAATGAGTGAGTAGTCCCTCACTTGTTAGGGTTAGGATCGGGAAGGTTTGAGAGAAGTAAATCTCTCTCTCTCCTTTCTTTGCCCCTATAATTTTTAATTAGGACTCTATTTAAATTAACCACACACCGCTCACTACGGCACCCTATCCCACGAGTTAGCTGTGATTCCCTAGTTAAGACCAGTTGTGGTTGATTTACATAGAGATTAGGGCTAAGATTTAAGAAAGGACGGACAAGGACCAAAGGGAAAAAACTAAGTTTCTTCCTGATCGTGCTAATCCCCTTTGTTAACTATTACCTTAACACTTATATTCTTAACTAGGGCAAAGAAAGCATTGAGTAGAATTCTTTATCCAAACTAACCTAAATCTAACCCAAGCAAGACTTTTAATCAATTTTAATCTCATTCTTAGATCTTAAATCAAAACCCAAAATAATTGGATTAACTCGTTAGAACATAAAGAATAGGAATCCATCTCCCTGTGGACCGACCCGTACTCAACCGGCTAGCTACCAAGCGACACCGTTATTGATTGCGGTATACTCTTAAATTCTTTGATTCAAAACGCGCACGCGAAATCTCATCTATCAATCAAATGGCGCCGTTACTGGGGAGACGGTAGTCTCTTTCTTTGTGTAATTTCGGGTTAAAATTTTTTTTAAAAAAATTGAAAAAATTTTAAAACTAAAAAAAAATTAAATATAATTAAAATAAAAATCATTTTTTTTTCTTTTTGAGGGGTTTTGTGTGAATTTTGCAGGAAAAAAAGACGAACAGATTCAGATCTGGAAAATCTCAGTGAATAAATCAAGAAATAAAGGATCTGAACAAACAGGGGAGAATCCAAACAACACAGAGAAAATTTTTGGAGATCTAAACCAATTAAACCGCCGCGGAACCGCGGCAGAATTGACAGTTGACCGCGGAACCGCGGTCAAAGGGTGACGTCAGCAATTCAAAATCTCTGTAAGTATCTCTTTTCTTCTTCTCTCCCCTGATCTCCACTGAAAAATTTTCCTGCAGGGTTCTTTGCGCAAAATTTCTTCTCCCTTTCCAATAAATTGTTTTTGTGCAGGATTCTTTGTGCTGCCAAATATAAAAAAAATTTGCAAGTGTTTTATATTTTGTGTGTTAATTGCTTTGCATATTTAAAACGGACTTTTAAGGAGCTATAACACCAATCAAGATTGGGTGGGAATTTCATTACCCTTCCTAGGACCCCAAAAATCACAAAAAGCATTTGCATCAACCCTCGAGTTAATTAATAAATATTTAGACTCAGCCAATAAGGACCGTCCCGCTCATTAGGACAAAGGAAGGTTGTGGGCAATCGGTTGTTTATCTAAACCTGACTTTGTGGTGCATAAGCTAGACAAGTGGGAAAGGTAATTTTAAAAGGTCCGTCTCACGGTGATTCGTGAGCGGATCCCTCCTTTCTTTACTTGTGCTTACCTGGCCACAATTGGCGGTGAAGAGGCGATTCGAGAGATATCTCACAACTTGCCCTTTGGACCAGTTTGGAAGACTCTAGTTGACTTAGGAGACCCTACCTCTAGGTTTGATTGTGCTTGTTAAATTGTGATTGTTTGAAATTGTGTCGTAGTTCCTTACAAATTTTTTGCAAAAACTCTCTCAACACTTTCAAAAATTTCAAAACTCTAAAAACAAAAAATTTAAAAAAAATTAATAAAAAATAAAATAAAATAAAATAAAAAAAATTCACATTCTTTTCCTTTCTTTCCTCACATCATGGGTACCCCATCTCACAAAATTCTTGCCGAACTTTGGTACCCTTACTTCCTACGCTAATTATTTTGGTCGAATTAAGGACGACCCCTCCATGCCCAAAATTTCTTTGAAAGATCGAATAGACGCGTCTAGGAAAAATAGTTGGACTCCGCAATCCACTTTGTATCAACCGTTTCAACCTTCACCACCTTCTTACGTTGATACTCCTTTTTCAAGTCCTGTTGTAACTCCGAAACCCATGTCTATTGCTGAACATATTGAACAATCTCGTAGCCGATCTTTCACTTCTTTCAACACTTCCAGTTCTTGGGACCAACAAGTCCATTCACTTTTTTATCCAAATGTTGATCCTACTCCTGTCCAACCATTCAATTCCTACCAGTCCTACCCGACTTTTGCACCTTCCCTAGACGTTGCTTCTACACAGCCGTTTGGGAGTTTCACGTATCCAAACAATTTTGAATCTTTTACTGAAACCCCTTCACAACCCATGTCTAGTCTGGAAAAGTCGTTGGAAGATTTTTTGGTAGCGTCAAGACAACAGATTAAGGATTTGAATGCGTCTATGGCCGCCCTTATACAATCTAGTGACTCGGTAGCTCGTTTCTAACGAGCTCCAAATTTTCCAATGTATGATGAGGCGGTTGGACAGATTGAGAATTTGAGTGGAGAGAGTGAGCTGTGCACGCTTCCAAATCAAACCTACCCATCTCCAATTGAATCCTACAACTCCGGTTTTGAATGTCAATCAAGTGTCCCAAATGATTCACCAGTTGAAAATAGAACGGTTAATGAGTTGTGCGACTTTGTAGCATTTGATTTGCCAGATTGCGAAGGGTCCCTTTCGAGTGAACCCACACCCAATCCTTTTGAACTCTACACCTCCACTCTAGAACCTGAATTGATTGATCTCCATGCTTTTGATGAGGTGTCTGAGAAAATTAATTTTCATTTGATCAAGGATATTGACGCTGGGAATATTTTGGATGATGAACCCACAGATTTGGATGGGTTTCTCTCTCCAATTCATCATCCCGAGTCATTAAATGTTTTCCCGAACTTCATATGCGTCTGGATTTTGATGATAAATGCATGGATGAGAAAACTTTTGAGGGGAATTTTGATGATAGTATTGAGGATGAACCAGTTTTGTTTGATGAGTCGGAATTTCCAATTCATCCCGTCCCTTCCACTGACTGTGTACACCCTCCTGAATCTTTAACCGATACCCTTCCTCAATCACTTCCCTCCATCCTCGTTTCGACCTTGCAAGAAACCGTTACACTTTCATTTTCAATGTCTGGTTTACCAAGTTCGATGTACCCATGTTTTCTCACGAATCTTGAGGGATTTGATCTCATTTCTCCGTGGGTTGATAGATTAGCACAATCGCTTTTTACACATCGGTCATTACAAATTGTGCTAATTTATACACTCCATCTCCACCCTCAAATTTGTATTCAACTTCTTTCTTCCACTTTCTCTTGTTCTTCTTCTATTCTTCCTATAATTTCGGCGAGTGTTGATGAATCACAATCCGATAATTCAAGTTTGATCATTCTAGAAAGCCAACTTGATTTGGATACCTTTGAAAATGAGGTAGATGAGTTTTTCAAGTTTCCTACCTCCATAATTTTTGACAAATCAAGTATGATAAATTCTGGCACAAAACTTACTGATGGAAAAATGTTCAATTACATCGATGAGAGTTTTGAAGAACTTTTTGCTGACGAACTTGCATTCCTAAACAACATGGATTTTATGATTAATCAACCTCCACCTATAGAAGTCGAACCACCATAATTTCTTTTTCCCTTCCACCATTCTTCTCCTCCACCAAGACCATATACTGCTTCTATCTCCACACGGTCTCGTGTGTTTTGCATTTCTTTTCTCTAACACTCCATTCTTTCACCAACCACACCATTATAACGATAAAATTTTTGAATGGTTGGTGCTAACGTTTGGCCTGTGTAAGGCCTTGTATAGCTTGATACTGTGTTTTTCTCCTCCCTAACTCTGAACTTTAATGCTTCAACAGTGGAAACACTGTTTCACTTAAGTTTGGGGGGACCTTTTTGTGTATATATATTTTGTTTTCTTTATCTGTTAATAATAATAAAAAAATATAAAATAACAGGGGAGCGCCAACAATTTTGACCCTCTTGGTGTAGCCTGACAGTGAGGGCACTGTCAAGTTTATTTTTAGGGGTGTGCTCGGTAAGGTTTCTTCCTTCGCATTCATATGTATATTTTTGCATTTTCATACTTATTTTAAAATCCATAAAAATAAAAAAAATTATAAAAATTGAAAAGTTCAATTTTGGCCATATTTGACTTAAATTCAACATGACGGTTGAATAGTTAGGAAAAACTAGATCATAAACTTAGTGAATTAAAAACCTTAAAAATAAACTTTCTTAAAGTTTAACTATAGAAAATATATGTCCTTGTAGATTGTTTAGAAATAGGCAAATTGTGAGTTCACTTCTTGGGCTAAGTCAAAACAAGGGAAGAGTATTGAAATTTTTATTGAAGTGTAAGTCTGAAAAATAATTTCGAACCTTAAGTCTAAATTTTGAAAATATATACCCAACAACTTGCACAAACACACACCTTGAATCTTGGAATAGTAGAGGATACCTTGAAATGCTCTTGTCTAAAATCCTTAGTATGAAGGAAAATAAAATTATAAGTGTGAATAAAGAGATATAAAAAATTGAACACTGGTTTTGTAATTACTTAAGGCTGCGTAAAATAAAAAATATATATAGCGAGGGTGCTTTATCACCTAGTGCCTTAAACCAACTGGTTTGGGAGTCACTGCTAAAGCCTTAGGAATTACAAGACGAGGAATCATGACTTAATGCGCGAACACATTTTGCAATCGGTCGTTAGAACCTCAAGAAGTATTAACGGTCGCATGAAAGATATGTGAGCAATTTCATCTAAATTCACCAACTAAATGTACTTTGGACAATAGGCAAGAGTATAATAGCTTGAATTGAATTTCCAAGTGTAGGGATGACACATACACAAACGTAGGGGTATATGATTGGGGTTTGGATGATAGATAGGAATAAAAGATATGGCTTATACTTTCAGTAGAGATGATAAAAATTCCTAAGTTGAGATGTAACCTCAGAAGGAAAATTCAAAATATGTTGAAAGCTTAATAAATTTGCAGAACATATACGATCTTTTGTCAAATGATAAATGAGTGTGAAAAATACTGGTTGATAATTTATAAGTTAAAGATAATAGAATTTCTTGCTAGAATATCGAATTGAAGAATGAAAGTCAACAGGCCAAATTGATTGGATTTTGTGGGTAGTATCCGCTGAAAATCCTCAGGAGACAACACTCCTTCTACTAGGGACACCTAGAGGTTTAACGGCTTGTTGCACGAGCTCAGTGCAATCGCGATTCCTTGTGAAAGTGAGGTTAGGATTTTTTCGAGAATAAAATTGGTTTTGCTCAGGACGAGCAAAAGATAAGTTTAGGGTAATTTGTTCATATCATAATTTTGCATTATTATATTCCCCATTCTTAATCATTTTACAAATAAATAGGTGCTTTTGATCCATGTCTGCTAAATAGTTGCAGGTTACAGGTTCTCAGAACAATACAGTAAAAATGGTGACAAAACACTACAAAAGTGAGACTATGACCAACAAATAGAAGAATCTTTATGATGCCTATAGCTTAAGGAACAAATGAAGGTCAATGAACAGTTCGAGTGCACAAAGTACGAAGGCAGCACAAGATTCAAGACGAAGCGAACGGTAAAAGTCCACTACATTCTGTACTATGAAAATTTTGAAGAAACTAGAAGAGATTCTGAAGAACAAATGATGAAAATACAAGAAAAAAGCAACATGGAGAAGCCCTCAGAAACTCAGCCAACAAGCCCATCAAACGGCCGCGGATCCGCGGCCAAACAAGGCTTATGGCCGCGGTTCCGCGGCCGTGCAGAGATCCGCGGCCAAACAAGGCTTATGGCCGCGGTTCCGCGGCCGTGCAGAGCCCGTGTCGGCGCGTGTCGGTGCGTGTCGGTGAGTCGGTGCGTTGACCTGGTTTTCTGAGGGTAGTTTTGTAATTCTAGATGTGGATCAGATGTAAACCTTAGGGTTTCTATTATCTATAAATAGGAAGCCTACAGCCTCTTTAAGGGGGTGCCTCTTTTGGGTGCCTCTTTTGAGATGCCTCATTTTAATTTCTAGATCTAGAATTTCAATTCCATTGTAATCGTTCAAGAGTGCATAAATAAAGCAAAGTAAGTTTTTTTTATCTGCCGTAGTAATTTCTTATCTACAATTTTATTTCTCTGCAATTTTTTTATCTGCCGTAGTTAATTTTCGCAAGTTAATTAGGTTATTAAAAGAAAATCATAAAAAATGAATTCCATTGTTAATTTCCTAATGAGTGAGTAGTCCCTCACTTGTTAGGGTTAGGATCGGGATGGTTTGAGAGAAGTAAATTTATCTCTCTCCTTTCTTTGCCCCTATAATTTTTAATTAGGACTCTATTTAAATTAACCACACACCGCTCACTACGACACCCTATCTCACGAGATAGCTGTGATTCCCTAGTTAAGACCGGTTGTGGTTGATTTACATATAGCTTAGGGCTAAGAGTTAAGAAAGGACGGACAAGGACCAAAGGGAAAAACTAAGTTTCTTCCTGATCGCGCTAATCTCCTTTGTTAACTATTACCCTAACACCTATATTCTTAACTAGGGCAAAGAAAGCATTGAGTAGAATTCTTTTTCCAAACTAACCCAATCCTAACCCTAGCAAGACTTTTAATCAATTTTAATCTCATTCTTAGATCTTAAATCAAAACCCAAAATAATTGGATTAATTCGTTAGAACATAAAGAATAGGAATACATCTCCCTGTTGACCGACCCGTACTCAACCGGCTAGCTACCAAGCGACACTGTTATTGATTGCGTTATAATCTTAAATTCTTTGATTCAAAACGCGCACACGAAATCTCATCTATCAATCACATATCTAGGAGAATCAATCCACTAATGAATCCCTATCACCGATGCGTACTGAACAAGACCTAAATACGTGTCGAGCTACAAAAGAATCTCCTACAGGAGTAATCACAACAAGCGGTAACTTTAACAACGACGACTCTCTTCCTATAGAAAGTGCAAAGTGTGCAGATACGTAAGAATGCGTAGAACCGGGATCAAATAAAATAAGTGCATCTAAGGAACATACTGAGAGAATACCTGTTACTACAACGTTCGACGCCTGTGTATCCCGAGCAGTCAACACAAAAGTTAAAGCCTGCCCTCTTCCAGCGACCAACTGTCGTCTGCCTTTGCCTCCTCGTCCACTCGAATTACGACCGTATTGACCACGGCCTCTATGGGCGTTGATCTGGCGTGGAACAACAACAGGTGTAGGAGGTAATGTGCTCAGAGGAGGTAGTGAAGGTGGTGAAGTCACATGTGAGACCGATGCCTCACCCCGTCGCATCACGGGACAATTCCAAATAAAGTGATACGGACACCCACACCTGAAACATCTTTGCACGGGCTGCTGAACATATGGGTATAAGTGATATAACTGATCCATACAGAATCTGCCATGGCCTCTACGAACATGTCTAGGTGCTGATATGTTAGAATGAATTCGCTTTGGTTTCTGAATAACTGTACGTGGAGTAATGGCCGACCTCCGTGCTCGACTAATCTCTATCAAGGATCCAATCATTCGACGCATCTTCTAAACACTCGCCTCCATCCTAGCTATATGATCAATAGAGGGTGGATCAATCTGTTCATGAAAGATAGGAATATTGCCCCGGTCTGCCCTCGTCTTAGACGAGCCCGCTCTAATCTCTTCTCTAATAGCGGCCCCCTGAATCCCCGTAGTCATTGGTGATTCAGAAGCTGGAGTAAGAAACAGGAATGATAAGGACATTGCAATTGAATCACAGGATACCTAGAATCAAGAAAGGAAGTACGAACAAATATATCCTAAGGTCACTTAGGCTGAGTATCAAAGCGTAAATATACCGCGGAACATATGTACGGTACCCTACTCCTCCTAAATCACCTACTCCATCAAACCAAAGGTCATCCTACGTGACGAACTTAAGTCTACTTATTCTAATTCTCTACTCGATTCCGTAAGGTTAATCCTAAGCTCTGAAACCAACTTTGTCACGACCCAAAATTTGGATGTGACCGGCACTTAGATTGTATGATATCTAGAGATGTCGACACAATCTGAGTAAGCCAAAAACCAAGATCAAAACCCTTTTTGCGGAACTTAGAAAATATTTAGTTTTAAGTAAAAGAATGAAATAGCATGCCGAATGATTTTTAAATAAGAGAAGTTTAAATAACTGGTTTTGAAACTTCAACAGTACTTCCATTTTTAATTATTAATTAAGCAGTTATAGAATGTGTAAATAGGTTGCATCCCTGGTTGGGAGCAACTCGATACCAAACAGCGGAATCGATACACAAAATAATACGGCACTCAAAATGAAGAATCTCACGCATAATTAAAAGAAATATAATTTAACACAACTAAACGATCTCAATAGTCAAAATAAGATACATACAACCACATCTCGTTCTAAGTCAACTATACAGGGTCAGATGGAGTGATACTAGATCCAATATACAAAACCAAAATAGGAGGTTACTACGTAGGTAACCTGCCTAGCAAAAAGGAGTGACAAAAGCTGATAAGTGGATCTGCACTGCTGCTACGCGTCCACATGCCTCCTGCAAGGAACTATGGCACAACGGGGATGAGTTGCCAATTCAGTGAATAAAACTAACATATATCGGCTGATAATGTAAGTATGCCGAACTAGAACTAATATCAACAATGATGAATGTGATGCATAATAACAGGTGGAAGCATGAATATGTACTACTCAATGTATAAATCAAAACTGAAATCTCATCAATTATTTTCAAAATAAGGTTTAGTTTCTTCCCGTGTCCAACATCAACACAAATCTTCGGTGTTTCATCAGGCATCGTACAACGATCTTGTCAATCAAAAAACACCGGTCGGTATCGCCTAGATATCCAACATGTTTTCCACTGACTCCGGTAGAGAGTATTCTCGTTAGGCTTCCCGCCTATAATGCTGCTCTCCTGCCCCTCGGTCTCGACCGGGTCCACCATGAATCCAGCTGTATAGCTACCCCACTCATCCCGGATATACATAAGAAATTCCGCAACCGTATAGCTACCCCCCCCGGTTCGGAACGAAACCAAATAAAAAAACGACATTTCATGGTGGACATGTCACATCAATCATGAAAATCATTGAATCCTTTCAATAGTGTATAAAACTCAAAACCAAAATCAGTAGTAATCAAATGCATCTTATATCAGAACTACAAATACTTGGAGATAAGACATGATAACATTTATGGAAAATAACTACCATTCTTGATGTTTAAGGTATGATAGGAATTATATTTAGTATAATAAGTACTAAGTGTATATGCGACATGTTAATATCGACGAGGTGTAGTGTAACATGTAGATATGTGCATGTGCAGCAGGACTCATCGATAATTTGTGCAGTGTTCTAACAATTATTAACATGATAATATTTATATATATGAATGCGTACGATCAAATTTTATAAATTATGGAACGATTGTAATTTAAACTTAACCCACGGGCATATCACGCCATCCTTATAAAATCCCCTGGTAGATATTTAGTCTACTCACCGGAATACGTCGAATAAACTCAGATCACCAATTCTTTTCCGTTCCTTACGGCCTTCGAAGTTTCCATATTCGAATCTAATTTTGAAATTAACTTGTATAAGAAACGGCTAACTCCGATATGGCGAAAACATAGAAATACAATTGTTACGTACTAACTATACTACATAAGACTATTTTAAACTATCTAACACTTATACTAACTGAAGTTAATCCGATCGCTGTTCGTAACAGAAAACAGAATCGCGTTACGAAACGTCCGTGTCGTGTTTTAAACGTTTTAACACCATTTCAGATATTAACTCCCAGATTTCATATACTGTTAAATTAATTTAAATAAACAATACCAAAATATCCCAACACATATACAGAGACCTACTCTAAAACATAAAACACCTAACCCCATCAAAAATCCGGCGACGCCGGATCTACCCCAATCCTCGCCGGCCAAAATCCGAGCAGGGAGGTTCGTACTCCTAGGGTTTATTCTAGGTCTAGTTTATAAGATTTAGGCACTGTTTGGTTAAGTTGATTTCCATCTAAACTATAGCAGATTTACACTGAGCTAAATTTTACCTAAAATACGATATTATCTTTATTCGATTTCTAAAATTTTACCATTACAGAACTAAAATCTACTGAGTTAAGAATTATACCTACTGAGGATGGTTGAAAGGTTTTCTCCAAGATACTCAAGTCCTTAGCTCCTAGCTTGATGGTGAAAATTCTTAGCCTAGTTCTTCTCTTCACTTCTCCTTACCTTTGTTTTTTCTTTGTGTGTTATGTTTTCTTCCTTTCCTTTGAAATTTTCTGATTTAAATTTGGTAAAAATGATTTGAACACAGAATATAGGGTAAAAGGAATGAGTGAGGTGTAGGAGGAGGTATCACCAAACAAGGGCGTGGTTGTTTCATGCAAGGTGGAGATGTTGTGAATGAAGTGTGCATGCAAGAAAGATGTGTCCTTGCCTTATCACCCCAAGTCGTGGTGTCTTGTGGTAAATTTCTGAGCTAAAGCATTATCTAACCATTTTTTCACTTGCATCCTCAACATTTCCAAGTTTGCACAATTTCCTAAACTTTACACAAAGACCCTTCACTGCATATGTTATTATATAACACCATTCTTATTAAAATGAGGCTAAATTTCACACTAAAACCATAGTAATTTATTAATGTTACAAACTAAAATTTCAATTTAATTTGTTTCACATACTACTTATGAAAATGTCCTATTTGGTTTTAATAACTTTTTAAATTAACAGTTTATTATTTTATTAATTAATTTTATTCATTTTACCAAATTTTCGAAATGTTACATTAAAAGTCCGAACGAACTCCGAATAACCAAATTTTTCCCATTTTCTGGAAAAATTTTCAAATGTTGAAAATTTTCATATTAAAAATATTCAGAAAATCATGCAGGCAATTCTATGGACCCTTTTGAAGAACGAGTCCCTAACTCGCTTTAGTGACTGCGGAACCGCGGTCAAAACATGGTTTTGGCGGTGGTTCCGTGGCGCCACTAAGGAGGCAAGGGACGGTACTTCAACGGTTGGTCCATTGGTACTGGAGCATACTTATGGGAATTTTTAATAGTGCTTAAGAGTTGAGCTCTCTGGGAATTTTGGAAATTCGTTGATTCGATCGAATTGTTTAACGCCGTATAGCTTTCTGTAATGAGATACAATAATTGGAATCCACAAATATATTTGTTGCGTGTGAATCTAACATTTCGGTCTCGGGTGTAATCGGAAATCTTGTTTAATTATCCGACTTATTTTGAAAAAGTGTTTTCATGGGTGAGACCTAAATGCGAGCTTTACATTGTTAGGCATGAAATCTTGGATATGTGATATCCTGGGTTTGTGTTGTCTAAGGGCAGTTACGATTCCAATTGTTGTAGTTTTTCATTTTTCTTTTCTGCGACCGTAAGTGTAATATGTGGTGTATCGCCGGTTTTATTGCTATATGTCAACGACAATTGGGATACGCATATTTACTTACGTTGATGACATATGATGTTATGTGTTACTGTGATATGTTATATTGGATCGTTGTGATTTGAATAGCCGGGGGTTTTATGTGAGATGAGAGTTTTTATTTTCATTCATGTAAAATTCATTGTCTGTAATATTCTTTTATTGGGGCACTTCCGGGTTGAGGATTATGTCACCATTGTATATATTTACTTTTCCGCATTAGGATAGACCCAAGTAGGAGAGCATAAGCAACCGGGTTCTAGGGTCCAGTGGGAGGCCATCTCGAGGAGTCGAGACCGGGTCTCCTAACTCTAGAATTGGTAGGGCTGATTGCCGCTCTCGTAGGGGTCTAGGGATGTGGGTTTGGCTATTCATCGCGACCATGGAATCCGTGTTTTATACATGCTCAAAATAAAACACGGATCTCCTAGTATATCCAATATTTCATATGTTATCTTCTGCTGCTGATATTCTGTGATGTAATCATTTTATATGCGTGAGACGAATGCTTTATTATTATATATATATGATATATAATAAACGTTGCTTATATTTTGCACCCGCGCTAGTCCTGCCCCAGTATGTCGTTAGTTAAGTAACCTAACGGTGCATAACGGGACACTGTGGCAAATGCGGATGGCATAAGCGTACGTTGTATTTTCGTTTCTTCTGTGATGCTTAGGAAGCATAAATGATGGGAATTCATTAATGAAATTAATGAAAGAAAAAGAAACCTAAAAGATGTTGTAGAATCATATTTTCAAAAAGGGTAGCTCTAGTTTTTTCTTTGCATAGCGGTATTCCTTGTAGAATATCCAGCACCTTATTCGATAAGGAAAGAGCCGAGATCCTTTCATCGGGAGTGACCTCTTTAGCGATACTAGAAGATGCTACAACTCACTCGGTTTTGTTTTTTATTGCTTCTATAGTTCTTGCTTTGCATAGAGGTATTTGTGAAATATCCTGCACCTTATTCGATAAGGAAAGAGCCGAGATCCCTTCACCGGGAGTGACCTCTTTAGCAAAACTAGTAAAAGCCTCAAAAACACTCCTTTTCAAAAATCACTTGTTTCTACAACAATATCAAGTTCATTACGCAAAAGGTTTTTTGAAAAACCCGTCGTGGCCCTCCGTCATTTCAGATATGTAATATTTAGTATTCGTACTACGTTTGTTGGCTTTCGTTAAGGCGTAGTGTACGGTAGCTACTACTTCTTATCTGTTGCATATGATGCGATTGGATTAGGGTAGTCGTACGACTTTGTTGGATTTCGTCAAGGGTCGTGCGGATGGGTTTAATTCAATCAAGAAATGTACGGGATGAACTTGACTAGCGGACTATGGTTTGTTGGCTTACGTCAAGGTTATAGCATGTTAAGGGCAAAAGTATTATCGGGAATTTCAAGTGTTGAAATTTGCAATGAGATTGCATACCTTCAATGGGATAGTTGGATCCCGATACCCACTACGAGTAAGAGTTACTCCTGAGAGAGTTTTACACAAGACAATTAGCCGATCAAGTAGGTGACTAGAAAGGTGTTAACATGATTATTCCTCTGGGAAAATGAGGTTTATTTTAATTAGGTCTGTGCGAAAGCACGGGGAACCTCCCTCAAAGTACGAACACTGGCATGGCTGAAAGATTGGCGAACTTGTAAGGTGTAATTAATCCCGGCTAGTCTTCCCTTTTAGGGTTTGAAGGAAGATTTGATGAAAACAGTGCGAGCCATCCTGATTAGATAAGATAATAACCAATCTAATCTTGCAAGAGCATATGCTAAAGTGTTTTCTTCTCTCTCTCTCTCTCCAGGTAGCGACCATGTCAGGCCTTAATCACGATAATAATATGGGTATTGACCGAACCCGCTTATTATACTGAGCACGGGAACGTTGGTTCCATTCTTTCTTATAATTGTTATAAGACAGAGCAGGAAAAAGGGGAATATCCGGATTCTCAAGCCGCCCAAACGAAGAATAAGCATGTTGATGCATCTTCTTCGGGTGTGTTTGTTATCAAGAACTGTTTCTCAGTTCACTCTACGTCCTGGGTATTAGATACCGGATCAGGATCCCACATATGTAATATGTTACATGGGCTAAGGAAAGGTAGAGAACTGGGAATGGGTGATCATTCCGTAAGAGTAGGGAATGGTACAAATGTTGCAGCCAAAGCAGTTGGCGAATATCACCTTGTTTTACCAAATGGTAATACATTGATTCTGAACGAATGCTATTACATTCCGACCCTGATATGCAATCTTATATCAGTTTCTTTATTGAGTAAAGAAGGATATAATTTTGTAGTACAGGATAATGTTATGAACATCTTCCTGAATCAAAAGTTGATTAGATCAGGCTCGTTAAATAATGGCATATTCATTCTAAATCATACCACAGTTCTTAATGTACAAAACACACACAAGAAGAAAAGTTCAGAAATGAACGAATCCTTCTTGTGGCATTGTAGACTAGGCCATATCAATGCGACACGACTGGCTAAGTTACATAAGGATGGATATTTGAATCCGTTCGAATCATCATCTTATGAAACTTGCCATTCATGTCTCAAAGGTAAAATGACCAAAACCCCGTTTAGTGGACATGGAGAAAGAGTTACGGAACTCTTGGGACTGATACATAGTGATGTATGCGGTCCCATGTCTACACATGCCAAGAATGGTTTCTCGTACTTCATTACATTCACTGACGATCTCTCAAGATACGGACATGTGTTCCTGTTGAAGCACAAGTCTGAAGCTTTTGATAAATTCAAAGAATATAAGCACGAAGTAGAGAACCAAATGGGTAAAAGTATTAAGATCCTTCGATCTGATCGAGGAGGAGAATACTTAAGCAATGAGTTCCTGGACTATCTAAAAGAGAATGGGATTCTCTTTCAGCTTACTCCTCCATATATACCACACCACAACGGTGTATCGGAATGGAGGAATCACACTCTATTAGATATGGTGCGCTCTATGATGAGCACTGCTGAGTTGCCTATTTCCTTCTGGGGTTAGGCGCTTGTGACAACCATACACCTATTGAATATGGTTCTTACCAAACCAGTGCCTACCACTCCATATGAGACATGGAAGGGGAAGAGACCATCTCTTAATTATGTTAAGATATGGGGTTGTCCGGCCTATGTCAAAGGCACAATCCGGGAAAACTCGAGGCAAGGTCTGTCCTGTGAATGTTTGTAGGATATCCCAAAAACTCACAAGGGTATATCTTCTACCACACTGAGGAACAAAATGTGTTTTTTTCTCGACATGCCACCTTTTTAGAAAAGGAATTTCTTGCAAAAGAAATCAGTGGCGAGGAGGTATAACTAGAAGAAGTTCCAGCAATACAAACTACGACAGAAGATTTGGTAGAACCAGAGGATTCAGTAGTTTCCGACGAACCCCAGCCTCTTCGCCGATCTAGTAGGGTTCCTCATCCACCTGAGAGATACTACAGTTTTATCATTAATGGTGGGAGCGAGGACTACATCATGGAAGATGATGACCCGACTAGCTTCGAGCAGGCCATCACGAGTGGGGACTCTGTGAAATAGCTAGATGCAATGCGATTTGAGATGGAATCCATGTACACCAACAAAGTATGGACTTTGGAAGTTGCTCCTGAAGGGGTAAAACCCATTGGGAGAAAATGGGTCTTTAAGAAGGAACTTGGTATAGATGGAAAAGTTGAGAGTTTCAAAGCTAGACTTGTTGCAAAGGGTTTTCGTCAACGACCATGTGTGGATTATGACGAAACCTTTTCTCCAGTGGCAATGCTTAAGTCCATCCGGATCCTACTTGCCACTGCTGCATACCATGACTACCAAATCTGGCAGATGGATGTTAAGACCGCCTTTCTAAATGGCGATTTAGAGGAGTGCATGTACATGACTCAGCCAGAGGGTTTCGTAGACAGTGGGAGCAGCGGAAAGGTGTGCAAGCTGCTTAAATCCATCTACGGGTTAAAGCAGGCATCGCGGAATTGGAACATCTGTTTTGATGTGGTAGTCAAAGAGTTTGACTTCATCAAAAACGTAGATGAACCTTGTATTTACAAGAAGGTGGTAGAGAGTAAGGTTGTCTTCCTCGTATTGTACGTGGATGACATACTATTGATAGGAAATGATGTTCCTATGCTGCACTCGATCAAGCTCTTCTTATCACATAGATTCTCAATGAAAGATCTAGGTGATGCCTCATGCATTTTGGGAATTAAGATCTATAGATATAGATATAAACGGATGCTCAATTCAGGTACATTAACACCATACTAAAGAGGTTTAGTATGGAAGAATCCAAGCGTGGGAATTTGCCCACGATCTCTGGACCCACTCTCTCCAAACAGATGTCTCCTAAGACTGATTTGGAGAGAGCTCGCATGCAAGGGATACCCTATGCTTCGGCAGTAGGCTCTATCATGTACGCGATGCTATGTACCAGACCCGATGTAACATACTCACTAAGTGTAGTGAGTAGGTATCAAGCAGATCCAGGAGAGAATCACTGGACAACTGTGAAAAACATTCTCAAGTACTTGAGAAGGACTAAGGAGATGTTCTTGGTTTATGGTAACAGAGGACTCCTGGTAGAGTCCTTTACCGATTCGAGCTTCCAAAGTGATAAGGACGACTCTAAGTCGCACTCGTGATTTGTCTTTTCCCTAATTGGAGGGGAGGTTTGTCGGAAGAGTTCCAAGCAAGAAACAGTGGCAGACTCGACGATGGAGACTGAATATATCGCTGCCAACGATACTGCCATAGTGGCTGTCTGGATGAAGAAGTTCATCACTGAACTTGGTGTGGTTCCGTCCATTGAGCATCCAATACCTTTGTATTGTGATAACAATGGAGCTGTGGCTTTGGCCAAGGAACCCAGGTCCCATCAGAGATCCAGGTATATTCTAAGGCGGTATCTCCTGATCCGGGAGATAGTTGATCGCCGAGAGATCGAGGTCGGGATAGTTGACACGAAGGACAACAGTGCGGATCCATTCACGAAGGCCATACCCCCGATACATTTTGAGAGACTCTAAAGGATGTTGGGTATGAGATACTACAACAGCCAGCCTTAGTGCAAGTGGGAGATTGTTAGTTATGTATATGACCAAGAGGCCATTGTTGTACATATGATGTATATCATAGTGGATGCTTGGATATATATAGAGAGGAATTTCTTGCTTGATATGATAGTATGCTATCTGGTTTCACTTTGTCTTAACATGTTGACTTGTATTGGTTTACTGTCTTGCTCTCACATATTGATAAAGCCCTTAGGATATGTACTCGACTACTATGACTATGATGCATATCATACTAATGGGGCCAGGTTAGTCCAAGGGTACATCCTATAACTGTTCCTTGTCGAGGGTGTATCGAGACAGGGCATCGATACTCCAGAGTAGACTAGCGTATACGCATCTTGACCCATATGATGGGCAATGGATGATCTCATATCCATTGGTGTTTGACATCAAAGATGGTGTACGTATGCTCAGTGGAGACTGGGTACACTGAACGGACTCGCCGAGAAATCCTAGATGGTATTATACCTATCGTCAGATAACAGTTCTCTGGTAACACTGGTACAGGTTAATCTGTAGAACGGAGATCGTCATAGAGTCTTGTTTGATTTCCACCTTACCACGTTCATGGGAACGTGCAAAACGGTGGCTTTTGGGTACATTCCCGAATCACATGGAGGCAATGAACGATAGGAGGGGTTTCGTCTCTCCCAATATTAGGGGTTGATATTGCGTTATGTTCGATTGGCTATAACTGGAAGTCCCTGGCCAGGGCTGATATGGAGATCTACTGGTAAGTGTTATCAGTATTTTCTCGACCTATTATGAGCCTCACATAGACACGACTTATCAGTTACTGGGGTCTGACGTTTACCACCCCTAGACTGGATATGCGATATATCAGACGAAGAGACCGGACTATACGGTAGTGTTACTGATTGGATTCACAGGAGTATGTACAGGCTTCCTTGTTGATCTTCTGATCGCTCAATACCCGAATGGCCGTTACGTTTAGCTGATCGTTTGCAGCTTATGAGTGTTTGATATGATCATCACCTACTGCTGGCGTATTGACGAGTCTTTTGAGTCCTACACAGAGGTTTCCGGGCTCAGGCGAAACGGAGTAGGAGCACATATGTGATATGTGCAGGACCGAGATTAATACGATATGTGATACCGTATTCTATTCTTGCGATATATGATATCGGCCAGTTATATTGATATAGCCTGGTTATCGGATCAAGTGTTGATTCCATAAAATGATACATATTATATTAGTCGGTTATATATAATATAGCCGGATTATTAAATAAAGTGTTGATTTAATAATTTAATGTAGAATTATATATTAGATATATTAAATTACATTAACTAATATATGCTCACTTAAGTATTTCATTTTCTCACATTTGGATACATTTAACACATATGTGATATATGTTTAATGTAGTCTTTTCTTATGTCACAAATTATATATATGTGAAATATATTATTATGACATGCTAGGTTATACATGAAAATAGGGTGTATGAGACATACACCATGCTATTGATAATTGTGGGTTTATATTTATTTAAGGTAATTCAAAAATGAGGTGGATTTTGGACAAATGCATGAAGCTTGTGGATGCATTGACAAAGTCCACCATTTTTGTTTTACCTAAGATATTTATTAACCTAACCCTTATCAATTAACCTATGGTTTAGTCTCTACAAGAGTTAGTGAGACATACACTCACCCATGGTTGCATTTCTAACCTCATCACAATTCATTCTCACTTGAGCTGCTTCTTCTTCTTCTTCATTGATTTTGCTCTCTTGATTTTCTTCACATGATGAAAAATAGTGAGAATTAAAATATTAAAGTGATCAAAATTCCTACTTCATCATCCTCTTCTATACTAGCCATATAGATTAGTGTGTTAGCTTCACTAATCCATAATTAGTGAAGAGTTAGCTTGGGTTTGTGATTCCTCAAGGTAGATCATCTTGGATTGTGAAGACTACAAGCAAGGATGCCTCATTCACCTTATGGAGCCTCTCTAGAGTCCAGAAGCATGATGATCGCAGCAAAGGGACCTCAACTTTGAGCTTTAGAAGTGAAGGAGAGGGCTACAAAGGTTGCAATCCCTATTCACTTAGTAGTAAAGAGTTTACTTGTTGTTTCTAACCCTAATTCTGTAGTAAAAATCCTTCCTTAGGTTGTTTGGCACTTGAAAATTGTAAGTCCACGTTACCCACCCCGGTGCTTACGAGGAGGCGGTATTGGTAAAAAATAAATTTTTACAACAAGGTAACATGGACTAAAACTTGAGGATCTTTGCCAAACCATTGCTAACAAACAACAAGAGGTTCTATCTACTATGCTTAGGAGATTATACCTCATGCAACAAGTCCTTCGGGTCTTCTTTCCGCTATCCTCCTCGTCCATGCAAGCTTTGAGGACCGATGCGGATCTTGGTCACCTCCGCGGCCTCCTAGAGTCGAAGAAGATCCACCCGAGAGTCTGTAGTCCGAGCTCCACCTCAAGCTGAGGTAACTAGGGAAACAAGTTTGCTATTCTTGAAGTCCTAAGTGGTGTAGAAGATGATGGTGGATTTGTTTGTCTATTTTGTTTCTATTTTTCTCAACACATGAGATCTATAGAAAAATCAATAGAGGATGAAGAAGAAGGAACCGTGGGAGCTCTCACTTGAAGAGAGAGAATGAACAAGAGATAATCATCCATAAGCATAATAATTACTAATCTCTTATCATGATAAAGTTGATGGCTACCCTTGATTTGACCATTATCATCACAAAAATAAAACCAAAAGCAAAAGAAGGATCTAGTGCTGTCAAGAAAAGTCCAAGTCAACAATGGTCAACTAGGTCAAATGGTAAAGCATGGTCAAATGGTCAAAGCAATTAGCCATAACACAATTATCATTAAAAAGATTAGTAAATATTTTCCTCACCTCATAATGGTTTTGACCGAAGCAACGGTCAAAACCCTAAAGAGGCACCTTCTTCTTCTTCGCTCCTCACAACCGTGCATACACACCCGAATCCGCATTCCGTAGAATGCGAATGCATATAAGAAAAAACTAATCCATCCATACAATACTAGGATCCGACTTAAACCAAAGCCCACTAGCATTGTCTGCCCGAACAGCATACGCGCACAAGTGTACGTAAGTGATCGTAGCCCTGCCGTAAAACCATACGGCCTCTACACCTTTCGCCCAGTGCAGGGAAACTCTCTGTGTGGGGCTTTAAAGTGTAAGTGCACGGCGGTGCCCCGGCCGTCAATCTGAGGACAAAATGCGGAAACGATAATTTTACTTAAACTTTTGAACCGGCACTACCGCACACAAAATTCCCGGATCGGGCCATTAATATAATCCTAGCTAACTAAAGAACGGGGTAGAGAGATATACCGAGCGATCCATGTCCTTCGGTCTTCTCGTCGTCGTCCCGATCTCCCGCGGAATCTCCGGTCTTCACCTCCTCGCCGGAAGGGCACCACATCGCCGGCTTCTTTTACGGGATCCCACCTCTGGACCGAGGCAACTCAGGCACGAAGTTGGCGAGTCGACATGCCCAAGAATTGCTGTAGAATAAGTGTAGTGCTATGTCTCATTGGGGTTACTAGAAGTCACCTTTTGAGTGGAGGAATAGAATGAACTTTTGGAGGAGGAGCAATGGGAATTTTGCAAGCCAAAAGATATCAAAATTCCCCACTAGAATTTTTTGGACAGCCCCCCCTTCATTTGGCCGGCCATGTCACACCCAAGGAAAATGAGAGGAGAGTGTATCTCAAAAATGAGAGAGTGCACATCATACAAGAGTGAGAAAGGGTCATGATAATAAGCAATGATCATAATCAAAGTCCAACACTCCAACAACCAATCATCACACCTAAAGTCAAGCAATGATGAGGAAAAGAAGTCAAATGAAAGTGCACCATCATGAAACCATCATGATGCAACTACTTGCAAAAACAACCCTCCAAAATACTTATTTGCACAAATGCAAATAAGCCCACCTCCGCCAATTTTCAGTCAAGGAAAGATACAAAGGTAAATGGCCGAAACGGAAACCAAACTGGCAACTTCGGAAAACTGATCCCGTAATAAATTACAGAAAAACCCCGCTACTTTATATACATATCCGCCTTTGTATTGCGGCCGAATACAAATGAAATGAGACAAAATCTACACTGTGCAATACTAGGATCCGGCTTAAACCAAAGCCCGCTAGTATTAACCGTCCGATCATGATCCGTGCAATACCGCACGTACATGATCGAACCATGCCATATCTCCATACGGCCTCTACAGCGTTTCGCCCGAAACTTGAGAAACTGGTCTGTGGGGGACTCTAAAGACTCGTCAACACCTTGGTTGCGGATTTAACCACTAGCACGTCAGAGGTATTAGCCTATACGTAACGGGCTACCGGGTATTGACCAAAAGGGACGTCGATGAGTGAACTCATCCAGACACCCTACTAAGCCTGTCAGTGACAATATCCGTACAGTCCGGTCCGTTCGTCTATGAGCATCGCATGGCGGGCCTAGGGGGTTGGTAAAAGTCAGACCCCCAAAAGAGGTACAAGTCGTGTCGGAGTGTAGCCCAGAACACCCTGAGATACTACTGGAATACCTACCAGTAAATCTCCTGCCTTGGCCAAGGACTTCGTGTAAGGGCTCTCCTAGACACAGCGCGACCTCACCCCCAATACCGGGAGAGACGAACTCCTGCAGATCCGCTCACTGCCTCCATGTGGCTCGGGACTGTACCCAACTAAAACCTGTTTGCACGTCTCCTTTGAGCGTGGTAGGGTTGTAATCAAAGTACTGTGGGAACTCACACGAGAAAAATGACGATCTCAGGTCGATGAACTAACCTGTACACATGTCACCAGGGAACTGCTATCTGACATCAGGTATAAGACCAACTAGCAAGTTCCCGGCGAGTCCTGTCCGGTGTACTCATAACCCAATGAGCACCTGTATACATCTTAGATGAACCAACTGACACCAGTGGCTTGTGAGACCGGCCACCGCCCCTCGTTAGGGTCTCGAATGTATACTCTAGTCTTCTCTGGAGTATCGATGCCCTGTCTCGAAACTCCCACGACTAGGGACCTTTTACGGATGTGCTTATAGACTACCAGCTCCCACGTATATGATCGCCCTCATACTGCTGGCAGTCAAGCCAGAATTCTAGAGGCTCTATCAACGTGCAATTAAGACCTGTAAGGTCACCTAAAGCAGTACACGATGATAAAGGTAAACTAGATAGCATACTATCATCTTGAGTAAGACTGTCCTACCGGAATAGGTCCTCCCTCAATCATTACAATCACGTGCCTGTGATCCAATAATTGACTCTGAGGGCACTATCTCCAACAATCTCCCACTTGCACTCAAGGATAATTAATGTGATGTCGCATACTCACAGCCCGTGTGATACCGAACACCCAATTCCTCTACTAGTCAGTCTCACAAATCCCGTTTCCAAAACTATTGCGTTCGAGGAATAGCCTCAGCGAGTGGATCCGCTTGGATGTTTCTTTCTATATCTCTTTATATCTCAAGTTCGCGGAGAAAACCATCTCCCGAAATGAGCAATACTTATCTAAGAATGTGTCTGGATGTCTGATGGGACCTAGCTCATAAATGAACTCCAAATCCAAACTTCTTAGACTGTATCGTCAACTGAACTTAATCAGTATCCTGCGCCATGCCTCCCTCAGTATCCTCCTGGACCACCTGTCCAAAATACCACCCCTCATGAGAGGTAAAACTATAACTCTGACAATCTCTCTGTCATCCAGGTCACCTTGGAAGCCTGGAATGATAACTGTCTCCTAAAAGTGGCTGTTGTTATCATATCCCTAGAACATCTACTTATGTTCTAAAACTGCTTCCGAATGTTTCTCCAGGATTGGATCAATATCAATTTATTGCACCTACTACAAAAACAACATCTGGTGTGGTACTTGTCATCTCATGATTGACTCAATTGCCTAAGCCAGTGATCTGTCAATCATGCACATTCCTCTCCCCTTTAGTCTGTAAGACACCTTTAGAGAGGGTGACTCCATCACCTGCAGGTACACTACCGTGCCAGGAGTCGTCCATTCTAAAACACCTTTAGAATGCTGTCTAAGTACCCAGATTGGGAAACTACCCAAATCTAGATCTAAAACCATAGATCTACTAACCAGAATGTCTGATATAATATCCAATTCCTTTGTGGAGAAACCACTGTGTGACAACCAAAGTATAACCGATCGTAGTATAGGAACTTCACTTCCTACTTTGTGTATGTCATCCAAATACCAGGACATCACACCCTACTACCTTCTTAACAGATCCATCCCCTATTCTGATGAAGTCAAACCTATCACTGTCACATCAGAAATAGATGATCTATCTCCGCTGTATCCGCTTTAGTCTGTAAATAGACATAAGCCACCTATCCACCAATGCTTCCGCTGCTTCCACTGACTACGACAACCCTCTGGCAGAGTCATATAGACGTATACTTCTAAAGCCAGTTTAGAACGATGCAATACTCATCCTTCTGCCGGGTATCACAGTTTGGAACAACAACAATGGCAAGTCTGGGTAAACAAGAACCTCCCTGTCACCGTCCTCGAGGCTACCGGAGTACCTCTCGGGTGCCTGAGGTTACCCACCTTATCTGCGGAGTGGCCAGTGGAATGTCAAACCAGATTGAATCTTTAGGTTCTTATCAAATCTTCAGTAATCGTTTGCGGTTCTGGAATCACATCCAGTTCTACCATACTCCCACTTCTGTTTTCTGAAAAAAAAAACCATTTTATTTAAAACTGTGGTGAGTCTAGAACAATATCACTATTGATCTTCCATATGGTAAAAAGTAAACCCTCGTCATAGCCTGGGTCAACCCACAAACATCCATTACAGAAACGTGCCTTGAGTTATCCAGAGTCTGGTTTTAAGCATAAGCCGGAAAACTCCCCGTACCTTAACATCGTTAAGATATGAACTGTTCTATATCCAATATAGAACCAGAGGCACTAATTTAATTGAACCAGATTCAAATCATGCAGCTGTCTCCGGTGCATGTCAACTAAATGGAAGGAGGCCGATTAGCGTTACTCAACTTAGGAGTGCTTCCAATTATGAGTAACCTGAAAGAGAAGAAAGTTCTCTTAATCATTACTATCAACTGAATACCAAACACAAGTATCTACATCTTCGATCACTTTGAAGAATCCTGATACTTGTAATACCTGGTTCTCTACTTTATTCATATACCTATAACTTCTCAACATTCGGACCCTGTGTTTCCACGAAACACCTGTCTAAAAACTAGAGAAGTCATAAGTAAACCGAATATAGTACGAGGACCAACCCCTCTGTCCTAATGGACGCTGGACAACATACAATACTCTGTACAAGTCCTTTGAGTCTAATAACTCATTCCCTGTGTGTCGTAGGTTGAAAACTGTACTTATGGTTAAGAAGAATTACACCGCTGGTTAATGCTCCTTACCTAACCATCCACTGATATAAGTAAATGTCATGGACATAATTTCAAAAATGTATATCTCACTCTATAAAAATAGACGTACAGATATATTAATTTGAAATTGGTGCATAACAGCGGATATTCAAAACCAAATATTTGCCGTCCGGCAAACAACCCAGGTGACTTCCTCAAATATCACCGATTACAACGAATCCCGATATAATGAGGATGATCACCCAATTCCCAATAACTTACTCCCACTCATCATCTGTAAAACCATACAGATGTGAGAATCATACCTGGTAAATACATACCCTAGAGTAAGTATCTAATCGGGAAATCAGTTTTCCTTTAACAGTACACAGTGAAACTGAAACATTGAAATATTTCGATGGGGTATTCCGGTATTCCTAGTAATGCCTCTTCCATTATCCAGATTCACAACTGTAACCTTGTAATTCTTTGCCATCTTTCTAAATTCCTTTATATGTCTTTAGTCATTACCTTCTGTACACCGCTTTAGGCCAAATGGTTTTCTTCCTTCCTTACCGTTCGGCACCAGCCTATGGTTTGGAAGAAGACTATCCAATAAGCATAATGGGTGTACTGTCCTAATCCTAGGAGCACTCGCAATGCGAGAGAAGATGAAGATAAAAGACAACCGAATAAACCTTGTTCCTATTTCTCCTGAACCGGAATCCATCCCCGAACTGGAACAAGTTCCTTTCGAGTTCGTATATAACCATACGATGGAGTATCCAATAAACTGTGGATCTTCGTAGTGATACGGAGTGTCCTGGAGAAATACAAAGGTGATTTAGGATTGGCGAAGAAATACTTGGTTTGGTCCTGAATAGCAGTCGCAATTTACATTGCCCTCTTACTAATCCTTTAATATGTCTTTACTTAATACCTTCTGTACACCATCGTTATGCTAATTGGTTTTCTTCATTCCCCACCATTCGGCACCAGCCTATGGTTTGGAAGAAAAATATCCAATTTGCGTAATAGGTGTACTATCCCCTAAACCAACAAGTACTCGCAACCTGAGAGAAGGTAAAAGGAAAAGACAACTGAATAGACCTATCCGTTTTCTCCAGAACCGGAAACCATCCTCGAATAAATTCCTTCGAGTTCGTATATAACCATACGATGGTTTTGTCCAATGGAAGTGGACGTTCGTTGTAATACGGGGTGTCCTGGAGAAAAGGGTAAAAGTAGGAGTGGCAATGAAGTTTGCAACTCTGACAATCTAAAAAGCCAGTGTTTAAGAAGGTTCGGTCAATTTTGGTCACTGAGTCATAGTCTTAGGGTCGGGCCATGGTCGCTGCCAAGAGAAAGAGAAAAGAAACACTCAGCGTGCACTCTAACCTAGATCAGAATGGTTATCACTTTATCTAATCAGGAAACCTCCCATTGTACCGTCAAATTCTCCTCCAAACCTGAAAGAAGAACTAGTCGAGATCACCCGAGGAGTAAACCAACTCATCAGTGGGAATTGGGATCCAACTATCATCGCATGATAACATGACGGAATCCGCTCACGTTATTACACTCCAGAAGGTATGCGCATATCTGGCAAGTTTCAGTTTCTTTAGAAACCCCCGATGTGATTTTTTCTCCATGCTCTTATGACCTTGACGAAGGTCAACAAATCATAAGTCACATGTCAAGTTCTACCCGTCATTGTCTAGGTTAATTTGAACCCACCCGTACAAGCCCTTGACGAAGGTCAACAAGGCTATACGACTGTCCCAAACCAACGCATCTATCTATGCAGCAGAAAGGTAACAAGCAGCTACCATACACTATGCCTTAACGAAGGTCAACAAACATAGCATGAATACTACGTGCTACCCGTCTGGAACGACGGAGGGCTACGAATGGTTTTTGGAGAAAACCTTTAACGTAATGAACTTGATATCGTTGAAGGAACCGGATAGCTTTTATAAGAATATAGTGACGAAAACCTTTGCTAAAGAGATCACTCCCGGTGAAGGGATCTCGGCTCTTTCCCCGTAGAATGAGGTGCAGGATATTCCAACTGAATACCACGATGCAAAGCAAAAGTAATCGGCTATAGTGAAGTTATTACCCTAACGCAAACTTCTGTCCAAGGGGTCACTCCCGGTGAAGGGATCTCGGCCCTTGCCTCGTCGACTGAGGTGCTGGATATTCCAACTGAATACCACTGTGCAAAACAAAAGTGAACGTCCTTGCAATAACAGCTTTTTGAAAAGTGTTCCAACAACATCAGAATAGGCTTTTTTAGCTTGCATTGATCCGAATCAACGCAGTGCCATCAATTGATCACACCACAAAGAACGAAAATAATGATGTACATATATGCCATCCGCATTCGCCACTGGGTCTCATCATTACCCGTTAGGCTAGTTAACTAACGACAGAGCGGGGACTGGACTAGCACGGATGCAAAACATATACAACATCTACTAGTATATATATCAATATATAATATTTCGCTCAAGGCGTGATAAAATGCAACATCACAGAAATGTAATAAGCATCACAGAAAAATATAGATATCTCGGATCCCCGGGTTTCATAGAGTCGCTACTGAAACCTGACGTTCCCCTGATCGTGTGGATAGCCTGTGCAATGAAATCCTAGACCCCTACGGGCGCGGCAAGTTACCCGCCAAAACCTGAAGCGAGGCAGCCCCCTTCAGCAACGTGAATGGACCACCCAGCACTTCACGGAATCCGGTAACTTGGGCATCCCTCCTGGGTCAACCTGTACCCCCTACGAGTGCGGCGAATAGCCTGCCAATTCTAGAGTAAAGCCCCCTCCGTCTCAATGCCATGAGATGCGGGCCCGTTGCCCTCTAGAACCCGGCTATCCCTACACCCCACCTTAGGGTAATCCTAGTACAGAAAGTAAAATATACATACAACGGGTACATCGACCTCACCCCGGTCGTGTCCCAAAAGAATAATATACAAACAGGCAGTGACGGCAGTCCACATATCAGACGCTCGCCCCGCAATATCAAATGTACATAATACAACCAAACTGTACTAACATTGCATCTAGGCTATCCCCCACGACCAATCCGCAACATCACAGCACAACACAGAACATCAACATGAATGTCACGTTTGCAAATCCGTCTAACCGGGCTATAGCAGTTAGACAGGATTTACCGATCAAGCGACATTCACGGTTGCAGATATAATGTAAATACTGTGAACTAACATGTTTAAAATATTCGATCGATCAAATTTACCCATGTGGGCCCCAAGCACTACTGTAGCACATAAAGAAATTCAGGGCCCAAACAGAATATACCAAAACCCCTATTTTCAGTCCAAAAGCCCACTGCAAAAAATTGGTGAAATGAAGCTTAATTACTGCGGTGGAACCATGGCCAAAGTGGGGTTATGGCCGCGGTTCCGCGGCCCTATTGAAGGATCAGGTCACCAAAATTTTACAGTGCTCCCTGCACATGTTTCTGCAACAACCTGAAAAATTTTTAAAGCCCAAAAAAAATTCGACAGAAACCTGATGCATTAGAAAATACGGTTTTTGGGATTTTTGTTCGATCGAGTCTTTAAACATACTAGAGCAAGCTAGACTAGGTTAATGTCGTGGCTCTGATACCAGTGTAAGTGCACGGCGGCGTCCCGGCCGTTAATCCGAGGCCAAAATACGAAAACGATAATTTTACATAAACTTTTGAACCAGCACCACCGCGCACAAAATTCCCGGATCGGGCTATTAATCTAATCCTAGCTAACTAAAGAATGGGATAGAGAGATATACCGAGTGATCCGTTTCCTTCGGTCTTCTCGTCGTCGTCCCGATATCCCGCGGAATCTCCGGTCTTCACCTCCTCGCCGGAAGGGCACCACATCGCCGGCTTTTTTTTTCGGGCTCCCACCTCTGGACCGAGGCAACTCGGGCATGAAGTTGGCGAGCCGACGTGCCCAAGAATTGCTGTAGAATAAGTGTAGTGCTATGTCTCAATGGGGTTACTAGAAGTCGCCTTTTGAGTGGAGGAATAGAATGAACTTTTGGAGGAGGAGCAATGGGAATTTTGCAAGCCAAAAGATATCAAAATTCCCCACTAGAATTTTTTGGACAGCCCCCCCCCCTTCATTTGGCCGGCCATGTCACACCCAAGGAAAATGAGAGGAGAGTGTATCTCAAAAATGAGAGAGTGCACATCATACAAGATTGAGAAAGGGTCATGATAATAAGCAATGATCATAATCAAAGTCCAACACTCCAACAACCCATCATCACACCCAAAGTCAAGCAATGATGAGGAAAAGAAGTCAAATGAAAGTGAACCATCATGAAACCATCATGATGCAACTACTTGCAAAAACAACCCTCCAAAATGCTTATTTGCACAAATGCAAATAAGCCTTCCTCCGCCAATTTTCAGTCAAGGAAAGATACAAAGGTAAATGGCTGAAACGGAAAACAAACTGGCAACTTCGGAAAACTGATCCCGTAATAAATTACAGGAAAACCCCGCTACTGTATATACGTACCCGCATTTGTTTTGCGACCAAATACAAATGCAATGAGACAAAATCTACACTGTACAATACTAGGATCCGGCTTAAACCAAAGCCCGGTAGTATTAACCGTCCGATCATGATCCGTGCAATACCGCACGTACATGATCGAACCATGCCATATCTCCATACGGCCTCTACAGCGTTTCGCCCGAAACTTGAGAAACTGGTCTGTGGGGGATTCTAAAGACTCGTCAACAACTTGGTTGTGGATTTAACCACTACCACGTCAGAGGTATTAGCCTATACGTAACGGGCTACCAGGTATTGACCATAAAGGACGTCGATGAGCGAACTCATCCAGACACCCTACTAAGCCTGTCAGTGACAATATCGGTACAGTCTGGTTCGTTCGTCTATGAGCATCTCATGGCGGGCCTAGGGGGTTGGTAAAAGTCAGACCCCCAAAAGCGGTACAAGTCGTGTCGGAGTGTAGCCCAGAACACCCTGAGATACTACTGGAATACCTACCAGTAAATCTCCTGCCTTGGCCAAGTACTTCGTGTAAGGGCTCTCCTAGACACAGCGTGACCTCACCCCCAATACCGGGAGAGACGAACCCCTGCAGATCCGCTCACTGCCTCCATGTGGCTCGGGACTGTACCCAACTAAAACCTGTTTGCACGTCTCCTTTGAGCGTGGTAGGGTAGTAATCAAAGTACTGTGGGAACTCACACGAGACAAATGACGATCTCAGGTTGATGAACTAACCTGTTCACATGTCACCAGAGAACTGCTATCTGACGTCAGGTATAAGACCAACTAGCAAGTTCTTGGCGAGTCCTGTCCGGTGTACTCATAACCCAATGAGCACCTGTATACATCTTAGGTGAACCAACTGACACCAGTGGCTTGTGAGACCGGCCACCGCCCCTCGTCGGGGTCTCGACTGTATACACTAGTCTACTTTGGAGTATCGATGCCCTGTCTCGAAACTCCCATGACTAGGGACCTTTTAAGGATGTGTTTATAGACTACCAGCTCCCACGTATATGATCGCCCTTATACTGCTGGCAGTCAAGAAAGAATCCTAGGGGCTCTATCAATGTGCAATAGTGACCTGTTAGGTCACCTAAAGCAATACATGATGATAAAGGTAAACCAGATAGCATACTATCATCTTGAGTAAGACTGTCCTACCGAATAGGTCCTCCCTCAATCATTGCAATCACGTGCATGTGATCCAATAATTGAATCTGAGGGCACTATCTCCAACATAAAGACTCGACACTACGCTGGCAGTGGGTTTAAGCACAGACCGTAAATGGCACTAGCTGTACGTAACGGTCCCCTGGTAGATGTCGATAAGAAAGCTGATGAGGTACACCTATCTGAACTCCTACTGAGCCTGAATGTGACAATCTCCATACGGTCCGGTCTGTTCGTCTATGAGTATCGCATGTCGGGCCTAGGGGGCGGTAAATGTCAGACCCCTAATAGCGGTACAAGTCGTGCCGGAGTGTAGCCCAGAACACCCTGAGAAACTACTAGAAACAATACCAGTAATTCTCGCTTGCCCTGGCCAGGGACTTTGTGTAATGGCTCTGTAAGTCGATGTAGAACACCCCAATACTTGTGGCGAGGCGGAATTTTCAAAAACGAACTTGTTTAGTGAACAAACATCGACTAACCGCTTGAATCGAAGCTAAACGATAACTAACAATTAACATAGAGTTTCTATGCTACTATGTTTAGGGATTATACCTAACGAATCGTGTCCTTCGTCTTTGTGAACTCCTCTTCCTCCTCGGCCTTCTCGAAATAGTAGACGATCCACCCGAGAGCTTTACTCCAAGCTTAGTCTCTAAACTTGTGGCAACTATACTTCTTTAAGTGCTAATCAAAGAAGCTAGGTGAAATATAGAGAAGGTTATGGATTAAGTAGTCTTACTAATCCTTGTACTCAACTCATGAGAGGGGAGGATTAGTGTTTGAAGAGGGAGAGCTTGAGGAGAGAAAAGATGATCAAGATCATGATATGAGAATAGTGAGATAACATGATATATATCAAGCATTTCTTTTTATCAAGAAAAGAATAAATAACAATTTAACAACCATGCTTGATAATATCTAGTGATGATTCATTATATTGACAAAAGACATGTATGAATCATCTAGGTGACTCACTAATCACAATCATTGTATATGCCACCTTAACCTCCTTAGTCACCACCTTCTAGAAGCTTCTCGCACAATTACGAGAACGCCCCTCCTTTCCGCAAAAATACGGAAAAACTTTAGACTGTTTAAATCCAATAACCGAATACCAGTAACTACCTTAAACCAACGCCGACTGCTAAAAACTGTCCGAAAGTCGTACGTGCGTAAACACACGTATGCGTCCGAACCTTTGTCGTAAAACCATACGACCTCTATATCGTTTCGCCTGGAGTAGGGAAACTCTCTGTGTGGGACTCTAGAGACTCGACTACTACGCTGGCAGTGGGTTTAACCACAGACCGCAAGCGGCACTAGCTGTACGTAACGGTCCCCAGGTAGATGTCGATAAGAAGGCCGATGAGGAAACCCATCCGAACTCCTACCGAGTCTGATGTGACAATCTCCATACAGTCCGGTCCGTTCGTCTATGACTATCGCATATCGGGCCTAGAGGGCGGCAAGCGTCAGTCCCCTAATAGCGGTATAAGTCGTATCGGAGGGAAGCCCATTACACCCTAAGAAACTACTGGAACCTACCAGCAAATCTCGCTTGCCCTGGCCAGGGACTTTGCGTAATGGCTCTCTGACACAGCGCGATATCAACTCCCAATACCGGGAGAGACGAATCCTGTCTAACCGCCACTGCCTCCAAGTGCTCGGGACTGCACCCAACTGCTACCTGTTTGCACGACTCCTTTGAGCCGTGGTAGGGTAGCAATCTAAGAACAGTGGGACACACTCGAGGCGAAGTAGCAGTGTCAAGTCTGCGGACTATGCTGTACTCATGTCACCTGGGAACTGTTCACTGACGACTGGTATAAAACCAACCAACAGTTCCCTGTGAGTCCTGTCCGGTGTACCCGTAACCTAACGAGCACCTGCATACTATCTCCAGTACGACGTACTGACGGCTGTGGGACAGACCATCTCCCCAACTGGGATGAGAAGCGTACACACTAGTCTACTCCGGAGTATCGATGCTCTGTCTCGATAATCCAACGACCAGGGACCTGAATAAGGATGTGCTTGTAGACTACCCAGCCCCCACTAGTGTGACTGCCATCACAACGCTGGTAGTCAAGCAAGATCCTAAGAGCTCTATCAATACGTATACTCACATATTAAGATAGAAAAACCAAGTAGCATACTACCATATTTAGCAAGACTGTTATATACATGTGAATATCCCAAGCTTCCATTATGTAATATACAAACTAGTATGATACAATAATGGCCCCTAGGGCATATACACTAACAATCTCCCACTTGCACTAGGGCCATGTACTGGCATATCGAAGACCAATGATCTCGAGTAGCCTCTCGAACTGAATCTGAGGTAGGGCCTTTGTGAATGGATCAGTGATTGATACGAAAGAGTGTGTTTGTAGTTAACCGCAATCAATAACGGTGTCGCGTGTAGCTAGACCGAGATGAGTACGGGTCGTCCTCAGGGAAACGTTGAACCTTTTATTTTTACTTTAGATGTGTTGAGAAAGAGAGGAGGGATTAAGAATTTTATAGAATGGTTTCTAGATCTACGTTAAAAAAGAATGTAAAATATAGATCTAGATTATTTTAAGGATGTAGTTAATATAATGAGGGGGCTTGTAAGGTTCGTTAGGATTTAGTAGTTATGGACGATTAATTAAAAGTTACCCTTTTTATCCTTTAATAGATTTAAAACTAGAACGACGGTGATGCGTGTAGATTAGGGTTTCTGGAGGGAAAAAGGAATCCCACTCTTAACCCTTATCTCGACACGGAACTCCGTTCATATCTAGCCTTTACCAAAACAATCATTAATATAATCTCTAATCGCGGTCGGAACTAGCAAAGAATTGTTAGAGCGCCCGATTAGGATGTTAATAATTCTTTTGATAAAGTTCATAAACTTTATAGGACTTAAAAAGGGTTTAGGGATTTTCATCGTCCATTAGCCTACCCTAATCCTACGAACCCTAACAAGCGGAGAATTACTCGCGCGTGTTAGGAGAAAAAGAGATGGAAAGAAATTGAATAATTAAACTACTAAGAAATAGAATAAGAAGAAGAAAGCTACCTTTATTAATCAACAATATCAAGTACACTTTGATTCCTTAGAAAATGATTACAAAAACCTAGTTTGCTTCTCGATCTCTTCTAAGGAGGTAGATGAACCGTTGATGATCAGCCTGGATGCGTGAGCCGTCTTGGACTTCGTGATCTCGTCGGCTTGATAACTTTTCCAAGAGGCTCTCGGTGCCCTTTTATAGTGCAAAGCCAGAATCTTTAGGGTGAAAACTTGGTAAAATATAGCATAGATTCACCTCCCAAATTTTTAGCAATTGATCTCTCTAGAATGCCGCGGATCCACGGCCAACATGGGGGTTTGGCCGCTCCCGATGAAGGGATCTCGGCTCTTTCCTCATCGAATGAGGTGCTGGATATTCATGAATACCACTATGCAAAGTAAGAACTAGAGAAGCAGTCAAAAGACAAAACCGAGTGGGTTGTAGCATTTGCTAGTTTCGCTAAAGAGGTCACTCTCGGTGAAGGGACCTCGGCTTTTTCCACATCGAATGAGGTGCTAGATATTCATCAAGGAATACCACTATGCAAAGCATTAACTAGAACTACCCTTTTTGAAAATTTGATTCTACAACATCTTTTGGTTTCTTTCTTTTCATTAATCTCATTAATGAAGTCCCATCAATTAATGTTTCCAAAACATTACAGAAAAATGAAACGAAAATAGAACGTACGCTTATGCCATCCGCATTCGCCACGGGGCCCCGTCATGCACCATTAGGTTACTTAACTACCGGCAGAGCGGGGGCTGGACTAGCGCGGATGACAAACATAAGCAACGTTTATTATATATCATATATATAATAGTGCATTAGTCTCACTCAGTTATATGATCAACATCACAGAATTAAGAAGCAGAAGCAACATATGAAATATTGGATATATTAGGATGTCCGTGTTTTAAATTTAGCTAATAAGGTAAAACACGGATTCCACAGTCATTATAAATAGCCAAACCCATATCCCTAGACCCCTACGAGAGCAGCAAGTAACCCTGCCAATTCTATAGTTAGGAGACCCGGTCTCAACTCCTTGAGATGGTCTCCCAGTGGACTCTAGAACCCGGTTACCTGTGCTCCCCGCCTTGGGTCTATCCTAATGCGGAAAAGTAAATAATATACAACAGTGGTGACATGATCCTCAACTCGGAAGTGCCCTAATAAAAGAATTTCAGATACAGATTTTACATGAATGAAAATAAAAACTCTCATCTCACATAGAACCCCCCGGCTATTCTTTCACGACGATCCAATAAATCATATCAATAGCAACACATGATATCACATATCATCAACGTAAGCAAATATACGTATCCCTAAAACTTGTTGACATATAGCAACGAGGTTGGGATACCCCACATATTAGACTTACGTTCGTAGAAAAGAAAACAGAAAACAACAATAATTAGAATTCGCAATATCCTTAGACATCATAAACCCAGAATATCTCATATTCCGGATTTCATGCCTAACTTATAAAACTTGCATTTTAGTCTCAAATTGAAAACATTTTTCAATTGGTTGTCGGATAATTGAACAAGATTCCCAACTTAGTGATCGCGTACAATACGCAATTGCGACGGAGTTTTGATCCGAATCAAAACTTCGTGGCAATCAATCAGTTGAGACTAAACGGCTAGGTTTACAATATACTAACTAGTTTTCATAAAACTAATTAATCCGGATTCTAATAATTGTATCACACACATCAAAAAGCTTGTAAAGTAACCGCGACATTAGAATTCCGTATGCAATTAGTAAATTAAACCAATTTTTCCAAGACATGAAAAATCCAGTGAGCTAAAGTTCCAAAACCGATCGTTTTAAGCCAATCCGGGAGTCGAAACGAACTCGAAACCCGCCCGAATCTTCGCGGGGGAGAAGATCCCAAAATTAACTATCAAATGGGGGGCCTTGGGGGGGTACCCACCCCCGGGGGCCACCACGAAGTTGCCCCCTAAGGTAGGCAGACCCGAGAGCACCTAGTTGGGGTGCTCTCGGGTCACCCACCCCCAAGGCCACCTTGTGGTGGTCTTGGGGTGTGGGTCCGGCCTCTGGTCCTCCCGGGGTGTTCTCGGGGTGCGCACGCTCCACCCTGCAGCTTCTTGGTTCAAACCGTGAGCCCGCGGGTGGTGCAAACAACTCAAAACATCAATTTTGAAACTGTTTTTATCGGCAGTTTTTGAGCGATAAAAACGGTGGATTTCTAACGTCGCTATAAGTTACCCTAATGTTCTAACTTGGCTCTGATACCATGAAAGTTGACCCTAGCACCACCATAAGGTTTTAGTAGCATCAAGCATGCCAAATTTTAATTTTATTGGTGCTAAGCTAGACTAACAAGATCTTTACTAGATTATTAGGGTTTGCCTTTGTGATGTGATGAACTAAAGACAAGAAAATAGCATACAACCGTTTTAGTTCGATTCTTTCTCTTCAATAGCTCCGGTTTGAAGTCCACGCGACTCTACTAGGCTCCTCTTTGAGTTGAACGAACCTCCTTCGTGATCTTCGCGCCAAAGACGATCCACCCGAAGTCCACTAGCTCAAGCTAACCCTTCACTAATCTCATTAGTGAAGGAAACACTCCACATCAAATTGCTAATATAATGTGTGATGGTGAAGTAGGGGTTTAATTTTCTCACTAGGGTTTTCACAAGTTCAATGATTCACATCATATGTGAGGGTTTGAACTTGGAAGTGAGATGAAAAAAATTGTAGAGAGCAAGAGAAAGCAAGTGCTCAAGAAATGGCTAAGGCATGAAGAATGAAAATGATGAGATTAAACTCAAAATGGCACTCTCTTTCCTCACTTATTCAAGCATGGAATAAAATTGCAATTCTAAATTGTAACCGTGCTTGAATAGTGAGTCAAGATTAATATACAAATAATAAAACCAATGCCTTGCCAATTCCACAAATTTCTACACAATATACACCTCATTTTTCTATTTTCTAAAAATAGATAAACATGCCATGCTTCAGATAATATATATATATATATATTTATATATATCAAATATACATTAATATATATATATATATATAATTATATAAAGCAATTAGTGAGCTAATGACATTAGTTAAGATATAATTATATCACATATAATATATATCACATTATTAAATCAACACTTGATCTAATAATCCGGTTATATCACATATAACCGACTAATATCATTAATCTAAATATCACATTATCAAATAACCACTTGATTCGATAATCCGGTTATATCACATATAACTTGACCGACATCAGATAACTTTCAGATTATAATACGGTATCACATACTCATAGTTAATCAGGCCCATGCACATATCAATATATGTGCCCTACTTCGTTTCACTCGAACTAGGAAACTTCTGTGTAGGGCTCGAAAGACTCGTCAATACGCCAGCAGGAGATGATGATCACATCAATCACCTACAAGCCGTCAACGGTACTAGCTGGACGTAACGACTACCCGGGTATTGAGCGATATGAAAATCAACAAGCAAGCTCGTCCATACTCTCCATGAAGCTTATCAGTGACACTACCGTACAGTCCGGTCTCTTCGTCTGATATGTCGCATATCATGTTTAGGGGTGGTAAACGTCAGACCCCAGTAACGTGATAAGTCATGCCGATGTCTGGCCTATAACGGTTTGAGAAACTCCTGATAACTCTTATCAGTAAATCTCAGCAGCAGCCCAGGCCAGGGACTTCCAGTTATATCCAATCGAGCATTGCGCAACATCAACCGCCAATACCGGTAGAGACGAAATCCCTCCTATCGCTCATTGCCTCCATGTGACTCGGGACTGTACCCAAAATCCACCTGTTTGCACGACTCCATTGAGCCGTGGTAGGGAGGAAATCAAAGCACGGTAGGAGCCACACAAGACACTATGATGATCTCGGGTCTACAGACTAACCTGTACCAGTGTCACCAGAGGACTGCTATCTGACGATAGGTATACTACCATATAGGAGTTCTCGACGAGTCCGGTTCGGTGTACCCATTCTCCAATGAGCACCTGTGTACAATCTTTGATGTCACACACCAATGGTTATAGGATCAACCATTGCCCTCTAAGGGACAAGAAACGTACACACTAGTCTACACTGGAATATCGATGCCCTGGTCTCGATATTCCCACGACTAGGAACTGATTAAAGGATGTACTTGTGGACCACCCTGGCCCCACTAGTATGATCTCATCATAATCCTGGTAGTCAAGTACATATTCTAAGGGCTTTATCAATATGTGAGAGCAAGATAGTAAAGAATACCAGTCAACATGTTAAGATAAAGAGTAACAAGATAGCATACTATCATGTCGAGCAAGAAAGCCCTCTATATATATGTCCAAGCATCCACTATCATCACATGTACAATAATGGCCTCTAGGGCATACATATTCCTAACAGCCACAACTTGCTTCGTGTCCTAATTTCTGGCCTTTAGGGCCCTGCAATCCTTCTTCCAATGTCCCTTTTTCTGACAATAGAAGCATTCTTCCATTGTGGCTGCCCTCCTATCTTTTCCTTTTTCCTTTCCATGCACCTTGATCAGTCAAAAATATTGTATTTTTAACATATCAATTTCCCTACCATTTGCACTCATCTATAAGTCTTCAGTATTAATATAGCACATATTAGCAAAACAGCCGTAAAATACCGAATAACCTGTGTTATATATTAAAACCGACATTTCTGAGGGAAATTGAGTGTTTATCATGGCATCACATCATCTTTGTATAGCGCAACACTTGTTTCGAGAATCTGTGCAGGAAATTGCAGGAGAAGAGCTAAAACAGTTAAAAGTGCTGAGAAAAATACACCAAGTCCAAGACATGAGATCTGGCAGAAATAGAGAAAGCAAAATGAGATTCAACACATCATAAAAAGGCCAAAATATCAGCCCAAGTTTGACACGGAAATTTGATGCACAGAGGGCACCAAAGGACCGCGGATCCGCGGACAAAAGGCCTTTGGAGCCGCGGATCCGCGACAGGATGACGTCATCAGCGCAGCAAATTTTCCCATGTGCTTGATTGTAACGGCTATAGCTTCCAGAAGACTCCAGAAACGCCACGTGGCTTCAACCAGAAGGTTCGGCCTAACAAACTCAACCTAGAATATACCTTATTCTAGAATATTCCCTTCAACAAACTACTTCTAGAAGCCTGTCACGACCCGAAAGTACGAAATGCGACTGGCACTTAGATTACGAGACGTCTAGAGGCGTACCGTAACCTAAGTCAGCCAAAGCCCAGAAGAATCTAAACCAAAATCAAAAGAGAGTGAAGGAAAACCTTTAATAAAAATGGTTTTTAAAATCATTTAAGTTGCATAGAATCCCTTTTTTAAAATATCAAAAATTTCTGAAAATTTCGACAGAGTCTCCCCTGTATTTTCTATCCCCCAAAATGGGTACAACAAGATAATAAACCTGTAATCATAAAAATGGCATCCCCAAGCGGGAGCTAGCTCTTCGCCCAAGGCGGATCACAACCACATGCAATATAATAGTAATATCAAGAAAAAGAGCATGAAAGAAATGAAAATACCAGAAAACACACGTCGGCTCAAGTGAGCTCGACCCAAAAGAAACCACAAATTTACAAATCTCTCAGTCTCATCACTAGGTCGCATATACAATACAAGTGGTAGATGGAGAATACTAGATACAATGATAAAGCAAAAAGAAATAAAGTGTGCTCGCGACCCACCTACGGGCGATGTCGCGAGTCTGAGCAAAAGGAACTGATGATAAGATAGCCCGCCGCTACAAGACTGACGGGTCCGACCTGCAAGACACTGTGGCACAACGGGGGTGAGTTGCCAGCTCATGAGTAAATATAACATCTAATAAGGCAATCGTAAGAATGCATGCAATGCACCACAACATGCATGTCCATATGTGATATAATATCTCTAGTATGCATGCACAGGTATGCAATGTCATTATTAAGTCTTTAAGTGTTTTAAATGCTAAGGGTATTGAATTCTTAACTTTAGAACATGAATATCTGTATAATAGCTAAATACCATCAAGAAATCATCTGAAAACCCATGTCAAGCATCGACACCAAATAGGAATCATATCTGTCTCAATATCGGGCTCCGTCAGTCCGGATCGGCCCATATCATAAATCTCACAACAATGGTCGGTATCCTCCGGATATCCGCCGTGCCAGACATCACCGGTAGGTAGTCTTCCCCTGCCAGGCTCATCGTCTACAACTCGATCTTCTAGCCCCGGGGTACCATACCAGGCCCACCATGTACCCGAGACGGTTCATCCACTCCTCGAATCGGGTCTCGAAATCCAACAGAAAACATGAAAACTCATGGTGGATGACACATACATCACGAGAAAACCGCAACTTTGTTTTAAAAATGATGAATATAAGCTTTTGTTAAATTCTTGCGGTTTTCCCCAAAAATCCAGAAATCGCAGAAATACTGAAATCCTCAAGAAAATCATAATGTTCACATGTTATATATATAATAAATGTCTATGATATCAATGTATATGATGTGAATTTTTGCTAGAATCTATGTAAATATGATGATAATGCGAGGTATGTGCATGCTATGCAATTTCATATATCATGTATGAATGCAAATGGCGATATTAAGTTAAACAAGTTTTCTAGTGCACGTGGCATGGCAATTACCAAAGGCGTGTGTGTCACATGAATAGTGCGCATGCAACAGATGCCAATGGTAATGGTGTTCGTGCCCTACGAAGTGTTATCACATATGTGCATATGAATATCCATGCAATCTAGCATATTATTAACTATAAGGGTATGCAATGTCAATGAAGGGGGTAAGCTAACTAACAACATGAATCTTACAAGAGATAAGGAAATCCTAACTAGTGGGCGCATCGCGCCATCCAGACGATTCCCCCATAGATGAATACATCTACTCACCTGAAATCCCCGCTAATCCGTTCCGGCCACCGCATTGCCTTTTCGCGCCGTGTCCGAAGTTTCTCCGACCGATCCTATATTTGCACAACACCAAGTATAAGATTACAAAACCTAAAACGATGCAAGTCACAATATACAATTATCAACTCTCTCGAATTAATCATAGCATGCACTCGGTGCACGGAAAAACGCACGAAAATCGCAATCCTTTAACTAGAATCGTCATTTCGGGGAAATCGACAAAACTACAACCCGACTAGACGAAACCCTGCGTTCGTGCACTCTAATAGTCATATACGAAGCTAATTATATCGCTAACATAACGCAATTTGATCGCATTCTAATTTTCGTAAAAATCTAGCAAGCAATTTTCTAGCCGATTCGATACAAACATCGCAATTTGTCAATTTAGAAAGCATATCATTACACAATTAACCATTCTAATCAATTAGATAACCAAAACCCTAACTTAATTTTTACAACCATGTTTCAAACCCTAACTCAACATCAAAACCCATTCTTGATTTTTCATGAACAAGGATTTACACTAAATTAATACTTCAAAATTAGATTTTAGCACAAATAAACTACAAGTTAGCAAACTAGTTTAGAATTTTTACCTCACCAATTGAATCCTAGCATTACCAAGTCACCAACAAAGCCTCCTTTCATCAAGTTTTTGAACTAATTTGGGTTGAGAGAGAGTGGATTAGGGTTTAGGTTTGAATGGGTGAATGAAATTTGTTGATTTTCATGAATTTTTGCATGAAAATTGAAGCAAAAAGGAGTGAGAAGAGAGGGAAATCTGCAGGTGAGGGGGTCGGCCAGCAGCAAGGGAGAGGAGATGGGGAAATTTTGAGAAGTTTCTAGGTCCCAAAACACCCCATATTATCATTTAATGCTTTCATGTCAACCTTTTTACAAAAAAAACCATTTTTACTTCATTTTTTCACAAATTTTCCCACCCTAAAACCAAAAGTTTGCAAGACATGATATAATTTTATTAACACCATATTTTAGCTTATAAAGACTCCTAATTATAAAATTTACCTAATTACATTTGTATTTATCACTAATTTAATGTATTTAAAAAGGCTTAAAATAATAAAAAAAATAATTAATTACGAATTTTTTTTATTTAACTAGATAATTATAAGTGACATTTTAGTGACAAAATTATAGTAATATCTTATCTAAATTTTGTGTAATTGGGTCTACAATGAAAAATACCTATTTTGACTTTTTACGGAAAAAGCCGAAAAATTAGCCGATTACCGAAAAACTGCCTAAACGATTTTCGAAGGGTTACAAAGCCTTTCTCTAACAAACTTTTGGAGGAAAATTTGAAATTTGAATTCTAGATCTAAGGTTGAGATGCTTATAAAAGGAAGCCTAGATCTAGGGTTTTGGTTTGTTCATTGTTCCTACATCAATCCCCAACACAAGTTGAGTGACATAACATGTGCATTCAAAACCCTAACCCTAATTCAAAATCCAAGCCAAAATCAAGAACACCGAGTACAATTCAAGCAAGAAGCCTTCAACTTTTTAAAAGTGACGCCGATCTACAACCGAGCAAGTAATCCAAGACGATCCGTGACTCACGAAGACGATGCGAAGCTAATTCGACGATCGAGTTCTTTCCTCTTGTAGTTCTTGAGTGAATTGTAACAAAATTGTTGATAAATAAAAGGTGAAATTTCTTTATCTTGCTTTCTTTACATTCTTGCATCATGATTCGATCTCAATTCTTGATTGTGTTTCTTGTTATGATGTTTGAGTAAAACTCCGCTCGTGGAGGAATCAAGACAATTAATAGATGATGATGATTAGATCTTGAAACGATTCTTAATTCCTATAAGTTTTGTAAACATTAGTAAATTGAAGAATCGGCAACCTAGTTTCGAGCGTTACTTTCTTGATTGTGTTCACTCTTAATTAGGGATCCACGATCGATTCTTGAATTTACTAGAGGCTAGTTTTTGAATGAAATCAACGAAAGGACAAGGGATAGATGATGATACACTAGTTTCCGCAAGAAATCCCTAATTCTAGTTGATTGTCATCGATCTAGTATCAAATAACTAATGGATAAGAAAACGTAATCAATAGTTTTCATCACGTCTACAGATTCGATCGATTCCTACGAGCCTCACTTCGATTCTTGATTATTGGATTGGAAATCATCAATTCTCAATTCTTGATTTTAATGTTTTCTTGTTATTAGATCTAGATTTTACTAATTCTTGAACTTCAATTTTATAAATCATTAATTGTCTTTTCTTTAATTTTCGACTCAACTAAAACAAATACGAACGGATCACACTTTCCCTGCAGACGATCCGTACTCTCTAACGCGCTATATCAACACGTTATTGATTGCGGTCAAAAATTTCCTTGGTTGTGATTTCTATACATTTTCTACCTACACACCGAGAAAATCATTCAATCAAATGGCACCGTTGCAGGGGATCGTGTGCTAATTTGTTCGTTTTTGAAATTTGAGTTGAAAAATTTATTCCATCAAAATTTTTAGATCTAAATCCGCACAAACACTAAACGATTTGTTGTGAGGAAATCAGGAATCTGTGGGGCTTGAGGAAATTTTTTTTGAACATTCCAGAGAGCTCAGGAGGTGAACATAGGCATTCTGTAAAAAATTTTTGCAGTGATCTTGTAGAACCGCGATGGATCCGCGGCACTAGCAGCCTATTGTGGCGGAAGCGCGGCGGTACTGTAGCTACAGTGCACGAAATTTCTCTGGTGACTTCTTTACTTTCTTATCTCCTCCTCTGTCTGCTCCAATTATAATTTTCTGCAGGTTTCTTTGCAAAAATTCGCAGCGCCGCAAAAATAAAAATTGTGCGTGTTTGATCTTGGTTGTTTGCATATTAATACGGAAATTAAGGGGCAAAGACCAAATTCAGATTAGGTCGGGAGTTCATTACCCGTCCTAAGCCCTAAAAATCACAAAACTGCATCCGCATTACCCTCATTAACTAAAAAATATCTAGACATGACTCTAAGGACCGTCGCGCTCACTTAGGACAGGAGAAGGTCGTTGGTAATCTATAGCTTATCCGCGTTTCTTTTGTGGTGTCTAAGGCAAGTGTGTCTAAGGCAAGTGGTTACTTAATTAGGCGCACTACTTACGTAGTGGATAACCTCCTACTTACCTGGCACTTACCTGGCCACAGGAGAGGCAAAGAAGCAGTGGAGGATTGATCCTGCGACTTTTCTTCTGACAGTTAGGAGCGGTCTAGAGACTTGTCCTAGGTGACCACTAGATTTTAGGGTTGTGTGTGCATTGTTGTGATTTGCATCATTTTTTTCAAAAATCCGTATCTTTTTCAAAACAAACACCAACCGATCTTTCCCCTAATTATCTTAACGCTACCACTTGTACTAAACCCTTTAGTGCAAGATAGGATGGACACGGGATTCTAGTGCCCATCTAGTCCGCGTTCCCCCGATCGACTCCGAAGTCGGTATTTCTACGTCTACTTCTTCTTTACCCATCACCACACCCACATCGATGGATCCTTCTCCATCGACCTTCTTTACTACTAATTTGCCGCCGTCCGCAGGTGCGCAGAATCCACCCCGCATCTCTCTCCAAGAGAGATGTTACCCTATTCGAGGTCCTCTTTCGACCTGTCTATCCATTCCACCAGCCAACGGGGACAATTTTGAAATAAAACCCCAATACATCAACCTTCTACCAAAATATCACGGTCTCGAGTCTTAAGATGCATATGTCTTTATCACCAAATTTGAAAATGTATGCGCAATGATAGGTACGTCACAACTTTCTGTAGATGCTATGCGTCTCCGTCTTCTTCCATTTACCTTGTGCGATATAGCCGAGAAGTGGTTGTATAGCACTACCGCACATTCCATTACGAATTGGGAAGAATTCGTTGCAGCATTCCTTAAGAAATTCTACCCTAATCACAAGACAGCTCGAGTTCGTAGCGAAATAAATCAATTCACCCAGCTTCCAAATGAACCATTTTCAAAATGTCTTGACCGCTTCAAGGATCTGTTGGTCCAATGTCCACATCACAGAATCCCTAGATGGGATCTGTGCCGAATCATATATGAGGGCAGTAACCCTACCACTAAACAGAGCCTTGAAGCCATGTGTCAAGGCAATTTTATGACCAAAGACGATGGGGAAGCTTGGAAATACTTAGAAGATTTCGCTGAAAAATCTTTACAGTGGGAGAATCAATCGTTTAGGGGCGGCAATAACCAATCGAATGTTTCCATAGGAGTTAGAGCTAACATTTCAGCCATGCAAAAGAAACTCGAGACTATGGAAAACAAATTTTTAGCTGCCGCCCTAAATCAAATGTCACTCTCCAAAACTGTATGTGGATGCTGTTCTGATCTTTCTCATTTGACGGAAGAATGTCCATTGAATTCTCCGTTTCAAGGTCATGAGCATATCAATTCTGCTTTCCAACAACGACCTAGGAACGATCCATTTTCTTCCACTTATAATCAGGGTTGGAGGAATCACCCTAACTTTGCTTGGAACCAATCACAAACTCAAAACACGGTTCTAAATCAAAACAATTTCCAAAGGGCTCCTCCACCACAACAGCAACCACTTCAATTGAGTCAGCACCCCTTCCAAGCTCAAAACTTCCAAAATACAGTCAACACTTTTACACCACATGAAAACTCCTTGCAGTTGACCGGTACTGATGAATCCTCTTCATTCATGAACTTTCTTTGGACAATAAAATCTTCCGTCGATAAAATCGAGAAAAACTCTGCGTCCCAAAGCGATACTATTAAATCGATAGAAGAATAAATTGCACGATTAAAAGCCGAAATGAGTGCAAGAGAGAAAGGGAAACTTCTAGCTCAACCTTTACCCAATCCTGGCTATTCACATCATGTGAATGCAATCACATTGAGATCTGGAAGAGTGCTTGATAATCACGTTGGGGAAGAGATTGATGACACTGAAAAATCTATCGATGATACCCCGGCTGAGACCTTTCCTTCCACTTCTACTTCTAATTCTGACCCCAGTTCTTCTACCCCACCATTTTCTTCCGAGCCTATTCTTCGTTTTCCCCAAGGCTCGACACCTCAGTCCACACCAAAAACGATCCCCACTCCTATTCTTAGATCGTTCCCACCTACACGATCTTCTCCAATGTTGGACCCTGACCTTATTGCTCAAGCTCCTTACCCGAATCGGTTAAGGGGAAACACACTGAGTCCACAAATGGAGAAGATCACTGAAATGTTTAAACAGGTTAACATCAACATCCCTCTTCTAGATGCTATCCAACAAGTCCCCGCATATGCGAAAGATCTTAAAGGCTTGTGCACTAGAAAGAGGAAGACTCAAGTGCCCAAGAAGATATTCATGGCAAAGACTGTAGACACGGCTTTCCCCCAACAATTACCGAGGAAACATAAGGATCCTGGCTATCCTACTATTTCCATTTCTATTGGGGAAAAACACATCAACCGTGCTCTACTTGACCTTGGCTCAAGTGTTAACCTGCTTCCTTTCTCAGTCTATGAACGTTAGGGATCGGAGAGTTGAAACCAGCCCATTGCACTCTCCAGATGGTTGACCGATCAATCACCAAACCTAGAGGTGAACTGGAGGATGTGTTGATAAAAATCGGGGAATTTGTTTTCCCTGTGGACTTTATTGTACTTGATACACAGCCTGTAACAAACCCACGGAATCAAATTCCGGTGATTTTAGGTCGCCCTTTTTTGGCCACTTCCAATGCTATCATCAACTGTCGTAATGGTTCTATGACCCTATCCTTCTGGAATAGGTCAATTGAGCTGAACATTTACAAGTTGGGATGTATACCCTCCGAACCTACTGCTCAGGTCTGTTCTGTCGAATTAATGGATGTCGACGGCAGCGAATTTGACGATCCTCATGATACTGATCTTGACTCTTTTCATATGTTATTGTTTGACCCAACTATATATCATACACATACGGACTCTTCCACCGAGTTGTCCGGGTCAACAACTAACACTGATTATGAACTGTTTTTGGAGTCTGAAGATCACCTCGCGCTTTGTGATGACATTATTCTTCGGGCTATTGATGAGACTTTTAAGGAAATTTTCGCTGATGAACTCGCATTTTTGAATGAGACGGGTGTTGAGATGAATCCACCTCAATACAAAAAAATTAAACCTCCACCCCTTCTTCTGAACTGTAAAAATAATGCGAGTAATCCATCACAATCACTGCATCGTCTCTCCAAAATGAGACGCAAACACATTCTATTCCACCACTTACCTTTTCCCCACTTCTTCTTCCACCAACCAGAGCACTACATTGATAAATTTTTCGAATGGTTGGTGTTAACGTTCGGTCTTTACAAAGCTTGGCATCGACCAATAATTCTTGACCCCCTCATGTGATTTTCAAAGCTTAACATTGTTTAACTCAAGTTTGGGGGGGTATAATCTGGCTCCTGAAAATAAATTTTTACACAAATTTATGAGCCAAAAATAAGTTTGGGGGAAGATTTTCACTTAAATATTTTGCCCCCATTAATAAATTTCCTCCTAAATTTACAGGTTTTTTGAGATTTAGCGGATGGCAACAGTGAGGACACTGTTGAAGACAAGTTTGGGGGAGGTTTGTGCTTATTTTCGCATCATTTGCATATCACTTTGCATAAGCACAAAACATTTGAAAACCTATAAAAATTTAAAATTTTCAAAAAAATAAAAATAATTTTTGTACATAAATAAGATAATAAAAGATTAGATAGTGAAAAATTACATCCAAAAGATTGGAAAAATTTAAGAAAACCTAGAATATTAGAAGTTTTCTTAAACGAAACTAGTAATAAGTAGTTATGAGCCATTGTCCAAAGGGTTAGTAAGATAAAGTAAGTCACTAATCTGAGGATAAAAATAAGTCTGAAAAATAGTTCCTATTCTGGAAGCCAAACATTTTGAACGTTGATACCCTGCTATTCACACTTACACACGTCTTGAAACTCGGGATAGTAGAGGATACTTTGAAATGCTCTTGTCTAAAAGCCAAAGTATGAAGGAAATAAAAAAAATGAATAAAATATAAAATGGTGAGAAAAATGAACACTGGTTTTGTTATCGCCAAGGCAGCAATAAAAAAATATAGCGAGGGTGCTTCATCACCTAGTGCCTTAGAACAACTGGTCTGGGAGTCACTGCTAAGCCTTAGGTGGTGCAAGACGAGGAAAAACACCTAATAAGTGATCATATGAGTAATCGGTCGGTTAGTACCTCAAGAAGTATTAACGGTCGCATGAAAGTGTGTGAGCAAATTCATCTAAATATTCATTAATTAAAAAGTACTGAGGTAGATGGACAAGAGTATGATAGCTTGAATTGAATTCTCCGGGTGTAGGGATGTATTTTACACACATGTAGGGTTATATGATCGATGTTTGGCAGAAAGATAGGAATGAAGAATAAAGACGATGTTTTATTGAGGGATGATGTGATTTCTAACATTTTTTCATGACTATTACGATATGGCTCATGACAACCGAAAAGCTAGTATTAGTTGGAAACTCTAATTTTCAAAGTCTTTCTTTTACAATTCTTATCTTTAAATGTAAATTTCACGGTCTTCCTTTCATTATTGGATTTTGTTGGTGCAATCCGCTAAAAACCCTCAGGAGACAATACTCCTCCTATTAGGGACACCTAGAGATTTAAAGGCTTGTTGCATGTGCTCAGTGCAATCGTGTTGCCTACGAAAGTGTGCTAGTTAGTTTTTCTTTTTTCTTTATTTTCTCCTTCTCTTTTTAATAAAACAGTTCGCTCGAGACGACAGAAAATAAGTTTGGGGGAATTTGATCAGTCGAAAATATTGCATTTTTAACATATCAATTTCCCTACCATTTGCACTCATCTATAAGTGTTCGGTATTAATATAACACATATTAGCAAAACAGCCGTAAAATACCCAATTACTTGTGTTATATATTAAAACCGACATTTCTGAGGAAATTGAGTGTTTATCATGGCATCGCATCATCTTTGTATAGCGCAACACTTGTTTCGAGAATCTGTGTAGGAAATTGCAGGAGAAGAGCCAAAAGAGTTAAAAGTGCTGAGAAAAATACGCCAAGTCCAAGACTTGAGATCTGGCAGAAATAGAGAAAGCAAAATGAGATTCAACACATCATAAAAAGGCCAAAATATTAGCCCAAGTTTGACACAGAAATTTGATGCACAGAGGGCACCAAAGGACCGCGGATCCGTGGCCAAAAGGCCTTTGAAGCCGCGGATCCGCGGCAGGATGACGTCATCAACGCAGCAAATTTTCCGATGTGCTTGATTGTAATGGCTATAGCTTCCAGAAGACTCCAGAAATGCCACGTGGCTTCATCCAGAAGGCTCGGCCTAACAAACTCAACCTAGAATATACCTTATTCTAGAATATTCCCTTCAACAAACTACTTCTAGAAGCCTCTCTCTAACAAACTTTTGGAGGGAAATTTGAAATTTGAATTCTAGATCTAAGGTTGAGATGCTTATAAAAGGAAACCTAGATATAGGGTTTTGGGTTTTTCATTGTTCCTACATCAATCCCCAACACAACTTGTGCATTCAAAACCCTAACCCTAATTCAAAATCCAAGCCAAAATCAAGAACACCGAGTACAATTCAAGCAAGATGCCTTCAACCTTTTAGAAGCGACGCCGATCTCCAACCGATCAAGTGATCCAAGATGATCCACGACTCACGAAGACGATGCGAAGCTAATTCGACGATCGGGTTCTTTCATCTTGTAGTTCTTGAGTGAATCATAACAAAATTGTTGATAAATAAATGGTGAAATTTCTTTATCTTGCTTTCTTTACATTCTTGCATCATGATTCGATCTCAATTCTTGATTGTGTTTCTTGTTATGATGTTTGAGTAAAACTCCGCTCGTGAAGGAATCGAGACAATCAATAGATGATGATGATTAGATCTTGAAACGATTCTTAATTCCTATAAGTTTTGTAAACTTTAGTAAATTGAAGAATCGGCAACCTAGTTTCCAGCGTTACTTTCTTGATTGTGTTCACTCTTAATTATGGATCCACGATCGATTCTTGAATTTACTAGAGGCTAGTTTTTGAATGAAATCAACGAAAGGACAAGGGATAGATGATGATACACTAGTTTCCGCAAGAAATCCCTAATTCTAGTTGATTGTCATCGATCTAGTATCAAATAATTAATGGATAAGAAAACGTAATCAATAGTTTTCATCACGTCTACAGATTCGATCGATTCCTACGAGCCTCACTTCGATTCTTGATTATTGGATTAGAAATCATCAATTCTCAATTCTTGATTTTAATGTTTTCTTGTTATTAGATCTAGATTTTACAAATTCTTGAACTTCAATTTTATAAATCATTAATTGTCTTTTCTTTTCTTTTCTTTAATTTTCAACTCAACTAAAACAAATACGAATGGATTACACTTTCCCTGCGGACGATCCGTACTCTCTAACGCGCTACATCGACACCGTTATTGATTGCGGTCAAAAATTTCTTTGGTTGTGATTTCTATACATTTTCTACCTACACACCGAGAAAATCATTCAATCACACCTTCTGCACACCACCTCTTGGTTTGGTGGGGGCCTTCTTCTTCTTCCCCTTGGCCTTAGCCTTGGATCTAGCCGGAGAAGATTCCCGAATGAACAGAGCGGGTGTTTCCTTGGATTTCTTCAAGGCGCCCTCTTCCATCCTCAACATGTTGAGGAGCTCGGGAAGTGAAACTTCCAAACCATTTATATTGAAATTCAATATGAACTGGGCATAGGTGGAGGGAAGGGACTGTAGAATCAAGTCGATGTACAACTCGTTCTCCAACTTGGTTCCCAGGTCCGCGAGCTCTTCAATGAGAGAAATAATCTTCAGGACGTGGTCCCCAACAGATGATTCGATAGCCAACCTCGCTTGAAACAGGATTTTCGAGGTTTCATATCTTGCGATACGAGATTGCACTTTATATAAGTCTTTGGTATGGAGGAAGATGGAAGCAAAGTCCATTTTCTCGTGCTTCCTCTGATGTTCATTATCCATAGAGGCCAGCACGAGGCACTTGGCTTTCGCACAATCAAGATCCTAGGTCTTCCGGACCTTAATGTCCGCGACCGAGGATTCTAGACCGGGAACAGGGGGAGCTTTCGCCGTGAGGACGTATGCGACCTTATTATATGTAAGGGACATTCCTCAGCCAGTCTTTATAGTTTGGCCCAGCGAGTTTATTTTTATCTAGTATTAGCTTAAGTCCCGTAATGGTCGCTGCAATTAGGAGAGAGAGAAAAGAAACACTTAGCATTAGCTCTTACAAGTTTAGATTGGTTATTAGTTTATCTAAACAGGATGGCTCCCACTGTTTCCTCGAATTCTTTTTCAAACCCTAAAAGAAGAATTAGTCAGGATTAATCGCACGTCACAATTCTTGCTTAACTTTTCAGCCAGGCTAGTGTCGGTACTTCGAGGGAGGTTTTCCTACACTTTCGCGAAGTTCTTTAATTACATAACCTCTTTTCCCTGGAGGCATAGCCCCGCTAACACTGTTCTAGGCACCTACTTAGTTTATAGTATTGATTGTTAAGTGAAACAATTTCCCGAAGAGTAGCGGATGCTCACAGTAGGATTAGGACCCAACTATCATTGTGTGATGAATTTGAAGGAAGCCTACCAAAAACACCACACTCAAGAAGGTATGCAGCACCAGCAGGTTTCCTTTATGTTTGAAACTCCCGATGTGATTTTTCCCTGAGCGCTTATAAACTTGACGAAGGTTAAAATATCATAAGTCGCAAGTCAAGTTCAACCTGTAATTATCCAGATTAATCTAGACCCATTCGTACAAACCCTTGACGAAGGCCAAAACAGCTGTACGCCTGTCCTAGACTAATGCATCTATCTATACTACAAATAAGCATCCACTAGCTACTAAACACTATGCCTTGGCGAAGGTCAAAACACATAGCATGAATACTAGTAGATACCTATCTGAAATGATGGAGGGCTACAGCTGGTTTTGGCGAAAACCGTTAACATAATGAGCTTGATATAGTCGAAGGAACCAAATAGCTTTTGAAAAGATGGTTTAAGCTTCGCTTTTAAAAATGTTTTTTGAAGAAAACCGAATGGTTTTGCAATTGTTCCAACGACATCAGATTTTAGGTTTATTTCCTTGCATTAATCAAAATTAGTGCGGTCCCATCAATTAACCTTATCATAGCAGAAAAGAAACGAAAATAGAACGTACGCTTATGCCATCCGCATTCACCACGGGGCCCTGTCATACACCGTTAGGTTACTTAACTAACGGCAGAGCGGGGGCTGGACTAGCGTAGGTGCAAAACATAAGCAACGTTTATTATATATAACATATATATATATATATCCATTCATCTCACGCAATAATAAGCATTCCAGATTACAGAACCACAGATGAATATATTGGATATACTAGGATTTCCGTGTTTTGTTTTAGCTTATAACGAAACACGGATTCCATGGTCGTGATGAATAGCCAAACCCCACCATAGACCCCTACGAGTGCGGCAAACTACCCGCCAAATTCCCGAAGTGAAGCAATCTCCCTCAATAAAATGAGTAGGCCACTCGGCACTTCAAGAACCAGGTAGTTTGTGCACCCCACCTTGGGTCTATCCTAGGTGTAAGAAAAGTAAATGAAATAATACAACGGTGGCTACAACCTCAACCCGGATGTGCCTCGCAAAAATAATATTACATCAATTTACAAATATACATGAATGAAAGAAAAGAAAACACTCTTCTCATATCCCCCGGCTATTCATTCACGATGATCCAATACTCTATATAGACAAACCATCATCAAATCATAGATATGTTCAACCCCTACTAATTGACGTATAGCAATTAGCATACGTTTAGCAACACATATATAAACACAGAAAACCGAGATTAGCAAAATAACTTAGAATTTCGATCGAATCTATTTTCCGTGTCTACCCTATGTACAAACCGGTACACAAACAATTCTGGGTAGAAACTAAATATACAATAAATCATATTTCCAAGAATAAGACCCACAGAAAAAAATTGGAGTGAATTGGCCATGACCCGGCCGCGGTTTCGCAGAGAAACAGTGTGTTTCGCCGCGGTTCCGCGGTGGTCTTGGACGATCACTTGCTCAAATTTTTTGTGTGTTCTTATAAATGCCTGCATGTATTTTTAAAGCATCTGAAATAATTTTTTGAACAGTTTTAGAAATCGACAGCAAGCATGACGTGAAAATTTGATTTCGGGTAAATTTTCCGACGATCGAAGTTCTAACTACTTGCTAACTAGCTAGGGTTTAAGTGGCTTTGATACCATTGTAAGTCGATGTCGCGCACCCCGTGAGTCCGCTGGGAGGCGGAATACACAAAAAACGATTTTCTTCATTTCAAAAGAGTGGTCTCGCAACATCGACCAAAACAACTCAGGATCTTAATTAAACCATAACTAGCTATGACTAACTACGAAGAGGTTCTAACTACTCGTTGAGAGTTTATACCTCATTGATCTAGTCCTTCGGGTCTTCTTATTTTCTTCTTGGCTCCTTGGTTCAAGCTTAAATTTTCTTCTCCTCTTCTTGGCTCCTAGAAAGCTTGAATGGAACTTGATCGGCGGTCTCCTCTTTGTCGAAGATGAACCACCCGAGAGCCTATGGATCAAGCTTCAACCTCAAGTGTGAGATAACTGAGATGTCTATTTTGCTAGACTAGACAACTTAGAAGATATAGAGAAAAATGAATTGAGTATTTTATCTCAAGATCCCTAGAATTCATAACACATGTGAGGGTTAGGGCTTGAGAAAGAAGGAGGAAAGGAAAAATGGAGAGAGAAAGAATAAACACAAATGAGCTCAAGTCTTGTGTTGTGGCAAGTGAGGAATGGCTTAGTCAACCTCAATATTCAAGCATGCAATATTTTCAATAAAAAATAATGACCCATGCTTGAATAGTGAAGACAAAGGAAATAAACAAATCAACTAGCTATGCTTCACCCATACCACAAATATCTCCATTATCCACCTCATTAATCTATTTCCATAAATAGATAAATCTAATACTGAGGTGTCTCATTCTAGAAGCATGTCTTGTGAAATTAGAAGAATGCCCTCACCGTATATACATACCCGTATTCGTATTCCAAAAAATACGAATACAATGAGATAATAATAATCCAAAAATATAATACTAGAATCCGGCTTAAACCAAAGCCCACTAGTATTATCCATCCGAATATCATCCGTATAGCCAGTACACATATATGATCAGAACCCTGTCGTAAGACCATATGGCCTCTACATCGTTTCGCCTGAACTATGGAAACTCTCTGTGTGGGACTCTGAAGACTCGACAATATGCTTGCAGTGGGTTTAACTATAAGTCTGTCAGTGGCACTAGCTGTACGTAATGGCTACCCAGGTATCTGTCAAAAAAGGAAGGCCGACGAGCGAACTCATCCGAACCCCTACTGAGCCTATCCGTGACAATCTCCGTGCAGTCCGGTCTGTTCGTCTGAGAGTATTGCATGCAAGGTATAGGGGGTGGAAAACGTCAGACCCCTAATAACCAGACAAGTCGTGTCCGTGTGGCTCCAGACCATCCGAGAATCTACTGGTCCAACTACCAGTAATTCTCAATCCGCCTTGTCCAGGGACTTATGGTGTTGACCAGCCGATCATAGCGCGATATCGACTCCCTATACCGGGAGAGATAAATCCCCAACAGTCGCTCACTGCCTCTATATGGCTTGGGACTGTACCCAACTAAAACCTGTTTGCACGACTCAGTAGAGCCGTGGTAGGGTAGTAATCAAAGCACATTAGGAACTCGCACGAGACAAATGACGATCTCAAGTCGACAGACTATATGCACTCATATCACCAGAGAACTACTATCTGACACTAGGTATAATACCATCTAGCCAGTCCTCGGCGTGTCCTGTCCGGTGTACTCACACCCAATGAGCACGTGTATACAATCTTAGGTGCACCTCACTAATGGCTGCAGGACCAATCCATCGCCCCTCGTCAGGGTCTAGATATGTATACACTAGTCTACTATGGAGTATCGAAGCCAAGTCTCGATACTCCTATGACTAGGGACACCTTTAAGGATGTGCCTATCGACTACCCAGCTCCCATAAGTATGATTACCATCACAACGCTGGTAGTCAGGAAAAGGTCCTATGGGCTTTATCAACATGTATACAAGATATGAAATACAAGGTAAAACGCATCACATGTTAAGATAAAGACAAACCAAATAGCGTACTATCTTATCGAGCAAGATTTTCCTGTACATACATATCCCTAGCATCCTATACAATGAAGGCCTCTAGGGCATATATATCCAACAATACCTTTTATAGTGTAGGGTGACTTGTTGACTCCATCAAAGTTACCACTCCGTGATAGTTTGGGTCCCAATTCCCACTATGAGTAATAGTTACTCTCAAGAGATTTTCACTTCACAATTAGCTAATCCATTCAGTTTCTAGAAAGGAGTTGACGGAGTTATACCTCTGCGGAAACGGGGTTATTAAATTGGGTCTGTGCGAAAGCACATGGGACCTCCCTCGGAGTACCATCACTAACCTGGCTGAACGGTTAGCAAACTTCTAAGTGTACATTATCCTGGATAATTCTCCTTTTAGGATTTGAAGGAGGATTCGACAGAACAGTGGGAGCCATCCTGCTTAGATAAATTAATAAACCAATCTAATCTTGATAGAGTGCACGCTGAGTGTTTCTTTTCTCTCTCTGGCAGCGACAGTTGCCGACCTTAAACATAAACTCATAAACCAAGTTAACCGAAACTTTTTACAAACATTGGTTTTAGAATGTCATAATTACCCTATCTCATGACATATTCGCATTTGTCCTTCCCGCTCATACTTTCACTTTGTTGCTCCAGAACTCTCCGTATCCGGTATAGAGATCCATATTGCTTGGAAGGCCATCGTATAGTTAGTTAGAACTCGAAGAAATTGTTTTAGTCCGAGGATGGTGAATGGTTTTGGAACAAATGAATTGTTCATTTTTCTCTCCATTATACCTTATCTCAAGTTCTAGAGCTCCTTAATAAGGAGTATATACCAGTTACGATTGTTGGATAGTCTTCTTCTAATCCTGAGGTTAGAGCCGAAAGGAAGAGTAAGAAGAAAACCGACTAGCATAAGTTCGGTATACAAAAGGTAAGATAGAGAGACATCAAAAGAGTTTGAAGTGAGTGAAAAGGAAAATGCAACTATTGTTATGACCTTGGACATTGAAAGAGGCATTACAAGGAATACCCGGCCACCCTTTGAAACAATTTGATGTTTCATGTTTCCTGTGTGAATGTAACTGAAAATATTTTCTCAATTAACTCTGACTCCTGGGTATATAGATACCGAATTAATATCTCACATCTGTAAGTTAGTTAAAGATGCTGAGAAGAGATAGAGTATTGGAAAAGGTGATTTGATCCTCAATGTCGGAAGTCGGATCAATTTTTTCTATTGGGGAAATCACCTGGTTTTGCCTATCGGCAAACTTTTGGTTTTGAATAACTGTTATTATACATCAATTTTTAAAACTGATATATCCACCTCTTTATTAGATAATGTGGGATATAAATTTTGAAAAACATGTTCTAAACATTTACCTAAATCAATATGTTGATTGGGTAAGGTGAATAAAGATAACGGTGTAAACATTCTTAACCAAAATATGGTTTTCAAATTATAACACATAGAGTATGAGTTAATGAACTCATAAGATTATACATATTGATGTATGTTGTCCGATGTCCACTCAGACTGGGGGTTGGTACTAACACTTTATTCCATTTTCCTATGAGTTATCCGGTTTTAGACACACATTCATGTTGAAATGCAAAGTCCAAATTTTTTGAGAAGTTCGTAGGATATAAGAATAAAGTAGAGAACCAAACATTTGAAGTATCAAAATTCTTCGAAGTGTTCGAAGATGTGGATACTTGTGCTAGATGTTCTGTAATAGATAATTTGATTCTCTCTCAGATTACTCATCCGTGAGTGCGCTCCTTGATGAGTAATACCGTGTGACCTTTTTCATTAAGGGATATGAACTAGAAACAGTTGCATATCAATTGAATATGATTCCATCTAAATTAGTGCTTGTGATTCTATATGTGATATAGAATGGGAACATATCTTAAGGTTGTTAAGATATGGAGTTATTCAGTTAATGCTTAAAAACAAAATCCAGACAAACTTAAGGCACGTTTCGGTAATATGCAGTTTGTGGGTTATCCCAAACTTTGGTAAGGGTTTAACTTCTACCATTTTAAAGATCAAAAGTTGTTTTGTTCTTGATTCGCCACCTTTTTAGAAAAGGAATTTCTTGCAAAAGAAATTAGTAGGAGTATGGTAGAACTGGATATGATTCCAGAACCGCAAACGGTTACCGAAAATTTATTAGAACCTGGAGATTCAATTGACCCTGAAAAACCTTAGATGAGCATGTGATACCGCAATAATTGGCCTTAAATGCAAATGGAATATTGTTGGATATAGATGCCCTCAAGGAAATTATTGTAATTGAAGGAGGACCTATACAGAGAACAATTTTACTCGAGATGATAGTATGCTATCTAGTTTGTCTTTATCATTATGTATATACGTTTTACTCGTTATCGTGTATTGCTAATATATAATGATAAAGTCCATATGATCTTTGCTTGACTACCAGGATTATGATACGAATCATACTAGTGGGGCCTGGGTAATCCGTAAGCACATTTTTAAATTTCCCTAGTCGTGGGAGTGTCGAGATTGGGCATCGATATTCCAGAGTAGACTAGTGTCTACGTTTCTTGATCCTGATTGAGGCGATGGTTGATTCCATAGCGATTGGTGTTTGACACCAAAGATTGTATACAATTGCTCATTAGATGAATGAGTTTCACTGGAAGGACTCACTAGAAAATTCCTAGATAGGATTATACCTGTCGTCAGATAGCAGTTCTCTAGTGACTTGGATACAGGGTAGTCTGTAGACCTGAGATTGTCATAGTGTCTTGTGTATGTTCCCACTTGATTTGTCTAAAATATTGCATATTTGTATGAGAATTTTCCCTATTATTGTTAAGTGCTAAAATGTGTTAATTGTAAGTAAAGAACATATGTGGGTTTATTTGTAAAAGTTATTATCATACATTTCTTTATTTATAATTAATATAATTAGGAAATATATATATATGAAATATTAGTAATTAAAATATGCATATCATGTCAAATATTCCTGATCAATATTCTTAAGATATTATATCATATAAATGGTTGGGATAATATCTCAAAAATACCAAATGTTATTAACACTTTGATTTGAGATATTGTGCAGGAATTAGCTCAGGTCTGAAATCAAAGTAAGAGATTCAAGTCAAATCGGGATATCGAAACCGAATCTGCCAAATTTTAGAAGAAAATTGAGGAATCTAGCAATGGCGGTGACTCGGAGTAATATTTTCAGAATCTATATATCAAAAGGATCCCTAAATATCAACACAAAAAGCCAGAAAAATTCTGAAAACCCAATTCCACCAGGAAGCAGCGGATCCGCGGCCAAACGTGGCATTACGCGGCGGTTCAGCGGTCAGATATGGGCCGTTGGATGTGGGATTTTGGGAGCATGATCTTAACTTCATCTACATACATATGGAATCTAGGGTTTCTGGTTTCAAATACTATATAAAGGACCGAGAGCTGTGCATTCAAAATCATCTAAGTGATCACATAATCATCTATTAATTTACCTCCATATATAGAGAGATTTAGGAGCTAAACTAGGGTTCTTGTATTCTACTTTCTAAGAAGAAAATTGCAATGCAATAGTTGATTAATAAAGGTAGTTTTTGTTTTAATTCTTTTTGCATTTACTTTTACGCATTTACTTTACGCATTACTTTTTCCGCATTAATTTTACGTATTACTTTTCTGCATCTTAAATATATTTTCATCATCTTCAACCTCTCTTCTAAATCACTATCAACCATGAGCGAGTAATTCCTTACTTGCTAGGCTTTATAGGATAGGGTAGAGTAATGGATGAAAAATGTTTTAACTTCTTTTGACATTTTAATGTTTATAAGGTTTAGCAAAATAAATGTTTACCTTCTTATCGGACGCGCTATCAATTTATTAATAGTCACGACCACGATTTGAGATTACATAAACACTTGTTTTGTTAAGGGTTTGACATGAATAGAGATCAATGGAAGGCCAAGGATAAGTAGTGGGAAACCCTAATTCCTTCCAAAAACCGTAATCCACATTCATCGCTATCTCTTTAGCTTTAAACTATTAAAAAATAAAAAGAGTCATTTTTCTCTCGTTTGAAATTTGGGCAGCACCTCCTTTGTAATTTTTAATCCAAAAACGAATACAAGCAATAAAATATAAAACATCCCCAAACGGGAGCTAGCTCTTCGCCAAATGGCGGAACAACCACGCAAGATAATATAAATATACAACGCCGAAGGGCGATGATCAAAACTCAGAATGAAAGCGAGAAAACTAAGCATCATAAGAAAACCAGAAACAACAATAAATACATGAGTGCGACTCTAAGGCCGAAAGAATATACAACCGTGGTTATCTAAGTCTACTAAATATACAAGTCTGGTTGATGGAGGCTTTAACTAGATACAACTTAAATAAATAAAGTACAATGGTGGTCACGATACAAGTGAACCAACCTACCAAAGCAATCACCCGGAAGGAAGTGGTATGCCAGCGAAGCCGCTATGGAACCTGTACGGCTAAACCTGCAAGAAACTGTAGCACAACGGGTATGAGTTGACAACTCGTGGGTAGAAGACATCACCGAGTAGAAATTGCATGTGTGACGATCTCCTGGGTCATACAGTAACATACACAAATATAACACTGAAACATCTAGCTGCGGTAAGGGTAATCATCTAAGCACAAGTGTAATACCAAGTACTCGTGTCAGAGCCTCAAGTAGCAACATGTCATATATATGATGTATGAATGCATCAAGAATGAAATCAGAATATATCTGTATGAGAAAGTTGTGTTCTTATCTCACTGAGATTTTAGTATAAGAAAACTAGAGTATCATCAATAAAATCGACAGAAATCCGTGTGAAACATCGGTACAAAATCCTCAAATCCCGGGCTCCGTCAGTCCGGATCGGCCCTTATCATCCAATCTCATGACTACGGTCGGTATCCTCCGGATATCCGCCGCGCCAAATATCACCGGTAGGTAGTCTTCCCCTGCCAGGCCCATCGTCTACATCTCGAGCTTCTTGCCCAGGGTACCTTACCGGGTCCACCATGTACCCAAAACAGTTCATCCTACTCCTCGAATTAGGTCTCGAAAACCAACTCAATCAGGAAAACTCATACTAGACGCCATATACATCATATCACGAGAAAACTGCAACTTGCATTTTTTAAAATGATAATAAGTTTAAAAAATTCTTGCAGTTTTCCCCCAAATCCAGAAATCTTATGGAAAATCCGAAATCTCAAAATCATGAGTCAATGAACAGTGAATGTCGGAATAAAGGCCCACAGTATTTCATAACAGAATGAATATATAAATGCATGGGTTATCAAGTAAGGAATGCAATATCTACACTAGCATATGAGAGCAAGCATACTAATAATATGTTGAAACTACCATCTAGCAGTTATACCAATGAAGAAACGTTTTCTAAAGAGTACATTACATGGCAATTACCGATGATGATATTTATGAGCCGGCAAGCAAGTGTACGTAGAACATACGCATCATCCGCAATAGTGCTGGTGTCCTAACAGGAGAGATCATAACAGCTAGTAAAAACACAATTTAATCTATAATGCAATAAAAAATATGAATATAACGGAAAATTGAATAGTAAATGCAACATTAAAAAGTATACATATCTGCGCACGAGTCATACGGTTTTAGTGTTTTGAAATAGCACGAATCGTGGTTTTTAGAAAAGTAGGGGCTACGGTGTTTTGATAAAAGATATGTCCTTTGAAAAGTTTCGTAGCATCCCTCGAGTTGTCTTTTGAAAATACTCACGATTCGTTAGTTTTGAAAATAGGTATGACTCGAAGCTAGTCTAGCATCTACCTAAACAGCTAAAAGACTAACTAAGAAACTAGTCGGAAGGATAAGAAAATCTAATATATATATATATATATATATATATATATATATGTATCCCGAGTCGATATACCTAGTAGTAGGCGATCCATCCTCGTAGCGTCACATACTATACAATACATAGTACGGCATCTTCAAGTCAAGAGTGCGGATCAATCATCTTATATATCTTGTACGGTAATATCCATCGTACGGCATCCTCAAGTCAAGAGTACGGGTCAAAATGATACATAATATCATCATTCGTACGGTGTAATTCATCATACATTATCATAATCATAGGTACGATTCAAAAGTCTTATACATTCAAATGCTATCAACTTACATATTATCATATGTATGAATACATATCGCTCAACGATCCATTATAATATCATATCATATACCATATCACGACTCAATCACATATCAAAATCTCACGGCATCATGTCCGATCATATCGACTCATCTCCACATATCACATATTATGCTCATCACTCGTGTATGTGTGTGTGTGTGTGTGTGTGTGTGTGTGTGTATACATATACACACATACATATATATATACATATACACACAAATTCAAGTGTGTGCGTGCGCGCGGGCGTGCGTGTGTGACTACATATAATCTGTGATTCGCCACCAAGGTAATCATCTTATGAATAGGTCTTCCTAGATCAACCTAATCTAACCTAAGGTCTTCTAAATACCCTAATCGCTAAGTATCCAAATATCATATCCAAACTTACTAATATAGTAATACCCTTATTCTACTGTTGCGGGGGTGCTATACGCCATCCACCTAACTTCCCCCGTAAATATTCATCTACTCATCTTGATCCTCGTTTGCCGATGTAAATGACGACACGCTCTCACTTGTTGTCCCGAAGTCCATGCGGAGTTACCTACATATCACAATATATCGTAACACATCGAATATCCAATTTAAACGCCAACACAACACGCGAGGTGCCTATAGTTTAGAACCTATAGCCTACGCATGCGAAAACAATCATAAAATACTCGTCGTTGACGTATAAACATCCAACGACCAAATCCACATTCAAACACCAAAAACCAAGTTTTGAAATCAGAAAACATAGTTAAAACCGACACTAAATGCTCCCAGATTTGTGCTCAGGTAAAACAGGACTAAACAAGCAACACAGATTATATGATATAAGCAAAGTGAGCTAGAGACAAAACCCATACACCAATTCCCCTAATAGGTCTGGCGAGATCGTCAAAAGTTCCGGCGCCGCCGGTCTTCTGGTAGGTTATTGGGATCGTTTTCTCGTGGTGGACTTATAGTAGTCTATCTAGGTCAACCTACTTGTTTGATTTTCATAAAAACATAGGTAGCTCCAGATTCTCTATAGACCTCACAACATCTACAAAACTGACATTAGAAAAATCTAAACTCAAGTTTGGGTCTTCTACAGTAAGTGTTGGTCCCAAAATTGACACTAGAGGATTTGTGGTCGCTTACCAAGCCTTCCCAAGTCAAGAAGTCACCTAACCCTCAACTAGAAATTTCAAAGTTCACTAAACCACATCGGTTCACCTCTAAACTAGTGTAGGATATAAGAAACTCCAACACTTAATTAAAAGGGTAGTGATTATATCTCATTTGGCAACTCAAGAACTATCTTGAGTTGCTCAAAGTCTTCAAAGTAGCAACTTGATCACACCATGGTCTTTGTAGTGATGAGGGGAATATTTTTTTGTGAAGGAAGTATAAGTTTTGGAGTGGTAGAGGGTGGTGAAGGTGGTAGGAGGAAGAGAAAAATAAGATGAAGAATGGAGGTGAGAAAGATGAAGGGATGAAGAAGGCTATGAGAATGATGTAGAAACTTCTCAAACTCTCTCTCTTCCCCCCCTCTCATCCACCATACTCCCTTGTCCCCACCATATGAATATCTTTCTTTTATTCCTTTAATTTAAAAAATACAAAAACCAAGACAAAAATGAAATGAAGCATGGATTCAAAACAAAATAAAAAAAATGTAACTAGTGTTATGCAACATGTCATGTTACATGTCATGCATATCATACTTAATGAATAATTAGTAAACACTAATCGAGTTTAGTAAATAACCCATGTATACATAATTGTATAAAAATTCATTAAATGCCTAAATCACATAAATACCTTCAAATCAATGATTCTTATAAATTTTCCAAATTATGGGTATATAGTTATACCATATCATTTAAAACTAATCTACATACCTTTAAAATATTCATAATATTTATAAATTTAATTATCTAAATTCTGAAAGATAATATTTTATTTTATTTTTTTCTGAAATGTTACAATCTTCCCCTCCTTAAATAAATTCGGTCCCCGAATTTAAATTTAAACCCCCCAAATACTAAAACATTTCAGTAAAATGATCAAATCGTCGGGGCTCCGAAATCACGAATACATGAACACGTCGTTGCGCAATGCCTGCGCATGAAAAACGAGTGTAAAACTCAAAATCGAAACTCCGTCAAGCGTCACGCCATCCTGGGAGTTAATGTGAAAACACTAGTGTCAAAAACCATTACGAAAATCATGTATGATATAATTAAGATTATGACGTATGTATAGTATGCATCTCGTGAAATCGTCAAAACATCTGAATAGAAATTCATGCACAACCTTTTTCAAATCGTCGTGCGATGCACGTATTCACGGCATAAGTAGCGGACTTTTATTTATAAGATATAACTACATAGATATATCCTTTGTTTAACGTATACGTCCCGCCTTTTGAAAATAATTTAGAAGGGTATCCTTTGTAAAGTTTTCGTGTCATCTCGGACACGTAGGAAAATATTGAGACTATAACTCCTTTTTGGAAATCCCTTCGGCAATTATCAATGCATGCAAAAAACACTTAGGTACTATTCTCAGAACAGCCCCACTAGGTTACTAAACCATATAACATATAAGTCATGAGAACATGATACTCGAAAGAAATCCAACTCAAATAGCGTGTACAAAAGTGTCACGTGCATCTGGTGCAAACAGAAATCGAAACTAAATACAGGTGCCACGAATGTGCACAGAAACAAAACTAAGTGCAACGGGTGCGCACCAAAACATCTGTCAAGTGAAACGGGTGTGCACGACAACCATATCAGGTGCATCTGATTTGCATGAAAAATCTTGCTTTAGTGCATCTGATGTGCACAAAATCGCATCAAGTGCGCCAAGGGTGTGCAAAAATCTCAATCAAGTGCACATGGTACATGAAAACATAATTCCAGTGCACTAGGGTGCACTAAAATGAATATCGAGTATAAAAATCGAAATCAACGGTATACGACATACACCAATTCAAAATCAAGTATACCGCAGTGTATAACTCATAAAAATGTGCATCAGCGTCCACAAAACCAAATCAAGGTACTAAAAGTACATAAAAACTATATCGAAAGCATAAGTCAAATCGTATGTACGCCATACGTATGAAATCCAAATCAAATATCTCGGACCACATAAAATCGAAATCGAGTGCAATGAATGTGCACAAAACAAAAATCATCACAACTGATACATAGAAATAAGAATCATGTGTAATCGTGGTGTATATAGGGAATATCAATCATAAAACGAAATCCTCAAAATACCAGAATCGGAAACGTGATATTTTAATCACCAAATCGCAAATTATAAATACTGTCGTCTATATGCTCCTCCTTCAATGTCGAAGGGTGTCGGTGCATCCAAAGCTAGCAGAGCAAGTATCTACTTGCCTTCTGTTCACGGTCTGGCGCCTTTTGCCCCTAGGTCCTGTTTCTCTCTACGGCTTACCAGTTACATGACTTCTCGGCTCAACATCTTGATACAGAGTAAGACAGAAATTGTTCCGCTCTGGCGCTTTCTCTGAAAATCTTCTGACCAATTAGCATGGTCACTCATAACCTATCTCTTCAATGATGGAAAACTTTGGCCCACTGAGTGTGCGTGATACGACCGACCTGGATCCAAGTCTCCTCGTGTAGTATTCCAGAAAGATCATGTCGGGGTCTCTCCCAAATCTCATCTCTGCCGAACTACCTGGAAGTTATCACCCTTTACTTAATCCATTTCTTGTTCCGGAACAGATGCATACTCATCATGACCTCTCTCTGGAAGTACATTCGCATCCAATGCCTCGGCGCGTGTAACAAGTCTTTGACATCAACGGAAAGAAACGCCAACTCGTAAAGATCTCGCACGAACCTCTTACATCGCTTCTTTTCAATGTGGACCAATTTGGAATCATCTCCTCGTAGCTGTGTGGAGTGCGCTCCAATTGAATATAATTATGTCTAGAGTCTTTTTCGAAGCTAAGAACACGGTTTCTCCAATATTCTGTGTAGAAGGCATCTGGTCAATTTCGTCTTAGGGAACTCTTCCAAATCGTCGGAGGAATATACTTCATTCGTCCGTTTTCGATCGACTCACAATGCATCTGGGTGAGGTCCTTCCATCCAAAGCTGGCCAACTAACTGATCTTATATCGGAGTATACAATGAATAACGCCTCCTCTTAATCGACTCACAGCACGTCTGTGTGAGGGCCTCTTCTAGCTGAAGTTAGTTAATCTGATGATCTCGCATCGAAGCATCCAATGAATAAAAGGTCCTAGTCTTATCCAAGAGTGACTAGCGATCTTCTATAACATTTCTGAGTGTTACCGCAAACTGCAATAGCTTTCACACATCTGGGGGCGATATCTTATCAAATTCAGCAACGGCTGGCTCCTCTGTCCGTACGGTAGACAACACCTCAACCATCTAGAGTTAACGGTGCTCTAGTAGTCTTTACAATAAGACTGACCTCTGGCAATAGCCCAATCATCTGGGGAAGATCTCGAATGTATGTCAACGGAAAAATCCAAATAATAATATATCGACGTATTTTGTATGCTACCGAAAAACAACCTGGTTAGTTATCGTTCCTGACGAGCTCGTGCTGACCGCAACTCTAGCCGCAGCTCTTTCTGCTCGTGTAACCGTGGTAACAGAAACCACAATCCAACATCGATGATGATAGATCATAGGAACAAATAGAAATAGAGCGCCTAAGAAATATACATCCTAAAACTTTTTAAGCGGAGTAGCGTATCGTAAGTATGCCGCGGAACATACACAGGGTACGTCACTCTACTTAAGCCACCTACTCCATCAACCCAGGTCAACCTATGCGACGAAAGTTCGGGTCTAATACCCCCTCGGCTAAGTCTAAGTTCCGTAAGGTCAAGCCTAGGTTCCGAATATAAATATACGCCCTAAACTCCGCATAGTCAAACCTAGACTCGAACCAAGGTTAAACCTGATGCTTTCATACCAACTTTGTCACAACTCAGAAAAGGCGCGTGACTGGCACTTAAATCACGTGAAGTCTATAGGACCCCACCTAATTCAAGTAAGCCAAAAGTCCAGAAATCTAAACCTTTTTAGGAGAAAAATAATGGAAATGCAGTTTTGAAATAAGCTTTTCTGAAATCAAACTCATTCTTATATATACATAAGTAGTAATATATGAAAACGCTATATTTGTATCTAACTTGAAAACCCTTTTTGTCGTTTGAAATTTGGGCAATACCTCCTTTATAATTTTTAACCTAAAAACGAATACAAGCAATAATATATAAGGCATCCCCAAGCGGGAGCTAGCTCTTCTCCAAATGGCGGAACAACCACGCAAGATAATTTAAAGATACAATGCTGAAGGACGAAGATCAAAATTCAGAATGAAAGCGAGAAAAATAAGCATCATAAGAAAACCAGAAACAACAATAAATACATAAGCGCGACTCTAAAGCCGAAAGAATATACAACTATGGTTATCTAAGTTTACTAAATATACAAGTATGGTTGATGGAGTCTTTAACTAGATACAACTGAAATAAATAAAGTACAATGGTGGTCATGATGCAAGTGAACCCACCTACCGAAGCAATCACCCGGAAGGAAATGGTGTGCCAGCGAAGCCGCTATAGAACCTGTACGGCTAAACCTGCAAGAAACTGTGGCACAACGGGGGTGAGTTGCCAACTCGTGAGTAGAAAACATCACCGAGTAAAAATCGCATGTATGATGATCTCCTAGGTCATACAGTAACATACACAAATATAACACTAAAACATCTAGCAGTGGCAAGGGTAATCATCTATGCACAAGTGTAATACCAAGTACTCATGTCAGTGCCACAAGTAGCAACATGTCATATATATGATGTATGAATGCATCAAAAATGAAATCAGAATATATCTGTATGAGAAAGCTGTGTTCTTATCTCACTAAGATTTTAGTTTAAGAAAAATGGAGTATCATCAATGAAATCGACAGAAATCCGTGTCAAACATCGGAACAAAATCCTCAAATCCTGGGCTCCGTCGGTCCGGATCGGCCCTTATCATCCAATCTCACGACTACGGTCGGTGTCCTCCGGATATCCGCCGTGCCAAATATCACCGGTAGGTAGTCCTCCCCTACCAGGCCCATCTTCTATATATCGAGTTTCTTGCCCTGGGGTACCTTACCGGGTCCACCATGTACCCGAAACGGTTCATCCCATTCTTCGAATAGGGTCTCGAAAACTAACTCAATCAGGAAAAATCATGGTGGACGCCATATACATCATATCACGAGAAAACCGCAACTTGCATTTTTTAAAATGATAATAAGTTTATAAAATTCTTGCGGTTTTCCCCCAAATCAAGAAATCTCATGGAAAATCTGAAATCTCAAAATCATGATTCAATAAACAGTGAATGTCGGCATAAAGCCCCACATTATTTCATAACAGAATGAATATATAAATGAATGGGTTATCAAGTATGGAATTCAATAAATACACTAGCATATAAAAGCAAGCATACTAATAATATGTTGAAACTACCATCTAGCAGTTTATACCAATGAAGTAGCGTTTTCTAAAGAGCACATGACATGGCAATTACCGATGATGATGTTTGTGAGCCGACAAGCAAGTGTACGTGGAACATACGCATCATCGGCAATGGTGCTGGTGTCCTAACAGGCGAGATCATAACATCTACTAAAAACACAATTTAATCTATAATGCAATGAAAACAATATGAATATAACGGAAAATTGAATAGTAAATGCAACATTAAAAAGTATACATATATGCGCACGAGTCATACGGTTTTAGTGTTTTGAAATAGCACGAATCGTGGTTTTTTAGAAAAGTAGGGGCTACGATATTTTGAGAAAAGATATGTCCTTTGAAAAGTTCTGTAGCATCCCTCGGGTTGTCTTTTGAAAATACTCACGATTCGTTTATTTTGAAAATAGGTATGACTCGAACCTAGTCTAGCATCTACCTAAACAACTAAAAGACTTACTAAGAAACTAGTCGGAAGGATAAGAAAATCTAATATATATATATATATATATATATATATATATATATATATATATATATATCCCGAGTCGATATACCTAGTAGTCGGCGATCCAGCTTCGTAGCGTCCCGTACTGTACAATACATAGTACGGCATTCTCGAGTCAAGGGTGCAGATCAATCATCTTATATATCTCGTACGGTAATATCCATCGTACGGCATCCTGAAGTCAAGAGTACGGGTCAAAATCATACATAATATCATCATTCATACGGTGTAATTCACCGTACATTATCATGATCATAGGTACAGTTCTAAAGTCTCGTACATTTAAATTGAAAGATATTTGTAAGTGACTCATGCTTTAACCCAACCCAAACCCTAACCCTAGTCAATTCTCTACAATGGTTAAGTCAACCATGGTTGCATTATTTGTCATATTAATCCTTTCATTATTCATCACAAAAGAAAATGGATCACTATTCTTCTTCTTCCTTCATTCTTTCATGAAAAAGCTTGCTAGATTTTTCCAAAGTGATGAATAAATATGAGAAAAAGATAAATAAAGAGAGCAAAAATACTACTTCATCATCCTCATCTTCCCTTGCCATTTAGATGAGGGTGTTCACATCATTTCATGAGTGTTATCTTGTGTTAAAGAAACTTCAAGGTAGATCATCTTAGTATCGAAGATCGGAAGCAAAGGTTGCATCTTTCTCTTCGTGGAACCTCTCGAGAGTCCGGATCCCGATGATCGCAGCGAAGGGACCACAACACAGAGCATATGAAGTGAAGGACCGGATCTACAAAGGTTTTAATCCCTCTCACTTAGTGTTAAAGTGTTTAGCATGATAGTTTTCGCCTAATCTCTAGTTTAAAGATCCGTATTCGGGTTGTTCTGCACGGCTAAAATTTTAATCGGGCATGGTTGATGCCTCGTAGACCCTTGTGCGCGTGCCTAGCAACCCTACAGTGGTATCAGAGCCAAGCTAGAGCTTTAGGCGAAGTCTAGACGGAGTTTGAAGTCCGATCGAACCGAAACCCCAATATTTCCATGCTTTCTGGACATTTTCTGAATTTGTGGTTTTTTGAGAATTAAAAATATGCAGAAAAATCAGCAGGTATTTCTAAGAATTACTGTGAAGTTCGAGCACCTAAGTCCACCAAAGCGCGGCGGAACCGCGGCATTAGCATGTTAATGCGGCGGTTCTGCGGCCCTTTAGTCTCTTCATGCATTGAGTTTTGCACAGTAACTCCTACTTTGCAGTGCTGGTTTTCCTGGGAATTTTTAATATTTATTCAAGAGTTGAATTTTCTGGGTTGTATTGGGAGTTCGTAGATTCGATCGGATTGTCTAATTTTATCTATGTGTTTTGTCCGGATAACTTTTAGAAACCGTTAAAAAGTTCGAACGGATATCAATAACTCACTTTTTCCCCTGTCGGAAATTTTTTCAAAAGTTGGATTTTTTCTCGTGTTTAAGAATGTTCTAAGTCGTGCAAGTAACTCGGTGGACCCTCTAGAAGACAACAAACCTTAACTCGATTATGTGACCGTCTTGAACTGCCTTTTGAACCTTAGGGTTTGGGGCAGTGCGGCGTGCCACATGTGAGGCCTTGGCTTGACCCTTCTACGGCTGGACCATTGGTACTGTGGCATGTGATGGATGTTTTTAAACTGATTTCAAGTGTTGAGATATATTGGGGAAATCTTGGGTGTTTGATGATTCGATCGGAATGTTTAACTTTGTCTATTTATCTGGAATGTGATACAATATTTGGAATCCACAGGTAGTTATGAGATAACTGATTTGAATATTATAGACATAGCAGTTTAGTCTCAGATGATCGGTTGCCACGGAATTTTGATGTGATCAAAAGTCCGTCGCAATCACGTAGAGTACGCGGATACTCGCCGGGTAAACTTGATAGACAGCTACGCCCCATAGCCCCGACCAAGTGACTGTAGGAGAACCCCATCACCGAAAGCATCCGTTCGGGTGCTCGCGGCAGCGGTGTTCCGCCTTAGTGCACTTCGTCGAAGGCATCTGGGGGTGCGGCCGTCTACTAAAGTTTGCGACGAGCATTCGATCAGGACGTCGGGAATCCTGTTGAATTGCTCGACTTGACATTGAAAAGAGTTTTCGATAATGAGACTAAAATGCTGGGTTTATAAATGTTAGGCATGCGATGTCTAAAGAATTCATTTGGTTAGGCATGCGATGTCTAAGAAAGTTGCGGATTCTAACTGTTGTAGTTTTACACTTTCTTTTCTGTGACCGTAAGCGTAGTATGTGGTGTATCGCCGGCTTCGTTGCTATACATCAACGACAATCGGGATACGCATACTTGCTTACGTTGATGATATGAGATATTATGTGTTGCTGTGATATGTTGTATTGGATCGTCGCTTTTGAATAGCCGGGGGTTTTATGTGAGATGAGAGTTTTTCCTTTTTCATTCATGTAAAATTCATTTGTATGTAATATTCTTTTATTGGGGCACTTCCAGGTAGCAGAAGATGTCACCGTTGTATATTATTTACTTTTCCGCATTATGTAGACCCAAGGCGGGGAGCACAAGTAACCGGGTTCTAGGGTCCAGTAGGAGACCATCTCGAGGAGTCGAGACCGGGTCTCCTAACCCTAGAATTGGCAGTGTTACTTGCCGCTCTCGTAGGGGTCTAGGGATGTGGGTTTGGCTATTCATTGCGACCGTGGAATCCGTGTTTTATGCAGGCTCGTATTGAAAACACGGACGTCCTAGTATATCCAATATTTCATATATGTTCTTCTGCTGCAATGTTCTGTGATGAGATCATATTACTCCCTGAGACGAATGTTTATATTATATATATGAGATATATGTTATATTGCAGATTTCGTTTCAAAAGAGATGCTTGTGAAGCATATTAAAATGAGACTTCATTAATGAGATTAATGAATTAAAAGAAACCTAAAATGTTGTAGAAACTTGTTTATAAAAACTGGTAGCTCTAGTTCTTGCTTTGCATAGCGGTGTTCCTTGTAGAACATCCAGCACCTTATTCGATAAGGAAAGGACCGAGATCCCTTCACCGGGAGTGACTCCTTTAGCAATAACTGGCAGATGCTACAAACTCGGTTTGTCTTTTGATTGCTTCTATAGTTCTTGCTTTGCATAGTGATATTTGTGAAATATCCTGCACCTTATTCGATGAGGAAAGGGCCGACGATCCCTTCACCGGGAGTGACCCCTTTAGCAAAACTAGAAAAGCCTAAAAAACACTCCATTTAAAATCACTCGATTCTACAACGATATCAAGTTCATTACGCAAAGGGTTTTCTGAAAAACTCGTCGTAGCCCTCCGTCATTTCAGATAAGTACTGGTTAGTATTCGTGCTGCGTTTGTTGACCTTAGCCAAGGCGTAGTGTACGGTAGCTGATTAGTGCTTATCTGTATAAGCATATGATGCGATTGAGTTAGGGTAGTCGTGCGACTTTGTTGACCTTAGCCAAGGGTCGTGCGGGTGGGTTTAATTCAATCGGGAAATGACGGGTTGAACTTGGCTAGCACTTATGATTTGTTGACCTTAGCCAAGGTCATAAGCTGCTAGGGGCAAAATATTATTGGGAATTTCAAGTGTTGAAATTTGCAATGAGATTGCATACCTTCTATGAGATAGTTGGATCCCGATACCCGCTGCGAGTAAGAGTTACTCCTGGGAGAGTTTTACACATTACAATTAGCCGATCAAGTAGGTGTCTAGAAAGGTGTTAACGGGGTTATGCCTCTAGGAAAACGAGGTTTACTTTAATTAGGTTTGTGCGAAAGCACGGGGGACCTCCCTCAAAGTACCGACACTAGCCTGGCTGAAAGATTGGCAAACTTGTAGCGTGTAATTAATCCCAGCTAGTCTTTCCTTTTAGGGTTTGAAGGAAGATTTGATTAAAACAGTGGGAGACATCCTGATTAGATATATTAGATAACCAATCTAATCTTGCAAGAGCATACGCTGAGTGTTTTCTTCTCTCTCTCTCCAGGTAGCGACCATATCACGCCTTAATCAAGATAATAAAACGGATATATTGACCTAACCCACTTGTTATACTGAGCTGGGGAATGTTGGTCCCGCTCCTACTTATAATTGTTATAAGAAAGAGCAGGAAATTGGGGAATACCAGATTTCCCGTGCAGCCCAAACGAAGAAAGTGCATGTTGATGCATCATCTTCGGGTGTGTTCATTACACAGAACTGTTTCTCAGTATCCTTTACGTCCTGGGTATGTGATACCGGATCAGGATCCCGTATATGTAATCTGTTACATGGGCTACAAATAGGTAGAGAACTGAGAACGGGTGATAAGTTTCATGAGATAGAAAACGGTGCAAGTGTTGCAGCCAAGTATGTTGGTCACTATCACCCTGTATTACCTGAATACATTGATTCTGAACGAATGTTATTAGATACCGAACCTGATATACAAAATCATATCAGTCTCTTTATTAGTAAAGAAAGGATATAATTTTGTATTGTTGGATAATGTTTTGAACATTTCCTATATCAAGAGTTGATCGGTTCATGCACGTTATCTAAAAGCATTGATGTTCTAAATCAAACTACAGTTCTTAGTATAAGGAACATACACAAGAGGAAGAGTTCAGAAATAAATGAATCCTTCTTGAGGTATTGTAGACTAGGTCATATCAATGCGACCCGATTGGCTAAAGTTGCATTTAGATGCATATTTAAATTAGTTTTTATTTACATCTTGTGAAACTTGCCAGTCATGTCACAAAGATAAGATGACCATAGCTCTGTTTATTGGAAACAGAGAAAGAGTTAGTGAACTCTTGGGATTGATACATGCTGATGTATGTAAGGTCCTCTGTCTACACATACCAAGATCGGTTCTTTGTACTTCATTACATTCTCTGATAATCTATCAAGATTCAGACATATGTTCCTGTTGAAACACAAGTCTGAAGGTTTTGAGATATTCACAGAATATAAGTTAGAAGTAGAGAACCAAAATACGGGTATAAGTATTATATCCTTTGATGAGATCAAGGAGGAGAATACTTGAGCACGGAATTCCTGGACTATTCTAAAGGAGAATGAGACTCTCTCTCAACATTACTCCTCCGTATACACCACAGCACGTCGGTGTATCGGGGCGGAGCAATAGCACCCTATGTGATATGGTGTGCTCTATGATGAGTACTACTGAGTTTCCTATTTCCTTTAGGGAGTTATGCACTTATGAAGTTGCATACCTATTGAATAGGGTTCGAATCAAATCAGTTGCCTACCACTTCATATGTGATATGGAAAGGGAAGAGCCCATATCTTAAGCTTGTTAAGATTTGGGGTTGTCCGGCCTATGTCTAAAAGCAAAATCCGGACAAGCTCGAGGCAATGTCTGTTATGTAGAACCGGAAATGTTCCAGCTATACAAAATGCAACTGATGATTTGGTAGAACCAAAGGATTCAATAGTTTCCAACGAACCTCAGCCTCTCCGCCGATCTAGTAGGGTTCCTCACCCACCTGAGAGATACTTCGGTTTCTCTATGACAGTGGGAGCGAGGATTGCATCATGAGATGATGACCCAACTAGTTTCGAGCTGGCCATCAGGAGTGGGACTCTGTAAGAATGGCTGGGTGCTTATCGATCTGAGATGGAATCCTTATACACCAACAAAGTATGGACTTTGGTTGCTTTATCTGAAGGGTTAAATCCCCATCAGGAGCAAGTATATCTTGAGAAGATTACTTGGTGTACATGGAAAAGTTGAGACTTTCAAAGCTAGACTTGTTAAAGGTTTGCATCATAGACCAGGTATGGATTATGTTGAAACCTTTTCTAAGGATCTATGCTTAAGTCCATCCAGATCCTACTTGCCACGGCTATATACCATGACTACGATATCTGGTGGTTGGGTGTCATGACTGCTTTTCTAAGTGATGTTTTAGAAAAGAACGTCTATAAGTACACAGCCGGAGGGCTTCGTAGACAGTGGGAGCAGCGGAAGCGTGTGCAAGATGTTTTAGATGATAAAACAGGCATCGCGGAGTTGGAACATCTGTTTTGATGTGATAGTCAAAGAGTTTGACTTCATCAAAATGGTAGATGAACCTTGTATACACGAAAAGGTAGTAGAGAGTATGGTGGTGATCCTCGTAGAATACGTGGATGACATACTCTTGATAGGGAAGGAGTTTCCTATGCTACGCTCGGTCAATCTCCGCTTATCACAAGGATTCTCCATATAGGATCAAAGTGATACCTCCTAAATCCTGGGTTTTGGATCTATGAGATAGATCTAATTGGATGTTAGGACACTCACTAGTTGTAGTGAGATGGTATCAATCGATCCTAGGGAGAATCACTGGAAAGTTTCCAGGGTGATAAGGACGACTGAATGTCAGTCGCAGGCATTGTCTTTACCCTCAGTGGAGGGACGGTATGTTGGAAGAGTTCCAAGCTAGATACCATGACATACTAGACGATTAAAGGCAAGATACATCGTTACCAAGGATGCTACCAAAGAGGCAGTCTGGATGTATATAAGTTCATAAGATAAACCTCGTTCCTACCATTGTGTGACAATGGAGTTGTGGCTTCAGCCAAGGAACTACCGTCCCATCAGAAATCCAGATATAATTCTTAGGCAGTATCACCTGATCATGAAGATGGTTGATCTCCAGGGAGATCGAGGTTAGGAGAGTAGACACAGAGGACGCAGCGCGGATCCACTCACAAAGGCCTTTTTCCCGGTGGAGACTTTTATGGGATGGTTGAGTATGGGATACTTCAACCGCAGCTAATTGTTGGGTATGCGATACCATAACAGATGGCCCTAGTGCAAGTGGGAGATTGTTAGTTATATGTATGCCCTAGAGGCCATTACTGTACATACGATGTATATTGTAGTGGATGCTAGGACATATATAGGGAGGACTTTCTTGCTCGACATGATAGTATGCTATCTGGTTGTACTTTATCTTAACATGTACTCTGATTGTCTCTATATTACATGTTGATAAAGCCCTTAGGATATGTACTCGACTACTGGGACTATGATGAAATCATACTAGTGGGGCCACGGTAGTCGATGAGTACATCCTATAATTGTTCCTAGTCATGGGTGTATCGAGACAGGGCATCGATGCACCAGAGTAGACTAGCGTATACGCATCTTGACCCATATGATGGGCGATGGATGATCCCATATCCATCGGTGTTTGACATCAAGGATGGTGTACGGGTGCTCAGTGGAGACTGGGTACACTGAACGGACTCGCCGAGAACTCCCAGATGGTATTATACCATACGTCAGATGGCAGTTCTCCGGTGACACTGGTACAGAGTAGTCTGTCGACCCGAGATCGTCATAGAGTCTTGTGTGATTCCCACTGTGCTTTGATTTCCATCATACCACGTCCAAGAGGGCGTGAAAAAAGATGGCTTTTGGGTACAGTCCCGAATCACATGGAGGCAATGAGCGATAGGAGGGGATTCGTCTCTCCCGGTATAGGGAGTTGATGTTGTGCTGTGTTCGATTGGCTATAACCGGAAATCCCTGGCCAGGGTTGCTGAGATTTACTGGTAAGTTTTATCAGTAGTTTCTCGAACTGTTATAGACCTCATATCGACACGACTTATCAAGCTACTGGGGTCTGACGTTTACCACCCCTAGGCGAGATATGCAACATATCAGACGACGAGACTGGATTGTACGGGAGTGTTAGTGTTTGGATTCACAGGAGAATGTACAGGCTTGCTTGTTGATCTTCTGAGCGCTCAATACCTGGGTAGCTGTTACGTTTAGCTGACCGCTTGCAGCTTGTGGGTGTTTGATATGATCATCACCTACTGCCGGCGTATTGACGATTCTTTAGAGTCCTACACAGAGGTTTCTTGGCTTAAGCAAAACGGAGTAGGAGCACATATGTGATATGTGCGGGACCGAGGATAATGCGATATGAGATACCGTATTGTATTCTCACGATATTTGATATCATCCGGGTCATCGGATCAAGTGTTGATTCGATGAATCGGTACGGATAAATATTAGTCGGTTATATGCGATATAGCCGGATTGTCGGATCAAGTGTTGATTCGATAATTTAATGTATAATAATATATATGATATATTAAATTACATTAACTAATATTTGCTCACTAAAAGATTCTTTTTCTCACTCGGGTAATACATTGATATATATCGATATATGTTAAATGTATTATTTTATTTTGTTACGATAAATATTATATATGCGATATATAATATTGTAACATGATATGATAACTAATGCAACTTGTTTAGTGGAGTTTAAACATGATTAGGGTTTGGATTAGGGTTAAGCTTTCTAGATGTTTCTAGAAGGTTTTGGTTTTGTTTTGTGAAGGATATTTGTAAGTGACTCATGCTTTAACCCAACCCAAACCCTAACCCTAGTCAATTCTCTACAATGGTTAAGTTAACCATTGTTGCATTATTTGTCATATTAATCCTTTCATTATTCATCACAAAAGAAAATGGATCACTATTCTTCTTCTTCCTTCATTCTTTCATGAAAAAACTTGCTAGATTTTTCCAAAGTGATGAATAAATATGAGAAAAAGATAAATAAAGAGAGCAAAAATCCTACTTCATCATCCTCATCTTCCCTTGCCATTTAGATGAGGGCGTTCACATCATTTCATGAGTGTTAGCTTGTGTTAAAGAAACTTCAAGGTAGATCATCTTAGTATCGAAGATCGGAAGCAAATGTTGCATCTTTCTCTTCGTGGAACCTCTCGAGAGTCCGGTTCCCGATGATCGCCGCGAAGGGACCACAACACGGAGCATATGAAGTGAAGGACCGGATCTACAAAGGTTGTAATCCCTCTCACTTAGTGTTAAAGTGTTTAGCATGATAGTTTTCGCCTAATCTCTAGTTTAAAGATCCGTATTCGGGTTGTTCGGCACGGCTAAAATTTTAATCGGGCATGGTTGATGCCTCGTAGACCCTTGTGCGCGTGCCTAGCAACCCTACATAAATGTTATCAACTCACATATTATCGTATGTATGAATACATTTCGCCCAACGATCCATTATAATATCATATCATATACCATATCACGACTCAATCACATATCAAAATCTCACGGTATCATGCCCGATCATATCGACCCATCTCCACATATCACATACTATCTTCATCACCCGTGTATATGAATATATATATATATATATATATATATATATGCACATACACACACACATATTTATATATAAACATATACACACAAATTCAAGTGTATGTGTGTGCGCGTGCGCGCGTGCGTGTATGACTACATATAACCCGCGACTCGTCACCAAGGTAATCATCCTATGGATAGGTTTTCCTAGATCAACCTAATTTAACCTAAGGTCTTCTAAATACCCTAATTTCTAAGTATCCAAATATCGCATCCAAACATACTAATATAGTAATACCCTATTCTACTGTTGCGGGGGTGCTATACGCCTGATTATATTGATTTAGCGTGCTTGCACTTTTTAAAAGATTAATCAAAATAGGAGGCTTGTGGGTTGTAGTTTCTTGTGCTGGTTCTGGTCTTGTTTGTCTTCCTTTTTCTTTGGTTGGTTCTTCAGAATATCTTCCATATCTCTTCCAGATCTCCACAGTGAGTAATGTAATGGACTTTTACCATTTGCTTCGTGTCGAAGTCTTGAACCTTGCGATTCCTTGTACTTTGTAAACTGATCTTCGTGTAGGCTTGATTAAGATCCTTCTATTTGTTGGTCATAGTCTCACTTTTGCATCGTCTTTTATCTTTTTCACTGTTTTTGTCCCGAGAATCTGTAACCTACAACTATGTAGCAGACATGGGTCAAAAGCACCTGTTTATTTGTAAAATGCATAAGAATGGGGAATATAATAATGCAAAATTATGGTATGAACAACGCCATCCAGCCGACTTCCCCTGTAGATATACATCTACTCACCTTGATCCTCGCTTGTCGAAGTAAATGATGCCACGCTCTCCCTTGTCGTCCCGAAGTCCACGCGGAGGTACCTACATATCACAACATATCGTAACGCATCAAATATCCGATTCAAACGCCGACACAACACATGAGGTGCCTATAGGTTAGAACCTATAGCCTACACATGCGAAAAAAATCATAAAACACTCGTCGTTGACGTACAAACGTCTAAAGACCAAATCCACATTCAAACACCAAAAAACAAGTTTTGAAATCGGAAAACATAGTCAAAACCGACACTAAATGCTCCCAGATTTGTGCTCAGGTAAAAAGGGACTAAACAAGCAACACAGATGATATGATATAAGCAAAGTGAGCTAGAGACAAAACCCATACACCAATTCCCCCAATAGGTCCGGCGAGATCGTTAAAAGACCCGGCGTCGTCGGTCTTTTGGTGGGTTATTGGGATCGTTTTCTCATGGTGGTCTTATAGTGGTCTATTTAGGTCAACCTACTTGTTTGATTTTCATAAAAACACTTCAGGTAGCTCCAGATTCCCTGTAGACCTCACAACATCTACAAAACCGACATTTGAAAAATCTAAACTCAAGTTTGGATCTTCTACACTATGTGTTGGTCCCAAAATTGACACTAGAGGATTTGTGGTCACTAAACATGACTCAAATCTATCTTCCCAAGTCAAGAAATCACCTAACCCTCAACTAGAAATTTCAAAGCTCACTAAACCACATCGGTTCATCTCTAAACTAGGGTAGGATATAAGAAACTCCAACACTTAACTAAAAGGGTAGTGATTATACCTCATTTGGAAACTCAAGAACTTTCTTGAGTTGCTCAAAGTCTTCAAAGTAGCAACTTGATCACACCATGGTCTTTGTAGTGATGAGAGGAATATTTTTTTGTGAATGAAGTATAAGTTTTGGAGTGGTTTTGAAGGTGGTAAAGGGTGATGAAGGTAGTAGGAGGAAGAGAAAAATGAGATGAAGAATGGTGGTGAGAAAGATGAAGGGATGAAGAAGGCTATGAGAATGATGCAGAAACTTCTCAAACTCTCTCTCCCTCTCCCTCTCATCCACCATACTCCCTTGTCCCTACCCTCTAAATATCTCTCTTTTATTCCTTTCATTTAAAAAAATCAAAAACCAAGACAAAAATGAAATGAAGTATGGTTTCAAAATAAAATAAAAAAGAAATGTAACTAGTGTTATGTAACATGTCATGTTACATGTCATGCATATATCATACTTAATGAATAATTAGTAAACACTAATCGAGTTTAGTAAATAACCCATGTACACATAATTGTATAAAAATTCATAAAATGCTCAAATCACATAAATATCTTCAAATCAATGATTCTTATAAATTTTCCAAATTATCGGTATATAGTTATACCATATTATTTAAAACTAATCTCCATACCTTTAAAATATTCATAACATTTATAAATTTAATTATTTAAATTCTCAAAGATAATTGTTTTTACTGAAATGTTACATCGCAGCTAGCTACTAGCGACACCATTTTGATTTTGGTTATTTACAAAACACTTTTTCACGATCAATCAAATGGCGCCGTTGCCGGGAAAACAGTCAAAATTTATTCTTGTTATTCGGGTTGATTTCTTATAAAAACCTACAAACATAAAATAAACAAGAACCAAAACTGCATCTTGTGTTTTTAACGATTATTGTGCGAGTTTTGCAAGGGAATTTGGATTTATTGGAGCGGGAAAATAGAAATTCAGAGATTTAAATTTAGACCAGAGGAGCATCTGGGTGCTCTGAAGAAATTTCAGCAGAAGACCTTTCCAATAGGCGGCGGAACCGCGGTTATTACTTGCATTTAGCGGCAGAACCGCGAATTGTATGACGATTTGGGCCCCCAATTTTCTATGCTATTTTCCTATATTCTTTCTCTCTCCTCTAAAGCTCCAGTAATCTAATTTTACCTGCAGGATTCTTTGCAAACAGCGCCGCTATAAAATCTTTTTTCGTGTTTTGATTTCGGCTTGTTTTGCATAGTTAAACCGGACATTAAGGGGCAATAAACCCTAATTCAGATTAGGTGGGGATTTCATCACCCTTCCTGGGCCCTACAAATCATAAACAAGTATACTATCACCCTATATTAATAAAAAATATCTAGACCAAGCCTTTAAGGACTGTCGTGCTCAATTAGGACAGAGGAAGGTTGTGGGTAATCTATTGCTTATCCGCAGTTTTCTTATGAAGTCTAAGGCAAGTGTGACTAAAGAAAGTGGTTACATAATTAGGTCCGCTATTTCGGTGATTCATATAGTGGATACCTCCCACTTACCTGGCCGCAAGATTGATAAGGAGGTAGTAGTGGATCGATCCCGTGTCTTGTTCTTTGAAAGTCTAGGAGCAGTCTAGTGACTTGACCTTGGTGACCCTAGCTCTAAGGATTGATTGTGCATTTTGTGATTTGTTGAGTCAAGCCTAACGTACGCCATCTTTTTCAAAATGATCCTTCTTAAAATCGTTCTCACACATATCACACGCTGCCATGTGCACTAAACCCGCTTAGTGCATGATCGGATGGACACAGGATTCTAATGCCCGTCTAGTCCGCGTTTTTGATGTCAACTCCGAAGTCGATACTTCTTCATCTTATATTTCTCTTCCACCCACCATATCTCCCGAAATGGACGGATCTCCATCGGGTTTTAACGACACCACCTTGCCACCACCCGTAGGTGTGCAAAATCCACCACGCATCACTCTACAAGACAGATGCTACCCCGTACGCGGACCCCTTCCTATGTGTCTGTCTCTTCCACCAGCCAATGGAGATAATTTCGAAATTAAACCCCACTTCATCAACTTGCTTTCCAAATTTCATAGGCTTGAATCTGAAGATGCATACGTTTTTATAACCAAATTCGAAAACGTATGTGCGATAATAAGCATCACCCAACTTTCAGGGGATACTCTGCGATTACGTCTTCTCCCTTTTACCTTGTGTGATCTCGCAGAAAAGTGTCTTTATAGAACCGCCGCACATTCAATCGATAAACGGGATAAATTCGTTAAAACATTCCTTAAGAAATTCTATCCTCATCACAAGACCGCCCGTATTCGGAGCGAGATTAACCAGTTTGCCCAACTTCCCAACGAACCTTTTTGGAAATGCTTTGAACGGTTTAAAGTTCTTCTTGTTCAAAGCCCTAATCACCGAATCGGAAAGGCAACTTTTCCGCATTGTGTATGAGGGTACTAATCCAGCCACAAAACAAATGCTTGAAACCATTTGTCAAACTCATTTCATGTCAAAAGACGACGGAGAAGCATGGAAATTTCTGGAAGACCTCGCCGAAAAAACATTACAATGGGAGAGCACTAGACCAACATCGTCTTCTTCTAGGGCAGGTATCCATCAACTCGACGTTTCCATCGCAGTAAAAGCCAAAATGGCCACGATGCAAAAGAAACTCGAAGCTATGGAAAGCAAATTCTCTTCAGCCTCTCTAAACCAAGTTACGCTCCCCAAAACCGTGTTTGGTTGCTATTTTGACCTATCACATTTAATAGAAGAATATCCATTGAATCCTCCCTTTCAAGGTCATGAACAAACCAATGCTGCTTTTCAGCAACAATCTAGAAATGATCCTTATTCAGCCACTTATAATCAGGGATGGAGGAATCATCCTAATTTTGCTTGGAACCAAAACCCGTCTCAAAATCAAAATCAGTTCCCAAGCCAAAATAACTATCAATAGCTTCCCCCACAGCAACAATAGCCATCACAAAAAATTCAGCAGCCTTTTCAACCACAATCTTTTCAAAATCCGGCCAACAACCTTGCCCCTTATAATAATTCTTTCCAACCACAGACGAATATTCCAACGGCCGGTACCGATAGAATCTCTTCACTCGAATGAAGTTTAGAAACATTTATTAAACAATCCACACAAACGACGACTAATTTAACATCATCTATCTAAACGCTGATACAACAAACTGCTTCCTACGGTGAAAGGATAAAATCGATAGAAGCATAAATTGCATAGTTAAATGCCGTAATGGGTGAGATGGAGAAAGGAAAACTTCCATCTCAACCTCTACCAAATCCTGGCCAATCACAAAGCGCAAATCTCATCCTTCACCAACAAAATCATAATGTGAGTGCCGTAATCACATTGAGATCGGGAAGAGTGCTGAATAACCTGGTTGGTAAACAAGTTGATGATACAGATGATACCCCGGCTACTACTTCTACTCCTACTTTGTCTGATCCAACATCTTCTTCCATGCCTATTCTCGGTTCTTCACTAGGCTCGAACCCTCAGCCCACTTCCTTGAAAGAATTACCATCTACGACTATCCTAAATCCAATTTTGGGATCCATTCCATCCCCACAAACTTCTCCACATGAGTTAGACCCAACCCTTGTTAATAAAGCTCCTTTTCTAAATCGGTTGAGGCCAAACAGACCAAGTCCACACATGAAGAAGATTGTGGAAATTTTTAAGCAAGTTAACATAAATATTCCTCTCTTAGATGCTATCCAACAAGTTCTATCCTATTCGAAAATTCTAAAGGAATTGTGAACTAGGAAAAGGAAAACTCAAGTGCCTAAAAAGATTTTCTTAGTGAGTAAGATGAGCAATTCTCTTTCCCAATATGTGCCCAAGAAACTTAAGGACCCCGGTTGTCCTACAATATCTATTGCTATTGGGGGTAAATATATCAATCGCGCTCTACTCGATTTAGGTGCTAGTGTTAACTTGCTCCCTTATTCTGTTTATGAGCAATTAGGTATATGAGAGTTGAAACCTGCGCACTGCACTCTATAGATGGACGATTGATCTATCACCCACCCTAGGGGTGAGCTAGAGGACGTGTTGATCAAAGTAGGGGAATTTATATTCCCTGTGAACTTTATAGTAATAGATATACAGCCTGTGGCAAACCTACGAAACCAAATTCCGGTGATTCTAGGTCGACCTTTTCTAGCAACTTCCAACGCGATAATCAATTGTCGTAATGGTTCCATGAACCTGTCCTTTGAGAAGATGACAATTGAGCTTAATATTTACAGGTTAGGAAGTCAACCCTCCAAACCTTATACTCATATAATTGATGTATGTTCTGTCAACAAGATAGCTTCCGATTGTTACAAATTTGAGGAGCTTCACGATACTGACCTCGACGCTACTAGTGCGTTATTGTTTGATCCTACTATTTATTATACACGTGAGGACCCTTCTATCAACAAGTCCACACCTAAGACTGAATCCTTTGACTTGTCGAATGACGTAGTCAAGCTATCCGAGTCGATCCTTTACACTAGAAATAAACCTTTTATGGAGTCCGAGTATCATACCTTTCTTTCCGATAAGATTATCATTCGGAATATCGATGAAAGTTTGGAAGAAATTTTCGCCGAAGAACTCGCATTCCTAAAATACATGGATGTTGTGATGAATCAACTTCCACCTAAAGAAGCTAAACCTCCACCTATTCTTCTTATCCCGTATGAGAATGCGAATATTCTACCCACTCCTTATCTTTCAAATTCTCATTTTCATCCACCGTCACTGTTTTGTCTCTACCAACCGAGACGTAAACCCGTTCAATTAAACCTCTTATCTCCTCCCCACTTCTTTACATATATCTGTAACATGATTTTCTACCAACCATGGTATTATATTGATAAAATATTCGAACGGTTGGTGCAGAGTTTTGGTCTTTGTAAAGCTTTGTGCGGACTGATAATATTTAACCCCCCTTATAATTTTAAATGCTTAATAATGAAGAAAAAACTGTTTTACTCATGTTTGTGGGGGGAGAAACATATTTTGGCTCTAAAAAAAAAAATTTGCTAAATTGTGAGCCAAAAATAAGTTTGGGGGAGGATTTCACTGTCATTGACTTTTGTCCCCTTTTACTAATCATTGAGAACTTTTCCTTTCAAGTCTACCGGTTTTGAGCTGAAAGGACGACATCAGTGAGGAAGCTGCTGTAGATAGGTTTAGGAAAAGGTTTGTGCTTATTCACGCATCATTTTGCATTATACTAAATAAAAGCACTAAAGATTTTCTATTTTTTTGAAAATAAAAGTTAGAAAGTGAAAAATACATATGAAAGATGGGAAGAGATTTAAAAATGCAAGAAAATTAGATATTTTAAAAACGAAGCTAGTAATAGATAGTCATGAACTGTTGTCCCAAGGGTTAGTAAGATGAAGGAAATCACTAATCTGATGATAGAAATAAGTATGAAAAATGGTGCATATTCTTGAGACCAAACATCTGAATGTTGATACTCTACAATACGCACTTGCACACATCTTGAAACTTGGGATAGTAAAGGATACCTTGAAATGCTCTTGTCTAAAAGCCTTAGTATGAAGAAAAAAAGTATAAATCAACAAAATATAAATGACATATAAATTATAAATGGTGAAGAAAAATGAACACTGGTTTTGTAATTACTTAAGGCAGCATAAAAAAACATAGCGAGGGTGCCTTATCACCTAGTGCCTTAGACCAACTGGTTTGGGAGTTACTGCTAAGCTTTAGGTGTTACAAGACTAGGATATTGCTAATTACGTCTTAATAAGTGAGTGCATTTGGTAATCGATTGGTTAGTACCTCAAGAAGTATTAACGGTCGCTTGAAGAATGTGTGAGCAAATCCATCTAAAATATTCACTGACTAAAAAGTACTAAGAAAGATGGACAAGAGTATAATAGCCTGAATTGAATTCTCTAAGTGTAGGAGTGTCTTTTACACACACGTAGGAGTATATGATCGATGTTTGGAAGAAAGGTAGGGAGGAAGACTAAAGACGATGTTTTATTGAGGGATGATGTGATTTCTGACATTTTTTCAAGACCATTAAGATAGGGCTCATGGCAACTAAAAAGTTAGTGTAGTTTGAAACTCTTATTTTCAAGTTCTTTCTTTTATATTTCGTTATCTTTGTATGTAACTTTCATCTTCTTTCGTTTATTAGAAGATTTTGTGGGTGTAATCCATTGAAAACCCTCAGGAGACAACTGTAACATTTCAGAAAATATAAAATATTATTTTTGGAATTTAATATTAAAATAGTATATTTCGCGAAAACTACCCGATTTGTGAAATTGGGGTTTTCGTAAAATGATATAAATATATACCAATATTTGTGAAATAATTGGAGATTAAAATGATTTATTCATTTAAAAATATATTTATCGGATTTGGAAATTTATAATTTATTATATGCCAGTTTAAAATTAAACCCGATTAGTGCACTACTAATCGCGATTAAGCCAAATCCGTATTTCTACAGTTTTCCATGGCTAGTGCACCATGTCATGTTGCATTATGTTGCATATTGTTTCCTTTGTGTTTGTTCATTGCTTTTGGTTCTATTTTTGTGAGAAAATAAAATGAAGAGAGTGTATTATTGAGGAGAGAGAGGGGGATGAGACCGCATCATGACTTAGAGCATGCCATGAGAGAGAAAGAGAGTGAGAATAGGTGAGGGAGAGAGATGGGGCTGCCTCATTCATTTCCCCCCATCATTTTTCTTCTCCTTCTTCATCTTCAAGCTCCCTCATTCTACCCTCATGACCCATCTCAAAATCTTCATCGAAACCCTATACCCCCTTCACAAAAGTTGATCCCCACCTCACCCTCAACACAATGGACCAATCAAAATTGGATTTTGAAGACTTTGAGAAGCTAGAGATTTTCTTGAGTTGCCCAAATGATGTATAATTCTTTTCATTTAATTTAGTTTTTAGTTTCTTGCATTCCAGTTTAGTTTAGAAGTTGATTAAGTATGAAATGGTGAAGTTAGAAATCCCAAGAGAAGGGTTTGGGTGATTGGGTGGATTTGTAATGTGTAGTGGCTGTTACAAGACCTTGGGGATTGATTTCAAGACCTAGAATTGAGTATAGAAACCAAAATACGAACTTAGGAATTTCCCCATGTCGGTTTTGTGACATTTTAGTGGCCTACAGGGAATCTGGAGCAACCTGGGGTAATTCTGAGAAGAAAAAAACAATACCAGTGACCTAGATACACCACTAGAAACCCACTGTAGAAGTACGAGACCATTCCAACCTGTTCTGGCTGAGCTCGCCGGATTTTTGGGTAATGTGGTCGGCTAAGTTGTGGTGTCTGGTACCTAAGTTTGCTCGTTTTGTCCCATATACTCCATATACAACACCCTATAGTTGCTCGTTTTGTCCCAATGTAACCTGAGTAAAATCTGGGAACATATTGGTATGTTTTTGGTTATGTTTTCCATAGTTTGGAAAGCTTGGTTTTGATGTTTGGATTTGTATATTGTTGGGCGTTTGTACGTTAACAACAAGATTTGTTTGATTGTTTTGCATGCATTGGCTATATGTTCTAACCTATGAGCGCACCGTGTGCCGTATTGGTTTTCCGGACTTGATTTTAATAGAATTACGACTATGTATTTATTGTAGGTACCTTGGCGTGGATTCCGAGACGACGGAGCATGGCGTCATCGACTTCGGCAAGCAAGGATCAAGGTGAGTAGATCTATATCTACGGGGGAAGTCGGGTGGATGGCGTATAGCACCCCCGCAAATTATAAATAGAAACCGATCTATAGGATACAGTCGTAGAAACCTAGATTAGAAAACTAGGGATATGGTTAAAGAGATAGTTAGAGATGATATGAGTGATTGAATATATATATATATATATATATATATATATATATATATATATATATATATATATATATTGAGATATGAGATGAAAGCTTTAGGGATATGAAAAGTGAATGTGAATCACGACTTATAGATTTGTAGTTGCACTAGAATAAGTATGAGTTTTAGAGTAGCATGACATTTGATGTATAAGGTAGAATGTTTATATAAAACTGACTTGATGTAAGATGACTTAATGTGGTGAAAAGAATATACGATGACTTGATTGATATGTTGGTATACGGATGCGAGTCGATATGAGATGATTGATACCTTTGCCGGTCCCCTGATATGAGGTTGTTATGGATGTGACCTGGGATATAGGCATATAGAGATATAAAATGTTGTGATTCATGAGTGATAAGCCGTACGAGGCGTTAGGTCCGTACCCTCATTGTCATATAGGTTGATAGGATCCCCAATTGTTAATGCCGCCGTACGATGATTTACCGTACGTGATGAGTTTTATGATGATTAATCCATACCCTTAACTAGAGGTTGCCGTACGATAGATTATACCGTACGTGATGTTGTGAGGCTGGATGCCGAATGATAGATTCACTGACTCTGTCATGTTAGATACGTATACTTTATAGCATTTAGCTGACGATTTACTTATGCTACATTCATGTCATTCTCATTGCATTACATATACCTGTGCTAGTACACCTACACCATTATCGATGATGCGTATATTACACTTACACAGATTGGCCGGCTCATACACTTCATCATCGATAATTGCTATGTCACTACACAGTAGAATTGTTGCATCATGTTATGACTCCTTGCATGATTTACTTGCTATGTTCACGTCACTGTTCCATGTTGCATGATATACGGATATGCTTATATTCTGTTATATGTCGCATACATCATGCTTTATGATTATACGCATTGAGATATGCTGTTTTCACGAGATTTCTGAATTTGAGAACCGTGGTTATTTCAAAAGAAAGTATGTATTGTTTTAAAAACCCGGTTTCTCTTGATATGATATTTCAGTCCGTCCACTATGCGTTTTCTCGGTTATGAGACGTGTGATATGTGAAACCCGATTCGAGGAGTTAGATTATCTGTTTGCGGATTCATGGTGGACCCGGTATGGTACCCTGGGGCAACAAAGGTACGTCGATGGATTAGCCGATGAGCCTGGAAAAGGGAACACTACCTACCGGTGATAGTATTTTAACTCGGCGGTTATCCGGAGGATATCGACCGGAGTTATGAGATAGATATGGGCTGACCAGTTCTGCTGGAGCCCGCGGGCCGATCCCGCAGACTGAGTTGAGATATGAGGATTTACGTGTCAATGTTGGATATGGGTTTCATGATGTTTTGAGTGTCGATGCTGGACACCCAGGTTCCATGATTTTGATGTGTCGCGAGGGACACACGTTGATTTATATCCTCATACTTTCATGCATATGCTTTTATGATATTTACATGCATGATATTGTTGGATGATATCCACAGGCATGCAGGCATTAATTATGTTGTGGGATGATATCCACATGCATATAGGCATTGAGTATACTGTTGGCGCATATTTACAGTTACGGTCACCCTAGATATCATAGTATTACCTTTATGATATAGTTGACCTAGGAAATCATTGTTTATTCGATTTCTACCTGATGATGTTTTCTACTCATGAGTTGGCAACTCACCCCCGTTGTGCCACAGTTCTTGCAGGTTGACCGCATGGATCAGTAGCGGCATCGCTGGTACACAGCTGCATTCGGGTGACTTTCTTTGGTAGGTGGTACATGTTGGATCGTACCACTATTGTATTTATCATTCATATTATATCTAGTCAACTCCATCAATCAAAACTAGTATTTGTATATGTAGTGAGACTTGGAAAGACTTGTAGTTGTGAGACTTGAGTGATTGGTTATATGTTTACTTGGTGAGTTGGATGTCTTGCTTTACATTAACCTTTGTGTTGATCTTCGCCATTGGACGTCGTATACATGTTTTATGAATTACGTGGTTGTGAATCCGTCGATTGGCGAAGAGCTAGCTCCCGCTTGGGGATGCCTTTTTATTATCATGTGTATGTGGTTTTGGATCAAAATATACAAAGGAGGTGCTGCTCAAATTTTTAAAAGACGAAACATGTTTTTCAACTACTAAAGTCCACTTGCAATTTTTCATGTTCCATTATCTAAGCATTTAAGAAAACTTTTAATTTCATCATACCTTTATTTCAAAACATCACCTCTTTTATTTTCTTTAAAAGGTTTTGATTTCTGGGCTTCGGCTTACTTGATTTACATTGCGCCTTTAGACGTGGCGTGAATTAAGTGCCAGTCATGAACAATATTTTCGGGTCGTGACAACAACATTCCTCCTACTAGGGACACCTAGAGTTTTAAAGGCTTGTTGCACGTGTTAAGTGTAATCGTGTTGCTTACGAAAGTGTGCTAGTTAGGTTTTTTTCTCTTTAATAAATAGTTTGCTCGGGATGATCAAAAATAAGTTTGGCGATATTTGATTAGTCTAAAATATTGCACATTTGTATGAGCATTTTCCCTATTATTGTTAAGTGCTAAAAGGTATTAATTATAAATAAAAAACATATGTGGGTTTATTTGTAAATGTTATTATCATATGTTTCTTTATTTATAATTAATATAATTAGGGAAAATATATGCATGAAATATTAGTAATTAAAATATGCATATCTTGTCAAATATTCCTAATCAATATTCTTAAGATATTATATCATATAAATGGTTGGGATAATATCTCAAAAATACCAAATGCTATTAACACTTTGATTTGAGATATTGTGCAGGTATTAGCTCAGGTCTGAATTCCAAGTAAGAGATACAAGTCCAATCGGGATATTGAAACCGAATCTGCCAAATTTTAGAAGCAAATCGAGGAATCTAGCAGCGGCAAAAACTCAGAGAAATATTTTCAGAATCTGTATATCAAAAGGATCCCTAAATATCAACACAAAATGCCAGAAAAAAAATATCTGAAAACCCAATTCCACCAGGAAGCGGCGGATCCGCGGCCATACGTGGAATTACGCGGCGGTTCAGCAGTCAGATATGGGCCGTTGGATGCGTGATTTTGGGAGCATGATCTTAACTGCATTTACTCACATATGGAATCTAGGGTTTCTGGTTTCAAAAACTATATAAACGACCGAGAGCTGTGCATTCAAAATCATCCAAGTGATCACATAATCATCTATACATCTACCTCCATATAGAGAGAGATTTAGGAGCTAAACTAGGGTTCTTGTATTCTACTTTCTAAGAAGGAAATTGTAATCCAATAGTTGATTAATAAAAGTAGTTTTTGTTTTAATTCTTTTTGTATTTACTTTTACGCATTACTTTTTCCGCATTAATTTTACGTATTAATTTTCTGCGTCTTAAATATAGTTTCATTCATCTTCAACCTCTCTTCTAAATCACTATTAACCATGAGCGAGTAATTTCTTACTTGCTAGGGTTTGTAGGATAGGGTAGAGTAATGGATGAAAAATCATTTAATTTATTTTTGACATTTTAATGTTTATAAACATTAGCAAAATAAATGTTAAGCTTCTTATCGGATGCGCTATCAATTTATTAATAGCCACGATTTGAGATTAGTTAAACACTTGTTTTGTTAAGAGCTTGACATGAATATAGATCAATGGAAGGCCAAGGGTTAGTAGTGGGAAACTCTAATTCCTTCCAAAAACCTTAAACCACATTCATCGCTATTTCTCTAGTTTTAAACTATTAAAATATAAAAAGATTCACTTTTAAACATTCATCCATTAACTACCAAGTCCTATGAACCCTACAAGACTTTTTATTATAAATTTTATATCCGTCTCAAAATAGAATAACAACAATCACCCATCTCTTTTATCAACTCTTCTAAAGCAAGAAAAGAATTCATGTTTCCTTGCGGACGACTAGTACTTATCGCGGCTAGCCACTAGCGACACCGTTTTGATTACGGTTATTTACATAACACTTTTTTAAGATCAATCACCACTGTACTTTGATTACAACCTTACCACGGCTTTAAAGAGTTATGCAAACAGGTTTTAGTTGGGTACAGTCCCGAAGAACATGGAGGCAATGAGCAATCGAAAGGATCCATCTTGTTGGCTATAGTGCCCTCAAGTAAATTATTGTAATCGCAGACACGCGATTAGATGATTAAGGGAGGACCTATATAGGTAGAACAGTCTTACTCAAAATGATAGTATGCTATCTGGATTGTCTTTATCATCATATACATGCTTTAGGTGGCATTACAGTTCACTATTACATGTTGATAGAGCCCATAGGATTCTTGCTTGACTACCAGCATTATGATGACAATCATATACGTGGGAGCTAGGTAGTCTATGAGCATATCCATAAATATCCCTAGTCGTGGGAGTATCGAAACAGAGCATCGATAATCCAGAGAAGACTAGTGTATACTGATTGAGACCCCGACGAGGGGCGGTGGCCGGTCTCACAATCTATTAGTGTTAGTTTGTTCACCTAAGATAGTATACAGGTGCTCATTGGGTTATGAGTACTCTGGACGGACTCGCCGGGAACCTGATAGTTGGTATTATACCTATTGTCAGATAACAGTTCCTAGGTTACATGTGTACAGATTATTCTTTCGACCTGAGATCGTCATTTGTCTCATGTGAGTTCACACCATGCTTTGATTACTACCTTACCACGGCTCAAAGGAGTCATGCAAACAGGTTTTAGTTGGGTACAGTCCCGAACCACATGGAGGCAGTGAGCGGATCGTCGGGGATTCATCTCTCCCGGTATTGGGGGTTTATGTCGCGTTGTGCACGGGTGCCCATCACAAGAAATCCTTGATCAAGGTAGTCAAGAATTACTGATTTGGATCAGTGGTTTCTCAGTTTGTGATGGGTTTCATACCGACACGAAATGTCGTGTTTTTAAGGGTTTGACTTTATCCACCCCCTGTACTCGATATGCGATACTCTTAGACGAACAGACCATATTGTACGAATATTGTCACAAACAGACTCAGTAAGAGTCAGGATGAGTTTGCTCGTTGGCCTTTCTTTCGCTCAATACCTGGGTAGCCGTTACGTACAGCTAATGCCGCTGACATGCTTGTGGTTAAACCCACTGCCAGTGTATTGACGAGTCTTTAGAGTCCCACACAGAGAGTTTCCCTGCTTCGGACGAAACGATGTAGAGGCCATATGGTATTAGACAGGGTTCGATCATATACGTACACTTGCGCATGTATAATGATTCAGACGGATAATACTAGTAGGCTTTAGTTTAAGCCGGATCCTAGTATTATTGTAACACCCTAGTTCATTTATACCAATTCCAGTTCTCGTATTTCCTTAATTATGGTATTTTCCTGATTTATCGTGTTTTGGGTGCGAATAGTATTTTACATTTTATATTGCATTCGACCCGACCCGCTTGCTTGAACCTGTTTGATTCATATTTATAGATTACCCTGACTTGTTACATAGACACGTGCATCTCATGTATACTGCATACTGGCATTTTACCTGGCATTGCATCTTTTACCATATAACATTTTAGGTCATGTAAAATAATTTAAAATTCCATTTCATAGCCTGCATGATACCCCTAACCCCGTGGTAGCATCCGCGCATCTCGTTCTCGTCCCGTTCAGTGAAACGGACATGTTTGGATGGCTACGCGCATGTACGTGCATCCGTTCTTAGGGGTATGCATTTTCTTTACCAGAGCATTCATTTTGAATTTTGAAAGTCGCACATATTTTTCGTATTTTAAATCTGAATTTTTAGACCCGGTCCGGACGTGTTTTGAAATATTTTTGTGTCCCGCCAAAATTCAATTTATTTAATTTTAAAATTTAGTTTAAATATTTTCATACGATTTCTTTAACAAACTGAAAGCTCTTATCTAAAATTTTAAATCTAAAAATCTTTTAAAATTTTAAATGTAATTTCCTAACAAACCAACAACTCCTTTCTCTCTCTCTCTCTCTCTTCTGCATATATATATTTATATATTTTTTATTTATTTAATTTTTCTTTCCTTATTTAATACACAACCTCTTCTTCTTACTTCTTCTTCTTCTTTCTTCTTTCTTTTTCATGATCTTGTTTCTTGATTCCGGTGATCACCGCCGGAGCCGTGCTAGTCGCTGATGATCCGAGTGATCCAGTGAACGTATCTGACTTGCGTGATCACCCTCGTACGTTGTTTGGAACCGTTCCATGTACCGTGCGCGCGTCGCGACATTTCGCCGACGAAGGACGTTCCGTACACATCCGTTCTTGTTCCGTCTAGGCAAGTTAATCTTGCTACATGCTATATAATTCATTTTATACATATTTAAATAAATACCATACCTATAGTTTAAATCTAGTACCTCATGTTTAATTTTATAACGTTTCGATATTTCGTTTGCATCCGTTTATATCATTTTAAATCTAGATCATGAAAACTTATCTTGTGACATACTAGATTACATTATACTGCATCCATATCATTTAAAATATATATTATCGTAATATTTCTTATTATTATCTTTAATTAGTTTATAATCTGCATTTTATAATATTATACATTTGAACATATTATAGTTTACACATGAAACGTCGTTGAAAAAGCGGATACGACAAATCTGAAATTTACAGTACACCTTACCTTATAAAATTCATTATAAATCATAGAAAAATCATTAGTATACGTTATTTAGTTCGTTACAAAGACAACTCGGAATACTATAACTCTATGAAATATTTACTTGCAAAATAAATTGTTTAAATAACGTAAAATGCAAATGAAAATTTCTCTAAACTGCTGTCCAGGGAAATTCCAGCAGCAAACTTTCAACTTCGAATGTTCATAGCATTTTGTAGGAAAAACCTGAGATGCTTATACTTATAAAAATGAAAACCTTATTGAATTATATTTGTTTTGGCTTAAGACACGTCTTTTTTGGAGAACGTTTGTTATTTTTAAGCTATTTTACAAATGAGGGTGACGCTGAATTTCTGAACGGAACTTTCTTTTGCATGGTTAATCAATACCACTTTTATAGTTATTAATCGCTTTGAATATGCTATCCATATTAATATTATTATATCAATATTTATATCACATATTGCTTAGTTGTACATTCCACATTACCATTTTATAGTTTTATAACTTTTCGGATACCCGTTTGCATCCATCGCATTTAAGATACATATAATTGCATCCATAGATCACATTACTACATAATACTGTGATATTAACACTCCATGTTTAATAAATTACATCCTAATAAATATTGGGACTATAAATGTAACCTTAATCGATAACTGTGCATCCATATCCTTGAAATTATATCTATTTGCATACCATATCACATTATTCCATTTTATTGTTATATCAGTACCCCATACTTGTTTTGTGTACCCATACTTATTATAGTTTGATTATGAGCACCCACGTGATACTTGTGCACCCCTGACATGACTTGATACACTACTACTTGACATGACATGATACCTATGTACTACCTGACTTGACCTGATGTACCATGGCTTTACCTGTTACCTGATCTTGTTACTAATGCCAACAAACCTGACCTGTTGTCCGTACGGACATTTCCTGTTGTCTATCCAGAAAAACCTGTACCTGCCTAATCCTTTGTTGGCATTAGCTCCAGATTATTTAATACCTGACTTGAACACATATAACTTGGGGGTATGGGGAAATCAATGATGAAACATGACTTGTAACTCGACAGTTCGCTATCTTTACTCATCAGTTTTAGAGGCTATGCCAGCCTTGGGATGATGCTGCTGACATCATCCATCGTTACCTACTACCTTTTCAGAGGCTAGGCCCGCCTTGGGATGATGCTGTTGACATCATTCATCATTACCCCTTTTCCTTTTAGTGCCTAGCGGCATGTCTCGGTTTCAGCCCGAGAATTTTCACCGTGATCCCGGGCACGCATGGGATACTATTGAATTACATCGATGATTCATCAAATTGATTTCAAAGACTTGAGGGTAGTTAGCCCAGTAGACCAGTTTAGATTACTCACTGTACATCACTTGTGGCTTACCCTTCACTGTTATACCGTTATTACTGTTCATACTTGTGCCTGCATTTACCCCTGTTTATATTATTGCTTGATGTTGTTAGTGTTTATGCCCTAGAAGGCCATTACTGTATCATACTAGCTTGTATATTACTTAATGGAAGCTTGGGATATTCACATATATATAACAGTCTTGCTAAACATGGTAGTATGCTACTTGGTTTTTCTATCTTAATATGTGAGTGTACGTATTGATAGAGCTCTTAGGATCTTGCTTGTCTACCAGCGTTGTGATGGCAGTCACACTAGTGGGGGCTGGGTAGTCTACAAGCACATCCTCATAAAGGTCCCTGGTCGTTGGATTATCGAGACAGGGCATCGATACTCCGGAGTAGACTAGTGTGTACGCTTCTCATCCCAGTTGGGGAGATGGTCTGTCCCACAGCCGTCAGTACGTCGTACTGGAGATAGTATGCAGGTGCTCGTTAGGTTACGGGTACACCGGACAGGACTCACAGGGAACTGTTGGTTGGTTTGATACCAGTCGTCAGTAAACAGTTCCCAGGTGACATGAGTACAGCGTAGTCCGCAGACTTGACACTGCTACTTCGCCTCGAGTGTGTCCCACTGTTCTTAGATTGCTACCCTACCACGGCTCAAAGGAGTCGTGTAAACAGGTAGCAGTTGGGTGCAGTCCCGAGCACTTGGAGACAGTGGCGGTTAGAAAGGATTCGTCCCTCCCGGTATTGGGAGTAGATATCGTGCTGTGTCAGAGAGCCATTACGCAAAGTCCCTGGCCAGGGCAAGCGAGATTTGCTGGTAGGTTCCAGTAGTTTCTCAGGGTGTAATGGGCTTCCCTCCGACACGACTTATACCGCTATTAGGGGACTGACGCTTGCCGCCCCCCTAGGCCCGATATGCGATAGTCTTGGACGAACGGACCGGACTGTATGGAGATTGTCACATCAGACTCAGTAGGAGTTCGGATGGGTTTTCTCATCGGCCTTCTTATCGACAACTACCTGGGGACCGTTACGTACAGCTAGTGCCGCTTGCGGTCTGTGGTTAAACCCACTGCCAGCGTAGTAGTCGAGTCTCTAGAGTCCCACACAGAGAGTTTCCTACTCCAGGCGAAATGATATAGAGGTTGCATGGTTTTGCGACAAAGGGTTCGGACGCATACGTGCGTTTACGCACGTACGACTTTCGGACAGTTTTTACCAGTCGGCTTTGGTTTAAGCCAGTTACTGGTATCCGGTTATTGGATTTTTACAGTCTAAAGTTTTTCCGTATTTTTGCGGATTGGAGGGGCGTTCTCGTAATTGTACGAGAAGCTTCTAGAAGATGTGACTAAGGAGGTTACTTTGGATGAGATTGTGAGTCATGAGGTGATTTATCATTATCATTAATTGCACCATAAATGATAATGACACATGCTTAATGAATCACCATTAGATATTTGTGAAGCATGCTTATTCATCACTCATTTTCTTTTGTTGATAAATGAGAATGCTTCATAATATATTATGATACACTCTCTCTCTTCTCATTATCTTATCTCATATTCTCTCTCCTCAAGCTCTCATCTTCAAGATACTAATCCTTAATCCTCATGTGTTGAGATCAAAGGTTTAGTTAGACTTAAGCATCCATTACCTTCACTCTTTATCATCCTTTCCTCTTTGATTAGCAATCAAAGTTGATTAGTTACCTCAAGTTAGAGGTATAGCTTGGTGTTTTGCTCTCGGGTGGATCGTCTACTACCTAGAGAAGGTCGAGGAGAACAAAGGAGGACACAAAGACGAAGGACTAGTATCGATAGGTATAATCCCTAATCACAAGTGATAAGAAAATCTTTGTGTACGGTTATTTATAGTTTAGCTTTCGATTTAAGCGGTTAGTCGATGTTCGTTCCTTAAACTTGATTGTTTTTGTAAATTCCGCCTCCCCACAAGTACTGGGGTGTACTACATCGACTTACAGTGGTATCAGAGCCTCGCTAAACACTAAATAACTTAATCGCAAATTTGTACGAATTTCGAACGGAAAAAACGAAGCCGGAAAACCCTAAATCTGTTCAGTTTCTGTCGAACTTAAAATGAAGTCCAAAAATTTTTCAGGTGTGCTCAGAAAGCTAGAAAGGAGTCCAGGAGAACACCCAAGAAATTCGAGACCATGAATCGGCAACTCGGCCGCGGAAGCGCGGCGGATCGGTGGGATCCGCCGCCTTTCCGCTGCGCTTTAGCCGAGTCATGGACTCATCTTTCTTGTGTGGGTCCCCTGTGATATTTAGGGTTTTCTGGAATATTTAATAATTGCTCAGGTTACTGTTTAACAGAGCAGTTTTTGGAGCAATATTGATGTTGTTTAGTCGATCGAAATTTTACAGTATTTGCATATTGGATTATATCTGTGATTGTTTAATGTGTTCGTAAACCTCCCCAACTGCTAGTATGTCGGTTGGCAGGGGATTGCACATTTCTGAAATGGTTGTATCTGTTTGTGCATATAAACTGTATTGGACTGTTGTGGTGTATAGCCGGGGTTTGCAATGGGTTATTGTTTAATTCATTTGTTGTAAATGTAATTTGTTGTAATATTATTTTTGCGGGGCACTTCCAGGTTGCGGTCGTAGCCACCGTTGTATTATTTCATTTTACTGTTTTTGCTCCTAGGACTGACCCAAGGTGGGGTACACAGACTGCCGGGTGGGTAGTTTGCCGTACCCGTAGGGGTCGAGGGTGGGGTAACGGCTATTCATCACAACTGTGTAATCTGTCTTTTCTTGCAGGCTCAAAAGAAATACAGATTGCTTGCAAATCCAATATTGTTTATCTGTGTTCTGGAATGTATATCATTCCGTCAGACGAATGTAAAATATCTATATTTATTATAGCTATTTAGACGCCACTTATGTTTTACACCCGCGCTAGCCCAGCCCCCGCTCTGTCGTTAGTTAAGTAACCTAACGGGTGATGACGGGACCCCGTGGCAAATGCGGATGGCATAAGAGGACGTTGTATTTTCGTTGTTTTCTGCAATGATAGGTTAATGATGGGACGCATTATCTATAATGCAAAGTAAAACAAACCAAAGTTTAAATCATTGGAACAATTTAAAAGAAACCACTCGGTTATTTTTAAAACAGATATTTTTTAAATTCGGAGCTTTAACCACTCCTTTTAAAAGCTATCAGGTTCCTTCGGTTATATCAAGTTCACTACGTTCACGGTTTCGCCAAAACCAGTCGTAGCCCTCCGTCATTTCATTTGGGTATTCAGTAGTATTCAAGCTATGCATTTTGGCCAAAGTCAAGGCATAGTGTTTGGTAGCTACTGGGTTTTCATTTGTTGCATAAGATAGATGAGTTGGTATGGGACAGTCGTATTACCATTTGACCAAAGTAAGTGGTATATACGGATGGGTTCAAATTGACAAGATAATGACGGGTAGAACTTGACATGTGACTTATGACATTTTGACCAAAGCCAAGGTCATAAGAGCATGGGGCAAAAACTTATATCGGGAATTTCTAAAGAAACTGAAATTTGCAAAGAGATGCATACCATTTGGAGTTTGATGAATGTTGGTAGCATTCCTTCAACATTATCATACGATGATATTTGGATCCCGATCCTACTGTGAGTATATGCTACTTATCAGGATATTCGTCACTTAACGATCAATGCTATAAACCTAGTAGGTGTCCAGAAAAGTGTCAGCCGGGTTACGCCCCCAGAGAAAAGAGGTTATTTAATTAAGGAACTTCGCGAAAGCGTTGGAAAACCTCCCTCGAAGTATCGACACCGGCCTGGCTGAACGGTTAAGCAAGTATTGTACGGTGAGAATAGTCTTGGCTAATTCTTCTTTTATGGTTTGAGGAAGGATTCGAGAAACAGTGGGAGCCATCCAGTTTAGATAAACTAAAAACCACTCTAAACTTGCAAGAGCATCATGCTAAAGAGTTTTTCTTCTCTCTCTCCTAATTGCAGCGACCCTGAAAATGACTGGACTTAAGTTACTTTTAGAGAAAAATATACTGACGGGGCCAAACTATAAAGATTGGCTGCGGAATGTCAAGATGGCTTTGACCTATGACAAACTGGGGTACGTCCTCACCGCTACGGCACCTGCTGTCCCTGGTCCCAAATCCAGCAATGCGGATAAGGAAATCCGCAAAACCTGGGATTTAGATTGCGCGAGAGCCAAGTGCATCGTGCTTGCCTCGATGAACAATGAACATCAGAGGAGGCACGAGGATATGTCCCTAGATGGCATATTTCTCCATACAAAGGAACTTTATGGAGAGCAATCTCGTATAGCAAGATACGAGACCTCTAAGAAATTGTTTCGAGCGAGGTTGGCTGTCGGGTCATCGGTAGGTGAACATGTCCTACAGATGATTGGCTATATAGAAGAGCTCGCAGACCTTGGGACGACTTTGGATAATGAGCTCTATACAGACCTTGTTCTCCAGTCCCTTCCTCCCACCTACGCCCAGTTTATCCTCAACTTCAATCTTCAAGGAAAAGAAGTTGAACTTGCGGAACTCCTGAACATGTTAAGGAGTGCGGAGGGCACCTTGCAGAAGGCAAGGGAAACACCCGCTATGTTTGTTGGCGGTTCATCTTCTTCCGGGTCCAAGGCTAGGGCCAAAGGAAGGAAGAAGAAGGCCGCACCCAGACCTAGAGGAGGTGTTAGTAAGGTGGGAGGGAAGGGAAAGAAAAAGAAAGCAGTACCGATAGTTGGTCAGGATGAGTGCTTCCATTGTCACAGGAAAGGGCACTGGAAGAAGGATTGCAAGGCGTGGAACGCCAAGAACCAGGAACCGAAGCAAGCTGTGGCTTCGACTTCAGGTGTGTTTGTAATTGAGAATTGTCTGTCGATCAACTCTACTTCCTGGGTATTGGATACCGGATCAGGATCTCATATTTGCAATTCATTGCAGGCACTGAGAATCCGTAGAGTGCTGAAGGAAGGTGATATGATCCTCAGGGTTGCTAACGGAGCTAGCGTGGGAGCTGCGTCCGTCGGGGATTATCACCTAGGATTGACGAGTGGACACATTTTGGTTTTACATAACTGTTATTTTGTACCCAGCTTAACGTGTAATATCATATCAGTTTCCTTGTTATCAAATAAAGGTTATGATTTCACGTTTGTAAGAGATGTTGTCAACATCCACCTTAATCATGGTTTGATTGGGTCCGGTACTCTAAATAACGGCATATATGTTTTAAACCAACTCCAAATTTTCAATGTCCAGAACACACTAAAAAGAAAGTCTCCAGATTTGAATAAAGCTTTCTTATGGCATTGTAGACTGGGTCACATCAATGAGAGAAGGTTGACTAAGTTGCATAGAGAAGGATATTTGGACACGTTCGAATATCAAACTTATGACACTTGTTAATCTTGTCTCAAAGGAAAGATGACAAAGACTCCATTCACTGGACAAGGAGTAAGAGCGAGCGAGCTCTTAGGACTCATACACAGCGATGTATGTGGTCTAATATCTACACATGCGCGAGGTGGTTATTCCTACTTCATTACTTTCACGGATGATTACTCAAGATACGGATTCATTTATCTGATGAAACATAAATCCGAGGCTTTTGAATAATTCCAAGAGTATAAGAATGAAGTAGAAAACCAAACCGGCAAAAGTATCAAGACACTTAGATCTGATCGAGGTGGTGAATACTTGAGTGCCGAGTTCCTAGGTTACCTAAAAGAGAAAGGAATTCTCTCTCAGCTTACTCCTCCGTACACTCCACAGCATAACGGTGTATCGGAGAGACGGAATCGAACCCTATTGGATATGGTACGATCCATGATGAGTAATGCTGAGTTACCGCGATCTTTCTGGGGTTATGCGCTAGAATCAGCGGCATATTTTCTGAACAGGGCTCCAACCAAGACTGTGCCTACCACTCCATATCAGATGTGGACTGGGAAGAAACCCCATCTTCAGCATATGAAGATTTGGGGATGTCCAGCTTTTGTTAAAAAGCAGCATGTGGACAAGCTCGAGGCATGATCAGTAAAATGTTTGTTTGTGGGATATCCAAAGAACTCCAAGGGATATTATTTCTATTACGCAGAGGAACAAAAGGTCTTTGTTTCTCGTAATGCCCATTTTCTGGAACATCTGATTTTAGAAAAGGAATCAAGTGGGAGCGAAATAGAACTGGAAGAAATTCCAGAACCACAAACTGCTACTGAAAGTTTGGTAGAACCAGAGGTTCAAGAAGAACAGAACATTCCCGCACCCCTCCGCAGGAGTAGTAGGCCGTCTCATCCGCCTGAGAGATACTACGGTTTTCTCATAGATGGGGATAGAGAGGATTGCATCATCGATGATGATGAACCTACTGACTTCCAGCAGGCCATCCAGAGCGGCGACTCGGTACGATGGCTAGATGCAATGCGGACCGAGATGGAGTTCATGTACACCAACAAAGTATGGACTTTGGACTTTGCTCCAGATGGGGTAAAACCCATAGGATGCAAATGGATCTTCAAGAAAAAGATTGGTGTAGATGGACAGGTGGAAACCTATAAGGCTAGACTTGTTGCAAAGGGTTTTCGTCAAAGACCTGGTTTGGACTATGACGAAACCTTTTCTCTAGTGGCTATGCTCAAATCCATTCGGGTCCTTCTTGCTATTGCTGCCTTCCATGATTATGAAATCTGGCAGATGGACGTAAAGACGGCTTTTCTGAATGGAAATTTAGAAGAGAGCGTCTATATGGATCAGCCAGAGGGTTTCAATCAGAGTGGGAGCAGCGGGAAAGTATGCAAGCTGCTTAAGTCCATTTACGGACTAAAGCAGGCATCGCGGAGTTGGAACATCTGTTTTGATGAGACAGTCAAAGAATATGACTTTATCAAAAATCCAGATGAACCGTGCATATATAGTAAAGTTGTGGCCAGAAGTGTCGTATTCCTCGTCTTGTACGTGGATGGCATTCTATTGATAGGAAATGACATTCCTATGCTACAATCTGTCAAAGGATTCTTGTCACACAGGTTCTCCATGAAAGACCTGGGTGATGCCTCTTACATTCTGGGGATCCGGATCTATCGTGATAGATCCAAGAGGATGTTGGGACTTTCGCAGTCCAGGTATATCGACACTGTACTGAAAAGATTCAGTATGGAAGATTCTAAGCGCGGTAATCTACCGGCTTGTCATGGAATCACCCTCTCCAAAGAGATGTCTCCCAAGACTGATTTGGAAAGGGAACGCATGTCTATTATACCCTACGCTTCTGCGGTAGGCTCTATAATGTATGCGATGTTGTGTACCAGACCAGATTTAGCTTACGCACTAAGCGTGGTAAGCCGGTATCAGTCAGACCCAGGGGAGAAGCACTGGATAGCAGTAAAGAACATTCTCAAGTACCTGAGGAGGACTAAGGAGATGTTCTTGGTTTACGGCGGAAAAGACCTCAGGTTGGAGGCCTTTGCTGATTCCGGCTTCCAGAGTGATAAGGACGATTCCAAGTCCATGTCGGGTTATGTCTTTAACCTCAATGGAGGGGCGGTGTGCTGGAAGAGCTCCAAGCAGGACACCGTTGCTGACTCGACGATGGAAGCGGAGTATATAGCTGCTTGCGATGCCGCAAAAGAAGCAGTCTGGATGAAGAAGTTCCTAACAGAACTTCAGGTGGTTCCTACCATAGTTGATCCAATACCTCTGTATTGCGACAACAACGGAGCTATAGCTTTAGCGAAGGAACCAAGGTCCCATCAGAAGTCCAGACACATCTTGAGGCGGTATCACCTGATCAGGGAGGTCATTGATCGTCAGGAGATCGAGGTTCGGAGAGTGGCTTCAGAAGAGAACATTGCTGATCCATTCACAAAGGCCCTTCCTCAGATTCAGTTCGAGCGGCTACTCGAGATCATCGGTCTTCGATACGCCAGTACATGGCCCTAGTGCAAGTGGGAGATTGTTAGTGTTTATGCCCTAGAAGGCCATTACTGTACCATACTAGCTTGTATATTACTTAATGGAAGCTTGGGGTATTCACATGTATATAACAGTCTTGCTAAACATGGTAGTATGCTACTTGGTTTTTCTATCTTAATATGTGAGTGTACGTATTGATAGAGCTCTTAGGATCTTGCTTGTCTACCAGCGTTGTGATGGCAGTCACACTAGTGGGGGCTGGGTAGTCTACAAGCACATCCTCATAAAGGTCCCTGGTCGTTGGATTATCGAGACAGAGCATCGATACTCCGGAGTAGACTAGTGTGTACGCTTCTCATCCCAGTTGGGGAGATGGTCTGTCCCACAGCCGTCAGTACGTCGTACTGGGGATAGTATGCAGGTGCTCGTTAGGTTATGGGTACACCGGACAGGACTCACAGGGAACTGTTGGTTGGTTTGATACCAGTCGTCAGTAAACAGTTCCCAGGTGACATGAGTACAGCGTAGTCCGCAGACTTGACACTGCTACTTCGCCTCGAGTGTGTCCCACTGTTCTTAGATTGCTACCCTACCACGGCTCAAAGGAGTCGTGCAAACAGGTAGCAGTTGGGTGCAGTCCCGAGCACTTGGAGGCAGTGGCGGTTAGACAGGATTCGTCCCTCCCGGTATTGGGAGTAGATATCGTGCTGTGTCAGAGAGCCATTACGCAAAGTCTCTGGCCAGGGCAAGCGAGATTTGCTGGTAGGTTCCAGTAGTTTCTCAGGGTGTAATGGGCTTCCCTCCGACACGACTTATACCGCTATTAGGGGACTGACGCTTGCCGCCCCCCTAGGCCCGATATGCGATAGTCTTGGACGAACGGACCGGACTGTATGGAGATTGTCACATCAGACTCAGTAGGAGTTCGGATGGGTTTTCTCATCGGCCTTCTTATCGACAACTACCTGGGGACCGTTACGTACAGCTAGTGCCGCTTGCGGTCTGTGGTTAAACCCACTGCCAGCGTAGTAGTCGAGTCTCTAGAGTCCCACACAGAGAGTTTCCTACTCCAGGCGAAATGATATAGAGGTTGCATGGTTTTGCGACAAAGGGTTCGGACGCATACGTGCGTTTACGCACGTACGACTTTCGGACAGTTTTTACCAGTCGGCTTTGGTTTAAGCCAGTTACTGGTATCCGGTTATTGGATTTTTACAGTCTAAAGTTTTTCCGTATTTTTGCGGATTGGAGGGGCGTTCTCGTAATTGTACGAGAAGCTTCTAGAAGATGTGACTAAGGAGGTTACTTTGGATGAGATTGTGAGTCATGAGGTGATTCATCATTATCATTAATTGCACCATAAATGATAATGACACATGCTTAATGAATCGCCATTAGATATTTGTGAAGCATGCTTATTCATCACTCATTTTCTTTTGTTGATAAATGAGAATGCTTCATAATATATTATGATACACTCTCTCTCTTCTCATTATCTTATCTCATATTCTCTCTCCTCAAGCTCTCATCTTCAAGATACTAATCCTTAATCCTCATGTGTTGAGATCAAAGGTTTAGTTAGACTTAAGCATCCATTACCTTCACTCTTTATCATCCTTTCCTCTTTGATTAGCAATCAAAGTTGATTAGTTACCTCAAGTTAGAGGTGTAGCTTGGTGTTTTGCTCTCGGGTGGATCGTCTACTACCTAGAGAAGGTCGAGGAGAACAAAGGAGGACACAAAGACGAAGGACTAGTATCGATAGGTATAATCCCTAATCACAAGTGATAAGAAAATCTTTGTGTACGGTTATTTATAGTTTAGCTTTCGATTTAAGCGGTTAGTCGATGTTCGTTCCTTAAACTTGATTGTTTTTGTAAATTCCGCCTCCCCACAATTACTGGGGTGTAATACATCGACTTACAGTGGTATCAGAGCCTCGCTAAACATTAAATAACTTAATCGCAAATTTGTACGAATTTCGAACGGAAAAACGAAGCCGGAAAACCCTAAATCTGTTCAGTTTCTGTCGAACTTAAAATGAAGTCCAAAAATTTTTCAGGTGTGCTCAGAAAGCTAGAAAGGAGTCCAGGAGAACACCCAAGAAATTCGAGCCCATGAATCGGCAACTCGGCCGCGGAAGCGCGGCGGATCGGTGGGATCCGCCGCCCTTCCGCGGCGCTTTAGCCGAGTCATGAACTCATCTTTCTTGTGTGGGTCCCCTGTGATATTTGGGGTTTTCTGGAATATTTAATAATTGCTCAGGTTACTGTTTAACAGAGCAGATTTTGGAGCAATATTGATGTTGTTTAGTCGATCGAAATTTTACAGTATTTGCATATTGGATTATATCTGTGATTGTTTAATGTGTTCGTAAACCTCCCCAACTGCTAGTATGTCGGTTGGCAGGGGGTTGCACATTTCTGAAATGGTTGTATCTGTTTGTGCATATAAACTGTATTGGACTGTTGTGATGTATAGCCGGGGTTTGCAATGGGTTATTGTTTAATTCATTTGTTGTAAATGTAATTTGTTGTAATATTATTTTTGCGGGGCACTTCCAGGTTGCGGTCGTAGCCACCGTTGTATTATTTCATTTTACTGTTTTTGCTCCTAGGACTGACCCAAGGTGGGGTACACAGACTGCCGGGTGGGTAGTTTGCCGTACCCGTAGGGGTCGAGGGTGGGGTAACGGCTATTCATCACAACTGTGTAATCTGTCTTTTCTTGCAGGCTCAAAAGAAATACAGATTGCTTGCAAATCCAATATTGTTTATCTGTGTTCTGGAATGTATATCATTCCGTCAGACGAATGTAAAATATCTATATTTATTATAGCTATTTAGACGCCACTTATGTTTTACACCCGCGCTAGCCCAGCCCCCGCTTTGTCGTTAGTTAAGTAACCTAACGGGTGATGACGGGACCCCGTGGCAAATGCGGATGGCATAAGAGGACGTTGTATTTTCGTTGTTTTCTGCAATGATAGGTTAATGATGGGACGCATTATCTATAATGCAAAGTAAAACAAACCAAAGTTTAAATCGTTGGAACAATTTAAAAGAAACCACTCGGTTATTTTTAAAACAGATATTTTTTAAATTCGGAGCTTTAACCACTCCTTTTAAAAGCTATCAGGTTCCTTCGGTTATATCAAGTTCACTACGTTCACGGTTTCGCCAAAACCAGTCGTAGCCCTCCGTCATTTCATTTGGGTATTCAGTAGTATTCAAGCTATGCATTTTGGCCAAAGTCAAGGCATAGTGTTTGGTAGCTACTGGGTTTTCATTTGTTGCATAAGATAGATGAGTTGGTATGGGACAGTCGTATTACCATTTGACCAAAGTCAGGGGTATATACGGATGGGTTCAAATTGACAAGATAATGACGGGTAGAACTTGACATGTGACTTATGACATTTTGACCAAAGCCAAGGTCATAAGAGCATGGGGCAAAAACTTATATCGGGAATTTCTAAAGAAACTGAAATTTGCAAAGAGATGCATACCATTTGGAGTTTGATGAATGTTGGTAGCATTCCTTCAACATTATCATACGATGATATTTGGATCCCGATCCTACTGTGAGTATATGCTACTTATCAGGATATTCGTCACTTAACGATCAATGCTATAAACCTAGTAGGTGTCCAGAAAAGTGTCAGCGGGGTTACGCCCCCAGAGAAAAGAGGTTATTTAATTAAGGAACTTCGCTAAAGCGTTGGAAAACCTCCCTCGAAGTATCGACACCGGCCTGGCTGAACGGTTAAGCAAGTATTGTACGGTGAGAATAGTCTTGGCTAATTCTTCTTTTATGGTTTGAGGAAGGATTCGAGAAACAGTGGGAGCCATCCAGTTTAGATAAACTAAAAACCACTCTAAACTTGCAAGAGCATCATGCTAAAGAGTTTTTCTTCTCTCTCTCCTAATTGCAGCGACCCTGAAAATGACTGGACTTAAGTTACTTTTAGAGAAAAATATACTGACGGGGCCAAACTATAAAGATTGGCTGCGGAATGTCAAGATGGCTTTGACCTATGACAAACTGGGGTACGTCCTCACCGCTACGGCACCTGCTGTCCCTGGTCCCAAATCCAGCAATGCGGATAAGGAAATCCGCAAAACCTGGGATTTAGATTGCGCGAGAGCCAAGTGCATCGTGCTTGCCTCGATGAACAATGAACATCAGAGGAGGCACGAGGATATGTCCCTAGATGGCATATTTCTCCATACAAAGGAACTTTATGGAGAGCAATCTCGTATAGCAAGATACGAGACCTCTAAGAAATTGTTTCGAGCGAGGTTGGCTGTCGGGTCATCGGTAGGTGAACATGTCCTACAGATGATTGGCTATATAGAAGAGCTCGCAGACCTTGGGACGACTTTGGATAATGAGCTCTATACAGACCTTGTTCTCCAGTCCCTTCCTCCCACCTACGCCCAGTTTATCCTCAACTTCAATCTTCAAGGAAAAGAAGTTGAACTTGCGGAACTCCTGAACATGTTAAGGAGTGCAGAGGGCACCTTGCAGAAGGCAAGGGAAATACCCGCTATGTTTGTTGGCGGTTCATCTTCTTCCGGGTCCAAGGCTAGGGCCAAAGGAAGGAAGAAGAAGGCCGCACCCAGACCTAGAGGAGGTGTTAGTAAGGTGGGAGGGAAGGGAAAGAAAAAGAAAGCAGTACCGATAGTTGGTCAGGATGAGTGCTTCCATTGTCACAGGAAAGGGCACTGGAAGAAGGATTGCAAGGCGTGGAACGCCAAGAACCAGGAACCGAAGCAAGCTGTGGCTTCGACTTCAGGTGTGTTTGTAATTGAGAATTGTCTGTCGATCAACTCTACTTCCTGGGTATTGGATACCGGATCAGGATCTCATATTTGCAATTCATTGCAGGCACTGAGAATCCGTAGAGTGCTAAAGGAAGGTGATATGATCCTCAGGGTTGCTAACGGAGCTAGCGTGGGAGCTGCGTCCGTCGGGGATTATCACCTAGGATTGACGAGTGGACACATTTTGGTTTTACATAACTGTTATTTTGTACCCAGCTTAACGTGTAATATCAGATCAGTTTCCTTGTTATCAAATAAAGGTTATGATTTCACGTTTGTAAGAGATGTTGTCAACATCCACCTTAATCATGGTTTGATTGGGTCCGGTACTCTAAATAACGGCATATATGTTTTAAACCAACTCCAAATTTTCAATGTCCAGAACACACTAAAAAGAAAGTCTCCAGATTTGAATAAAGCTTTCTTATGGCATTGTAGACTGGGTCACATCAATGAGAGAAGGTTGACTAAGTTGCATAGAGAAGGATATTTGGACACGTTCGAATATCAAACTTATGACACTTGTTAATCTTGTCTCAAAGGAAAGATGACAAAGACTCCATTCACTGGACAAGGAGTAAGAGCGAGCGAGCTCTTAGGACTCATACACAGCGATGTATGTGGTCCAATATCTACACATGCGCGAGGTGGTTATTCCTACTTCATTACTTTCACGGATGATTACTCAAGATACGGATTCATTTATCTGATGAAACATAAATCCGAGGCTTTTGAGAAATTCCAAGAGTATAAGAATGAAGTAGAAAACCAAACCGGCAAAAGTATCAAGACACTTAGATCTGATCGAGGTGGTGAATACTTGAGTGCCGAGTTCCTAGGTTACCTAAAAGAGAAAGGAATTCTCTCTCAGCTTACTCCTCCGTACACTCCACAGCATAACGGTGTATCGGAGAGACGGAATCGAACCCTATTGGATATGGTACGATCCATGATGAGTAATGCTGAGTTACCGCGATCTTTCTGGGGTTATGCGCTAGAATCAGCGGCATATTTTCTGAACAGGGCTCCAACCAAGACTGTGCCTACCACTCCATATCAGATGTGGACTGGGAAGAAACCCCATCTTCAGCATATGAAGATTTGGGGATGTCCAGCTTTTGTTAAAAAGCAGCATGTGGACAAGCTCGAGGCATGATCAGTAAAATGTTTGTTTGTGGGATATCCAAAGAACTCCAAGGGATATTATTTCTATTACGCAGAGGAACAAAAGGTCTTTGTTTCTCGTAATGCCCATTTTCTGGAACATCTGATTTTAGAAAAGGAATCAAGTGGGAGCGAAATAGAACTGGAAGAAATTCCAGAACCATAAACTGCTACTGAAAGTTTGGTAGAACCAGAGGTTCAAGAAGAACAGAACATTCCCGCACCCCTCCGCAGGAGTAGTAGGCCGTCTCATCCGCCTGAGAGATACTACGGTTTTCTCATAGATGGGGATAGAGAGGATTGCATCATGGATGATGATGAACCTACTGACTTCCAGCAGGCCATCCAGAGCGGCGACTCGGTACGATGGCTAGATGCAATGCGGACCGAGATGGAGTCCATGTACACCAACAAAGTATGGACTTTGGACTTTGCTCCAGATGGGGTAAAACCCATAGGATGCAAATGGATCTTCAAGAAAAAGATTGGTGTAGATGGACAGGTGGAAACCTATAAGGCTAGACTTGTTGCAAAGGGTTTTTGTCAAAGACCTGGTTTGGACTATGACGAAACCTTTTCTCTAGTGGCTATGCTCAAATCCATTCGGGTCCTTCTTGCTATTGCTGCCTTCCATGATTATGAAATCTGGCAGATGGACGTAAAGACGGCTTTTCTGAATGGAAATTTAGAAGAGAGCGTCTATATGGATCAGCCAGAGGGTTTCAATCAGAGTGGGAGCAGCGGGAAAGTATGCAAGCTGCTTAAGTCCATTTACGGACTAAAGCAGGCATCGCGGAGTTGGAACATCTGTTTTGATGAGACAGTCAAAGAATATGACTTTATCAAAAATCCAGATGAACCGTGCATATATAGTAAAGTTGTGGCCAGAAGTGTCGTATTCCTCGTCTTGTACGTGGATGGCATTCTATTGATAGGAAATGACATTCCTATGCTACAATCTGTCAAAGGATTCTTGTCACACAGGTTCTCCATGAAAGACCTGGGTGATGCCTCTTACATTCTGGGGATCCGGATCTATCGTGATAGATCCAAGAGGATGTTGGGACTTTCGCAGTCCAGGTATATCGACACTGTACTGAAAAGATTCAGTATGGAAGATTCTAAGCGCGGTAATCTACCGGCTTGTCATGGAATCACCCTCTCCAAAGAGATGTCTCCCAAGACTGATTTGGAAAGGGAACGCATGTCTATTATACCCTACGCTTCTGCGGTAGGCTCTATAATGTATGCGATGTTGTGTACCAGACCAGATTTAGCTTACGCACTAAGCGTGGTAAGCCGGTATCAGTCAGACCCAGGGGAGAAGCACTGGATAGCAGTAAAGAACATTCTCAAGTACCTGAGGAGGACTAAGGAGATGTTCTTGGTTTACGGCGGAAAAGACCTCAGGTTGGAGGCCTTTGCTGATTCCGGCTTCCAGAGTGATAAGGACGATTCCAAGTCCATGTCGGGTTATGTCTTTACCCTCAATGGAGGGGCGGTGTGCTGGAAGAGCTCCAAGCAGGACACCGTTGCTGACTCGACGATGGAAGCGGAGTATATAGCTGCTTGCGATGCCGCAAAAGAAGCAGTCTGGATGAAGAAGTTCCTAACAGAACTTCAGGTGGTTCCTACCATAGTTGATCCAATACCTCTGTATTGCGACAACAACGGAGCTATAGCTTTAGCGAAGGAACCAAGGTCCCATCAGAAGTCCAGACACATCTTGAGGCGGTATCACCTGATCAGGGAGGTCATTGATCGTCAGGAGATCGAGGTTCGGAGAGTGGCTTCAGAAGAGAACATTGCTGATCCATTCACAAAGGCCCTTCCTCAGATTCAGTTCGAGCGGCTACTCGAGATCATCGGTCTTCGATACGCCAGTACATGGCCCTAGTGCAAGTGGGAGATTGTTAGTGTTTATGCCCTAGAAGGCCATTACTGTACCATACTAGCTTGTATATTACTTAATGGAAGCTTGGGGTATTCACATGTATATAACAGTCTTGCTAAACATGGTAGTATGCTACTTGGTTTTTCTATCTTAATATGTGAGTGTACGTATTGATAGAGCTCTTAGGATCTTGCTTGTCTACCAGCGTTGTGATGGCAGTCACACTAGTGGGGGCTGGGTAGTCTACAAGCACATCCTCATAAAGGTCCCTGGTCGTTGGATTATCGAGACAGAGCATCGATACTCCGGAGTAGACTAGTGTGTACGCTTCTCATCCCAGTTGGGGAGATGGTCTGTCCCACAGCCGTCAGTACGTCGTACTGGGGATAGTATGCAGGTGCTCGTTAGGTTATGGGTACACCGGACAGGACTCACAGGGAACTGTTGGTTGGTTTGATACCAGTCGTCAGTAAACAGTTCCCAGGTGACATGAGTACAGCGTAGTCCGCAGACTTGACACTGCTACTTCGCCTCGAGTGTGTCCCACTGTTCTTAGATTGCTACCCTACCACGGCTCAAAGGAGTCGTGCAAACAGGTAGCAGTTGGGTGCAGTCCCGAGCACTTGGAGGCAGTGGCGGTTAGACAGGATTCGTCCCTCCCGGTATTGGGAGTAGATATCGTGCTGTGTCAGAGAGCCATTACGCAAAGTCTCTGGCCAGGGCAAGCGAGATTTGCTGGTAGGTTCCAGTAGTTTCTCAGGGTGTAATGGGCTTCCCTCCGACACGACTTATACCGCTATTAGGGGACTGACGCTTGCCGCCCCCCTAGGCCCGATATGCGATAGTCTTGGACGAACGGACCGGACTGTATGGAGATTGTCACATCAGACTCAGTAGGAGTTCGGATGGGTTTTCTCATCGGCCTTCTTATCGACAACTACCTGGGGACCGTTACGTACAGCTAGTGCCGCTTGCGGTCTGTGGTTAAACCCACTGCCAGCGTAGTAGTCGAGTCTCTAGAGTCCCACACAGAGAGTTTCCTACTCCAGGCGAAATGATATAGAGGTTGCATGGTTTTGCGACAAAGGGTTCGGACGCATACGTGCGTTTACGCACGTACGACTTTCGGACAGTTTTTACCAGTCGGCTTTGGTTTAAGCCAGTTACTGGTATCCGGTTATTGGATTTTTACAGTCTAAAGTTTTTCCGTATTTTTGCGGATTGGAGGGGCGTTCTCGTAATTGTACGAGAAGCTTCTAGAAGATGTGACTAAGGAGGTTACTTTGGATGAGATTGTGAGTCATGAGGTGATTCATCATTATCATTAATTGCACCATAAATGATAATGACACATGCTTAATGAATCGCCATTAGATATTTGTGAAGCATGCTTATTCATCACTCATTTTCTTTTGTTGATAAATGAGAATGCTTCATAATATATTATGATACACTCTCTCTCTTCTCATTATCTTATCTCATATTCTCTCTCCTCAAGCTCTCATCTTCAAGATACTAATCCTTAATCCTCATGTGTTGAGATCAAAGGTTTAGTTAGACTTAAGCATCCATTACCTTCACTCTTTATCATCCTTTCCTCTTTGATTAGCAATCAAAGTTGATTAGTTACCTCAAGTTAGAGGTGTAGCTTGGTGTTTTGCTCTCGGGTGGATCGTCTACTACCTAGAGAAGGTCGAGGAGAACAAAGGAGGACACAAAGACGAAGGACTAGTATCGATAGGTATAATCCCTAATCACAAGTGATAAGAAAATCTTTGTGTACGGTTATTTATAGTTTAGCTTTCGATTTAAGCGGTTAGTCGATGTTCGTTCCTTAAACTTGATTGTTTTTGTAAATTCCGCCTCCCCACAAGTACTGGGGTGTAATACATCGACTTACAGTGGTATCAGAGCCTCGCTAAACACTAAATAACTTAATCGCAAATTTGTACGAATTTCGAACGGAAAAACGAAGCCGGAAAACCCTAAATCTGTTCAGTTTCTGTCGAACTTAAAATGAAGTTCAAAAATTTTTCAGGTGTGCTCAGAAAGCTAGAAAGGAGTCCAGGAGAACACCCAAGAAATTCGAGCCCATGAATCGGCAACTCGGCCGCGGAAGCGCGGCGGATCGGTGGGATCCGCCGCCCTTCCGCGGCGCTTTAGCCGAGTCATGAACTCATCTTTCTTGTGTGGGTCCCCTGTGATATTTGGGGTTTTCTGGAATATTTAATAATTGCTCAGGTTACTGTTTAACAGAGCAGATTTTGGAGCAATATTGATGTTGTTTAGTCGATCGAAATTTTACAGTATTTGCATATTGGATTATATCTGTGATTGTTTAATGTGTTCGTAAACCTCCCCAACTGCTAGTATGTCGGTTGGCAGGGGGTTGCACATTTCTGAAATGGTTGTATCTGTTTGTGCATATAAACTGTATTGGACTGTTGTGGTGTATAGCCGGGGTTTGCAATGGGTTATTGTTTAATTCATTTGTTGTAAATGTAATTTGTTGTAATATTATTTTTGCGGGGCACTTCCAGGTTGCGGTCGTAGCCACCGTTGTATTATTTCATTTTACTGTTTTTGCTCCTAGGACTGACCCAAGGTGGGGTACACAGACTGCCGGGTGGGTAGTTTGCCGTACCCGTAGGGGTCGAGGGTGGGGTAACAGCTATTCATCACAACTGTGTAATCTGTCTTTTCTTGCAGGCTCAAAAGAAATACAGATTGCTTGCAAATCCAATATTGTTTATCTGTGTTCTGGAATGTATATCATTCCGTCAGACGAATGTAAAATATCTATATTTATTATAGCTATTTAGACGCCACTTATGTTTTACACCCGCGCTAGCCCAGCCCCCGCTCTGTCGTTAGTTAAGTAACCTAACGGGTGATGACGGGACCCCGTGGCAAATGCGGATGGCATAAGAGGACGTTGTATTTTCGTTGTTTTCTGCAATGATAGGTTAATGATGGGACGCATTATCTATAATGCAAAGTAAAACAAACCAAAGTTTAAATCGTTGGAACAATTTAAAAGAAACCACTCGGTTATTTTTAAAACAGATATTTTTTAAATTCGGAGCTTTAACCACTCCTTTTAAAAGCTATCAGGTTCCTTCGGTTATATCAAGTTCACTACGTTCACGGTTTCGCCAAAACCAGTCGTAGCCCTCCGTCATTTCATTTGGGTATTCAGTAGTATTCAAGCTATGCATTTTGGCCAAAGTCAAGGCATAGTGTTTGGTAGCTACTGGGTTTTCATTTGTTGCATAAGATAGATGAGTTGGTATGGGACAGTCGTATTACCATTTGACCAAAGTCAGGGGGATATACGGATGGGTTCAAATTGACAAGATAATGACGGGTAGAACTTGACATGAGACTTATGACATTTTGACCAAAGCCAAGGTCATAAGAGCATGGGGCAAAAACTTATATCGGGAATTTCTAAAGAAACTGAAATTTGCAATGAGATGCATACCATTTGGAGTTTGATGAATGTTGGTAGCATTCCTTCAACATTATCATACGATGATATTTGGATCCCGATCCTACTGTGAGTATATGCTACTTATCAGGATATTCGTCACTTAACGATCAATGCTATAAACCTAGTAGGTGTCCAGAAAAGTGTCAGCGGGGTTACGCCCCCAGAGAAAAGAGGTTATTTAATTAAGGAACTTCGCTAAAGCGTTGGAAAACCTCCCTCGAAGTATCGACACCGGCCTGGCTGAACGGTTAAGCAAGTATTGTACGGTGAGAATAGTCTTGGCTAATTCTTCTTTTATGGTTTGAGGAAGGATTCGAGAAACAGTGGGAGCCATCCAGTTTAGATAAACTAAAAACCACTCTAAACTTGCAAGAGCATCATGCTAAAGAGTTTTTCTTCTCTCTCTCCTAATTGCAGCGACCCTGAAAATGACTGGACTTAAGTTACTTTTAGAGAAAAATATACTGACGGGGCCAAACTATAAAGATTGGCTGCGGAATGTCAAGATGGCTTTGACCTATGACAAACTGGGGTACGTCCTCACCGCTACGGCACCTGCTGTCCCTGGTCCCAAATCCAGCAATGCGGATAAGGAAATCCGCAAAACCTGGGATTTAGATTGCGCGAGAGCCAAGTGCATCGTGCTTGCCTCGATGAACAATGAACATCAGAGGAGGCACGAGGATATGTCCCTAGATGGCATATTTCTCCATACAAAGGAACTTTATGGAGAGCAATCTCGTATAGCAAGATACGAGACCTCTAAGAAATTGTTTCGAGCGAGGTTGGCTGTCGGGTCATCGGTAGGTGAACATGTCCTACAGATGATTGGCTATATAGAAGAGCTCGCAGACCTTGGGACGACTTTGGATAATGAGCTCTATACAGACCTTGTTCTCCAGTCCCTTCCTCCCACCTACGCCCAGTTTATCCTCAACTTCAATCTTCAAGGAAAAGAAGTTGAACTTGCGGAACTCCTGAACATGTTAAGGAGTGCGGAGGGCACCTTGCAGAAGGCAAGGGAAACACCCGCTATGTTTGTTGGCGGTTCATCTTCTTCCGGGTCCAAGGCTAGGGCCAAAGGAAGGAAGAAGAAGGCCGCACCCAGACCTAGAGGAGGTGTTAGTAAGGTGGGAGGGAAGGGAAAGAAAAAGAAAGCAGTACCGATAGTTGGTCAGGATGAGTGCTTCCATTGTCACAGGAAAGGGCACTGGAAGAAGGATTGCAAGGCGTGGAACGCCAAGAACCAGGAACCGAAGCAAGTTGTGGCTTCGACTTCAGGTGTGTTTGTAATTGAGAATTGTCTGTCGATCAACTCTACTTCCTGGGTATTGGATACCGGATCAGGATCTCATATTTGCAATTCATTGCAGGCACTGAGAAACCGTAGAGTGCTAAAGGAAGGTGATATGATCCTCAGGGTTGCTAACGGAGCTAGCGTGGGAGCTGCGTCCGTCGGGGATTATCACCTAGGATTGACGAGTGGACACATTTTGGTTTTACATAACTGTTATTTTGTACCCAGCTTAACGTGTAATATCAGATCAGTTTCCTTGTTATCAAATAAAGGTTATGATTTCACGTTTGTAAGAGATGTTGTCAACATCCACCTTAATCATGGTTTGATTGGGTCCGGTACTCTAAATAACGGCATATATGTTTTAAACCAACTCCAAATTTTCAATGTCCAGAACACACTAAAAAGAAAGTCTCCAGATTTGAATAAAGCTTTCTTATGGCATTGTAGACTGGGTCACATCAATAAGAGAAGGTTGACTAAGTTGCATAGAGAAGGATATTTGGACACGTTCAAATATCAAACTTATGACACTTGTCAATCTTGTCTCAAAGGAAAGATGACAAAGACTCCATTCACTGGACAAGGAGTAAGAGCGAGCGAGCTCTTAGGACTCATACACAGCGATGTATGTGGTCCAATATCTACACATGCGAGAGGTGGTTATTCATACTTCATTACTTTCACGGATGATTACTCAAGATACGGATTCATTTATCTGATGAAACATAAATCCGAGGCTTTTGAGAAATTCCAAGAGTATAAGAATGAAGTAGAAAACCAAACTGGCAAAAGTATCAAGACACTTAGATCTGATCGAGGTGGTGAATACTTGAGTGCCGAGTTCCTAGGTTACCTAAAAGAGAAAGGAATTCTCTCTCAGCTTACTCCTCCGTACACTCCACAGCATAACGGTGTATCGGAGAGACGGAATCGAACCCTATTGGATATGGTACGATCCATGATGAGTAATGCTGAGTTACCGCGATCTTTCTGGGGTTATGCGCTAGAATCAGCGGCATATCTTCTGAACAGGGCTCCAACCAAGACTGTGCCTACCACTCCATATCAGATGTGGACTGGGAAGAAACCCCATCTTCAGCATATGAAGATTTGGGGATGTCCAGCTTTTGTTAAAAAGCAGCATGTGGACAAGCTCGAGGCACGATCAGTAAAATGTTTGTTTGTGGGATATCCAAAGAACTCCAAGGGATATTATTTCTATTACGCAGAGGAACAAAAGGTCTTTGTTTCTCGTAATGCCCATTTTCTGGAACATCTGATTTTAGAAAAGGAATCAAGTGGGAGCGAAATAGAACTGGAAGAAATTCCAGAACCACAAACTGCTACTGAAAGTTTGGTAGAACCAGAGGTTCAAGAAGAACAGAACATTCCCGCACCCCTCCGCAGGAGTAGTAGGCCGTCTCATCCGCCTGAAAGATACTACGGTTTTCTCATAGACGGGGATAGAGAGGATTGCATCATAGATGATGATGAACCTACTGACTTCCAGCAGGCCATCCAGAGCGGCGACTCGGTACGATGGCTAGATGCAATGCGGACCGAGATGGAGTCCATGTACACCAACAAAGTATGGACTTTGGACTTTGCTCCAGATGGGGTAAAACCCATAGGATGCAAATGGATCTTCAAGAAAAAGATTGGTGTAGATGGACAGGTGGAAACCTATAAGGCTAGACTTGTTGCAAAGGGTTTTCGTCAAAGACCTGGTTTGGACTATGACGAAACCTTTTCTCCAGTGGCTATGCTCAAATCCATTCGGGTCCTTCTTGCTATTGCTGCCTTCCATGATTATGAAATCTGGCAGATGGACGTAAAGACGGCTTTTCTGAATGGAAATTTAGAAGAGAGCGTCTATATGGATCAGCCAGAGGGTTTCAATCAGAGTGGGAGCAGCGGGAAAGTATGCAAGCTGCTTAAGTCCATTTACGGACTAAAGCAGGCATCGCGGAGTTGGAACATCTGTTTTGATGAGACAGTCAAAGAATATGACTTTATCAAAAATCCAGATGAACCGTGCATATATAGTAAAGTTGTGGCCAGAAGTGTCGTATTCCTCGTCTTGTACGTGGATGACATTCTATTGATAGGAAATGACATTCCTATGCTACAATCTGTCAAAGGATTCTTGTCACACAGGTTCTCCATGAAAGACCTGGATGATGCCTCTTACATTCTGGGGATCCGGATCTATCGTGATAGATCCAAGAGGATGTTGGGACTTTCGCAGTCCAGGTATATCGACACTGTACTGAAAAGATTCAGTATGGAAGATTCTAAGCGCGGTAATCTACCGGCTTGTCACGGAATCACCCTCTCCAAAGAGATGTCTCCCAAGACTGATTTGGAAAGGGAACGGATGTCTATTATACCCTACGCTTCTGCGGTAGGCTCTATAATATATGCAATGTTGTGTACCAGACCAGATGTAGCTTACGCACTAAGCGTGGTAAGCCGGTATCAGTCAGACCCAGGGGAGAAGCACTGGATAGCAGTAAAGAACATTCTCAAGTACCTGAGGAGGACTAAGGAGATGTTCTTGGTTTACGGCGGAAAAGACCTCAGGTTGGAGGCCTTTGCTGATTCCGGCTTCCAGAGTGATAAGGACGATTCTAAGTCCATGTCGGGTTATGTCTTTACCCTCAATGGAGGGGCGGTGTGCTGGAAGAGCTCCAAGCAGGACACCGTTGCTGACTCGACGATGGAAGCGGAGTATATAGCTGCTTGCGATGCTGCAAAAGAAGCAGTCTGGATGAAGAAGTTCCTAACAGAACTTCAGGTGGTTCCTACCATAGTTGATCCAATACCTCTGTATTGCGACAACAACGGAGCTATAGCTTTAGCGAAGGAACCAAGGTCCCATCAGAAGTCCAGACACATCTTGAGGCGGTATCACTTGATCAGGGAGATCATTGATCGTCAGGAGATCGAGGTTCGGAGAGTTGCTTCAGAAGAGAACATTGCTGATCCATTCACAAAGGCCCTTCCTCAGATTCAGTTCGAGCGGCTACTCGAGATCATCGGTCTTCGATACGCCAGTACATGGCCCTAGTGCAAGTGGGAGATTGTTAGTGTTTATGCCCTAGAAGGCCATTACTGTATCATACTAGCTTGTATATTACTTAATGGAAGCTTGGGATATTCACATGTATATAACAGTCTTGCTAAACATGGTAGTATGCTACTTGGTTTTTCTATCTTAATATGTGAGTGTACGTATTGATAGAGCTCTTAGGATCTTGCTTGTCTACCAGAGTTGTGATGGCAGTCACACTAGTGGGGGCTGGGTAGTCTACAAGCACATCCTCATAAAGGTCCCTGGTCGTTGGATTATCGAGACAGAGCATCGATACTCCGGAGTAGACTAGTGTGTACGCTTCTCATCCCAGTTGGGGAGATGGTCTGTCCCACAGCCGTCAGTACGTCGTACTGGAGATAGTATGCAGGTGCTCGTTAGGTTACGGGTACACCGGACAGGACTCATAGGGAACTGTTGGTTGGTTTGATACTAGTCGTCAGTAAACAGTTCCCAGGTGACATGAGTACAGCGTAGTCCGCAGACTTGACACTGCTACTTCGCCTCGAGTGTGTCCCACTGTTCTTAGATTGCTACCCTACCATGGCTCAAAGGAGTCGTGCAAACAGGTAGCAGTTGGGTGCAGTCCCGAGCACTTGGAGGCAGTGGCGGTTAGACAGGATTCGTCCCTCCCGGTATTGGGAGTAGATATCGTGCTGTGTCAGAGAGCCATTACGCAAAGTCCCTGGCCAGGGCAAGCGAGATTTGCTGGTAGGTTCCAGTAGTTTCTCAGGGTGTAATGGGCTTCCCTCCGACACGACTTATACCGCTATTAGGGGACTGACGCTTGCCGCCCCCCTAGGCCCGATATGCGATAGTCTTGGATGAATGGACCGGACTGTATGGAGATTGTCACATCAGACTCAGTAGGAGTTCGGATGGGTTTTCTCATCGTCCTTCTTATCGACAACTACCTGGGGACCGTTACGTACAGCTAGTGCCGCTTGCGGTCTGTGGTTAAACCCACTGCCAGCGTAGTAGTCGAGTCTCTAGAGTCCCACACAGAGAGTTTCCTACTCCAGGCGAAATGATATAGAGGTTGCATGGTTTTGCGACAAAGGGTTCGGACGCATACGTGCGTTTACGCACGTACGACTTTCGGACAGTTTTTACCAGTCGGCTTTGGTTTAAGCCAGTTACTGGTATCCGGTTATTGGATTTTTACAGTCTAAAGTTTTTCCGTATTTTTGCGGATTGGAGGGGCGTTCTCGTAATTGTACGAGAAGCTTCTAGAAGATGTGACTAAGGAGGTTACTTTGGATGAGATTGTGAGTCATGAGGTGATTCATCATTATCATTAATTGCACCATAAATGATAATGACACATGCTTAATGAATCACCATTAGATATTTGTGAAGCATGCTTATTCATCACTCATTTTCTTTTGTTGATAAATGAGAATGCTTCATAATATATTATGATACACTCTCTCTCTTCTCATTATCTTATCTCATATTCTCTCTCCTCAAGCTCTCATCTTCAAGATACTAATCCTTAATCCTCATGTGTTGAGATCAAAGGTTTAGTTAGACTTAAGCATCCATTACCTTCACTCTTTATCATCCTTTCCTCTTTGATTAGCAATCAAAGTTGATTAGTTACCTCAAGTTAGAGGTGTAGCTTGGTGTTTTGCTCTCGGGTGGATCGTCTACTACCTAGAGAAGGTCGAGGAGAACAAAGGAGGACACAAAGACGAAGGACTAGTATCGATAGGTATAATCCCTAATCACAAGTGATAAGAAAATCTTTGTGTACGGTTATTTATAGTTTAGCTTTCGATTTAAGCGGTTAGTCGATGTTCGTTCCTTAAACTTGATTGTTTTTGTAAATTCCGCCTCCCCACAAGTACTGGGGTGTACTACATCGACTTACAGATGTTATGACGCACTGACGTCTTGGTTTTGCATGGCCCAGATCCTCTACCTTTGTCGCAGGCTGATTAGAAGTATTGCCGCTGTTAGACCGAGCAATGAGGATCTTGTTGGTATCCAGTCTTACTTTCCAGGTGTTTTATTTATTGGATCTTTTGCTTCCGCATATTATATTATTTCTTGACTCATTTATTCTAGCTTATGGACATGTACTAGATAGTTTAGTTTACTTTCCTGTTCTTGATATCTCTACAGCCGTAATGTGATTGTGGAAGGATTTTTCCTATCCACAGGTAGCATGGTTGGCTATGTCACGTGCCTATCTTAGCATACTCTGGGAAGCGGGGCGTGACAATTATATTGTTGGATTATTTTCATCTCATTGTATTCGTGTTTTTCAGAATACGGATACGGGTATGTATATACGGATGAGGGGCAATCTTTTAATTTATTACAAGAATAGTTTCTGGAAGGTTACACCTCATTATGTTTATTAACCATTTGGTTTAATGGTTAATTGAGGTGAGAGATGAGTGTGCTTAGCTTAAGTTAAGCATGCTTCATTTAGTGACTCATGGTGGTGACTCATGGGGTGACTTATTAGGTGACTGATGATACAGTATTCTTGCATGCTTGATATTTTTGTTTATTAACCATTTAGGTTAAATTGTTATTTGTGGTGTGAGGTATTTTTGTGAGCTTGACTTAAGATATTTTGGTTGACTTGAGATATTTTTCTTCAGTTGATAATTCCACCCTCACACTCTCACAACACAACAAGCCATTCTCTTTCTTGAGTTGAGCTCAAGCTTCACACTCTCATCTCTAATGGCTTCTTCTTCTTCCTCCACCCTAACCCTCTCATGTGTTGAGAAACCTAGGGTGTTTTGAGACAAATAAATTCCTAATTAAACTCTACATCTTCTAGGATATCAAGTTTAGCAAAATAGATACCCTAGTTAGTTCGGTTATGAAGTATGAGCTCGATTCATAGACTCTCGGGTGGATCATTTTCGATGGAGGGAGACCGGCGACCAAACTTGATCATAGTGGCCACTAGGAGCTTGGGAAGCTTGTTAAAGACCGAAGGACACGGATCATTCGGCATAACATTCCAAACTCCTTTTATAGCTTGCTAGATTTAGGGTTAATGGTCGATCCGTATTCGGGGGTTGTGGTAGCGCCGGTTTCGTAAAATTTTTGTTCCGCATTTGGCCACGGTTCGATGACCAGGGCGCTGCCGTAACCCAACATGGTACAGATCCAACCCTTTAACCCTAATCTAGCTTGTTCTTATATGGTTAAAAGATCGATCGAGCAAAATTCCTGAAATCACGATTCCAATATTTCTTGTTTCTGCCGATTTTTCAAACTGTTCAAAAAATTATTTCCTAAGTCTCAAAAATTCCTGCAGGGTTTTCTAGAAGCCTTCAAGAAAATTGGGCACATGATCACTTTAAACCGTGGAACAGCCGCATTTGGTGCCATTTTGCGGCGGTTTCGCGGTTATTTAGTGGCCTCTGTGCACAAATTTTCTTGTGGTGCTCTAATGTTTGGAAATATGGTTTCTGGGATATTTTGTTTTTGGCCTAGATTTGTTTGAGTACTGGATTGGACTTGGGGCCAATTCGAAAGCTTTTGTCCATCGAAATTTTTAATGCGTGAGTTACAGTACATGCATTACTATCTGCACCCGTGAATGTCATTAGAGTGGTACAACTCGTCTAATTGCTATATGCTCTTTTAGACGGGTTTGCGAACATGACATTCACGTTGATGTTCTATGTTGTGCTATGGTTGTGGTTGGATTGCCATGGGGATAGCCAGGTGGTGCAATGATAGTACAGTTTAGTTTCATTTGTACATTTGATATTGCGGGGCGAGCGTCCGACATGTGTACTGTCGTGTCTGCCTGTTTGTATATTATTTGTTTGGGGCACGACCGGGTTGAGGTCGATGTCACCCTTGTACTTATTTTCTTTTCTGTACTAGAATTACCCTACGATGGGATGCACGAATAGCCGGGTTTTAGAGGGCAACGGGCCCGCATCTCATGGCTTTGAGAAGTAGGGGGGCTCACTCTAGAATTGGCGGGCCATTCACCGCACTCGTAGGGGGTATAGGTTGACCCACGGAGGGGTGCCCAAGTTACCGGATTCTGTGAAGTGCTGGGTGGCCCATTCACGTTAATGATTGGGGTTGCCTCGCTTTTTGGATTAGCGAGTAACTTGCCGCACTCGTAGGGGTCTAGGTTTTTATTTCACAGGCTATCCACAGTACAGGGAACGTCGGGTCTCATTTGCGGCTCAAGTGAAACCCGAGGCTCCAGGATTATCCACCACTCTGTGTTGCTTGGCTGAGATTCTGTGATGTTGCTTATATCATGCCTGGGACGATTGTAATGTATATTTATATATATACTAGTAGATTTTGTATATGTTTTGCACCCGCGCTAGTCCAGTCCCCGCTCTGTCGTTAGTTAAGTAACCTAACGGGTGATGACGGGACCCAGTGGTGAATGCGGGTGGCATATACGTACATCATATTTTCGTTTCTTTATCTTGTGTGATATGTTTAATTGATGGGACTGCATTGATTCTGATCAATACAAGGATAAAACAAACCTATATGATGTTGTTGCAACCAAGTTTTTGAAAAACAGACATTACAGACGTTTTCTTTTGCTTTGCACAGTGGTGTTCGGTTATGAATATCCTGCACCTCATTCGATGAAGGAAGGGCCGAGATCCCTTCATCGGGAGTGCCCCCTTGGGAAGAAGTTTGCGTCAACGTAATAACTTTACTATAGTCGATTCTTTTGCTTTGCATTACGGTATTCGATTGGGAATATCTTGCACCTCATTCGACGAGGAAAGAGCCGAGATCCCTTTATAGGGAGTGACCTCTTTACCAAAAGTTTGCGCCACTATATATTTGTAAAACCACTTGGATTCCTTCAACGAGATCAAGTTCATTACATTAAAGGTTTTTCGCCAAAATCCAGCTGTAGCCCTCCGTCATTTCAGATTAGTATTGCTTAGTACTCGTGCTACGTATGTCGTGCTTAGCCGAGGCGTAGTGTGCGGTAGCTCTGTAATGCTTTTCTGTTGCATGGTAATGCGATTGGTTAGGACAGTCGTACAGTCATTTTGGCTCAATCAAGGACTCGTGCGGGTGGGTCTAATGCAATCAAGATAATGACAGTTTGAACTTGACTAGGATCCTTTGATATGTTGGCTCAGTCAAGGTCACTTGGGTCCTAGGGCTAAAAATCACATCGGGAGTTTCAAACATATAGGAAACTTGCCAGGCATGTGCATACCTTCTGGAGTGTGGTGACTTGAGTGGATTCCATCAAGTTATCATGCGATTATAGTAGGATCCCGATTCCCACTGATGGGTAGGTTTACTCCTCAGGTGATTTTAGATGATCCCGACTAATTCTCCTTTTGGGTTTGCATGGAGAATTCAAGGAAACAGTGGGAGACATACTGATTAGATAAATAAATAACCAATCTAATCTAGGTTAGAGTGCACGCCGAGTGTTTCTTTTCTCTCTCTCTTTGGCAGCGACCATGGCCCGACTCTAAACTAAAACTTATCAACCAAGTTAACCGAACCTTCTTAAAACACTTTGGCTTTTGGATTGTCATAATCGTATATATCATTGCCGCTCCTACTTTTACCCTTTGCATTTCTCCAAAACATTCCGTATCACTAAAAAGATCCTTATTTATTGGATATGCCATCGTATAGTTACATACAAACTTGAAGGAACTTGTTCCAGTTCGAGAATAGTTTCCGGTTCAGGAGAAATAGAATAGGACTATTCAGTTGTCTTTTCCCTTTACCTTCTCTCAGGTTGCGAGGACTCCTTGGATTAGGAGAGTACACCTATTATGCTTATTGGATAGTCTTCTTCCAAACCATAGGCTGGTGCCGAAAGGTAGGAAAGGAAGAAAACCAATTAGCCTAAGTGTGGTGTACCTAAGGTAATAAGTAAAGACATATAAAGGGATTAGAAAGAGGGCAAAGGAAATTGCGACTGCTATCATTCACGACGAAACCGCGCATATCATCGCCATTCCTACTTCACCTTTGCATTTCTCCAGAACACTCCGTATCACTATGAAGATCCATATTTATTAGATATGCCATCGTATAGTTACATACGAACTCGAAGGAATTTTTTCCAGTTCGAGGATGGTTTTAGGAGAAATCGAATAGGATTATTCGTGTTGTCTTTTATCTTTACCTTCTCTCAGGTTGCGAGGTCTCTTAAGATTAGGAGGGTACACCTATTGCGCTTATTGGATAGTCTTCTTCCAAACCTTAGGCTGGTGCCGAAAGGTATGGAAGGAAGAAAACCATCTGTCCTAAGTGCGGTGTACAGAAGGTAATGAATAAAGACATATAAAGATATTGGAGAGATGGCAAGGAAATATACGGTTACAGTCATGAATCTGGACAGTGGAAGAGGCATTACTAGGAATACCCGGATACCCCTTCGAAACATTTTCATGTTTCAGTTTCACTGTGCAGTGTTAATTGAAAACTGTTTCCCCAATTAGATTCTGACTCCAGGGTATGTATTTAACAGTTTTGATTCTCACATCTGTATGGTGTTGTAGATGATGAGTGGGAGTAGAATATTGGGAATTATGTGATTATATCCTCATTATATCGGAATTCTTTGTGTGGTGATAATTGAGGAAATCACTTGGGTTTTGCCTGACGGCAAATTTTTGGTTTTGAATATCTGATGTTATGCACTAATTTCAAACTGATATATCTATATGTTTATTTTATAAAATGAGATATAACTTTTTGAAATTAGCCTGTGGCATTTACCTATATCAGTTGGTGATTAGGTAAGGATCATTCAACAGAGGTGTAATTCTTCTTAACCATAATACAGTTTTCAACCTACGACACACAAGCTTTGAGTTATGGAACTTAGGGGACTTATATAAAGTATTGTATGTTGTCCAGTTTACATTAGGACAAAGGGGATGGTACTCATACTATATTCTATATACTTGTGACTTCTATGTTTCTAGACAAGTATTTTGTTGAAACGCAAGGTCCAAGTTTTAAGAAGTTATAGGTATAAGAATAAAGTAGAGAACCATATGTTGCAAAGTATCAGGATTCTTCAAGGTGATTGAAGATATAGATACTTGTGCTGGGTATTCCGTTGATAGTAATGGTTTTGAGAACTTGCTTCTCTTTCAGGTTCCTCATATGTGGATGCACTCTTAGATGAGTAATGCTAATTGGCCTCCTTCCATTTGATTGATATGCACTGGAGACAGCTGCATGATTTTGAATCTGGTTCCAATTAAATTAGTGCTCTTATTTCTATAATAGATATAGAATGGATCATATCTTAACTATGTTAAGGTATATGGAGTTGTCCGGCTTATGCTTAAAAGCAGAATCCGGATAAACTCAAGGCACATTTTAGTAATGGCGGTATGTGGGTTATCTCGGGCTTTGACGAGGGTTAAATTTCTACCATCTGGAAGATCAATAGTTATATTGTTCTTGACTCGCCACCAGTTTCAATAAAATGGATTCTTTTCGGAAAACATTAGTGGGAGTATGTGTTAGTTATATGTATGCCCTAGAGGCCATTACTGTACATTGGATGTATATTGTAGTGGATGCTGGGATATATATAGGTAGGACTTTCTTGCTCGACATGATAGTACGCTATCTGGTTGCTCTTTATCTTAACATGTATACTTTCTGTCTCTCTGTTACATGTTGATAAAGCCCTCAGGATGTGTGCTCGACTTTCAGGAATATGATGTAGATCATACTAGTGGGGCCTGGGTGGTCCATGAGTACATCCTTCAATGTTCCTAGTCGTGGGAATATCGAGACGGGGCATCGATATTCCAGAGTAGACTAGCGTATATCTTCTCGACCCATGTGATGGGCGATGGATGATCCCATATCCATTGGTGTTTGACATCAGAGATGGTATGCGGGTGATCAGTGGAGACTGGGTACACTGAACGGACTCGCCGAGAACTCCCAGATGGTATTATACCTCACGTCAGATGGCAGTTCTCTGGTGACACTGGTACAGCTTAGTCTGTTGACCCGAGATCGTCATAGAGTCTTGTGTGTCTCCCACTGTGCTTTGATTTCCACCCTACCATGGCTCTACTGAGTCGTGCAAACAGGTGGTTTTTTGGGTACAGTCCCGATTCACATGGAGGCAATGAGCGATAGAAGGGGATTCGTCTCTCCCGGTATTAGGGGTTGATGTTGCGCTATGCACGACTGACCATAACTGGAAATCCCTGGCCAGGGTTGCAGTGATATACTGGTAAGAGTTATCAGTAGTTTCACGATTGTTATGGACCTTACATCGGCATGACTTATCAAGCTACTGGGGTCTGACGTTTACCACTCCTAGGCGAGATATGCGGCATATCAGACGAACAGACCGGACTGTACGGTAAGTGTTGCTGGTTGGATTCACAGGAGTGTGAGCGGGCTTGCTCGTTGATCTTCTGATCGCTCAATACCCGGGTGGCCGTTACGTTTAGCAGACTGCTTGCGGCTTGTGGGTGTTTGATATGATCATCACCTGCTGCCGGCGTATTGACGAGTCTTTAGAGTCCTACACAGAGGTTTCCTGGCTCAAGCGAAACGAAATAGGAGCGCATATGAGATATGTGCGGGACCGATAATAATACCAGTATGTGATACTGTATTCTATTCTCGCGATTTGTATCATTGGACGGTTATATAAGATATAGCCGGGTTACCGAATCAAGTGTTGATTCGAGACATTGATACACTTAATATTAGTCGGTTATATGCAGTATGACCGGATCATTAAATCAAGTGTTGATTTAATGATTTAATGTATAATTATATATTTGATATATTACTTTACATTAACTAGTATTGGTTCACTTAAGATGATTTTCTCACTTGATGTGCACAAGTAGTATATGTGATATATTTTTGTGCACTTGATTGTATCATGTTTGATGATACATGCAAACTTGGGTGTATGTTTGATTTAAACCATGTTTAGATTAATGGTTAGGGTTTTGTTATCTTTTCTTAATTATTTATTTTATTTATTTATTTTAGGGCCAGAAACAAAATGGTGGCTACTTATGTTTTTACCTTGAAGCTTCTTGAAGCTTTGACCATTTTGTTTCTTTCCTTAACCTAACCATTCACCTAAACCCTAGTTTAGTCTCGACACTAGTTACACTTACCCATGGTTGCTAAAATGATAACCATCACTTGATTTTCTATTATTCATAATTCATTTTTTTTTCTTTCTTCTTCTTCTTCTTCATGAAGAGAAGAAACCATTGCTAGAAATTTCCAAGTGAGAAATCCAAATCCAAAGTGAGCCCACTTCCTATTTCTTCATCCTCTACCACTTGACATGTAGTAGAGTGTGTTATCTTCACAAGTTTCATGACCTAGTGAAGGCGGAGCTTGAGTTTGAGTCGCCTTGACGTAGATCATCTTCAGCATCGAAGTCAATGACCTAGCCCGCCCATTTCTCCGATGAAATCGACGCAAGGGTCCGGGAATCCGATGATCGCAGCGGAGGGACATCAACACGGAGCTAGAGAGGTGGAGGACCGGATCTACAAAGGTTGTAGTCACTTTCACTTTTTAGTTAAAGTTGCTAACTTGCTTGTTTCGCCTTATCTCTAGTTAACGATCTAGCATTAGGGTTTCTCGGCACATGTAAAATTTGATTTTGGCATGGTTGATCAGTTGTAGAACCTCATTGGTGTGCCTAGGAACCCTACAGTATGGTAGAACTGGAAGTGATTCCAGAACCACAAACGATTACTGAAAATTTAGTAAGACCTAGAGATTTAATTGGATTCGACATTCCATTAGCCACTCCATATATTTGGTGGGTAACCTCAGGCACTCGAGAGGTACTTCGGTCTTCTCAGAGACGGTGACAGGGAGGTTCTTGTTTACCTAAACTTGCCATTACTGATGTTATAGACTATGAGATCTGGCATGAGGATGAGTATAACGTCGTTCTAAACTAGCTTTAGAAATGCATGTCTATATGACTCTACCAGAGGGTTGTAGTCAGTGGGAGCAGCGGAAGCATAGTGGACAAGTTGCTTATGTCTATTTATAGACTAAAGAAGGTATTGCGGAGATAGATCATCTATTTTTGATGTGACGGTAAAAAGTTTGACTTCATCAGAATAAGAGATGGATCTGGTAAAAAGGTAGTAGGGTGTGATGTCCTGGTATTTGGATGACATGCACTTAATAGGAAGTGAAATTCCTATACTACGATCGGTTATATACTCTGGTTGTCACAAAGTGTTTCTCCACATAGGATTTGGATAGAATATCAATATTCTGGTCACTAGATCTATGGTTTTAGATCTAGATTAGGGAACTGTCCTAATTTGGGTACTTTGACATTATTCTAAAAATATTTTAGAATGGTTGACTCATGGAATGGTAGTGTACCTGCAGGTGATGGAGTCACCCTCTCTAAAGGATGTCTTTCAGACTAAAGTGGAGAGGGATTTGCAAGATTGGCATGTCACTTGCTTAGGCAATTGAGTCAATCATATAATGTCAAGTACCACACCATATATTGTTTTGGCACTAGCTGCAATAAGTATATATATTAATCCAATCCTGGAGAAACAGTAGGAAGAAGTTATGAACATAAGTGGATGTTCTTTGGTAATTGGTAACGGCAGCCTCCTTTGGTAAGCGGTTATCAGTTCAGGCTTTCAAGGTGACCTGGATGACAGAGAGACTGTCTGAGTTATAGTTTTCCCTCTTTTGATAAACAGTATGTTGGACAGGTGGTCCAAGCAGATATTGAGGAAGGCATAGTGCTGTATACTGATTAAATTCAGTGGATGATACAGTCTAAGATGTTTGTTGGAATTGGAGTTCACTTGTGAACTAGGTCCCATCAGATATCCAAACAAATTCTAAGACATGTATTGCTCATTTCGGGGGAGAGTGGTTCTCCTCGAAGTTGAGATATAGAAAGAAACATTACAGCAGATCCACTCACTGAGGCTATTTCTCGAACGCAATAGTTTCTCTAACAGGCTTTGCGAAACTGATTAGTAGAGGAGTTGGATGTTCGGTATCACACGGGCTGTGAGTATGCGACACCGCAATAATTAGACATAAGTGCAAGTGGGAGATTGTTGGATATAGTGCCATAAAGTCAATTATTGTAATCACAGGTGTTGGGGTCAAAATTTGCACCCCGGTTGACCGAGTTAAAGTCAAGGTCAACCCCAAGCCAGGTGGGCCCAAGCCTAGGTCAAGCGGACCCATGCCCAAGTCGAGCCCGCGGCCAGCCTCCCCATGCCAACAACAAAATCATGTAATAAATAATTTTTATGTAATTTTTTATACATGAATGTATGCAAAATGGACATAAAGCCAATATTTTGTAAGCCCATGGCTTATGTGCAAAAATGAAATGGCACATGAGCCATGGGATAGGAAAAATGCCATTTGTGAAGCCCAAGGGGCTATATGTAAATATATAAGCCTATATAAGGTAATATGATGATGAATAAAATATATACTTTTTCATTCTCTCAAAAAACCTAGGGTTTGTGTCTCTTTCCCTTTTCTGAAGGTTTCAAACCTTCTTCTTTCTTTTGAATTAAATCAAGAGTTTTATTCTCCCTTTTCCAAAACTAAATAGTTTTTCACCACAAAACCAACAAAGGGGAACTTGGATCTGTCATTAGATCTCAAAAAGAGGAGATTTTTAGATCTCACATCTCTTGATCCAGCCAACAGAGGAGGAAGAAGAAGAACCCATTTCCTTAACCAAAACAGTTTTAGGAGTTTAACTCCACTCTAAACCCTATTTCTGGGACTAAAAGTCCCTTTTTCTCACCAGCGCCTTGCGCTCAAGCGCAAAGCGCCCACGTGCCGATACGTGGCGTGCTTGTGCTCCAGCGCCCAGCGCTTGAGCGCAAAGCGCCCACGTGTCGACGCGTGGCGCGCTTGCGCTCCAGCGCACAGCGCCCACGTGCCGATACGTGGCGCGCTTGCGCTCAAGCGCACAACGCACACATGACGACACGTGGCGCGCTTGCGCTCAAGCGCACAACGTTCGAGCGTAAAGTGCCCACGTGCCGACACATGGCGCGCTTGCGCCTAAGCGCACAGCACCTAAGCGCACAGCGCTCAAGGCGCTGGCCCCACGCATCCCTTGGATGCCTCTTCCCCCTCTTTTTTTTTATCTATATACATATATTTATATATACATATACATACATATGTACACACACACATACTCCACAACACTGTCCCTGTTAGAAAAAAATTTCTAACGGGGCGCTGCTCCGCACCGCGCACCCCGCAAGGGGGCTGCTAGCCTCCTTGACCCCCAGCCCGCTATCCGGGTAGCGGGACCCCCGTAAAAACTCTGTGGGGCCTCCGATATATCCAAAACCCCTTCAAAATACAACACTGCACATTGAGTTCGCATGACCAATTTAACCCATCAATCAGAGGTTCTCTCGCTCCAAAGGCGAGGGGTAATTAACGGCAGCTTAGTCCGCGGCTGCCGGAGATTCGGATCCCCACAATCATTAATCCCCGGCCTATCCTAGGCAGGGAGAATCTGTAATACGCCTCACAAGCGCATGCGTATTCCCATCTTAATGGGGTGACGAAAAACACCCTACAGATTCTGGCACGCCCGGTAGGACCTATCTCTCCTCCTATATTTCGGGTTAAACGTTCATGCGAACTCAATCAATATACATATCTATATTTATACTAAAATATTGCTCTTCCATGTAGGTTTTCAAGCAATCACTTCTCAACGATGTCTCCAAAGATGAACTCCGCTCCCATCTCCTATACGATGAAGATGGACTCCCGGACGGTCCTCCCAGCCAGTCTCGGGCGACAATGGGAGGAGCTGTCGCTACCATTTAGCTCTATTTTGTTCGTGTCTGCTAATGCCGTCCCAGCTCCTCAAGCTCCGGTGGCAGACAAACCGTCCTCAAAAGGCAGGAGGCCAAATGTGGTGGTTTCGAAGGCGCCCCAACTCAAACGTAAGTCGGTGTTTGAACGGCTCTCCTTGGCCCTAGCTGGGGGCAAGGCCATCAACACCAATAAAGCTACAATGCATCTTGAGCAAGCTTCAGCGGCGCCTCTCATAACTGCTCAATTGGGTATCTTCTCTAAGCTTCCCATCACTCAGCCTATGGTGGCTTCCCGGAGAGCAGAAGCCTGCCAAGCGCTCAAGGCAGAAAAGCAGAGGCAGAAGCGGCTCAGATACAGAGCCAATAAAAGGGCTAGGGCTCTGGCCATGTTAAAATTTTTGAATTTCCACAGCCCGGACCGCTCCGCAAAATCAGCTGTCAAAGATAAAGAGATAGATGGGTATGTGGTCCACACTGTCTACATGGTGGGCAAGAGCAAGGACGGAGCCACCACATCTCAAATCCAATCTGGCATGAATGTGGTTGCCGCTTCCCAAGAACAGCCGCCTCCGCTGGGTGATGAAAACCCTCTCGATGAGGATGATAGGAGGAAAGACCCTTCGGTCCATGAGGAGTCGGGCTCGGAGAGCGAAGATGATCCAACTTTCCGTCCTAAGACCGCAGAGGAGCAACTTCTCCAAGAGCTCCGAAAGCAGCTCAGAAGCAAAGATAAAGAGATGGCCAAGCTTTACTCGAAAATCGACGACTTGACAAACGTCGTCTTGCAGCTCACGGCCCGACTTGCCTCTCAGCCGCCCAATCAAGCACGGGGCTCAGCTCACGAACCGGGAAATGGTGTCCCGAGACAGCCGACGCCCGTTCCCTCAAATCCAAAAGTGGGCGAACTACATGAAAATCAGTCGCATCCTATCTCGGGAAATTTCTTGGCTACCGATGACAGTAGCCCGCTAACTCAAGATCAAATCATGGATTTGGTTTCCAGCAAAGTCAAAATATTGGTGGCAAAAGCCGAAGCGCAAAAAGATATCAGCAGCAGTGGGAGACCATATCCTGCTCAGTATGATCTGGTGGAATTTCCTAGCGGCTATGTCATCCCTAAATTCGAAAGATTCGATTGGACGGTAAGTGCGAATCAGCACATCGCCCACTTCAAAGCCTCATGCTGGAATACTGGGGGCAACGATGCACTTCTCCTCCGCCAGTTCGTTAATAGCTTGACCGATGTTGCTTTCGACTGGTACGCAAGCATACCGGATGGCTTCGTTATTACTTTCGTCCAAATGGAATCTTTGTTTCGACAAAGGTTCATGACCGTCAGCGATAAGATTACCATTGCCTAGCTCGTAAGGACCAAACCCAAGAACAACGAAAGCAGCATGGATTTTATAACCCGATGGCGCAATCTCTCCGTCAAATGCGAACCGCCAATAGAGCAGGACCAATCTGTCAGTCTCCTCGTTGGAAATCTCAACAATTGGATGGCCCCGTTTCTATGCACCGCGGGTCTCAAAACATTCCAAGAGCTGACCAGGAAAGTCCAGATGTTGGAAGGCTCAAAGCAGGAGTCCTCCTCTGACTCCCAAAATAACAATAGGTCCTGGAGAAACCGAAAGGACGATAATCGCAAAGGAGGAAATCCCGACGATTCTGAGTCTTTCAACACTTCGGCTAACCGAAATAAGCGAGGGATAAGCGGGCCTAGTGCCAACCAGCCTCGGAAGCCAGTGTTCGGAGAGGGAGGAGAATCTCAACTGAAAGAGAAGCATGATAAGGTCTATTCCTTTAGAAGGGAAAAAATCCGTAAGATATTCAAAGACGCCCTGAAGAACGGTTTACAACTGCCAGAGTCAAAAAGACCGCAGGAAGCGAATATGACCGACGACCACAAATACTGCCCCTATCACAGTGTGTTAGGTCATGCTATTGAGGACTGTTTCGTCTTCAAAGATTAGGTCGAAAAGCAATACAAGGCAGGAGAGATAGAATTGTCTAACGACGTGTTAACAAACAGTCCAGCCGCGACCGCCAATTTTATACAAACGGAGACCGAAGTTCTTCGTGAAACTGATTCTCTCAGACATCTGCCTTTCTCTAAGAACAATTGACCACCATGTCATTAAACTGGGAATAATCGACCTCTAAGTCGTTAAACTGGGAATGTAAAAAAATGTGTAAATAAAAGAAAAATAAAGAAAAGCCGAAATGATGGGGCAACTCGCAATAAAAATCAGCGAGTAAAATAAAGATGAAAATAAAACCGAAATGATAAGGCAACCGCGAATAAATAGCCGAAATGATAGGGCAATCGCGATCTTCGCGGTAAGAAAAGCTGAAATGATAGAGCAATCGCGGTAAAATAAAAAAAAAACAAAAAAAATGGCGGATGATGAGTCGCTCCTGGTACCATATTCCAGTGCAGCGATGCAGACGCCAACCAAAATCTAATTTCCCAAAAATTCTTCCAGCCCTACAGGTGGTCTCCCAAATTGACTACCATATACAAACTACAGGCTCAAATAAATCTCATCATGCCCATGCCCCACCGCAATCACCAGTTACGCGGCTGGTCTCCGCCTTTGGAATTATGCTCCATTGAGAAGACCCACTCATGTGTCCTGACGATACATGAGGAGAACAAACCTTTTTGGGATCCTTACGACTCACGAAGGAAAACCACACTTAGGAGTCCCCACGACTCCTAAGTAGAAAATACACCTGCGAGATCCTTACGACTCGCAGGGAGAAAATGCTTTTAAGGGACCCTAACGGCCCATAAAATTGAAAAGCCTTAGGCGATAGGGATCTAAACCTGTTTCCTAAGCCATTGCTCCCGAATCCCCAAGTGGCGAATAATGAGTCCCTCCTGGTACCATATTCAAGTGTAGCGATGCAGACGCCAACCAAATTCCAAATTCCAATCCCTAAATGGCGAATGATGAGTCGTTCCTTGTACCATATTCTAGTGCAGCGATGAAGACGCCAATAAATCCCGAAATTTTTCCGGCCTTACGGTCTGGATCATACATCCTGCAAAACTGTATACGATCCAAGGGCGTAAAACAATCCCAATCTCTCCCAAGTCCAACCGGTGAGACCACATTAAAAGTCCCACAAAAAATAAAAAAAATGGTATGTCCACAAGCAAGATGGGCATGGATGAAAACCCGAAAGGGCTCCGTGAGTAAAAACAGCAGGATTGCCGGCGAATTTGTGAAAACCCGAAAGGGCGCAAACTCGTAAAAAAGGAAAAGGAGATAAAATGCACTCGCAAGGTCCTCTCGACTTTGTGAGAAGAAAACTCCCGCGTGAGATCCTTACGACTCACAAAGGCGCAACACATTTAGGAGTCCCCATGACTCCTAAGGAGAAAATCACTTACGGGATCCTTACGACCCGTAGGGAGAAAATGCTTTGTGAGACCCTTACGGCTCACAAAATTGAAAAGTCTTAGGTGGTAGGGACCTAAAACCTGTCTCCTAAGCCATCTCTTCCTGATAAGCAAGCGCAAATGATGATTCGCTCCTAGTACCATATTCCAGTGTAGCGATACTGATGCCAAACAAAAACCAATTCCCAAATCTTCTCGGGGCAAATGATGAGTTACTCATGGCATTATTCCAGTGTAGCGATATTGATGCCAAGAAAAAACCAATTCCCAAATCCTCCCGGGGCAAATGATGAGTTGCTCCTGGCATTATTCCAGTGCAGCAATGCAGATGCCTAACAAAAACCAATCCCCAAATCCTCTCATGACAGATGATGATTCGCTCCTGGTACCATATTCCAGTGTAGTGATGCTGATGTCAACCCAAATCAAATCAAACCAATAACCTCTGCGGAGGAATCATGCTTCGTCCCAGAATTTACCCCGTATCGAAATCATGCTTCGCCTCGGGATATCCACCTTCCATCTCGGAATTATGCTTCGGCTCGTAACCAACTAGCGACCTCCTTGTCGGAATTAAGCTCCGCCTCGGAATCAAGTCAACCAGCAAGCTCTGCGTCGAAATCATGCTTCGTCTCAGAATGAACCCCATGTCTAAATCAAGCTTCGCCTCGGATTATCTGCTTTCCCCATCGGAATTATGCTTCGCTTGGGAATCAACCTCTGCGTCGAAATTATGCTTTTGTCAGAATGTCTGCCGCTCATCGGAATGATGCTCCGATCCTTGGAATCATGCTCTGCCCTTCGGAATGATGCTCCAAACCCTGGAATGATGCTCCGCTCTTCGGAATGATGCTCCGATCCCTGGAATCATGCTCCGCCCTTCGGAATGATGCTCCAAACCCTGGAATGATGCTCCGAACCCTGGAATCATGCTCCGCCCTTCGGAATGATGCTCCGCTCTTCGGAATGATGCTCCGATCACTGAAATTATGCTTCGCCCTTCGGAATGATACTCGGAACCCTGGAATGATGCTCCGCTCTTCGGAATGATGCTCCGATCCCTGGAATGATTCTCTGCCCTTCGGAATGATGCTCCGAACCGTGGAATGATGCTCCGCTCATCGGAATGATACTCCGATCCCTGGAATGATGCTCCGCTCTTCGGAATGATGCTCCGATCCTCGGAATAATGTTCCGATCTCCGGAATGATGTTCCGATCCTCGGAATTATACTCCGACCCCCTGGAATCATGCTCCGCTCTTCCGGAATGATGCTCCGATCTCGGAATTATGCTCCAATCCTCGGAATTATGCTCCGATCCCCGGAATTACGCTCCCGGGATGATTCTCCGCCTCTGGAATGATGTTCCGCCTCGAAGTCCAACTTCAAGAGCCATCAATTTCTTGCACACAACTCATGCATGCGGTGTGCATTTATTGATGGGGGCACATTGTTGGGGTCAAAATTTGCAGCACGGTTGACCGAGTCGAAGTCAAGGTCAACCCCAAGCCAGGTGGGCCCAAGCCCAGGTCAAGCGGACCCATACCCTGTTAGTTATATGTATGCCCTAGAGGGCATTACTGTACATTGGATGTATATTGTAGTGGATGCTGGGACATATATAGGGAGGACTTTCTTGCTCGACATGATAGTATGCTATCTGGTTACTCTTTACCTTAACGTGTGCACTGATTGTCTCTCTGTTACATGTTGGTAAAGACCTTAGGATGTGTACTTGACTACCTGGACTATGATGCGGATCATACTAGTGGGGACATGGTAGTCCATAAGTACATCCTTCAAAGTCCCTAGTCGTGGGTGTATCGAGACGGGGCATCGATATACCAGAGTAGACTAGCGTGTAGCTTCTCGACCCATACAGATGGGCGATGGATGATCCCATATCCATCGGTGTTTGAAATCAGAGATGATATACGGGTGCTCAGTACAGACTGGGTACACTGGACGGACTCGCCGACAACTCCCAGATGGTATTATACCTCACGTCAGATGGCAGTTCTCTGGTGACACTGGTACAGAGTAGTCTGTTGACCCGAGATCGTCATAGAGTCTTGTGTGGTTCCCACTGTGCTTTGATTTCCATCTTACCACGTCCAAGAGGGCGTGCAAAATGGTGGTTTTTGGGTACAGTCCCGAGTCACATGGAGGCAATGAGCGATAGGAGGGGATTCGTCTCTCCCGGTATAGGGAGTTGATGTTGCGCTGTGTTCGATTGGCTATAACAGGAAATCCCTGGCCAGGGTTGCTGAGATTTACTGGTAAGTGTTACCAGTAGTTTCTCGAATTGTTATAGACCTCATATCGACACGACTTATCGAGCTATTGGGGTCTGACGTTTACCACCCCTAGGCGAGATATGCGACATATCAGACGATCAGACCGGACTGTACGGTAGTGTTACTGGTTGGATTCACTGGAGTGTGAGCGGGCTTGCTCGTCGATCTTCTGATCGCTCAATACCCGGGTGGCCGTTACGTTTAGCAGACCGCTTGCGGCTTGTGGGTGTTTGATATGATCATCATCTGATGCCGGCGTATTGACGAGTCTTTAGAGTCCTACACAGAGGTTTCCTGGCTCAAGCGAAACGAAATAGGAGCGCATATGAGATATGTGCGGGACCGAGAATAATACCAGTATATGATACTGTATTCGATTCTCGCGATGTGACATTGATCGGTTATATGCGATATAGCCGGGTTATCGGATCAACTGTTGATTCGATAAGTTGTTACTAATGATACTAGTCTGTTATAAGCGATATGACCGGATCAGTTAAATCAAGTGTTGATTTAATGATTTAATGCATAATTATATATTTGATATATTAGTTTGCATCAACTAGTATCGGTTTACTTAAGATGGATTTTCTCACTCGGATGTGCACATTGTATATGTGATATACTTTTTGTACACTAGATTGTATCATGTTTGATGATACATGTTTACTTGTGATTGTGTGAAGATTGAACCATGGTTATATGAATGGCTAGGGTTATGATTATTTATTCATTCATTTATTTACATATTCATTTTGGAAATTATTTAAGGATGGTGGCTTGTTTTGTTTTATGTTGATGCTTCTTGAAGCTTTGATCAAGTCAACCATTCTTATCTCATCCTTAACCCTAACCATTCCAACTAACCTTAGTTTAATCTCTATACTTGACCATGGTTTACATTATGATAAGTTTTCATTTTCTTTTCATTTTTAAAAAACTTATCATAACATAATTCTTCTTCTTCCTTTCTTCACTTGAAGAAAGCAAGCTCCATCAATGGTGATTGATGGAAATGAGTGAGAAATCCAATTCTAAAGTCTACCCACTTCCTATTTCTTCATCCTCTACCTCTTGCCAAGTAGTAGAGTGTGTTTCCTTCACAAGTTTTCATGACATGGTGAAGTGAGAGCTTGATCTAGTGATGCCTCGACGTAGATCATCTTCGGCACGTCGTCGATGACCTAGCCCGCTTCTTCTCCGATGAAGCCGACGCTTGAGCCCGGGTTTTCGATTTGGACAGCGGAGAGGACCTCATTACGGAGCCGTGGAGGTGGAGGACCGGATCTACAAAGGTTGTATTTCCGTATCTTATAGTTTAGTTGTAAACTAGCTCATGTTTCGCCTAGACATCTAGCAAACGATCCGTAGTCTAGGGTTTCTCGGCACCATTTTTTTTTTTGAAATTGGCATGATCGATGCCTTGTGAGACCTCTAGAGAGTGCCTAGGAACCCTACAGTGGTATCAGAGCTACTATGCATTGGGTGTCGACCTATGGGGGGTTCTCACTGTGTGACAGTGTGGCGAAGCATAGGCTCTTACCCCCAGGGTGTCTCGAGACCGGAAGGTGTTCCGGCGGGTTGTAGTCCTCACGAGGGGGCATGCGTAAAAAGTAGCGGCTGAGGGACCCGTTGGTGCCACGGCGACCCCATTGGATGGGGTGGCTGCCTGACCTACAGTGATATCAGAGCCTAGCTAGAGCCTTAGGCGAAGTCTAGACGGATTTTGGACTCCGAACGAAGCCGAAATCCTAACACACCCATGCTCTCTATCCAATTTTCAAAAACAGGGATTTTTCAGTATTAAAAATATGCAGAAATATGAGCAGGTTATTTTAAGAGTAACTGTGAAATTCGAGTGCGTAATTCCATCAAACTGCCGTAGTTCCGCGGCATGAGCATGGCTCGTGCGGCGGATCCGCGGCCGTACGGACTCATTCTTCAGTCAATGTTACACAGTAACTTCTATTATATTATGCTGGAGTTTCTGGGTATTTTTAAAATTTATTCAAGAGTTGAATTTTCTGGAGTTGTTTTGGGGATTCGGTGTTTCGATCGGGGTATCAAATTTTGTCTATTTGGCTTTCCGGATAAATTTTAGAATATGTTAAAAAGTTCGACCGGATATAAATACCCAATTTTTCCCCTGTCGGGAAATTTCCAAGTGTTGGATTTTTCCATAGTTTAACGACGTTCTAAGTAGTGCAAGTAACTCGATGGACCCTCTAGAAGACAACAAACCTTAACTCGATTATGTGACCGTCTTGAACTGCCCTTTGAACCTTAGGGTTTGGGGCAGTACGGCGTGCCACATGTGAGGCGTTGGCTTGACCCTTCTACGGCTGGACCGTTGGAACTGAGGCACGAACTGAATGTTTTTAGACTTGTTTCATGTGTTGATCTGTATCGGGAAAACTTGGGTGTTCGAATGTTCAATCGGAAAGTTTAACATTTTCTGTTTATCCGGAATGTGATACAACAATTGGAATTCACAAAAGTTATGTGATAACTGAATGAATATTGCAAACATAGCAGTTTAGTCTCACTTGATCGGTTGCCACGGAATTTTGATGTGATCAAAAGTCTGTCGCAATCACGTAGCGTACGCGGATACTCGCCGAGTAAAATTAATAGACAGCCTCACCCCATAGCCCCGACCAAGTGACTGTAGGAGAACCCCGTCGCCGATAGCATCCGTTCGGGTGCTCGCGGTGGCGGTGTTCCGCCTTGGTGCACTTCGTCGACGGTATCGGGGGTGCGGCCGCCTACTGAAGTTTGCGACGAGCATTCGATCAGGATGTCGGGAATCTTGTTGAATTACCCGACTTGGTATTGAAAAGAGTTTTCGATAATGAGACTAAAATGCGGGGTTTATAATTGTTAGGCATGCGATGTCTAAGTAATTCATTTGGTCAGGCATGCGATGTCTGAGGTGGTTGCGGATTCCAACTGTTGTAGTTTAACACTTTCTTTTCTGTGACCGTAAGTGTAATATGTGATATCGCCGATTTCGTTGCTATATGTCAACGACAATTGGGATGCGCATATTTACTTACGTTACGTTGATGACATGTGATGTTATGTGTTGCTGGATATGTTATATTGGATCGTCGTGTTTGAATAGACGGGGGTTTTTATGTGAGATGGGTGTTTTTCATTTTCATTCATGTAAAAACTTGTATGTAATATTCTTTTATTGGGACACTTCCAGGTTGCGGAAGTAGTCACCTTTTGTATATTATTTACTTTTCCGCACTAGGATAGACCCAAGGAGGAGGGCACAAGTAACCGGGTTCTGGAGTCCAGTGGGAGACCAACTCGAGGAGTCGAGTCCGGGTCTCCTAACTCCAGAATTGGTAGGGTTGCTTGTCGCTCTCGTAGGGGTCTAGGGGTGTGGGTTTGGCTATTCATCACGACCGTGGAATCCGTGTTTTATACTGGCTCGTATTGAAAACACGGACGTCCTAGTATATCCAATATTTCATATGATTCTTCTGCTGTGATATCTGTGATGTGATCATGTTACTCTGTGATGGATATAGTATATAGTATATATAATATATTATATAGACGTTACTTATGTTTTACACCCGTGCTAGCCCTGCCCTGCTCTGTCGTTAGTTACCTAACCTAACGGTGCACGAGGGGACATCGAGGCGAATGCGGATGGCATAAGTGTACGTCATATCTATCTGTGATGTTTAGGTATTTAAATGATGGGACTTCATTAATGAGATTAATGAAATAAAAGAAACTTAAGATGTTGTAGAATCGAATTTCAAAATTAAAACAGGTAGCTACAGTTCTTGTTTTGCACAGCGGTATATGTGATATATCCTGCACCTTATTCGGTAAGGAAAGGACCGAGATCCCTTCACCGGGAGTGACTCCTTTAGCAATAACTGGCAGATGCTACACACTCGGTTTGACTTTTGATTGCTTTTAACTGTTTTTGCTTTGCACAGTAATATATATGATATATCCCGTACCTCATTCGACGAGGAAAGGACCGACGATCCCTTCACCGGGAGTGACTCCTTTAGAAAAACTACAAAAACCTCAAAAACACTCCATTTCAAAATTCATTCGATCCTACAACGATATCAAGTCCATTACGCAATAGGTTTTAAGAAAAAACTGTCGTAGCCCTCCGTCATTTCAGATACGTACTAGTTAGTATTCGTGCTGCGGTTGTTTGGCCTCCGTCAAGGCGTAGTGTACGGTAGCTAACTAGTGCTTATCTGCTAGCATATGATGCGATTGGATTAGGGTATTCGTACGGCGTTGTTTGGCCTCCGTCAAGGGTCGTGCGGGTGGGTTTAATTCAATCAGGAAATGACGGGTTGAACTTGACTAGCGGACTATGGGTTGTTTGGCCTCCGTCAAGGTCATAGGACGCTAGGGGCAAAATATTATCGGGAATTTCAAGTGTTGAGATTTGCAATGAGATTGCATACCTTCTATGAGATAGTTGGATCCCGATACCCGCTGCGAGTAAGAGTTACTTCTGGGAGAGTTTTATACATTACAATTAGCCGATCAAGTAGGTGTCTAGAAAGGCGTCAACGGGGTTACGCCTCTGGGAAAACGAGGTTTACATTAATTAGGTTCGTGCGAAAGCACGGGGGACCTCCCTCAAAGTACCGACACTGGCCTGGCTGAAAGATTGACGAACTTATAGTGTGTAATTAATCCCGGCTAGTCTTTCCTTTTAGGGTTTGAAGGAAGATTTGACAAAAAGCAGTAGGAGCCATCCTGATTAGATAAAATAATAACCAATCTATTCTTGCAAGAGCGCACGCTGAGTGTTTTCTTCTCTCTCTCTCCTGGTAGCGACCATATCACGCCTTAATCAAGATAATAAAACGGATATTTGACCGAACCCGCTTGTTATACTGAGCTGGGGAACGTTGGTCCCGCTCCAACTTATAATTGTTATAAGACAGAGCAGGAAATTGGGGAATAACAGATTTCCCGTGCCGCCTAAACGGAGAGAGTGCATGTTGATGCATCATCTTCGGGTGTGTTCGTTACACAGAACTGTTTCTCAGTATCCTCTGAATCCTGGGTATATGATACCGGATCAGGATCCCAGATATGTAAGATGTTACATAGGGCTACAAAAGGGTAGAAAAACTGAGAACGGGTGATAAGTCTCATGAGGCAGAAAACGGGGCAAGTGTTGCAGCCAAGTCTGTCGGTCATTGTCACCCTGTATTACCGATACATTGATTCTGAACGAATGTTATTAGATACCGAACCTGATATACAAAATCATATCTGTGTCTTTATTAGTAAAGAAAGGATATAATTTTGTATTGTTGGATAATGTTTTGAACATTTCCTATATCAAAAGTTGATCGGTTCAGGCACGTTATCTATAAGCATTGATGTTCTAAATCAAACTACAGTTCTTAGTATATAGAACACACACAAGAGGAAGAGTTCAGAATTGAACCATTCCTTCTTGAGGTATTGTAGACTAGGTCATATCAATGCGACCCGACTAGCTGAAGTTGCATTTAGATGTATATTTAAATCAGTTTGAATTTACATCTTGTGAAACTCGCCAGTCATGTCACAAAGATAAGATGACCATAGCTCTGTTTATTGGAAACAGAGAAAGAGTTGGTAAACTTTTGGGATAATACATGTTGATGTATGTAGGTCCCCTGTCTACACATACCAAGACCGGTTCTTTATACTTCATTATATTCTCTGATAATCTCTCAAGATTCAGACATATGTTCCTGTTGAAACACAAGTCCGAACCTTTTGAGATATTCACAGAATATAAGCGAGAAGTAGAGAACCAAAATACGGGTATAAGTATTATGTCCTATGATGAGATCAGGGGGGAGAATACTTGTGCATGGAATTCCTGGACTATTCTAAAGGAGAATGAGATTCTCTCTCAGCATTACTCCTCCGTATACACCATAGCACGATGGTATATCGGGGCGGAGCAATCACACCCTATATGATAAGGTGTGCTCTATGATGAGTACTACTGAGTTACCTATTTCCTTTTGGGAGTTATGCACTTATGAAGCTGCATACCTATTGAATTAGGGTTCGAATCAAATCAAAGCCTACCATTTCATATGTGATATGGAAAGGGAAGAGCCCATGTCTTAAGCTAGTTAAGATTTGGGGTTGTCCGGCCTATGTCTGAAAAGAAAAATCCGGACAAGCTCGAGGCAATGTCAGTTATGTACAACTGGAAATGTTCCAGCTATACAAACTGCAACTGATGATTTGACAGAACCAAAGGATTCAGTAGATTCCAACGAACCTCAGCCTCTCCGCCGATCTAGTAAGGTTCCTCACCCACCTGAGAGATACTTCGGTTGCTCTATGACAGTGGGAGCGAGGATTGCATCATGAGATGATGACCCAACTAGTTTCGAGCTGGCCATCAAGAGTAGGGACTCTGTAAGAATGGCTGGATGTTTAGCGATCTGAGATGGAATCCTTATACACCAACAAAGTATGGACTTTAGTTGCTATATCTGAAGGGTTAAATCCCCATCAGGAGAAAGTATATCTTGAGAAGATTACTTGGTGTACATGGAAAAGTTGAGACTTTCAAAGCTAGACTTGTTAAAAGTTTGCATCATTTACCAGGCGTGGATTATGATGAAACCTTTTTCCAAGTAGCTATGCTTAAGTCCATCCAGATCCTACTTGCCACGGCTACATACCATGACTACGATATCTGGTAGTTGGGTGTCATGACAGCTCTTCTAAAATGATGTTTTGGAAGAGGGCGTCTATAAGTACACAGCCAGAGGGCTTCGTAAACAGTGGGAGCAGCGGAAACGTGAACAAGATGCTTTAAAGGATAAAGCAGGCATCGCGGAGTCGGAACGTCTGTTTTGATGTCTTAGTCAAAGAGTTTGACATCATCAAAATGGTAGATTAACCTTGTATAAACAAAAAGGTAGTAGGGAGTATGGTGACGATCCTCGTAGAGTACGTGGATGACATACTCTTGATAGGGAAGGAGTTTTCTATGCTACGCTCGATCAATCTCCGCTTATCACAATGATTCTCCACATAGGATCAAAGTGATACCTACTAAATCCTGGATTTTGGATCTATGAGATAGATCTAATTGGATGTTAAGAATCTCACTAGGTGTAGTGAGATGGTATCAGTTGATCCTGGGAAGAATCATTGGAAGTGTTCCAGGGTGATAAAGACGACTGAATGTCAGTCGCAGGCATTGTCTTTACCCTCAGTAAAGGGACGGTATGTTGGAAGAGTTCCAAGCTAGATACCGTGACATACTAGACGATAAAGGCTGGATACATCGCTACTTAAGATGCTACCAAAGAGGCTGTTTGGATGTATATTGGTTCATTAGATGAACTATGTTCCTCCCATTGTGTGACAATGGAGTTGTGGCTTATGCCAAGGAACGCAGGTCCTATCAGTGATCCAGACTTATTCTAAGGCAGTATCACCTGATCATGGAGATGCTTGATCTCCAGGATGATCGAGGCAAGGAGAGCAGACTTAGAGGACAACGCAGCGGATCCACTCACGAAGGCCTATTCCCAGAGAGAGACTTTTATGGGATGGTTGAGTATGAGATACTGCAGCCACTGCTACAGATGGCCCTAGTGCAAGTGGGAGATTGTTAGTTATATGTATACCCTAGAGGCCATTACTGTACATTGGATGTATATTGTAGTGGATGCTGGGACATATATAGCGAGGACTTTCTTGCTCGACATGATAGTATGCTATCTGGTTACTCTTTACCTTAACGTGTGCACTGATTGTCTCTCTGTTACATATTGGTAAAGCCCTTAGGATGTGTACTTGACTACCTGGACTATGATGCGGATCATACTAGTAGGGACTTGGTAGTCCATAAGTACATCCTTCAAAGTCCCTAGTCGTGGGTGTATCGAGACGGGGCATCGATATACCAGAGTAGACTAGCGTGTAGCTTCTCGACCCATACAGATGGGCGATGGATGATCCCATATCCATCTGTGTTTGACATCAGAGATGATATACGGGTGCTCAGTACAGACTGGGTACACTGGACGGACTCGCCGAGAACTCCCAGATGGTATTATACCTCACGTCAGATGGCAGTTCTCTGGTGATACTGGTACAGAGTAGTCTGTTGACCCGAGATCGTCATAGAGTCTTGTGTGGTTCCCACTGTGCTTTGATTTCCATCTTACCACGTCCAAGAGGGCGTGCAAAATGGTGGTTTTTGGGTACAGTCCCGAGTCACATAGAGGCAATGAGCGATAGGAGGGGATTCGTCTCTCCCGGTATAGGGAGTTGATATTGCGCTGTGTTCGATTGGCTATAACAGGAAATCCCTGGCCAGGGTTGCTGAGATTTACTGGTAAGTGTTACCAGTAGTTTCTCGAATTGTTATAGACCTCATATCGACACGACTTATCGAGCTATTGGGGTCTGACGTTTACCACCTCTAGGCGAGATATGCGACATATCAGACGATCAGACCGGACTGTACGGTAGTGTTACTGGTTGGATTCACTGGAGTGTGAGCGGGCTTGCTCGTCGATCTTCTGATCGCTCAATACCCGGGTGGCCGTTACGTTTAGCAGACCGCTTGCGGCCTGTGGGTGTTTGATATGATCATCATCTGCTGCGGGCGTATTGACGAGTCTTTAGAGTCCTACACATAGATTTCCTGGCTCAAGCGAAACGAAATAGGAGCGCATATGAGATATGTGCGGGACCGAGAATAATACCAGTATGTGATACTGTATTCGATTCTCGCGATGTGACATTGATCGGTTATATGCGATATAGCCGGGTTATCGGATCAACTGTTGATTCGATAAGTTGTTACTAATGATACTAGTCGGTTATATGCGATATGACCGGATCAGTTAAATCAAGTGTTGATTTAATGATTTAATGCATAATTATATATTTGATATATTAGTTTGCATCAACTAGTATCGGTTTACTTAAGATGGATTTTCTCACTCGGATGTGCACATTGTATATGTGATATACTTTTTGTACACTAGATTGTATCATGTTTGATGATACATGTTTACTTGTGATTGTGTGAAGATTGAACCATGGTTATATGAATGGCTAGGGTTATGATTATTTATTCATTCATTTATTTACATATTCATTTTGGAAATTATTTAAGGATGGTTGCTTGTTTTGTTTTATGTTGATGCTTCTTGAAGCTTTGATCAAGTCAACCATTCTTATCTCATCCTTAACCCTAACCATTCCAACTAACCTTGGTTTAATCTCTACACTTGACCATGGTTTACATTATGATAAGTTTTCATTTTCTTTTCATTTTTAAAAAACTTATCATAACATAATTCTTCTTCTTCTTCCTTTCTTCACTTGAAGAAAGCAAGCTCCATCAATGGTGATTGATGGAAATGAGTGAGAAATCCAATTCTAAAGTCTACCCACTTCTTATTTCTTCATCCTCTACCTCTTGCCAAGTAGTAGAGTGTGTTTCCTTCACAAGTTTTCATGACATGGTGAAGTGAGAGCTTGATCTAGTGATGCCTCGACGTAGATCATCTTCGGCACGTCGTCGATGACCTAGCCCGCTTCTTCTCCGATGAAGCCGACGCTTGAGCCCGGGTTTTCGATTTGGACAGCGGAGAGGACCTCATTACGGAGCCGTGGAGGTGGAGGACCGGATCTACAAAGGTTGTATTTCCGTATCTTATAGTTTAGTTGTAAACTAGCTCATGTTTCGCCTAGACATCTAGCAAACGATCCGTAGTCTAGGGTTTCTCGGCACCATTTTTTTTTGAAATTGGCATGATCGATGCCTTGTGAGACCTCTAGTGAGTGCCTAGGAACCCTACATACCCAAGTCCAGCCCGCGGCCAGCCTCCCCATACCAACAACAAAATCATGTAATAAATAATTTTTATGTAATTTTTTATACATTAATGTATGCAAAATGGGCATAAAGCCAATATTTTTTAAACCCATGGCTTATGTGCAAAAATAAATTGGCATATGAGCCATGGGATTGGCAAAATGCCATTTTGTGAAGCCCAAGGGGCTATACGTAAATATGTAAGTCTATATAAGGCAATATGATGATGAATAAAATATATACTTTTTCATTCTCTTAAAAAACCTAGGGTTTGTGCCTCTTTCCCCTTTTTGAAGGTTTCAAACCTTCTTCTTTCTTTTGAATTAAATCAAGAGTTTTACTCTCCCTTTTCCAAAACTAAATAGTTTTTCGCCACAAACCCCACAAAGGGGAACTTGGATCTGTCATTAGATCTCAAAAAGAGGAGATTTTTAGATCTCACATCTCTTGATCCAGCCAACAGAGGAGGAAGAAGAAGAACCCATTTCCTCAACCAAAATATTTTTAGGAGTTTAACTCCACTCTAAACCCTATTTCTGGGACTAAAAGCCCCTTTTTCTCACCAGCGCCCTGCGCTCGAGAGCAAAGCGCCCACGTGCCGACACGTGGCGCGCTTGCGCTCAAGCGCTTTGCGCTCGAGCGCCCAGGGCTCGAGCGCAAAGCGCCCACGTGTCGACGCGTGGCGCGCTTGCGCTCCAGTGCACAACGCTCGAGCGCAAAGCTCCCATGTGCCGACACGTAGCGCGCTTGTGCCTAAGCGCACAGCACCTAAGCGCACAGCGCTCAAGGCGTTGGCCCCACGGATCCCTTGGATACCTCTTCCCCCTCTTTTATATATATATATACATATATTTATATATACATATGCATACATATGTACACACACATAGTCCACAACACTGTCCCTATTAGAAAAAAAATTCTAACGGGGCGCTGCCCCGCACCCCACAAGGGGGCTGCTAGCCCTCTGACCCCCAGCCCGCTATCCGGGTAGCGGGACCCCCATAAAATCTCTGCGGGGCCCCCGATATATCCAAAACCCCTTCAAAACACAACACTGCACATTGAGTTCGCATGACCAGTTTAACCCATCAATCGGAGGTTCCCTCGCTCCAAAGACGAGGGGTAATTAACGACAGCTTAGTCCGCGGCTGCCGGAGATTCGGATCCCCACAATCATTAAACCCCGGCCTATCCTAGGCAGGGGGAATCTGTAATGCGCCTGATAAGCGCGCCCGTATTCCCATCTCAATGGGATGATGAAAAACACCCTACAACAGGCACGTAATTAGATGATTGAGGGAGGACCTATACGGGTAGAACAGTCTTACTCAAGATGATAGTATGTTATCTGGTTTGTCTTTATCATCATGTACATGCTTTTGGTGGCAGTAAGTTCACTATTACATGTTGATAGAGCCCATATGATTCTTGCTTCAGTATTAGCATTATGATGGCGATCATATACGTGGGAGCTGGGTAGTCTATGAGCATATCCTTAAATGACCCTTGTCGTGGGAGTATCGAGACTGGGCATCGATGCTCCAGAGTAGACTATTGTATACTTATCGATACCTCGACGAGGGGCGGTGGACGGTCTCACAAGATATTGGTGTTGGTTTGTTCACCTAAGATAGTATACAGGTGCTCATTGGGTTATGAGTACACTGGACGGACTCGCCGGGAACCTGCTAGTTGGTATTATACCTATTGTCAGATAGCAGTTCCCAGATGACATGTAACAGATTAGTCTGTCGACCTAAGATCATTATTTGTCTCGTGTGACTTCCCACTGTGCTTTGATTACTACCCGACCACGGCTTAAAGGAGTCGCGAAAACAGGTTTTAGTTGGGTGCAATCACGAGCCACATGGAGGCAGTAAGCGGATCATCGGGGATTCGTCTCTCCCGGTATTGGGGGTTGATGTCGCGTTGTGCACGGGTGGCCATCAACAGAAATCCTTGATCAAGGTAGTATAGAATTACAGATTTGGATTAGTAGTTTCTCAGTTTTTGATGGGATTCATACTGACACGAATTGTCGCGTTATTAGGGGCCCGACTTTATCCACCCCCTAAACTCGATATGCGATACTCTTAGACGAATAAACCATACTGTACGGATATTGTCACACACAGGCTCAGTAAGGGTCAGGATGAGTTTGCTCGTCGGCCTTCCTTTCGCTCAATACATGGGTAGCCGTTATGTACAGCTAGTGCCGCTGACGTGCTTGTGGTTAAACCTACTGCCAGCTTATTGACGAGTCTTTAGAGTCCCATACAGAGGGTTTCCCTGCTTCGGACGAAACGATGTAGAGGCCGTATGGTATTACGGCAGTTTTCGATCATATACGTGCACTTTTGCACGTATCATGATTCGGACAGATAATACTAGTGTGCTTTGGATTATGCCGGATCCTTGTATTATATTGTTGGATTATTTTCGTCTCATTGTATTCGTATTTTTCAGAATACGGATACGGGTATGTATATACGGATGAGGGGCATTTTTGTAATTTATTACAAGAATAGTTTTTGAAGATTACACCTCATTATGTTTATTAACCATTTGGTTTAATGGTTAATTAAGGTGAGAGATGACTGTGCTTAGCTTAAGTCAAGCATGCTTCATTTAGTGACTCTTGGTGGTGACTCATGGGGTGACTTATTGGGTGACTCATGATACACTATTCTTGCATGCTTGATATTTTTGTTTATTAACCATTTAGGTTAAATGGTTAATTAGGGTGTGAGATATTTTGATGAGCTTGAATTGAGATATTTTGATTGACTTGAGATATTTTTCTTAAGTTGATAATTCCACTGTCACACTCTCATAACATAACAAGCCATTCTCTTTCTTGAGTTGAGCTCAAGCTTCACACTCTCATCTCTAATGGCTTCTTCTTCTTCCTCCATCCTAACCGTCTCATGTGTTGAGAAACCTAGGGTGTTTTGAGATAAATAAATCTCTCATTAGACTCTACATCTTCTAGGCTATCAAGTTTAGCAAACTAAATATCCTAGTTACTTCGGTTATGAAATAGGAGCTCGATTCATAGACTCTCAGGTGGATCATCTTTGATGGAGGGAGACCAGTGACAAAACTTGATCATGGTGGCCACTAGAAGCTTGGGAAGCTTGTTAAAGAGCGAAGGACACGGATCATTCGGTATAACATTCCAAACTCCTTTTATAGCTTGCTAGATTTAGGGTTAATGGTCGATCCGTATTCAGGGGTTGTGGTAGAGCCGGTTTCATAAAAAAAAATTTCCGCATTTGGCCACGGTTCGATGGCCAAGGCGTTGCCGTAACCCAACACGTCTCTCCTAGTATAGGGAGTTGATGTCGCGCTGTGCTTGATTAGCTATAACTATAAGTTCTTAGCCAAGGCAGACGAGATTTACTGATAAGTGTTATCAGTAGTTTCTCATGTGGTTATGAGTCTGACATCATCACGATTTATCGGGTTATTGGGAGTCTGATGGTTTCCATCTCCTAGAACCGGTATGCGACACTCTCAGACGAAGAGACCAGACTGTACGATGACTATCATTGATAGACTCTACAGGGTTCGGATGAGATTGCTCGTTGACCTTCTTTTGATCAAGCCGTTATATGCAGCTAGTACCGCTAATATGCTTGTGGGCCATGGATAAGATCCTGAGCTACAGCCATCGTATTGTCAAGTCTTTAGAGTCTCATACAGAGGTTTCCCGGCTCAGGAAAAATGATGTAGGGTGTGTATGTTGATATGCACAGGAGTTCGATTAAACTCGTGTATTTGATACATGCACGTTAATTGGACGTTTTAATAATACTAGCCAACTCTGATTGAAACGTGATTATTAAATCAAGTGTTGATGTAATAATTAGATATATATTATTATATATATTTTCAAGTATTATGCTCATTTTATTATTCTCTCATTTGTGTTTGTATTTGATACAAATACTAGTTTATGTATTTGTTACATATTTGTTGTATATTTGATATACATAAAGAGTTCAAGATGGCATCTCATTTTCTTTAAATTGTTTAAAGAAAGAAATGAGTCATAATGAGAAGAAGCGAAGAAAAGCAAAGAAGAGAAGAGAAAAGAAAATATAAGAAGATGAGATGCTTCTTATCTTATCTAATCTCTTCCTTTTATTTCTTTGATCTTCATCTTCTTCTTATTTATTTTCTTGAGCCTCTTTTATTAACCTCTCTCTAGAGATTTTTTTCTTGAAGAGAAAAAGAAAGACTTGAGAGAAAAATTGTGAGGAAATTTATTCTACATCTCTTGCTCAATCTTCTTAGCAAGTTCATTAAGCAAGTTGCTTCATATAGATATGATCATATGGAGCTAGAGTTTGGGTTAGGCTATCTCAAGATGGATAATCTTTGATGAGGTGATCTTTGTGCAGGCTCGATCCAGATCATGTGGAGGCTACCTTGGGTCTTTCCCTAGGCGAGGGAACACGTAAAAAGGTTGTAGCTATTCTAAAACCCTTTGTTTAGCTCTCTTTTGATGTTCAACTTTAATCTTTTGGGTGATTCTAGAGTTTGGTTGCTATAGCTTTCTAGAGTTTTAAAATTATTCATTCCGCTGCGTTTTAAATCATTACTAGACGACTATAGCATCCTAACAATGAGTATAGGGTAGTCTGTAGACCTAAGATCGTCATAGTGTCTTATGTGGTTCCTACTGTGCTTTGATTACTATCTTACCACGGCTTTAAAGAGCCGTACAAATAGGTTTTAGTTGGTTACGGTCCTGAACCATATGGAGGCTGTGAGCGATCGGAAGGGATTCTTCTATCCCGGTATAGGGAGTTGATGTCGCACTGTGTACAATTGGCTATAACCATAAGTCTCTGGCCAGGACAAATAAGATTTACATATAAGTGTTATCAGCAGTTTCTCGTTTGGTTATGAGCTTGACATCGGCATGACTTAATGGTCTGACCGATTCCACCCTTCAAACTCGTTATGCGACACTTTCAGATGAAGAGACCGAACTGTAGGTGATTGTCACTGATTGGCTCTGCAGGATACGGATGAGGTTGCTTGTCGACCTTCTTTTTGATTGTTACCTAGGTAGTCGTTACATACAGCTTATGCCACTTACGTGCTTGTGGTTATAGATATGATCCTAAACTTTTGCCAGTGTATTGTCGAGTCTTTAGAGTCCCACACAGAGGGCTTCCCGGCTCAGGAAAAATGATTTAGTGTGCGTATGTTGATACGTACAAGAGTTCGATTAAACATGTGTATTTAATACACATACTTTAATCGGAGCTTTTGATAATACTAGCTGGTTTGAAATAATGTCGAATTATTAAATCAAGTTTTGATTTAATATCGCATATATGATATGTGAAACTAGTATCATATCTCTCCTTTTCTCTTTTTTTGTATTTGTAATTTAATACAAATACTTGTATGGGTATATGATGCATATACGGGTATGCGCGTGCGCGCGCACACACATCTCTATTTTCTTATCCATTTAGAGCCATATGATGAGGGTATGGGCATGTTTTCTCCTAGTGGTGAGTGCTTTTCCACCTCATTTTAGAAAGAGCTACAAAGAAAAGAGGGTGTGTATCTTTATATTCCTTCTCTTTTCTTCACTAGTTTTTTCTAAGCTCAAAAATAGAAAATGAAAGAGAGTAAAAAATAGAGAGAAAGAGAGATAATCGGCACTATATCTCTAGTTTAAATTCCAAGAAAGATTGTTAAACTAGTTGCTTCACTAAATATCATCTCAAGGTGGACCAAGAGCTTGAGTTGGAGTTCTCTCGCATGGATCTTCTTCGACATAGTTGATCGGCGAGCAAGTTTGTTCTCGGAGAACTTGGAGCAGAGAAGAGGTCTTTCGCAAGTGTACGGACATGCTACAAAGGTTGTAGCATCTAAGAAACCCACTCTTTGTTTCTTATGCTTTCTTTAGTTTGCAAGTTTTGGTGTTTTGTTCTTTACTTTGGGTTATGGATGCTTGTGCAATAATAGGCATTCCAGATCACAGATGAATATATTGGATATACTATGAATTTCGTGTTTTGTTTAATCCTGTAAAGAAATACGGATTCCACGGTCATGATGAATAGCCAAACCACACCCCAGACCTCTACGGGTGCGGCAAACCACCCACCAAATTCCCGAAGTGAAGCAACCTCCCTCAGCAAAGTGAGTAGGCCACTCGGAACTTCAAAGAGCCCGGTAGTTTGTGCACCCCACCTTGGGTCGATCCTAAGAGTATAAAATAGTAAAAGAAATAATACAACGGTGGCAACAACCTTAACCTGGATGTGCCCCGCAAAATAATATTACATCACTTTTACAATTTACATCGAATGAAAGAAAAACAACTCCCTTCTCACATTCTCGGCTATTCATCATTGACGATCCAATAAAGTTCATATACATAAACCAATAGATATGTGCAACCTCAAACTAACAAATATATAGCAATTAGTTGAAGTTTAAAAACACATATAACAACACAGAAGATCCGGTTAGCCAAGAACATTTAGAATTTCGATCGAAACATATTTCTCGTGTCTACCCCAAGTGCAAACCAGCACACCAAAAAAAAACTACTGGGTAGAAACCAAATATTCCAGAAAACAATACACCAAACATTAGATCAAACAGAAGAAGAACGAGTCGAATCGGCCTCGACACGGCCGCGGCGGAAGGCACCGATTCGCCGCGCTTCCGCGGCCGTCTTGGCAATTCACTAACTCGTTTTTCTTAGGAGTTCTAATAATACTGTGCACACATTTATCATACCTCTGAAATAATTTTTCTGGCACTTTAAAAAATCAACATAAACATAGGGTATTGATGTTTCGTTTTCCGGTTTTTCCGGTGATTGAAGTTCTAACACTTGATAAAAAAAGCTAGTAAAGGTTTAGAAGGCTCTGATACCATTGTAAGTCGATGTCGTGCACCCCGCAGGTTTGCAGGGAGGCAGAATATTTAAAAATCGATTTTTACAAAGCTCGAAACACCGAATTGAACTCCAGGATCGATACTGAACCCTAACTAGCAAACTTGTATGAGGTTAACTACTCGGAAAGAAGTTTATACCTCATTATTTCAAGTCCTTCGGGTCTTCTTGTCGCTGTCCTTCTCCTCATCATAGGCCCCATGGATCGTTTGTATCGGGCCTCCTCGTCGGTCCTCTCTTGTCAAAGACGGTCTACCCGAGAGTCTGTAGATCGAGCTTCCACCTCAAATCTTAAGTAACTAGGGCACCTAGTTCGCTACACTAGATGATCTAGATGATGTAGAGAACATAGATGGAATGGTTTGTCTCTTATATCCTTAGGTTTCTCAACTTATGAGACATGAAAAGCTAGAGGTAGAAGAAGAACACTTGAGAAAAAAGCTAGTGAAGATTTTCATAGCAAAGAGAATGAGCTCCCTTGTCTAAATCTGAACCATACTCATTTCTCCTTAGAATAAAACTAATTAGAAAAGAAAATATGTTTCATATTCAGCTTGGTGATTCATGACTTGAAAACCCTCTATGTGTCACCAAGAGCCATGCTCCAATTTTTGCAAAAATCCACCTCAATTACTCCACCTTATAATGCAATAAACATTTAACCTAAAATGTTAAAAACAAAATATGAGGTGTCTTCTTCTAGAAGTATCTTTGAACAAATTACAAAAATTCCCCTCATCCGTATTTACATACCTGTATCCGTATTCCAAAAAATACTAATACAAAAGAGAAGAAAATAATCCATCAATATAATACTACGATCCGGCTTAAACAAAAGCCCACAAGTATTATCTGTCCGAATCATCATCCGTGCACAAGTACACGTACGTGATCGAACCCTGTCGTAAAACCATACGACCTCTACATCTTTTGCCCGATGCAGGGAAACCATCAGTGTGGGACTCTAAAGACTCGACACTACGCTGGTAGTAGGTTTAACCATAAGCCGCAACCGGTACTAGCTGCACGTAATGGCTACATAGGTATATTTCGATAAGAAGGTCGATGAGAATAACTCATCCGAACTCCTACCGAGCCTATCTGTGACAATCTCCGTACAGTCCGTTCTGTTCGTCTAAGAATATCGCATATCGGGCCTAGAGGGCGGTAATCGTCAGACCCCTAAAAGCGCAATAAGTCGTGTCGGAATGTAGCCCAAAACACCCTGAGAAACTACTGGAGTACCTGCTGTTAGTTATATGTATGCCCTAGAGGCCATTACTGTGATTATGATGTCTATTATAATGGATGCTTGGACATATATAGGGAGGACTTTCTTACTCGACATGATAGTATGCTATCTGGTTGTACTTTATCTTAACATATACTCCGATTATCTCTTTGTTACATGTTGATAAAGCCCTTAGGATATGTACTCGACTACCGGGACTATGATGAGATCATACTAGTGGGGCCACGGTAGTCGACGAGTATATCCTATAGCTGTTCCTAGTCGAGGGTGTATCGAGATAGGGCATAGATACACCAGAGTAGACTAGCGTATACGCATCTTGACCCATATGATGGGCGATGGATGATCCCATATCCATCGGTGTTTGACATCAAGGATGGTGTACGGGTGCTCAGTAGAGACTGGGTACACTGGACGGACTCGCCGAGAACTCCCAGATGGTATTATACCTCACGTCAGATGGCAGTTCTCCGGTGACACTGGTACAGAGTAGTCTGTTGACCCGAGATCGTCATAGAGTCTTGTGTGATTCCCACTGTGCTTTGATTTCCATCATACCATGTCCAAGAGGGCGTGCAAAAAGGTGGCTTTTGGGTATAGTCCCAAATCATATGGAGGCAATAAGCGATAGGAGGGGATTCGTCTCTCCCGGTATAGGGAGTTGATGTTGTGCTGTGTTCGATTGGCTATAACCGGAAATCCCTGGCCAGGGTTGCTGAGATTTACTGGTAAGTGTTATCAGTAGTTTCTCGAACTGTTATAGACCTCATGTCGACCCGACTTATCGAGCTACTGGGGTCTGACATTTACCACCCCTAGGCGAGATATGCAACATATCAGATGACGAGACCGGACTGTACGGGAGTGTTACTGTTTGGATTCACAGGAGAATGTACAGGCTTGCTTGTTGATCTTCTGAGCGCTCAATACCTGGGTAGCTGTTACGTTTAGCTGACTACTTGCAGCTTGTGGGTGTTTGATATGATCATCACCTACTGCCGGCGTATTGACGATTCTTTAGAGTCCTACACAGATGTTTCTTAACTCAGGAAAAACGGAGTAGGAGCACGTATGTGATATGTGCGGGACCGAGGATAATGCGATATGAGATACCGTATTCTATTCTCGCGATATTTGATATCAGCCGGGTCATCGGATCAAGTGTTGATTCGATGAATCGGTACGGATAAATATTAGTCGATTATATGCGATATAGCCGGATTGTCGGATCATGTGTTGATTCGATAATTTAATATATAATAATATATAGGATATATTAAATTACATTAACTAATATTAGCTCACTAAAAGATTCTTTTTCTCACTCGGGTAATACATTGATATATATGCGATATATGTTTATCGTATTATTTTATTTTGTTACAATAAATATTATATATGTGATATATAATATTGTAACATGATATGGTTATTAATGTAATATGTTTAGTGGAGATTAAACATGGTTAGGGTTTGATTAGGGTTAATCATTTCTAGAAGTTTCTAGAAGGTTTTCCTTTTTGTTTTGGAAAAGATATTTTGCAAGATATTTCTTTAACTCAACCCAAAACCCTAACCCTAGTTAATTCTCTACAATGGTTACTTGAACCATGGTTGAATTTATAACCTTATCAAAGTCTATCATTATTCATCACAAATGGTTTTAATTCATATTATTATTCATCTTCTTCTTGCTTCTTCTTTTTTTCATGAAAAAGCTTACTAGCTTTTTCCAAGTGATGAATGAGTGTGAGAAAAAGATATTAAAAGAGAGCAAAAATCCTACTTCATCATTCTCATCTATCCTTGCCCTTTAGATGAGAGTGTTCACTTTATATTATGAGTGTTAGCTTGTGTTAACGAAACTTCAAGGTAGATCATCTTTGTATCGAAGATCGGAAGCAAGACTGCATCTTTCTCTTCGTGGAACCTCTCGAGAGTCCGAAACACGATGATCGCAGCGAAAGGACTTCAACACGGAGCTTATGAAGTGAAGGACCGGATCTACAAAGGTTGTAATCCCTCTCACTTAGTGTTAAAGTGTTTAGCATGTTAGTTTTCGCCTAAACTCTAGCTTAAAGATCCGGCTTCGGGTTGTTCGGCACGGCTAATTTTTAAATCGGGCATGTTTAATGCCTCGTAGAACCTTGTGCGTGTGCCCAGCAACCCTACACCTACCTGTACATCTCGCTTTCCTTGGCCAAGGAATTTGTGTAATGGCCTTCCAAACACAATGTGATATCATCCCCCAATACCGGGAGAGACAAATCCTATCTAACCTCCACTGCCTCCAAGTGCTTCGGGACTGCATCCAACTACTACCTGTTTGCATGACTCCTTTGAGCCGTGGTAGGGTAGTAATCAAAGAACAGTGGTAACACACTCAAGGCGAAGTAGCAGTGTCAAGTCGACAGACTAAGCTGTACTCATGTCACCGTGGAACTGCTATCCGATGATAGGTATAATACCCACCAGCTGTCTCCAACGAGTCTTGTCCAGTGCACTCATAACTCAATGAGCACCTGCATAATATCTCTAGTACGACGTACTAATGGCTGTGGGACAGACTATCTCCCATCCTGGGATGAGAAGCGTATACACTAGTCTACTCTGGAGTATCGATGCCCTGTCTCGATAATCCTACGACTAGGGATCTGTATAAGAATGTGCTTATAGACTACCCAGCCCCCACTAGTGTGACTGCCATCACAACGCTGGTAGTCAAGCAAAGATTCTAAGGGCTCTACCAATATGTATAAGCGATATGTAAAAACACATGCACATATTGAGGTAGAAACAAACAAGGTAGCATACTACCATTTCGAGCAAGACTGTTACTATATCCGTCTATATCCCAAGCTTCCATTAAGTAATATACAAACCAGTATGATACAATAATGGCCTCTAGGGCATATATCACTAACAATCTCCCATTTGAACTAAGGTAATATATTGGCGTATCGCAGACCTATGACCTCAGATAGCCTCTCGAACAGTGTCTGAGAAATAGCTTTTGTGAGTGGATCTGCAGTGTTGTTCTCCATGTCTACTCCCTTCACCTCGATCTCCCTGATCAGGTGGTGCCGCCTTAAGATATGTCTGGATCTCTGATAGGACCTGGGTTCCATCGCTAAAGCTATAGCGCCGTTGTTGTCGCAATGCAGAGGTATTGGAACAACAATGGTTGGAACTACCTGAAGTTCAGTTAAGAACTTCCTCATCTAAACTGCTTCTTTTTGCGGCGTCTCAAGCAGCGATATACTCCGCTTCCATCGTTGAGTCAGCAATGGTGTCCTGTTTGGAGCTCTTCCAATAGACTGCCCCTCCATTGAGGGTAAAGACATAACCCAATATGGACTTGGAGTCATCCTCACTCTAGAAGCTGGTGTCAGTAAAGGCCTCGATCTGGAGGTCATATCTGCCACACACCAAGAACATCTCCTTAGTCCTTCTCAGGTACATAAGAATGTTCATTAGTGCTATCCAGTGCTTCTCCCCTGGGTTTGACTGATACCGGCTTACCACGCTGAGTGCGTAAGCAACATCTGGTCTGGTACACAACATCGCATACATTATAGAGCATACCATAGAAAGTGTAGGGAATAATCGACATGCGAGCCCTTTCCAAATCAGTCTTGGGAGACATCACTTTGGAGAAGGTGATTCCGTGACAAGCCGGTAGAATGTCGCGCTTAGAATCTTCCTTACTAAATCTTTTCAGTATGGTGTTGATATACCTTGACAGTTAAAGTCCCACCATCCATTTAGATCTATCACGATAGATCTGGATCCCCAGAATGTAGTTGGAATCACCTAGGTCTTTCATGGAGAACCACTGTAACAAGAATCCTTTGACTGATTGTAGCATGGGAATGTCCTATCAAGAGAATGTCATCCATGTACTAGATGAGGAATGCTACAGTTCTCGCTACAATCTTACTATAAATGCATGGCTCATCCGGATTTTTTGATAAAGTCGAATTCTTTGACCGTCTCATCAAAACAGATGCTCCAACTCCGCGATGCCTGCTTTAGTCCATAAATGGACTTAAGCAACTTGCACACTTTTCTACTGCTCCCACTCTGATTGAAATCCTCTGGCTGATCCATATTGATGCACTCTTCCAAATATCAATTAGAAAAGTGGTCTATACGTTCATCTGCCCAAACTCACAATCATGGAAGGTAGCAATGGCAAGAAGGATCCTGAATGGATTTAAGCATAGCCACTGGAGAAAAAAGTTTCATCATAGTCCAAACCAGGTCTTTGACGAAATCATTTTGCAACAAATCTAGCCTTATAGGTTTCAACCTGTCTATCCACACCAATCTTCTTTCTGAAAATCCATTTGCAGCCTATGGGTTTTACCCCTTCTGGAGTAATGTTTAAAGTGCATACTTTGTTGGTGTTAGATGGAATCTATTTCGGTCCGCATTGCATCCAGCCATTTTACCGAGTCTCTGCTCTAAATGGCTTGCTGGAAGCTAGTTGGCTCATCATATACAATGATCCAATCCTGTCTATCCCCGTCTATGAGAAAACCGCAGTATCTCTCGGGCGGATGAGACTGCCTACTACTCCTGCATAGTGGCGTGGCGATGTCCGGTTCTTCTGAAACCTCTGGTTCTACCACGCTTTCAGTAATAGTTTGTGGTTCTGGAATATCTTCCAGTTCTATTGTATTCCCACTATTCTTTTTCTAAAAATGATTTTCTAAAAAAATGGGCATAACGAGAAACAAAAAACCTTTTGTTCCTCTGCATAATAGAAAAGATACCCCCTGGAGTTCTTTAGGTATCCCACAAACCTACACAGTACTGAGCGTGCCTTGAACTTGTCCGCATGCTGCTTTTTCACAATAGCTAGACATCCCTATATCATCAAGATAGGGTATCTTCCCATTCCACATCTAATATGGTGTGGTAGGCTAAGTCTTGGTAGAAACCTTATTCAAAAAGATATGCAGCCGATTCTAGTGCATAACCCCAGAAGAATTGCGGCAACTCAGCGTTAGTCATCAAGGAGCGAACCATATCCAATGGGGTTCTGTTCCGCCTTTCCGATACACTGTTGTGTTGTGGTGTGTATGGAGGAGTAAGCTGAGAGAGAATTCCATTCTCTTTTATGTAATCCAGGAACTCGGCACTTAATATTCACCACGTCGATCAGATCTCAGTGTCTTGATACTTTATGCCTGTTTGCTTTTCCACTTCATTCTTATATTCTCGGAATTTCTCAAAGACTTCAGAATTATGTTTCAACAAGAAAACATGTCCATACCGAGAGAAATCATCCGTAAAAGTAATGAAATAGGAATAACCACTTCTTGCATACGTAGACATTGGACCACACGGGTCACTGTGTATGAGTCCTAAGAGCTCGCTCGCTCTTACTCCGTGCCTAATGAACGAAGTCTTTGTCATCTTTCCTGTGAGACAAGATTGATAAGTTTCATAAGACTGATATTAGAACGGATCCAAATATCCCTCTCTTTGTAGCTTCGTCAACCGTGTTTCATTGATGTGACCCTATCTATAATGCCATAAGAAAGTTGTATTTAATTCTGGAGACTTTCTTTTTTGTGTGTTCTGAACGTTGAAAACTTGAGCTTGATGTAATACGTATATACCGTCCTTTAGTGTACATGACCCAATCAAACTTTGATTTAGGTCGATATGGACCACATCGCTTACAAGTTAGACTAGGTACACACAAACAGTTATGTAAAATTAATATCTGCCCACTTGTCAATCCTAGGTGATATACCCTTACGGATACAGCGTCCATGCTCATTCCGTTTGTAATCCTGTGAGTCGTATCACCTGCCCTGATAACTCTACGGTTTCTCAAAGCCTGTAAAGAATTACAGATATGAGATCCTGATCTGGTATCTAGTACCTAGGAAGTAGAGTTAATTGACAGACAGTTTTCAATCACAAACACACCTGAAGTCGAAGCCACAACATGCTTCGGATCCTGGATACTAGCTTTCTGTCACGACCCGAAATGGCATGTGACTGGCACTTGAATAATATGAAGCCTATAGGACCCTATCTAATTTAAGTAAGCCAAAAATCCCAGAAATCTAAACCTTTTTAAGGAAGAAGTGAAGAAAACTTATTTTAAAGCAAGTGGTTTTAATAACATAAGCCGAAGTATGCATTTTTAAAATCTCAAGTCTTTTCTGAAAATTTCGGCAAAGTTTCCTTTGTAAATACTGGCCCCGAAAGGGGTACAATATGAATAATATGAATAAAGGCATCGCCAAGCGGGAGCTAGCTCTTCGCCAATTGGCGGTCACAACCACGCTAGCAATATAATATACAACGCCGAAGGGAGAGGATCAAAACTCAGAAGGAAACTCAATATCATCAAGAAAACCCATAATAATACAACGCACGACTTTAAGGTCGAAATAATATACACTGGTCTTCTAATTCTATAAAATTTACAAGTCTGGTTGATGGAGTTTACTAGATACAACTGAATATAAATAAAAGGTACAGTGGTGGCCACGATGCGAGTGGACCCACCTACCAAAGCAATCACCAGGAATGAAGTAATGTTCCAGTAAAGCCGCCAAGGAAAATCTGTACGGCAAAACCTGCAAGAAACTGTAGCACAATGGGGGTGAGTTGCCAACTCATGAGTAGAAAACATCACTGAGCAGAAATCGTATGTATCACTCAATCCTAGGTCATACGATAGTATATATCCTCAAAATGATAAAGCCTGAAGCATCTAATAATAGCATGGATAAATATCTATACATATGTGTAATACCAAGTGCTCGTGTCAGTGCCTCGGGTAGAAACATATCATAAATATGAGGTATGAAAGCAATAAATGAAAACATAATACATCATAAATAAGAAAACTATTTTCTTTATATAGTGAGATTTCTGTATATTTAAATCGAAGCATCATCAATGAAATCAACACAGAATCAATGTCAAGTATCGACACAAAACATATATCCCAATATCTCAATTTTAGGGTTACTAGGCACACTAATAAGGTTCTACAAGGCATCAACCATGCTGGATTAAAATTTTAGCCGTGCCGAATAACTCTAAACAGGGTCGTTGCTAGAAAATTAGGGTTTCAAGAACTAGTAAACTACATTTACTACTAAGTGAATACGAAATACAACCTTTGTAGATCGGTCCTTCACTTCATATGCTCCATGATGTAGTCCCTTCGTTGCGATCATCCAAATCCCGGACTCCCGGACGGCTCCATGAGAAGATGCAATGGTATTGCCTGAAGTCTTCAAGGCCAAAGATGATCTACGTCGAGGGAATACGAACTCAAGCTTCTACTTCACTAACAAGATAATTAATGAAGCAAACACCCTAAACTAAAGTGCTAGTCTAGTAGAAGACGATGAAATAGGAAATGGGTACACTTTAGAATTTGATTTCTCACTTTGGTTCTCTCTCTTTTTCAAACCCATGGTGAGTGAATATCATATACTAACTCATGTAGAGACATAACCATGGCTAATTATAGTAGTTAGGTTAATTAATATCTTAAGTAAAACAAAACAAGTGGACTAAGTCAATGCAACATAAGCTTCATGAAGCTTCATGCCTTTGTGCTCATTATCCATTTCTTTTAGAATTACTTTAAATATAAAAACCTAAACCTATAATTAGTATGGTATAAGTCTTGTACACCCATGATACTTGTATCAACAACCATGATACAAATATAACACAAATAAATATATATCACATATATATTAACTTGTGCACAAGTGAGAAAAACAAATACTTAAGTGAACCAATGTCAGTTAATGTAAATTAGTATATCACATATACAATTATACACTAAATTATTAAATCAATACTTGACTTAATAATCCGGTTATATCATATATAACCGACTAACATACAACGTATCGATTTATCGAATCAACCCTTGATTCGATAACTGGTTATATTGCATACAACCGATCGATACAAATATCGCGAGAATAGAATGCGGTATCACATACTCGCATTATTCTCGGTCCTGCACATATCACATACGTGCTCCTATTTTGTTTTGCTTGAGCCAGTAAAACCTCTATGTAGGACTCTAAAGACTCGTCAATACGCCGGCAGTAGGTGATGATCATATCAAGCACCCACAAGCCATCAGCGGTACTAGCTGGACGTAATGGCTACCCAGGTATTGAGCGATCAGAAGATCAGCAAGCAAGACCGCTCCAACTCCTGCAAAAAATCCTGGCAGTGACACTACCGTACAGTCCAGTCTCCTCATCTGATATGTCGCATATCAAGTCTAGGGGTGGTAAACGTTAGACCCCAATAACCGATAAGTCATGCCGATATGAGGATCATAACGGGTCGAGAAACTACTAGTAGCACTACCAGTAAATCTCTAAACCAGCCCTGGCCTGGGATTTCCCTGTTATGGCCAGTCGAGCATAGTGCAACATCAACCCCCAATACCGGCAGAGACGAAACCCCCTATCGCTCATTACCTCCATGTGACTCGAGACTGTACCCAAAAACCACCATTTTGCACGCCCTCCTGGACGTGGTAAGGTGGAAATCAAAGCACGGTAGGAATCACACAAGACTCTATGACGATCTCGGGTCTACAGACTAACTTGTACCAGTGTCACCAGAGAACTGCCATCTGACGTAAAGTATAATACCATCTGGGAGTTCTCGGCGGGTCCATCCAGTGTACCCAGTCTCCACTGAGTACCCGTATATCATCTCCGATGTCAAACACCAATGGATATGGGATCATCCATCGCCCATCTATATAGGTCGAGAAGGTATACGCTAGTCTACTCTGGTATATCGATGCCCTGTCTCGATACACTCACGACTCGGGACTTTGAAGGATGTACTTATGGACTACCATGTCTCCACTATTATGATCCGCATCATAGTCCAGGTTGTCAAGTACACATCCTAAGGGCTTTACCAACATGTAACAGAGAGACTCTCAGTGTACACGTTAAGCTAAAGAGTAACCAGATAGCATACTATCATATCGAGCAAGAAAGTCCTCCCTATATATGTCCAAGCATCCACTACAATATACATCCTATGTATAGTAATGGCCTCTAGGGCATACATATAACTAACAATCTCCCACTTGCACTAGGGCCATCTGATAACAGTGGTTGTAGTATCTCATACTCAACCATCCCATAATAGTCTCTCTCTAGGAAACTGCCTTTGTGAGTGGATCCGCCGTGTTGTCCTCTGAGTCTACTCTCCTAACCTCAATCCCTTGGTGATCAACCATCTCCATGATCAGGTGATACTGCCTTGGAATATGTCTGGATCACGGATGGGACAGACGTTCCTAGGCATAAGCCACAACTCCATTGTTACACAATGGTAGGAACGAAGTTCATCTCATGAACTAATATACACCCAAACTGCCTCTTTGGTAGCATCTTTGGTAGCGATGTATCCAGCCTTTATCGTCTAGTATGCCACGGTATCTAGCTTGGAACTCTTCCAACATACCGTCCCTTTACTGAGGGTAAAGACAATGCCTGTGACTGACATTCATTCGTCCTTATCACCATGGAACCTTTCCAGTGATTCTCCCCAGGATCGTTTGATACCATCTCACTATAACTAGTGAGCATCCTAACATCCAGTTAGATCGAAAACCCAAGATTTAGTAGGTATCACTTTGATCCTATATGGAGAATCATTGTGATAAGCGGAGATTGACCGAGCATAGCATAGGAAACTGCTTCCCCATCAAGAGTTTGTCATCCATGTACTCTACGAGGATCACCACCATACTCCCTACTACCTTTTTGTATATACAAGGTTCATCTACCATTTTGATGAAGTCAAACTCTTTGACTACCATATCAAAACAGACGTTCCAACTCCGAGATGCCTGCTTTATCACATAAAACATCTTGCGTACGTTTCCACTGCTTCCACTGTCTACGAAGCCCTCTGGCTGTGTACTTATAGACACTCTCTTCTAAAACATCATTTAGAAAAACAGTCATGACACCCAACCACCAGATATCGTAGTCATGGTATGTAGCTGTGGCAAGTAGAATCTGGATGGACTTAAGCATAGGCCCCAGAAAAGGTTTCATCATTAGCCACAACTGGTCTATGATGCAAACCTTTTAATAAGTCTAGCTTTGAAAGTCTTAACTTTTCCATGTACGCCAAGTAATCTTCTTAAGATATACTTGCTCCTGATGGGAATTTAACCCTTCAGATAAAGCAACCAAAGTCCATACTTTGTTGGTGTATAAGGATTCCATCTCAGATCGCTAAGCATCCAGCCATTCTTACAGAGTCCCACTCCTGATGGCCAGCTTGAAACTAGTCGGGTCATCATCTCATGATGCAATCCTCGCTCCCACTGTCATAGAGATAACCAAAGTATCTCTCAGGCGGGTGAGGAACCCTACTAGATCGGTGGAGAGGCTGAGGTTCATTGGTTACTATTGAATCCTTTGGTTCTACCAAATCATCAGCTGCAGTTTGTATAGCTGGAACTCCTTCCAGTTCTACTACATGTCCACTAATTTCTTCACAAGAAATTCCCTTTTACAAAGGTGGCATGTTGAGAAAGAAAACATTTTTGTTCCTCGGTTAGGTAGAAGATATTCCCTTGCGAATGCTTGGGATATCCAACAAACTTCTACAGAACTGACTTTGCCTCGAGCTTGTCCTTATTTTTCTTTTTCAGACATAGGCCGGACAACCCCAAATCTTAACTAACTTAAGATATGGGCTCTTCCCTTTCCATATCTCATATGAAGTGGTAGGCAACTGATTTGATTGGAAGCCTATTCAATAGATATGGAACTTCACAAGTGCATAACTCCCTATAAGGAAATAGGAAACTCAGTAGTACTCATCATAGAGCGCACCATATCAAATAGGGTGTGGTTGCTCCGCCCCGATACACCGAGGTGCTGTGGTGTATACGGAAGAGTAATGCTGAGAGAGAATCTTATTCTCCTATAGAATAATCCAGGAATTCCGTGCTCAAGTATTCTCCACCTTAATCACATCAAAGGACATAATACTTATACCCGTTTTGGTTCTCTACTTCTAACTTATATTCTGTGAATATCTCAAAAGATTCAGACTTGTGTTTCAACAGGAACATATGTCTGAATCTTGAGAGATCATCAGAGAATGTAATGAAGTACAAAGAACCGGTCTTGGCATGTATAGACAGGGGACCTTCATACATCAACATGTATCATCCCAAGAGTTCACTAACTCTTTCTCTGTTTCCAGTAAACGGAGCTATGGTCATCTTATCTTTGTGACATGACCGGCAAGTTTCACAAGATGTAAATTCAAACTAATTTAAATATGCATCTATATGTAACTTCAGCTAGTCAGGTCACATTGATATGACCTAGTCTAGAATACCTTAAGAAGGATTCATTCATTTCTGAACTCTTTCTCTTGTGTGTATTCTGTATACTAAGAACTATAGTTTGATTTAGAACGTTAATGCTTTTAGATAACATGCCTGAACCGATCAACTTTTGATATAGGAAATGTTCAAAACATTATCCAACAATACAAAATTATATCCTTTCTTTACTAATAAAGAGAATGATATGATGTTGTATATCAGGTTCGGTATCTAATGCATTCGTTCAGAATCAATGTATTCTGGTAATACAGGGTGATAACTACCAACAGACTTGGCTGCAACACTTGCACCGTTTCTATCTTATGAAACTTATCACCCGTTCTCAGTTCTCTACCTATTTGTAGCCCATGTAACAAATTATATATGTGGGATCCTGATCCGGTATCTCATACCCAGGACGTAAAGGATACTGAGAAACAGTTCTCTGTAATGAACATACCCGAAGAATATGCATCAGTATGCACTTTCTTCGTTTGGGCGGCACAGGAATTCTGGTAATCCCCAATTTCCTGCTCTGTCTTATAACATTTATAAGTTGGAGCGGGACCAACGTTCCCCAGCACAATATAACAAGCGGGTTCGGTCAATACATCCGTATTATTATCTTGATTAAGGCGTGACATGGTCGCTACCTGGAGAGAGAGAGAAGAAAATACTCTGCGTGCGCTCTTGCAAGATCAGATTGGTTATTATTTTATCTAATCAGGATGGCTCCCAATGTTTTTATCAAATCTTCCTTCAAACCCTAAAAGAAAGACTAGCCGAGATTAATTACACCCTACAACTTCGCCAATCTTTCAGCCAGGCCAGTGTCGGTACTTTGAGGGAGGTTCCCCATGCTTTCGCATGGACCTAATTAAAGTAAACCTCGTTTTCCCAGAGGTGTAACCTCGTTGACACCTTTCTAGACACTTGCTTGATCGGCTAATTGTAATGTGTAAAACTCTCCCAGGAGTAACAATTACTCGCAGTGGGTATCGGGATCCAACTATCTCATAGAAGGTATGCAATCTCATAGCAAATTTCAACACTTGAAATTCCCGATAATTTTGCCCCGAACGATCTATGACCTTGACAAGGTCAACAAACCATAGACCGTAAGTCAAGCTCAACCCGTCATTTCTTGATTGAATTAAACCCACCCGCACGACCCTTGGCAAGGTCAACAAGGCCGCACGACTACCCTAATCCAATCTGCGTCATATGCATAAGCAGATAAATACTAGTCAGCTACCGCACACTGCGCCTTGACAAGGTCAACAAACGCAGGACGAATCTAAGCAGGACTTATCTGAAATGACGGAGGGCTACGACAGGTTTTTCTGAAAACCTATTGCGTAATGAACTTGATATCATTATAGAATCAAATAATTTTAAAATGGAGTGTTTTTTAGGCTTTTCTAGTTTTGCTAAAGGGGTCACTCCCGGTGAAGGGATCGTCGGCTCTTTCCTCATCGAATAAGGTGCAGGATATATCATATATACCGCTGTGCAAAGCAAGAACTATAGGAGCAATCAAAAGACAAACCGAGGGGTGTAGCATCTGCCAGTCATAGCTAAAGGGGTCACTCGCGGTGAAGAGATCTCGTCCTTTCCTTATCGAATAAGGTGCATGATGTTCTACAAGGAACACCGCGATGCAAAGCAAGAACTGTAGTGTAGCGTTTTGAAAATCGTTTCGGTGAAATTTCGGAAAATCGGTAAAATGAGGGGGTTTTCTGTAAAAAAGTCAAAATACAAATATCTTATTATAAAAATTAAATATAAATATTCTAGCTATGTAATTGCTATTATTTGGTGTTTATTGAGCCACTGGTGAAATTTCAAATTTTCTGAAAAAAAATATTATTTTATTATTATTTTAAGCCGTCAATAATACATTTAATTAGGGAAAATTACAAATTGGAATGAGTTGAAACAAATTTTGTGCATCATAAAACATTAAATAAAAAATTTATCATGTGGTTTTTGGAACGAAATCATTTGCCAAAATGGTTTAGAAATTATTGAAGAAAAAAGGCTTTTTCTAGCGTAAATGGATATTTGGGGTATTGTATTTATCATTTTTCATCACCCCACACCCGTGCCCACACCCACACACCCCCACTTACTCCTCCCTATGGCTGAATTCAGCACCCACCATATTTTTCCCCACTTGATTTTCAAGGAAAAAGAAATGAAAGAAAAGAAAAGAAAATGAGTGAAGTAGTTAGACTTTTGACTTTGTTTGACCTTGACCTTGTCCCCCCCCCCATTTTCCTCACCTCCCTCTTTCTCCCCCACCCACTTTTCTGGCCGAAAATTCCTTCTCCCCACAGCAGCCCCCCCTCCATTTTCCCCTCTCTTTTCCCTTCAAAACTTCATGAAAAATTGCATCAAAAATCCACCAAAAATCCCACAAAATCAAAATCAAAGTCCTACCCATTTTAGCTTAGCCCGTTTAGCATGGATCCTTGTGAAAAGAGAGCATTTTGGGAGGCCATGGAGTCTTGTGGACCTTCATATATTTTTGGGTATAATTCTAAAACTTTTTGTTGCTTAAATTGTTACTAATTTCTTAAGCTAATTTAATTAAGTGTTATTTGGATATGTGAGTTTAATTGCAAGTTTTGGAATTCAAGTTGTGAAATTGAATGCAAGTTAGGGTATATAAAATTGGTGTATGGTTGTGTGTTATAATTAGGCTTTGTTGTCAAGTTAATACAAGTTTAGTAGCTAGTGCTAATGGCTAGCTTTAAAAATTTTGTTATTTTGCTAATTTGCTTACTAGGTTTTTGAAATTTGTTAAATGCTTGGGATTAAAAATGTGATTAGGTTTTTCTTGGCTTCATTAACTTTATTAAGTGTGGTTTAATGCTTTGGATCATGCAATTCTAAGCTAGATTGTAGTTTGTGCATTTTTCTTTGAAATTGTTAAAGGGTATTTTTGGTAAACTAGAATATTAGGATTTCTGGAATTTAATGAGATTAAATTCCGGAAATTGTTTATACGACTTATTTAAGATATTTAATAAATATATTGGCCGCTACATTCATTTAAACATTCTATTTTGTACAAAAACGGCGAATTGTGCTTGCTAGATTTTCGGAAAAATGACTTTTTAAGCAAGATTGAGGTTTTTGTGAGTTTTAACCTAGTTTATATTAAAATCAGTGTTTGTGAATGTGCAAATGAGTGTGATTGGATTTTTCTCGATGGTTTGACGTTTGTACATCGACATCGAGGGTTGGTTTGACTATTCTTGCATGCGTAGGCGATAGGTTTGGACCTATGCGTGATACGCGTGCCGATTTAATTTTCGTATGCCGTTTCGATTTCGAATTTAGTTTTAATGCGATATGGTGCGTTATGATATGTAGGTACCCCCATGTGGACTTCGAGACGACAAGCAAGCGCGTGGCGACGTCGGTACCGGCTAGCGAGGACCAGGTGAGTAGATTTATATCTACGGGGAGAAGTCGGGTGGATGGCGTATAGCACCCCCGCAGTCCGTGGTGATGTATACGAATGCGTATACACACCAACAATTTATGATATGTTGTTAGGATTTATTATTGATGATTTTAGATGGATATTGGTAATGGATTGGTGCATGGTTACGAAACCTTAGGTAGTGGGTGCACTACACTTACACATACACACATATACATACTTGCATACATTCCTTATTTCATATGTGCGTGTATGGGAATATATTTATATGTTCACATGGGTATGGGACTATGTGTTCACATACGGATTTGAGGAGGATATTTGGGATTGAGCTGAGTCGATGAGATTTGTTTGTGGTTGTGATCTCGGTGATATGGCAGGATTCGTACCTAAGGTACGTCCTGGTGTTATAGCGGATCTTGCGGCGGCGATTCGGGTGAATAGTGTTAAAAATAAATGGTCGACATGTGATCGTGATATGAGGCATAATATGCTAGGATATTGATATTAGGCCGTATCGGGCGATGTATACCCCTTGATGATGATATGTGCTGACGATATCGGTTTGTACGAGATTGTCGATCAGTAGTCAGATCATGAGTATATTGAGGATATTAGTATTGTACTAGACATAGGTCAGTACCCTAGACTATGATCTTGGATAAAGAGGATACCAGAGGAATAGTGTGAGGAATATGATAATGACCCGTACCCAGATTTGGGGATGCCGTACGACGGATTTACATACGAGCTATATCTTGATGATTGATCCGCACTCTTGACTTGGGATGTCTGATTATAGATATGGTATCGGATATGATATTATTGAGGCGGGATCACCGACTAATATATATACATGTATGTATATGTATCGACTCAGATGTTAGGCGGTTTCCTTACCTGTAGTCTAGCTTATAGCATAGCCCTTTAGTTTAGTTAGTTGTTAGATTAGATTCGGTTCCTACATATTTCAAAGCTTACGAATCGTGCGTATTTTTAAGGACAGCCTAAGGGATCCTACGGATATTTCAAAAAACGTATCTTTTCTTAAAAACACCGTAGCCCCTATTTTCAAAACCCCACGATTCGTGTTATTTAAAAAGGCACCATTGTAGGACTTATATTAGGTTAAAACAGATTATTTATCGTTGCGTCTAGTATTCAGCTCCTGCTCATTATTGTTGTTTGCTCCGCATCACATGCTTATATTATGCTTCATATTCTACTGTTGATATCTTGTGGTTAGGACACCAGCACCATTACCGATGATGCGTATGTACCATATACACTTACTTGCCGGCTCACACACATTTTCATCGGTAATAGCCATATCACGTACACCTTAGAAAATATTATTGCTTGACATAGCCTGTTAGCTAATAGTTTAGACATGATATTAGTGTACTTGCCTTATATGTTAGTTTAGACATTATAGTTATTACCTGCTACCTCATGCATACTGTTATTCATTGTTATGCCGCATTCATGGATTCTCATGCATATATTCACTTTTTACGTGCTATTGAGGTTCTGGATTTAGATTTCCATGAGATTTTCTGGATTTGGGGAAAACCGCAAAACATATACAAACTTCTTCTTTCTCTTTTTAAATAAAAAGCGTGGTTTTTCCCATGATGTATGAGTCGTCCACCATGAGTTTGCTGATAGATTTGGAGACCCGATTCGAGGAGTTGGATGAACCGTTTCGTGTACATGGTGGACCCGGTAAGGTACCCTGGGGAAAGAAGCTCGTGGTGATGACGATGAGCCTGGCAGGGGGAGACTACCTACCGGTGATTTTACCCGACGCGTCGGATATCCGGAGGATACCGTCGTGGTCTTGAGATGGATGGTAGGGGCCGGTCTGGACTGACGGTGCCCTAGATATTGAAATTAAGACATTGAGATTTCGAGATATTGAGGTACCGAGATTTGATGATACAGGCCAGTCCGGATGGCCGGAGCCTGAGGTTTTGAGACATTGAGATTTATGTTTTGTGTCGATGCTAGACACTGTTGATGCTGATTTCATTTATGAAACCTCATTTTAAAAATACAAAGGAAATCTCACTAATTTATGAAAACAGTTTCTTCATTTACATGTATTCTGTTTTCATGCATTCATGCCACATTCATATGATATATTGCTACCTGAGGCACTGACACGGGCACATGAGATCACACTCGGGTTAGATATTACCCTAGCCATTGTTATAGGCTGCATGTTATTCATATATTTGAGGATATATTATGATCATTGACCTAGGTTGCGTTATTCACGCGATTTTCTGTTCGTAGATCTTTTTCTACTCACGAGTTGGCAACTCACCCCCGTTGTGCCCCAGTTTCTTGCAGGTGTTGCCGTACGGATTTCATTACGGCTTTGCGGGCACGGTTTCTTTTCGGGTGACTTGCTAGTAGGTGGGTTTATTGTATCTTACCCATCATTATACCTTGTATATTATATTTCAGTTGTATCTAGAAGTTCCATCAACCAAACTTGTATTTTTTGAGATAGAGACCAGTAATGTTATTCTTTCGACCTTAGAGTAGCATGTTATATTTCTTGAGTTTCTTGCTGGTTGAGTTCCATTTCTGTTGTGATCCTCGCCTTTAGGCGTTGTATATTATGTTGCATACAGGTTGATTTGATATGGTTCTTCCTATTCTCTACTACTTCTCTTGGTTTGGATTTCTGGGTTTCGGCTTACTTAGCATACGTACTCCTTGAGACGTTCGTAGTCTAAGTGCCGGTCATGTTCCGTACTTTCGGGTCGTGACAAAGTTGGTATCAGAGCGTTAGGTTTTACCTTCGGAGCGTAGGATGACCTTTGGTTGATGGAATAGGTGACTAAAGTAGAGTGACGTACCGTTGGTATGTTCCGCGGCATATTTACGACACGCCACTCCACTTAAGAAGCCTTAGGATGTATATTTCCTTGTTCAGTATTATATTCCTTCCTGATCTAGCCTCATCGGTACCAGTTTGGTTTTGCTGCCACGATTACGGGCAGGGAGAGCTACGGCTAGAGTTGCGATCAGCACGAGCTCGGCACGAACGAGGACTGACCAGGGCATGATTCCGGCGGCACCCGATTATAGAGAGGTGTCTTTTGACTGTGTTTCCGCGCCACGAGCGTTTGGCGGATCGCCTTTATGAGGTTACTCGGATGTGCTGATCGACATTAGAGGATTGAGCTAATGATAGAGGCCAGCCAGATCTTGATGACCGTTGGTGTGTTGCTTATTCATGATGATCGAGGCACTGTTCGGCGTGCAGACGAGCGAGCCAGTTATTGCTGCGAACGATGAGGTATTGCCCCAGATGCTGGAGTTAGTGCAGAACGAGTTGTACTAAGAGATGATAGAAGGTTGCTACTCATCGTGGATGAATGACTAGGACATGTGGATCGTTCGCCTAACCCAATGCGAGGTCATCAGATAGATTGATTCCAGCTAGAGACGACTTCACATGGAGACGTTGGGAGTCGACAGAGACGATCGAATGTCAGAAACCTATTATTCCAAGTTTAAAGTAGTCGGAAAGACATGCAGGCAATTCTATGGTCCCTCTAGAAGAATGAAACCCTAACTCGACTTAATGATCGTGTGAAAGCCTTTGAACCTTCGGGTTTGCGGCAGTTCTACGGCGCCATTAGTGAGGCTTGGGTTTGCCCTTCTACGGCTGGACCACCGATGCTGTGGTATGTACTCGATACTATTAAACTGTGCCCAAGAGGTTGAGCTCTTGGGGGATTGTGAGGTTTTGACGACTCGATCGGATGGCTCGACTTAATTCGAATGCTAGGTGGTGAGATGCATTCTTGGGAGACTCCAGATACGAGGATAGCCGTTGGAGCTCAGTCCATGCAGCCGCGACGAGACGAGTCCAAAGCAGACGACATTAGAGAAAAGTGGAATAAGAGGTTCGCACCAGATCTAGATGAGATAACGTTCCACTCCTCCGACATCAGAGAGGCGATGCGCATGCCGAGGCATGGTACTTAGACTTACCTTCCAGAAGGAGTCGCGATGAGTATGCAGTCGTTCCAGAGCAAGATGCAGATATAGGAAAGGACAATGACTTCCGGACAGTTGGCAGAGATGAGACATGGAAGAGACCGTGAGCAGGATTCCTTCCAGGATACTGCTGCGATGATACTTACACCCAGGATCAGATGTGTCACGTGCATTCAGAGAGCCAGAGGCCGACGCCAGTGATATGCTGCCTTGACAGGGCCGATGAGCCGATGGATTATGAGATTGGTAATCCACGGAGAAGACTTGGATCCAGGAGTGGTCATGTTACGCACACCAGCAGGCCAGAGTTCATGATCATCGACGAGACGTCCCACTAGTGACCGCGACAGTTGGCCCGAGATTCTTAGAGGATGCACTTGAGCGGTACTGTTCCGCCATTATTGATTTCGATGTTTTGGGTGATTTATTCGTATGATTTGATTTTGATGATTGAGGATTTACGATCTTTGCACAGTGTTGCACTTGATATCGTTTTCGTGCTTTAGTTTCACATGTTTGTGATTTTACGGTTTTAAACAGTTGAGTTGATTTTGTGCGTATGCACGCACGCGATTTGGTTCCTGCACTCTGTATAGTTTATATATGCTGGCAGTGCAGTGACATGTATTTTGTGCACTTGGATACACTGGATTTCGATTTCGAGGATGATGCTCGACATTCGTTTTGTGCATTTTATGCACCGGATTGGATTTTTAGTGCCTGTTGGGCGCCTGTTACGAGATGCGATTTGGTGCACACCAGATGCACTAATTCGAGATTTTTCGTGCATGTCAGATGCACCTGATTTTGCTGTCAGGCACACATGTTGCCTACGACAGATGTTTCGTGCACACCTGATGCACTTAGATGTTGTTTCTGTGCGCATGTATGGCACATTCATGGATTTTGATTTCCGTGCGCACCAGACGCACGTAGTATTCATGTGCATATTTTGGGATTGATTTCTTATAGAGCAGTACGTTTTTATGATATTGCTATGTGTTTCCGTACTGAGCAGGACTAGTCAGAGGACAGTACCAGAATACATTTTGCATGCATTGATATTTATTGAAGGGATTTCCAAAAAAGCGAGCTATAGCCTCAGTATTACCTACGTGCCTGATATGACACGAAATGTTTAAAACAAGGAGACCCTTCTAAATTGTTTCCAAAACGGCGGAACGTACATTTCAAACAAAGGTATATATGTATATAGTTATTTTCTTATGGTAGATGTCCACCACTGTGCAGTGTTATACGCGTTGCACAGCGACTTAAAGAGATTTGGCATGCATTTCCTTCAGATACTTACAGATATAGATTCGATATTTACATTTATAGTTTCGAGTTATATCATATTGGTTTTGATTTGGATTTGGCATTGATGTCTTCTCCACGACTCCGATGATCGCGGGATGCTTGACGGAGTTTTGATTTGAGTTATATACTCATTTTTCAAGCGAATGCGCTGCGCTACGATTTGTTTTATATATTTACAATTTCGGAGCCCCGACGACTTGATGGTTTTTCTTAGATGTTTTAGTAATTGGGGGAGTTTGAATTTAAATTCGGAGACCGAATTTCTTCAAGGGGGGAAGATTGTAGCATTTTGAAAATCGTTTCGGTGAAATTTCGGAAAATCGGTAAAATGAGGGGGTTTTCTGTAAAAAAGTCAAAATACAAATATCTTATTATAAAAATTAAATATAAATATTCTAGCTATGTAATTGCTATTATTTGGTGTTTATTGAGCCGCTGGTGAAATTTCAAATTTTCTGGAAAAAAAATATTATTTTATTATTATTTTAAGCCGTCACTAATACATTTAATTAGGGAAAATTACAAATTGGAATGAGTTGAAACAAATTTTGTGCATCATAAAACATTAAATAAAAAATTTATCATGTGGTTTTTTGAACGAAATCATTTGCCAAAATGGTTTAGAAATTATTGAAGAAAAAAGACTTTTTTCAGCGTAAATGGATATTTGGGGTATTGTATTTATCATTTTTCATCACCCCACACCCGTACCCACACCCACACCCCCCCCCCACTTACTCCTCCCCATGGCTGAATTCAGCACCCACCATATTTTTCCCCACTTGATTTTCAAGGAAAAAGAAATGAAAGAAAAGAAAAGAAAATGAGTGAAGTGGTTAGACTTTCGACTTTGTTTGACCTTGACCTTGTCCCCCCCCCCATTTTCCTCACCTCCCTCTCTCTCCCCCACCCACATTTCTGGCCGAAAATTCCTTCTCCCCACAGCAGCCCCCCCTCCATTTCCCCTCTCTTTTCCCTTCAAAACTTCATGAAAAATTGCATCAAAAATCCACCAAAAATCCCACAAAATCAAAATCAAAGTCCTACCCATTTTAGCTTAGCCCGTTTAGCATAGATCCTTGTGAAAAGAGAGCATTTTGGGAGGCCATGGAGTCTTGTGGACCTTCATATATTTTTGGGTATAATTCTAAAACTTTTTGTTGCTTAAATTGTTACTAATTTCTTAAGCTAATTTAATTAAGTGTTATTTGGATATGTGAGTTTAATTGCAAGTTTTGGAATTCAAGTTGTGAAATTGAATGCAAGTTACGGTTTATAAAATTGGTGTATGGTTGTGTGTTATAATTAGGCTTTGTTGTCATGTTAATACAAGTTTAGTAGCTAGTGCTAATGGCTAGCTTTAAAAATTTTGTTATTTTGCTAATTTGCTTACTAGGTTTTTGAAATTTGTTAAATGCTTGGGATTAAAAATGTGATTAGGTTTTTCTTGGCTTCATTAACTTTATTAAGTGTGGTTTAATACTTTGGATCATGCAATTCTAAGCTAGATTGTAGTTTGTGCATTTTGCTTTGAAATTGTTAAAAAGGGTATATTTGGTAAACTAGAATATTAGGATTTTTGGAATTTAATGAGATTAAATTCCGGAAATTGTTTATACGAATTATTTAAGATATTTAAAAAATATATTGGCCGCTACATTCATTTAAACATCCTGTTTTGTACAAAAACGGCGAATTGTGCTTGCTAGATTTTCGGAAAAATGACTTTTTAAGCAATATTGAGGTTTTTGTGAGTTTTAACCTAGTTTATATTAAAATTAGTGTTCGTGAATGTGCAAATGAGTGTGATTGGATTTTTCTCGATGGTTTGACGTTTGTACATCGACATCGAGGGTTGGTTTGACTATTCTTGCATGCGTAGGTGATAGGTTTGGACCTATGCGTGATACGCGTGCCGATTTGATTTTCGTATGCCGTTTCGATTTCGAATTTAGTTTTAATGCGATATGGTGCGTTATGATATGTAAGTACCCCCATGTGGACTTCGAGACTAAAAGCAAGCGCGTGGCGACGTCGGTACCGGCTAGCGAGGACCAGGTGAGTAGATTTATATCTACGGGGAGAAGTCGGGTGGATGGCGTATAGCACCCCCGCAGTCCGTGGTGATGTATACGGATGCGTATACACACCAACAATTTATGATATATTGTTAATATTTATTATTGATGATTTTAGATGGATATTGGTGTTGGATTGGTGCATGATTACGAAACCTTAGGTAGTGGGTGCACTACACTTACACATACACACATATACATACTGGCATACATTCCTTATTTCATATGTGCGTGTATGGGAATATATTTATATGTTCACATGGGTATGGGACTATGTGTTCACATACGGATTTGAGGAGGATACTTGGGATTGAGCTGAGTCGATAAGATTTGTTTGTGGTTGTGATCTCGGTGATATGGCAGGATTCGTACTTAAGGTACGTCCTGGTGTTATAGCGGATCTTGCGGCGGCGATACGGGTGAATAGTGTTATAAATAAATGGTCGACATGTGATCGTGATATGAGGCATAATATGCTAGGATATTGATATTAGGTCGTATCGGGCGATGTATACCCCTTGATGATGATATGTGCTGACGATATCGGTTTGTACGAGATTGTTAATCAGTAGTCAGATCATGTGTATATTGAGGATATTAGTATTGTACTAGACATAAGTCAGTACCCTAGACTATGATCTTAGATAAAGAGGATACCAGAGGAATAGTGTGAGGAATATGATATTGACCCGTACCCAGATTTGGGGATGCCGTACGACGGACTTATGTACGAGCTATATCTTGATGATTGATCCGCACTCTTGACTTGGGATGTCTGATTATAGATATGGTATCGGATATGATATTATTGAGGCGGGATCACCAACTAATATATATACAGGTATGTATATGTATCGACTAAGATGTTAGGCGGTTTCCTTACCTGTAGTCTAGCTTATAGCGCAGCCCTTTAGTTTAGTTAGTTGTTAGATTAGATTCGGTTCCTACCTATTTCAAAGCTTACGAATCGTGCGTATTTTTAAAGAAAGCGTAAGGGATCCTACGGATATTTCAAAAAACGTATCATTTCTTAAAAACACCGTAGCCCCTATTTTCAAAACCCCACGATTCGTGTTATTTCAAAAGGCACCATTGTAGGACTTATATTAGGTTAAAACAGATTATTTATCGTTGCGTCTAGTATTCAGCTCCCGCTCATTATTGTTGTTTGCTCCGCATCACATGCTTATATTATGCTTCATATTCTACTGTTGATATCTTGTGGTTAGGAAACCAACACCATTACCGATGATGCGTATGTACCACGTACACTTACTTGCCGGCTCACACACATCTTCATCGGTAATTGCCATGTCACGTACACCTTAGAAAATATTATTGCTTGACATAGCCTGTTAGCTAATAGTTTAGACAAGATATTAGTGTACTTGCCTTATATGTTAGTTTAGACATTATAATTATTACCTGCTACCTCATGCATACTGTTATTCATTGTTATGCCGCATTCATGGATTCTCATGCATATATTCACTTTTTACGTGCTATTGATGTTCTGGATTTGGATTTCCATGAGATTTTCTGGATTTGGGGAAAACCGCAAAACATATACAAACTTCTTCTTTCTCTTTTTAAATAAAAAGCGCGGTTTTTCCCATGATGTATGAGTCGTCCACCATGAGTTTGCTGATAGATTTGGAGACCCGATTCGAGGAGTTGGATGAACCGTTTCGGGTACATGGTGGACCCGGTAAGGTACCCCGGGGCAAAAAGCTCGTGGTAATGACGATGAGCCTGGCAGGGGGAGACTACCTACCGGTGATTTTACCCGACGCGTCGGATATTCAGAGGATACCGTCGTGGTCTTGAGATGGATGGTAGGGGCCGGTCTGGACTGACGGCGCCCTAGATATTGAGATTGAGACATTGAGATTTTGAGATATTGAGGTACCGAGATTTGATGATACAGGCCAGTCCGGATGGCCGGAGCCTGAGGTTTTGAGACATTGAGATTTATGTTTTGTGTCGATGCTAGACACTGTTGATGCTGATTTCATTTATGAAACCTCATTTTAAAAATACAAAGGAAATATCACTAATTTATGAAAACAGTTTCTTCATTTACATGTATTCTGTCTTCATGCATTCATACCTCATTCATATGATATATTGCTACCTGAGGCACTGACACGGGCACATGAGATCACACTCGGGTTAGATATTACGCTAGCCATTGTTATAGGCTGCATGTTATTCATATATTTGATGATATATTATGATCATTGACCTAGGTTGCGTTATTCATGCGATTTTCTGTTCGTAGATCTTTTTCTACTCACGAGTTGGCAACTCACCCCCGTTGTGCCCCAGTTTCTTGCAGGTGTTGCCGTACGGATTTCATTACGGCTTTGCGGGCACGGTTTCTTTTCGGGTGACTTGCTAGTAGGTGGGTTTATTGTATCTTACCCATCATTATACCTTGTATATTATATTTCAGTTGTATCTAGAAGTTCCATCAACCAAACTTGTATTTTTTGAGATAGAGGCCAGTAATGTTATTCTTTCGACCTTCGAGTAGCATGTTATATTTCTTGAGTTTCTTGCTGGTTGAGTTCCATTTCTGTTGTGATCCTCGCCTTTAGGCGTTGTATATTATGTTGCATACAGGTTGATTTGATATGGTTCTTCCTATTCTCTACTACTTCTCTTGGTTTGGATTTCTGGGTTTCGGCTTACTTAGCATACGTACTCCTTGAGACGTTCGTAGTCTAAGTGCCGGTCATGTTCCGTACTTTCGGGTCGTGACATGTAGCTACCTGTTTTAGAAAATTCGATTCCACAACATATTTTAGGTTTCTTTTCTTTCATTAATCGTATTAATGAAGTCCCATCATTTAAATCACTTAAACATCACAGATAAATACGACGTACACTTATGCCATCCGCATTCGCCTCGATGTCCCCTCGTGCACCGTTAGGTTAGATAACTAACGGCAGAGCGGGGCAGGGCTAGCGCGGGTGTAAAACATAAGTAACATCTATATAATATATCATATATACTATATACAGTATCCATCACAGCATATCAAATGATCACATCACAGATAACGCAGCAGAAGAAACATATGAAACATTGGATATACTAGGACATCCGTGTTTTATTTTGAGCCTCTATAAAACACGGATTCCACGGTCGCGATGAATAGCCAAACCCACACCCCTAGACCCCTACGAGAGCGACAAGCAACCCTACCAATTCTAGAGTTAGGAGACCCGGACTCGACTCCTCGAGTTGGTCTCCCACTGGACTCTAGAACCCGGTTACTTGTGCTCTCCTCCTTGGGTTTATACTAGTGCGGAAAAGTAAATAATATACAAATTGTGACATCAACCTCAACCCGGAAGTGCTCCAATAAAAGAATATTACATACAACAAATTTTACATGAATGAAAATAAAAACTCTCATCTCACATAAAACCCCCGGCTATTCAAAACGCGACGATCCAATATAACATATCCGGCAACACATAACATCACATGACATCAACGTAAGTAAGTATGCATACACCGATTGTCGTCGATGTAAGTCTACGCTAGCGCCCCGGCAGTCTACAGACGCCAAATGCGGAACAAAAACTTTTTAACTGGCGCTATCGTATACTTTAACCCGGATCTGCCATTATTGCTAAACTAACAAACTGTAAAGAGTGTAGAAAGATTATACCGAACGATCCGAGTCCTTCGTTCTTTAACCATCATCCCACGCTCCGTTGCGGCTGCTCCGATCTCGTCGATCTTCGATATCCTCGTCGAGGTGGCACCACGTCGACGATTCTTTAAACGGGCTCCCGCCTCTGACTCGAGGCAACTCGATCGTCAAGTTTGCTAAAAGAGACGACCAAGAATGATGTAGAGAATGAGTATATGACTTTGTCTCACTTCGTCCAAGTCCGTGGACGATCCATAAATGAAGTTGCCGAGGGAATCGGGTGATGGAATGAAAAAGGCAATGAAATATCCATGCACCCCAAATACTATCATAATCTTTTCTACCCAAAATGAAACATCAAGTAAAATGAGGAGGAGAGAGAGGGCCGGCCATATATAGGGAGGGGGGTGAGTGTAGGAACCAAGTGGTGACCCTAAGATGAAGCTTATCATGAAGAAAATATCTTAACAAGAACAAAATGTATTAATGTCAAAGCATGAGTCATAATCACTTAGTCACCATTTAATAAATGCAAAGATGAGTCATGAACCTAGTCACCAACCTTGTCATCACTTCTAGAAGCTTCTAGAATGATGACTCACCTCAACTGAAGAAAAGATAAATCCGTCTTTAACCGAATGTTAAAAGACGGCTGATAGAAAACTGGAAACTGACAACTTCCAAAAGTGATCCTGAAACAACTTTCAGGATAACCCCGAAACTGTATAAATACACCCGCATTTGTATTACGACCGAATACAAATGCATCTGAGACAAAGATATTATACCTACTCAATATAATACTCGGATCCGGCTTAAATCAAAGCCGACCAGTATTATCTGCCCGAAAAATAACGCTTGCGTAAATGCACGTGCATTTTCCGAACCCTGCCATAAAACCATACGGCCTCTACAACGTTTCGCCCGAACTTGGGAAACTGTCTGTGGGGGACTCTAATGACTCGTCAGTACCCTGGCAGTGGGTTTAACCACAAACCGTCAGCGGCACTAGCAATGCATAACGGCTGCCCATGGACTGATCTCAAGGGAGGCCGATGAGCGCACTCATCCGGAAAACCCTACTGAGCCTAACAGTGACAATGTATATACAGTCTGGTCCGTTCGTCTATGAGTATCGCATATCTGCCTAGGGGGCTAGTAACGTCAGACCCCCAATAGCAGTATAAGTCGTGTCGGAGTGAAGCCCAATAACACCCTGAGATACTGCTGGAGTACCTACCAGTAAATCTCCTTCCATGGCCATGGACTTTGTATAATGGCTCTCCTAGACACATTACGACCTCGCCCCCAATACCGAGAGAGACGAATCCCCTGCCAATCCCCTCACGTGCCTCCATATGGCTCGGGACTGTACCCAAAAACTACCTGTTTGCACGACTCCTTTGAGCCGTGGTAGGGTAGAAATCAAACCACAGTGGGAACTCACACGAGACAAATGACGACCTCAGGTCGATGAACTAACCTGTACACATGTCACCAGGGAACTGCTATCTGACGGTAGATATAATACTAACTAGCAGATTCCCGGCAAGTCCTGTCCGGTGTACTCATAACCCAATGAGCACCTGTATACATCTTAGGTGATCCAACTGACACCAGTGGCTTGTGAGACCGGCCACCGCCCCTCGTCGGGGTCTCGACTGTACACACTAGTCTACTCCGGAGTATCGATGCCCTGTCTCGAAACTCCCACGACTAGGGACCAAAATCAAGGATATGCATATAAACCACCCAACTCTCACGTATATGATCGCCATCATACTGTTGGTGGTAAAGCAAGATCCTAAGGGCTCTATCAAAGTGTAACATGTAATCAGTCACCTGAACATGCACACGACTGATAAAGGCAAACCAGATAGCATACTATCATTTTGAGTAAGACTGTCCTACCGGTATAGGTCCTCCGCAATCATTGCAATCACGTACCTGTGATCCAATAATTGACTATGAGGGCACTATTTCCAACAATCTCCCACTTGCACTCAAGGCTAATTATTGCGATGTCGACTACTCACAGCCCGTGTGAAACCAAACATCCAACTCCTCTACTAATCAGTATCACAAAGCCCGTTTGTAAAACTATTGTGTTCGAGAAGTAGCCTTAGTGAGTGGATCCGCCTAGAAGTTTCTTTCTATATCTCTCTTAATCTCAAGTTCGCGGAGAAAGCCATCTCCCGAATCGAGTAATACCTGTCTTAGAATATGTCTGGATATCTGATGGGACCTAGTTCATAAATGAACTCCAAATCCAAACTTCTTAGACTGTATCGATCACTGAACCTAATCAGTATCCGGCACCATGCCACCCACAGTATCCTCTTGAACCACCTGTCCATAATACTGTCCCTCTTCGTCAGAGGGAAAAACTATAACTCTGACAATCACTCTGTCAACCATGTCACCTTTGAAGCCTGGAATGATAATCGTCTCCCGAAGGAGGCTGCCGTCATCAAATCCGTAGAACATGTACTTATGTTCTAAAATTGCTTCCTTATGTTTCTCCAGGATTGGATTAATACAAACTTATTGCAGCTAGCGCAAAAACAACATCTGGTGTGGTACTTGACATCTCATGATTTACTCAATTACCTAAGCAAGTGATCTGCCAATCATGCACATCCCTCTCCCCTTTAGTCTATACGACACCTTTAGAGAGGGTGACCTGATCAGTCGAAAATATTGTATATTTTAGCCGGCAATTTCCCTAACATTTGCATACATTTAGAAGTGTTCGGCATTCATATTCTACATATTAGCAAATCTGTCACAAAATATGAGATTTCATGTATTAGACTTTTAAACCGACACTTTATAGGAAATTAACCGCATTTCATGGCATCGCATCATTTCTGTATTTGCGCAACACTTGTCTTGAGTCTGTGCAGGAAAATACGGAAGAAAAACCAAAGAGCTGATCAACATTACACCAACTCCATACTTTCAGATCTGGTAACATTTCAGAAGGAATTATTAAATTCAGCATATAAAAAAAAAGCCCAAAAGTGAGCCCAAGACCAAACCTGAAAGCCCAAGCTCTAAATCCCCAAAGAAGACGCGGAAGCGCGGCGGGAACAGGCTTGCGCCGCGGATCCGCCGCGCTTCTGCCACGTCATCGTCTCATTTTCAGTGCAGAATTCTCACAGCGGGACCCACACCTCATTGTGATACATCAAGTTCCAGAATACACTCGAAGATACTGCCAGATCAGCAAAGAAAATTAAGGAAGGCTAATCCCAATTAAGCTCCTAATTAATCCACTTCTAGAAGCTCCTCCTAACTAATTACATCTAGAAGCTTCTCCCCTAACTAACTTTTGGAGGGAAATTTGAATTTTCTCAACAAACTTTTGGAGGGAAACTTAGAATTTGAAATCCTAGATCTAGGGTTAGTTATCTATAAATAGGAACCTAGACCTAGGGTTAAAGGCTAATCATTCTACACCATTTTCTTCCACAAGTCTCGTGACAAGGCTTGTGCGAAACCCTAACCCTAATTCCACTCTAAATCCAAGATCTTGAGTACCAAATCAAGCGAGAAGCCTTCAACCTTTTAGGAGCCGAGCCGATCTTCAATCGGGCAAGTGATCCAAGCCGATCCGCGATCCACGGAGACGAGCGAAGCCAAGTCGACGATCAAGTTCTTCCTCTTGTAGTTCTTGAGTGATTGTTAACGAAATTGTTGATATAAATAAAATGTGAAATTCTTTAATCTTGCTTTCTTTTAATTCTTGCATCATGATTAGATCTCAATTTATAATTGTTGTTCTTGTTGTGATGTTTGAGTAAAACTCCGCTCGTAAAGGAGTCGAGACGATTGTAGAATGATGATGTAACAAATCTTAATACGATTTTTAAGTCCTACGAGTTTTGTAAACCCTAGCAAGTTCAAGAATCGATGACCTAGTTTCGTTGCGATACTTTCTTGATTGTGATCGCTCGAAAGTAGGGATCTACGATCGTCTCTTGAATTTACTAGAGGCTAGCATATGAATGATATCAATGAATGAACAAGGGATAAGATGAAACCCTAGTTTCACAAGAAATCCCTAATTCTCATCGATCATCATCGATCAAGTATCAATTCATCGAAGGATAAGAATAAGTAATTCTAAGATTACATCACATCTATAGATCCGATCGATTCCTACGAGCCTCATTTCGATTCTTGAGATTTGGTTTGGAAAAATCATCAAACGATCAATTCTTGATTCTATCTTTTAATGCTTTCTTAGATCTAGTTTTTTTCTCATTCTTGAACTTCAACGATAAATCTTGAATTGTTTTGTTTTCTTTCTTTAAAGTTTCAATTCATTTAATTCAAAAGACGAACGATTACACTTTCCCTGTGGACGATCCGCACTCACATACTAACTACATCCGACACCGTAGTTGATTGCGGTCAAATAATTTTTGGTTGTGATTTCTTTACAATTTCACATACACATCGAGAATCCTTTTCAATCAAATGGCGCCGTTGCCGGGGACTATTTGATTCGACATCCGATCAAGAAATTTATTCAATCATGACCCCATCACCTGCAGGTACACCACCATGCTAGGAGTCAACTATTCTAAAAACCATTAGAATATCTGTCAAAGTACCCACATTGGGAAACTACCCAAATTCAGATCTAAAACCATAGATCTAGAAACCATAATGTCAAATATTATATCCATATCCTGTCAGGAGAAACAACTGTGTGACGACCACAGTACAACCGATCGTAGTATAGGAATTTTACATCCTACTCTGTGTATGTCATCCAAAAACCATGACATCACACCCTACTACCTTCTTAACAGATCCATCCCTTATTCTGATTGAAGTCAAACCTATGACTGTCATATCAAAATTAGATGATCTATCTCCGCTATAACTGCTCTAGTCTATAAATAGACATAAGCTTCTTGCCCACTATTCTTTCGATGCTCCCACTGACTACGACAACCCTCCTACCGGGTTGGAACAACAGTAGTGTCAAGTCTGGGTAGATAAGAACCTCCCTGTCACCGTCCTTGAGGCTACCGAAGTACCTCTCGGGTGTCTGAGGTTACCCACCAAATCTGCGGAGTGGCAATTGGAATGTCAAACCTGATTGAATATATGGGTCCTATTAAATTTTCCGTAATCGTTCGCGGTTCTGGAATCACTTCCAGTTCTACCATACTCCCACTACTGTTTTCTGAAAAAATCCATTTTTACTAAAACTGTGGCGAGTCAAGAACAATATCACTATTGATCTTACAAATGGTAGAATATCAACCCTGGTCATAGCCAGGGTCAACCCACAAACAGCCATTACAGAAACGTGCCCTGAGTTATCCAGAGTCTGGTTTTAAGCATAAGCTGGACAACTCCCCGTACCTTAATTTCTTTTAAGGTACGATCCATTCTATATCCAATACAGAAACTTTGGCACTTATTTAATTGGAACCATATTCAAATCATGCAGCTGTCTCCAGTGCATATCATCTTAATGGAAAGAGGCTAATCAGCATTACTCAACTTAGGAATCCATCCAATTATGAGTAACCTGAAAAAGAAACACGTTTCTCAAAACCATCACTATCATCTGAATACCATTCACAAGAATCTACATCTTCGATCTCTTTGAAGAATCCCGATACTTGTGATACCTGGTTCTCTACTTTATTCTTATACCCACAACTTCTCAAAACTTAGACCTTGTATTTCTACGAAACACTTGTCTAAATACTAGAGAAGTCATAAGTAAACAGAACATAGTACGATAACCTACCCCTTTGTCCTGATGGACACTGGACAACATACAATACTCTGTATAAGTCCGCTGAGTTAACAACTCAAAACCTGTGCGTCGTAGGTTGAAAACTGTACCCTGGCGATTTCCTCAAATATCACCAATTATAACGAATTCCGATATAATGAGGATGATCACCTAATTCCCAATATCTTACTCCCACTCATCATCTGTAAAACCATACAGATATGAGAATGAAACCTGGTAAATACATACCCTTGGAGTAAGTGTCTAATCGGGAAAACAGTTTTTCTTTAACAATGCACTGAAACATGAAAATGTTTCGTAGGGGTATCCTGGTATTCATAGCAATGCCTCTTCCATAATCCAATTCATGACTTCAACCGTATATCTCTTTGCCATCTCTTCAAATCCCCTTTATTTGTCTTTAGTCGTTACCTTCTGTACACCATCGTCAGGCTAAATGGTTTTCTTCCTTCCCTACCGTTCGGCACCAGCCTATGGTTTGGAAGAAGACTATCCAGTAAGCATAATAGGTGTACCCTCCTAAACCAAGGAGTACTCGCAACTGAGAGAAGGTGATGATAAAAGACAACTGAATAATACCTTATTCTTTTAAAGGTGAAATAGGAGTGGCGCTGAAGTACGCGGTTTTGGTCGTGAACGATATCAGTCGCAATTTACTTTGCCCTCTTTCTAATCCCTTTATTTTGTCTTTACATATTACCTTCTGCACACCCTACTTAGGCTAATTGGTTTTCTTCATTCCCTACCTTTCGGCACCAGCCTATGGTTTAGAATAAGACTATCCAATAAGTGTAATAGGTGTACTCTCCTAAACCAAGGAGCTCTCGCAACCTGAAAGAAGGTGATAATAAAAGACAACTGAATAAACCAATTCTATTTCTCCTGAACCTGGATCCATCCTCGAAGAAGTCCCTTCGAGTTCGTATATAACCATACGATGGATCTATCCAATGGTAGTGGATATCCGTAGTTATACGAGTGTTCTAAGAAATTCAAAGGGTAAAAGAAGGAGTGGCAATGACTTATGCAACTCAGACAATCCAAAATCCAGTATTTTAAGAAGGTTCGGTCAACCTGGTCACTGAGTCATAGTCTAGGGTCGGTCAAAGGTCGCTGCCAAAGAGAGAGAGAAAAGAAACACTCTGCGTGCACTCTAACCTAGATCAGAATCGTCATCACTTTATCTAATCCGGAAACCTCCCACTGTCCTGTCAAATTCTCCTCCAAACCTAAAGAAGAATCAATCGGGATCACCCGAAGAGTAAACCAACTCATCAGTAGGAATCGGGATCCAACTCTCATCGCATGATAACGTGATGGAATGCATCCACGTTACTCATACTCCAGATGGTATGCGCATATTTGGCAAGTTTCAGTTTCTTTAGAAACTCCCGATATGATTTTTTCCCCATGCTCTTATAACCTTGGCGTTGGTCAAAATGTCATAAGTCACATGCCAAGTTCTACCCGTCACTATCTTGTCAATTTGAACCCACCCGCACATGCCCTTGACGTTGGCCAAAATGGCAGAACGACTGTCCCAAACTAACTCATCTATCTATGCAACAATTGAATACCCAGCAGCTACCAAACACTATGCCTTGGCGTTGGTCAAAATACATAGCTTGAATACTACTGAATACCCAAAAGAAGTGACGGAGGGCTACGGCTGGTTTTTGGCGAAAAACCTTTAACGTAGTGAACTTGATATCGCTGAAGGAACCTGATAGCTTTTTAAAATATAGTGGCGAAAACCTTTTGCTAAAGAGGTCACTCCCGGTAAAGGGATCTCGGCTCTTTCCTCGTGGAATGAGGTGCAGGATATTCCACTGAATACCGCTATGCAAAGCAACTTGTAATCGACTATAGTGAAGTTATTACTCTGACGCAAACTTCTGCCCAAGGGGTCAGTCCCGGTGAAGGGATATCGGCCCTTGCCCCGTCGAATGAGGTGCAGGATATTCCACTGAATACCGCTATGCATAACAAAAGAAAACGTCTTTGCAATAACACCTTTTAAATTTGTTCCAACAACTGTATACAGGTTTGTTTTACTTTGCGTTGATCAGAATCAACGCAGTCCCATCAATCAATCACACCAGAAAAGAACGAAAATAAAATGTACGTATATGCCATCCGCATTCGTCACTGTGTCCCGTCATCACCCGTTAGGTTACTTAACTAACGACAGAGCGGGGACTGGACTAGTGCGGGTGTAAAACATATACAACATCTAATAGTATATAAACCAATATACATAATCGCTCCAGGCGTGATAATATGCAACATTACAGAAAAGTAATAAGCATCACAGAACAATACAGATAATCTGGGATCCCCGGGTTTCACAGAGCCGCTGCTGAAACCCGACGTTCCCCTGTCGTGTGGATAGCCTGTGCAATGAAACCTAGACCCCTACGGGTGTGGCAAGTTATCCGCCAAAACCTGAAGCGAGGCAGCCCCCTACAGCATAGTGAATGGACCACCCTGCACTTTACGGAATCCGGTAGTCTTGGGCACCCTTCCTTGGGTCAACCTGTACCCCCTACGAGTGCGGCGAATAGTCTGCCAATTCTAGAGTGGGGCCCCTCTGACTCTCAAAGCCATGAGATGCGGACCCGTTGCTCCTCCAGAACCCGGCTATCCGTGCACTCCGTCGTGGGGCAAAACCTAGTACAGTAATGAAAAATAGTACAATAGGTACATCGACCGCAACCTGGTCGTGCCCCAAAAGAATATTATACAACAGGCAGTGACGGCAGTCCACAAGTTGGATGCTCGCCCCGCAATATCAAATGTACAAATAAACACAAACTGTACTACCATTGCACACTGCTATCCACCACGACAAATCCGCAACATCACAGCACAAAACAGAACATCAACGCGAATGTCACGTTCGCAAACCCGTCTAAAAGAACTATAGCAATCAAACGCGGTTTACCGATCAAATGACATTCCCGGTCGGAGATATAATGTAAGCACTGTAAACTAACGTGTTTAAATTTCAATCGACCAAATATCAAAAAATGGGCCCCACGACTTACTGGTGAACAGTAACAAAACCTGGGCCAAAATGATATATACCATAAACCACAAAATCCAGAGAAGAACATACTGTTCAAATTTGGGAGCACGAGCTCACCACGTGGCCGCGGATGCGCGGCCAAACCATGGGTTTGGCCGCGTTTCCGCGGCTGTTTGGTTGAGGCACGTACCCAAATTCGGTCGTAGTTCTTAGAAACTCCTGCACAGATTTTTAAGATATGTAGAATTAATTTTAGAGACCATTTAAAATCAACAGAAACTGTCGAGCTAGGATTTTGCAATTTTCGATTTCCGGTTCGATCGATGTTTTAAACGCATTAGCACAAGTTAGTATAGCAAAATGGTGAGGCTCTGATACCACTGTAAGTCTACGCTAGCGCCCCGGCAGTCTACAGACGCCAAATGCGGAAGAAAAACTTTTTAACTGGCGCTATCGTATACTTTAACCCGGATCTGCCATTATTGCTAAACTAACAAACTGTAAAGAGTGTAGAAAGGTTATACCGAACGATCCGAGTCCTTCGTTCTTTAACCATCATCCCACGCTCCGTTGCGGCTGCTCCGATCTCGTCGATCTTCGATATCCTCGTCGAGGTGGCACCACGTCGACGATTCTTTAAACGAGCTCCCGCCTTTGACTCGAGGCAACTCGATCGTCAAGTTTGCTAAAAGAGACGACCAAGAATGATGTAGAGAATGAGTAGATGACTTTGTCTCACTTCGTCCAAGTCCGTGGACGATCCGTAAATGATGTTGCCGAGGGAATCGGGTGATGGAATGAAAAGGCAATGAAATATCCATGCACCCCAAATACTATCATAACCTTTTCTACCCAAAATGAAACATCAAGTAAAGTGAGGAGGAGAGAGAGGGCCGGCCATATATAGGGAGGGGGGTGAGTGTAGGAACCAAGTGGTGACCCTAAGATGAAGCTTATCATGAAGAAAATATCTTAACAAGAACAAAATGTATTAATGTCAAGGCATGAGTCATAATCACTTAGTCACCATTTAATAAATGCAAAGATGAGTCATGAACCTATTCACCATCCTTGTCATCACTTCTATAAGCTTCTAGAATGATGACTCACCTCAACTAAAGAAAAGATAAATCCGTCTTTAACCGAATGTTAAAAGACGGCTGATAGAAAACTGGAAACTGGCAACTTCCAAAAGTGATCCTGAAACAACTTTCAGGATAACCCCGAAACTGTATAAATACACCCGCATTTGTATTACGTCCGAATACAAATGCATCTGAGACAAAGATATTATACCTACTCAATATAATACTCGGATCCGGCTTAAACCAAAGCCGACCAGTATTATCTGCCCGAAAAATAACACGTGCGTAAATGCACGTGCATTTTCCAAACCCTGCCATAAAACCATACGGCCTCTACAACGTTTCGCCCGAACTTGGGAAACTGTCTGTGGGGGACTCTAATGACTCGTCAGTACCCTGGCAGTGCGTTTAACCACAAACCGTCAGCGGCACTAGCAATGCATAACGGCTGCCCATGGACTGACCTCAAGGGAGGCCGATGAGCGCACTCATCCGGAAAACCCTACTGAGCCTAACAGTGACAATGTATATACAGTCCGGTCCGTTCGTCTATGAGTATCGCATATCTTCCTAAGGGGCTAGTAACGTCAGACCCCCAATAGCAGTATAAGTCGTGTCGGAGTGAAGCCCAATAACACCCTGAGATACTACTGGAGTACCTACCAGTAAATCTCCTGCCATGGCCATGGACTTTGTGTAATGGCTCTCCTAGACACAGTACGACCTCGCCCCCAATACCGGGAGAGACGAATCCCCTGCCGATCCGCTCACGTGCCTCCATATGGCTCGGGACTGTACCCAAAAACTACCTGTTTGCACGACTCCTTTGAGCCGTGGTAGGGTAGAAATCAAACCACAGTGGGAACTCACACGAGACAAATGACGACCTCAGGTCGATGAACTAACCTGTACACATGTCACCAGGGAACTGCTATCTGACGGTAGATATAATACTAACTAGCAGATTCCCGGCGAGTCCTGTCCGGTGTACTCATAACCCAATGAGCACCTGTATACATCTTAGGTGATCCAACTGACACCAGTGGCTTGTGAGACCGGCCACCGCCCCTCGTCGGGGTCTCGACTGTACACACTAGTCTACTCCGGAGTATCGATGCCCTGTCTCGAAACTTCCACGACTAGGGACCAAAATCAAGGATATGCATATAAACCATCCAACTCTCACGTATATGATCGCCATCATACTGTTGGTGGTAAAGCAAGATCCTAAGGGCTCTATCAAAGTGTAACATGTAATCAGTCACCTGAACATGTACACGACTGATAAAGGCAAACCAGATAGCATAATATCATTTTGAGTAAGACTGTCCTACCGGTATAGGTCCTCCGCAATCATTGCAATCACGTACCTGTGATCCAATAATTGACTATGAGGACCCGGTTACTTGTGCTCTCCTCCTTGGGTTTATCCTAGTGCGGAAAAGTAAATAATATACAAATGGTGACATCAACCTCAACCCGGAAGTGCCCCAATAAAAGAATATTACATACAACAAATTTTACATGAATGAAAATGAAAACTCTCATCTCACATAAAACCCCCGGCTATTCAAAACGCGACGATCCAATATAACATATCCGGCAACACATAACATCACATGACATCAACGTAAGTAAGTATGCATACACCGATTGTCGTCGACGTATAGCAACGAAAACCGGCGATACAACTACATACTGCACTTACGGTCGCAGAAAAAAAGTGTGAAACTATAACAGTTGGAATCCGCAACCTCCTTAGACATCCCATGCCTAACAATTATAAACCCCGCAATTTAGTCTCTATATCGAAAACACTTTTCAATATCTAGTCGGGCAATTCAACAGGATTCCCCATATACCGATCGAAAGCTCGTCACAAACTTTAGTAGACGGCCGCACCCCCGGAAGCCGTCGACGAAGTGCACTAAGGCGGAACACCGCTGCCGCGAGCACCCGAATGGATGCTTTTGGCTACGGGGATCTCCTACAGTCACTTAGTCGAGGCTATGGGGTGTGGCTATCTATTAAGATTACCCGGTGAGTATCCGCATACGCTACGTGATTACAACGGACTTTTGATCGCATCAAAATCCCGTGGCAACCGATCAATTGAGACTAAACTGCTACGTTTATAACAACCAAATTAGTTATCTCATAACTACTTGTGGATTCCAAATATTGTATCACATTCTAGATAAATAGACAATGTTAAACTTTCCGATCGAATGATCAAACACCCAAGTTTTCCTAAATGGTTCTCAACACTTGAGGGGAGTTTAAAAACATTCATCATATGCCACAGTACCAACGGTCCAGCCGTAGAAGGGTCAAGCCAACACCTCACATATGGCACGCCGTACTGCCCCAAACCCTAACGTTCAACGGGCAGTTCAAGACGGTCACATTATCGAGTTAAGGTTTGTTGTCTTCTAGAGGGTCCATCGCGTAACTTGCATGATCTAGAACGTTCTTAAACAATGGAAAAATCCAACACTTGGAAATTTTCCAGGTCGGGAAAAAGTGTGTTATTGATATCCGTTCGAACTTTTTAACAGTTTCTAAATATCCGGAAAATCCAACGAAATTAAATTTTTCGATCGAATCATCGAATACAAAATAAACCCCAGAACATTCAACACTTCAGTCAGGAAAAAAAATACCCATAAAATAGCACTAACAGAATTAAACATTACTGCATAAAATTAAAAGCCCACTGCTACAGTACGACCGCGGATCCGCGGCCCAAGAGAGGTATGGTCGCGGTTCCGCGGCGGTCCGTACGCCTTAGATGCTCGTTTTGCAGAGTAATGCTTAAAATTATCTGCTGAATTTTTCACGTATTTTTAATATAGAAAAATCTCAGATTTTAAAAAATGTACAGAGAGGGTGTCTACTTCGTCATATCGAGGTTTGATCGGAGTTTTAACATCGTAAACACATCGCTAATGCTCTAGCTAGGCTCTGATACCACTGTAGGGTTACTAGGCACACCTATAAGGTTCTACAAGGCATCAACCATACTGGATTAAAATTTTAGCCGTGCCGATTAACTCTAAACAAGGTCGTTGCTAGAAAATTAGGGTTTCAAAAACTAGTAAACTACATTTACTACTAAGTGAATACGAAATACAACCTTTGTAGATCGGTCCTTCACTACATATGCTCCTTGATGTAGTCCCTTCGCTGCGATCATGCTGTTAGTTATATGTATGCCCTAGAGGCCATTACTGTACATTGGATGTATATTGTAGTGGATGATGGGACATATATAGGTAGGACTTTCTTGCTTGACATGATAGTACGCTATCTAGTTGCTCTTTATCTTAACATGTATACTTTCTGTCTCTCTGATTACATGTTGATAAAGCCCTTAGGATGTGTACTCGACTTCCAGGACTATGATGAAGATCATACTAGTGGGGCCTGGGTAGTCAATGAGTACATCCTTCATTGTTCCTAGTCGTGGGAATATCGAGATGGGGTATCGATATTCCAGAGTAGACTAGCGTATATCTTCTCGACCCATGTGATGGGCGATGGATGATCCCATATCCATTGGTGTTTGACATCGGAGATGGTATGCGGGTGTTCAGTGGAGACTGGGTACACTGAACGGACTCGCTGAGAACTCCTAGATGGTATTATACCTCACGTCAGATGGCAGTTCTCTGGTGACACTGATACAGCTTACTCTGTTGACCCGAGATCGTCATAGAGTCTTGTGTATGTCCCACTGTTCTTTGATTTCCACCCTACCACGGCTCTACTGAGTCGTGCAAACAGGTGGTTTTTGGGTACAGTCCCAATTCACATGGAGGCAATGAGTGATAGGAGGGGATTCGTCTCTCCCGGTATTGGGGGTTGATGTTGCGCTGTGCTCGACTGGCCATAACAGGAAATCCCTGGCCAGGGTTGCGGTGATATACTGGTAAGAGTTATCAGTAGTTTCACGATAGTTATGGACCCTACGTCGGCATGACTTATCAAGCTATTGGGGTCTGACGTTTACCACCCCTAGGCGAGATATGCGACATATCAGACGAACAGACCGGACTGTACGGTAAGTGTTACTGGTTGGATTCACAGGAGTGTGAGCGGGCTTGCTCGTCGATCTTCTGATCGCTCAATACCCGGGTGGCCGTTACGTTTAGCAGACCGCTTGCGGCTTGTGGGTGCTTGATATGATCATCATCTGCTGCCGGCGTATTGACGAGTCTTTAGAGTCCTACACAGAGGTTTCCTGGCTCAAGCGAAACGAAATAGGAGCGCATATGAGATATGTGCAGGAACGAGAATAATGCGTTTATGTGATATCGTATTCCATTCTCGCGATGAATGTATCGAATGGTTATATGCGATACAACCTAGTTATCGAATCAAGGATTGATTCGATAAGCCGATACATTGGATACTGGTCGGTTATATACGATATGACCGGATCGTTAAATCAAGTGTTGATTTAATGATTTAATATATAATTATATATTTGATATATTACTTTACATTAACTAGTATTGGTTCACTTTAAGTAGATTTTCTCACTTGATTTGTGCAAGTTGTATATGTGATATACTTTTGTGCACTTGATTGTATCATATTTGATGATACATGCTTATTTGGTTAAGTGTAAAGAATTAAACCATGGTTAAGTTGTTGATTAGGGTTTTACTTATTCATTTATCTTATTTATTTATTCATTTTGAATAAATTGAAAGATAAATGAATGGTGGCTTCATTTGTTTTTAGTTGAAGCTTCATGAAGCTTTGACTAAATGACCTTTTTGTTCTCATCCTTAACCCTAACCATTCAACCTAACCTTAGTCAATTCTCTACACTTAACTAAGGTTAAGATTATGATAAGTATTCATTTTATTATCTATTTTTAAATAACTTATCATATCATCTTCTTCTTCATCTTCTTCTTCCATGAAGAAAAGCTTGCTACATCAATGGCAAGTGATGAAAACAAGTGAGAAATCCAATTCTAAAGTGAACCCACTTCCTATTTCTTCATCCTCTACCTCTTGCCAAGTAGTATAGGGTGTTTTCTTCACAAATTTCATGACTTGGTGAAGTCGGAGTTTGATCTTGTGATGCCTCGACGTAGATCATCTTCGGCATCGAAGCCGACGATCAAGCCCGCCCATTTCTTCGATGAAGCCGATGCTAGAGTTCGGGATCTGACTTGGACAGCGGAGGTTTTATTTATATGTATGCCCTAGAGGCCATTACTGTACATTGGATGTATATTGTAGTGGATGCTGGGACATATATAGGGAGGACTTTCTTGCTCGACATGATAGTATACTATCTGGTTACTCTTTACCTTAACGTGTGCACTGATTGTCTCTCTGTTACATGTTGGTAAAGCCCTTAGGATGTGTACTTGACTACCTGGACTATGATGCGGATCATACTAGTGGGGACATGGTAGTCCATAAGTATATCCTTCAAAGTCCCTAGTCGTGGGTGTATCGAGACGGGGCATCGATATACCAGAGTAGACTAGCGTATACCTTCTCGACCCATACAGATGGGCGATGGATGATCCCATACCCATTGGTGTTTGACATCAGAGATGATATACGGGTGCTCAGTAGAGACGGGTACACTGGATGGACTCGCCGAGAACTCCCTGATGGTATTATACCTCACGTCAGATGGCAGTTCTCTGGTGACACTGGTACAGAGTAGTCTGTTGACCCGAGATCGTCATAGAGACTTGTGTGGTTCACACTGTGCTTTGATTTCCATCTTACCACGTCCAAGAGGGCGTGCAAAACGGTGGTTTTTGGGTACAGTCCTGAGTCACATGGAGGCAATGAGCGATAGGAGGGGATTCGTCTCTCCCGGTATAGGGAGTTGATGTTGCGCTGTGTTCGATTGGCTATAACAGGAAATCCCTGGCCAGGGTTGCTGAGATTTACTGGTAAGTGTTACCAGTAGTTTCTCGAATTGTTATAGACCTCATATCGACACGACTTATCGAGCTATTGGGGTCTGACGTTTACCACCCCTGGGCGAGATATGCGACATATCAGACGATCAGACCGGACTGTACGGTAGTGTTACTGGTTGGATTCACAGGAGTATGAGCGGGCTTGCTCGTCGATCTTTTGATCGCTCAATACCCGGGTGGCCGTTACGTTTAGCAGACTGCTTGCGGCTTGTGGGTGTTTGATATGATCATCACCTGCTGCCGGCGTATTGACGAGTCTTTAGAGTCCTACACAGAGGTTTCCTGACTCAAGCGAAACAAAATAGGAGCGCATATGAGCTATGTGCGGGACCGAGAATAATACGAGTATGTGATACTGTATTCGATTCTCGCGATGTGATATTGATCGGCTATATGCGATATAGCCGGGTTATCGGATCAAGTGTTGATTCGATAAGATGTTACTAATGATACCGGTCGGTTATGTGCATCATGACCGGATCGTTAAATCAAGTGTTGATTTAATGATTTAATGCGCAATTATATATTTGATATATTACTTTTCATTAACTAGTATCGGTTCACTTTAAATGGATTTTCTCGCTCGGTTGTGCGCATTGCATATGCGATATGATTTTGTGCACTTGTTTGTATCATATTTGATGATACATGCAAATTAGGGTTTGTGTAAAGAATTAAACCTTGGTTAAAGAAATGGTTAGGGTTTTTATTTGATTATTCATTTATTCATTTGTTTTTTATTTTTGGAAAATAAATTGCATAAAATAGAATGGTGGCTTTCTTTTGTTTTCTTTCATGAAGCTTCATGAACTTTTGACTTAGTCACCATTTTGTCTCATGCTTAACCCTAACCAATTCAATTAACTCAAGTTAATTCTCTACACCTAACCATGGTGAGAATTATGATAAGAATGGATTTTTATTTATTCTTTAATGCTTATCATAAAACTTATCATATTCTACTTCATCTTCTTCTTCACTTCAACACAAGAAGATAACCTTGTTCATCAATGGTGATTGATGAATATGAGTAAGAAATCCAATTCTAAAGTCTACCCACTTCCTATTTCTTCATCCTCTACCTCTTGCCAAGTAGTAGAGTGTATTTTCTTCACAAGTTTCTTGACTTGGTGAAGTCGGAGCTTGATTTAGCTATGCCTCGACGTAGATCATCTTCGGCATGGACATCGATGACCTAGCCCGTCCATTCTCCGATGAAGCCGACGCTAGAGCCCGGAATTTATTTTGGACAGCGAGAGGACTTCATTGTGGAGCTATGGAGGTGGAGCACCGGATCTACGAAGGTTGTATTTCCGTATTCCCTTAGTTAAGTGTTAACTAGTTTACATTTTCGCCTAGAAATCTAGCCGACGATCCGTAGTCGGGTCTCTCGGCACCCATAAATTTTTATATTGGCATGTTCGATACCTTGTGAGACCACTATAGGGTGCCTAGGAACCTTTCGCTGGTATCAGAGCCTAGCTAGAGCCTTAGGCGAAGTCTAGACGGAGTTTGAAGTCCGAACGAACCCGAAAACCCATTTCAAAATTGCTCTCTGTCCTTTTTCCAAAAACTGGGATTTTTCCAAATTAAAAATTGCTAAAAAATTCAGCAGGAAAAAATAAGAATTACGATGCAAAATTTTTTTGATGAACAGTATTTATTGCGGCGGTTCCGCGGCAGAAGCCTAGCTTCTGCGGCGGTTCCGCGGCTATCTGGTGACGTCAGCCCTCATTGTTTGCACAGTAATTCCTGATAAATTATGCTGAGTTTTCTGGGAATTTTTAAAATTTATTCAAGAGTTGAATTTTGTGGAGTTGTTTTGGGGATTCGGTGTTTCGATCGGAGTATCAAATTTTGTCTGTGTGGCTTTCCGGATAATTTTTAGAATATGTTAAAAAGTTCGACCGGATATAAATACCCAATTTTTCCCCTGTCGGGAAATTTCCAAGTGTTGGATTTTTCCGTAGTTTAACTACGTCCTAAGTAGTGCAAGTAACTCGATGGACCCTCTAGAAGATAACAAACCTTAACTCGATTATGTGACCGTCTTGAACTGCCCTTTGAACCTTCGGGTTTGGGGCAGTACGGCGTGCCACATGTGAGGCGTTGGCTTGACCCTTCTACGGCTGGACCGTTGGTACTGAGGCACGAACTGAATGTTTTTAGACTTGTTTCATGTGTTGATCTGTATCGGGAAAACTTGGGTTCTCGATTGTTCGATCGGAAAGTTTGACATTTTCTATTTATCCGGAATGGGATACAACAATTGGAATTCACAATAAGTTATGAGATAACTGAATGAATGTTATAAACATAGCACTTTAGTCTCACTTGATCGGTTGCCACGGAATTTTGATGCGATCAAAACTCCGTCGCAATCACGTAGCGTACGCGGATACTCGCCTGGTAAACTTAATAGACAGCCTCACCCCATAGCCCCGACCAAGTGACTGTAGGAGAACCCCGTCGCCAAAAGCATCCGTTCGGGTGCTCGCGGTAGCGGTGTTCCGCCTTGGTGCACTTCGTCGACGGTATCGGGGGTGCGGCCGTCTACTAAAGTTTGCGACGAGCATTCGATTAGGATGTCGGGAATCTTGTTGAATTGCCCGACTTGATATTGAAAAGTGTTTTCGATTAAGAGACTAAAATGCGGGGTTTATAAATGTTAGGCATGCGATGTCTAAGTAACTCATTTGGTCAGGCATGCGATGCCTGAGGTGGTTGCGGATTCCGACTGTTGTAGTTTTACACATTCTTTTCTGTGACCGTAAGTGTAATATGTGATATCGCCGGTTTCATTGCTATATGTCAACGACAATTGGGATGCGCATATTTACTTACGTTGATGACATGTGATGCTATGTGTTGCTGGATATGTTATATTGGATCGTCGTGTTTGAATAGCCGGGTTTTTTTATGTGAGATGAGTGTTTTTCATTTTCATTCATGTAAAAAACTTGTATGTAATATTCTTTTATTGGGGCGCTTCCAGGTTGCGGAAGATGTCACCCTTTGTATATTATTTACTTTTCCGCACTAGGATAGACCCAAGGAGGGGAGCACAAGTAACCGGGTTCTGGAGTCCAGTGGGAGACCAACTCGAGGAGTCGAGTCCGGGTCTCCTAACTCTAGAATTGGTAGGGTTGCTTGCCGCTCTCGTAGGGGTCTAGGGGTGTGGGTTTGGCTATTCATCGCGACCGTGGAATCCGTGTTTTATACTGCCTCGTATTGGAAACACGGACGTCCTAGTATATCCAATATTTCATATGATTCTTCTGCTGCGATATCTGTGATGTGATCATGTGATGTTCTGTGATAGATACAGTATATAGTATATATGATATATTATATAGGCGTTACTTATGTTTTACACCCGCGCTAGCCCTGCCCCGCTCTGCCGTTAGATACCTAACCTAACGGTGCACGAGGGGACATCGAGGCGAATGCGGATGGCATAAGTGTACGTCGTATTTATCTGTGATGTTTAGGTACTTAAATGATGGGACTTCATTAATATGATTAATGAAATAAAAGAAACCTAAGATGTTGTAGAATCGAATTTCAAAATAAAACAGGTAGCTACAGTTCTTTCTTTGCACAGAGGTATATGTGATATATCCTGCACCTTATTCGATAGGGAAAGGACCGAGATCCCTTCACCGGGAGTGACTCCTTTAGCAATAACCGGCAGATGCTACACCCTCGGTTTGTCTTTTGATTGCTTTTAAGTGTTTTTGCTTTGCACAGTGATATATATGATATATCCCGCACCTCATTCGACGAGGAAAGGACCGACGATCCCTTCACCGGGAGTGACTCCTTTAGCAAAACTAGAAAAGCCTCAAAAGCACTCCATTTCAAAATTCATTCGATCCTACAACGATATCAAGTTCATTACGCAATAGGTTTTCAGAAAAACCTGTCGTAGCCCTCCGTCATTTCAGATAAGTTGTATATAGTATTCGTGCTGCATTTGTTGGCTTTCGTCAAGGTGCAGTGTGCGGTAGCTATATGCTGCTATCTGCTAGCATACGATGCGATTGGATTAGGGCAGTCGTGCGGCTTTGTTGGCTTTCGTCAAGGGTCGTGCGGGTGGGTTTAATTCGATCAAGAAATGTATGGGTTGAACTTGACTAGCGGGCTATGGTTTGTTGGCTTTCGTCAAGGTCATAGCACGTTAGGGGCAAAATATTATCGGGAATTTCAAGTGTTAAAATTTGCAATGAGATTGCATACCTTCTATGAGATAGTTGGATCCCGATACCCGCTGCTAGTAATTGTTAGTCCTGGGAGAGTTTTATACATTACAATTAGCCGATCAAGTAGGTGTCTAGAAAGGTGTCAACGGGGTTACGCCTCTGGGAAAACGAGGTTTACATTAATTAGGTTCGTGCGAAAGCACGGGGGACCTCCCTCAAAGTACCGACACTGGCCTGGCTGAAAGATTGGCGAACTTGTAGTGTGTAATTAATCCTGGCTAGTCCTTCCTTTTAGGGTTTGAAGGAAGATTTGATAAAAAGCAGTGGGAACCATCCTGATTAGATAAAATAATAACCAATCTATTCTTGCAAGAGCGCACGCTGAGTGTTTTCTTCTCTCTCTCTCCTGGTAGCGACCATATCACGCCTTAATCAAGATAATAAAACGGATTATTGACCGAACCCGCTTGTTATACTGAGCTGGGGAACGTTGGTCCCGCTCCAACTTATAATTGTTATAAGACAGAGCAGGAAATTGGGGATTACCAGAATTCCCGTGCCGCCCAAACGAAGAGAGTGCATGCTGATGCATCATCTTCGGGTGTGTTCATTATATAGAACTATTTCTCAGTATCCTCCGCATCCTTGTTATATGATACCGGATCAGGATCCAGATATGTAATCTGTTACATAGGGCTACAAAAGGGTAGAAAAACTGAGAACGGGTGATAAGTTTCATGAGGCAGAAAACGGGGCAAGAGTTGCAGCCAAGTCTGTCGGTCACTGTCACCCTGTATTACCAATACATTGTTTCTGAACGAATGTTATTAGATACCGAACCTGATATACCAAATCATATCACTCTCTTTGTTAGAAAAGAAAGGATATAATTTTGTATTGATGGATAATGTTTTGAACATTTTCTATATTAAAAGTTGATCGGTTCAGGCACGTTGTCTAAAAGCATTAATGTTCTAAATCAAACTACAGTTCTTAGTATACAGAACACACACAAGAGGAAGAGTTCAGAAATGAACGAATTCTTCTTGAGCCATTGTAGACTGGGTCAGATCAATGTGACCCGACTAGCTAGAGTTACATAAAGATGCATATTTAAATTAGTTTGAATTTACATCTTGTGAAACTCGCCAGTCATGTCACAAAGATAAGATGACCATAGCTCCGTTTACTGGAAACAGAGAAAGAGTTAATAAACTCTTGGGATGATACATGTTGATGTATGTAGGTCCCCTGTCTACACATGCCAAGACTGGTTCTTTATACTTCATTACGTTCTCTGATGATCTCTTTAGATTCAGACATATGTTCCTGTTGAAACACAAGTCCGAACCTTTTGAGATATTCACAGAATATAAGTTAGAAGTAGAGAACCAAAATACGGGTATAAGTATTATGTCCTTTGATGTGATCAAGGAGGAGAATACTTGAGCACGGAAATACTGGACTATTCTAAAGGAGAATGAGATTCTCTCTCAGCATTACTCCTCTGTATACACCATAGCACGATGGTATATCGGGGTGGAGCAATCACACCCTATATGATAAGGTGTGCTCTATGATGAGTACTACTGAGTTACCTTTTTCCTTTTGGGGGTTATGCACTTGAGAAGCTGCATACCTATTGAATAGGGTTCCAATCAAATCTGTTGCCTACCGCTTCATATGTGATATGGAAAGGGAAGAGCCCATGTCTTAAGCTAGTTAAGATTTGGGGTTGTCCGGCCTATGTCTAAAAGCATAATCCGGACAAGCTCGAGGCAACGTCTGTTATGTACAACTGGAAATGTTCCAGCTATACAAACTGCAGCTGATGATTTGACAGAACCAAAGGATTCAGTAGATTCCAATGAACCTCAGCCTCTCCGCCGATCTAGTAGGGTTCCTTACCCACCAGAGAGATACCTCGGTTTCTCAATGACAGTGGGAGCAAGGATTGCATCATGAGATGATGACCCAACTAGCTTCGAGCTGGCCATCAGGAGTAAGACTCTGTAAGAATGACTGGATGCTTATCGATCTGAGATGGAATCCTTATACACCAACAAAGTATGGACTTTGGTTGCTATATCTGAAGGGTTAAATCCCCATCAGGAGCAGGTATATCTTGAGAAGATTACTTGGTGTACATGGAAAAGTTGAGACTTTCAAAGCTAAACTTGTTAAAGGTTTTCGTCATCGACCAGGCTTGGATGAAGATGAAACCTTTTCCCGTACCTATGCTTATGTCCATCCAGATCCTACTTGCCACGGTTACATACCATAACTATGATATCTGGCGGTTGGGTGCCATGACTGCTTTTCTAAATGATGTTTTAGAATAGTGCGTCTATAAGTACACAGCCAGAGGGCTTCGTAGACAGTGGGAGCAGCGGAAACGTGTGCAAGATGCTTTATAGGATAAAGCAGGCATCGCGGAGTTGGAACATCTGTTTTGATGAGTTAGTCAAAGAGTTTGACATCATCAAAATGGTAGATGAACCTTGTATAAACAAAAAGGTAGTAGGGAGTATGGTGGTGATCCTCGTAGAGTACGTGGATGACATACTCTTGATAAGAAAGGAGTTTTTTATGCTACGCTCGATCAATCTCCGTTTATCACAAAGATTCTCCGTGTGGGATCAAAATGATACCTCCTAAATCCTGAGTTTTAGATCTATGAGATAGATTTAATTGGATGTTAGGATTCTCACTAGTTGTAGTGAGATGATATCAATAGATCCTGGGGAGAATCGCTGGAAGGGTTCCAGGGTGATAAAGACGACTGAATGTCAGTCGCAGGCATTGTCTTTACCCTCAGTAAAGGGACGGTATGTTGGAAGAGTTCCAAGCTACATACCGTGGCATACTAGACGATAAAGGCTGGATACATCGCTACTTAAGATGCTACCAAAGAGGCTGTTTGGATGTATATTGGTTCATGAGATGAACCATGTTCCTCCCATTGTGTGACAATGAAGTTGTGGCTTATGCCAAGGAACGCAGGTCCCATCAGTGATCCAGACATATTCTAAGGCAGTATCACTTGATCATGGAGATGGTTGATCTCTAAGGGATCGAGATTAGGAGAGTAGACTCAGAGGACAACACGGCGGATCCACTCACGAAGGCCTATTCCCAGAGAGAGACTTTTATGGGATGGTTGAGTATGAGATACTACAACCACTGCTACAGATGGCCCTAGTGCAAGTGGGAGATTGTTAGTTATATGTATGCCCTAGAGGCCATTACTGTACATTGGATGTATATTGTAGTGGATGCTGGGACATATATAGGGAGGACTTTCTTGCTCGACATGATAGTATGCTATCTGGTTACTCTTTACCTTAACGTGTGCACTGATTGTCTTTCTGTTACATGTTGGTAAAGCCCTTAGGATGTGTACTTGACTACCTGGACTATGATGCGGATCATACTAGTGGGGACATGGTAGTCCATAAGTACATCCTTCAAAGTCCCTAGTCGTGGGTGTATCGAGACGGGGCATCGATATACCAGAGTAGACTAGCGTATACCTTCTCGACCCATACAGATGGGCGAGGGATGATCCCATATCTATTGGTGTTTGACATCAGAGATGATATACGGGTACTCATTAGAGACTGGGTACACTGGACGGACTCGCCGAGAACTCCCAGATGGTATTATACCTCACGTCAGATGGCAGTTCTCTGGTGACACTGGTACAGAGTAGTCTGTTGACCCGAGATCGTCATAGAGTCTTGTGTGGTTCCCACTGTGCTTTGATTTCCATCTTACCACATCCAAGAGGGCGTGCAAAACGGTGGTTTTTGGGTACAGTCCCGAGTCACATGGAGGCAATGAGCGATAGGAGGGGATTCGTCTCTCCCGGTATAGGGAGTTGATGTTGCGCTGTGTTCGATTGGCTATAGCAGGAAATCCCTGGCCAGGGTTGCTGAGATTTACTGGTAAGTGTTACCAGTAGTTTCTCGAATTGTTATAGACCTCATATCGACACGACTTATCGAGTTATTGGGGTCTGACGTTTACCACCCCTAGGCGAAATATGCGACATATCAGACGATCAGACCGGACTGTACGGTAGTGTTGCTGGCTGGATTAACAGGAGTATGAGCGGGCTTGCTCGTCGATCTTCTGATCGCTCAATACCCGGGTGGCCGTTACGTTTAGCAGACCGCTTGCGGCTTGTGGGTGTTTGATATGATCATCACCTGCTGCCGGCGTATTGACGAGTCTTTAGAGTCCTACACAGAGGTTTCCTGGCTCAAGCGAAACGAAATAGGAGTGCATATGAGATATGTGCGGGACCGAGAATAATACGAGTATGTGATACTGTATTCGATTCTCGCGATGTGACATTGATCGGTTATATGCGATATAGCCGGGTTATCGGATCAAGTGTTGATTCGATAAGATGTTACTAATGATACCAGTCTGTTATGTGCGTCATGACCGGATTGTTAAATCAAGTGTTGATTTAATGATTTAATGCATAATTATATATTTGATATATTACTTTTCATTAACTAGTATCGGTTCACTTTAAATGGATTTTCTCGCTCGGTTGTGCGCATTGCATATGCGATATGATTTTGTGCACTTGTTTGTATCATATTTGATGATACATGCAAATTAGGGTTTGTGTAAAGAATTAAACCTTGGTTAAAGAAATGGTTAGGGTTTTTATTTGATTATTCATTTATTCATTTGTTTTTATTTTTGGAAAATAAATTGCATAAAATAGAATGGTGGCTTTCTTTTGTTTCCTTTCATGAAGCTTCATGAACTTTTGACTTAGTCACCATTTTGTCTCATGCTTAACCCTAACCAATTCAATTAACTCAAGTTAATTCTCTACACCTAACCATGGTGAGAATTATGATAAGAATGGATTTTTATTTATTCTTAATGCTTATCATAAAACTTATCATATTCTACTTCATCTTCTTCTTCACTTCAACACAAGAAGATAACCTTGTTCATCAATGGTGATTGATGAATATGAGTGAGAAATCCAATTCTAAAGTCTACCTACTTCCTATTTCTTCATCCTCTACCTCTTGCCAAGTAGTAGAGTATGTTTTCTTCACAAGTTTCTTGACTTGGTGAAGTCGGAGCTTGATTTAGCGATGCCTCGACATAGATCATCTTCGGCATGGACATCGATGACCTAGCCCGTCCATTCTCCGATGAAGCCGACGCTAGAGCCCGGAATTTGTTTTGGACAGCGAGAGGACTTCATTGCGGAGCTATGGAGGTGGAGCACCGGATCTACGAAGGTTGTATTTCCGTATTCCCTTAGTTAAGTGTTAACTAGTTTACATTTTCGCCTAGAAATCTAGCCGACGATCCGTAGTCGGGTCTCTCGGCACCCATAAATTTTTATATTGGCATGTTCGATGCCTTGTGAGACCACTATAGGGTGCCTAGGAACCTTTCAGGAGGGACATCGTCGCGGAGCTTAGTAAGTGGTGGACCGGATCTACAAAGGTTGTAGTCACTTTCCTTTAGCATTTAATTCGATTACATGCTTGCATCGCCTATATATCTTGTTAACGATCCGTATTAGGGTCTGTAGGCATTTGTAAAATTTGAATTAGCCATGTTTGATGCCTTGTGAGACTTCATTAGTGTGCCTAGGAACCCTACAGTGGTATCAGAGCCTAGCTAGAGCCTTAGGCGATGCGTAGACGGAGTTAGAAATCCGATCGAACCGAAACCGTAACCCTAATATTGCTCTCTGTACATTTTTGAAAATCGTGGATTTTTGAGAATTAAAAATATGCAGAAAACTCAGTAGAAGATTCTATGAATTACTGTATAAAACGGGGCCCCTGAATCCATCAAAGAGCGGCGGAACCGCGGCATTAGCATGCTAATGCGGCGGTTCCGCGGCCCTTTTGTCTCCTCTTGCAATAAATTTTGCACGGTAATTCCTAGTTTGCAGTGCTGGTTTTCCTGGGAATTTTTAATATTTTTTTCAAAAGTTGAATTTTCTGGATTGTATTGGGGACTCGGTGTATCGATCGGATTGTCTAATTTTGTCAGTGTGTTTTTCCGGGTATTTTTAGAATATGTTAAAAAGTTCGATCAGATATAAATACCCACTTTTTCCCCTGCCGGGAAATTTCCAATTGTTGGATTTTTCCGTAATTTAACGACGTTCTAAGTAGTGCAAGTAACGCGATGGTCCCTCTAGAAGACAACAAACCTTAACTCGATTATGTGACCGTCTTGAACTGCCCTTTGAACCTTCGGGTTTGGGGCAGTACGGCGTGCCACATGTGAGGCGTTGGCTTGACCCTTCTACGGCTGGACCGTTGGTACTGAGGCACGAACTGAATGCTGTTAGACTTATTTCATGTGTTGATCTGTATCGGGAAAACTTGGGTGTTCGATTGTTCGATCGAAAAGTTTAGCGTTTTCTATTTATCTGGAATGTGATACAATAATTGGAATTCACAAGTAGTTATGAGATAACGGAATGAATGTTATAAACATAGCAGTTTAGTCTCACTTGATCGGTTGCCACGGAGTTTTGATGTGATCAAAAGTCCGTCGCAATCACGTAGCGTACGCGGATACTCGCCGGGTAAACTTAATAGACAGCCTCACCCCATAGCCCCGACCAAATGACTGTAGGAGAACCCCGTCGCTGAAAGAATCTGTTTGGGTGCTCGCGGTAGCGGTGTTCCGCCTTGGTGCACTTCGTCGACGGCGTCGGGAGTGCGGCCGCCTACTAAAGTTTGCGACGAGCATTCGATCAGTTTTTCGGGAATCTTGTTGAATTGCCCGACTTGATATTGAAAAGTGTTTTCGATAATGAGACTAAAATGCGGGGTTTATAATTGTTAGGCATGCGATGTCTAAGGAATTCATTTGATTAGGCATGCGATGTCTAAAGAGATTGCGGATTCCAACTGTTGTAGTTTTACACTTTCTTTTCTGTGACCGTAAGTGTAATATGTGATATCGCCGGTTTCGTTGCTATATGTCAACGACAATTGGGATACGCATGTTTGCTTACGTTGATGACATGTGATGTTATGTGTTGCTGGATATGTTATATTGGATCGTCGTGTTTGAATAGCCGGGGGGGTTTTATGCGAGATGAGTGTTTTTCATTTTCATTCATGTAAAAACTTGTATGTAATATTCTTTTATTGGGGCACTTCCAGGTTGCGGAAGATGTCACCGTTGATGTATATTATTTACTTTTCCGCATTAGGATAGACCCAAGGAGGGGAGCACAAGTAACCGGGTTCTGGGGTCCAGAGGGAGACCATCTCGAGGAGTCGAGTCCGGGTCTCCTAACCCTAGAATTGGTAGGGTTGCTTGCCGCTCTCGTAGGGGTCTTGGGGTGTGGGATTGGCTATTCATCACTGTTCCCCTCCGAATGGACACGCAGGACGTTCGCCGCCTTGCCTGAGATTCGGGGCAGATGCTAATTGGTGCTATCCGTCCACCTCTCCGAAGATGCCAAGTTGATTTATGGCGCTGTGTATCGGAATTTAGACGGATGCGTCCGATGTAGCAGACTTCGTCAGATTCCCCCTCGTTTGAGGGGTTTTTTTGATTGTGGAGACGCTCTTCCCTGCAGGCGCAAGCCCTGCAGTTAATTACGCTACCGCATCGCGGTAACAACTTTCTTCTTCTCCAGATGGTCACTTCGTGTCGTGTGTGTTTGTTTTATGTTTTATTGCCCGTGGATCGTTTACGGAGACCGAGTTATGTCGTGGCCCGTAGGGAGTGGACTAGCCCAAATTCGTGTTATCTTAGATTTGGGTTTGGGGGTTTGGTTTGAGGATACGTTAGCCATATTTGAGGCTAAGATCAACTCAAACATTTGTTAAGGATACGTTAGTCTAGTTTGAGACTAAGATCAACTTAACGGGATCGTTTAGATCCGACAAGGGAGCGTTTGGACTCCATTGTTCCAGTTTTAGGGATATAGTGGTCCATCGTATGCATGTGGCCGTCGGGACCCGTCACCTCTCTAACGACGTTGAAGGATTACAACGACGGGTGTCAGAGGAGTTCAGAGATGTACCCTCGAGCCAGAGTTAATTGGGGGGATTCGTAGTTCAGTCTGCTTGAAGGTTTAAGGATTCGTTAGCCATCTTTGAGGCTAGGATCAACTTAAACGGGACCGTTTAGATCCGAAGAAAGAGCATATAGGGGCTCTATTGTTCTAGTTTAGGGACATTGCGGTCCGTGGGTAGTTTAAGGACATTGCGGTCCATGGGTAGTTTAAGGACATTGCGGTCCGTAGGCAGTTTAAGGACATTGCGGTCCATGGGTAGTTTAAGGACATTGCGGTCCGTGGGTAGTTTAAGGACATTGCGGTCCGTTGTTAGTTTTAAGACATCTCGGTCAAGGTTAAGGACCTCATAGTCCATGGGATTAAGGACTCCACAGTCCGGTATGTGCTCTGGATGCTTCACACGGGTTCACTGCCGTGCTCGGCGAGGACCAGGCTCCGCTCTGGGCGCTTTCCGTGGGGTCAAAGAGTGACGTTATCCGCGTTCCACGTAACCAGGGATTTTGCACTAGATGCTTCACACGGGTTCACTGCCGCGTTAGGCGAGGACTAGGCTCCGCTCTGGATGCTTCACACGGGTTCACTGCCGTGCTCTGCGAGGACCAGGATCCGCTCTGGACGTTTTCCACGGGGTCAAAGAGTGACGTTATCCGCGTTCCACGTAACCAGGAATTTTGCAGTAGACATGGGTTTAAGGACCCCACAGTCCATATCATGAGTGGTCATCGGGACCCGTCACCTCTTTGAAGACATTGAGGGATTACAATGCCAAATATCAAAGGAGTGAAGAGATGTACCCTGAAACCGGAATGGCTTGACTAGTCCCTGGCCCAATTTGGGTCAAGACTGATTAATTATGTTATGTGCCCATTGGCCCAGTTAATCACGAATTGAGGACTTATGGCCAGCTTGGGCTAAGTCCAGTCAGGTCTGGAATATTGGCTTCTTGTTGGTCCATTGAGGGAGAGGCTTTGCCTCTATCTCTTTAGCCAATGGAGCCAAAGCCTAGTGTTAAACACTACAGAGCAATCAGTGTTGAACACTGGGAATGAGGTTGACAAGTTAGTGTTTAACACTAAGAGATAATTGGTGTTAAACACCAGCAACAAGGCGTTGAAGTGATCATAGGCACTAAAACAGATCAGTGTTGAGCACTGGCAATGGAGATCTCAGATTAGTGTTAAATATTAAGGTAATCAGTGTTGAACACTGCGAATAAAATCCTTTGATTAGTGTTGAACACTAAGGCCCAACAGCATTCCAATACTGGATTCGGGGGTTCCAATTTAGAGTTAAACACTAAGGCAAGAGGGGTCACGTGGCAACACGTGAGAGTGCCCTCCCCTCATTTATTCCGCTGAGATTATTGCATCTTTCTGAGCATCACGTGCCATCACGTGACGGGCATTCAAATGCTTATATGTTAACGCTTCTGCCGAGGGTCACGTGGGTCACATGGGGTGCTGTCTCAAAGGGGCTTTCCGTAGATCTCTTGGGGGGGTCACGTGGTGACACGTGACCCTGCCTCTATGTTCACCACGTGACCCTGCCTCTATGTTGTTTAGAGGATCTGTTAATCTTTTTTCAGGAATTAAATTCCTCGAGCTTTAAATTTCAGAAGAATTAAATTCCTACTTCCTTTTGAAGACTTTTATTCTGGAATAGAGTTGAACTCTGAATTTTCTGTAGGAATTAAATTTCTCATATATGTGAAGAACTGAATAGGGTTAAACCCTAATAAAAGCTTTTAAGGAACTAAACTTCCCGTTTTAAAGAATTATGATTAAGGGAATTAAATTCCTGCTGTTTCAACAGAACTATGTTCTTAATTAGGGTTCAAACCCTATTTCTTTTTGTTCTGAAGGAATTAAATTCCCATAACACAGGGTCAAGCCTTAGTTTTATTTTAAAGGAATTAAATTCCTATAGTTCTGCGAGAATTAAATTCTCATGCTTGCATTCCCTCTCTATGTTTTGGATATGCATGGCAGGATCTCAACCCATTGAGAATTAAATTCTCAACCTAAAGGGGAGATGTGCACTTTGCAGATCCTCTATCAAAGAGAGAAGAAATACGTTCTTCTGTTTTATCTATCAGAGTTAAACTCTATTGAGAATTAAATTCTCTTTCTTTCAGAAAGCCTTCCCTTTCTTACCTAGGGTTCTCTTTTGCAGAAGATCCAAATTCCTCCAAGTATTAGAGCTCTCTTCTTTTTCTTCCCTCTGCGTATCTCTATATTTCTCTGTCTATCTCCCTTTTTGTATCTCTTGGCTCCTATTTATAGAAGAAGCAGTTGAATCAATTAGTTTTTGACGAATCTTCATTGAGAGATTTGATTTGCATCCATCATTCGTTTTGGACCTTTGGATTATTAGGTGAATTTTATTCACCATTGGATTTTAAATCCAGAGATTCTCCTTTGTTATTTTGGTTAGATTTAAAGTGGAAATCTTTCCAAACACGGGATTTTCCTATAGATAGGTGATATTTAAATCACTTCTGAATCTTTAATTTGATCGGCCCCAGATAGTCACTTTCCTTCGGAAAGATTTAAATCTCCTCAGAATTTAATTCTGTCGTCAACATGGGCTTTGAAAGCCGGTCACGTGTGACCACGTGACCCATGGTCACGTGTGGACACGTGACCCTCTTTGGAATGAAGAATCCTCTTTCTTTCTGCGCTGTCTTCTGGTTGCTGTTTTAGTCATCACGTGTTAACACGTGACCATTGGTCACGTGTGAACACGTGACCCCTGTTGGGAGCCCCTTTCCTTGACTCAACTGGAGCACGAGTCCTCTCCTTTGAGCGTCACGTGCCAACACGTGACCTCTTCTGAAGCCTTTTCCTTGACTTGATCAGGGAACCTTTTCTTTGATTTGATCAGGGAATCAATGAGCCTTTTCCACTGCTTTTATATGTTACGTGTTAACACGTGACTGCTGGTCACGTGTAAGCACGTGGCCCCTCCTTTCTGAAGCTTTTCTCATAAGCTTTTCTAATTTTAAATCAGGAAACAAATGCCCCCACAGCGTTGTTCTCACGTGTCTGCACGTGAGTGCAACGCTGTCATCTTTGTGACCGTTGGATTCATCTGGGGATTTGGGGAAACGAAGCGTCTCCACTGCCTTCTATAAATACCACTGTCTCTTCATAGGAGCCTTCACTTTGCTCATCTTCATCTTTTTCTTCTGAGGACTTCTTCCTTGAGAATTTAATTCTCGCTTTCAGAGCTTAGTTCTCTGTCTTGAAACAACCTTCAGAGTTCAACTCTGTCCGAAAAGAATCCTTTTTCTCAGGTAATGTTCTTGGACAACGATGGACCTTCACATTTCTCCGGATTTTAAATCCAAAACAAGGGTTTTTACCCTTTCTCCTTCATATTTTCCATAAGAACATGAAAACCGCTTAACCTTCAACTGTAGATCTCCTCGGGTTTAGATGATCTTCGGGGAAACGATGATGGCGTTTCGACCCCATGGAATTTAATTCCATCCAAAAATATTTCTGGGAATTTAATTCCCTTTTCTTAATAAGGAATTTAATTCCAATGAAGAACTCAGTTTCTTCACGCGGAGGCTTCATGGGGTCTCTTGGCCCTAGGTTGTTCTTCCTGCCATTAATGCAACGGGGGTTTTGTAATGATTCTCGTGACTTTTATTTCAGGTATCATGGACGCCCATCTGTATAGTCTTGACGAGATCATTTCCTATGGGAATATTCGTGCGCTGGGCCGCAGTCAGAACCAGGAGTTCACCGATGCTCAGTGTGCCGAGGTCATGAGCCGCTTCGACGAGTACAACCATAGGCTACTCCCCCGTCGCTCTTCTCTTCTGAGGCTGATCGTGCTGGCGATCCGGGAGGCACTTCCTCTCTTTTGCGCCGGCATACCGCTTGGGGCCTTGGACACTGCCGAGGATAAGGTGCATTCGGTGTACCTTATGGGCTTGATCTCAAAAAGAAGGCGGGATAATCTCATTGATCTCCTTCATCAGATTTTTCAGCAATCAGCCATACTGGGCGCCTACCGGAGTGTAGAGGACATCCGCGGGGATCCCGATGCTTGTGACCGTGAGAGAAAGCATACTCGGGAGGTTCGAAATGCCTGGAAGATCTTGAATAAAGTTAATTTTGAGTTTCTCAACCCATGCCCCGCATCTGAAGCCTTACCATTGTAAAAGTTTTTCTTTTTATTTTGTATGGCCTTCTTGAAGTCTGGATGATAAGTTTTGTTGTGTCCTTGTGTGTTTGCATGCTTTTTCTCTGAGATTTTATTATTTTGCTACTATTGTTGTTTGTGCTTTTTAATATGCAGGGTACCACTCCATATTTTCCTTTTAAATGCACATCAGGTTTAGGCCTCACGTGTTCTACACGTGGGACCCCATGATGTGGCTATTCACAAGATTTTCCTCATGCCATATTTTCAGTGCACAATGTTAGGTGCATAAAAAGGGCCTTGGAAATAGTTCCATTTCCTTGATTTTCGATGCCTTTCCTTTTTTTTTGGCCTCGGAAATAATTCCACCATGCAAGATTTTCCGCGCACAGCACTTAATGCACTTCATTATATATGAGGCTATAGCTTTCTTTTCCTTTCACAGAGAGATTCATATCATATATATATATTTTTTTGTTTTCCTTAAGAGAGAGAAACGAGTGCCATGGCTTGTAATCGCCCTCATGTTCGTCGACAGCCATGGGAAGTTCCTCTTGAGGAGATGATCCCTCGCTTTGCCGCTCGGTTGGTGGACCCCCTCCTTTCTGACAACGAATGTGACTTGGCCATGCACGAGCTCTCGATCCGTAGAGGGTCTCCCCTCCCGATGGGTTCCCTCTGGCTCCGGATGATTCTCGCGGCCGTGCTTGCCGACATCCCTCCTCACCCGGCAGAGATGACCTTGGAGACACTTGACGCGGCCGAAGAAAAGCTCGAGGGCCTTCATGAAGCGCGCCTGATTACTCAGGCCTTGAAGGACTACTCAATTCATCTGTTGAGCGAGATAAAGGCCCGGCGAGCTATTATGTTTGCTTTCGCGGACGAGCATGGCGCCAACCGATGGGGAGCGACTTCTCGCGAGAATCGTCGCTTTGATGTGCTAGAGAGAGCGGAGAGGGAGATGGAGAATTTTGTTCTTTGCTTTGTTAACCCTTGTGCCATTGATCCGGTGTTTGGTGACCTTTTCCGATAGCGTAGTGTATTTAAATTAGTCCTCTCTTTTGTATGCTTTATGCTGAACCCCCATGTAGGCTTGGTACTCGTATGCATGTTTTCGCTTGCATGAATAAACATTGTGTTCTTCTTATGAAAGCTTCCTCCAATTATCAACATTGTCATCATGCCGCATGCAAATTAACGCCTTGAATTTTATTTCTTTTTCGGATGCTCATATAATCACGAACACATGCTCGATAGGATAAACATTGGAAATTTTCTCATTGCTTTTCATACCAGGTGATGTGAACGCGTTTCAGATCGATTATTGCTGTCGACCGGAAGCCCATTTATGTGATCTTAAGCGTGTATGTCCCCTTTCCAAGGTTGTGGTCACGAAAGTGAGCTTACATGGCCTGATAGGGCGACACGTGGTAAACATATTGTTGTGCGAGAAAAAGGGGCTCGGTCGCTGAGCGAGCTTCAGGCGAGTCTTACTGCCAAGGCCAACAAAGCGTATGAACTCTGGCGGGTGCTTCAGGAGTCCATAAAAGAGGTGGTGGCTCTTGACAAAACTGCCACGTTCACTCGTGAGAGGGTCGAGGCTCATAAGGCCACCGAGAAAGAGCTCGAAGCTCGGCTTGCGTCGTATCAGGCTCAACAAACTCAGGCGGAGGCTCGTCTTCTAGAGATCTTGCGTCATGAAGCCGTGGCTCAGCAACAGAATGATGAGCTGGTGAAATTATTGCACCGCCCGCCGGCTTGAGGACTTGTATCTTTTCTTCTTTTTTTTTGTACATACTCATGAGAGTATCTTTCTTTTTGTTTCTTTCATGAATCGCTCTTTGTATCCATTTTGGCTTATGAATAAAAGATACAATTTTCCTTTCAATGGTGTGTCCCCTTTTTATTGAATGCATTCTGCGGATATTCTATCTTGATCTCCTTGCAGGACAGCGATGGCTCAGGATTCAGGGTTAAGATCTGCTTCCTAAGACTTCTGCATTTTACGAGACACGAGGGTCTCATAAAGAGTTTTCCTCCCTACAGGTCGAGAGAATCCCATAGGTGTCAGTTCTCCTTAAGATTCGTGAGGATTCTTAAGCGGGTTTTTCCCTTGAGAGTCGTAAGGATCTCACAAGAGAGATTTTTCTTCCTTACCGGTCGTGAGGACTTGTAAGTGCTGGATGCGGTTACCCTTGTCCGTGTATTATGGAGTCAGGGGTTTCTCCAGATATTGTAGTTTAAAGACATCGTGGTCATGGTTAAGGACCTCATAGTCCGTGGATTTAGGGACTCCACAGTCCGATGTTAGTTTTAAGACATCACGGTCAAGGTTAAGGACCTCATAGTCCGTGGATTTAGGGACTCCACAGTCCGATGTTTGTTTTAAGACATCACGGTCAAGGTTAAGGACCTCATAGTCCGTGGATTTAAGGACTCCACAGTCCGATGTGAGGTTGCAGGGACCCGTCACCTCTTTGAAGACGTTGAGGAATTACAACGCCATGTATCAAAGGAGTGAAGAGATGTACCCTTAAACCAAGGCAGAATTCGTAAGGAATCAGGGTGGTTGATCGCTAGTTTTAAGACATCGCGGTCGAGGTTAAGGACATCATAGTCCGTGGATTTTAAGGACTCCACAGTCCGGTATTTGCTCTGGATGCTTCTCACGGGTCCACTGCCGTGCTTGGCGAGGACCAGGCTCCGCTCTGGGCTTTTTCCGCGGGGTCAAAGAGTGACGTTATCTGCGTTCCACGTAGCCAGGAAGTTTGCACTAGATGCTTCACACGGGTTCACTGCCGTGCTCGGCGAGGACTAGGCTCCGCTCTGGATGCTTCACACGGGTTCACTGCCGTGCTCTGCGAGGACCAGGATCCGCTCTGGACGTTTTCCACGGGGTCAAAGAGTGACATTATCCGCTTTCCACGTAACCAGGAAGTTTGCACTAGATGCTTCACACGGGTTCATTGCCGTGCTCGGCGAGGACTAGGCTCCGCTCTGGATGCTTCACACGGGTTCACTGCCGTGCTCTGCGAGGACCAGGATCCGCTCTGGACGTTTTCCACGGGGTCAAAGAGTGACATTATCCGCTTTCCACGTAACCAGGAAGTTTGCACTAGATGCTTCACACGGGTTCACTGCCGTGCTCGGCGAGGACTAGGCTCCGCTCTGGATGCTTTACACGGGTTCACTGCCGTGCTCTGCGAAGACCAGGATCCGCTCTGGACGTTTTCCACGGGGTCAAAGAGTGACATTATCCGCTTTCCATGTAACCAGGAAGTTTGCACTAGATGCTTCATACGGGTTCACTGCCGTGCTCGGCGAGGACTAGGCTCCGCTCTGGATGCTTCACACGGGTTCATTGCCGTGCTCTGCGACGACCAGGATCCGCTCTGGACATTTTCCACGGGGTCAAAGAGTGACATTATCCGCTTTCCACGTAACCAGGAAGTTTGCACTAGATGCTTCACACGGGTTCACTGCCGTGCTCGGCGAGGACTAGGCTCTGCTCTGGATGCTTCACACGGGTTCATTGCCGTGCTCTGCGAGGACCAGGATCCGCTCTGGACGTTTTCCACGGGGTCAAAGAGTGACATTATCCGCTTTCCACGTAACCAGGAAGTTTGCACTAGATGCTTCACAGGGGTTCACTGCCGTGCTCGGCGAGGACTAGGCTCCGCTCTGGATGCTTCACACGGGTTCACTGCCGTGCTCTGCGAGGACCAGGATCCGCTCTGGACGTTTTCCACAGGGTCAAAGAGTGACATTATCCGCTTTCCACGTAACCAGGAAGTTTGCTGATTGTATCCGCATTTCACGGGATTGGGGTTTGACTCTCTGTGGGAATACATCGTCGAGTCATGGAACTGGGAGTTGCCGCTGTTCCGTTTCGTTTGATGTTGTGTTTGCTGCCATGAGACGAACGACGAGATTATCTCTAGGCTATCTGTGAATCGTCGAGATTTGGCTTCTCCTTATGATGAAACCTGGGGATGGGGTATGATCCCTTCTTTTGTTTGCGCCCCTGAATTGTATACAGGGATAGATGTAACATCACCTATAGGGCGAGGATTTCACTTTTATTTTATTTCTTTTTCCGCGATGCTCTATCATTTCAGCTTTTATATCGCGAAGGTCGCGATTGCCCCATCATTTCGGCTATTTTTCGCGGTGACCAATCATTTCGGCTATTTATTTCATTTTCACTCGCTGTTTTTTATTGCGAGTTGCCCCATCATTTCGGCTATTTTGTCATGCATACATTTTTACTTGCTGCTTTTTATTGCAAGTTGCCCCATCATTTCGGCTATTTCGTATGCATGTGTGGCTCGCTAGCTTTTTCGCTGCAAGCTTGGATTTTAGGCACTGATTTCGGCATCAGCACCGCTACAACTGGAATGTTGCCAGGAGCGAATCATCATTTGCCTTTGTCGTTGATGAACAAATGTGGCTCAGCAAACAGGGTTAAGGGTCCTGTCGACCAAGGCTTTTGACTTCATGAGCCGTAAGGGTCTCACAAAGATATTTCTCCCTACAAGTCGTGAGGATCTTGCAGGTGTATTTTCTCCTTAGGGATTGTGAGGATTCCTAAGTGTGTGTTCCTCTGTAAGTCGTAAGGATCCTACAAGAGGGCTTTCTCCTTATGGGTCGAGAGGACCTACAAGGGTTGCTCATCATATGGACATATCCCTAGTCACGGGTGGGACTTTGCTGGGAAAATGTTTATTCGCGCCCGTGGATTGTATACAAGGGTCAGTATGAGCCGCTTGTAGGGCAATATCGAGGGTTGTGGAGGATTTGCTTAAGAACAGGTTTAGGTTTCTGTAACTTAAGACTTTCAAGTCTCTTGAGCCGTGAGGGTCCCATAAGAGAGTTCTCCTTACAAGTCGTGAGGATCTCGTAAGTGTATTTTCTCCTTAGGAATCGTGAGGATCCCTAAGTGTGCTGCTCCTTTGTGAGTCGTAAGGATCTCACGCAGGCGGTTTCTCCTTACAAGGTCGAGAGGACCCTATAAGTGTCTTTTAACGAGGTTGCGCCCTTTCGGGTTTTCACAAACACTCGCCGGTAGTCCCGCTGTTTTTACTCACGGAGCCCTTTCGGGTTTTCATCCGTGCCCATTTTGCTTATGGACATACCGTTTTTTATTTTATATACTTTTTTTTTATCTCGTCAGCCTAAGGATGCTGCGGTAGTAGTTTAGGGACGTTTCGGTCCGTCGTTAGTTTAATGACATTTCGGTCCGTCGTTAGTTTAAGGACGTTTCGGTCCGGCGTTAGTTTAAGGACGTTTCGGTCCATCGTTAGTTTAAAGACGTTTCGGTCCGTCGTTAGTTTAAAGACGTTTCGGTCCGTCTTTAGTTTAAGGACGTTTCGGTCCGTCTTTAGTTTAAGGACGTTTCGGTCCGTCTTTAGTTTAAGGACGTTTCGGTCCGTCTTTAGTTTAAGGACGTTTCGGTCCGTTGTTACGGGAAGGCCGGCTGCTGCTTGTAAAGTCTGAGCCTAGGAAGATAGCGAGCGGACATAGTCGTCGTCATCTATCATTGACCCAGGCTATGGCTCATTAAGCGTAGTATTTCTTTAAGAAACGGCCGTTTATTGGCCTGAAAGGTCTTTCACCGTGCATGTCCATGAGTAGATAGGCTCCACCCTGGTAGACCTTGTCTATGATGTAAGGGCCTTCGTAGTTTGGCTCAAATTTTCCCCGCTTGGCACGATTGGGGATCATAGGTCTCTTGATCACTAGCACGAGTTCGCCTTGGCGGAATGTCCTCGGCCTGGTCAATCTTTCGTACGAGCGCGTCATCTTTGCTTTGTAGGCTTCTAGATGTTGTTGCCCTATGAGCCGGGTTTCGTCGAGAGCATCAAGCTCCTCAAGCCGAAGGTGAGCATTTTCTTCGTCCGTCAGCTCGTGGTGGACTGCCACTCGTAGAGAGGGTAACTCTATCTCGAGGGGGAGCACTGTTTCCGTCCCAAATACGAATGCGTACGGCGTTGTGTTCGTGGCCGTCTTGAATGTAGTTCGATAAGCCCAAAGGGCTTCCTGCAGCCTTTCGTGCCAGTCTCTCTTATTCCGGGAAACGGTCTTTATTATGATCTTCGTCAAGGTCTTATTGAAGGCCTCGGCCAGACCGTTAGCCCGTGGGTTGTAAACTGAAGAATATCTCCAGTCTATATTGTGTTGCTGCACGAAGTGGGTAATCTTATGGCTTCTGTAGGCTGGCCCGTTATCGGAGATAATCCGTCGTGGGGTTCCAAACCGATAGATGACGTGCGTCTTGAAGAAATGGAGGATATTCTCCATCTTCACTTCCCTCGGTGGTACTGCTTCTGCCCATTTGGAGAAGTAATCATTTGTCGCCAGGATAAAACGATGTCCCCGAGATGATGCTGGCTCAATGGGGCCGACTATGTCAGTCCCCTACATCTCAAATGGCCAGCTGGCCACCGTTGGGTGTAGTGGATTCAGATGTTGGTGGATGAAGTCTCCATGAATCTGGCATGAGTGGCATTGCTTCGCATACTCGAGGCGGTCCTGGATCATCGTGGGCCAGTAGTAACCCATCCGTTTAATTTTTAACTTCATCTTTGGGCCTGCTTGGTGAGAACCGCAAAGTCCGTCATGAACTTCCTGAATGACTCTTTCCGCTTCGTCAGGTCCTAAGCATCTCAGCCATAGAGAATCAAACGATCTCTTGTATAGAGTATCGTTGACGAAGGCGAAAGATAGAGCTCGTTTCATGAGCTGATGCCTTGAGGATGTATCTTTGGGCATTTGGTGGGACTTAAAGTAGTCTATAAAGACTTCCCTCCAGTCCTCAGCCTTCTCACGATCTTTTATTTGTAGGGTCGTCTGCTCAGTCGCTCCCTTTTCTTTATATAATTCCGGAGGTGTTTCTGCCGGGGCAAGCACTCGACGGCTTTGTACCACGATTCTCACATCATCGAGGTTTTCGTCCGCCAGTTCTTTAGCAAGTTTAGCTAACGCGTCTGCTTTGCTGTTTTCCGCGCGTGGTATGTTCTCCAAAGTATAGGAGGGAATTCGGGTCAATAGTTGTTGCACCTTTTCTCTGTACCTCACCAACTCCGGTTTGCACGTTTGGTAATCACCATTTACTTGACTCACAACCAGTTGAGAATCCCCGTATATAAGGAGGTCTTCAATTCCCAAGTCGATGGCGATTTCGAGGCCTGCTATCAGAGCTTCATATTCAGCTTCATTATTTGTCCTCGGCTCTGTTAAGGAGAAGGCGAAGCGCATTATCCCTCCTTGTGGAGTCGCAAAGATGAGGCATATCCCCGATTTGATCATTGGGATACCTTGTTTCTGTTTCTTTACGGAGGACGCTCCATCGAAATAGAGTTCCCATCGGGTGCTACCGCCACCAATCGCATCAAATGCATGCTCGTCCGGCAAATCACAGTTCAGAGGAGAATCGGCCGGTATCGGGTGCTCAGCGAGGAAATCGGCAATGGCCTGGCCTTTCACTGCCTTGAGAGGTTGATACGTTATCGAGAACTCCATCAAGAGCAGGGCCCATTTAGCGAGTCGTCCCATCAATATGGCTTTTGACATCAAGTATTTAAGGGGGTCCACTTTTGAAATAAGACGGACTTCATGCGCCAACGTATAGTGACTGAGCTTTGTTACCGCGAAGATTAAGGCCAAGCAATGTTTTTCAATGGGAGAGTAGTTGCTTTCCGCCCCCAGTAGAACTTGACTTAAATAGTAGAGTGCTCTCTCTTTTCCCTGATCGTTCTCTTGCGCCCATAATGCGCCCAAGGAACCTTCGAGGGCGGTAGTATAAAGAATGAGGGGCTTTCCCTTGACCGGCGCGGCTAACACCGGAGGGTTCTGCAGGTACTGCTTGATCTCGTCTAGTGCACCTTGGTCTTTGTGATCCCAAATGAATGGAGTTCCCTTTTTCATCAGGTGACTGTAAGGACGGCACTTTCTGGAAAGGTTGGCTATAAATCGCCGGATGTATGCGAGCTTCCCTTGGAGAGACCGCAACTGTTTGAGGGTTCTTGGCGGAGGCATTTGCATGATCGCTTTAATCTTTGACGGATCTATTTCAATACCTCGGTTTCGAACGATGAATCCCAGGAACTTACCCGAGGAGACTCCAAACACGCATTTGAGGGGATTCATTTTCAAATTATATTGCCGAAGGCGTTGAAATACAGTCTCCAGATGCTTTAAATGCTCTCCGTATGACATGCTCTTTACTACGAGGTCATCGATATAGCACTCGACGATGTAATGTATGAGGTCGTCGAAGATCTTTGTCATGGCCCTTTGATAGGTAGCGCCAGCGTTCTTTAGACCAAAGGGCATAACCCTGTAGCAGAATATACCCAAAGGGGTCCGAAAAGCGGTGTGCTTCTGGTCTTCCGGATGCATCTTTATCTGATTGTATCCTGACGAGCCGTCCATAAAGGAGAAAACCTCGTGGGTGGACGTGTTATCTATCATTAACTCGGTTACCGGTACTGGGAAATCATCCTTTGGACAGGCTTTATTGAGATCCCTGAAATCCACGCATATGCGTACCGTCCCATTCTTCTTCATTACCGGGACGATATTGGCGATCCAATCGGGATATTAGACTTCTTGGATAAATCCAGAATCGATCAATTTCTTGACTTCGGCGTTGATGCTCATCTCAAGCTCGAGTCGCATCCTTCTTGGTGCCTGCTTGACTGGCTTGATATCTGGGGATATTGCTAATTTATGCATAGCAATCTCCGGATCTAGTCCTGGCATCTCGGAGTAGTTCCACGCGAAGCAGTCTTTATGCTGTAGAAGCACGTTTTTTAACGCAGCCACCCTTTCTTCAGAGAGCAACTCGCTGACAAATGTCGGTCGCGGGTCCTCTGCTGATCCCAACTCAATCTTCCTGAGGTTATCTGCAGTAGTATGTATACCGTCTTCCAGTTCTTTCGGAGTGGGCGGATATTCTGAGATCACCTCATCATCGCTGTTTTCAAAGCACCGGGGAAGGTCATCTATGTTCTCGGGCTCTTCTTTCAATATCGTAATCGTATAACAGGTGCGAATCCGCTCCCGGGACTGAGGTGGATCCGGTTCTGCTCTTGCGGCCTTAGGCTCGTGCTTTCGTGGCGGCGTTACCCTCCAGCTGTTGGATAAAGCGAATCTGCCCCGTCGGTACTGGTCCTCGACCCAGTTCTTGAAGGTGAAGCAGTCTTCGGTAGGATGTCCTATGGCTTGGTGATAAGAGCAATAGCTCGAACGAGGAGCCTTGTTGGCTTGCTCAGGGTGTCTAGACTCTGGAAGCACGATCATTTGATGTTTTAAAGCGAGCTTGAGTAACTTCTCCGTCTTGTCTCGGGGGAAGGAGTACGCTCGACTCATCTTTTCCATGAGGGATGAATCCGAGCCGCGCAATACCCGTAACCCTCTAATCCTGCGTCGTTGTTGTCGGCTCCTCTTTCCGCTCCTTGACTTATTTCCGTCTCCGCATCGGGCCTTTCGTATGACGGGTTGACAAGGATGAACATCTTTGCCTTTTGCAGCCTGTTGAAATAGACGTTGCATCCTGGCCTTCTCGTAGATGGCCATTTCACGGTTGTGTTCTTCCCGAACTTTCTGACCCACTTTTCGGATAGGCTTGCCTATTCGTCCTTCAAACGACAGACTCGGCGCTTCAATCGCGGGGCCTAGTTTTGATGGGGGGTTGGCATCTCCTGACAGGGCGTCCTCCTCTTCATCAAAGGTATATATAGCGTGGCTGCTATGGGCCCGCTCCCGTTTTCCGGTTCTCGCGTATCCAAGCCTAAGTGTTTCCATTTTCCCGTTGGGCAATTTGCGTTGGGTCCCAGGGACATCCCAAATCTTGTTGTAGAACCGAGCCTGCCGAACAGTCTGTTTTAAGGGTACTCTTTGGCGCTGCAATAGCTTCTTTAATCCATTTGTATAGTATCTGGGCAGACGGATGGGTTGGAGCCTGTCGAGTGTAGAATCCGCGCCATGCCAGATCTCTTTCTCTATTTTCGACTCTGAGGATCGGTAGAATAGGATCACCTTCTCACCCCTTTTCCTGGGAGGGACGTAAAACGTTCACAGGTCCTGCACATTGTGAGCTTGAAGCGTGTCGTGATCCATGTAGTGTTCTCGTGGTACCATGGTGATCTGCAAACTATGATCATCGCCAGGGGGTGCTTGCATTGACAGCCGATTGGAGAATACGGCATTAACTTCATCTTCTGGATCACTTCCGAAGACCAACATGGGGGCGGGCGTCCCCAGGTTGTTACGCTGAGATGGCCCTGTATAAACTATCTCTTCCTCTTCTTCAGTATCGCTTCCGAAAACAGGGATGGTGGCGGCGGCTTTGTTCTCCGAGTTGCGACACCTTTCTGTATCTTCGAAGTCTGGCAAAAAGTATTTCGCATCTTCGTATTTGCGGACTTCGTTCACGGAGAATGGATTTAACTCTCCTGTTACGGTATACTTGAAACCATCCTTAAAGTACTTCAGACACTGATGTTGTGTAGAAGGGACGATGTTGTATTCGTGTAGCCAAGGACGACCGAGCAAGGCGTTGTAGCAGGTTTTGGCGTCAATGACATGAAATTTGATGTCTGTGACGAGAAGTCCAAAGCGTAATGTTAGTATTACAGATCCGAGAGTCCGTGACGATTGTGAATCGAAACCGGAGATAGTAATTTTGTCACGAGCGAGGTGTTGCACACTCATGCAGATTTCCTTCAACACCCGAACATTAAGGAGATTGACGGAGGATCCATTATCCACCAGGATCTTGCCTATCTTGATGTCATGGCAGTATCCGGAGACATATAGGGGACGGTTGTGGTCGCACGTCCCGAGAAGGAGGTCTTCATCACCGAAAGTGACGTCGGCCGTATGCACTTCCTCCAGGTCGTCTTTCATCCTTTCAGTGGCGAGGAAGGCTTGGAATTGTTCAGGTTCTTGCAATGCCTTAATTAGTGAGTCTCGCGATTCTTTTGACAATAGGAGGGCATCAAGGATGCTAAGCTGAGAAGGTAGCTTCCTTAAGTGCGCGAAGATGTTATAGTCCACCTTACCCTTCTTAGGAGGTTCTTTGGTAGTTAGTTCTTTCATGACTTGGTCATCTAAAGTGATATCTTCAGTGACCTTTTCCTTTCCCTTATCTTTTCTGCTCACGGGCCCGAGATTCTTTTCTGGGAGTGTGCGATTGCGCAGCTGAATGTTCTCGCAGGCCTCCGATTCCTCCTCTTTCCCTAACACGGATTCTTCAAAGAGAGGGCCCAGAGTCACCTCTTCATCAGAGTCGCTCCCAAAGGTGAGAACTTGTGACCCCCCGATGTTAACCATGTCACAGCTGCCAGTAGTTCTGTTGCGCCCGTCGACAGTGCTTCTTCGTTCCCGACGGCTCTTGCGTTTCATGCGCTTAAAATGTTGCCGACGAGCAACATATCCTTGCCACCATATCTTAAAGGCGTCGCACTCCTCTGTGGGGTGCGAGATTTTCCGATGATATGTGCAATAATCAGGGTGCCTCTCCACCCCATCATGTGTGTTTCCTTCCGAGGGTGGTAGCTTCATCCCCCTTGACATGGCTTTGGCAAATCTTTTCCTTGTCTTGGATATCCTCTTGTCTACTTCGGATGCCTTTCGCTCTGGCAGAGGTAGTTCAACTCTTCCGCTCAGCCGTACGCGTTTGCTTTCTTCTGACGCTGCCATCTCGCGCTCCTGATCCGCTTTACTTTTTAAACGAATCTCGTCCAGAAAGGCATTGATCATTTCATTTGTCAGCCACGCACGCTCTGGTTCAGACTCCGCCTCCAGCTTCTTAGTGCTAGGAGTTTTCTCATCATCGGTAAACGAGTAGGAGATCACGTTACAACTCGCCACATACTCTTCGGATTCATCCGACGAGCTCTCTCCATCATCTCTCTCTTGAATGATGTGGCTGAGAAACTCTTGCAGCGTTACCGGAGTTCGCGCCTTTTGGTTGTATTCTTCCAGCGCGTCGATTTGCTTCTGTAAGTTCGTTTGCTCGTCTCCAAGCTTCGCGGGCTTCTTGGACTTCTTCTTCTTTTTCTTTGAAGATTTTGACGATTGGGCGTGAGTATTTGGGCCCTTATCAGGAGTCTTCGTAGTTGTGCGGGGCTTCAACATTCCTTCGATAATTTGAGGTTCAAGAGGGTCCTCCCATTCGATCGCAGGGCACGCATGAAGGTCTCTCAGCATTCTTTTGGTTTTCGTTGATAGCACGACCTCCCATGGAGCTTCTTCAACAAAGGAGCAGGTTGCCCCTGGTGTATCTGTTTTTTTAGGAGTATGCGGTTGTGGCGGGTTCACCTTCCACTTTTCGGACAGTACAAACTTCCCCTGGAGGTATTGATCTTCAATCCATCCTTTGAAGACGAAGCAATCTTCAATCGGATGGCTTACCGTTTGAGGGCAATAGTTAGAGTTATTCACCTCGGTGGTCTGTGGCGGTCGCCTTGGATTTGGTAGGTTTATGAGTCTGTTGCGTATTGCCAGCTCGAATAACCGTTTCGTCTTGTCACATGGGAACGAGTAGGGACGCTTCATCTTTTCATTATAATACAGGCGTCTTTCTTCCAATTGATCTGCCGGTTTCGGGGCGTTAGGTTGCTGTTGGGCATTCGCGACAAAGGTTGCCCTTCCTTTACCCTTGTCATTCCGAGGTTCCGACTTTGGGGGAGGTGGCCTATGACCCATCTGGTCCATCTGAGCCAACTTGTCGATCAAAGCCTGGAATGTGGTTGGCTTAAAAAACATCATAAACTGGGAGATAGTTGCGTGGGGGTCTAGGGTTCCCACGAACATGCCCACTGCGGGTGCCTCCTCAATGCGTTGCTCGCATCTCGACCATAAATTCCGCCAGCGTATAGCATATTGGACCCAGGTTTCGCCTGGTTTTACCCTGGCGTTAATCAATGCAGTGCGTTCGCTGGCACTTGCGAACCGCTGAGTGAATAACAACTCCATTTCAGCGAACGTTTTGATAGAATCGTTCGGGAGTTCCGAATACCATTCGAACGCTGTTTCTGATAAGCTGCCCACGAACTGGCGGAGCAACAGTTTGTCATCACCGCCGGTGTTACCGCAGAGGGCCCGGAACTGGGCGACATGTTGATGGGGATTGCCGGTCCCCTTATACACATGGAATTTCGGTATCGTATAGCCTTGCGGGTATTTGATTTGATCGTCCCAGCTCGGATACGGCCGCCCCGTTCTCACGACTTGACCAGCTGCCTCAGTCGCATGATGGACCCGGATTTGCTGGGCTATGTAGTCAGCCAAGTCGGCTTTAGAGATTGTCTCCTCCTTGGCCGTTGAGAGGGCTGGTGGTGGATTTGACGTTTCTCCTCGGTCGTCTTCCAGAACGATTGGGGGATCCTCGGCAGGTAGGTCCTGCTGGATCATCATTCCTATCATATCTTGGAAGAGAAGGCCCATACGTTGTATGTTGGCCGCTTGTTCAGCAGCCTCTTTGTCCTTTTTCTCCAGTACCCGGCGAAGGAATTCAGCGTCGGTTTCTTCCTCCTGGCGTGCATCTGAGGATGTTTCTGGGCTTTCTTTTGGCCCGGTAAGTGCGGCCATAGCATTCATCATTTCTTGGAGCTTTTGTTGCTGCTCCTGGGCTTTCGTCACGGATCGGGTAAGTGGTCGGTGGCCTGTAGAAGTGCGGCTCTCCTCCTTTCCAGAGGCCATGTATACGGTGTGGACCATCATGCCCCCAGACTTAGGGCGTCTGGGCTCAGTGCCTTTAGCTGTCGTGGCGGGCTTGGGGATCTTTTCCGGCCTCTTCCTTTTATGAGTCATGGAGGTTGAGGGGGCCGTTGAGTTGGGCGTCCAGACAGCCTTTCGGGGTTTAGCCTGATGACCGGCCTCCGGTTGGATTTTTAGATTCTTGTGCTGGCGGGAGAAGTTTGGATCGACGATCGAGTCTCAGGCCTGCCGCCAAACCTTATAGATTTTGGAAGACAGCCGTTGAGGGGATCGGGGCCATTCTGATTCTATTTCCACAATCTTTTTTGATGGGGGAGGAGACCTCTTTAGCACTGCAGTAGGGGAATTCCTTCGCACCTTATTTAGCATTTCGAAGCTGTTCCCAGTTGGGACAGCAGCATTAACTTCTGCCACCGGGGCTGGTGGAGTCAATCCGGAGGGGGAGTTGCCCCCAGCCTTCCTTATTCGGCGCCAATGATGACGTCGAGCGCGTCGAGCGGACGGCGTAGGGTCAGCTATAAGAATGGTTTCGTCTTGCCCCCTGTGTGGGTGGAGGGTTGTTGTTGGTGTTAGCCTGTCAAAGACCGATGTCCTTTGTGCAGCAGGAGCGGGAGCTGAAGCCGTTAATCTTGTGAAGACCGACTTCTTGGCTGGGGAAGCCGCCTTGGCGATTTCGGAGGCAGGAGCGGCCGCTTTCTTAGAAGCAGCCTTCTCTGAGATTTTAGGTCCCGTGATGAGTTCGCAGGATTTCCGGCCCAGTCTAGAGAAGACCGAGGCGTTGACGTTGGGCGACTCGTTGAGAGGAGCCGCGGCAGGGGTAAGACGATCAAAGACCGACTTTTTGAGAGCTTCCTTTGTCAGCACCGGCACCGCAAAGCTGGATGGTGGGAGTATAGTCCCAAAGAACAATCCGGTAGTGACTTGAGTCGCCTGGTCCACCGGCATTGTGAACAACGAAGCAGCTCGGGGTCCATAGGCTATACCTCCTGGCGAGGCAAAGCGTTGGTCGCAATTGTAGTTCGAGCAGTTGGAGAGTTTCGCAGAAGTAGAAGTCATCGATCCTTTGCTTTCTGCAATAAGCAAGACGCCAATTCTTAGTATCTTGAAACCCAAGGGCAACCATTAGCGAACCGCGATTGGTTCGCGAATCACGACACACGAAGTGTGGAGTGGAAAGAGGAAAAGGTCCCACCGGGCGTGCCAGAATCTGTTCCCCTCCGAATGGACACGCAGGACATTCGCCGCCTTGCCTGAGATTCGGGGCAGATGCTAATTGGTGCTATCCGTCCACCTCTCCGAAGATGCCAAGTTGATTTATGGCGCCGTGTATCGGAGATTTAGACGGATGCGTCCGATGTAGTAGACTTCGTCAGATTCCCCCTCGTTTGAGGGGTTTTTTTTTATTGTGGGGACGCTCTTCCCTGCAGGTGCAAGCCCCTGCAGTTAAATACGCTACCGCATCGCGGTAACAACTTTCTCCTTCTCCAGATGGTCACTTCGTGTCGTGTGTGTTTTTTTTATGTTTTATTGCCCGTGGATCGTTTACGGAGACCGAGTTATGTCGTCGCCCGTAGGGCGTGGACTAGTCCAAATCCGTGTTATCTTAGATTTGGGTTTGGGGGTTTGATTTGAGGATACGTTAGCCATATTTGAGGCTAAGATCAACTCAAACATTTGTTAAGGATACGTTAGTCTAGTTTGAGACTAAGATCAACTTAACGGGATCGTTTAGATCCGACAAGGGAGCGTTTGGACTCCATTGTTCCAGTTTTAGGGACATAGTGGTCCATCGTATGCGTGTGGCCGTCGGGACCCGTCACCTCTCTAACGACGTTGAAGGATTACAACGACGGGTGTCAGAGGAGTTCAGAGATGTACCCTCGAGCCAGAGTTAATTGGGGGGATTCGTAGTTCAGTCTGCTTGAAGGTTTAAGGATTCGTTAGCCATCTTTGAGGCTAGGATCAACTTAAACGGGACCGTTTAGATCCGACAAAAGAGCATATAGGGGCTCTATTGTTCTAGTTTAGGGACATTGCGGTCCGTGGGTAGTTTAAGGATATTGCGGTCCATGGGTAGTTTAAGGACATTGCGGTCCGTGGGTAGTTTAAGGACATTGCGGTCCATGGGTAGTTTAAGGACATTACGGTCCGTGGGTAGTTTAAGGACATTGCGGTCCGTTGTTAGTTTTAAGACATCTCGGTCAAGGTTAAGGACCTCATAGTCCATGGGTTTAAGGACTCCACAGTTCGGTATGTGCTCTGGATGCTTCACACGGGTTCACTGCCGTGCTCGGCGAGGACCAGGCTCCGCTCTGAGCGCTTTTCGCGGGGTCAAAGAGTGACGTTATCCGCGTTCCACGTAACCAGGGATTTTGCACTAGATGCTTCACACGGGTTCACTGCCGCGTTAGGCGAGGACTAGGCTCCGCTCTGGATGCTTCACACGGGTTCACTGCCGTGCTCTGCGAGGACCAGGATCCACTCTGGACGTTTTCCACGGGGTCAAAGAGTGACGTTATCCGCGTTCCACGTAACCAGGAATTTTGCATTAGACATGGGTTTAAGGACCCCACAGTCCATATCATGAGTGGTCATCGGGACCCGTCACCTCTTTGAAGACATTGAGGGATTACAATGCCAAGTATCAAAGGAGTGAAGAGATGTACCCTAAAACCGGAATGGCTTGAGTAGTCCCTGGCCCAATTTGGGTCAAGACTGATTGATTATGTTATGAGCCCATTGGCCCAGTTAATCACGAATTGAGGACTTATGGCCAGCTTGGGCTAAGTCCAGTCAGGTCTGGAATATTGGCTTCTTGTTGGTCCATTGAGGGAGAGGCTTTGTCTCTATCCCTTTAGCCAATCGGGCTAAAGCCTAGTGTTAAACACTACAGAGAAATCAGTGTTGAACACTGGGAATGAGGTTGACAAGTTAGTGTTTAACACTAAGAGATAATTGGTGTTAAACACCAGCAACAAGGCCTTGAAGTGATCATAGGCACTAAAACAGATCAGTATTGAACACTGGCAATGGAGATCTCAGATTAGTGTTAAATATTAAGGTAATCAGTGTTGAACACTGCGAATAAAATCCTTTGATTAGTGTTGAACACTAAGGCCCAACAGCATTCCAATACTGGATTCGGGGGTTCCAATTTATTGTTAAACACTAAGGCAAGAGGGGTCACGTGGCAACACGTGAGAGCGCCCTCCCCTCATTTATTCCGCTGAGATTATTGCATCTTTCTGAGCATCACGTGCCATCACGTGACGGGCATTCAAATGCTTATATGTTAACGCTTCTGCCGAGGGTCACGTGGGGTGCTGCCTCAAAGGGGCTTTCCGTAGATCTCTTGGGGGGGTCACGTGGTGACACGTGACCCTGCCTCTATGTTGTTTAGAGGATCTGTTAATCTTTTTTCAGGAATTAAATTCCTCGAGCTTTAAATTTCAGAGGAATTAAATTCCTACTTCCTTTTGAAGACTTTTATTCTGGAATAGAGTTGAACTCTGAATTTTCTGTAGGAATTAAATTCCTCATATATGTGAAGAACTGAATAGGGTTAAACCCTAATAAAAGCTTTTAAGGAACTAAACTTCCCGTTTTAAAGTATTATGATTAAGGGAATTAAATTCCTGCTGTTTCAACAGAACTATGTTCTTAATTAGGGTTCAAACCCTATTTCTTTTTGTTCTGAAGGAATTAAATTCCCATAACACAGGGTCAAGCCTTAGTTTTATTTTAAAGGAATTAAATTCCTATAGTTCTGCGAGAATTAAATTCTCATGCTTGCATTCCCTCTCTATGTTTTGGATCTGCATGGCAGGATCTCAACCCATTGAGAATTAAATTCTCAACCTAAAGGGGAGATGTGCACTTTGCAGATCCTCTATCAAAGAGAGAAGAAATATGTTCTTCTGTTTTATCTATCAGAGTTAAACTCTGTTGAGAATTAAATTCTCTTTCTTTTAGAAAGCCTTCCCTTTCTTACCTAGGGTTCTCTTTTGCAGAAGATCCAAATTCCTCCAAGTATTAGAGCTCTCTTCTTTTTCTTCCCTCTGCGTATCTCTATATTTCTCTGTCTATCTCCCTTTTTGTATCTCTTGGCTCCTATTTATAGGAGAAGCTGTTGAATCAATTAGTTTTTGACGAATCTTCATTGAGAGATTTGATTTGCATCCATCATTCGTTTTGGACCTTTGGATTATTAGGTGAATTTTATTCACCATTGGATTTTAAATCTAGAGATTCTCCTTTGTTATTTTGGTTAGATTTAAAGGGGAAATCTTTCCAAACCCGGGATTTTCCTATAGATAGGTGATATTTAAATCACTTCTGAATCTTTAATTTGATCGGCCCCAGATAGTCACTTTCCTTCGGAAAGATTTAAATCTCCTCAGAATTTAATTCTGTCGTCAACATGGGCTTTGAAAGCCGGTCACGTGTGACCACGTGACCCATGGTCACGTGTGGACACCTGACCCTCTTTGGAATGAAGAATCCTCTTTCTTTCTGCGCTGTCTTCTGGTTGCTGTTTTAGTCATCACGTGTTAACACGTGACCATTGGTCACGTGTGAACACGTGACCCCTGTTGGGAGCCCCTTTCCTTGACTCAACTGGAGCACGAGTCCTCTCCTTTGAGCGTCACGTGCCAACACGTGACCTCTTCTGAAGCCTTTTCCTTGATTTGATCAGGGAACCTTTTCTTTGATTTGATCAGGGAATCAATGAGCCTTTTCCACTGCTTTTATATGTCACGTGTTAACACGTGACTGCTGGTCACGTGTAAGCACGTGGCCCCTCCTTTCTGAAGCTTTTCTCATAAGCTTTTCTGATTTTAAATCAGGAAACAATCACGGCCGTGGAATCCGTGTTTTATACTGGCACGTATTGAAAACACGGACGTCCTAGTATATCCAATATTTCATATGTTTCTTCTACTGTGATTTATCTGTGATGTGATCATGTGATGTTCTGTGACAGATATTATATATAGTATATATGATATATTATATAGACGTTGCTTATGTTTTACACCCGCGCCAGCCCTGCCTCGCTCTGGCGTTAGTTACCTAACCTAACGGTGCAGACGGGACATCGAGGCGAATGCGGATAGCATAAGCGTACGTTATATTTATCTGTGATGTTTAGGTGGACTTAAATGATGGGATATTCATTAATGAGATTAATGAAAGAAAATAAACCTAATTGATGTTGTGGAATCGAATTTCAAAATAAAAACAGGTAGCTACAGTTCTTGCTTTGCATCGCGGTGTTCATTATAGAACATCCTGCACCTTATTCGATGAGGAAAAGACCGAGATCCCTTCACCGGGAGTGACTCCTTTAGCAATAACTGGCAGATGCTACAACCCTCGGTTTGTCTTTTGACTGCTTCTATAGTTTCCGATTTGCACAGTGATATATATGATATATCCCGCACCTCATTCGACGAGGAAAGGGCCGACGATCCCTTCACCGGGAGTGACCCCTTTAGCAAAACTAGAAAAGCCTCAAAAACATTCCATTTAAAAATCATTTGATTCCGCAACGAGATCAAGTTCAAAGCGTTAAAGGTTTTCAAAAAAACCATTCGCAACCCTCCGTCATTTTAGGAAGTAGAGTACTTAGTATTCATGCTGTGTTTCTTGACCATAGTCAAGGCACAGTGTACGGTAGCTAAGTGATGTCTTCCTACACCGCATATGATGCGATTAGTTAGGACAGTCGCGTGACTTTGTTGACCTTGGTTAAGGGTCATGTGGGTGGGTCTAATTAATCACGAAATGATGGGTAGAACTTGACTAGTGCTTATGATTTGTTAACCATAGTTAAGGTCATAGGTGCTAGGGGTAAAAACCTTTATCGGGAGTTTCAAGCGTTGAAATTTTCAATGAGATTGCATACCTTCTATGTGATGGTTGGATCTCGATACCCACTGCGAGTAATTGTTACTCCTGGGAGAGTTTTGCACTTTACAATTAGCCGATCAAGTAGGTGTCTAGAAAGGTGTCAACGGGGTTATGCCTCTGGGAAAACGAGGTTTACTATAATTAGGTCCGTGCGAAAGCACGGGGAACCTCCCTCAAAGTACCGACACTAGCCTGGCTGAAAGATTGGCGAACTTGTAGAGTGCAATTAATCCCGGCTAGTCTTTCCTTTTAGGGTTCGAAGGAAGATTTGATAAAAACAGTAGGAGCCATCCTGATTAGATAAAATATATAACCAATATAATCTTGCAAGAGCGCACGCTGAGTGTTTTCTTCTCTCTCCCTCCAGGTAGCGACCATATCATGCCTTAATCAAGATAATAATATAGATGTATTGACCGTACCCGCTTGTTATACTGAGCTGGGGAACGTTGGTCCCGCTCCAACTTATAATTGTTATAAGACAGAGCAGGAAATAGAGGAATACCAGGATTCCCATGCCGCCCAAACGAAGAAAGTGCATGAGATGCATCTCCTTCGGGTGTGTTCATTACAAAGAACTGTTTCTCAGTATCCTCTGCATCTTGGGTATTTGATACCGGATCAGGATCCCAGATATGTAATCTGTTACATAGGGCTACAAAAGGGTAGAAAAACTGAGAACGGGTGATAAGTTTCATGAGACAGAAAATGGGGCAAATGTTGCAGCCAAGTCTGTTGGTCACTGTCACCCTGTATTACCAATACATTGATTCTGAACAAATGCTATTAGATACCGAACCTGTTATACAAAATCATATCAGTCTTTTTATTAGTAAAGAAAGGATATAATTTTGTATTGATGGATAATGTTTTGAACATTTCCTATATCAAAAGTTGATCGTTCAGGCACGTTATCTAAAAGCATTGACGTTCTAAATCAAACTACAGTTCCTAGTATACAGAACACACACAAGAGGAAAAGTTCAGAAATGAACGAATCCTTCTTGAGGCATTGTAGACTAGGTCACATCAATGCGACCCGACTGGCTGATGTTACATTTTAGATGCATATTTAAATCAGTTTGAATTTACATCTTATGAAACTTGCCAGTCATGTCATAAAGATTAGATGACCATAGCTCCGTTTACTGGAAACAGAGAAAGAGTTAGTAAACTCTTGGGACTAATACATGATGATGTATGTGAGGTCTCCTGTCTACACATGCCCGGACTGGTTCTTTATACTTCATTACGTTCTCTGATAATCTCTCAAGATTCAGACATATGTTCCTTTTGAAACATAAGTCCGAACCTTTTGAGATATTCACAGAATATAAGCTAGAAGTAGAGAACCAATACGGGTATAAGTATTATGTCCTATGATGAGATCGGGGAGGAGAATACTTGTGCATGGCATTCATGGACCATTCTAAAGGAGAATGATATTCTCTCTTCGTATTACTCCTCTGAATACACCACAGCACCACGGTGTATCGGGGAGGAGCAATCACACAATATTAGATATCGTGTGCTCTATGATGAGTATTACTGAGTTACCTATTTCCTTTTGGGAGTTAGACAATTAAGAAGCTGCATACCTATTGAATAGGGTTCAAATCAAATCTGTTGCCTACCACTTCATATGTGATATGGAAAGGGAAGAGCCCGTGTCTTAAGCTAGTTAAGATTTCGGATTGTCCGGCCTATGTCAAAAGCAAAATCCGGACAAGATCAAGGCAAGGTCAGTTCTGTAGAACTAGAAAGGTTCCAGCTGTACAAAACTGCTAATGATTTGACAGAACCAAAGGTTCAATGATCCCCGACGAACCTTAGCCTCTCCGCCGATCTGGTAGGGTTCCTCACCTGCATGAGAGACACTTCGGTTTCTCGATGATAGTGGGAGAGAGGATTGCATCATGAGATGATGACCCAACTAGTTTCGAGCAGGCCATCAAGAGTAGGGACTCTGTAAGAATGGCTGGATGCTTAGCGATCTGAGATGGAATCCATATACACCAGCAAAGTATGGACTTTAGCTGCTATATCTGAAGGGTTAAATCCCCATCAGGAGCAAGTATATCTTGAGAAGATTACTTGGTATAGATGGAAAAGTTGAGACTTTCAAAGCTAGACTTGTTAATGGTTTTCGTCATCGACCAGGCATGGATAATGATGAAATCTCTTCCAGGGACTGTGCTTAAGTCCATCCAGATCCTACTTGCCATTGCTACATACCATGACTACGATATCTGGTGGTTGGGTGTCATGACTATTTTTCTAAATGCTAATTTAGAAGAGAACGTCAATAAGTACACAGCCAGAGGGCTTCGTAAACAGTGGGAGCAGCGGAAAGTGTGCAAGATGCTTTATAGAATAAAGCAGGCATCGCGGAGTTGGAACGTCTGTTTTGATGTGGTAGTCAAAGAGTTTGACTTCATCAAAATAGTAGATGAACCTTGTATGTACAAAAGGGTAGTATGGAGTATGGTAATGATCCTCGTAGAGTACGTGGATTACATACTCTTGATAGGAAAATAGTTTCCTATGCTATGATCGGTCGATCTCCTCTTATCACATAGATTCTCCAATAGGATCAAAGTGATACCTCCTAAATCCTGAGTTTTCATCTATGAGATAGTTGTAATTGGATGCTAGTATTCTCACTAGATATAGTGAGATGGTATCAATCGATCCTGGGGAGAATCACTGGAAGGGTTCCATGGTGATAAAGACGACTGAATGTCAGTCGCAGGCATTGTCTTTACCCTCGGTAAAGGGACGGTATATTGGAAGAGTTCCAAGCTAGATAACGTGGCAAACTAGACGATAAAGGCTGGTAACATCGCTATTGAAGATACTACCAAAGAGGAAGTTTGGGTGTATATTGGTTCATAAGATGAACTAGGTTCCTGCCATTGTATGACAATGGAAGTGTGGCTTCGGCCCTGGAACGCTGGTCCCATCAGTGACCCAGAAAAATTCTGAGGCAGCATCACCTGATCATAGATATAGTTGATCTCCAGGTTGATCGAGGTTAGGAGAGTAGACTCAGAGGACAACACGGCGGATCCACTCACGAAGGCCTTTTCCCAAAAAGAGACTTTTAAGGGATGGTTGAGTATGTGATACTGCAACCACTGCTACAGATGGCCCTAGTGCAAGTGGGAGATTGTTAGTTATATGTATGCCCTAGAGGCTATTACTGTACATTGGATGTATATTGTAGTGGATGCTGGGACATATATAGGTAGGACTTTCTTGCTCGACATGATAGTACGCTATCTGGTTGCTCTTTATCTTAACATGTATACTTTCTGTCTCTCTGATTACATGTTGATAAAGCCCTTAGGATGTGTACTTGACTTCCAGGACTATGATGAAGATCATACTAGTGGGGCCTGGGTAGTCAATGAGTACATCCTTCATTGTTCCTAGTCGTGGGAATAACGAGACGGGGCATCGATATTCCAGAGTAGACTAGCGTATATCTTCTCGACCCATGTGATGGGCGATGGATGATCCCATATCCATTGGTGTTTGACATCGGAGATGGTATGCGGGTGCTCAGTGGAGACTGGGTACACTGAACGCGCTGAGAACTCCCAAATGGTATTATACCTCACGTCAGATGGCAGTTCTCTGGTGACACTGGTACAGCTTAGTCTGTTGACCCGAGATCGTCATAGAGTCTTGTGTGTCTCCCACTGTGCTTTGATTTCCACCCTACCACGGCTCTACTGAGTCGTGCAAACAGGTGGTTTTTGGGTACAGTCCCGATTCACATGGAGGCAATGAGCGATAGGAGGGGATTCGTCTCTCCCGGTATTGGGGGTTGATGTTGCGCTGTGCTCAACTGGCCATAACAGGAAATCCCTGGCCAGTGTTGCGGTGATATACTGGTAAGAGTTATCAGTAGTTTCACGATAGTTATGGACCCTACGTCGGCATGACTTATCAAGCTATTGGGGTCTGACGTTTACCACCCCTAGGCGAGATATGCGACATATCAGACGAACAGACCGGACTGTACGGTAAGTGTTACTGGTTGGATTCACAGGAGTGTGAGCGGGCTTGCTCGTCGATCTTCTGATCACTCAATACCCGGGTGGCCGTTACGTTTAGCAGACCGCTTGCGGCTTGTGGGTGCTTGATATGATCATCATCTGCTGCCGGCGTATTGACGAGTCTTTAGAGTCCTACACAGAGGTTTCCTGGCTCAAGCGAAACGAAATAGGAGCGCATATGAGATATGTGAAGGACCGAGAATAATGCGTGTATGTGATATCGTATTCCATTCTCGCGATGAATGTATCGAATGGTTATATGCGATACAACCTAGTTATCGAATCAAGGATTGATTCGATAAGCCGATACATTGGATACTGGTCGGTTATATACGATATGACCGGATCGTTAAATCAAGTGTTGATTTAATGATTTAATGTATAATTATATATTATATATTACTTTGCATTAACTAGTATTGGTTCACTTTAAGTAGATTTTCTCACTTGATTTGTGCAAGTTGTATATGTGATATATTTTTGTGCACTTGATTGTATCATGTTTGATGATACATGCTTATTTGGTTAAGTGTAAAGAATTAAACCATGGTTAAGTTGTTGATTAGGGTTTTACTTATTCATTTATCTTATTTATTTATTCATTTTGAATAAATTGAAAGATAAATGAATGGTGGCTTCATTTGTTTTTAGTTGAAGCTTCATGAAGCTTTGACTAAATGACCTTTTTGTTCTCATCCTTAACCCTAACCATTCAACCTAACCTTAGTCAATTCTCTACACTTAACTAAGGTTAAGATTATGATAAGTATTCATTTTATTACCTATTTTTAAATAACTTATCATATCATCTTCTTCTTCATCATCTTCTTCTTCCATGAAGAAAAGCTTGCTACATCAATGGCAAGTGATGAAAACAAGTGAGAAATCTAATTCTAAAGTGAACCCACTTCCTATTTCTTCATCCTCTACCTCTTGACAAGTAGTATAGGGTGTTTTCTTCACAAGTTTCATGACTTGGTGAAGTCGGAGTTTGATCTTGTGATGCCTCGACGTAGATCATCTTCGGCATCGAAGCTGACGATCAAGCCCGCCCATTTCTTCGATGAAGCCGATGCTAGAGTTCGGGATCCGACTTGGACAGCGGAGGGACATCGTCGCGGAGCTTAGTAAGTGGTGGACCGGATCCACAAAGGTTGTAGTCACTTTCCTTTAGCATTTAATTCGTTTACATGCTTGCATCGCCTATATATCTAGTTAACGATCCGTATTAGGGTTTGTAGGCACTTGTAAAATTTGAATTATCTATGTTTGATGCCTTGTGAGACTTCATTAGTGTGCTTAGGAACCCTACACATGCAAATCTCGGACTCTAGGACGGCTCCATGAGAAGATGCAACGGTATTGCTTGAAGTCTTCGAGGCCGAAGATGATCTACGTCGAGGGAATACGAACTCAAGTTTCTACTTCACTAACAAGATAATTAGTGAAGCAAACACCCTAAACTAAAGTGCTAGTCTAGTAGAGGACGATGAAATAGGAAATGGGTACACTTTAGAATTTGATTTCTCACTTTGGTTCTCTCTCTTTTTCAAACCCATGGTGAGTGAGTATCATATACTAACTCATGTAGAGACATAACCATGGCTAATTATAGTGGTTAGGTTAATTAATATCTTCAGTAAAACAAAACAAGTAGACTAAGTCAATGCAACATAAGCTTCATGAAGCTTCATGCCTTTAAGCTCATTATCCATTTGTTTTAGAATTACTTTAAATATAAAAACCTAAACCTATAATTTGTATGGTATAGGTCTTGTACACCCATTATACTTGTATCAACAACCACGATACAAATATAACACAAATAAATATATATCACATATATATTAACTTGTGCACAAGTGAGAAAAACAAATGCTTAAGTGAACCAATGTTAGTTAATGTAAATTAGTATATCACATATACAATTATACACTAAATTATTAAATCAACACTTGACTTAATAATCTGGTTATATCATATATAATCGACTAACATACAACGTATCAATTTATCTAATCAACCCTTGATTCGATAACTGGTTATATTACATACAACTGATCGATACAAATATCGCGAGAATAGAATGCGGTATCACATACTCGCATTATTCTCGGTCCTACACATATCACATACGTGCTCCTATTTCGTTTTGCCTGAGCCAGTAAAACCTCTATGTAGGACTCTAAAGACTCATCAATACGCCGGCAGTTGGTGATGATCATATCAAACACCCATAAGCCGTCAGCGGCACTAGCTGGACGTAACGGCTACCCGGGTATTGAGCGATCAGAAGATCAGCAAGCAAGACCGCTCCAATTCCTGCAAAAAGCCTGGCAGTGACACTACCATACAGTCCGGTCTCCTCGTTTGATATGTCGCATATCAAGTCTAGGGGTGGTAAACGTCAGACCCCAATAACCGATAAGTCATGCCGATATGAGGCTCATAACGGGTCGAGAAACTATTGGTAACACTTACCAATAAATCTCTAAAGTAGCCCTGGCCAGGGACTTTCCTGTTATGGCCAATCGAGCATAGCGCAACATCAACCCCCAATACTGGGAGAGACGAAACCCCTCCTATCGCTCATTTCCTCCATGTGACTCGGGACTGTACCTAAAAACCACCGTTTTTCATGCCCTCTTGGACGTGGTAAGGTGGAAATCAAAGCACAGCGGGAATCACACAAGACTCTATGACGATCTCGGGTCTACAGACTAACCTGTACCGGTGTCACCAGAGAACTGCCATCTGATGTAAGGTATAATACCATCTGGGAGTTCTCGGCAAATCCATCCAGTGTACCCAGTCTCCACTGAACACCCGTATATCATCTCTGATATCAAACACCAATGGATATGGGATCATTCATCGCCCATCTATATGGGTCGAGAAGGTATACGCTAGTCTACTCTGGTATATCGATGCCCCGTCTCGATACACCCACGACTCGGGACCTTGAAGGATGTACTTATGGACTACCAAGTCCCCAATAGTATGATCCGCATCATAGTCCAGGTAGTCAAGTACACATCCTAAAGGCTTTATCAACATGTAACAGAGAGACAATCAGTGTACACGTTAAGATAAAGAGTAACCAGATAGCATACTATCATATCGAGCAAGAAAGTCCTCCCTATATTTGTCCAAGCATCCACTACAATATACATCCTATGTATAGTAATGGCCTCTAGGGCATACATATAACTAACTTCAATATCTTAGGCTCCGGCAATCCGGACTGGCTTGTATCCTCAAATCCCAATACCTAGAGCCCCGGCTATCCGGACTGGCTTGTATCCTCAAATCCCAATACCTAGAGCCCCGGCTATCCGGACTGACCCATATCATCAAATCTCAAAACCTTAGGCTCCGGCAATCCGGACTGGCCTATACGCCGATCGGTATCCTCCGGATATCCGTCGAGTCACAATAAAATCACCGGTCGGTAGTGCTCCCTGCCAGGCTCAATGCCATCATCTGCGACCATCTTGCCCTGGGGTACCGCACCGGGTCCACCATGCACCTACAGACGGTTCCTCCTCCTCCTCGAATCGGGTGAATGATATCACTCAAGAGCCGAGAAAACTCATGGTGGACTCCTCTCAAATCATATCATGAGAAAACCGCAATTTTCTATCTTTTAAAAAGATAATAAGTTTATAAAATCTTTATGGTTTCTCCAAATCAAGAAATCTGATGGAAATCCGAAATCCCAATCTCAAGGGTAATAAACAATGAAATACCGGTAATAAGTTCCATAATTTTGCATGACAATAAATAAATGAATGCATCGGATATCAAGCAAGGAATGCAATAATTAAACTAGCATATGGGAGCAATAACATATTGGAACTATCAGCTAACAAGCTATGTCAATGAAATAATATCTTCTAAAGTGTACGCGGCATGGAAAGTACCGATGATGATGTGTGTGAGCCGGCAAGTAAGTGTTCGTAGACATACGCATCATCGGTAATGGTGCTGGTGTCCTGATAACATGGTTTCAATATAACAATAAAACATATTTAAACATGCAATGCGATGCAAATAGCAAGAATATGCGGAAAATGAATAATAAGCACAACATATAAGAATATACATTAATATACACGAGTCATACCGTTTGGCATTGAAATAACACGAATCGTGGTGTTTAGAAATTAGGGGCCACAGCGTTTTTAAGAAAAGGTACGTCCTTTGAAATATCCGTAGTACCCCTTGGCCTGTCTTTAAAATACTTACGATTCGTTAGTTTTTGAAATAGGTATAACTCGAGCCCAGTCTAACATCTACTAAGTAAACTACACGACTAAACTAATAGACTAATCGAACGAGTAAGGAAAACCACCTAAGTCTGAGTCGATACATATATCAAATAGTCGGTGATCCCGCCTCAATAGTATCACGTACGATACAATATATAATATGACATCCTCGAGTCAAGAGTGCGGATCTATCATCATAATCATATCACGTACGGTAAATCCATTGTACGGCATCCTAAATCTGTGTACGGGTCAAATATCGCATTATCTCATTATTCATCTGGTATCCTAATCATCATATCCTGTATTAGGGGTACTGATCTAAAGTCTAGTACATACTGATACCATCTACATATACATATGCGTGTGTATGAAAACACATCGCCTAAAGACCCGCTATAATAACATGTCATATCTCATAATACGAACCAAATCAAATCACCGATCTCGTGGCACCATGCCCAATCTCATCGACTCATCTCCAAGTACCATGTACTATCCTCATTATCCATGTATATGTATGTATGTATGTATGTATGTATGTATATATACATACTCTTAAACACACACACACACACATACACACACACACATATCCCCATATACGCATAAGTAAACAAGTGTATGCGTGCGTGAGTGCGTGAGTGTAAACCTTATTCTAGGGTTTCATGACTAACACTAAACTATATCATTAACTACCAAATACGCTTACACCAACCCAAAGTCCTCTAAAGCATTCTAGATAAGTATACACATCTTATAATAACGTATAAATATAAAGATATAACACATTTTCATACTGCACTACGAAATTGCGGGGGTGCTATATGCCATCCACCCGACTTCCTCCGTAGATATATATCTACTCCTCTTGATCCTTGCTTGCCGAAGTTGATGACGTCACGCTCATCCTTGTCGTTCATGTCCACTCGAGGGTACTTACATATATACACTCACAGTATCGTAAACTGAAATTGCGAACGAAAACCAAAACGGCACGCGTATCACGCATATGTTAAAACCTATGGTCTCGCATGCAAGACACGACCACATAACCCTCATTGTTGACGTTCAAACACCACACGACGGAACACAATAACAAATACCAAATTCCAATTCATTAAAAGCCGGAAAACAAAATCAGAAACTATGTAAAACACTTCCAGATTTTACCCTAGGTGAAATTAGCCAATTTTGCATATGTGGAGGGTCTAATTTACTGAAGATAAAGCCCTGGAGCAAACATGAACCCAAACATCCCCACTCTGGCAGCAATTTGCAGCCAGAATGATTAAATCTGCGGCCAAGTGGAATAGGTAGGGGCTCGGGTCTCTAGGTTAGCTTCTAGGTTGCCTGCATGACTCACTGTGATCGCTATAAAATTTTCAGGTGTCCCGGGTCATAGCAAATGTAAAAATACCATCACCAAAGTCTACAAAATACGATATCGGGGTTTCTAGGTTTGGGGTTTGGGGTTTAAGTCTATGGTTTAACCCAATATACAATCACCACAAGGGGTTTGAGGTCACTACTAAACTCAATTACACTATCTCAATTCAATAATTCCTCAAAACCCTAGCTTGAAATTTCAAGCCTCACTAAACATCACTTAATCACTTCTAAACATGCATGGATACTAATGTGAATGAAAAACTATACTAATGGTGAAGAAAGTACCTCATTTGGCAACTCAAGAATTTTCTTGAGTTGCCCCAAGTGCTCAAAATCCGATTTTTCTTGGTCCAAAATGCTTGTGATGAGCTTGTGCATGCTTTTAATGAAAGGGGGATGATGTTTTGATGTGTTTTGGGGTGTGTTGTGCGGTGTTTAAGGAGGGGGAAGGAGGAGGGCAGCCATGGTGAGAGGGAGAGGGAAGATGAAGAAGAAAATAATGAAGAGGACATGAGCCATTGTCCAAGGTTGAACCCTCACCTCTCTCTCTCTCTCTCTCTCTTCTCTCTCTTGCTCATACTCTTTATTCTAATCATTTCCTTTTCTTTTCTTTTCTAATTATAACCATTTCATTTTCATTTAAAAACCAATCATGCATGAAAAATAAGGAAAAGCCATGGTAGAAAAAATGTAACAATGTGTAATATGACATGGTGCATGTCATGTGCACAAATCAAGTTTAATGCACGATTAGTGATATTTAATCGCGATTAGCATTAAAATGGAATATAATTAATCATAAAGAATTTATAATTTGCTTAAATAATATAAAACACCCTTATTTCAGTAATTCCTATAATTTTCCAAATATTTCCCAATTTATCGGTAATTAATTATACCTCATTATTAAAATATTCATAATATTTATTATTTAATTATAAAATTTCCCAAAAATAATATTTTATTTTTCTGAAATGTTACACTTTTCAAGCCCTGCATTCCTTCTGCCAATGCCTTTTCCCGTGACAATAGGAACATCCCTCCTTCCCCACTGTTAGCCCCAAAACTTTTGCCCTTCCCTTTCTCTCTATCATACTTACACCACCTATCATCTTTATGGAGGTCTTCTTCTTCTCATACTTGTCTTTCACCTTGGATCCAGAAGAGGAAGATTCCCCAATAAGCAAAGCAGGTGCCTCCCTAGTTTCCTTCAGGGTGTCCTCAATTGGAAATATAACTTTCTTCCCCTGGGCGTAAGTAGAGAGTAGGGACACTAGAATTAAGTCAGCATATGACTCGTTCTCCAATATGGTCTCCAGATCCGTGAGCTGTTTAATACAGTTGATCATTGTAGGGACGTGGTCCCCTACAGATGACCCGACAGCCAACCTCGCTTGAAGCAATTCCTTCGAGGTCTCATATCTTGCGATATGAGATTGCTCTCTATATAAATCTTGTTATGGAGGAAGATGGAAACTTAGTCCATCTTCTCGTGCTGCCTTTGGTATACACCATCTACTGAGGCCAACACAAAGCACTTGGCATTCACACAGTCTTTTTCCCTTGTCTTACGGATATCATCCGCGGCGGTGGAATATGAACCTGGGACGGTAGGGGCTTTAGTAGTAAGAACATGGTCCAGCTTGTCATAGGTAATGGATGTCTGGACAAACCTTTGCCAGTCAATATAGTAAAAATCGGTCATATTATTTAACTGTAACCTATGTCTGGTCGCCAGGTTGCAGCAAATAGGAGAGAGAGAAGAAAACAATCAGCATGATGCTCTTGCAAGTTTAGATTGGTTTTTATTTTATCTAAACAGGATGACTCCCACTATTTCTCGAATCCTTCCTCAAACCATAAAAGAAGAATTAGTCAGGATTACTCTCACCCTACAATACTTGCTTAACCTTTTCAGCCAAGATGGTGTTGGTACTTCGAGAATGGTTTTTCAACGCTTTCGCGAAGTTCCTTAATTACATAACCTCTTTTCCCTGGAGGCGTAGCCCCGCTAACACCGTTCTTGACACCTACTTGGTTTATAGCATTGATTGTGTTAGTGAAAAAATCTCCCGAGGAGTAGCGGATACTCACAGTAGGATCGGGACCCAAATATCATTGTGTGATTATCCTGAAGAAATCCTACCAACATTATCACACTCCAAATGGTATGCAGCACTAGCAAGTTTCAGTTTCTTTAGAAAACTCCCGATGTTGATTTTAGCCCCATGCTCTTATGACCTTGACGAAGGCCAAGAAATCATAAGTCACATGTCAAGTTCTACTCGTCATTGCCCAGGTTAATTTGAACCCACCAGTACATACCCTTGATGAAGGCCAACAAAGTAGTACGAATGTCCCAAACCAACGCATATATCTATGCTACATATGAATATCCAGCAGCTACCAATCACTATGCCTTGGCGAAGGTCAACAAACATAGCTTGAATACTACTGAATATTCATATGAAATGACGGAGGGCTACGAATGGTTTTGGCGAAACCTTGAAGGTAGTGAACTTGATATAATCGAAGGAACCTGATAGCATTTAAAGGAGTGGTTTAAGCTCCGCATTTTAAAAGTTTCTGTTTTGAAAAAACCGAGTCATTTTAAAATTTATTCCAAAGATTCTGCTTTGGTTTGTTTGCTTTGAATTAATCTGATGCGGTCCCATCATTTACACCAATCATTACAGAGAGAAACGAAAATAACACGTCCGCTTATGCAATCCGCATTCGCCACTATGCCCCGTCTAACACCGTTAGGTTACTTAACTAACGCCTGAGCGGGGTCTGGACAAGCGCGGTTGCAAAACATAAGCAACGTCTACTACATAAAATATATATAATAATCAGTCATCTAACGCAATAATAGGCATTCCAGATCACAGATGAACATATTGGATATACTAGGAATTCCGCGTTTCGTTTAAGCCTGTAACGAAAGACCGATTCCACGGTCGTGATGAATAGCCAAAACCCACCCCAGACCGCTACGGGTGCGACAAACTACCCGCCAAATTCCCGAAGTGAAGCAACCTCCCTCAGCAAAGTGAGTAGGCCACTCGACACTTCAAAGAACTCGATAGTTTGTGCACCCCACCTTGGGTCCACCCCAGGAGCAGAAAACAGTAAAATAAATAATACAACGGTGGCGACAACCTCAACCCGGATGTGCCCCGCAAAATAATATTACATCACTTTTACAATTTATATCGAATAAAAGAAAAACAACTCTCTTCTCACATTCCTGGCTATTCATCATCGACGATCCAATAAAGTTCATATACACAAACCAAAAGATATGTGCAACCTCAAACTAACAGATATATAGCAATTAGCTGAAGTTTAAAAACACATATAACAACACAGAAGATCCGGTTAGACAAGAACATTTAGAATTTCGATCGAAACATATTTTTCGTGTCTACCCAAAGTGCAAACCAGCACTCCAAAAAAAAATACTGGGTAGAAACCAAATATTCCAGAAAACAATACACCAAACATTAGAACAAACAGAAGAAGAACGAGTCGAATCGGCCTCGACTCGGTCGCGGAACCGCGGCAGAAGGCACCGATTCGCCGCGCTTCCGCGGCCGTCTTAGCGATTCACTGACTCATTTTTATTAGGATTTCTAATAATACCGTGCACACATTTATCATACCTCTGAAATAATTTTCTGGCACTTTAAAAAATCGACAAAAACATAGGGTATTGATGTTTCGTTTTCCGGCTTTTCCGAAGATCGAAGTTCTAACACTTGCTAACAAGCTAGTAAAGGTTTAGTTGGCTCTGATACCAATGTAAGTCGATATCGCGCACCCTGCGGGTTCGCGGGGAAGCGGAATATTTATAAAAAGATTTTTACAAAGCTCGCAACATCGACTTGAACTCCAGGATCGATACTAAACCCTAATTAGCAAACTTTTATGAGGTTAACTACTCGGAAAGAAATTTATACCTCATGATTTCAAGTCCTTCGGGTCTTCTTGTCGATGTCCTCCTCTTCATAGGCTCTATGGATCGTTTGTATCGGGCCTCCGCGTCGGTCCCCTCATGTCAAAGGCGATCCACCCGAGAGTCTGTAGATAGAGCTCCCACCTCAAATCTGAAGTAACTAGGGCACCTAGTTCGCTACACTAGATGACCTAGATGATGTAGTGAATATAGATGGAATGGTTTGTCTCTCATAGCCTTAGGTTTCTCAACTCATGAGACATGAAAGGCTAGAGGTAGAAAAAGAACACTTGAGAAAAAAGCTAGTGAAGATTTTCATAGCAAAGAGAATGAGCTCCCTTGTCTAAATCTGAACCATACCTATTTCTCCCTAGAATAAAACTAATTAGAAAATCAAATATGGTTCATATTCAACTTGGTGATTCATGGCTTGAAAACCCCCTATGTGTCACCAAGAGCCATACTCCAATTTATGCAAAAATCCACCTCATTTACTCCACCTCATAATGCAATAAACATTTAACCTAAAATGTTAAATAAAAAATATAGGGTGTCTTCTTCTAGAAGAATCTTTGAATAAATTACAAAAATGCCCCTCATCCATATATACATACCCGTATCCGTATTCCAAAAAATACGAATACAAAAGAGACGAAAATAATCCATCAGTATAATACTAGGATCCGGATTAAACCAAAGCCCACTAGTATTATCTGTTTGAATCCGTGCACAAGTACACGTACGTGATCGAACCCTGTCGTAAAACCATATGACCTCTACATCTTTTGCCCGATACAGGGAAACCATCTGTGTGGGACTTTAAAGACTCGACACTACGCTGGCAGTAGGTTTAACCACAAGCCGCAAGAGGTACTAGATGCACATAATGGCTATCCAGGTATATTTCGATAAGAAGGCCGATGAGAATAACTCATCCGAACTCCTACTGAGCCTATCTGTGACAATTTCTGTACAGTCCAATATGTTTATCTAAGAGTATCGCATATCGGGCCTAGGGGAAGTAATCGTCAGACCCCTAATAGTGCAATAAGTCGTGTCGGAGTGTAGCCCAAAACACCCTGAGAAACTACTGGAGTACCTACCAGTAAATCTAGCTTTTCTTAGCCAAGGACTTTGTGTAATAGCCTTCCAAACACGACGCGATATCATCCCCGAATACCGGGAGAGAAAAATCCTATCTAACCTCCACTGCCTCTAAGTGCTTCGGGACTGCACCCAACTGCTACCTATTTGCACGACTCCTTTGAGCCGTGGTAGGCTAGTAATCAAAGAACAGTAGGAACACACTCGAGGCGAAGTAGCAGTGTCAAGTCGACGGACTAAGTTGTACTCATGTCACCTAGGAACTGCTACCCGACAATAGGTATAATACCCACCAGCAGTCCCCAACGAGTCCTGTCCAGTGTACTCATAACCCAATGAGCACTTGCATAATATCTCTAGTACGACGTACTAATGGCTGTGGGACAGACCATCTTCCATGCTGGGATGAGAAGCATATACACTAGTCTACTCTGGAGTATCGATGCCCTATCTCGATAATCCTATGACTAAGGACCTGTATAAGGATGTGCTTATAGACTACCCAATCCCCACTAGTATAACTGCCATCACAACGCTGGTAGTCAAACAAAGATCCTAAGGGCTCTACCAATATGTATAAGCGATATGCAAAAACACATGCACATATTGAGGTAGAAAAAAACCAGGTAGCATACTACCATTTCGAGCAAGACTGTTACTATATCCGTGTATATCCCAAGCTTCCATTAAGTAATATGCAAACCAGTATGATACAATAATGGCCTCTAGGCATATATCACTAATAGTGCTCTCTTTAAATTTTTTGTTTACCATTCCGCCTTGGTTGCAAGCGTTGCGACGCAAGCACAAGCATCCATCAATGGTATCAGAGCCGGCCCAAACACCAGAACTAGCTGTAGATGATATGTTAGTTTCAGAACCAAAATTTAACCGTATTTTGTTTCAATATTCAAGTCTCTTTTGTTTTAAAATATCACTATGAATTTTTTTTAAAAATATTTTTGAACTAGATTTTAAACTCGAGTGATGATGCCAAAACACGAGGCCAAGATGTTACTGTCTGGCCGCCTGGGTTGGCTAGGCAGTAGCATCTTGCCTCGTTCTTTGTGTAGGGACTTGATTTTGCTGAAACTTAATTTTTTTTGATGCACCAAATTTGCCCAGATGTTCGTTCTTACAATTTATGTTTTCGGGCAACTAAGAATTTTTTTTATTGAAGCTAAAGCATCATTTATGTTTCGCATCTGTTGATATGTATTGGTTAACGTCGACGAATTGATGTGTGATCAATTCGACGGGGTTGCACATTATGAGTCTGGTATGTTGGTGTGAATGGTTTGGCCGGATTGTCGTGATAAATAGCCCCTCGATGTGATGTGTATATACCGAGTTGTTGTATGTTTTTCATGTATTTCTTTCAATGTAATATATATATTCTTTTATTAGGATACGACCGGGTAGAAGTCGTCGTTGCCATTGGATGTATAAATTTCATTTTATGTTCTAGGATAAACCCGTGGAGAAGTGCTCGAGTCGCCGGGTTCTATAATGTGGTAGGTGGCTATCTCAAAGAGTTGAGACTGGGTCGCCTCGTTCTAGTATTGGCGGGTTGCTCGCCACACTTGTAGGTGTTTAGGATTGACCCACGGAGGAGTGCTCAAGTTATCGGGTTCTAGAAGGCACCGGGTGGCCCACTCATGACATTGAAACCGGGTTGCCTTGCTTCTAGGATTAGCGGGTGGCTTGCCTTGCTCGTAGGGTCTTAGATCAGTCTTGTACGGGCTATTCACATGATCGTGGAACGCCGTGTTTCGTTTACGGCTCAAATAAAATGCGGGGCTCCTACTTTGTCCGCTATTCCATTTTGCATGTTGTTTACCGCATGTCTGTAATGTGATTACCTTCCTGCGACATTGACATATATAAAATAAATGCTTCTATATGTTTTGCATCTATGCTAGCCCTGTGTCTGCCCTGCCGTATGTTGATTAACCTTACGTTAAAGACCCAATGTCCCATGGTGAATGCGGATGGCAAATAATTGCATTCTATTTTGGTTGTTTCGGGTGTGACTAGGAACTTAAATGATTGGACTACATTAATATGATTAATGTAAAGAAATAAACCTAAAATGATGTTGTTAGAACTAAATTTTAAAACCACTCGGTTTTCTTTAAAACCACTTGTTTTCAAAACAAAGCCTAAACCACTCGTTTTCAAAACTACTCGGTTCCTTCAACGATATCAAGTTCATTACATTAATGGTTTTCATCAAAATCAGCCATAGCCCTCTGTTATTTCAGATTATTAGAGTACATAGTATTCGTGCTGCGTTTGTTGACCTTGTCAAGGCGTAGTGTATTGTAGCTTAGTGATGATTTTCTGTTGTATCGTGTTTCGATTGGTTAGGACAGTCGTATAACTTTGTTGACCTTGTCAAGGGCTTATGCGGGTAGGTCTAAATTAATCATGAAATGACGGATAGAACTTGACTAGCGACTTATGGTTTGTTGACCTTATCAAGATCATAAGCTGTTAGGGATAAAAACCATATTGAGAGTTTCAAGTGTTGAAACTTGCAATGTGATTGCATACCTTCTATGTGATGGTTAGATCCCGATTCCCATTGTGAGTAATAGTTACTCCCGGGAGATTTTCACTTCACAGTTAATTAATCTATTAGGTGTCTAGAAAGGTGTTTACGGTTTTACGCCTCTTAGGAAATAAGGTTATTTAATTATGTCAGTGCGAAAGCACTGGGAGCCTTCCTTGGAGTACTTACACTGTTCTGGCTGAACGGTTAGCGAACTTGTGGAGTGTATATGATCCATGCTAGTTCTCCTTTTAGGATTTGAAGGAGAATTCGATAAAATAGTGAGAGCTATCCTGATAAGATAAATTAATAAACCAATTTAATCTTGCAAGAGCGCACGCTGGGTGTTTCTTCTCTCTCTCTCCAGGTAGCGACCATTTCACGCCTTAATCAAAAGATAAAAATGTATGACTTGACTGAACCCGCTTATTATATTGGACTGGGGAACGTTGTTTCTGCTCTATCTTGTGACAACTATCATGAGTATGGGTATAGAATAGAGGAATGCAAGGATTTCCACGAAACCTTGATGAAGAAGAAACATTCCGATGCATCTTCTTTGGGTGTGTTGATTATTGAGAACAGTTTCTCAATTTTCTCTACGTTCTGGGTATTGAATACCGGATATTGATCCCACATCTGTAATATGTTAATTAAGAAGTAGTAGAGCAATAGGAAAGGGTGATAAGTCCGTCAGAGTAGGGAACGGAGCAATTTTGTTACTGATGCCGTTAGCGAATATCACCTGGTGTTGCCAACATGCAATACATTGATTTTGAACAACTGTTACTATGTATCATCTATGCTTTGTAATATATTATCCATTTCTTTATTAGATAAAGATAGATATAACTCTTCTTTAGAAAAAATGTTATGAACATTTTCCTAAATCAAGTATTGATTGAGTTTTGTACATTATGTAATGATATATATGTTCTCAATCAAAATACAGTTTTTAATATACATAACACACACAAAAGGAAGAGTTTATAAGTGAACGAACTCTTCTTGTGGTATTGTAGACTTAGTCATATCAATGAAATCAGACTAGCTAAGTTGCATAAGGATGGATATTTGGATCCATTTGAATTTACATCTTATGAAACTTATCGGTCTTGTCTCAAAAGAAATATGACCAAAACTCTATTTACGGGACACAGAGCAAGAGCTACGGAACTCTTGGGACTGATACATAGTGATGTATGTAGTCCTATGTCTACATATGCAATAGGTGGGTATTCCTACTTCATTACATTCACTGATGATCTCTCTATGTTCGGATATGTATTCTTGCTGAAACACAAATCTGAAACTTTTGAGAAATTCAAAGAATATAAGAACGAAGTAATGAACCAAATGGTTAAAAATATCAAAATCCTTCGATCTGATCAAAGAGGGGAATACTTGTGCACGGAATTCCTTGACTTTTTAAAAGAGAATAGGATTCTCTCTCAGCTTACTCCTCTATATATACCACAGAACAACGATGTATCAGAGTGTAGGAATCACACTCTATTAGATATGGTACACTCTATGATGAGTAGTGTTGAGTTGCCTATTTCATTCTAGTGTTATACGCTTCATACAGCGGCATACCTATTGAATCATTTTCCATCCAAATCCATGCCTAATACGCCATTTGAAATATGGAATGGCAAAAGACCATATCTTAAACGTGTTAGGATATGGGGCTGTTCTGCTTATGTTAAAAAATCTGGACAAACTCGAGGCACGATCAGTTTTATGTAAGTTTTTAGTATATCCAAAAAATGGTTATGGATATCTGTTCTACCACACCGAGGAACAGAAGGTGTTTGTTTCTCATCACGCCACCTTTTTAGAAAAGGAATTTCTTGCAAAGGAAATTAGAGGGAGCACGGTAGAACTGGAAGAAATTCTAGAACCATAAATTACAACCGAAGATTTGGTGGAACCATATGATTCGGTAATCCCCAACAAACCTCAGCCACTCCGCAGATCTTGTTGGATTCCTCATCCACCCGAGAGATACTACGGTTTTCTCATAGATGATGATAGAGATGACTACATCATGAAAGATGATGACCCTAATAGTTTCGAGCAGGCCATCACGAGTGGGGACTCTATGAAATGGCTGGATTCTATGCAATCTAAGATGGAATCCATGTAAACTAACAAAGTATGGACTTTGGAGGCTGCTTCTGAGGGGGTAAAACTCATTGGGACCAAATGGTGTTGGATATGCATGCCCTAGAGGCCTTCATTGTATAAGATGCTATGGATATGTATGTACAGGAAAATCTTGTTCAATATGATAGTATGCTATTTGGTTTGCCTTTATCTTAACAAGTGATATGTTTTACTTTTTATTTCATATCTCTTATACATGTTGATAAAGCCCGTGGGATCCTTGCTTGACTACTAACGTTGTGATGGCAATCATACTTGTGAGATTTGGGTAGTCGATAAGCACATCCTTAAATGTACCTAGTCGTGCGAGTATCGAGACCGGGCATCGATACTCCAGAGTAGATTAGTGTATACATATCTAGACCCTGACGAGGGGCGATGCTTGGTCTCACGGCCATTGGTGTGATACACCTAAGATTGTATGCAGATGCTCACTGGGGGTGAGTACACTGGACGGACTCACCGAGAACTGGCTAGATAGTATTATACCAATCGTCAGATAGCAGTTCTCTGGTGACATGAGTGCAGATAGTCTGTCGACCTGAGGTCGTCATTTGTCTCATGTGAGTTCCTACTTTGATTTGATTACTATCCTACCATGGCTCTACTGAGTCGTGCAAACAGGTTTTAGTTAGGTACAGCCTCGTGCCATATGGAGGCAGTGAGCGATTGTTGGGGATTCGTCTCTTCCAGTATAGGGAGTCGATGTCTTGCTATGTTCGGTTGGCCAACACCATAAGTCCCTGGCCAGGGCGGATTGAGAATTACTGGTAGTTAGACAAGTAGATTCTCGGATGGTCTTGAGCCACATCGGCACAACTTGTCAGGTTATTAGGGGTCTAACGTTTTCCACCCCCTAGAACGGCATGCGATACTCTCAGACGAACAAACCGGACTGTACGGAGATTTTCACGGACAGGCTCGGTAGGAGTTCGGATGAGTTTGCTCGTCGGCCTTCTTTTCGATAGGTACCTAGATAGCCGTTACGTATAGTTAGTGGCACTGACGGGCTTGTGGTTAAACCCACTGCCAGCGTACTGTCAAGTCTTTAGAGTCCCACACAGAAGGTTCTCCTGGTTCAGGCGAAACGATGTATAGGCCGTATGGTTTTTCGTGCAGGGTTTCGATCATATACGTGTACTAGATACACGGATTTTGTTCGGACAGATAATACTAGTGGGCTTAGGAATAATCCACATTCTAGTATTATATTATTGGATTATTTTTATTTCTTGGTATTCGTATCTTTTGCAGTATGAATATGGGTGTATATATACGGTGAGGGTATTTTTGTAATTTCACAAGAAGTGCTTCAAGAAGGAGACACCTAATTTTTTAATATATCTATTTATTATAAAACAGATAATGAGGTGGAAGGATGATTTTTTCAAAGCATGGTTTGAATCATGGCTATTTATTTTGTTTATTCATTTGTCATTACTATTCAAGCATGGTTGTATTATTCTATGAAAATAATGCATGCTTGATAGTTTAAGGTTTAGCCATTCTTCTTTCATTCTACACTTCACATTCACTCTCCTTGGCTCTTCTCCTTGTTCCTCAAACCTTAACCCTCACATGTGTTGTGAAACCTAGGGTATTTTGAGATTAATTAGTCCAATTAACTCTCTACATCTCCTAAACTACCTAGATTAGCAAACTGGGCATTTTAGTTACCTCATTCTTGAGGTTAGAGCTGTTGGCTATAATGCCCTCAAGTCAATTATTATAATCGCAGGCACATGATTAGATGATTGAGGGAGGACCTATACGGGTAGAACAGTCTTACTCAAAATGATAGTATGCTGTCTGGTTTGTCTTTATCATCATGTACATGCTTTAGGTGGCATTTCAGTTCATTATTATATGTTGATAGAGCCCATAGGATTCTTGCTTGACTACCAGTATTATGATGACAATCATATACGTGGGAGCTAGGTAGTCTATGAGTATATCCTTAAATGTCCCTAGTCGTGCGAGTATCGAGACAGGGCATCGATGCTCCAGAGTAGACTAGTGTATACTGATTAAGACCCCGACGAGGGGCGGTGGCCGGTCTCACAATCCATTGGTGTTGGTTTGTTCACCTAAGATAGTATACAGGTGCTCATTGGGTTATGAGTACACTGGACGGACTCGCCGGGAACCTGCTAGTTGGTATTATATCTATTGTCAGATAGAAGTTCCCAGGTGACATGTGTACAGATTAGTCTTTCGACCTGAGATCGTCATTTGTCTCATGTGAGTTCCCACTATGCTTTGATTACTACCCTACCATGGCTCAAAGGAGTCATGCAAACAGGTTTTAGTTGGGTACAGTCCCGAGCCACATGGAGGCAGTGAGCGAATCGTCGGGGATTCGTCTCTCCCGGTATTGGAGGTTGATGTCGTGTTGTGCACGGGTGGCTATCACCAGAAATCCTTGATCAAGGTAGTCGAGAAATACTGATTTGAATCAGTAGTTTCTCAGTTTGTGATGGGCTTCATACCGGTACGAAATGTCGCGTTTTTAAGGGTCTGACTATATCCACCCCCTATACTCGATATGCGATACTCTTAGACGAACAGACCGTACTGTACGGATATTGTCACTAACAGGCTCAGTACGGGTCAGGATGAGTTTGCTCGTCGGCCTTTCTTTCGCTCAATACCTGGGTAGCCGTTACGTACAACTAGTGCCGCTGACGTGCTTATGGTTAAAACCTACTGCCAGCGTATTGACGAGTCTTTAGAGTCCCACACAGAGGGTTTCCCTGCTTCGGGCGAAACGATGTAGAAGCCGTATGGTTTTACGGCAGGGTTCGATCATATACGTGCACTTGTGCACGTATCATGATTTGGACGGATAATACTAGTGGGCTTTGGGTTAAGCCAGATCCTAGTATTATATTGTTGGATTATTTTTGTCTCATTGTATTCGTATTTTTCGGAATACGGATGCGGGTATGTATATACGGTTGAGGGGCATTCTTGTAATTTATTAAAAGAATAGTTTCTAGAAGATTACACCTCATATGTTTATTAACCATTTGGTTTAATGGTTAATTGAGGTGAGGGATGAGTGTGCTTAGCTTAATTCAAGCATGCTTCATTTAGTGACTCATGGTGGTGACTCATAGGGTGACTTATTGGGTGATTTATTGGGTGACTCATGATACTCTATTCTTGCATGCTTGATATTTTTGCTTTGTTGTGTGAGATATTTTGTTGTGTGAGATATTTGTTATAGGAACTTAAGATATTTTCCTAGAGTTGATATTTCCACTCTCACACTCTCATAACACTAAGCAATTCTCTTTCTTGAGTTGAGCTTAAGCCTCACACTCTCATCTTTCATGGCTTCTTCTTCTTCCTCCACCCTAACCCTCTCATGTGTTGAGAAACCTAGGGTGTTTAGAGACAAATTAATCCCTCACTAGACTCTACATCATCTTGGCTATCTAGTTTAGCAAACTAGATACCTTAGTTACTTTGGTTATGAAGTAGGAGCTCAATTCAGAAACTCTCGGGTGGATCATCTTCGATGGAGGGAGACCGGCGACCAAACTTGATCATGGTGGCCACTAGGAGCTTAGGAAGCTCATTAAAGACTGAAGGATACGGATCATTCGGTATAACATTCCAAACTCTTTTAGATAGCTTGCTAGATTTAGGGTTAATGTTCAATCCGTTTTTGGGGTTGTGGTAGCGCCGGTTTAGAAAAATTTTGTTCCGCATTCGGTCACGGTTTGATGGCCAGGACGCTGCCGTAACCCAACATGGTATCAGAGCCAACCCTTTAGCCTTAATCTAGCTTGTTCTTACGTGGTTAAATGATCGATCGAGCGAAATTCCTGAAATCACGATTCCAATATTTCTAGTTTTTGCCGATTTTTCAAACTGTTCAAAAAATTATTTCCAGTGGCTCAAAAGTTCGTGCAGGCCTTTTTAGAGAAGCGGAAGAAAATTGGGCACACAAGCTCATCATAAAGCCGTGGAACCGCGGCAGAACATACATGTTTACCGCGGTTGCGCAGCCATAATGAATCCTTTGTGGACAAAAATATCTCTATTGCACTATTGTTTGAAAATGTGATTTCTGGGATGTTTTGTTTTCTAGCCCAGATTTGTTTGAGTACTAGATTGCACTTGAGACCAATACGAAAAGTTTTTGTCGATTAAAATTTTAAATGCGTGAGTTACAGTACATGCATTACTATCTGCGACCGTGAATATCATTAGAGCGGTACAACTCGTATAATTGCTATATACTCTTTTAGAAGGGTTTGCGCACATGACATTCACGTTGATGTTCTGTGTTGTGTTGTGGTTGTGATTGGATCATCGTGGTGGATAGCCAGGTGGTGCAATGATAGTACTGTTTAGTTTCATTTGTATATTTGATATTGTGGGCGAGCGTCCAACATGCGGGTTGAGGTCGATGTCACCGTTGTACATGTGTTTTCTTTTCTGTACTAGCATTACCCAAAGGTGGAGTGTACGAATAGACGGGTTCTAGAGGGAAACGGGCCCGCATCTCACGGCGTTGAGACGGAGGGGGCCTCACTCTAGAATTGGCGGGCTATTCGCCACACTCGTAAGGGGTATAGGTTGACCAAAGATGGGGTGCTCAAGTTACCGGATTCTGTGAAGTGTTGGGTGGCCCATTCACTTTATTGATTGGGATTGCCTCGCTTCTGCGATTGGCGGGTAACTTCCTGTCCTCGTAGGGGTCTAGGTTTTCATTGCACAGGCTATCCACACGATAGGGAATGTCAGATCTCATTTGCGGCTCAAGTGAAACCCAGGGCTCCAGGATTATCCACCACTCTGTGTTGCTTGGCTGAGATTCTGTGTTGCTTATATGATGTTGCTTTATATCATGCCTGAGACGTTTGTTATATATATTTATATATATACTAGTAGATGTTGTATATGTTTTGCACCCGTGCTAGTCCAGTTCCCGCTCTGTCGTTAGTTAAGTAACCTAACGGGTGATGACGGGACCCAGTGGCGAATGCGGGTGACATATACGTAAATCATATTTTCGTTCCTTTATCCAGTGGTGTGATATGTTTAATTGATGGGACTGCGTTGATTCTGATCAATGCAAGGATAAAACAAACCTATATGATGTTGTTGGAACCAAGTTTTTGAAAAACAAACATTACAGACGTTTTCTTTTGCTTTGCATAGTGGTATTCGGTTATGAATATAATCCACTTCATTCGACGAGGCAAGTGCCGAGATCCCTTCATCGGGAGTGACCCCTTGGGCAGAAGTTTGCATCAACGTAATAACTTCACTATGGTCGATTCTTTTGCTTTGCATCGCGGTATTCGATTGGGAATATCCTGCACCTCATTCGGCAAGGAAAGAGCCGAGATCCCTTTACAGGGAGTGACCACTTTAGCAAAAGTTTGTGCCACTATATTTTTCTAAAACCACTGGGTTCCTTCAATAAGATCAAGTTCATTACGTTAAAGTTTTTTCGCCAAAAACCAGCCGTAGCCGTCCGTCATTTTTTGTGAGTAGTACTTAGTATTCGTGTTGCGTTTGTTGACTCCGTCAAGGCGTAGTGTGCGGTAATGGGTGGTGCTTGTTTGTAGCATGGATATGCGATTGGTTAGGACCGTCGTGCGGCCTTATTGACTCCGTCAATGGCTCGTACGGGTGGGTTTAATGAAATCAAGATAATGACGGGTTAAAATTGACTAGGACTCTTTGATTTGTTGACTCCGTCAAGATCACTTGGGTCCTAGGGGTAAAAACACACATCGGGAGTTTCAAACATACAGGAAACTTGCCAGGTATGCACATACCTTCTGGAGTGTGGTGACTTAAATGGATTCCATCAAATTATCATGCGATGATAGTTGGATCCCGATTCCCACTGATGAGTAGGTGTTACTCTTCGGGTGATTTTAGATGATCCCGGCTAATTCTCTTTTGGGTTTGGAGGAGAATTTGAGGAAACAGTGGGAGACATACTGATTAGATAAATAAATAACCAATCTAATCTAGATTAGAGTGCATGCTGAGTGTTTCTTTTCTCTCTCTCTTTGGCAGCTACCTTGACCCGACCTAAACTAAAACTCATGAACCAAGTTAATCGAACCTTCTTAAAACACTTTTGGCTTTTGGATTGTCATAGTCGCATATATCTTTGACACTCCTATATTACCCTTTGTATTTCTCCAGAACATTCCGTATCACTACGAAGATCCATATTTATTGGATATGCCATCGTATAATTACATACAAACTTGAAGAAACTTGTTTCAGATCGAGGATGGTTTCCTGTTCTGGAGAAATAGAATATGACTATTCAGTTGTCTTTTCCCTTTACTTTCTCTCAGATTACGAGGGTTCCTTGGATTAGGAGAGTACACCTATTACGTTTATTGGATAGTCTTATTCCAAACCATAAGCTGGTGCCGAAAGGTAGGGAAGGAAGAAAACCAATTAGCCTAAGTGTGGTGTACAGAAGGTAATACGTAAAGACATATAAAGGGATTAGAAAGAGGACAAAGGAAATTGCGACTGCTACCATTCACGACGAAGTCGTGTATATCATCGCCACTTCTGCTTCACCTTTGCATTTCTCCGGAACAATCCGTATCACTAAGAAGATCCACATTTATTGGATACGCCATCGTATATGTAAGTCCACGTTGCCCACCCCGGTGCTTGCGGGGAGGCGGAAAACGGAATAAAAAAACGGATTTTTATCACTTTAGGCAACATGGACTAGACAAAGAAGGATCTTTGCTAAACAAAAACAAGCTAAAGCTAATTAGAAACTAGCTAAGGGTAGAATGGTTATACCTAGGGCTTTATGTCCTTCTCTCCTTGCTCCTTGGAGTAGTAGAAAGGGATCACCTTTGTCGTTTTCTCACGTCGAAGAAGGATCCACCCGAAAGCCTCAACCTTTGGCTTCAACTCCAAGCTAGAAGTAACTAGGGTGCTAGAAGTGCTAATCCTAGAACCCTAGATGAGAGTAGAGATTATCAAGAAGTGGCTTTTCTCAAGCTCAAGTGTTTCTCAACACATGAGAGGGGAGAGCTTGAGGGAGAGGAAGAACAAGAGAGAGAAAGTAAATGATAGAATGAGAGAATAAGCAACCATTCTCACATATATGTGCGAATTATTATAAATTGATAATTAGCTAGATAATTGTCATGGTTAATCAAGACATGACCATTATCATTTTATATTTAATGCTAATTGCAAGGATCAAAGAGCATCTTTTAAATGGAATGATGATGGTCAACATGTCAACTAAGGTCAACAAGTCAAGATAGTCAAATGGTCAACAACCATAACCATGCACAATTATATTAAACTAATATCAATTAACCATAATACACACATAAGCATTAGGGTTAATAAAATGACAATGGTTATTAACCCTAATCAAAGTCCTCTCCCTCTGTCTCAAGCAACTGTGCATACGCACCCGTATTCGTGATCCGGGAAACACGAATACAAAGAAATAAAACCAATCCTAAATCATATACTAGGATCCGGCTTAAACCAAAGCCCGCTAGTATAAGCTGTCCGGACAGCAAACGTGCATAAGTGCGCGGATGTGAACGAACCCTGTCGCAAAACCATGCGACCTCTACTCATTTTTCCTAAAGGTGAATAGCTCTCTGTGTGGGACTCTAAAGACTCGACACTACGCTGGCAGTGAGTTTAACCACAGACCGCAAGCGGCACTAGCTGTACGTAACGGCCCCCAGGTAGATACCGATAAGAAGACTGACGAGGTAAACCCCATCTGAACTCCTACTGAGCCTGTATGTGACAGTCTCCGTACAGTCCGGTCTGTTCATCTGATACATCGCAAGGCGGGCCTAAGGGGCGGTGAACATCAGTCCCCTAATAGCGGTACAAGTCGTGTCGGAGCGTAGCCTAGAACACCCTGAGATAACACTGGAAACCTACCAGTATATCTCGCTTGCCCTGGCCAGGGACTACTTGTGTAATGGCTCTCCTGGACACAGCGCGATGTCAACCCCCAATACCGGGAGAGACGAATCCTGTCTAACCATCACTGCCTCCAAGTGCTTCGGGACTGCACCCAAAAACTACCTGTTTGCACGACTCCTTTGAGCCGTGGTAGGGTAGTAATCAAAGTGCAGTGGGAACACACTCGAGGCGAAGTGACAGTGTCAAGTCTGCGGACTAAGCTGTACTCATGTCACCTGGGAACTGCTAACTGACGATAGGTATAATACCAACCAACAGTCCCCGACGAGTCCTGTCCAGTGTACTCGTAACCTAACGAGCACCCGCATACTATTTCAAGTACGACGTATTGACGGCTGTGGGACAGACCGTCTCCCACACTGGGATGAGAAGCGCATACGCTAGTCTACTCCGGGGTATCGATGCCCTGTCTCGATAGTCCAACGACTAGGGACCTATATAAGGATGTGCTTATGGATTACCCATCTCCCACGAGTGTGAGCGCCATCACAACGCTGGTAATCAAGCAAAGATCCTAAGGGCTCTACTAATATGTATATCAGCGATATGCTAAAAGAAACACATGCACATATTAAAGCAGAGACAAACCAAGTAGCATACTTCCATTTCGAGCAAGATTGTATATACAACTGTGATTATCCCAAGCTTCCATCAAGTAATATACAAACTAGTATGATACAGTAATGGCCTCTAGGGCATATACACCAACAATCTCCCACTTGCACTAAGGCCATGTACTGGCGTATCGAAGACCTATCATCTCGATCAGCTGCTCGAACAGAGTCTGGGGTAAGGCCATGGTGAATGGATCTGCTGTGTTATCTTCTGACGCAACCCTCCGAACCTCGATCTTCTGGCGATCCACGATCTCCCTGATCATGTGATACCGCCTTAAGATGTGTTTGGATTTCTGATGGGACCTGGGTTCCTTCGCTAAAGTTATAGCCCCGTTGTTGTCGCAATACAGAGGTATTGGGTCAACAATGGACGGAACCACCTGAAGTTCTTTCAAGAACTTCCTCATCCAAACAGCTTTTTTTGCGGCATCATATGCAGCGATGTATTCCTCTACCATAGTCGAGTCAGCAACGGTTTCCTGCTTAGAGCTCTTCCAACACACCGCCCCTCCATTGAGGGTGAAGACAAAACCCGACATGAACTTGGAATCATCCTTGTCACTCTGGAAGCTGGAGTCAGCAAAGGCCTCAATCTAGAGGTCTTTTCCGCCATACACCAAGAACATCTCCTTAGTCCTTCTCAGGTACTTGAGAATGTTCTTTACTGCTATCCAATGTTTCTCCCCAGGGTTTGACTGATACCTGCTTACCACACTCAGTGCATAAGCCACATCTGGTCCGGTACACAACATCGCATACATTATAGAGCCTATCGCAGAAGCGTAGGGTATAATAGACATGCGATCCCTCTCCAAATCAGTCTTGGGAGACATCTCTTTGGAGAGGGTGATCCCGTGACAAGATGGTAGATTACCGCGCTTGGAATCTTCCATACTGAATCTCTTCAGTATGGTGTCGATGTATCTGGACTGTGAAAGTCCTAATATCCTCTTGGATCTGTCACGGTAGATCTGGATACGCAGAATGTATGAGGCATCACCCAGGTCTTTCATGGAGAACCTGTGTGACAAGAACCCCTTGACAGATTGTAGCATAGGAATGCCATTTCCTATTAAGAGAATGTCATCCACGTATAAAACGAGGAATACTACAGTTCTCGCTAGAAATCTACAATAGATACATGGTTCATCTGGATTTTTGATAAAGCCAAATTCCTTGACCGTCTCATCAAAACAGATGTTCCAACTTCGCGATGCCTGCTTTAGTCCATAAATGGACTTAAGCAACTTGTACACCTTTCCGCTGCTCCCACTATGAATGAAACCCTCTGGCTGGTCCATATAGACACACTCCTCTAAATGTCCATTTAGAAAAGCTGTCTTTACGTCCATCTGCCAAATCTCATAATCGTAGAAGGCAGCAATGGCAAGAAGGATCCGAATGGATTTCAGCATAGCTACTGGAGAAAAGGTTTCGTCATAGTCCAAACCAGGTCTTTGACGAAAACCCTTTGCAACCAGTCTAGCTTTATAGGTCTCAACCTGTCCATCTGCGCCAATCTTCCTTTTGAAGATCCACTTGCATCCTACGGGTTTTACCCCATCTGGAGCAATGTCAAACGTCCATACTTTGTTGGTGTACATGGACTCCATTTCGGTCCGCATTGCATCCATCCATTTTACCGAGTCGACGCTCTGAATGGCTTGCTGGAAGCTAGTAGGCTCATCACAATCTATGATGCAATCCTCTCTATCCCCGTCAATGAGAAAACCGTAGTATCTCTCGGGCGGATGAGACTGCCTACTACTCCTGCGGAGTGGCGTGGGAATGTCCTGATCTTTCGAACCCTCTGGTTCTACTAAGCTTTCAGTAATAGCTTGTGGTTCTGGAATTTCTTCCAGTTCTATTGCGCTCCCACTTATTTCTTTTTCTAAGAACTGATGTTCCAGAAAATGGGCATTACGAGAAACAAGGACTTTTTGTTCCTCTGCGTAATAGAAAAGATACCCCCTGGAGTTCGTTAGGTATCCCACAAACTTGCACAGTACTGAGCGTGCCTCTAGTTTGTCCGCATGCTGCTTTTTGACATAAGATGGACATCCCCAAATCTTCAAGTATTGAAGATAGGGTTTCTTCCCACTCCATAACTCATATGGTGTGGTAGGCACAGTCTTAGTGGGAACTTGGTTCAAAAGGTATGCAGCTGATTCTAGCGCATATCCCCAGAACTATCGCGGCAACTCAGCGTTACTCATCATGGATCGTACCATATCCAATAGGGTTCGGTTCCATCTCTCCGATACACCGTTATGTTGCGGAGTGTATGGAGGAGTAAGCTGAGAGAGAATTCCATTCTCTTTTAAGTAACCCAGGAACTCGGCACTCAAGTATTCACCACCTCGATCAGATCTTAGTGTCTTGATACTTTTGCCTGTTTGTTTTTCTACTTCATTCTTATATTCCTGGAACTTTTCAAAAGCTTCGGATTTATGCTTCATCAAGAAGACATATCTGAACCTTGAGAAATCATCCATAAAAGTAATGAAGTATGAATAACCGCTTCGTGCATGTGTAGACATTGGACCGCACACGTCACTGTGTACGAGTCCCAAGAGTTCGCTCGCTCTTATTCCGTGTCCAGTGAACGGAGTCTTTGTCATCTTTCCTTTGAGACAGGATTGACAAGTTGCTTACGATTGATATTCGAACGGATCCAAATATCCTTCTGCATGTAACTTAGTCAACCTTCTCTCATTGATGTGACCCAGTCTACAATGCCATAAGAAAGTTTTATTGATTTCTAGAGACTTTCTTTTGTGTGTATTCTGGACATTGAAAATCTGTGGTTGGTTTAAAACGTATATACCGTTGTTCAATGTACCTGACCCAATCAAAACTTGATTTAGGTGAATGTTCACTACATTACTTACAAATGCAAATTCATAACCTTCTTTAGATAATAAAGATACAGAAATGATATTACAGGTTGCATTTGGTACATAATAACAACTACGCAAAACCAAAAAGTGTCCATCCGACAATCCCAGGTGATAGTCCCCCACGGCCTCAGCATCCATGCTAGCACCGTTTGCAACTCTGAGGGTCATGTCACCTGCCTTCAAAACTCTACGCTTTCTCAACGCCTGTAAAGAATTACAGATATGAGATCCTGATCCGGTATCCAATACCCAGGATGTAGAGTTTATTGATAGACAGTTTTCAATAACATACACACCTGAAGCTGAAGCCGCAACTCGCTTCAAATCCTGTGTTCTGGCCTTCCAAGCCTTGCAATCCTGTTTCCAGTGACCACTTTTGTGACAGTAGAAGCATTCTTCCTTCCCCACCAGCTTTCCCGCTATCTTTGTTGCTTTTCCTTTTCCCTTCGTATCCACTTTACTGACACCGCCTCTTGGTTTGGCGGGGGCTTTCTTCTTTTTACCCTTGCCTTTCGCCCTGGATCTAGAAGAGGAAGTTCCTCCTACAAACAAAGTGGATGTCTCCCTACCTTTCTGTAGGGTGCCCTCAGCACTACTCAACATGTTCAGAAGTTCGGAAAGTTCAACCTCCTTTCCTTGCATGTTGAAGTTAAGGATAAACTGGGCGTAAGTGGAAGGAAGGGACTGGAGAATCAAATCAGTGTAGAGTTCATTCTCCAACGTGGTCCTAAGGTCCGCGAGCTCCTCTATGTAGCCAATCATCTTAAGCATGTGTTCCGCTACTGATGATCCGACGGCCAATCTTGCCGAAAATAGCTTCTTCGACACTTCGTATCTTGCGATACGAGACTGCTCTCCATACAGTTCTTTTGTATGGAGAAATATGGACTCTAGGTCCATATTCTCGTGCCTCCTCTGATGTTCGTTGTCCATCGAGGCTAGTACGAGGCATTTGGCCTTCGCGCAATCTATTTCCCAGGTCTTGTAGATTTCCCTATCTACGACACTGGATTTGGGACATGGGACAGGGGAGCTTTGGTGGTAAGGACATACCCCAACTTGTTGTAAGTGATTTCCATCTTGACATTCCTGAGCCAATCTTTGTAGTTTGGCCCTGTCAATATGTTTTTATCTAGTAATAACTTAAGTCCGGTCATGTTGAATGTTCGCTGCAATTAGGAGAGAGAAAAGAAACACTTTAGCATGATGCTCTTGCAAGTTTAGAGTGGTTTTTAGTTTGTCTAAACTGGATGGCTCCCACTGTCTCTCGAATCCTTTCTCAGACCGTAAAGAAAGGATTAGTCAGGATCAATCTCACCGTACAATACTTGCTTAACCGTTCAGCCGGGCCGGTGTTGGTACTTCAAGGGAGGTTTTCCAACGCTTTCGCAAAGTTCCTTAATTTAAGAACCTCTTTTCCCTGGGGGCGTAGCCCCGCTAACACCTTTCTAGACACCTACTAAGTTTATAGCATTGATCGTTAAGTGAGATTTTTCCCGAGGAGTAGCACATACTCACAGTTGGATCGGGATCCAAATATCATCGCATGATAAAACCGAAGGAGTCCTACCAGAATTATCACACTCCAAATGGTATGCAGTGCTAGCAAGTTTTAGTACTTATGAAACTCCCGATGTGGATTTTTGCCCCATGCTCTTATGAGCTTGGCGTGAGGTCAAAATGTCATAATTCACATGTCAAGTTCTTCCCATCATTATCCCAATTAATTTGAACCCACCCGTACCTACCCTTGACGTAGGCCAAAATGGTAGTACGACTGTCTCAAACCAACGCATTCTATCTATGCAACAGTTAAATATCCGGCAGCTACCAATCACTATGCCTTGGCGTGAGGTCAAAATACATAGCTTGAATACTACTGAATATTTAACTGAAATAATGGAGGGCTACGAATGGTTTTGGCAAAACCGTGAACGTAGTGAACTTGATATAATCGATGGAACGAGATAGCTTTTAAAAGGAGTGGTTCAAGCTCCGCATTTAAAAGTTTGGTTCTGAAAAGAACCGAGTAGTTTTCAAAGTGTTCCAATCGAATTTTACTTGGTTTATTTTCTTGCATTAGTTCTTTTAATGCGTCCCATCATTTAATCCTACCATTACAGAAAACAACCAAAATATGGTGTACGCTTATGCCATCCGCATTCGCCACGGGGTCCCGTCATCACCCGTTAAGTTACTTAACTAACGACAGAGCGGGGGCAGGACTAGCGCGGATGCAAAACATAAGCAACACCTAAATAGTTATTGTATATAGATATAAAGCAATGATAGACATTACAGATCACAGATGAATACATTGGATATACTAGGAATCCACAATCCGTTCGAGCCTGCAATGAAAAGCGGATTACATGGCCGCGGTGAATAGGCAATACCCCACCCAAGACCCCTACGGGTGCGGCAAACTACCCGCCAAGTACCCGAAGCGAAGCAACCTCCCTCAACCCCGTGAGTAGGCCACTCGGCACTTCGAGATACCCGGTAGTTTGTGCACCCCCTCCATGGGTCTATCCTAGGAGCAAAAACAGTAAAAAGAATTATACAATGACGGCTACAACCCCGACCCGGTTCTGCGGCCATACAAATATTATTACATCAATTTACATATTATAATGAATGATAGAAAAAGAAACACTCATCTCACATCCACCCCGGCTATTCACCCGCGACAATCCAACGCATTCATATACACATACCATCATCAAACACAGATCACAAATATGTATAACCCCGACTAATCGACATATAGCGATTAGCCGACGTTCAATACATATAAGCATCACAGATATAACCCTTTAGTCAAAGTGTAGTGAAGTTCGATAAAAAATACGGATTTATAGGCCCCCAAAAACAAATTTCTTTTCTGGAAAACCTAGGCACAAATAAACCATCTTAAAAATCCCAAAACCAAGCCAGAAAAACACTGCACCAAACTCGACCCAGAACCGAGCCAAAACGGCCGCGGTTGTGCGGCAATAGCTTGTTATTGCCGCGGAACCACGGCTCTTTGAGCGAATCACTGGATCGTTTTTGGTGGCTTTCTTCACAAAACCCTGAGATGATTTTTGGAGTATGATTTATTTTATTTTGAACAGGAAAAATTTTAACAGAAAGTTAGGGTTTTGATATTTTGGTTTTTCGATTTTTCCGATCAAACTTCCATACACTTTCACTACCTAGCTAGTTTATGTTTAGTTAGGCTCTGATACCACTGTAAGTCCACGTTTTCCATCCCGGTGCTTGCGGGGAGGCCAAAAACGGAATAAAAAACGGATTTTTATCATTTTAGGCAACATGGACTAGACAAAGAAGGATCTTTGCTAAACAAAAACAAGCTAAAGCTAACTAGAAACTAGCTAAGGGTAGAATAGTTATACCTAGGGCTTTATGTCCTTCTCTCCATGTGTAACACTTTAGAATGCGTTTAGAATAATTAAGAGAATGAATGCGGATTTTTAATAAAATTTAACCAAAACTGTTTTTATATATTTTATTTGAATTAATTAATATTTTATTAAATTATTTTGTGACATGCACACACTTGTGCATGTTAATCTAGGGTTTTGGAGATGTTAACCATGCTAGGTTAACCATGACATTTTACTTTTTACCATGCCATATTAACTTTTACTTAAAAAGTTTACCTTTAAGATAAGTTTTATTCACATTTTCATAAAAAATCAAAAATGTTTTATTTTAATTAAAGAGAAGGATTTTAAAATTTGTGGCATGGGAGGCATAATGAATATGCAAGGTTGTCATGGAATCAAGGCATGAGTGGCATGAGTGTAAAGGAATGGTAGATATGGTGGAAACATGCATAAGTGTTATGAAGAATCATTAAAGAGAAGGAGTTTGGCTATAAATACCTACCCTCACCCTCTACATTCTCTCATTCACAAAACTTCAAAAAAAATCATGGTTATGTTGTTTTGGAGCATGGATGGATAGGAATTCAGTAATGTTTTGGTGAGGTATGATTTTAGTCTGTTTAGGTTTTAAAAAGATGACAGAAACTGGTTCGGAGTGCGGTTCTGGACTGCTGTCCAGAGCAGTTCTGGTTGTCGATTCTTGTTTTCCAATGCTTTCAATCTTCTGTATGAAAATGTTATTATGCGGAACTATATATCATAGTGAAGATAAATCTTTTAGATAACCAATGAAAGTGATTTCATTCATTTCTAATGTCGTTTACTATTTAAACTGTATTTTAAATCAACAGAACGTATAGTAGTCCCAAACAGGGACAGAACGTATACCCCTTTGTTTTTCAGTGCATAACTTCCAGTACCCAATTGATATTATTGATCCGTATGATGCGTTGGAAACCTAACTGATAAACCTAAATTTTGTTCAACTATAGCGTCGCCTAATTTTGATCCCAACAGGGTGAAACTGTGTTGGAAAATGGACATTCAGTTCAGAAACTGAAATTCCAGCAGCGAACACTTAAAATGAAACGACTGTATCTTGCGAACCCGAAATCCGATTGTACTAAAACAAATTTTGATGAACTGTCGACAGAGTGTACTTGTTACCGTATTTGTATAGTTTCTCTAAATTTTGAGCTTATGATTCAGTTCTGTGGTTCGAGTCAGTTCTGCGCATCGCGTCGGTTCTGCGCGTGCGTGTTTTTAAGTCGTGTCGCTTCACACGTTTAGTCACCGAGCTATCACCAAATAGTTTGAACTAAATCGTTATCTAGGTATCCGTGTCAGTGTGTTATCTTTAGTTTACTAATATTGGTAAGTATTGGCGTTATTTGTGTGATATTAGGATCGCAAGCAGGGACTTCAGACGAAAGAAGGAAAGGAAAGGAGGTGATTGGATTCACCTAATTCAGGATTGTCTGGTGAGTAGATTTAACATCTACGGGGAAATCGTCTGTGTGGCGCTAAGCGCAAAAGGCTAGGATTCAAGTGAATTACTTTAAGTGATATGCCTATTGACCACACATAGATAAAAACATATATCGAACTAGTAATAATTAGTACATCATATTTCATCATATTTCATGTTAAACATTGATATAATATTGATAGGACACTGCACCATTACAAACGGTTCATATTGCACGAGCACTATATGTTACACACACACCGTTGGTAATTGCCATGTCACACACACTATAGAAATGGCCTTAGATAAATATATTGAACCGTATTCATGATTTGTAGTTAGATAGTTATTCTTGTATTAGTTCACATTATGATACTTACATTGATGTAGTAATATTTTTATATGATGTTTTATTCGATATCATGGATTTGAGAAATCACAAGATACTTTCTAAAAACTGGGATTCGTTTATAAAAGTGTGGATTTCCCTTGATATGATCACATTACTTCCATATTGCATACATTGTAGTTCATGAATATATGCATTGAGATATTGTTTTCATGAGATTTCTGGATTTGAGAACCGCTGGTATATTTCAAAGAAAGCTATAAATTGTTTTAAACGCGGTTTCTCTTGATGTGATTTTGGGATGTCCACCATGAGTTTTCTCGGTTATGAGCTTGGTTTTCGAGACCCGATTCGAGGAGATGTGGGAACCGTCTGCGGGTACATGGTGGACCCGGTATGGTACCCCGGGGCAAGAATGATATCGTGGTGTAGCCGATGAGCCTGGCAGAGGGCATACTACCTACCGGTGACTGGTTGGACTCGGCGGTTGTCCGGAGGATACCGGCCGGAGTCATGAGATATGGGTCGATTCGGAATGACGAAACCCAGAGATATGGACCGATTCGGAATGACGAAGTCCAGAGAGAGAGATATATGGATTTACGCGTCGATGCTAGACACGGTGTTTTTCATGATATTTCGAGTGTCGGTGTTGGACACTCAGGTTTTCTATGAGATTTACAGATGAGAGGGCCGGTCATAGTGACGGCGCCTGAGATATTGAAATTTACGTGTCGTTGATGGACACTTGATTTATTTTACTGATAGTGATTATGGATGAGTATTATGTTTACCCCATACTCAGGTATTTATGATACATTCTTTACATATAGTCATTTACCAGATCATGATTTATTGCAGTTCATATTGACATATATACCTTATCATGACACATATGTAGAAATGGTTGTTTATCGTACATACATGTGATTACTTGTACGATGTTATTTACTTCTCACGAGTTGGCAACTCACCCCCGTTGTGCCACAGCATTTCTGCAGGTTTGATCTGCAGTTTGGAAGCGTCAGGCTTCTTATTGCATCTTTTCCGTGGATACCGCTACTGTTCGGTCGAGACCCTTTCTTTTTGGTATGTGGATTTGTGCGATTATCCATTATTTCCATTCATGTATCTTATTGTATCTAGTACTCTCCATCTACTATTCACCTGTATTGACTTAGAGACTGAGAGGTTCGGTATTTGTACCTTATGTGACTTTGGTTGTTGTGCTCGTATGAGCCGGATTTGATTCATATTATGTTATTTCTTCGCTATGGCGACATTTGTACACATGTTGTAGTTGTGTTTCATCTCTATGATTTGTATCATTCAGGATTGATTTTTACAAAGGAGATGCTGCCGAAATATACAAAGGAAAAATGAAACTTTAAGTTTTTCTATGATTTTTAAACTAAGATTCTAAATGTTTTAACTAATCTTTTAAACAAATATTTTAAAGCTTTATCACTCTAATCTTTTCATGGTTTAGATTACTGTGTTTCGGCTTACTTGAGTTACGTTACGCCTTTAGACGTCACGTGATTTAAGTGCCGGTTACGTTCCTAATTTGGGTCGTGACAAAGTTGGTATCAGAGCGTTAGGTTTTACCTTTCGGAGTGTAGGATGACCCTTAGTATGATGGAGTAGGTAACTTGAGTAGAGTGACGTAGCGAGGGTATGTTCCGCGGCATACTTATGATACGAACTCCACCTAAGTGACCTTACGACATTTTTGCTTGAAATTCTTTCTTTGATTCCTTGTATGCCTATGATTCGAATCCATATCCCTATCGAATCATGTTTCCTTTTTGAGCCTTTGTGCCGCCAAAGACTACTAGGGCGCAAAGAGTTGCTGCTAGAGATGAGGTCAGAGCAGGCCCGTCTGAGACAAGGATTGACCTGGATGATATACCTAGTGTTCATGAGAAGAGTGATCCACCTTCTCCAGGACGTATTTCTAGGCTTTAAGCCAATGTTCAACACTTACATCTGATGATTGGATCTCTAGTCGAGGCCTTAACACTCAGTTATTTCTTTCTGTTGGAGCTCAACACTTCGATACGTATGCAGCCGTGGTAGACGAAGCTCTACTAGTAGAAGAGCGTGTTTTAGAGACTTCAATTGTTCAAGGATCGAAGAGAATTCGTACCGGTATGCCAGCTCAGAAGCAGCTTGGTATACGCCGTGACAGATTCTTTCCAAGTGATGATGGTAGACGAGGCTTTAGACAAGGTCAGTTGTTTGGCTCTTATCCATAGGGTCAGCAATCGACGTCTGGATGTTTTAGATGTGGGAGTCTACAACACCACATCAGGGATTGTCCTGCGAGGCACCAGAGCGATGCACCAGTTCAGCATGTTACTTCACCACCTCAGAGAGCTTTTCCCCTTTCGAACGTTGTTGTTCCACGCCAGACCCATGATCAGAGAGGCCGTGGTCGTGGCGGTCCTATTCAGAGAGGACGAGGTGGCAGAGGCGGAAGAAAGCCAGATACTAGTAGAGGACAGGCCCGAGTTTTTGCATTGACTCTGCAGGATGCGCGAGCATCGAATGCCGTTATGTCAGGTACACTTTTAGTTTGTTCTTTCCATGCGCGTGTATTATTTGACTCAGGATCTACACACTCTTATGTGTCCACACACTTTGTACCGAGGTTAGGCCAAGACTCATCCTTGTTAGATGAGCCACATGTTGTGATTACTCCTGTTGGAGAGTCTTTTGTTGCTCGACATGTGTTTCGGTCATGTACCGTTCATATTAGAGATAGAGTTTCGTTTGTCAACTTGATCCTTCTTGATATGTTGGACTTTGATGTTCTCCTCGGCATGGACTGGTTAGCTACATGCTATGCGTCTGTGGACTGCCGTGAAAAAGCAGTCAGGTTCTGTTTTCCGGGAGAATCGGTTCTTGTTGTGCAGGGGGACCGTAGTGCCACTCCTCACAATTTTATTTCTACCCTTTGCGCTAATCGGCTTTTGAGGAAAGGATATCACGGGGTTGTTGGGGTAAAAATTTACACCCCTGTTGACCGAGTCAAAGTCAAGGTCAACCCCCAAACTAGGTGGGCCCAAGCCCAGGTCAAGTAGGCCCATACCCATGTCGAGCCCGTGGCCAGCCTCCCCATGCCAACAACAAAATCATGTAACAAATAATTTTTATGTAATTTTTGTGCATGAATGTATGCAAAATGGGCATAAAGCCAATATTTTGTAAGCCCATGGCTTATGTGCAAAAATGAAATGGCACATGAGCCATGGGGTGGCTAAAATGCCATTTTTGTAAAGCCCAAGGGGCTATATGTAAATATGTAAGCCTATAAAAGGCAACATGATGAATAAAAAAAATACTTTTCATTCTCTCCAAAAATTTAGATCTGAGATCTTTTCTTCCTTCTTCAAGGTTCCAAAACCTTCTTCTTTCTTTTGAATTAAATCAAGAGTTCTACTCTCCTTTTTACAAAACAAATTAGTTTTTCACCACAAAACCCATCAAGGGGAACACAGATCTTCCATTAGATCTCAAAAGGAGTGATTTTTAAAATTCCATATCTCTTGATCTTCAAGATCCAGCAAACAACAGGAGGAAGAAGAAGAACATCTTTCACTAAACCCCCAAAAAAGGAAGAAAAACACATTCAGGAGTCCAACTCCTATCTGATTTCTCTTCTGAGAAATTTTTCTAGGCTAAAAGCCTGTTGTGCCTCACCTGCGCGCTTGCGCAAGTGCGCAAGGCGCCCGCGTGCCGACACGTGGCACGCGCGCTTGCGCAACTGCGCAAGTGCGCAAGTCGCCCGCGTGCCGACACGTGGCGCGCGCTTGCGCAACTGCGCAAGTCGCCCGCGTGCCGACACGTGGCGCGCGCTTGCGCAACTGCGCAAGTCGCCCGCGTGCCGACACGTGGCGCGCGCTTGCGCAAGTGCGCAAGGCGCCCGCGTGCCGACACGTGGCGCGCGCGCTTGCGCACCTGCGCAAGTGCGCAAGGCGCCCGCGTGCCGACACGTGGCGCGCGCGCTTGCGCAACTGCGCAAGTGCGCAAGGCGCCCGCGTGCCGACACGTGGCGCGTGCGCTTGCGCACCTGCGCATCCCTTGGATGTCTTTTCCCCCTCTTTTTGTGTACATATATACATATATACATATGTATACAAATTTATACATACACGTACTCCACGACACTGTAAAAACTCTGCGTGGCTCCCGATATATCCAAAACCCCCTTTCAAAACACACGCACACTGCACATTGAGTTCGCATGACCAGTTTAACCCGTTAATCGGAGGTTCCCTCGCCCCGAAGGCGATGGGTAATTAACGGCAGCTTAGTCCGCGGCTGCCGGAGATTCGGATCCCCACAATCATTAAACCCCGGCCTACCCTAGGCCGGGGGAATCTGTAGTACGCCTGACAAGCGCTCGCGTATTCCCATCTCACTGGGGTGACGAAAAACACCCTACAGATTCTGGCACGCCCGGTGGGACCATCTCTCCTCCCATATTTCGGATTAAACGTTCATGCGAACTCAATCAATTTACATGTCTATATTTATACTAAAAATAATGCTTTTTCGTGCAGATTTTCAAGCAATCACCTTCCGACGATGTCTTCGATGACGAACTCAGCTCCTGTCTCCTACACGATGAAGATAGACTCCAGGACGGTCCTTCCGGCCAGTCTCGGGCGACAATGGGAGGAGCCGCTGCTACCATTCGGCTCTATTATGTTCATGCCTGTTGGCACCATCCCGGCTCCTCAAGCCCCGGTGGCAGACAAACCGGTCTCGAAAGGCAGGAGACCAAATGTGGTGGTCGCGAGGGCACCTCAGCCTAAGCGCAAGTCCGTTTCCGAACGACTCTCCATGGCCCCAGCTGGGGGCAAGGCCACCAACACCAACAAAGCTACAATGCGTCCCGAGCAAGCTCCAGCGGTGCCCTCGACCACTGCTCGATCGGATGTCTTCTCTAAGCTCCCCTCTGATCAACTCATAATGGCTTCCCGGGTAGCGGATGCCCGCCAAGCCTTCAAAATCGAGAAGCTGAGGGAGAAAAGGCTCAGATATAGAGCCAACAAAAGGGCTAGGGCTCCTGCCAGGCTAAACCTCATGAGGTTCGAAGAACAGGGTTACCCCGCCAAAGATGAAGGGATGGCTGAATGTGTTATCCACACTGTCTACGTGGTGGGCACGCGCAGCAAGAGCAAGGACGGGGCCGCCACATCTCAAACCCAATCTGGCTTGAATGCGGTGGCCGCTTCCCAAGAACAGCCGCCTCTGCTGGGTGATGAAAACCCTCTTGATGAGGATGATAGGTGGAAAGACCCTTCGGTCCATGAGGAGTCGGGCTCGGAAAGCGAAGAAGAGCCGACTTTCCGCCCAAGGACCGCAGAGCAAGAGCTGCTTCAAGAGCTCCGAAAGCAGCTCAGAAGCAAAGACAAGGAGATGGCCAAGCTCTACTCAAAGATCGACGACTTGACAAATGTCGTCTTACGGCTTACGGCCCAACTTGCCTCTCAGCCGCCTAATCAGGCGCAGGGCTCTCATGAACCGGGAAATGGTGTCCCAAAGCAGCCGACGCCTATTCCCTCAAATCCAAAAGTGGCCGGACCGCATGAAAGTCAATCGCATCCTATCTCAGGAAATGTCTTGGCTACCGATGACAGTAGCCCGCTAACTCAAGATCAAATCATGGATTTGGTTGTCAGCAAAGTCAAAACATTGGTGGCCGAAGCCGAAGCGCAAAAAGATATCAGCAGTAGTGGGAGACCATATCCTGCTCAGTATGATCTGGTAGAATTTCCTAGCGGCTATGTCATCCCCAAATTCGGAAGATTCGATGGGACGGGAAATGCGAATCAGCACATCGCCCACTTCAAAGCCTCATGCGGGAATACTGGGGGCAATGATGCGCTTCTCCTCCGCCAGTTCGTTAATAGCTTGACCGATGTTGCTTTCGACTGGTACGCGAGCATACCGGATGGCTCCGTCACAACTTTTGTCCAAATGGAGTCTCTGTTTCGGCAGAGGTTCATGAGCGTCAGCGATAAGATTACCATTGCCGAGCTCGTGAGGACCAAGCCCAAGAGCGACGAAAGCAGCACGGATTTTATAACCCGATGGCGCAATCTCTCCGTCAAATGCGAACCGCCGATAGAGCAGGACCAATCTGTCAGTCTCCTCGTCGGAAATCTCAACAACTGGATGGCCCCGTTTCTATGTACCGCGGGTCTCAAAACATTCCAAGAGCTGACCAAAAAGGTCCAAACGTTGGAACGCTCAAAGCCCGAGTCCACTCAGGATCTTCAGTTCACAAATAGACCGAAACCTTGGAGGGACGAAAACCGAAAAGGCGGAAGTTCTAACATCACCGATTCTCCAAATAAGCAGAGAACGGGCGGAGCAAAAACTGACCAGTCTCGAGGGCCAACGTTGGAGGAAAGGAGAAATAAGGTCTACTCATTCCGAAGGGACAAGGTCCACAAAATTTTTAAAGACGCTCTGAAGAATGGCCTGCGGCTACCAGAACCGAGAAGGCTAAGTGAAGCGAACAAGACTGATCATCCTAACTTTTGCCCATACCACCGAGTGCTGGGGCACACTATTGAAGACTGTTGCATCTTCAAGGATTGGGTCGAGAAACAATATAAGGCGGGAGAAATATCATTGTCCCCTGGCGTGTTAACAAACAATCAAGCTGCAACCGCCAACTTCATACATACGGGGACCGATGTCCTTCAGGGACCTGATTCTCTCAAACACCCGCCTTTCTCTGGGAACAGTCGACCACCACGTCATTAAACTGGGAACAATCGACCTCTAAGTCATTAAACTGGGAATGTAAAAAGAAAATGTAAATAAAAAAAATGTGTAAATAAAAGAAAAATAAAGAAAAGCCGAAATGATGGGGCAGCTCGCAATAAAAATCAGCGAGTAAAATGAAAATGAAAATAAAGCCGAAATGATGGGGCAACCGCGAATAAATAGCCGAAATGATAGGGCAATCGCGACCTTCGCGATAAGAAAAGCTGAAATAATAGAGCAATCGCGGTAAAAAAAAAAAAAAAACAAAAAAAACAGCAAAAACAAAAAAAGCGGCGAATGATGAGTCGCTCCTGGTACCATATTCCAGTGCAGCGATGCAGACGCCAACAAAAATTCAAATTTCCAAAATTTTTAACGGCCCTACGGCCAGTCCCAAAATTGACTACCGTATACAATCCACGGGCTCAAATAATTCTCATCATACCCATGCCCCACCGCAACCACCAGTTACGCGGCTGGTCTCCGCCTTTGGAATTATGCTTCATTGGAAAGACCCACTCATGTGTCCTCACGATGCATGAGGAGAACAAACCTTCGTGAGATCCTTACGACTCACCAAGGAAAAACACACTTAGGAGTCCTCACGACTCTTAAGGAGAAAATACACCTGCGGGATCCTTACGACTCGTAGGGAGAAAATGCTTTTATGGGACCCTCACGGCCCATAAAATTGAAAAGTCTTAGGTGATAGGGATCCAAACCTGTCTCCTAAGCCATCGCTCCCCAATCCCCAAGTGGCGAATGATGAGTCGCTCCTGGTACCATATTCCAGTGCAGCGATGCAGACGCCAACCAAATTCCAAATCCCAATCCCCAATGGCGAATGATGAGTCGCTCCTGGTACCATATTCCAGTGCAGCAATGCAGACGCCAACCAAATTCCAAATCCCAATCCCCAACGGCGAATGATGAGTCGCTCCTGGTACCATATTCCAGTGTAGCGATGCAGACGCCAACCAAATTCCAAATCCCATACCCCAACGGCGAATGATGAGTCGCTCCTGGTACCATATTCCAGTGCAGCGATGCAGACGCCAACAAAGACCTAAAATGCTTTTGGCCCTACGGTCTGGATCATACATCCTGCAAAACCGTATACAATCCACGGGCATAACCAAATCCAAATCCTCTCGGGGCACATGATGAGTTGCTCCTGGCATTATTCCAGTGCAGCAATGCAGATGCCAAACAAACCAAATCCAAACCCTCTCGGGGCATATGATGAGTTGCTCCTGGCATTATTCCAGTGCAGCAATGCAGATGCCAAACAAAAAAAAAAAACAAATCCTCTCGGGGCACATGATGAGTTGCTCCTGGCATTATTCCAGTGCAGCAATGCAGATGCCAAACAAAAACCCCAATTCTCAAATCCTCTCAAAGACAGATGATGATTCGCTCCTGGTACCATATTCCAGTATAGCGATGCTGATGTCAACTCAAATCAAACAAAGCAAACTAACCAATTCCAACATCGACCTCTGCGTCAAATCAACAGGCACTCCGTGTCGGGGAAACGTCCTACCACAGGCACTCCGCCTCGGGGAAACGTCCTACAACAGGCACTCCGTCTCGGGGATACGTCCTACAACAGGCACTCCATCTCGGGGATACGTCCTACAACAGGCACTCCGTCTCGGGGATACGTCCTACAACAGGCACTCCGTCTCGGGGATACGTCCTACAACAGGCACTCCGTCTCGGGGATACGTCCTACAACAGGCACTCCGTCTCGGGGAAACGTCCTACCACAGGCACTCCGTCTCGGGGAAACGTCCTACAACAGGCACTCCGTCTCGGGGATACGTCCTACAACAGGCACTCCGTCTCGGGGATACGTCCTACAACAGGCACTCCGTCTCGGGGATACGTCCTACAACAGGCACTCCGTCTCGGGGAAACGTCCTACCACAGGCACTCCGTCTCGGGGATACGTCCTACAACAGGCATTCCGTCTCGGGGAAACGTCCTACCGCAGGCACTCCGTCTCGGGGATACGTCCTACAACAGGCACTCCGTCTCGGGGATACGTCCTACAACAGGCACTCCGTCTCGGGGATACGTCCTACAACAGGCACTCCGTCTCGGGGAAACGTCCTACCACAGGCACTCCGTCTCGGGGATACGTCCTACAACAGGCACTCCGTCTCGGGGAAACGTCCTACCACAGGCACTCCGTCTCGGGGATACGTCCTACCACAGGCACTCCGTCTCGGGGATACGTCCTACAACAGGCACTCCGTCTCGGGGAAACGTCCTACAACAGGCACTCCGCCTCGGGGAAACGTCCTACCACAGGCACTCCGCCTCGGGGAAACATCGACCAGCGACACTCCGCGCCGGGGACACGTCTACCAAATCGCTTCGTAACAGAGCGTCGACCGTCTATGTCGCAAAAAGGGCAGTGCAGGCTCCCGCAAATTGGGAACCCAAATCGCTTCGTCACAGAGCGTCGACCGTCCATGTCGCAAAAAGGGCAGTGCAGGCTTCTTACAAAGCAGGAACCAGATCGCTCCGGGCCAGGGAAACGTCTACCACGGACACTCCGTCGTGGAGACGCGTTAAGCGTCGACCGTCCATGTCGCAAAAAGGGCAGTGCAGGCTCCCTCAAATTCGGGAACCAAATCACTCCGGGTCAGGGAAACGTCTACCACGGACACTCCGTCTCGGAGACGCGTTAAGCGTCGACCGTCCATGTCGTAAAAAGGGCAGTGCATCCCAAAAAGTGGGGACCAAAGCAAGTCACCTCCACGTGAAAGAAGATCCATCAATTTCACGCACACGACCCACATATGCTGTGTGCATTTATTGATGGGGGGCAATTTGTTGGGGTAAAAATTTACACCCCTGTTGACCGAGTCAAAGTCAAGGTCAACCCCCAAACTAGGTGGGCCCAAGCCCAGGTCAAGTAGGCCCATACCCATGTCGAGCCCGTGGCCAGCCTCCCCATGCCAACAACAAAATCATGTAACAAATAATTTTTATGTAATTTTTGTGCATGAATGTATGCAAAATGGGCATAAAGCCAATATTTTGTAAGCCCATGGCTTATGTGCAAAAATGAAATGGCACATGAGCCATGGGGTGGCTAAAATGCCATTTTTGTAAAGCCCAAGGGGCTATATGTAAATATGTAAGCCTATAAAAGGCAACATGATGAATAAAAAAAATACTTTTCATTCTCTTCAAAAATTTAGATCTGAGATCTTTTCTTCCTTCTTCAAGGTTCCAAAACCTTCTTCTTTCTTTTGAATTAAATCAAGAGTTCTACTCTCCTTTTTACAAAACAAATTAGTTTTTCACCACAAAACCCATCAAGGGGAACACAGATCTTCCATTAGATCTCAAAAGGAGTGATTTTTAAAATTCCATATCTCTTGATCTTCAAGATCCAGCAAACAACAGGAGGAAGAAGAAGAACATCTTTCACTAAACCCCCAAAAAAGGAAGAAAAACACATTCAGGAGTCCAACTCCTATCTGATTTCTCTTCTGAGAAATTTTTCTAGGCTAAAAGCCTGTTGTGCCTCACCTGCGCGCTTGCGCAAGTGCGCAAGGCGCCCGCGTGCCGACACGTGGCACGCGCGCTTGCGCAACTGCGCAAGTGCGCAAGTCGCCCGCGTGCCGACACGTGGCGCGCGCTTGCGCAACTGCGCAAGTCGCCCGCGTGCCGACACGTGGCGCGCGCTTGCGCAACTGCGCAAGTCGCCCGCGTGCCGACACGTGGCGCGCGCTTGCGCAAGTGCGCAAGGCGCCCGCGTGCCGACACGTGGCGCGCGCGCTTGCGCACCTGCGCAAGTGCGCAAGGCGCCCGCGTGCCGACACGTGGCGCGCGCGCTTGCGCAACTGCGCAAGTGCGCAAGGCGCCCGCGTGCCGACACGTGGCGCGCGCGCTTGCGCAACTGCGCAAGTGCGCAAGTCGCCCGCGTGCCGACACGTGGCGCGTGCGCTTGCGCACCTGCGCATCCCTTGGATGTCTTTTCCCCCTCTTTTTGTGTACATATATACATATATACATATGTATACAAATTTATACATACACGTACTCCACGACACTGTAAAAACTCTGCGTGGCTCCCGATATATCCAAAACCCCCTTTCAAAACACACGCACACTGCACATTGAGTTCGCATGACCAGTTTAACCCGTTAATCGGAGGTTCCCTCGCCCCGAAGGCGATGGGTAATTAACGGCAGCTTAGTCCGCGGCTGCCGGAGATTCGGATCCCCACAATCATTAAACCCCGGCCTACCCTAGGCCGGGGGAATCTGTAGTACGCCTGACAAGCGCTCGCGTATTCCCATCTCACTGGGGTGACGAAAAACACCATACAGGGGTTTTTTAGCTTTTATTCGTGATACGGGAGCCACAGTAGAACCATTGAACCAGGTTGCTATTGTGAGAGAGTTTTCCGACGTTTTTCCTGATGAGTTACCTGGATTGCTGCCAGAGCGTGACATCGAGTTCTGCATCAATCTGATTTCCGGCACGGGGCCAATTTCTATACCTCCTTATCGGATGGCTCCGGATGAGCTTAAAGAGCTTAAGGATCAACTGCAAGAGTTGCTGGACAAGGGACTTGTTCGTCTGAGTGTTTCACCTTGGGGAGCTCCTGTTCTTTTCGTCAAAAAGAAAGACGGAAGTATCAGACTGTGCATTGACTATCGTCAATTGAATCGAGTCATAGTGCGAAATAGGTATCCTTTACCTCGCATTGACGATTTATTTGATCAACTCCAGGGTGCAAGACATTTCTCCAAGATTGATTTGAGGTCGGGTTATCATCAATTGCGAGCCCGGAAAGATGACATTCCGAAGACAGCTTTTCGTACACGCTACGGGCATTATGAGTTTTTGGTGATGTCGTTAGGACTTACCAATGCCCTAGCAGCGTTCATGGACATGATGAACCGAATTTTCAAGCCATTCCTCGACCAGTTCATTATTGTGTTTATTGATGACATTCTGGTTTATTTTAGAAGTCATGAGGAGCATGAGCATCACTTGAGAATTGCTTTGCAGACATTGAGAGAACACCAGTTGTTTGCTAAGTTCTCAAAGTGTGCATTTTGGCTTGATAGCGTTGACTTTTTAGGTCATGTGGTTACGGGAGACGGTATCCGAGTGGATCCGAAGAAGATTGAAGCCGTACAATTTTGGCCTAGACCCGTATCGGTGATGAAGGTCCGTAGTTTCTTGGGATTAGCTGGTTATTACCGACGCTTCTTGCAGGATTTTTCAAGTATCGCTGCACCGATGACCGGACTGACCCGGAAGGGGATTCCTTTTCTTTGGACCGAGGCTTGCGAGCAAAGTTTCCAGCTGTTGAAGACACGGTTGACGACTGCACCAGTTTTATCTTTACCTTCTAGACCGGGTGGCTATGTCGTCTATTGTGATGCTTCTCGAGTGGGACTTGGTTGCGTGTTAATGCAACAGGATAAGGTTATCGCTTATGCTTCTCGTCAGTGGAAGAGGCACGAGCAGAACTATCCTACCCATGATCTTGAGATGGCCGCGGTGGTATTTGCTCTTAAGATTTGGAGACACTACTTGTACGGAGAGTCATGCCAGATTTTCACGGATCACAAGAGCTTGAAGTACATCTTCCAGCAGCGGGATATGAATTTAAGGCAGCATCGTTGGATGGAGCTTGTAAAGGATTATGATTGTGAAATTCTTTATCACCCGGGCAAGGCGAATGTAGTAGCTGATGCTTTGAGTCGTAGACCCGAAGGTAGCTTGTTCCATTTGAACGCAGTTCTGAGACAATCTTCTACAGATTGGCAGATCTTGTGTGATAGTAGAGTTCAATTCGAGTTCACTTCAGCCGGTGGACAGCTTGCTCATGTCCGTGCTCGTCCACTTCTGCTTGATCTTTTCCGTGATGCACAATCCGACGATGATCGTTTGTCCGAGATCTTTGAACTTGTTCGGCAAGGTAAAGATTCAGAGTTTGTGATTGATGACCAGGGTGTGCTACGTTTTGGGACTCGTTTATGTGTACCAAATTCCAAAGAGCTGAGACGTGATATCTTAGAGCAGGCACATCAATCAGTTTACAGTGTTCACCCAGGTTCCCCCAAGATGTATCGTGATTTGAGAGATGTCTACTGGTGGGAAGGGATGAAGAGAGATGTTTCGGACTTCGTTTCGAAGTGCCTGACTTGTCAGCAGGTCAAGGCTGAGCATCAAAGACCGGCAGGAGAATTGCAGCCTTTACCTATTCCCGAGTGGAAATGGGAGCAAATCTCTATGGATTTCATTGTGGATCTACCCAGGACCAGTCGAGGGTATGATTCCATTCGGGTGATTGTTGATCGGTTGACGAAAGCGGCTCACTTCCTTCCAGTGAAGACCACTTTCGGATTTTCTCAGTATGCTCAATTGTATATTGACGAGCTTGTGCGTTTGCACGGTGTTCCTACATGCATTGTATCTGACAGAGGAACCCAGTTCACCAGCCGTCTTTGGCAGAAACTTTAGGAAGCCTTGGGTACTCGATTGAGTTTTAGCACCGCTTTCCATCCACAGACCGATGGTCAGTCAGAGCGGACTATTCAGACTCTCGAGAATATGCTTCGAGCATGTGCGCTTGATTTTGGTGACAGTTGGGATCGTTACTTGCCTTTAATTGAATTCTCTTACAATAACAGTTTTCAGGAGACGATTCAAATGGCACCTTTTGAGGCTTTATATGGTAGAAAGTGTCAATCACCAGTCTGTTGGACCTAACTCAGCGAGAGCAGGATTTTGGGACCACAGCTAGTCGAAGAGACAACGGAGAAGATTCGGTTAATCAAAGATAGGATGAGAGCAGCCCAGTGCAGACAGAAGTCTTATGCCGATCGTCGTCGTCGCAGACTTGAGTTTGCTGTAGGTGATCATGTATTCCTACGGATTTCTCCGATGAAGGGCGTGATGAGATTTGGTCAGAAAGGGAAGCTTAGTTCCAGATTTGTGGGTCCTTTTGAGATCCTTGAGCGAGTTGGTACCGTTGCCTATCGTTTGGCACTTCCACCCAGTTTTTCGGTTGTTCACCCCGTTTTTCATGTATCAATGCTTCGCAAGTACCTTCATGATCCTTCACACGTGATTCAGCCCCAGACCGTCCAACTGGAGCACGATCTTTCTTTCACCGAGCAGCCGGTAGTAATTTTGGATCGGCAGGTGAAGAAACTTCGGTCAAAAGTCTTACCGTCAGTGAAAGTTCTTTGGCGTGGCCCAAGTACCGAAGAGGTTACATGGGAAGCCGAGGGCGAGATGCGGAAGAAATTCCCTCATCTTTTCGAAGGTATGCATATTAAGATTTTTAAATTCGGGGACCGAATTTCTTTAAGGGGGGAGATTGTAACACTTTAGAATGCGTTTAGAATAATTAAGAGAATGAATGCGGATTTTTAATAAAATTTAACCAAAACTGTTTTTATATATTTTATTTGAATTAATTAATATTTTATTAAATTATTTTGTGACATGCACACACTTGTGCATGTTAATCTAGGGTTTTGGAGATGTTAACCATGCTAGGTTAACCATGACATTTTACTTTTTAGCATGCCATATTAACTTTTACTTAAAAAGTTTACCTTTAAGATAAGTTTTATTCACATTTTCATAAAAAATCAAAAATGTTTTATTTTAATTAAAGAGAAGGATTTTAAAATTTGTGGCATGGGAGGCATAATGAATATGCAAGGTTGTCATGGAATCAAGGCATGAGTGGCATGAGTGTAAAGGAATGGTAGGTATGGTGGAAACATGCATAAGTGTTATGAAGAATGATTAAAGAGAAGGAGTTTGGCTATAAATACCCACCCTCACCCTTTACATTCTCTCATTCACAAACCCTAAAAAAAAATCATGGTTATGTTGTTTTGGAGCATGGATGGATAGGAATTCAGTAATGTTTTGGTGAGGTATGATTTTAGTCTGTTTCGGTTTTAAAAAGATGACAGAAACTGGTTCGGAGTGCGGTTCTGGACTGCTGTCCAGAGCAGTTCTGGTTGTCGATTCTCGTTTTCCAATGCTTTCAATCTTCTGTATGAAAATGTTATTATGCGGAACTATATATCATAGTGAAGATAAATCTGTTAGCTAACCAATGAAAGTGATTTCATTCATTTCTAATGTCGTTTACTATTTAAACTGTATTTTAAATCAACAGAACGTATAACAGTCCCAAACAGGGACAGAACGTATACCCCTTTGTTTTTCAGTTCATAACTTCCAGTACCCAATGGATATTATTGATCTGTATGATGCGTTGGAAACCTAACTGATAAACCTAAATTTTGTTCAACTATAGCGTCGCCTAATTTTGATCCCAACAGGGTGAAAACTGTGTTGCAAAATGGACATTCAGTTCAGAAACTGAAATTCCAGCAGCGAACACTTAAAATGAAACGACTGTATCTTGCGAACCCGAAATCCGATTGTACTAAAACAAATTTTGATGAACTGCCGACAGAGTGTACTTGTTACCGTATTTGTATAGTTTCGCTAAATTTTGAGCTTATGATTCAGTTCTGTGGTTCGAGTCAGTTCTGCGCATCGCGTCGGTTCTGCGCGTGCGTGTTTTTAAGTCGTGTCGCTTCACACGTTTAGTCACCGAGCTATCACCAAATAGTTTGAACTAAATCGTTATCTAGGTATCCGTGTCAGTGTGTTATCTTTAGTTTACTAATATTGGTAGGTATTGGCGTTATTTGTGTGATATTAGGATCGCAAGCAGGGACTTCAGACGAAAGAAGGAAAGGAAAGGAGGTGATTGGATTCACCTAATTCAGGATTGTCTGGTGAGTAGATTTAACATCTACGGGGAAATCGCCTGTGTGGGACTAAGCGCCAAAGGCTTGGATTCAAGTGAATTACTTTAAGTGATATGCCTATTGACCACACATAGATAAAAACATATATTGAACTAGTAATAATTAGTACATCATATTTCATCATATTTCATGTTAAACATTGATATAATATTGATAGGACACTGCACCATTACAAACGGTTCATGTTGCACGAGCACTATATATTACACACACACCGTTGGTAATTGCCATGTCACGCACACTATAGAAATGGCCTTAGATAAATATATTGAACCGTATTCATGATTTGTAGTTAGATAGTTATTCTTGTATTAGTTCACATTATGATACTTACATTGATGTAGTAATATTTTTATATGATGTTTTATTCGATATCATGGATTTGAGAAATCACAAGATACTTTCTAAAAACTGGGATTCGTTTATAAAAGTGTGGATTTCCCTTGATATGATCACATTACTTCCATATTGCATACATTGTAGTTCATGAATATATGCATTGAGATATTGTTTTCATGAGATTTCTGGATTTGAGAACCGCTGGTATATTTCAAAGAAAGCTATAAATTGTTTTAAATGCGGTTTCTCTTGATGTGATTTTGGGATGTCCACCATGAGTTTTCTCGGTTATGAGCTTGGTTTTCGAGACCCGATTCGAGGAGATGTGGGAACCGTCTGCGGGTACATGGTGGACCCGGTATGGTACCCCGGGGCAAGAATGATATCGTGGTGTAGCCGATGAGCCTGGCGGAGGGCATACTACCTACCGGTGACTGGTTGGACTCGGCGGTTGTCCGGAGGATACCGGCCGGAGTCATGAGATATGGGTCGATTCGGAATGACGAAACCCAGAGATATGGACCGATTCGGAATGACGAAGTCCAGAGAGAGAGATATATGGATTTACGTGTCGATGCTAGACACGGAGTTTTTCATGATATTTCGAGTGTCGGTGTTGGACACTCAGGTTTTCTATGAGATTTACAGATGAGAGGGCCGGTCATAGTGACGGCGCCTGAGATATTGAAATTTACGTGTCGTTGATGGACACTTGATTTATTTTACTGATAGTGATTATGGATGAGTATTATGTTTACCCCATACTCAGGTATTTATGATACATTCTTTACATATAGTCATTTACCAGATCATGATTTACTGCAGTTCATATTGACATATATACTTTATCATGACACATATGTAGAAATGGTTGTTTATCGTACATACATGTGATTACTTGTACGATGTTATTTACTTCTCACGAGTTGGCAACTCACCCCCGTTGTGCTACAGCATTTCTGCAGGTTTGATCTGCAGTTTGGAAGCGTCAGGCTTCTTATTGCATCTTTTCCGTGGATACCGCTACTGTTCGGTCGAGACCCTTTCTTTTTGGTATGTGGATTTGTGCGGTTATCCATTATTTCCATTCATGTATCTTATTGTATCTAGTACTCTCCATCTACTATTCACCTGTATTGACTTAGAGACTGAGAGGTTCGGTATTTGTACCTTATGTGACTTTGGTTGTTGTGCTCGTATGAGCCGGATTTGATTCATATTATGTTATTTCTTCGCTATGGCGACATTTGTACACATGTTGTAGTTGTGTTTCATCTCTATGATTTGTATCATTCAGGATTGATTTTTACAAAGGAGATGCTGCCGAAATATACAAAGGAAAAATGAAACTTTAAGTTTTTCTATGATTTTTAAAATAAGATTCTAAATGTTTTAACTAATCTTTTAAACAAATATTTTAAAGCTTTATCACTCTAATCTTTTCTTGGTTTAGATTACTGGGTTTCGGCTTACTTGAGTTACGTTACGCCTTTAGACGTCACGTGATTTAAGTGCCGGTTACGTTCCTAATTTGGGTCGTGACACCATGCTCCTTGGAGTAGTAGAAAGGGATCACCTTTGTCGTCTTCTCACGTCGAAGAAGGATCCACCCGAAAGCCTCAACCTTTGGTTTCAACTCCAAGCTAGAAGTAACTAGGGTGCTAGAAGTGCATATCCTAGAACCCTAGATGATAGTACAGATTATCAAGAAGAGGTTTTTCTCAAGCTCAAGTGTTTCTCAACACATGAGAGGGGAGAGCTTGATGGAGAGGAAGAATAAGAGAGAGAAAGTAAATGATAGAATGGGAGAATAATCAACCATTCTCACATATATGTGTGAATTATTATAAATTGATAATTAGCTAGTTAATTGTCATGGTTAATCAAGACATGACCATTATCATTTCATATTTAATGCTAATTGCAAGGATCAAAGAGCATGTTTTATATGGAATGATGATGGTCAACATGTCAACTAAGGTCAACAAGTCAAGATAGTCAAATGGTCAACAACCATAACCATGCACAATTATATTAAACTAATATCAATTAACCATAATACACACATAAGTATTAGGGTTAATAAAATGACAATGGTTATTAACCCTAATCAAAGTCCTCTCCCTCTGTCTCAAGCAACTGTGCATACGCACCCGTATTCGTGATCCGGGGAACATGAATAGAAAGAGATAAAACCAATCCTAAATCATATACTAGGATCCAGCTTAAACCAAAGCCCGCTAGTATAAGCTGTCCGGACAACAAACGTGCACAAGTGCGTGGATGTGAACGAACCCTGTCGCAAAACCATGCGACCTCTACTCATTTTGCCTAAAGGCGAATAGCTCTCTGTGTGGGACTCTAAAGACTCGACACTACGCTGGCAGTGGGTTTAACCACAGACCGTAAGCGGCACTAGCTGTACGTAACGGTCCCCAGGTAGATGCCGATAAGAAGACTGACAAGGTGAACCCCATCTGAACTCATACTGAGCCTGTATGTGACAGTCTCCGTACAGTCCGGTCTGTTCGTCTGATACGTCGCATGGCGGGCCTAGGGGGCGGTGAACGTCAGTCCCCTAATAGCGGTACAAGTCGTGTTGGAGCGTAGCCCAGAACACCCTGAGATAACACTGGAAACCTACCAGTATATCTCGCTTGCCCTGGCCAGGGACTACTTGTGTAATGGCTCTCCTGGACACAGCGCGATGTCAACCCCCAATACCGGGATAGACGAATCCTGTCTAACCGTCACTGCCTCCAAGTGCTTTGGGACTGCACCCAAAAACTACCTGTTTGCACGACTCCTTTGAGCCGTGGTAGGGTAGTAATCAAAGTGCAGTAGGAACACACTGTAAGTCCACGTTGCGACCCCCGGTTCTTACGGGGAGGCGGAAACGGTATAAAAATCAAATTTTTAGCGCATGGGGCAACATGGACTAACAAAGTCGGGATCTTTTCCTAAACTACAACTAGCAAACATGCTAATGAGAGTTAGCTACTCGGAAAGGAGGTTATACCTAACTTGAACTCCTTCTTCTTGAAACCTTTGTAGGGATTGATGGTGCTTTCCTCGTTGCCTTCTTCCGTCAAAGATGGATCCACCTGAGGGTTCAACCTTCGGGCTCTTTCTCGAACTTTGAGAGAACTAGAATCTTCGGCTTGCTAAACCATTGACCCTAGAGTGAGTAGAGAGTGTCTTTGGGGTGTTTTTATCTCAAGGAGAGGGATTCTCAACTCATGAGAAGGGTTCTCCTTGAACTAGAGGAGGAAGAAGAACAAGTGAGGAGAGAGAATGGTTATAATAGAATGAGCTTATTCTTTTCATTTCTTACAACCATATCAAAATGAAAAGAATTATCAATTAACAATAATAATAAAATGAAATAGTTGATGGATGGTTTGGAATGACCATTATCATTACATTCTTTAAATGGTTTTGCAAGAATCAAAAAGCATCTTACTTTTGTAATGATGATGGTCAAACCATCAACCATGGTCAACAAGTCAACCATGGTCAACAAGTCAACAAAAACCAACCATGACACAATTTCATTTAATTAATATTATTAATTGATATATCATAATTCCATTAGGGTTTCGAAAAAGACGACTGTCAACTGTTCATACGCACCCGTTCCGAAACCCTAATGAAAAAAAACTCTTCCTCCGCCTCAATCAACTGTGCATACACACCCGCATTCTTGTTCCGAGGAACATGAATACCAAGAGATAAAATCAACCCCAAAACGCATACCAGTATCTGGCTCAAACCAGAGCCTACTAGTAATATCCGTACGGACTCCAAACGTGCACAAGTGCGCGGATGAGAACGAACCCTGTCGCAAAACCATGCGACCTATACTCTGTTTTGCCCAGAGCCGAATACCCTATGTGTGGGACTCTAAAGACTCGACACTACGTCGGCAGTGGGTTTAACCACAGACCGCAAGCGGCACTAGCTATGCGTAACGGTCCCCAGGTAGATGCCGACAAGAAGGCTGACGAGGTGAACCCCATCTGAACTCCTACCGAGTCTGAATGTGACAGTCTCCGTATAGTCCGGTCTGTTCGTCTGATACATCGCATGTCGGGCCTAGGGGGCGGTAAACGTCAGTCCCCTAATAGCGGTATAAGTCGTGTCGAAGTGAAGCCCAAAACACCCTGAGATAACACTGGAAGCCTACCAGTATATCTCGCTTGCCCTGGCCAGGGACTACTCGTGTAATGGCTCTCCTAGACACAGCGCGATGTCAACCCCCAATACCGGGAGAGACGAATCCTGTCTAACCGTCATTGCCTCCAAGTGCTTCGGGACTGCACCCAACCATTACCTGTTGCACGACTCCTTTGAGCCGTGGTAGGGTAGTGATCAATGTGCAGTGGGAACACACTCGAGGCGAAGTGCCAGTGTCAAGTCAGCGGACTAAGCTGTACTCATGTCACCTGGGAACTGATAACTGACGATAGGTATAATACCAAGCTGTCAGTTCCCGACGAGTCCTATCCAGTGTACTCGTAACCCAACGAGCACCCGTATACTATCTCCAGTACGACGTACTGATTGCTGTGGGACAGACCATCTCCCACACTGGGATGAGAAGCGCATACGCTAGTCTACTCCGGAGTATCGATGCCCTGTCTCGATAGTCCTGCGACTAGGGACCTGTATAAGGATGTGCTTGTAGATTACCCAGCCCCCACTAGTGTGACTACCATCACAACGCTGGTAATCAAGCAAAGATCCTAAAGGCTCCACTAATGCGTATAGGTGATATACTAAAATAAACACTTGCACAGATTGAAGTAGAAACAAACCAAGTAGCATACTACTATATTGAGCAAGATTGTTTATACAAGGTGAATATCCCAAGCTTCCATTAAGTAATATACAAACTAGTATGATACAGTAATGGCCTTTAGGGCATATACACTAACAATCTCCCACTTGCACTAAGGCCATGTACCGGCGTATCGAAGACCTATCATCTCGATCAGCCGCTCGAACTGAGTCTGGGGCAGTGCCTTGGTGAATGGATCTGCAGTGTTTTCTTCTAAAGCAACCCTCCGAACCTCGATCTCCTTGCGATCCACGATCTCCCTGATCAGGTGATACCGCCTCAAGATGTGCCTGGATCTCTGATGGGACCTGGGTTCCTTCGCTAAAGCTATAGCCCCGTTGTTGTCGCAATACAGAGGTATCGGGTCAACAATGGACGGAACCACCTGAAGTTCATTCAAGAACTTCCTCATCCAGACAGCTTCTTTTGCGGCATCAGATGCAGCGATGTATTCCGCTTCCATCGTCGAGTCTGCAACGGTTTCCTGTTTGGAACTCTTCCAACACACCGCCCCTCCATTGAGGGTAAAGACAAAACCCGACATGGACTTGGAATCATCCTTGTCACTCTGGAAGCTGGAGTCAGCAAAGGCCTCGATCTGGAGGTCTTTTCCGCCATACACCAAGAACATCTCCTTAGTCCTTCTCAGGTACTTGAGAATGTTCTTTACCGCTATCCAGTGTTTCTCCCCAGGGTTTGACTGATACCGGCTTACCACACTCAGTGCATAAGCTACATCCGGTCTGGTACAAAATATCACATACATTATAGAGCCTACCGTAGAAGCGTAGGGTATAATAGACACGCGATCCCTCTCCAAATCAGTCTTGGGGGACATCTCTTTAGAGAGGGTGATCCCGTGACAAGCCGGGAGGTTACCGCGCTTGGAATCTTCCATACTGAATCTTTTCAGTATGGTGTCGATGTACCTGGACTGTGAAAGTCCTAATATCCTCTTGGATCTATCACGATAGATCCGGATCCCCAGGATGTATGAGGCATCACCCAGGTCTTTCATGGAGAACCTGTGTGACAAGAACCCCTTGACAGATTGTAGCATAGTAATGTCATTTCCTATTAAGAGAATGTCATCCACGTATAAAATAAGGAATACTACAGTTCTCGCTACAAATTTACAATAGATGCATGGTTCATCTGGATTTTTGATAAAGCCAAATTCCTTGACCGTCTCATCAAAACATATGTTCCAACTCCGCGATGCCTGCTTTAGTCCATAGATGGACTTAAGCAACTTGCACACCTTTCCGCTGCTCCCACTCTGAATGAAACCCTCTGGCTGGTCCATATAGACACACTCCTCTAAATTTCCATTTAGAAAAGCGGTTTTTACGTTCATTTGCCAAATCTCATAATCGTGGAAGGCAGCAATGGCAAGAAGGATCCGAATGGATTTCAGCATAGCCACTGGAGAAAAGGTTTCGTCATAGTCCAAACCAGGTCTTTGACGGAAACCCTTTGCTACAAGTCTAGCTTTATAGGTCTCAACCTGTCCATCTACACCAATCTTCCTTTTGAAGATCCACTTGCATCCTACGGGTTTTACCCCGTCTGGAGCAATGTCCAACGTCCATACTTTGTTGGTGTACATGGACTCCATCTCGGTCCGCATTGCATCCAGCCATTTTACCGAGTCAACGCTCTGAACGGCCTGCTGGAAGCTAGTAGGCTCATCATAATCTATGATGCAATCCTCTCAATCCCCGTCTATGAGAAAACCGTAGTATCTCTCGGGCGGATGAGACTGCCTACTACTCCTGCGGAGCGGTATAGGAATGTCCTGTTCTTTTGAACCCTCTGGTTCTGCTAAGCTTTCAGTAATGGTTCGTGATTCTGGAATTTCTTCCAGTTCTACTGTGCTCCCACTTATCCGGGTTTCCAAAAACTCAGTTTCCAAGAAGTAGGCATGACGAGAAACAAGAACTTTTTGTTCCTCTTCGCAGTAGAAGAATTATCCCTTGGAGTTCTTTGGATATCCCACGAACTTGCACTGTACTGAGCGTGCCTCAAGCTTGTCCGCATGCTGCTTTTTAACAAAAGATGGACATCCCCATGTCTTAATGTGCTTAAGATAGGGTCTCTTCCCACTCCACATCTCATATGGTGTAGTAGGCACAGTCTTAGTAGGAACTCGGTTCAAAAGGTATGCAGCTGATTCTAGCGCATACCCCCAGAATGATCGCGGTAACTCAGCATTACTCATCATGGACCGTACCATATCCAATAGGGTTCGGTTCCGTCTCTCCGATACACCGTTATGTTGCGGAGTGTATGGAGGAGTAAGCTGAGAGAGAATTCCGTTCTCTTTTAAATAATTCAGGAACTCGGCACTTAAGTATTCTCCACCTCGATCCGATCTTAGAATCTTGATACTTTTGCCGGTCTGTTTTTCTACTTCATTCTTATATTCCTGGAACTTTTCAAAGGCTTCGGACTTATGTTTCATTAAGAAGACATAACCGTACCTTGAAAAATCATCCGTAAAAGTAATGAAGTAAGACTAACCGCTTCGCGCATGTGTAGACATTGGACCGCACAAGTCGCTGTGTACGAGTCCCAAGAGCTCGCTCGCTCTTTCTCCGTGTCCAGTGAACGGAGTCTTTGTCATCTTTCCCATGAGACAAGATTCACAAGTGGCATAATACTGATACTCGAACGGATCCAAGTATCCTTCTTTATGTAACTTAGTCAACCGTGTCTCATTGATGTGACCTAGTCTACAATGCCATAAGAAATCCTGATTGATATCTGGAGACTTTCTTTTGTGTGTATTCTGGACATTGAAAATCTGTGGTTGGTTTAACACGTATATACCATTGCTCAGTGTACCGGACCCAATCAGAACTTAATTAAGGTGAATGTTTACAACATTACTTACAAACGCAAATTCATAACCTTCTTTAGAAACCAAAGATACAGAAATGATATTACAAGTTGCGTTGGGTACAAAAAAGCAATTACGCAAAACCAAAACATGCCCATCTGACATTCCCAGGTGATAGTCCCCCACGGCTTTAGCATCCATGCTAGCTCCGTTCGCAACTCTGAGGGTCATGTCACCTGCCTTCAAAAACCTACGGTTTCTCAACGCCTGCAAAGAATTACAGATGTGAGATCCTGATCCGGTATCCAATACCCAGGAAGTAGAGTTTATCGATAGACAGTTTTCAATAACATACACACCTGAAGCTGAAGCCGCAACCTGCTTCAGTTCCTGTGTCCTGGCTTTCCAAGCCCTGCAATCTTTCTTCCAGTGTCCACTTTTATGACAATAGAAGCATTCTTCTTTACCCACAAGCTTCCCCGGTATCATTGTTGCCTTTTCTTTTACCTTCGTACCCACTTTACTAATACCGCCCCTTGGTTTGGCGGGGGCTTTCTTCCTCTTTCCCTTGGCTTTCGCCTTGGACCTAGAGGAAGAAGATCCTCCTACAAACAAAGCGGATGTTTCCCTACCTTTCTGTAGGGTGCCCTCTGCGCTCCTCAGCATGTTGAGGAGTTTTGAAAGTTCAACTTCTTTTTCTTGTAAGTTGAAGTTCAGTATAAACTGGGCGTAAGTGGATGGAAGGGACTGGAGAATTAAATCCGTATAGAGTTCACTTTCCAACGTGGTCCCAAGTTCCGCGAGCTCCTCAATGTAGCCAATCATCTTAAGCACGTGGTCTGCTACCGATGATCCGACGGCCAACTTTGCCGAAAATAACTTCTTCGACACTTCGTATCTTGCGATACGAGACTGCTCTCCATACAGTTCTTTTGTATGAAGAAATATGGATTCCAAGTCCATATTCTCGTGCCTCCTCTGATGTTCGTTGTCTATAGAGGCAAGCATGAGGCACCTGGCCTTCGCGCAATCAATCTCCCAAGTCTTACGGATTTCCTTATCCGCGACGCTGGAGGTGGGACCTGGGACGGGGGGAGCTTTGGTGGTAAGAAGATACCCCAGCTTGTCGTAAGTGATTGCCATTTTGACATTCCTGAGCCAATCTTTGTAGTTTGGCCCTATCAGTATGTTTTCATCTAGAAGTAACTTAAGTCCAGTCATGTCGATTGGTCGCTGCAGGAGGGAGAGAAGAAACACTTTAGCACGATGCTCTTGCAAGTTTAGAGTGGTTTTTAATTTGTATAAACAGGATGGCTCCCACAGTCTCTCGAATCCCTCCTCAAACCATAAAGGAAGAATTAGTCGGGATCAATCCCACCGCACAATACTTGCTTAACCGTTCAGCCAGGCCGGTGTCGGTACTTCGAGGGAGGTTTTCCAACGCTTTCGCGAAGTTCCTTAATTTAAGAACCACTTTTCCCTGGGGGCGTAGCCCCGCTAACACCTTTCTAGGCACCTACTAGGTTTATAGCATTGATCGTTTAGTGAGAAATTTCCCGAGGAGTAGCATATACTCACAGTCGGATCGGGATCCAAATATCATCGCGTGACGAAACTGAAGGAATCCTACCAGAATCACTACACTCCAAATGGTATGCAAATCTAGCAAGTTTCAGTACTTATGAAACTCCCGATGTGGATTTTTGCCCCATGCTTTTATGACCTTGACTTTGGCCAACAAATCATAAGCCACATGTCAAGTTCTACCCGTCGTTCTCCAGGTTAATTTGAATCCACCCGTACCTACCCTTGACTTTGGCCAACAAGGCTGTACGACTGTTCTAAACCAACGCATCTATCTATGCTGCACATGAATACCCAATAGCTACCAATCACTATGTCTTGACTTTGGCCAACAAACACAGCTTGAATACTATTGACTATTCATGTGAAACGATGGAGGGCTACGAATAGTTTTGGCGAAACCGTGAACGTAGTGAATTTTATATAATCAATGGAATGAGATAGCTTTTAGAAGGAGTGGCTCAAGCTCCGCATTTAAAAGTTAGTTTTGAAAAGAACTGAGTGGTTTTTCGAAAGTGTTCCAACGACTTTAACTTAGTTTATTATCTTGCATTAGTTCTTTTAATGCGTGATATTCATGCATTAGTTCTTTTAATGCGTCCCATCATTTAATCCTACCATTGCAGAAAACAACCAAAATATGACGTACGCTTATGCCATTCGTATTCGCCACGGGGCCCCGTCATCACCCGTTAGGTTACTTAACTAACGACAGAGCGGGGGCTGGGCTAGCGCGGCTGTAAAACATAAGCAACGCCTAAATAGTTATAAATATAGCAATGATAGACATTACAGATCACAGATGAATACATTGGATATACTAGGAATCCGCAATCCGTTCGAGCCTGCAACGAAAAGCGGATTACACGGTCGCGGTGAATAGCCAATACCCCACCCAAGACCCCTACGGGTGCGGCAAACTACCCGCCAAGTACCCGACAGTTTTTGCACCCCTCCATGGGTCTATCCTAGGAGAAAAAACAGTAAAAAGAATTATACAATGATGGCTACAACCCTGACCCGGTTGTGCGGCCATACAAATAATAATATTACATCAATTTACATATTACAAATGAATGAAAGAAAAACAATACTCATCTCACATCCATCCCGGCTATTCACCCGCGACAATCCAATCCATTCATATATACATACCATCAACAAACACAGATCACAGATGTGTATAACCCCGACTAATCGACATATAGCGATTAACCGACGTTCAATACATGCAAACATCACAGATATAACCATTGTAGTCAAAGTGCAGTGAAGTTCGATAAAAATACGGATTTATAGGCCCCCAAAAACAAATTTCTTTTCTGGAAAATCTGGGCACAAATAACATATCTGAAAAATCCCAAAACCCTACCAGAAGAACACTGCACAAAACAGGAACACAAGAGGAGACAAAACGGCGGCGGTTCCGCGGCCTAAGCCACCCATTGCCGCGGAACCGCGGCGGTTTGAAAGAATCTTGCGATCGTATTTCGTGGGTGTTTTCACAAAACCCTGAGCCGATTTTAGGAGTAAAACTTTTTACATTTAGAGCACAAAAAATTTCAACAGAAACTTAGGGTTTTTGTTTTTTCGGTTTTGCGATTTTTTTTTCCGATCGAACTTCCATACACTTTACTACAAAACTAGTTTAAGTTTAGTTAGTCTCTGATACCACTGTAAGTCCATGTTGCGACCCCCGGTTCTTACGGGGATGCGGAAACGGTATAAAAATCAAATTTTTAGCGCATGGGGCAACATGGACTAACAAAGTCGGGATCTTTTCCTAAACTACGACTAGAAAACATGCTAAAGAGAGTTAGCTACTCGGAAAGGAGGTTATACCTAACTTGAACTCCTTCTTCTTGAAACCTTTGTAGGGATTGATGGTGCTTTCCTCGTTGCCTTCTTCCGTCAAAGATGGATCCACCTGAGGGTTCAACCTTCGAGCTCTTTCTCGAACTTTGAGAGAACTAGAATCTTCGGCTTGCTAAACCTTTGACCCTAGAGTGAGTAGAGAGTGTCTTTGGGGTGTTTTTATCTCAAGGAGAGGGATTCTCAACTCATGAGAAGGGTTCTCCTTGAACTAGAGGAGGAGGAAGAACAAGTGAGGAGAGAGAATGGTTATGATAGAATGAGCTTATTCTTTTCATTTCTTACAACCATATCAAAATGAAAAGAATTATCAATTAACAATAATAATAAAATGAAATAGTTGATGGATGGTTTGTGTTAGTGTATATGCCCTAGAGGCCGTTACTGTATCATACTAGTTTGTATATTACTTAATGGAAGCTTGGGATATTCACCTTGTATAAACAATCTTGCTCAATATAGTAGTATGCTACTTGGTTTGTTTCTACTTCAATGTGTACTTGTGTTTATTTTAGTATATCACTTATACGCATTAGTGGAGCCCTTAGGATCTTTGCTTGATTACCAGCGTTGTGATGGCAGTCACACTAGTGGGGGCTGGGTAATCTATAAGCACATCCTTATACAGGTCCCTAGTCGCAGGACTATCGAGACAGGGCATCGATACTCCGGAGTAGACTAGCGTATGCGCTTCTCATCCCAGTGTGGGATATGGTCTGTCCCACAACCATCAGTACGTCGTACTGGAGATAGTATACGGGTGCTCGTTGGGTTACGAGTACACTGGACAGGACTCGTCGGGAACTGACAGGTTGGTATTATACCTATCGTCAGTTATCAGTTCCCAGGTGACATGAGTACAGCTTAGTCCGCTGACTTGACACTGGCACTTTGCCTCAAGTGTGTTCCCACTGCACTTTGATCACTACCCTACCACGACTCAAAGGAGTCATGCAAACAGGTGGTGGTTGGGTGCAGTCCCGAAGCACTTGGAGGAAGTGATGGTTAGACAGGATTCGTCTCTCCCGGTATTGGGGGTTGACATCGCGCTGTGTCTAGGAGAGCCATTACACGAGTAGTCCCTGGCTAGGGCAAGCGAGATATACTGGTAGGCTTCCAGTGTTATATCAGGGTGTTTTGGGCTTCACTCCGACACGACTTGTACCGCTATTAGGGGACTGACGTTTTACCGCCCCTTAGGCCCGACATGCGATGTATTAGATGAACAGACCAGACTGTATGCAGACTGTCACATTCAGACTCAGTAGGAGTTCAGATGGGGTTTCACCTCGTCAGCCTTCTTGTCAGCATCTACCAAGGGACCGTTACGCACAGCTAGTGCCACTTGCGGTCTGTGGTTAAACCCACTGCCAGCATAGTGTTGAGTCTTTAGAGTCCCACACAGAGGGTATTCGCCTCTGGGCAAAACAGAGTAGAGGTCGCATGGTTTTGCGACAGGGTTCGTTCTCATCCGCGCACTTGTGCACGTTTGGAGTCCGGACGGATATTACTGGCTGGCTCTGGTTTGAGTCAAATACCGGTATATATTTTAGGGTTGCTTTTATCTCTCAGTATTCATGTTCCTCGGAACAAGAATGCAGGTGTGTATGCACAGTTATTTGAGGAGGAGGAAGAGGACTTTCATTAGGGTTTCGGAACGGGTGCGTATGCACAGTTGACAGTCGTCTTTTTCCAAACCCTAATGGATTTATGTTATATCAATTAATAATATTAATAGAATGAAATTGTGTCATGGTTGGTTTTTGTTGACTAGTTGACCATGGTTGACTTGTTGACCATGGTTGAAGTTTTGACCATCATCATTACAAAAGAAAGATGCTATTTGATTCTAGCATTTTCATTTAATGTTTGAAATGATAATGGTCATTCCTAAACCTTCCATCAACTATTTCATTTTCATTATTATTATTAATTTGATAATTCTTTTTCTTTTGGCATTATGGTTGCAAGAAAGAAAAAGATAGCTCATTCTATCATTTAGCTTCTCTCTCCTCACTTCATCTTCTTCTTCCTTTAGAAAAAGGAGAATCCTTCTCATGTGTTGAGAATCCCTCTCCTTAAAAGAAAAGCACCCCTTGGACACTCTCTACTCACTCTAGGATCAAAGGTTTAGCAAGCCGAAGATTCTAGTTCTCTCCAAGTACGAGAAAGAGCCCGAAGGTTGAACCCTCAGGTGGATCCATCTTCGACGGAAGAAGGCGACGAGAAGAGAACCATCAACCTCTACTAGGTTTCAAGAAGAAGGAGTTCAAGTTAGGTATAACCACTTTGCCGAGTAGTTAACTCTCCTTTGCATGTTTGCTAGTTTAGTTTAGACACGATCCCGACCTTGTTTAGTCCATGTTGCCCCTTGCGCTAAAAATTTGATTTTTATACCGTTTTCGCCTCCCCGTAAGAACCGGGGGTCGCAACGTGGACTTACAGTGGTATCAGAGGCTAACTAAACTTAAACTAGCTTGGTAGCGAAGTGTATAGAAGTTCGAAACGAAAAAAATCGCAAAACCGGAAAATCTAAAACCCTAAGTTTCTGTTGAATTTTTTTGTGCTCTAAATGTAAAACTTTGTACTCCTAAAATCGGCTCAGGGTTTTGTGAGAACACCCACCAAAAACGATCCCATGAATCCTTCAAAGCGCCGCGAATCCGCGGCCTCAGCTATTCTTTTCGCCGCGGATCCGCCGCCGTTTGGGCCCTTCATGTGATCGTGTTTTGTGCAGTGTTCTTCTGGTAGGGTTTTGGGATTTTTCAAATATGTTATATGTGCCCAGATTTTCCAGAACAGAAATTTACTTTTGGGGTCCTATAAATCCGTATTTTTTTCGAACTTCGCTACACTTTGGCTATGTTGGTTATATCTGTTATGTTTGAATGTATTGAACGTCGACTAATCGCAATAAATCGATTAGTTGGGGTTATACATCTCTGTGATCTGTGTTTGATATTGGAATGTGTATATGAATGTGTTGGACTGTCGCGGGTGAATAGCCGGGGTGGATGTGAGATGAGCTTTTGTTTTTCTTTCATTCATTGTAAATGTAAATTGATGTAATATTATTATTTGTTTGTCCGCACAACCGGGTCGGGGTTGTAGCCGTCATTGTATAATTCTTTTTACTGTTTTTGCTCCTAGGATAGACCCACGGAGGGGTGCACAAACTGCCGAGTACTTGGCGGGTAGTTTGCCGCACCCGTAGGGGTCTTGGGTGGGGTATTGGCTATTCACCGCGACCGTGTAATCCGCTTTTCGTTGCAGGCTCGAACGGATTGCGGATTCCTAGTATATCCAATGTATTCATCTGTGATCTGTAATGTCTATCATTGCTATATCTATAACTATTTAGGCATTGCTTATGTTTTACAGCCGTGCTAGCCCAGCCCCCGCTCTGTCGTTAGTTAAGTAACCTAGCGGGTGATGACGGGGCCCCGTGGCGAATGCGAATGGCATAAGCGTACGTCATATTTTGGTTGTTTTCTGCAATGGTAGGATTAAATGATGGGACGCATTAAAAGAACTAATGCAAGAATATCAAGCATTAAAAGAACTAATGCAAGATAATAAACCAAGCTAAAGTCGTTGGAACACTTTCGAAAAACCACTCGGTTCTTTTCAAAACTAACTTTTAAATGCGGAGCTTGAGCCACTCCTTTTTAAAAGCTATCTCGTTCCATCGATTATATCAAGTTCACTACGTTCACGGTTTCGCCAAAACCATTCGTAGCCCTCCATCATTTCAGTTAAATGTACGGTAGTATTCAAGCTATGCATTTTGACCTCACGCCAAGGCATAGTGATTGGTAGCTGCCGGATATTTATCTGTTGCATAGATAGAATGCGTTGTTTTGGGACAACCGTATCACCATTTTGGCCTACGTCAAGGGTAGGTATGGGTGGGTTCAAATCAACCGGGATAATGATGGGAAGAACTTGACATGTGACTTATGACATTTTGACCTCAAGCCAAGGTTATAAGAGCATGGGGCAAAAATCCACATCGGGAGTTTCATAAGTACTGAAACTTGCTAGATTTGCATACCATTTGGAGTGTGGTGATTCTGGTAGGATTCCTTTAGTTTCATCACGTGATGATATTTGGATCCCGATCTTACTGTGAGTATATGCTACTCCTCGGGAAATTTCTCACTAAACGATCAATGCTATAAACCTAGTAGGTGTCTAGAAAGGTGTTAGCGGGGCTACGCCCCCAGGGAAAAGAGGTTCTCTAATTAAGGAACTTCGCGAAAGCGTTGGAAAACCTCCCTCAAAGTACCGACACTGGCTTGGCTGAACGGTTAAGCAAGTATTGTGCGGTGGGATTGATCCCGACTAATTCTTCCTTTATAGTTTGAGGAGGGATTCGAGAGACAGTGGGAGCCATCCTGTTTAGACAAATTAAAAACCATTCTAAACTTGCAAGAGCATCGTGCTAAAGTGTTTCTTCTCTCCCTCCTAATTGCAGCGACCATTCGACATGACTGGACTTAAGTTACTTCTAGATAAAAACAAACTGACAGGGCCAAACTACAAAGATTGGCTCAGGAATGTCAAAATGGCAATCACTTACGACAAGCTGGGGTATCTTTTTACCACCAAAGCTCCCCCCGTCCCAGGTCCTACCTCCAGCGTCGCGGATAAGGAAATCCGTAAGACTTGGGAGATTGATTGCGCGAAGGCCAAGTGCCTCGTGCTTGCCTCTATGGACAACGAACACCAGAGGAGGCACGAGAATATGGATTTGGAATCCATATTTCTTCATACAAAAGAACTGTATGGAGAGCAGTCTCGTATCGCAAGATACGAAGTGTCGAAGAAGTTATTTTCGGCAAAGTTGGCCGTCGGATCATCGGTAGCGGACCACGTGCTTAAGATGATTGGCTACATTGAAAAGCTCACGGAACTTGGGACCACTTTGGAAAGTGAACTCTATACGGATTTAATTCTCCAGTCCCTTCCATCCACTTACGCCCAGTTTATACTGAATTTCAACTTACAAGAAAAGGAAGTTGAACTTTCAGAACTCCTCAACATGCTGAGGAGCGCAGAGGGCACCCTACAGAAAGATAGGGAAAAACCCGCTTTGTTTGTAGGAGGATCTTATTCCTCTAGGTCCAAGGCGAAAGCCAAGGGAAAGAGGAAGAAAGCCCCCGCCAAACCAAGAGGCGGTGTTAGTAAAGTGGGTACAAAGGGAAAGGAAAAGGCAAAAAAGATTGCGGGGAAGCTTGTGGGTAAAGAGGAATGCTTTTATTGTCATAAGAGTGGACACTGGAAGAAAGATTGCAGGGCTTGGAAGGCCAGGACACAGGAACTGAAGCAGGTTGCGGCTTCAGCTTCAGGTGTGTATGTTATTGAAAACCGTCTTTCTATAAACTCTACTTCCTGAGTATTGGATACCGGATCAGGATCTCATAACTGTAATTCTTTGCAGGCATTGAGAAACCGTAGGGTTTTGAAGGCAGGTGACATGACCCTCAGAGTTGCGAACGGAGCTAGCATGGACGCTAAAGCCGTGGGGGACTATCACCTGGGAATGTCAGATGGGCATGTTTTGGTTTTGCGTAATTGCTTTTTTATACCCAACGCAACTTGAAATATCATTTCTGTATCTTTGGTTTCTAAAGAAGGTTATGAATTTGCGTTTGTAAGTAATGTTGTAAACATTCACCTTAATCAAGTTCTGATTGGGTCAGGTACACTGAGCAATGGTATATACATGTTAAACCAACCACATATTTTCAATGTCCAGAATACACACAAAAGAAAGTCTCCAGAAATCAATCAGGCTTTCTTATGGCATTGTAGACTGGGTTGCATCAATGAGAGAAGGTTGACTAAGTTACATACAGAAGGGTATTTGAATCCGTTCGAATATCAATCGTATGCCACTTGTCAATCCTGTCTCAAAGGAAAGATGACAAAGACTCCGTTCACTGGACACGGAGTAAGAGCGAGCGAGCTCTTAGGGCTCGTACACAGCGACGTGTGCGGTCCAATGTCTACACATGCGCGAAGCGGTTTTTCTTGCTTCATTACTTTTAAGGATGATTTTTCGAGGTTCGGACATGTCTTCTTAATAAAACATAAATCCGAAGATTTTGGAAAATTCCAGGAATATAAGAATGAGGTAGAAAAACAAACCGGCAAAAGTATCAAGATTCTAAGATCGGATCGAGGTGGAGAATACTTGATTGCCGAGTTCCTAAACTACTTAAAAGAGAATGGAATTCTCTCTCAGCTTACGCCTCCATACACTCCGCAACATAACGGTGTATCGGAGAGACGGAACCGCACCCTATTGGATATGGTACGGTCCATGATGAGTAAAGCTGAGTTACCGCGATCATTCTGGGGATATGCGCTAGAATCAGCCGCATACCTTTTGAACCGAGTTCCCACTAAGACTGTGCCTACCACACCATATGAGTTATGGAGTGGGAAGAAACCTTATCTTCAATATCTGAAGATCTGGGGATGTCCGGCTTTTGTCAAAAAGCAGCATGCGGACAAACTCGAGGTACGCTCAGTACTGTGCAAGTTTGTGGGATACCCAAAGAACACCAGGGGGTATCTTTTCTACTACGCAGAAGAACAAAAAGTCCTTGTTTCTCGCAATGCCCACTTTCTAGAACACCAGTTCTTAGAAAAGGAAATTAGTGGGAGCGCAGTAGAACTGGAAGAAATTCCAGAACCACAGACTATTACTGAAAGCTTAGTGGAACCAGAGGGTTCAAAAGAACAGGACATTCCTACGCCGCTCCGCAGGAGTAGTTGGCAGTCTCATCCGCCCGAGAGATACTACGGTTTTCTCATAGACGGGGATAGAGAGGATTGCATCATAGATTATGATGAGCCTACTAGCTTCCAGCAGGCCGTTCAGAGCGTTGACTCGGTAAAATGGCTGGATGCAATGCGGACCGAAATGGAGTCCATGCACACCAACAAAGTATGGACGTTGGACATTGCTCCAGACGGGGTAAAACCCGTAGGATGCAAGTAGATCTTCAAAAGGAAGATTGGTGTAGATGGACAGGTTGAGACCTATAAAGCTAGACTTGTAGCAAAGGGTTTCCGGCAAAGACCTGGCTTGGACTATGACGAAACCTTTTCTCCAGTGGCTATGCTGAAATCCATTCGGATCCTTCTTGCCATTGCTGCCTTCCACGATTATGAGATTTGGCAGATGGACGTAAAGAACACTTTTCTAAATGGAAATTTAGAGGAGTGTGTCTATATGGATCAGCCAGAGGGTTTCATTCAGAGTGGGAGCAGCGGAAAGGTGTGCAAGTTGCTTAAGTCCATCTATGGACTAAAGCAGGCATTGCTGAGTTGGAACACCTGTTTTGATGAGACGGTCAAGGAATTTGGCTTTATCAAAAATCCGGATGAACCATGCATCTATAGTAGATTTGTAGCGAGAACTGTAGTATTCCTCGTTTTATACGTGGATGACATTCTCTTAATAGGAAATGACATTCCTATGCTACAATCTGTCAAGGGGTTCTTGTCACACAGGTTCTCCATGAAAGACCTGGGTGATGCCTCATACATCCTAGGGATCCGGATCCATCGTGATAGATCCAAGAGAATATTAGGACTTTCTCAGTCCAGGTACATCGACACCATAGTGAAAAGATTCAGTATGGAAGATTCCAAGCGCGGTAACCTACCAGCTTGTCACGGGATCACCCTCTCTAAAGAGATGTCTCCCAAGACTGATTTGGAGAGGGATCACATGTCTATTATACCCTACGCTTCTGCGGTAGGCTCTATAATGTATGCGATGTTGTGTACCAGACCGGATGTAGCTTATGCACTGAGTGTGGTAAGCCGGTATCAGTCAAACCCAGGGGAGAAACACTGGATAGTGGTAAAGAACATTCTCAAGTACCTGAGAAGGACTAAGGAGATGTTCTTGGTGTATGGCGGAAAAGACCTCCAGATTGAGGCCTCTGCCGACTCCAGCTTCAAGAGTGACAAGGATGATTCCAAGTCCATGTCGGGTTTTGTCTTTACCCTCAATGGAGAGGCGGTGTGTTGGAAGAGTTCCAAACAGGAAACCGTTGCAGACTCGACTATGGAAGCGGAATACATCGCTGCATCTGATGCCGCAAAAGAAGCTGTCTGGATGAGGAAGTTCTTGAAAGAACATCAGGTGGTTCTGTCCATTGTTGACCCAATACCTCTGTATTACGACAACAACGGGGCTATAGCTTTAGCGAAGGAACCCAGGTCCCATCAGAGATCCAGGCACATCTTGAGGCGGTATCACCTGATCAGGGAGATCGTGGATCGCAAGGAGATCGAGGTTCGGAGGGTTGCTTCAGAAGAGAACACTGCAGATCCATTCACCAAGGCCCTACCCCAGACTCAGTTCGAGCGGCTGATCGAGATGATAGGTCTTCGATACGCCAGTACATGGCCTTAGTGCAAGTGGGAGATTGTTAGTGTATATGCCCTAGAGGCCATTACTGTATCATACTAGTTTGTATATTACTTAATGGAAGCTTGGGATATTCACCTTGTATAAACAATCTTGCTCAATATAGTAGTATGCTACTTGGTTTGTTTCTACTTCAATGTGTACTTGTGTTTATTTTAGTATATCACTTATACGCATTAGTGGAGCCCTTAGGATCTTTGCTTGATTACCAGCGTTGTGATGGAAGTCACACTAGTGGGGGCTGGGTAATCGATAAGCACATCCTTATACAGGTCCCTAGTCGCAGGACTATCGAGACAGGGCATCGATACTCCGGAGTAGACTAGCGTATGCGCTTCTTATCCCAGTGTGGGAGATGGACTGTCCCACAGCCATCAGTACGTCGTACTGGAGATAGTATATGGGTGCTCGTTGGGTTACGAGTACACTGGACAGGACTCGTCGGGAACTGACAGGTTGGTATTATACCTATCGTCAGTTATCAGTTCCCAGGTGACATGAGTACAGCTTAGTCCCCTGACTTGACACTGGCACTTCGCCTCAAGTGTGTTCCCACTGCACTTTGATCACTACCCTACCACGGCTCAAAGGAGTCGTCCAAACTGGTGGTGGTTGGGTGCAGTGCCGAAGCACTTGGAGGCAGTGATGGTTAGACTGGATTCGTCTCTCCCGGTATTGGGGGTTGACATCGCGTTGTGTCTAGGAGAGCCATTACACGAGTAGTCCCTGGCCAGGCCAAGCGAGATATACTGGTAGGCTTCCAGTGTTATCTCAGGGTGTTTTGGGCTTCACTCCGACACGACTTGTACCGCTATTAGGGGACTGACGTTTTACCGCCCCTAGGCCCGACATGCGATGTATTAGACGAACAGACCGGACTGTACGCAGACAGTCATATTCAGACTCAGTAGGAGTTCAGATGGGGTTTCACCTCGTCAGCCTTCTTGTCGGCATCTACCTGGGGACCGTTACGCACAGCTAGTGCCGCTTGCGGTCTGTGGTTAAACCCACTGCCAGCGTAGTGTCGAGTCTTTAGAGTCCCACACAGAGGGTATTCACCTCTGGGGAAAACAGAGTAGAGGTCGCATGGTTTTGCGACAGGGTTCGTTCTCATCCGCGCACTTGTGCACGTTTGGAGTCCGGACGGATATTACTGGCTGGCTCTGGTTTGAGTCAAATACCGGTATATGTTTTGGGGTTGCTTTTATCTCTCAGTATTCATGTTCCTCGGAACAAGAATGCAGGTGTGTATGCACAGTTATTTGAGGAGGAGGAAGAGGACATTCATTAGGGTTTCGGAACGGGTGCGTATGCACAGTTGACAGTCGTCTTTTTCCAAACCCTAATGGATTTATGTTATATCAATTAATAATATTAATAAAATGAAATTGTGTTATGGTTGGTTTTTTTGACTAGTTGACCATGGTTGACTTGTTGACCATGGTTGAAGTTTTGACCATCATCATTACAAAAGAAAGATGCTCTTTGATTCTAGCATTTTCATTTAATGTTTGAAATGATAATGGTCATTCCTAAACCTTCCATCAACTATTTCATTTTCATTATTATTATTAATTTGATAATTCTTTTTCTTTTGGCATTATGGTTGCAAGAAAGAAAAAGATAGCTCATTCTATCATTTAGCTTCTCTCTCCTCACTTCATCTTCTTCTTCCTCTAGCAAAAGGAGAATCCTTCTCATGTGTTGAGAATCCCTCTCCTTAAAAGAAAAGCACCCCTTGGACACTCTCTACTCACTCTAGGATCAAAGGTTTAGCAAGCCGAAGATTCTAGTTCTCTCCAAGTACGAGAAAGAGCCCGAAGGTTGAACCCTCAGGTGGATCCATCTTCGACGGAAGAAGGCGACGAGAAGAGAACCATCAACCTCTACTAGGTTTCAAGAAGAAGGAGTTCAAGTTAGGTATAACCACTTTGCCGAGTAGTTAACTCTCCTTTGCATGTTTGCTAGTTTAGTTTAGACACGATCCCGACCTTGTTTAGTCCATGTTGCCCCTTGCGCTAAAAATTTGATTTTTATACCGTTTCCGCCTCCCCGTAAGAACCGGGGGTCGCAACGTGGACTTACAGTTTGGAATGACCATTATCATTACATTCTTCAAATGTTTTTGCAAGAATCAAAAAGCATCTTTCTTTTTTAATGATGATGGTCAAACCTTCAACAATGGTTAACAAGTCAACCATGGTCAACAAGTCAACAAAAACCAACCATGACATAATTTCATTTAATTAATATTATTAATTGATATATCATAATTCCATTAGGGTTTGGAAAAAGACGACTGTCAACAGTGCATACGCACCCGTTCCGAAACCCTAATGAAAAAAAACTCTTCCTCCGCCTCAATCAACTGTGCATACACACCCGCATTCTTGTTCCGAGGAACATGAATACCAAGAGATAAAATCAACCCCAAAGCGCATACCAGTATCTGGCTCAAACCAGAGCCTACTAGTAATATCCGTCCGGACTCCAAACGTGCACAAGTGCGCGGATGAGAACGAACCCTGTCGCAAAACCATGTGACCTCTACTCTGTTTTGCCCAGAGGCGAATACCCTCTGTGTGGGACTCTAAAGACTCGACACAACGCTGGCAGTGGGTTTAACCACAGATCGCAAGCGGCACTAGCTGTGCGTAACGGTCCCCAGGTAGATGCCGACAAGAAGGCTGACGAGGTGAACCCCATCTGAACTCCTACCGAGTCTGAATGTGACAGTCTCCGTACAGTTCGGTCTGTTCGTCTGATACATCGTATGTCGGGCCTAGGGGGCGGTAAACGTCAGTCCCCTAATAGCGGTACAAGTCGTGTCGGAGTGAAGCCCAAAACACCCTGAGATAACACTGGAATCCTACCAGTATATCTCGCTTGCCCTGGCCAGGGACTACTCGTGTAATGGCTCTCCTAGACACAACGCGATGTCAACCCCCAATACCAGGAGAGACGAATCCTGTCTAACCGTCACTGCCTCCAAGTTCTTCAGGACTGCACCCAACCATTACCTGTTTGCACGACTCCATTGAGCCGTGGTAGGGTAGTGATCAAAGTGCAGTGGGAACACACTCGAGACGAAGTGCCAGTGTCAAGTCAGCGGACTAAGCTGTACTCTTGTCACCTGGGAACTGATAACTGACGATAGGTATAATACCAAGCTGTCAGTTCCCGACGAGTCCTGTCCAGTGTAATCGTAACCCAACGAGCACCCGTATACTATCTCCAGTACGACGTACTGATGGCTGTGGTACAGACCATCTCCCACACTGGGATGAGAAGCGCATACGCTAGTCTACTCCGGAGTATCGATGCCCTGTCTCGATAGTCCTGCGACTAGGGACCTGTATAAGGATGTGCTTGTAGATTACCCAGCCCCCACTAGTGTGACTGCCATCACAACGCTGGTAATCAAGCAATGATCCTAAGGGCTCCACTAATGCGTATAGGTGATATACTAAAATAAACACATGCACATATTGAAGTAGAAACAAACCAAGTAGCATACTTCTATATTGAACAAGATTGTTTATACAAGGTGAATATCCCAAGCTTCCATTAAGTAATATACAAACTAGTATGATACAGTAATGGCCTCTAGGGCATATACACTAACACACACTCGAGGCGAAGTGACTGTGTCAAGTCTGCGGACTAAGCTGTACTCATGTCACCTGGGAACTGATAACTGACGATAGGTATAATACCAACCAACAGTCCCCGACGAGTCATGTCCAATATACTCGTAACCTAACAAGCACCCGCATACTATCTCAAGTACGACGTACTGACGGCTGTGGGATAGACCGTCTCCCACACTGGGATGAGAAGCGCATACGCTAGTCTACTCCGGAGTATCGATGCCCTGTCTCGATAGTCCAACGACTAGGGACCTATATAAGGATGTGCTTATGGATTACCCAGCTCCCACGAGTGTGAGCGCCATCACAACGCTGGTAATCAAGCAAAGATCCTAAGGGCTCTACTAATATGTATATCAGCGATATGCTAAAAGAAACACATGCACATATTAAAGCAGAGACAAACCAAGTAGCATACTACCATTTCGAGGAAGATTGTATATACAACTGTGAATATCCCAAGCTTCCATCAAGTAATATACAAACTAGTATGATACAGTAATGGCCTCTAGGGCTTATACACTAACAGTATAGTTACATACGAACTCGAAGGAACTTGTTCCAATTCGAGGATGGTTTCTGGTTTAGGAGAAATAGAATAGGATTATTCAGGTTGTCTTTTACCTTTACCTTCTCTCAGGTTGCGAGGGCTCCTAGTATTAGGAGAGTACACTTATTACGCTTATTGGATAGTCTAGTTCCAAATCATAGGCCGGTGCCGAAAGGTATGCAAGGAAGAAAACCATTTAGCCTAAAGGTGGTGTACAGAAGATAATAAGTAAAAACATATGAAGGTATTGGAGAGATGGCAAGGAAATATACGGTCATAGTTGTCACGACCCAGAAATGGCCCGTGACGGCCCTAATACTACGCAACGCCTAAAGACGCAACGTAGTAAAAGAAAGCCAAACCCAGAAATCTAAACCATGAGAAATACGGAAAAGATAATATAAGTTTTGAAAACAATTGAAATCGCAACCCAAATTCTTTAAAAGTCTTACTTTCTTCCTTTAAAATTTTGGCAACACCCCATTTTTTATGAAGACTAGTCAATACGAATACAACAGAAGAATATGGACAATAGAGAAAAGCTGTATATATAAAGACATCAAATCCACCATAATACATCTAACGTCCTCACCAAGTCTCTATGTCAATAATACAATAGCTGATAGAGAGTACAAAATACAACGAATATACAATATGTAATACAGATAACCGTCTAACCCACCTAAGCAAAATGGTACTGTGAGCTGATGCGGTATCTGTAGCAAAAGGTGGTAGCTGGATAGCTGAATAAGGGAATAGCCTGCCTCGACTACTCTGGGGAAAAACCTGAAACACCTGTGGCACAACGGGGGTGAGTTGCCAACTCGTGAATAGTATAAAACATATGCAGGTAATCGCAGGAATGCACGTACAGCATGAATCTAAGATATGCGATTACAGTAGTAATAATATGTCATGCAATGCTGGAATAAAGAGAGTACACTAGCAGGTACAATCAATAAGTGAAGCAATGATGGCATGATAGTGGTATGCAATGTCAGTGCAATAGAGATATGAGAAAGCAAATATGCAACTATCATAAGGGTACACCACAAGTACTACCAATATATGAATCTGTGCATAAGATAGGTAATGGTGAGGTGTAGGGTGGAATATGTCACTTTCCACGGAAACCTGACGTCGTGGCAGGATCACAATCCACAAAGATACTCCAATCCCAAATCCTCAAACCAGGCCCCACATTGGGCACTCACATCAAATAAGTCTCACATCTCCTCAAAGTACAATGTCGAGTATATCCCACATATCTAGTGTGTACAATATCAGTGTATCTCACATATATCACATGTACAACATCAAGTGGATCTCACATATCTCGTATGTACAATATCAGGTAATCTCCTATATCCGAATGTACAAGTCACCAATCACATAGGTATATCCAATGTCCAAATCCCAATGAATCACCTAGTATCCCAAGTCCAATCTCAAGTAAGTTTCTAGCATCCTAAAGGTAAATATATGTACAGAAATAAATATGATGGGGGCAATACACATATATTAGCGTCCCATTCCACTAATATTGGTGTAAGGGTATATATAACAACGGCTAAGTCCCCTGTTATATATACAAAAAGGGGTTTAAAGAAATATCATGAAACCGTGTGCCAAGCATCGACACAGAAATCCTCGTATATGGGGCTCCGTCAGTCCGGACAGCCCACGGGGTCCGTCTGCAGTGTCGGCCCTCGGCCTCGACAGTACAGGTCATCCCGCATCCACCTCTCTACTCTGGCCAGTAGCCTCCAGACAACTGCCAGGTCCAAACAATCACCGGTAGGTACTCGCCCACCTCCAGGCTCAATCGGCAAACCCATCGATCTTCTTGCCGAGGGGAACCATACCGGGCCCCGCCATGTACTCTCATACGGCAACCACACCTCGTATGGAGTAGGTAATCAGCACCGATAAAACTCATGGGGGACGCTCGAAATATCATATCAAGGAAACCGGGTTGTTCATGTATGCATAATTTCATGAACTCCCGCGGTTCCCAAATCCCGAAAACATCATATAAAATCCAGATAGACAATGCATAAATACAGGAATAAATATATGCGATATATCTGAATGCGAGCAGGTAAACACAAGTATATAGCTGAACCAAATGTATGCGAAGTCATGATAAGGTACAGCTAAGTAACATCAGTAAATGTGAATATGCGACAACAACTGAATATGTATCTAACATACAGGTGTAGCAAAGTATAGGTATCTACCTATAGGAACTGATGTCGTATACCCCCCTGGGTATAGTAACATATGTAGGAAATCCCTCCCGGTATAAGTAAAATATGTAGGAGGTATACCTGTAGCTGTATCGCAAAGTGAAAATATACCTATCACTAAAGGTATGATACACTATAGGTATACCGATAAGCTAGATGTCAAGCGTGGCAAGCAATGGTAGCTATAAGGGGTAGTGTGTGACATGGCAATTATTGACGGTGTGTGTGTAGCATGCAATCCGTGCTCGTGCAACATGAACCGTCAATAATGTGTGCGGTGTCCTACGGCTGCTAGTCACAGTATATAGCTATATCTAGGAAATGCAGTAAGGCGCAATTCTACAATGACGTAGAATGTGCGACAGGAAATTGAATCCTAGCCCAGACGCATAACGCCATGCGGGCGATTCCCCTGTAGATGTTATATCTACTCACCTGAACTCCACGCTGGGTGAATCCTATCACCTGCTCCCCTGTAGCCGTGTTCGTAGCTCCTGCCTGCAAACCTGTAAACATAACATGAAAATCACATATAAGCCAAGATATCTCGCGAAACGCGATATCGAAACGAAACGAGAAACTCGCGTCGCGAACTAAACGCGCATGTGCACGATACGCTGAATCGTGTGTGTACGCGTCTAAAACCCATCGCGACACGCCGCGATACGCTGGATCACAGAACCCACTCACGTATCGCGCGTATCGCGCAAACACAACAAAATACAAAAGAGACATATAGTCCCAGATTTTCCTACAGGTAAGATATTACAAAACTAGACATACCAACACACTACACAACACAGAAGACTACCCCAGACCAAACCCCAACACCCAGAACCCTAGCCTGGCCGCAAATTGCGGCCATATTGGCAAAATTGGCGGCCTGAAAGTGGGGGTAGGGGCTCGTCTTCTGGTGGTGTGTTATAGGCCTAGGTATCATGTCCCAGTTTCCACAATTTTACTCTGCAAGGTCCGGGTCTATAGCAGATCACAAATGTCACAAAAATCTCTTTAAAACACCAATTTTGCACAAAACACAAACCCTATGGTATTTTAGTGTAATCTGGGGATTTCTCAGTTGAAGTGGCCTTACTAGCACTTAATTAACCTAAGGTAGCTAACCAATTCAACAATCTACCAAAATTCCACTTAAACACCACATTCTAGCACAAAACTACTAATTAAGCACTAATCGACACAAAACCACACACAATTTAGCAAGCTAGGGATTGGGGTTCAGAAGTATACCCTAATGGACCCTAGAGAGCTGGTGAAGAGGTGTGTGAAGCTACTAAAAGAACTGGGGCTGCTAGCTGCTGCTGTTGATGTCTACTGTTGCTGCTGCTCCTGCTACTGATGATGATGCTGATGATGAAGATGATAATAATGCTGATGATGTTGTTGCTGTTGTGGTTGTTGTTGTTGTTGTATGTTGTTGTTGTTAAAGATGATAGTGAAGCTGATGATGGTGAGGATGCTGCTGCCACTACTGAAGATGATGATGATAATGAGGCTGATGTTGTTGTGGATGTTGTTGCTGCCCCTGCTGCTGCTTCTGCTGCTGATGCAGCTTGCTGCTGCTGCCACTGCCTCTCTCTCTCTCTCTCTCTCTCTCTGCAGCAGTGTGTGTGTGTGTGAGATAGAGAAAAGAGAGGAAATGAGAGAAATGAGTGGAAGTGAGGGTAAACACCAAGACCCCTCTCATTCTCACCCTCTCTCCCTTCATTAAATGGGCATGGCATGAGCCATGTTGCCCATGCCTTCCCTCTCTCTCCCAAGTCAACAAACCAAATAAAAAAAATATTAAAACCCCTTTAAAAGAAAATCATTTTCATTTTAAAACCATCACAACTAATTACAACCATAACACTTAACAATATAAAAACTAGGTTAGGGAAGAAAATGGTCAGTTAACCCTGGTTGCTAATCATGGATTAATTCCCAAAAACATCCCAAGTTACATGCACAAGTGTGTGTGTGCCTAACAAAATTCTAATAAAATACATATTAAATAAGATAAAATATTTAAAACTTAATTTGGTAAACTTTTTATTAAAAACCATATATTAAAATATAATTAGCTACAAAACACATTCTAAGGTGTTACAATCTCCCCCCCTTAAAAGAAATTCGTCCCCGAATTTAAAACTTATACTGTTACCTGTACCTTCAAAAAGAAGATTAAAATCCTCAATTCTCGCTCGCAGCCTCCTAAGTGACTATCTCACTATACGGCTACGTCCAAGAAAACCTTTCACAGATGGCAAGACCCTTGACCGATGTTCCTCTACCTGCCGAGCCATCCACACGCATGGCTGCTGGTGAACGGAAGATCGCATCCAGCTAAAAGGTCTAGTGCCAAAACATGTGAGAAGGTCAAGAAGGTAATTGTAAAGTATCATCACAAGTAATACGGGGTGAAAATCTAATAATTTGGGCGGAAGTGCCAAGTTAAAGGCAACAAAACTAACTCGCTTATAGGATTTCGGAAGGACCTAAATCCTGAAACAAGCTTCCCAAAATCCAACACGTCATTCATCGGAAAGTCCATAGGAATCCATGATTTGCCACTGCGCACTCGAGCCTGCGACCAGCACAGTAGTAAAAACATCCGTTTGCAATGGACAGTTCTCATCCTGACCTGAACACAACTGGACTAACCCGAATTCTCTAGACGTAGCTGGGGTCCAAAATCCTACTTACTCAGAGTCAGAAAACAAAAGGCTGGAGATCGACACGATCTAACCCCTAAGCCTAAGGGTGGCCAATTGGAGTGTCTCCTGATAATAGCTATCGAAGGAGAACCCTAACGATGGCGAGTGACGATCCCAAGCTGCTGACGACCAACAAACAAACCAACACACAAACTTAACAAAACAACTGAACAAACTGAGTAAAACCGGATGACAAGAATCCGAATGGAGTTACACCCTAACCAAAATTAGGTGGAAACCATAACGAAATTCATGGAGATCTGCTCCCATTCCTGCTTCGGAAAGGTAAAAGATTGCAATTCTCCAGCCGGCCTCAGATGCTCCACCCAAAGCACACAACAAGACAGACACTTGAAACGAAACCGGAAACTTCTCTTTACATCCCTGTCCACTCGTAACTATCTCACAAGTCACGCCAGAGCTGGTGGAACTTGAATGCATAAAGAGGGTTGACAGATGTGCACGCTCTAGGATTTCACGTCGCTACCCGATGAAACCAGGTACACAAACGCGTCCCTAACTTAGCACATCATTGTCACAAATCAAGGTCTCCGAATCGTTACCCAGCCGAATATGCTCAAGTATCTCTGACGTACGAGCTTCGACGGGCAGTGTCTCGCGGAAACGATTTAAGGAAAGTGGTCGGGCGCGGACATGAGTAAGATGTCCCCTTCGTAGAGACGAACTAAGCTATACTCAACGATCACACAAGAACTGTAAATCTGCAGAAGACCATCACAACAATCCAAATCCGCTGCAGGAAGATGTACCTTAAGCTCTAGTGGTTCGTGGAAATTCTGACACGACTCCCAAGCAAGTAGTGTCTCCAAATCTCCGACGCAAAACCACCGCGGCCATCTCCAGATCATGAGTGGAATATCCTCCTCGTACTTTCCCCAAGTGTAGAGAAAGCAAAAGCGATATCTCTATGGTGTCACCTCAGTACACCCTCGAGCCCACTCACGAAACATTACAGTTAAACAACAAGGTCGCCCGAACCAAAAGCAAAAAAAGACTGATGCAGTTGCTAACTGGATCTTCAACTGCTGCAACTCCGTACACATGCCTCAGTCCAAAGAAAAGAAACCTCCTTTCTGGTCCATTCAGTCGACGGTGCAGCACTACTCTAGCAATCCTGCATGAAACGGCGGTAAAAACCCTGCTAAGACCAACCATCTGCGGATCTCCGTCCTGCACACAAGTCTGGGCCTAAGCTGTACGGCCACGATCCCCCTCGGAACCATACGGAACCGTCTCCCGCGACTACAAGACCTAGGAGTCAACACAAACAAGCCTGAAGAAACACTCCGAGAATTTAGCAACTGCTGGTGCTCTCCCAGTATCTGCATAACAAATCCTCAAGTGCTACTCCTGTCCCTCAAGACACATTAAATAAACCAGAGTGTCGTAAATAACACAACAAAAACTGGTCGAGGAACGGCCTGCAGAAATCTGGCTCATCATATCTACGAGTGCTGTTAGGGCGACAGTGAATCCAACGACTCACAAAAACACACAAAGCCCGTAGCACGCACAAGGCAGTCTTCGGAATGCCGTCACTCCGAATCCGCAATAATGATGACCTGATCCCAAACAAACTTAGAGAAATGTCTCGCACTCTGGAGCTGATCGAAGAAATCGTCACGGCGAGATGAAGGATACCTATCCGCACCGCAAGCCGGTTCAATTGACGATCCGTCGATACACAACCCTAAACTGCCGTCTTCCTCCTCGAAGAACAGAAATTGGAGCTCCCAAAAGCGAAACACTCAGACGCACAAAACTCCCCAAACCAAAACTCTGCAGCTGATCCTTAAGCTCCCTTAGCTTGGCCGGCTCATCTGGAACAACGTTGGAAAAACTCTCGCACGAAAGGAACCCGGTCCAACAATCCCACGGTGGCTCCGGTATCACGAATGAACGCCAAGAATCCACGCCATCTCCTCAGTAGCCGACTAGCGAAAAAGGCTGAATTCAAGCTGTGAGAGGCGGTACAACTATCCACCTGCACAACAAGAACTGACTTGCCCGGGAAAACAAAACCTAACTTGTTTCCACACGGTAGTCCACAGACGCCTAACACGTAGCTGACCAGTCCGTGCCCAGGAGAACGTCAAATCCAACCTCTCTAGAAGGATCAAAACGACGGACGAATCTTTACCTCCTATCCGATTGGCACGAAACTGAAATACGTGTCGCGCAACAAAAGGATCGCTGACAGAAGTTAGCACAACTACGACTAATCTACCCAACCACAGTACAAGCAAGAAACAAGCAAATACACCAAGAGAAAATAAAATATAACTCAAGGGTACCTGAAAACTCCACATTGGACGTCTGCGCGTCCCGATGAGTAGAAGCAAATTCCTGTGTCTGCCCTCTACTCGCAGCTGGATGAACTCCTCTGGTAGCCTGAGCCCTCTGAGCAAATCTTCCACGTCCACGGCCTCTCTGAATATGATCATGACGAGGTGCTAAGGAACAATCCCTGACGAAGTGCTGAAGGCTCCCGCATCGAAAACATCCACGTGCTGACTGCTGACCATCCTGGGGATGAGAGCTGAACGACTGTCCTCGTCCCAAGCCTCTGCTACTCCCGCGACGGCCACGAAATCTGTCTCGACGACCAAACCTCTGCCTCTGGGCTGGTACGCTGGTACGAGTCCTCCACTGTCCTGGAACTCTCTGAGCCTCTGGAATGTGTGCCTCGTCAACTGGAGCTGCAACCACTGGTGCTATGTAGGTGACGGACTGCTGCACGCTGATCGTAAGGGACAGCTGAGTAACAGGGGTGACCACCTCCTGTCGTAGCTCCCGAACGACATCCACCAAAGAACTCATCGTCTGGCGGAACTCCTGCATCTCTACCAAAAGTCTATCCATGGTATAGATCGTAGGCTGATCCGTCTACACCTGTGCAACTAGAGTGCCATCCTGGTCAGTACTCGTCTCACCCGAGCTAACTCTGACCTCGGCCCTCGCTGCATCGCTCTGAGTCCCCATAGTCGTCGTCGGCAAGGCTAGAAATAGATATAAGATGAGATTCGATAAGAATGAGGAAATCGAATCTCAAAGATATGAATCATCAAGGAAGGAATGTCAAGCAAGTTGTACTTAGGTCACTTAATGCAAGGTACCGCGCTGTGGGTATGCTGCAGACATACGCACACTACGTTACTCTGCTTAAGCTACCTACTCCATCATACTAAGGTCATCCTACACTCCGAAAGGTAAAACCTAACGCTCTGATACCAACTTTGTCACGACCCAGAAATGGCCCGTGACGGCCCTAATACTACGCAACGCCTAAAGACGCAACGTAGTAAAAGAAAGCCAAACCCAGAAATCTAAACCATGAGAAATACGGAAAAGATAATATAAGTTTTGAAAACAATTGAAATCGCAACCCAAATTCTTTAAAAGTCTTACTTTCTTCCTTTAAAATTTTGGCAACACCCCATTTTTTATGAAGACTAGTCAATACGAATACAACAGAAGAATAAGGACAATAGAGAAAAGCTGTATATATAAAGACATCAAATCCACCATAATACATCTAACGTCCTCACCAAGTCTCTATGTCAATAATACAATAGCTGATGGAGAGTACAAAATACAACGAATATACAATATGTAATACAGATAACCGTCTAACCCACCTAAGCAAAATGGTACTGTGAGCTGATGCGGTATCTGTAGCAAAAGGTGGTAGCTGGATAGCTGAATAAGGGAATAGCGTGCCTCGACTACTCTGGGGAAAAACCTGAAACACCTGTGGCACAACGGGGGTGAGTTGCCAACTCGTGAATAGTATAAAACATATGCAGGTAATCGCAGGAATGCACGTACAGCATGAATCTAAGATATGCGATTACAGTAGTAATAATATGTCATGCAATGCTGGAATAAAGAGAGTACACTAGCAGGTACAATCAATAAGTGAAGCAATGATGGCATGATAGTGGTATGCAATGTCAGTGCAATAGAGATATGAGAAAGCAAATATGCAACTATCATAAGGGTACACCACAAGTACTACCAATATATGAATCTGTGCATAAGATAGGTAATGGTGAGGTGTAGGGTGGAATATGTCACTTTCCACGGAAACCTGACGTCGTGGCAGGATCACAATCCACTAAGATACTCCAATCCCAAATCCTCAAACCAGGCCCCACATTGGGCACTCACATCAAATAAGTCTCACATCTCCTCAAAGTACAATGTCGAGTATATCCCACATATCTAGTGTGTACAATATCAGTGTATCTCACATATATCACATGTACAACATCAAGTGGATCTCACATATCTCGTATGTACAATATCAGGTAATCTCCTATATCCGAATGTACAAGTCACCAATCACATAGGTATATCCAATGTCCAAATCCCAATGAATCACCTAGTATCCCAAGTCCAATCTCAAGTAAGTTTCTAGCATCCTAAAGGTAAATATATGTACAGAAATAAATATGATGGGGGCAATACACATATATTAGCGTCCCATTCCACTAATATTGGTGTAAGGGTATATATAACAACGGCTAAGTCCCCTGTTATATATACAAAAAGGGGTTTAAAGAAATATCATGAAACCGTGTGCCAAGCATCGACACAGAAATCCTCGTATATGGGGCTCCGTCAGTCCGGACAGCCCACGGGGTCCGTCTGCAGTGTCGGCCCTCGGCCTCGACAGTACAGGTCATCCCGCATCCACCTCTCTACTCTGGCCAGTAGCCTCCAGACAACTGCCAGGTCCAAACAATCACCGGTAGGTACTCGCCCACCTCCAGGCTCAATCGGCAAACCCATCGATCTTCTTGCCGCGGGGAACCATACCGGGCCCCGCCATGTACTCTCATACGGCAACCACACCTCGTATAGAGTAGGTAATCAGCACCGATAAAACTCATGGGGGACGCTCGAAATATCATATCAAGGAAACCGGGTTGTTCATGTATGCATAATTTCATGAACTCCCGCGGTTCCCAAATCCCGAAAACATCATATAAAATCCACATAGACAATGCATAAATACAGGAATAAATATATGCGATATATCTGAATGCGAGCAGGTAAACACAAGTATATAGCTGAACCAAATGTATGCGAAGTCATGATAAGGTACAGCTAAGTAACATCAGTAAATGTGAATATGCGACAACAACTGAATATGTATCTAACATACAGGTGTAGTAAAGTATAGGTATCTACCTATAGGAACTGATGTCGTATACCCCCCTGGGTATAGTAACATTTGTAGGAAATCCCTCCCGGTATAAGTAAAATATTTAGGAGGTATACCTGTAGCTGTATCGCAAAGTGAAAATATACCTATCACTAAAGGTATGATACACTATAGGTATACCGATAAGCTAGATGTCAAGCGTGGCAAGCAATGGTAGCTATAAGGGGTAGTGTGTGACATGGCAATTATTGACGGTGTGTGTGTAGCATGCAATCCGTGCTCGTGCAACATGAACTGTCAATAATGTGTGCGGTGTCCTACGGCTGCTAGTCACAGTTTATAGCTATATCTAGGAAATGCAGTAAGGCGCAATTCTACAATGACGTAGAATGTGCGACAGGAAATTGAATCCTAGCCCAGACGCATAACGCCATGCGGGCGATTCCCCTGTAGATGTTATATCTACTCACCTGAACTCCACGCTGGGTGAATCCTATCACCTGCTCCCCTGTAACCGTGTTCGTAGCTCCTGCCTGCAAACCTGTAAACATAACATGAAAATCACATATAAGCCAAGATATCTCGCGAAATGCGATATCGAAACGAAACGAGAAACTCGCGTCGCGAACTAAACGCGCATGTGCACGATACGCTGAATCGTGTGTGTACGCGTCTAAAACCCATCGCGACACGCCGCGATACGCTGGATCACAGAACCCACTCACGTATCGCGCGTATCGCGCAAACACAACAAAACACAAAAGAGACATATAGTCCCAGATTTTCCTACAGGTAAGATATTACAAAACTAGACATACCAACACACTACACAACACAGAAGACTACCCCAGACCAAACCCCAACACCCAGAACCCTAGGCTGGCCGCAAATTGCGGCCATATTGGCAAAATTGGCGGCCTGAAAGTGGGGGTAGGGGCTCGTCTTCTGGTGGTGTGTTCTAGGCCTAGGTATCATGTCCCAGTTTCCACAATTTTACTCTGCAAGGTCCGGGTCTATAGCAGATCACAAATGTCACAAAAATCTCTTTAAAACACCAATTTTGCACAAAACACAAACCCTATGGTATTTTAGTGTAATCCGGGAATTTCTCAGTTGAAGTGGCCTTACTAGCACTTAATTAACCTAAGGTAGCTAACCAATTCAACAATCTACCAAAATTCCACTTTAACACCACATTCTAGCACAAAACTACTAATTAAGCACTAATCGACACAAAACCACACACAATTTAGCAAGCTAGGGATTGGGGTTCAGAAGTATACCCTAATGGACCCTAGAGAGCTGATGAAGAGGTGTGTGAAGCTACTGCAAGAACTGGGGCTGCTAGCTGCTGCTGTTGATGTCTACTGTTGCTGCTGCTCCTGCTACTGATGATGATGCTGATGATGAAGATGATAATAATGCTGATGATGTTGTTGCTGTTGTGGTTGTTGTTGTTGTATGTTGTTGTTGTTAAAGATGATAGTGAAGCTGATGATGGTGAGGATGCTGCTGCCACTACTGAAGATGATGATGATAATGAGGCTGATGTTGTTGTGGATGTTGTTGCTGCCCCTGCTGCTGCTTCTGCTGCTGATGCAGCTTGCTGCTGCTGCCACTGCCTCTCTCTCTCTCTCTCTCTCTCTCTCTCTCTCTCTCTGCAGCAGTGTGTGTGTGTGTGAGATAGAGAAAAGAGAGGAAATGAGAGAAATGAGTGGAAATGAGGGTAAACACCAAGACCCCTCTCATTCTCACCCTCTCTCCCTTCATTAAATGGGCATGGCATGAGCCATGTTGCCCATGCCTTCCCTCTCTCTCCCAAGTCAACAAACCAAATAAAAAAAATATTAAAACCCCTTTAAAAGAAAATCATTTTCATTTTAAAACCATCACAACTAATTACAACCATAACACTTAACAATATAAAAACTAGGTTAGGGAAGAAAATGGTCAGTTAACCCTGGTTGCTAATCATGGATTAATTCCCAAAAACATCCCAAGTTACATGCACAAGTGTGTGTGTGCCTAACAAAATTCTAATAAAATACACATTAAATAAGATAAAATATTTAAAACTTAATTTGGTAAACTTTTTATTAAAAACCATATATTAAAATATAATTAGCTACAAAACACATTCTAAGGTGTTACAATAGTAAGATGCATTACTAGGAATACCCGGATACCCCTTCGAAACATTTCATGTTTCTGTTTCGCTGTGCAGTGTTAATTGAAAGCTTTATTCCCAATTAGATTCTTACTACAGGGTAAGTATTTACCAGATTAGATTCTCACATCTGTATGGCGTTACAGATGATGAGTGGGAGTAAAATATTGGGAATTGGATGATTATATCCTCATTATATCGGAATTCTTTGTAATTGGTGATATTTGAGGAAATCACATGTGTTTTGCCTGACGACAAATATTTGGGTTTTGAATATCCGATATTATGCACCAATTTCAAACTGATATATCTGTATGTTTATTTTATAAAGTGAGATATAACTTTTTGAAATTATGTCTGTGACATTTACCTATATCAGTTGGTGATTAGGTAAGGAGCATTCAACAGCGGTGTAATTCTTCTAAACCATAATACAGTTTTCAACCTACGACGCACATGGTTTGAGTTATTGAACTCAGGGGACTTAAACAAAGTGTTGTATGTTGTCCAGTGTCCATTGGGACAAAAGGATGCTGGGTTCCTTAGTACCCCACTGGGTTTTCCAATGCATTAACCAAGCAAGTTTAAAATTCTAAGGTGCTAAAGAACCCTTAGCCTAGGATCTAAGTAGAGGAATTAAGGTAAACCAACATGTGATCATACATTACACTAAGTGAATGAGGAATACAACCTTTGTAGACCGGTCCTTCATTTCTAAAGCTCCGTATAGTAGTCCCTTCGCTCCAAGTAGTGATCTCCCGGACTCAAGTTAGGCTCCATAAAGCGAAATGAACAATCTTGCTTGAAGTCTTCGAGACCGAAGATGATCTACGTCGAGGAGACTCTAACTCAAGCTACATCTTCACTAATTGGGAATTAGTGAAGCAAACAACCTAAACTAAATGGATAATCTAGTGTAGGTTGATGAAGTTGGATTTTTGCTCACTTTAGAATAATTTTTCTCACAATATTTCTTCATCTCAAGAAAAGCTAATGAGCTTTCTTGAGATGAAGAAGAAGATGAAGTGTAGAATGAATTGAGTGAAAATAGCAACCATGTGTGGGATAACATCTCATATAACTCAAGTAGAGGCTTAACCATGGCTTAAGATAATGGTTGGGTTAATAAATATCTAGGGTGAAACAAAATTAGTGGACTAAGTCAATGGTTCTACAAGCTTCCACTAAGCTTCAAACCATGTGATTATTCCACCTAATTTTGTAAACCCCAATTATCTATGACATGGTATGTGTCTCATACACCCATGAATGATGTGTCATCAAGCATGACACAAAGATAAACACAATAATATGTATCACATATCTATTAAGTGTAAATGTAAGAAAAAGAAATGCTTAAGTGAGCTAATATTAGTTAATGTACCTTAATATATAAAATATATAATGATACATTAAATTATTAAATCAACACTTGAATTAATAATCCGGCTATATGACATATAACCGACTAATATCATTTGTATCAACCTATCAAATCAACACTTGATTCGATAACCCGGCTATATCACATATAACCGACCGATATCACATATCGTGAGATTAGAAAACAATATCACATACTCTTATTAATCTCGGTCCCGCACATATCACATATGTGCTCCCACTTCATTTCGCCTAAGCCAGGAAACCTCTGTGTAGGACTTTAAAGACTCGTCAATACACTGGCAATAGGTGATGATCATATCAGTCACCCATATGCAGTCAACGGTAGTAGCTGGAGGTAACGGCTACCCGGGTATTGAGCGATCAGAAGATCAACAAGCAAGCCTACTCATACTCCTACGAATCCAATAAATAACACTACCGTACAGTCCGGTCTCTTCGTCTGATATGTCGCATATCCAGCTTGGGGGTGGTAAACGTCAGACCCCAATAGCTTGATAAGTCATGCCGATGCGAGGCCCATAACGGTTCGAGAAACTACTGATAACACTTACCAGTAAATTTCATCAACCCTGGCCAGGGATTTCCTGTTATGGCCAATCGAGCATAGCACAACATCAACCCCCAATACCGGGAGAGACGAAATCCCCTCCTATCACTCATTGCCTCCATGTGACTCAAGACTGTACCCAAAAACCACCGTTTTGCACGTTCTCTTGAACGTGGTAAGGTGGAAATCAAAGCACAGTGGGAATCACACAAGACTCTATGACGACCTCGGGTCTACAAACTAACCTGTACTAGTGTCACCAAAGAACTGGTATCTGACATAAGGTATAATACCATCTAGGAGTTCTCGGTGAGTCATGTTCAATGTACCCATTCTGTACTGAGGACCCGTATACAATCATTGATGTCAAACACTAATGGATGTGGGATCATCCTGTAGGGTTACTAGGCACACTAAGGAGGCTCTACAAGGCATCAACCATGCCGAATTTAAAATTTTATCATGCCGAACAACACTAAGCTAGATCGTTAACTAGAAATTAGGCGAACAAATGAAAGTAAATCACATTTACACTAAGTGAAAGGGACTACAACCTTTGTAGATCCGGTCCACCACTTCCAAAGCTCCTGACGACATCCGTTCGCTGCGATCATCGAACTCCCGGACTCTCGGATGACTCCTTGAGAAATTGCAAAGGGATCGCTTGAAGTCTTCAAGGCCAAAGATGATCTACGTCGAGGGAATACGAACTCAAGCTTCTACTTCACTAACCAATGAATTAGTGAAGCAAACACCCTAAACTAAAGTGCTAGTCTAGTAGAGGATGGTAAGATAGGAAGTGAGTTCTCTTTAGATTTTGATTTCTCACTCTTAATCTTCACTTGAAAATTTCTAGCAACATTTTTCCTTTTCTTCAAGAAGAAGAAGAAGAAGAAAAAGAATAAGAATGAATAATAATAAAATGAATTATCAAGTGATGTCTATCATAATGCAACCATGGGTGAGTTAACCTATGTAGAGACTAAACCCTAGTTTAAGTTAATGGGTTAGGTTAAGAAAAATCTCAAGCAAAACAAAATGGTTAGACTTTGTCAAAGATACTTAAAAGCTTCATGAAGCTTCAAGCCCAAACAAAGAATGCCACCATTTTGAATTACTTAATAAATAAAAACCTAATCCATTATCTTAAACATGGTGTAAGTCATACACACACCCAAGTTTGCATGTATCATCAAACATGATGAAATCTTGTGCACAAAATATATCACATATACAACTTGTGCACATCAAGTGAGAAAATCAATCTTAAGTGAACTAATACTTGTTAATGTAAAGTAATATATCAAATATATAATTATATATTAAATCAACACTTGATTTAACGATCCGGTCATATCGCATACAACCGACTAATATCAAATGTATCGACTTATCGAATCAACCCTTGAATCGATAATTAGTTTATATCGCATACAACCGATCGATACAAACATCGCAAGAATAGAATACGGTATCACATACACGCATTATTCTCGGTCTCGTACATATCACATATGCGCCCCTATTTCGTTTTGCCTGAGCCAGTACAACCTCTATGTAGGACTCTAAAGACTCGTCAATACGCCGGCAGTAGGTGATGATCATATCAAGCACCCAGAAGCCGTCAACGGTACTAGCTGGACGTAACGGCTACCTGGGTAATGAGCTATCAGAAGATCAGCAAGCAAGCCCGCTCCAACTCCTGCAAAAAGCCTGACAGTGACACTACCGTACAGTCCGATCTCCTCGTCTGATATGTCGCATATCAAGTCTAGGGGTGGTAAACATCAGACCCCAATAACCGATAAGTCATGCCGATGAGAGGCTCATAATGGGTCGAGAAACTACTGGTAACACTTACCAGTAAATCTCTAAACCAGCCCTGGCCAGAGACTTCCCTGTTATGGCCAATCGAGCATAGCGCAACATCAACCCCCAATACCGGGAGAGACGAAACCCCTCCTATCGCTCATTGCCTCCATGTGACTCGGGACTGTACCCAAAAACCACCGTTTTGCATGCCCTCTTGGACGTGGTAAGGTGGAAATCAAAGCACAGTGGGAATCACACAAGACTCTATGACGATCTCGGATCTACAGACTAACCTGTACCAGTGTCACTTGAGAACTGCCATCTGACGTAAGGTATAATACCATCTGGGAGTTCTCGGCGAGTCCGTCCAGTGTACCCAGTCTCCACTGAGTACCCGTATATCATCTCTGATGTCAAACACCAATGGATATGGGATCATCCATCGCCCATCTGTATGGGTCGAGAGGGTATACGCTAGTCTACTCTGGTATATCGATGCCCCGTCTCGATACACCCACGACTAGGGACCTTGAAGGATGTACTTATGGACTACCATGTCCCCACTAGTATGATCCGCATCATAGTCCAGGTAGTCACGTACACATCCTAAAGGCTTTACCAACATGTAACTGAGAGACAATCAGTGTACACGTTAAGGTAAAGAGTAACCAGATAGCATACTATCTTGTCGAGCAAGAAAGTCCTTCCTATATATGTCTAAGCATCCACTACAATATACATCCTATGTATAGTAATGGCCTCTAGGGCATACTTATAACTAACAATCTCCCACTTGCACTAAGGCTATTTGATAACAGTGGTTGTACTATCCCATACTCAACCATCCCATAAAAGTCTCTCTGTGGGAAAAGGCCTTTGTGGGTGGATCCACCGTGTTGTCCTATGAGTCTACTCTCCTAACCTCGATCCCCTGGAGATCAACCATCTCTACGATCAGGTGACACTGCCTTAGAATATGTCTGGATCACTGATGGGACGGGCGTTCCTTGGCATAAGCCACAACTCCATTGTCACACAATAGGAGGAACAAAGTTCATCTCATGAACTAATATACACCCAGACTACCTCTTTGGTAGCATCTTTGTTAGCGATGTATCTAGCCTTTATCATCTAGTATGCCACGGTATTTAGCTTGGAACTCTTCCAACATACCGTCCCTTTACTGAGGGTAAAGACAATGCCTGTGACTGACTTTCAGTCGTCCTTATCACCCTGGAACCTTTCCAGTGATTCTCTCCTGGATCAATTGATACCATCTCACTACAACTAGTGAGTATCCTAACATCCAATTAGATCTATCTCATAGATCCAAAACCCAGGATTTAGTAGGTATCACTTTGATCTTATATGGAGAATCATTGTGATAAGCGGAGATTGACCGAGCGTAGCATAGGAAACTCCTTCCCTATCAAGAGTATGTCATCCACGTACTCTACGAGGATCACCGCTATACTCTCTACTACCTTTTTGTATATATAAGGTTCATCTACCATTTTGATGAAGTCAAACTCTTTGACTAACACATCAAAACAGACGTTCCAACTCCGCGATGCCTGCTTTATCACATAAAACATCTTGCACACGTTTCCGCTGCTCCCACTGTCTACGAGGCCCTCTGGCTGTGTACTTATAGACGCACTCTTCTAAAACATCATTTAGAAAAGCAGTCATGGCACCCAACCGCCAGATATCGTAGTCATGGTTTGTTGCCGTGGCAAGTAGGATCTGGATGGACTTAAGCATAGTGATTGTCAGTGTTCTACGTGTTCAAGTTTTAGTTAAATACCGCAATCAAGACGGTTTCGCTTGTAGCTAGCCGGTTGAGTACGGGTAGTCCGCAGGGAGATGGGAGTCTTTTTCTATGTGTTTTAACGAGTTAAGTCCGAGAGTTCAGATTTGTTTGTGATTATCTAAGTGTTAAATTGATATTTAAAGAGAGCTTGTTAGGGTTAGGATTAGGTTAGTTTGAGTGAGGAGTCTCCCACATCTTTCGTTGCCCCTCTTAATATCGGTGTTACGGTAATCGGCAACAACGGGGATTAGCACGACTAGGAAGGAACTTGCGATTATAAGCTAGGCTTTCCAACACATAAGTTCTTCCTTTTGGTGCTTGTCCGTCCGTTCTTGGCTCTTAGCCATAACCTCCGGTTAATTCAACCACAACCGGTCTCACTACGGAATCACCGCTATCATGTAGGATAGGGTGCCGTAAGGAGCGGATTGTGGTTCAATTAACGGGAGTCGAATTAAGCTGTTGGGCAAGGAAAGAGTGAGAGAGATTTCCTTCTCTCAAACTTTCCTTATCCTACCCTAACAAGTATGAAACTACTCACACATCATGATACGGTAAAATAAAACAAAACAAAAGAGGAAGATAGAAAGAAAGAGATTAGAAGATAATAACTAGCTATTTGCGACCTCACCTCGGCAAGGATCAAGCGTAAGCATCATGGTTGTGTTAAGGATAAAGAAAAAGAGAGAAGAAAGAAACAACAAGAAATAACAACAACTAGTTAAAAAATGAAAATTACAACAATTATAGAAAGAGCAAGACAAGCATGATAATAAAATGATCTTCTTTATTCACCATTCTTCACTCACGAAGCTCATTACAAGTTTCAATGGAGAAGAGATGAGAAGAGGAAGAAGAAAACAACTAAACCTAGAAAATGAGAATACAAGAATGGACCCTTTGCCTTCACAAAGTTCTCGGCTATTTATAGGCTGAAAACTGAAAATCTAGGGCAACCATCAGAATACACATGAAAAGACCCAAATATCCCCAAAGCCCATGCCCTGACTCCACAGTATGGCCGCGGATCCGCCGCCTATACCCCCTATTGGCCGCGGATCCGCGGCCACTTGGTGGAGTCAGGGTATGGTTTTTTTTGTACTGCCCTGGTCTGATGTCCCCTGTTGTCTGGTACATGTATTTTCTGAAAATACTTCCACATTTCCTCCAGAATTTCTGTTGAGGGAAAGGTGGACTTTTTGTGGATGTTTTTGTCATGATTTCCTCGAGATCCGCGTAGATTTCTTGGATCTTGTGCTGCCATTGAGCCTTGTGCATGAGAACGACATTGATTTGCCATTTTGTCTTCCTAAACTGGTATCTGGCAACATACGGATGAAGAGCGGAGACCGTGTTTTCTCAGTGGTTAGCAGGAACCCGGATTTTGTCGTGTTTTCCATGAATTTTACCATTTTTAGAACCGAGAACCTGTATCCTGCAATTGACTAGCAAACATGGCTCAAGAGTATCTACCGATATGCAATGTGATAAAAATTGGGCGGTATGAAAATGCAGAAATATGATATGAACAAATACCCCCAAACTTACCAATTGCTCGTCCCGAGCAAAGCCAATTTATTCACAAAAAATTTCCTAACCTCACTTTCGCAGGGAACGCGATTGCACTGAGCATGTGCAACAAGCCGTTAAACCTCTAGGTGTCCCTAGTAGGAGGAGTGTTGTCTCCTGAGGGTTTTCAGCGGATACTACCCACAAAATCCGGTCGAGTTGGTTTTGTAAAATAACTAAGATTCAAACCCTAAAGTTTTATTTCAGAAAATAACAATTCTATAATCCTAAGTCTAGACCATCGAACCTTTATTTTTCACACCTCGCTTCTTATTTAACTACAGATTTTATATGTCTTTACGTGTAGTGTAAATAGTGTCGTTAAGTTCCAGAAGGATCGATTAAAGTCATAATGTCGCACAATAAAGCCCAGATAACAATTTTAAAAGGATCATATAAGTTTTATAAAGAGTTAAGCATTTTTCAAGTTTCGTTTCCCAGTAAGGTTTCAACTTCAGAATTTCTATCTTCCTTAATAGGAAACTAAGTCGTATTTTTCACTCCACCTTTTTCTTGTTTTCATTTTATACACACCTCTGTGAACGTGCAATAGTCTTTATCATAGAGTAAAACCTTCATATCTCCGCTAAAATTTTTTTTTTATAAAAGCCTGTCTTTTATCAAGGTTATTCTCACACAAAGAACCGTTAGGAATTTTAACTCGGAGAGAACACTTGCTTGACTTTGTTTTAATCTGGACTTTCTAGGCTTCTTAGCGAGCTTTGGGCCAATGCACCCAAACCAGTTGATTTTAGGGCATTAGGTGTAGAAACACCCCAGCAGACTTAATTACTCAAGTTACCTAGGTCCAAAAACAAAAGACTGTATGGCGTGAAAATCAGATGATTTAATACGAAAGGAGACATAACCGGCAGTTCAATTATTTTTTTGGATAAAAGACGTGTTTAGTGGGTTCGGTGTGTAATCATTCCAATCAAGTTTCAGATGGGTTATTTTTCAGACTTAGTTCCAATTACGGCATCGATAATATTCCTTCATATTCGCTTTACTTCATAAACTATTCTTGATATTACTTATTTCAGAACAAACCTATTTGATCCTCAGAAAATCATTTATCTGTTTAAAAGTTTTTTAAACATAAAAGACTTGTCATCTAATTCCCAAAAACTCACGACACGTGTACTGTGATGTAAAGACGTATATCAGCTATAGTTAACTTCAAAGGAGAGTTATCTTTCAGGTTTTCAAAATCTAAACATAAGATTTAGTTATTCCTATTTTTTCAAACAAAAACCGTCGAAATTTTGAATCAGAGTTCTTCCACAAGCTAACTTGACAGAAAAGTTTTTATGTTTTTAGAAAATTTTCAGATTTTTATGGTTTTTATGGATTTTAATATGCAGATGCAAAATATACATATGAATGCGAAGGTAAGAAATGCGTACCGAGCATACCCCCAAACTTAAACTGGACAGTGTCCTCACTGTCATTGCATGAAGAGAACATTTGAAGGGTCAAAAATGTCGGTTAGCGAAACACATTTTTTTTTGTTTTAAAAGAAAAGTAAAAGAACATACACAAATATATACAAAATGGTTTATACATACCCTCAAACTTATTTGGAACAGTGTCCACTGTTCTTGGTTGGATAACCGAAGTTTGAGGTAGGCAGAGGAAGATCAGGCAGGGTAAACCGGCTCCTGTAAGAACAGGAGCTCCTCTGTTGGTTCGGCTCTAAGGTACGGTTTGCATCGGTGTCCGTTTACTTTGAAAAGTGAACCGTCCTTTGGATTTTCCAAATCCACAGCGCCCTGCGGATACACATTCCGCACAAAATACGGCCCTTTCCAGCGAGATCTGAGCTTTCCTGGATGGAAATGAAGTCGGGTGTCGTAAAGCAGTACCTGCTGACCAGGTACGAAGGTTTTGCGCAAAAGGTGTTTATCGTGAAACACCTTCGTTCGGTTCTTAACGACAACCGCGTTATCGTAAGCCTCATCCCTAAGCTCGCTTAGTTCGTTCAACTGCAGCTTCCGATGGCTGCCCGCATCTTCGAGAGACAGATTCAGCTCTTTTATCGCCGAAAATGCGCGATGCTCTATTTCGACAGGTAGGTGGCAGGCTTTTCCGTACACAAGCCGATATGGAGACATGCCAAGGTCGGTCTTATAAGCGGTTCGAAATGCCCAAAGGGCATCAGTGAGTTTCAGCGACCAATCCTTACGGTTCTTGGAAACCCTCTTCTCCAGTATCTGCTTGATTTTCCGATTTGAAACTTCGGCCTGCCCGCAGGTTTGGGGGTGGTAGGGCGTAGAGAGCTTATGATTAATAGAGTATTTCCGCATCAAGGCCTCGAAGGTTTTGTTGCAGAAATGACTTCCATTGTCACTAATGATCGCTCGGGGGTGCCCAAACCGGGAGAAAATGTTTTCTTTAAGGAACCTAACGACAACCTTGTTGTCGTTAGTCCGGCTGGGCATAGCCTCGAACCATTTGGAGACGTAATCAACAGCTAGAAGGATGTACAAGTTCCCGAAAGAGCTGGGAAACGGCCCCATGAAATCTATCCCCCAAACATCGAAAATCTCCACAACCAAGATCGGTTGGAGCGGCATCTCGTTCCTCCGGAATATCCGGCCCATGTGTTGGCACCGAGAGCAAGTCTTGCAATAGTCATGAGCGTCTTTGAAAAGTTGTGGCCAGTAGAAACCACATTGCAAGATCTTCTCAGCTGTCTTTCAGGGCCCAAAATGCCCGCCACACGCTTGATCGTGGCAAAATGACAGCACACTCTTGAATTCCTCGTCAGGGACACACCGACGAATAATCTGGTCGGGACAGTACTTGAACAAGTAGGGTTCGTCCCAGTAAAAGTGTTTTACTTGGGATAAGAAGCGAAGTCTGTCCAGACTCGACCATTCAGTCGGTAATAATCCTGTGGCCAAATAGTTCACAATATCTGCGAACCAGGGTTCGCATGATACTGTCAAGAGCTGTTCATCCGGGAAAACGTCGTTGATCGGAATTGGAAGCGAAGGCGAAGAAGGAAGTCGTGAGAGATGGTCGGCAACCACGTTTTCACATCCTCGTTTGTCCTTAATGACAAGGTCAAACTCTTGAAGCAAGAGGATCCAACGGATTAACCGAGATTTTGCATCTTTCTTCGCAAAAAGATGGCGCAGAGCAGAATGGTCTGTGTAGACAATGACTGGAGAGCCGATGAGATAGGGCCTGAACTTTTCTAAAGCAAATACAATAGCCAAGAATTCCTTCTCAGTTGTGGTATAATTGAGTTGGGCGTTGTTCAGGGTTCGGCTCGCATAATAGATTGCGTGCGACATCTTGTTGATGTGTTGTCCAAGGACAACACCAATGGCAAAGTCGGATGCATCGCACATAATCTCAAATGGGTGCGTCCAGTCAGGTGAAGAAAAAACGGGAGCAGAAGTGAGTGAGCGTTTCAATGACTCGAATGCAGTGACACAGCTCGAGTTGAAGTCGAATGGCGTATCCTTGGCCAGCAAAAGAGTCAAGGGCCTAGCAATCTTGCTAAAGTCCTTGATGAACCGTCTATAGAAACCGGCATGGCCAAGGAAGGCTCGGATATCTCTGACGCATCGGGGAGGAGGAAGATTGGAAATGACCTCAATTTTTGCTTTGTCAACCTCTATGCCATTTTGCGAGATGATATGTCCTAAGACAATACCTTCGCGCACCATGAAGTGGCATTTCTCCCAGTTCAAAGTGAGATTCTTGTCCTTACATCGGGTTAGGACAGCGTCAAGATGCAGCAAACACTTGTTGAAGGAATCGCCGAAGATGGAGAAGTCATCCATGAAAATCTCCAGAAAATTTTCCACCATGTCTGAGAAAATTCCCATCATACACCGCTAGAAGGTAGCGGGCGCATTGCATAACCCAAAGGGCATGCGTCGATATGCAAACGTGCCGAAAGGACAAGTGAATGTGGTCTTGTCCTGGTCTTTTTTGGCGATGGGAATTTGATTATAGCCGGAGTAGCCATCAAGAAAGCAGTAGTACTCGTGTCCGGCCAATCGTTCAAGCATCTGGTCAATGAAAGGTAGCGGAAAGTGGTCTTTCCGCGTTGCGGCGTTGAGTTTTCTGTAATCAATGCATGCTCGCCACCCAGTTTGGGTGCGAGTAGGGATTAACTCGTTCGCCTCGTTAGTGATGACCGTGATGCCTGACTTCTTGGGGACAACGTGAATGGGGCTAACCCACTGGCTATCAGAGATAGGTTAAATGATACCACTATCTAGACATTTTACGATCTCCTTCTTCACAGCCTCTTTCATGACTGGATTGAGGCGTCTTTGTGGATCCCGGGCTGATTTGGCATCATCCATCAGATGAATGTGATGCTCAACGATCAGGGGACTAATCCCCTTGATGTCCGCCATGGACCAGCCAAAAGCTTGCCTGTTGCTGTGCAAGACCGTGAGAAGGGCTTTCTCTTGCTCTGGAGCTAGAGAAGCCGAGATGATGACAGGGAGGGTCTCGTTCTCACCTAAGTAAGCGTACTTAAGGTGAGACGGCAAAGGCTTGAGTTCGAGCGTTGGAGGTGAAACGATGGAAGGCAAGATTGGTGCAAAGGTCTCGAACTCAAAGGACTCCAGCAAAGGTTCAAAGGTGGCATGCTGAGAAACAAAACATTTTTGTTCCTCGGTTAGGTAGAAGATATTCCCTTGCGAATGCTTGGAATATCCAACAAACTTCTACAGAACTGACTTTGCCTCGAGCTTGTCCGGATTATGCTTTTAGACATAGGCTGGACAAACCCAAATCTTAACAAACTTAAGATATGGGCTCTTCCTTTTCCATATCATATATAAAGTGGTAGGCAACTGATTTTATTTGAACCCTATTCAATTGGTATGCAACTTCATAAGTGCACAACTCCCTAAAAAGGAAATAGGAAACTCAGTAGTACTTATCATAGAGCGCACCATATCATATAGTGTGTGATTGCTCCGCCCCGATACACCGAGGTGCTATGGTGTATACGGAGGAGTAATGCTGAGAGAGAATCTCATTCTCCTTTAGAATAATCCAGGAATTCCGTGCTCAAGTATTCTCCTCCCTGATCACATCAAAGGACATAATATTTATACCTGTTTTTGGTTCTCTACTTCTAACTTATATTCTGTGAATATCTCAAAAGCTTCGGACTTGTGTTTCAACAGGAACATATGTCTGAATCTTGAGAGATCATCACGGAATGTAATGAAGTACAAAGAACCGGTCTTGTCATGTGTAGACAGGGGACCTTCATACATCAACATATATTATCCCAAGAGTTTACTAACTCTTTCTCTGTTTCCAATAAACAGAGCTGAGGTCATTTTATCTTTGTGACATGACCGGCAAGTTTCACAAGATGTAAATTCAAACTAATTTAAATATGCATCTAGATGTAACTTCAATCAGTCGGGTCGCATTGATATGACCTAGTCTACAATGCCTCAAGAAGGATTCGTTCATTTCTGAACTCTTCCTTTTGTGTGTGTTCCATATACTAAGAATTGTAGTTTGCTTTAGAACGTCAATGCTTTCAGATAACGTACCTGAACCGATCAACTCTTGTTATAGGAAATGTTCAAAACATTATCCAACAATACAAAATTTTATCATTTCTTTACTAATAAAGAGACTGATATGATTTTCTATGTCAGGTTCGGTATTTAATAACATTTGTTCAGAATTAATGTATTTGTAATACTGGGTGACAGTGACCAACAGACTTGGCTACAACACTTGTACCATTTTCTGTCTCATGAAACTTATCACCCGTTCTCAGTTCTCTACCTTTCTGTAGCCCTATGTAACAGATTACATATCTGGGATCCTGATCCGGTATCAAATACCCAGGACGCAGAGGATACTGAGAAACAGTTCTTTGTAATAAACGCACCCGAAGAAGATGCATCATCATGCACTTTCTTCGTTTGGGTGGCATAGGAATCCTGGCATTCCCCTATTTCCAGCTCGGTCTTATAACAATTATAAGTTGGAGTGGGACCAACGTTCCTCAGCCCAGTATAACAGGCTAGTTCGGTCAATTCATCCGTATTATTATCTTGATTAAGGCGTGACATGGTCGCTACCTGAAGAGAGAGAGAGAAGAAAACACTCTGCGTGCGCTCTTGCAAGATCAGATTGATTATTATTTGATCTAATCAGGATGGCTCCCACTGGTTTTATCAAATCTTCCTTCAAACCCTAAAAGGAAAGACTAGCCAGGATTAATTACACGCTCCAAGTTTGCCAATCTTTCAGCCAGGCCAGTGTCGGTACTTTGAGGGAGGTTCCCCGTGCTTTCGCACGGATCTAATTAAAGTAAACATCGTTTTCCCAGAGGCGTAACCCCGATGACACCTTTCTAGACACCTACTTGATCGGCTAATTGTTATGTGTAAAACTCTCCCAGGAGTAACAATTACTCGCAGTGGGTATTGGGATCCAACTATCTCATAGAAGGTATACAATCTCATTGCAAATTTCAACACTTGAAATTCCCGATAATTTTGTCCCGAACGATATATGACCTTGACAAGGTCACAAACCATAGACCGCAAGTCAAGTTCAACCCGTCATTTCTTGATCGAATTAAACCCACCCGCATGACCCTTGACAAGGTCAACAAGGCCGTACGACTACCCTAATCCAATCTGCATCATAGGCATAAACAGATTAATACTGGTCAGCTACCGCACACTGCGCCTTGACAAGGTCAACAAACGCAGCATGAATACTAAGCAGGACTTATCTGAAATGACGGAGGGCTACGACAGGTTTTTCTGAAAACCTATTGCGTAATGAACTTGATATCGTTGTAGAATCAAATGATTTTAAAATGGAGTGTTTTTTAGGCTTTTCTAGTTTTGCTAAAGGGGTCACTCCCGGTGAAGGGATCGTCGGCCCTTTCCTCGTCGAATGAGGTGCAGGATATATCATATATACCGCTGTGCAAAGTAAGAACTATAGGAGCAATCAAAAGACAAACCGAGAGGTGTAGCATCTGGTAGTTATTTCTAAAAGGGTCATTCTCGGTGAAGGGATCTCGGCCATTTCCTTATCGAATAAGGTGCAGGAGGTTCTATAAGGAACACCGCGATGCAAAGTAAGAACTGTAGCTACCTGTTTTTTTGAAAATTCGATTCTACAAGATCTTTTAGGTTTCTTTTATTTCATTAATCATATTAATGAAGTCCCATCATTTTAAATCACCTAAACATCACAGATAAATACGACGTACACTTATGCCATCCGCATTCGCCTCGATGTCCCCTCGTGCACCGTTAGGTTAGGTATCTAACGGCAGAGCGGGCAGGGCTAGTGCGGGTGTAAAACATAAGTAATGTCTATATAATATATCATATATACTATATACAGTATCCATCACAACATATCAAATGATCACATCACAGATATCGCAGCAGAAGAATCATATGAAACATTGGATATACTAGGACATCCGTGTTTTCAATATGAGCCAGTATAAAACACGAATTCCACGGTCGCGATGAATAGCCAGACCCATACCCCTAGACCCCTACGAGAGCGGTAAGCAACCCTACCAATTCTAAAGTTAGAAGACCCGGACTCGACTCCTCGAGTGGGTCTCCCACAGGACTCTAGAACCCGGTTACTTATGCTCTCCACCTTGGGTCTATCCTAATACGGAAAAGTAAATAATATACAAATGGTGAGAGAAATCTCAACCCGGAAGTGCCCCAATAAAAGAATATTACATACAATTAATTTTACATGAATGAAAATAAAAACTCTCATCTCACATAAAACCCCCGGCTATTCAAAGCGCGACGATCCAATATAACATATCCAGCAACACATAACATCACATGTCATCAACGTAAGTAAGTATGCATACACCGATTATCGTCGTCGTATAGCAACGAAAACGGTGATATAACTACATACTACACTTACGGTCACAGAAAAGAAAGTGTAAAACTACAACAGTTAGAATCCGCAACCTCTATAGATATCGCATGCCTAACAATTATAAACCCCGCATTTTAGTCTCCATATCGAAAACTCTTTTCAATATCAAGTCGGGCAATTCAACAAGATTCCCGACATCCTGATCGAATGCTCGTCGCAAACTTTAATAGACGGACGCACCCCCGATACCGTCGACGAAGTGCACCAAGGCGGAACACCGCTGTCGCGAGCACCCGAACGGATGCTTCCGGCGATGGGGTTCTCCTACAGTCACTTGGTCGGGGCTATGGGGCGTGGCTGTCTATTAAGTTTACCCGGCGAGTATCCACGTACGCTACGTGATTGCGACAGACTTTTGATCACATCAAAATTCCGTGGCAACCGATCAAGTGAGACTAAACTGCTGTGTTTATAACATCCAAATCAGTTATCACATAACTACATGTGGATTCCAAGTATTATATCACATTCCAGATAAATAGACAATGTTAAACTTTCCGATCGAATGATCAAACATCCAAGTTTTCCCAAATGGTTCTCAACACTTGAGGGGGGTTTAAAAACATCCATCACATGCCACAGTACCAACGGTCCAGCCGTAGAAGGGTCAAGCCAACGCCTCACATGTGGCACGCCGTACTGCCCTAAACCCTGAGGTTCAAAGGGCAGTTCAAGACAGTCACATAATCGAGTTAAGGTTTGTTGTCTTCTAGAGGGTCCATTGCGTAACTTGCACGATCTAGACGTTCTCAAACAAACGGAAAAATCCAACACTTGGAAAATTTTCGGGTCGGGGAAAAAGTGAGTTATTGATGTCGGATCGAACTTTTTAACAGTTTCTAAATATCCGGAAAACCCAACGAAATTAAAAATTCCGACCGAAACAACGACTACAAAATAAACCCCAAAATACTCAACACTTGAGTCAGATAAAAATACCCAGAAAAATATCAGGAAATTGAATAGGAATAATACTGCGCAAAACGACAAGGCTGATGACACTTTATGGCCGCGGAACCGCCGCACGAGCCATGCTCCTGCCGCGGGTCCGCGGTGCTTTGGGCGCCAAACAGCGTCGTTTTGTACTGTTTCCCTTATAATTACCTGCTAATTTTTTTAAGCATTTTTAATTAAGAAAAATCCCAGATTTTAAAAAATGTATAGAGAGGGGTATATTTTGTAGTTTCCGGGTTCGATCAGGGTTTTAACTTCGTTAACACATCGCCTAATACTCTAGCTAGGCTCTGATACCACTGTAGGGTTACTAGGCACACTAAGGAGGCTCTACAAGGCATCAACCATGCCGAATTTAAAATTTTAGCATGCCGAACAACCCCAAGCTAGATCGTTAACTAGAAATTAGGCGAACAAATGAAAGTAAATCACATTTACACTAAGTGAAAGGGACTACAACCTTTGTAGATCCGGTCCACCACTTCCAAAACTCCGTGACGACGTCCCTTCACTGCGATCATCCAACTCCCGGACTCTCGGATGGCTCCTTGAGAAATTGCAACGGGATCGCTTGAAGTCTTCGAGGCCGAAGATGATCTACGTCGAGGGAATACGAACTCAAGCTTCTACTTCACTAACCAATGAATTAGTGAAGCAAACACCCTAAACTAAAGTTCTAGTCTAGTAGAGGATGGTGAGATAGGAAGTGGGTTCTCTATAGATTTTGATTTCTCACTCTTAATCTTCACTTGAAAATTTCTAGCAACCTTTTTCCTTTTCTTCAAGACGAAGAAGAAGAAGTAAAAGAAAAAGAATGAATAATAATAAAATGAATTATCAAGTGAAGTCTATCATAATGCAACCATGGGTGAGTTAACCTATGTCGAGACTAAACCCTAGTTTAAGTTAAGGGGTTAGCTTAAGAAAAATCTCAAGCAAAACAAAATGGTTAGACTTTGTCAAAGATGCTTAAAAGCTTCATGAAGCTTCAAGCCCAAACAAAGAAAGCCACCATTTTGAATTACTTAATAAATAAAAACCTAATCCATTATCTTAAACAAGGTGTAAGTCTTACACACACCCAAGTTTGCATGTATCATCAAACATGATGAAATCTTGTGCACAAAATATATCACATATACAACTTGTGTATATCAAGTGAGAAAATCAATCTTACGTGAACTAATACTAGTTAATGTAAAGTAATATATCAAATATATAATTATACATTAATTCATTAAATCAACACTTGATTTAACGATCCGGTCATATCGCATACAACCGACTAATATCAAATGTATCGACTTATCGAATCAACCCTTGAATCGATAACTAGGTTATATCGCATACAACCGATCGATACAAACATCGCGATAATAGAATACGGTATCACATACACGCATTATTCTCGGTCCCGCACATATCACATATGCGTCCCTATTTCGTTTTGCCTGAGCCAGTACAACCTCTATGTAGGACTCTAAAGACTCGTCAATACGCCGGCAGTAGGTGATGATCATATCAAGTACCCACAAGCCGTCAGCGGTACTAGCTGGACGTAACGGCTACCCGGGTATTGAGCGATCAGAAGATCAGCAAGCAAGCCCGCTCCAACTCCTGCAAAAAGCCTGACAGTGACACTACCGTACAGTCCGATCTCCTCGTCTGATATGTCGCATATCAAGTCTAGGGGTGGTAAACGTCAGACCCCAATAACCAATAATTCATGCCGATGAGAGGCTCATAACGGATCGAGAAACTACTGGTAACACTTACCAGTAAATCTCTAAACCAGCCCTGGCCAGGGACTTCCCTGTTATGGCCAATCGAGCATAGCGCAACATTAACCCCCAATACCGAGAGAGACGAAACGCCTCCTATCGCTCATTGCATCCATGTGACTCGGGACTATACCCAAAAACCACCATTTTGCACGCCCTCTTGAACGTGGTAAGGTGGAAATCAAAGCACAGTGGGAATCACACAAGACTCTATGACGATCTCGGGTCTACAGACTAACCTGTACCAGTGTCACCTGAGAACTGCCATCTGACGTAAGGTATAATACCATCTGGGAGTTCTCGGCGAGTCCGTCCAGTGTACCCAGTCTCCACTGAGCACCTGTATATCATCTCTGATGTCAAACACCAATGGATATGGGATCATCCATCGCCCATCTGTATGGGTCGAGAGGGTATACGCTAGTTTACTCTGGTATATCGATGCCCCGTCTCGATACACCCACGACTAAGGACCTTGAAGGATGTACTTATGGACTACCATGTCCCCACTAGTATGATCCGCATCATAGTCCAGGTAGTCACGTACACATCCTATGGGCTTTACCAACATGTAACAGAGAGACAATCAGTGTACACGTTAAGGTAAAGAATAACCAGATAGCATGCTATCATGTCGAGCAAGAAAGTCCTCTCTATATATGTTCAAGCATCCACTACAATATACATCCTATGTATAGTAATGGCCTCTAGGGCATACATATAACTAACACATCCACCGTCCATCATATGGGTCAAGAAACGTATACGCTAGTCTACTCTGAAATATTGATGCCCCGTTTCGCTACTCCCACGACTAGGAACAATTGAAGGATGTACTTACGAACTATCCTGGACCCACTAGTATGATCTGCATCATAATCCCGGTAGTCAAGTACTCATCCTAAGGGCTTTATCAACATGTAACAGAGAGTCAGTAAGTGTACATGTTAAGATAAAAAGTAACCAGATAGCATACTATCATGTTGAGTAAGAAAGTCCTCCCTATATATGTCCAAGCATCCACTATAATATACATTATATGTACGATAATGGCCTCTAGGGAATACATATAACTAACAATCTCCCACTTGCACTAGGGCCAGTTGTTGTAGTATCTCATACCCAACGTCTCATAAAAGTCTCTCTTGGGCAAGGCCTTTGTGAGTGGATCCGCCGTGTTATCCTTCGCGTTAACTCTCCTTACCTCGATCCCTTGGAGATCAACTATCTCCCTGATCAGGTGATACTGCCTCAGAATGTGTCTGGATTGCTGATGGGACCGGGGTTCCTAGGCCAAAGCCACAACTCCATTATTGTCACAAGAAAAATTATTGGACGCTCAATGGTAGTAACCATGTTCATCTCATGAACAAGAAATATCCGGACAACTACTTTAGCAGCATCGTTGGTAGAGATCTATTCAGCCTTTATCGTCTAGTTTCCCACGGTATCTAGCGTGGAACTCTTCTAACATACTGTCCCTCCACTGAGGGTAAAGGCAAAGCCTGAGACTGACTTTCAGTCGTCCTTATTATTCTGGAAGCTCGAATCGGTAAAGGACTCCCACTGGAGTTCACCGTTACCAAACACCAAGAACATTTCTTCAGTGCTTCGCAAGTACTTAAGAATGTCCTTCACAACTTTCCAGTGTTTCTCCCCAGGATCCGATTGACACCTACTCACTACACCTAGTGAGTATGATACATCCTCTTAGATCTATCTCTATAAATCTAAATCACTGGATGTAGGAGGCATCATCCAGATCCTACATGGAGAAACATTGTGATAAGAGGAGCTTGACCGAGTGTAACATAGGAACACCATTTCTGTAGGAATGCCTAGCACGACAACAAGGTTTCGGGAGGCATCGTCCATGCCATTTTATAAAATTTGCCATGCTAAACAACCCTAACCGTAGAATCTTAACTAGAGAATTAGACAATACAACATGTAAACAACTTTACATCTAAGTGAAAATGGAATACAACCTTTGTAGACCGGTCCTTCACTTCAATAGCTCCGTGTAGTAGCCCCTTCGCTCCAAGTAGTGATCTTCCGGACTTTAGAATGGCTCCACAAGATGAAAGGAATAAGCTTGCACGAAGTCTTCGATGCCGAAGATGATCTACGTCAAGGAGATACTAACCCAAGCTACCTCTTCAATAATTAGGGATAGGTGAAGCTAACACCCTAATCTAAATGGCTAATCTAGTAGAGGATGATGAAGTAGGATTTTTGCTCACTTTAGAAATCTTTTTCTCACTAATTTTCTTCACCTCTCAAAAATTCAGAGAGCTTACTGTTGATGAAGATGAAGATGATGTTATGGAAACCATGAGTGAGAAATTTCTCATATAACTCAAGTGGAGACTTTACCATGGGTTTAGATAATGGTTAGGTTAATAAATATCTAAGGTAAGACAAAACTAGTGGACTAAGTCAATGGGTCTACAAGCTTCCACAACCTTCACCCATATGACTAATTTCCAAATAATTTGGATTTACTTTAAATAAATAAACCTTGCATTATCATGAGCTTGGTGTGAGTCTCATACGCCCATGTAGCATGTGGCATCAAGCATGACACAAAAAGAAACACAATTAATATATATCACATATATATTAAATGCATAAGTGTGAAAAGAAATGCTTAAGTGAGGTAATATTAGTTAATGTAAATTAATATATCAAATATATAATTATACATTAAATCATTAAATCAACACTTGATTTAATAATCCGGCTATATCTTATATGACCGACTAATATTATTTGTATCAACTTATCGAATCAACACTTGATTCGATAACCCGGCTATACCTCATATAACCGACCGATATCATAAATCGCGAGAATAAAATATGGTATCACATACTCGTATTAATCTCGATCCCGCACATATCACATATGTGCTCCTACTTCGTTTTGCCTGAGCCAGTAAGCCTCTGTGTAGGACTCTAAAGATTCGCCAATATGCCGGCAGTAGGTGATGATCACATCAGGCACCCACAAGCCGTTAGCGGTACTAGCTGGACGTAACGCCTACCCAGGTATTGAGCGATCAGAAGATAAACAAGCAAGGCTTCTCATACTCCTGTAAAGCCTGTCAGTAACACTACCGTACAGTCCGGTCTTTTCGTCATATGTCGCATATCTAGTGTAGGGGTGGTAAACGTCAGACCCCAGTAACCGATAAGTCGTGCTGATGTGAGGCTCATAACGGGTCAAGAAACTACAGAGAACACTTACCAGTAAATCTCCGTATCAGCCCTGGCCAGGGACTTCGTGTTATAACCAATCGAGCACAACGCAACATCAACCCCCAACACCGAGAGAGACGAATCCCCTCCTATCGCTCATTGCTTCTATGTGATTCGGGAATGTACCCAAAAGCCACCGTTTTGCACGTTCTCTTGAACGTTGTGAGGTGGAAATCAAAGCACAGTGGGAATCACACAAGACTCTATGACGATCTCGGGTCTACAGACTAACTTGTACTAGTGTCACCAGAGAACTGCTACCTGACGATAGGTATAATACTAGCTAGGAGTTCTCGACGAGTCCGTTCAGTGTACCCAGTCTCCACTAAGCACCCGTATACCATCTTTGATGTCAAACACCAATGGATATATGATCATCCATCGCCCATCATATGGGTCAAGAAGCATATACACTAGTCTACTCTGGAATATCGATGCCCTGTCTCGATACACCTTCGACTAGGAACAATTAAAGGATGTACTTGTAGACTACCCTGGCCCTACTAGTATGATCTCCATCATAGTCCTGGTAGTCAAGTACACATCCTAAGGGCTTTATCATCATGTGAGAGCAAGACAGTATCACAATACAAGTCTACATGTTAAGACAAAAAGCAACCAGATAGCATACTATCATGTCGAGCAAGAAAGTCCTCTCTATATATATCCAATCATCCACTATAATATACATCATATGTACAATAATGGCTTCTAGGGCATACATATAACTAACAATCTCCCACTTGCACTAAGTCCAGTTGTTGTAGTATCTCATACCCAACATCCAGAAGAGTCTCTCAAATTGAATCTGGGGTATGGTCTTTGTGACTGGATCCGCCATGTTATTCTTCGTGTCAACTCTCCCGACCTCGATCTCCCGGCGATCAACTATCTCCCGGCGATCAACTATCTCCCGGATCAGGTGATACCACCTCAGAATATGCCTGGATCGCTGATGGGACCTGGGTTCCTTGGCCAAAGCCACAGCTCCATTGTTATCACAACACAAAGGTATTGGATGCTCAATGGATGGAACCACACTAAGTTCGTGTATGAACTTCTTCATCCAGACAGCCTCTTTGGTAGCATCATCGGCAGCGATGTATTCATCCTCCATCGTCGAGTCTGCCACGGTTTCCTGCTTGGAACTCTTCCAACAAACCGCCCCTCCATTGAGGGTAAAGAAAAATCCTGAGACCGAATTAGAGTCTTCCTGATCACTTTGGAATCTCGAATCGGTAAAGAACTCCACTTGGAGTTCTCCGTAACCATACACCAAGAACATCTCTTTAGTCCTTCTTAAGTACTTGAGAATGTTCTTCACAGCTGTCCAGTGATTCCCTCCTGGATCTTCTTGATACCTACTCACTACACATAGTGAGTATGCTACATCGGATCTTGTACAAAACATCGCGTACATGATAGAGCCTACTGCCGAAGCATAGGGTATCCCTTGCTTGCGAGCTCTCTCCAGATCAGTCTTGGGAGACATCTTTTTGGAGAGAGTGAGTCCTGTGATCGTGGGTAAATTCCTAAGCTTGGAATCTTCCATACTAAACCTTTTTAGTATGGTGTCTATGTATCTAATTTTGGGACAATCCCAGTATCCGTTTAGATCTATCTCTTTTAACGCCTTGAAAATTCGTTTAGTTTATTTTCGCCTTAGTTAGCGATAATGCGTGTTTCCGTAAAACCCCGTTAATAATTATTTTCCACATAGATTGGAATAAATCTATTTTATTGGTGATAATATGTAATTATATATATAATCGTATTTTATTAATTATTATTTGAATTATTGTTCACTTAATTATCAAATTTTCTTAACTATCTTTTTCTAAGCAAATTGTAGCTAGCATGCACAACACAATTTTTACCCTAGGTTAACAATATGACATGTTCCCTTTTTATTTTCCTCCTTAATTATCATTTCCTTCTTTTTAAAACCCAAAACATTTAGAAAATAAGAAAAAGAAAAGAAAAGGGAAGCATGGGGCATTTAATTAAGCATGGGCTTTTACTTTGGCACCCTCTCTCTCCCCCTCTCTTGCCCCAGCAGCAGCTCCAGCAGCAGCAAACCCCCCTTTTCTTCTTCTTCTTCTTCTTCTTCATCTTCTTCTTCTTCATTCATCCAAGCTCATCTCCATAGCAAAAATCCATCTTTCTTCACTAAAACCCTTGCTAATCACCCCAAAACACTTCCTTGTTGGTTATTGAGCCAAGATCAGCAAGTTTGAACCCTCATAGGACTAACTTGAGGTATATAGCTTACCCTATTTACCTATTTGCTAAACTTGTAGTTTATTTATCTTAATTTAGTGTTTATGTGGATTTCTGTGCTAATTATGTGGTTTAAGTGAAGATTAGGTTAAGTTAGGGTTTTGATGGCTTGATTAGCTTAATTAAGTGTTGTTAGTGTCGCTTAATCCAAATCTTTGCACCTGATTACACTAAAATACCATACTGTATTAAATTAGTGGTTTAGTTTAGATTTATGCAAGTTTTGGGATCTGCTTTCAATCCGGTTGCTTCAGGCAAAAGTTGCATTTACTGGAGCATGTTTAATAGAGTTTGACCACACACACGAAGCTCGAGACCCCCATTCCCAATCCAGGCCACAAATTAAAGGGTTCAGGCCGCAAATTAAAGGGTTCTGTCCACAAATTGCGGCCAGATGGTGTCACGGCCCAAAGTTCGGCCCGTGATCGGCACTTAACCACGTAACGTCTTCAGACGCAACGCGACTAAGTACGCCGAAACCCAGAAATCAAAACCATTAAAAGTAATGAGTGTTAAAACATTTAAGGGAAACATTTGTTAAAACATTTAGAAAACCTTAAGTAATTTAGTAAAAATTTTTAAAGTTCAAGTTATTATCTTAAAAATTTTGGCAGCATTTCCTTTATAAAAACTAGTCCCAAAATCAGGTACAAGACAAGATATGAGTAAAATGATATCCAACAACAATAAAGCATCCCAAACGGGAACAATCACGCCCAACGGCGGAAAAAATCACCGCAATAATAATATATGACGCCGTAGCGAAGAATGAGCAAAAATACGTGAAGACAACATGAAAAATAAAACTGCATGAATAAAGTCGGCTCACAACGAGCTCGACACCAGAGTACAAAATAATATACATCGTCCTCTCAACTAGTCTCTAAGTCAATACATGAATAGTAGATGGAGAGTACTAGATAGAACAGTGTATACAACTGGAAAATAAACGGATACCGTAAAAACCCACCTATCAGCAAAGGGCTCACTCGCCAACTGCAGTGGTATCCGTATCAAAAGATGCAAGAAAGCAGACTGCCGCGACTACTCTGAGGGAAAACCTGCAAACACTATGGCACAACGGGGTGAGTTGCCAACTCGTGAATAATAGATAACATATAAAGGTAATCGCTAGTATGCACGTACTGCGATACTCTAATCTATGCCAACAAATAACATCTATATGATGAGCTGGATGCACAATAATCATGCAACAAGTGCGATCTAATAACATCTCAATATGATGAGCAGGGTATGCAATAATCATGCATAGCAAATGCAATCTAATAACATCTATATAGGATGAGCAGGGTATGCAAAAATCGTGCATAGCATGTGCAATCTAATAACATCTATATAGGATGAGCAGGGTATGCAACAATCGTGCATAGCGTGTGCAATCTAATAACATCTATATAGGATGAGCAGGGTATGCAATAATCGTGCATAGCATGTGTACTCTATTAGGTACGACAGATACAGGATGAGATGTATAACACTGAATGCTGAGCATGGGAATAAATAACATATCAACGGAATGTCAACGTGGAAAATAACCGGTGTCCTTCAATACACCCAAATGCCAGTAACAACTCAGGCACCGTCACTCTAATCGGCCCTCAGATCCTGTACAGCTGATGGAATCGTGAGTGCCCAACATCGGCACTCGAAATATCATAAAATCATCGTGTCTAGCATCGACACGCAAATCCTCAAGCATCGGGCTCCGTCGGTCCGGATCGGCATACGGGCTCTGTCTGCGGAATCTGCCCTCGGCCCCGGTAGTACGGGTCGTCCCGTATCCATCTATCGACTATGGTCAGTAACCTCCGGATAACCACCAGGTCCAACCAATCACCGGTAGGTAATAGTCCCTCCGCCAGGCTCACCGTCTAACAATACGAGTCTTCTTGCCCCGGGATACCATACCGGGTCCATCATGTACCCGCAATCGGTGCCTACCACTCCTCGAATCGGGTATACTCACACAAGCTCTCTGGAACCGAGAAAACTCATGGTGGACGCACTGAAATATCATATCAAGAGAAACCAGGTTTTTAAAACAGTGCGTATTTTCTTACAATAATAGCACGGTTCTTAAATCCAGAAATCCCATAAATCCAAACTCAATGCGTAAATCCATGCAATGTGTCGTATGAAACTAAGAGTAAAAAGGGAAAACCGCTCTTTAAAAAGGATCCAGTTTTGAAAATATCTTATGTGGTCCCTATATTTTTCAAACAAGTCAATATCATCCATGTATATAACTTATGTATGGATATAGGTATGGATGTGCAAATGGATATATACACGAATATGAGTGTGCCAATGTATGTGTGCACAAGTATGAAGATATCAATATATGTGTGCACTGGTATGAATATACAGTGTGCATGTGCGCAAGTATGAAGATATCAATATATGTATGCATTGGTATGAATATACAGTTTGCATATGCGCAAGTATGAAGATATCAATATATGTGTGCACTGGTAAGAATATACTGTGTGCATATGCGCAAGTATGAAGATATCAATATATGTGTATATATGCTGATATGCGACAAAGTCATGACAATCATCAATGATGCGGTAATCAAGACGATATATAATTCGTAGCAATCCTATAGTGCGAGTGTCATGGCAATCACTAACGGTGTGAGTGTAACATGCAAATAGTGCCCATGCAGCCTGAACCGTTAGTGACAGTGCAGTGTTATATACTAATATTTCTATATGCAACAAGGAAGGTATGCTACAATAGTACATATAAACATATACGACTAAAATATCCTATCACACCCTGACGCTTAACGCCATACGGGCGATTTCCCCGTAGATATTAAATCTACTCACCTGGTCTCGTGCTAAGCGTAGCCGACCACTTGCTTCCCTTTCTTAACAGCGTCCGACGTACCCGCCTACGAACCTAGAATTTACACAAAGAATCCATATAAGAAAAATCCTATAAAAAACGCGATATCGAAATCAAACGAGAAACTCGCGTTGCGAATTAAACGCGCGTGTGTCCGATACGCTGAAATGTATGTATACACGTCTGAAACTACCCCGACACGCAGTAACGCTAAACCCACTCACGTATCACACGTGTCGCGCAAATTAAACGTATAGGAAAATGATATATCGCTCCAGATTTTGACTCGGATGAAAACTTAAAAAGTTGCACTTGCCAAACTACTTAAATATAAAAGTAGACTACCCTAGACCTAACCCCGACACCTAAATCCCCTATCTGGCCGCAAATTGCAGCCAGAACGAATAAAATTGCGGCATGGGTGTGGAATTATGGGTTCGTGCTTCGTGTGTGTGGTCTAGATCTAGTGTGCATGCTCCAGTTATCCCAGATTTTCTCTGAAGCATACAGGTCAACAGAAGATCACAGAAAGGCCAAATTTTACCTTAAAATGTTAAATTTTGCACTAAATGAAACCTTATGGTATTTTAGTGAAATCTGGAGTAAGACTATGTTTATGTGGCCCTAACAACACTTAGTTAAGCTGGCTAACCATCAAAATCACCACTTGGCCAAAACTCCACACAAATCACCACTTTTAGCACTAAAATGCAGATTTAACACTAACTGATGCTACGTAACACATAAGTCTAGCAACAAATAAAGTTGGGCTCAGAACTTATACCTCACTTGACCCTAGGTGCAAGGAGAAGGAGAAGGAGAAGAAGAAGAAGAAGAAGAGCCGATGCTGCTGCTGCGGCCTGCTACAGCTGCTGCTTGTGTTGCTGCTTCTTCTGCTGCTGCTGCTCCTTGTTGCTATTGTTGTTGCTTGCTGCTGCTGCTGAAGCTCCTCCAGCCGCTGCTTCTTCTAGTGCTGCTGCTGCTTGTGAGTGAGAGTGAGAGAGAGATGAGAGAAAATGAGAGGCAAATGAAAAAAAAGAAATGAGAGTTAAGGAAAGTCAACCCCCCTCTCTCCTCATTTAATATGAGCATGGCTCAAGCCATGATGCCCACACCCCCTCTCTCTCTCCAAGTCAACCCAAAACCAAATCATTTCCATTTTCAAAAAAAAAACAAACCCAAAACACTTAATTAAAATTTTAAATTTGCTTAGTAAAAATGGTTAGTCCACTATGGTTGCTAATCATGGTTTAACCCCAATTTAACCCTAGTTTACATGCACATGTGTGTGCAAGCCTAAATAAATTCTAATAAAATATTCATTAATTTTGATAAAATATTTGAAAATATTTTTGGTAAACTTTTTATTAAAAACCAAATATTAAAGTTTAATTAGCCACTAATCACATCCTAAGGTGTTACAATCTTCCCCACTTAAAGAAATTCGTCCCCGAATTAAAAAATATATTTACCTACGCATACCTTCAAAGAGATGAAGGAATTTCTTCCGCATCTCGCCCTCGGCCTCCCAAGTGATCTTTTCACCATTCGGGCTGTGCCAAAGCACCTTCACAGATGGCAAGACCTTCGATCGAAGTTTCTTCACCTGCCGGTCCAATATCACGACTGGCTGCTCGGTGAACGAAAGATTGTGCTCGAGCTGAACGGTCTGATGCTGAATCATGTGAGAAGGGTCATGTAGGTATCCGCGAAGCATCGACACATGGAAAACGGGGTGAACATCTGGGAAGTCGGGTGGAAGATTCAAACGATATGCTACTGTGCCCACATACTCGATGATCTCAAAGGGACCTATGAATCTAGGGCTATGCTTCCCCTTCCGTCCAAACCTCATCACTCCCTTCATCGGAGAGACCCTCAGAAAAACGTGATCGCCAACTGCGAACTCTAATCTATGGCGGCGTCTGTTAGCATACGATTTCTGCCTGCTCTGAGCTGTCCTCATCCTATCTCGAATCAGCTGTATCTTCTCGGTCATCTCCTGTATAATCTGTGGCCCCAAAATACTGCTCTCACTGAGTTCTGTCCAACAGACGGGCGATCTAGATCTCCTCCCATACAAGGCCTCGAAAGTTGCCATCTGAATAGTATCTTGGAAACTATTGTTGTAGGAGAACTCCACCAAGGGTAAATGATGATCCCAGCTACCAACAAAGTCTAAAACGCACGCTCGGAGCATGTCCTCGAGAGTCTGAATAGTCCGCTCTGACTGGCCGTCGGTCTGCAGATGAAATGTTGTGCTGAAACTCAAGCGGGTGTCCAAAGCCTCCTGAAGCCTCTGCCATAGTTGGCTGGTAAACTGGGTGTCTCGGTCGGACACGATACATGTCGGGACTCCATGCAGTCATACAATCTCGTCGATGTATATCTGGGCATACTGAGCAAATCCGAAAGTAGTCTTCACCGGCAGGAAGTGAGCCGCTTTCGTCAATCGGTCCACGATCACCCAAATGGATTCATACCCTTGTCTAGTACTGGGTAGACCCATAATGAAATCCATCAAAATCTGCTCCCATTTCCACTCCGGAATGGGTAACGGCTGTACCTTTCCCGCTGGCCTCTGGTGCTCAGCCTTGACTTGCTGACAAGTCAGGCATCTCGACACGAAGCCTGCGACGTCCTTCTTCATTCCGTCCCACCAGTAAACTTCTCTCATATCAAGGTACATCTTGGTGGAACCCGGATGAACATTCTTAAGAATCTCACGCCGCAGTCCCTCAGCATCTGGTATGCACAGTCTAGTCCCAAATCGCAGTATCCTCTGATCATCGATCACGAACTCAGAAAATCTGTCCTGTCCAATCTGTGCCATGATCTCTGAACAACGGTCATTACTGTACTGTGCCTCATGTATACGGTCAAGCAACTTTGGGCATGCACGAACATGCGCAAGCTGTCCCCCGATCGATGTGAACTCGAACTGCACTTGGCTGCCGCATAAAATCTGCCAATCTGCCGACAACTGCCTCTGCACTGCGCTCAAACAAGATAGAGTACTCCCGGGCCTCCTACTCAAAGAATCCGCTACTACATTTGCCTTGCCTGGGTGATACAAGATCTTGCAATCGTAGTCCTTTACTAGTTCCATCCAACGGCACTGTCTAAGATTCAGGTCTCGCTACTGAAATATATACTTTAAACTCTTGTGATCAGTGAATATCTGGCACGACTCGCCGTATAGGTAATGTTACCAGATCTTGAGTGCAAAGACCACTGCAGCCATCTCTAAATCGTGAGTGGGGTAGTTCTGTTCATGTTTCTTCAACTGCCGTGAAGCATACGCGATCACCCTGTCATGCTGCATCAATACGCACCCTAGCCCCACTCGAGAAGCATCATAATAGACCACAAATCCGCCTGATCCAGAAGGCAATGATAACACCGGCGCCGTAGTCAAACAAGTCCGTAGCTGCTGAAAGCTATGCTCGCACTCCTCTGTCCAATTGAAAGGAACTTCCTTCCGGGTCAACCCGGTCAAAGGTGCAGTAATACGGGAGAAATCCTGTACAAATCGCTTGTAGTAGCTGGCCAGTCCTAGATGTAGGTCTACGGTAGCGCCCCAGCCGTCTACAAACGCCAAATGCGGAACAAAAACTTTTTAACTGGCGCTATCGTATACTTTAACCCGGGTCTGTCATTATTGCTAAACTAACAAACTGTAAAGAGTGTAGAAAGGTTATACTGAACGATCCGAGTCCTTCATTCTTTAACCATCATCCCACGCTCCGTTGCGGCTGCTCCGATCTCGTCGATCTCCGATCTGCTCGTCCAGGTGGCACCACGTCGACGATTCTTTAAACGGGCTCCCGCCTCTGACTCGAGGCAACTCGGTCGTCAAGTTTGCTAAAAGAGACGACCAAGAATGATGAAGAGAATGAGTGGAATACTTTGTCTCGCTTCGTCCAAAACCATGGACGAACGGTTAATGAAGTTGCCGTGGAAATCGGGTGATGGAATGAAAAGAGCTGTGAAATTCCATACACCCTAAAATCTATCATATCTTTTGTAACCAAATGAAAACATCAAGTCAGAGTGAGAGAGAGGAGGGGCCGGCCATATATAGGGAGGGGGGTGAGTGTACGAGAGAAGAGGGTGACCATAAGAAAGAAATATCATGTGTGAACACAAGAAAAATATCCTTAAGCAAAACAAAACACATTAATGAAATGAATGACTCACTAAACCTAGTCATCCATTCATTAATGCAAAGATGAGTCACCCGCCACCTCATCACCCTAGTCACCATTTCTAGAACCTTCTAGAAGCATGACTCACCCTCATCCAAGAAAAGATAAATCCGTCTTTAACCGAATATTAAAAGACGGCCGATAGAAAACTGGAAACTGGCAACTTCCAAAAGTGATCACGAAACGACTTTCAGGATAACCCCGTAACTGTATAAATATACCCGCATTTGTATTACGACCGAATACAAATACAACTGAGACAAAGATATTATATCTACTCAATACAATACTCGGATCCGGCTTAAACCAAAGCCGACCAGTATCATCTGCCCGAAAAATAACACGTGCGTAAACGCACGTGCATTTTCCGAACCCTGCCATAAAACCATACGGCCTCTACAACGTTTCGCCCGAACTTGGGAAACTGTCGGTGGAGGACTCTAATGACTCGTCAGTACCCTGGCAGTGGGTTTAACCACAAACCGTCAGCAGCACTAGCTATGCGTAACGGCTGCCCATGGACTGACCTCAAGGGAGGCTGATGAGCGAACTCATCCGGAAACCCTACTAAGCCTAACAGTGACAATTTATATACAGTCCGGTCCGTTCGTCTATGAGTATCGCATATCTGCCTAGGGGGCTAGTACAGTTAGACCCCCAATAGCAGTATAAGTCGTGTCGGAGTGTAGCCCAATAACACCCTGAGATACTACTGGAGTACCTACCAGTAAATCTCCTGCCACGGCCGTGGGCTTTGTGTAATGGCTCTCCTAGACACAGCACGATCTCGCCCCCAATACCGGGAGAGACGAATCCCCTGCCGATCCGCTCACGTGCCTCCATATGGCTCGGGACTGTACCCAAAAGCTACCTGTTTGCACGACTCCTTTGAGCCGTGGTAGGGTAGAAATCAAAGCATAGTGGGAACTCACACGAGACAAATGATGACCTCAGGTCGATGAACTAACCTGTACACATGTCACCAGGGAACTGCTATCTGACGATAGGTATAGTACTAACTAGCAGATTCCCGGCGAGTCATGTCCGGTGTACTCATAACCCAATGAGCACCTGTATACATCTTAGGTGATCCAACTGACACCAATGGCTTGTGAGACCGGCCACCGCCCTTCGTCGGGGTCTCGACTGTATACACTAGTCTACTCCGGAGTATCGATGCCCTGTCTCGAAACTCCCACGACTAGGGACCACAATTAAGGATATGCATATAAACTACCCAACTCTCACGTATATGATCGCCATCATACTGTTGGTAGTAAAGCAAGATCCTAAGGGCTCTATCAAAGTGTAACATGTAATCAGTCACCTGAACATGTACACGACTGATAAAGGAAAATCAGATAGCATACTATCATCTCGAGTAAGACTGTCCTACCGGTATAGGTCATCCGCAATCATTGCAATCACGTACCTGTGATCCAATAATTGACTATGAGGGCACTATCTCCAACAATCTCCCACTTACACTCAAGGCTAATTATTGCGATGTCGACTACTCACAGCCCGTGTGAAACCGAACATACAACTCCTCTACTAAACAGTTTCACAAGGCCCGTTTGTAAAACTATTGTGTTCGAGAAATAGCCTCGGTGAGTGGATCCGCTGTTAGTGTATATGCCCTAGAGGCTATTACTGTATCATACTGGTTTGTATATTACTTGATGGAAGCTTGGGATATTCACAGTTGTATATACAATCTTGCTCGAAATGGTAGTATGCTACTTGGTTTGTCTCTGCTTTAATATGTGCATGTGTTTCTTTTAGCATATTGCTGATATACATATTAGTAGAGCCCTTAGGATCTTTGCTTGATTACCAGCGTTGTGATGGCGCTCGCACTCATGGGAGCTGGGTAGTCTATAAGCACATCCTTATACAGGTCCCTGGTCGTTGGACTATCAAGACAGGGCATCGATACTCCGGAGTAGACTAGCGTATGCGCTTCTCATCCCAGTGTGGGAGACGGTCTGTACCACAGCCGTTAGTACGTCGTACTTGGGATAGTATGCGGGTGCTCATTAGGTTACGAGTACACTGGACAGGACTCGTCGGGAACTGTTGGTTGGTAGTATACGTATCGTCAGTTATCAGTTCCCAGGTGACATGAGTACAGCTTATTCCGCTGACTTGACACTGTCACTTCGCCTCGAGTGAGTTCCCACTGCACTTTGATTACTACCTTACCACGGCTCAGAGGAGTCGTGCAAACAGGTAGTTTTTGGGTGCAGTCCCGAAGCACTTGGAGGCAGTGACGGTTAGACAGGATTCGTCTCTCCCGGTATTGGGGGTTGACATCGCGCTGTGTCCAGGAGAGCCATTACACGAGTAGTCCCTGGCCAGGGCAAGAGAGATATACTGGTAGGTTTCCAGTGTTATCTCAGGGTGTTCTGGGCTACACTCCGACACGACTTGTACCGCTATTAGGGAATTGACGTTCACCGCCCCCCTAGGCCCGCCATGCGATGTATCAGACGAACAGACCGGACTGTACGGAGACTGTCACATACAGGCTCAGTAGGAGTTCAGATGGGGTTCACCTCGTCAGTCTTCTTATCGACATCTACCTGGGGACCGTTACGTACAGCTAGTGCCGCTTGCGGTCTGTGGTTAAACCCACTGCCAGCGTAGTGTCGAGTCTTTAGAGTCCCACACAGAGAGCTATTCGCCTTTAGGCAAAATGAGTAGAGGTCGCATGGTTTTGCGACAGGGTTCGTTCGCATCTGCGCACTTGTGCACGTTTACTGTCCGGACAGTTTATACTAGCGGGCTTTGGTTTAAGCCGGATCCTAGTATATGATTTAGGATTGGTTTTTCTCTTTGTATTAGTGTTCCTCGGATCACGAATGCGGGTGCGTATGCACAGTTGTTTGAGACCGAGGGAGAGGATCTTGATTAGGGTTAATGGCTATTGTCATTTTGTTAACCCTAATGCTTATGTGTGTATTATAGTTAATTGATAATTAGTTTAATAATTGTGCATGGTTATGGTTGTTGACCATTTGACTTCATTGACTTGTTGACCTAGGTTGACACTTTGACCATCATCATTTCTTTTGGAAGATACTTTTTGATCCTTGCAAATTGAAATGATAATGGTCATGTCATGATTAACCATGACAATTATCTAGCTAATTATTTAATTAAAATAATATGCACATATTAGTGAGAATGGCTCACATTATTCTCATTCTATCATTTCATTTCTCTCTCTTGTTCCTCCTCTCCCTTAAGCTCTCTCCCTCTCATGTGTTGAGAAACACTTGAGCTTGAGAAAAATCCTCTCTTGATCATATCTACTCTCATCTAGGGTTCAAGGACCAGCACTTCTTGCACCCTAGTTACTTCTAGCTTGGAGTTGAAGCCAAAGGTTGAGGCTTTCGGGTGGATCTTTCTTTGACGGGAGAAGACGACCAAGGTGACCTCCTTCCACCACTCCAAGGAGCAAGGAGAGAAGGACTTAAAGCCCAAGGTATAACCTTTCTAGCACTTAGCTAGTTTGTAGTTAGCTTTAGCAAGTTTTTGTTTAGCAAAGATCCTTTATAGTCTAGTCCATGTTGCCTAAGTTGATAAAAATCCGATTTTTATTCCGTTTTCCGTCTCCCCGCAAGTACCGGGGTGGGCAACGTGGACTTACAGTGGTATCAGAGCCTAACTAAACATAAACTAGCTAGGTAGCAAAGTGTAACGAAGTTCGAAACCGAAAAATCCAAAAACCGAGTTTTCAAAAAACCCTAGTTTCTGTTAAATTTTTTTCTGGTCAAAACAAAATTTGTTATACTCCTAAAATCATCTCTGGGTTTTTTAAAGATAACCACAAAACCCGGTCCAGTGAGTCGTCTAAACCGCCGCGTTTCCGCGGCAATAGCAAGCTATTGCCACGGAACCGCCGCCGTTTGGACTCCTCACTGGGTCGAGTTTTGTGCAGTGTATCTCTGTCTTGGTTTTAGGATTTTTAAGATATGTTATATGTGCCCAGATTTTCCAGAATAAAAATTTATTTTTGGGGGCCTATAAATCCGTATTTTTTTCGAACTTCACTACACTTTGACTACAAAGGTTATATCTGTGATGTTTGCATGTATTGAACGTCGGCTAAGCGCTATATGTCGATTAGTCGGGGTTATACATATCTGTGATCTGTGATTGATGATGGTTTGTGTACATGAATGGGTTGGATTGTCGCGGGTGAATAGCCGGGGTGGATGTGAGATGAGTGTTGCTTTTCTGTCATTCATTTGTAATATGTAAATTGATGTAATATTATTATTTGTATGGCCGCACAACCGGGTCGGGGTTGTAGCCGTCATTGTATAATTCTTTTTACTGTTTTTGCTCCTAGGATAGACCCATGGAGGGGGTGCACAAACTACCGGGTATTTCGAAGTGCCGAGTGGCCTACTCACGGTGGTGAGGGAGGTTGCTTCGCTTCGGGTACTTGGCGGGTAGTTTGCCGCACCCGTAGGGGTCTTGGGTGGGGTATTGGCTATTCACCGCGACCGTGTAATCCGCTTTTCGTTGCAGGCTCGAACGGATTGCGGATTCCTAGTATATCCAATGTATTCATCTATGATCCGTAATGTCTATCATTGCTATATACTTATATATGAAAACTATTTAGGCGTTGCTTATGTTTTACACCCGCGCTAGCCCAGCCCCCGCTCTGTCGTTAGTTAAGTAACCTAACGGGTGATGACGGGGCCCCGTGGCGAATGCGAATGGAATAAGCGTACGTCATATTTTGGTTGTTTTCTGCAATGTTAGGATTAAATGATGGAACGCATTAAAAGAACTAATGCAAGAAAATAAACCAAGCAAAAGTCGATTGGAACACTTTGAAAACCACTCGGTTCTTTTTCAAAACTAAACTTTTAAACGCGGTGCTTGAACCACTCCTTTTAAAAGCTATCTCGTTCCATCGATTATATCAAGTTCACTACGTTCACGGTTTCGCCAAAACCATCCATAGCCCTCCGTCATTCCACATGAATGGTCAAAAAGTATTCAAGCTATGTATTTTGGCCAAAGTCAAGGCATAGTGATTGGTAGCTATTGGGTATTCATGTGCAGCATAGATAGATGCGTTGGTTTAGGACAGTCGTGCTGCCATTTTGGCCAAAGTCAAGGGTAGGTACGGGTGGGTCCAAATTAACCAGGAGAATGACGGGTAGAACTTGACATGTGACTTATGATATTTTGGCCAAAGTCAAGGTCATAAGAGCATAGGGCAAAAATGCACATCGGGAGTTTCATAAGTACTGAAACTTGCTAGCGTTGCATACCATGTGGAGTGTGATGATTCTGGTAGGATTCCTTCGGTTTTATCACGCGATGATATTTGGATCCCGATCCTACTGTGAGTATATGCTACTCCTCGGGAAAACTCTCACTTAACGATCAATACTATAAACTTAGTAGGTGTCTACAAAGGTGTTAACGGGGCTACGCCCACAGGGAAAAGAGGTTACTTAATTAAGGAACTTCGCGAAAGCGTTGGAAAACCTTCCTCGAAGTACCGACACTGGCCTGGCTGAACGGTTAAGCAAGTATTGTACGGTGAGATCGATCCTGACTAATCCTTTCTTTACGGTTTGAGAACGGATTCGAGAGACAGTGGAAGCCATCCAGTTTAGACAAATTAAAAACCACTCTAAACTTGCAAGAGCATCATGCTAAAGTGTTTCTTTTCTCTCTCCTAATTGCAGCGACCATTCAAGATGACCGGACTTAAGTTATTACTAGATAAAAATATACTGACAGGGCCAAACTACAAAGATTAGCTCAGGAATGTCAAGATGGTAATCACTTATGACAAGTTGGGGTATGTACTTACCACCAAAGCTCCCCCTGTCCCAGGTCCCACTTCCAGCATCGCGGATGTTGAAATCCGTAAGACATGGGAGATAGATTTCGCGAGGGCCAGATGCCTCGTACTTGCCTCGATGGACAACGAACATCAGAGGAGGCACGAGAATATGGACCTAGAGTCCATATTTCTTCATACAAAAGAACTGTATGGAGAGCAGTCTCGTATCGCAAGATACGAAGTGTCGAAGAAGCTTTTTTCGGTAAGGTTGGCCGTCGGATCATCGGTAGCGGAACACGTGCTTAAGATGATTGGCTACATTGAGGAGCTCGCGGACCTTGGGACCACGTTGGAGAATGAACTCTATACTGATTTGATTCTCCAGTCCCTTCCTTCCACTTACGCCCAGTTCATTCTTAACTTCAACATGCAAGGAAAGGAGGTTGAACTTTCCGATCTTTTGAACATGTTGAGGACTGCTGAGGGCACCCTACAGAAGGGTAGGGAGACATCCACTTTGTTTGTAGGAGGATCTTCCTCTTCTAGGTCCAGGGCGAAAGCCAAGGGCAAGAAGAAGAAAGCCCCCGCCAAACCAAGAGGCGGTGTCGGTAAAGTGGATAAGAAGGGAAAAGGAAAAGCAACAAAGAAAGCGGGGAAGCTAGTGGGGAAGGAAGAATGCTTCTATTGTCACAAAAGTGGTCACTGGAAACAGGATTGCAAGGCTTGGAAAGCCAGAACACAGGATTTGAAGCGAGTTGCGGCTTCAGCTTCAGGTGTGTATGTTATTGAAAACTGTCTATCAATAAACTCTACATCCTGGGTATTGGATACCAGATCAGGATCTCATATTTGTAATTCTTTACAGGCGTTGAGAAAGCGTTGAGTTTAGAAGGCAGGTGACATGAACCTCAGAGTTGCGAACGGTGCTAGCATGGATGCTGAGGCCGTGGGGGACTATCACCTGGGATTGTCGGATGGACATTTTTTGGTTTTGCGTAGTTGTTATTATGTACCAAATGCAACCTGTAATATCATTTCTGTATCTTTATTGTCTAAAGAAGGTTATGAATTTGCATTTGTAAGTAATGTAGTGAACATTCACCTTAATCAAGTTTTGATTGGGTCAGGTACATTGAACAACGGTATATACGTACTAAACCAACCACAGATTTTCAATGTCCAGAATACACACAAAAGAAAGTCTCCAGAAATAAATAAAACTTTCTTATGGCATTGTAGACTGGGTCACATCAATGAGAGAAGGTTGACTAAGTTACATGCAGAAGGATATTTGGACCCGTTCGAATATCAATCGTATGCAACTTGTCAATCCTGTCTCAAAGGAAAGATGACAAAGACTCCGTTTACTGGACACGGAGAAAGAGAGAACGAGCTCTTAGGACTCGTACACAGCGACGTGTGCGGTCTAATGTCTACACATGCACGAAGCGGTTATTCTTACTTCATTACATTTACGGATGACTTTTCAAGGTACGGTTATGTCTTCTTAATGAAACATAAATCCAAGGCTTTTGAAAAATTCCAGGAATATAAGAATGAAGTAGAAAAACAAAAAGGCAAAAGTATAAAGACACTGAGATCTGATCGAGGAGGTGAATACTTGAGTGCCGAGTTCCTGGATTACTTAAAAGAGAATGGAATTCTCTCTTAGCTTACTCCTCCATACACTCCGCAACATAATGGTGTATCGGAGAGACGGAACCGAACCCTATTGGATATGGTACGGTCCATGATGAGTAACGCTGAGTTACCACGATCGTTCTGGGGATATGCGCTAGAATCAGCGACATACCTTTTGAACCGAGTTCCAACTAAGACTGTGCCTACTACGCCATATCAGATATGGTGTGGAAAGAGACCCTATCTTAATCACATTCTGACATGGGGATGTCCATCTTTTGTAAAAAAGCAGCATGCGGACAAGCTCGAGGCACGCTCAGTACAGTGCAAGTTTGTGGGATATCCAAAGAACTCCAAGGGATATTACTTCTATTGCGAAGAGGAACAAAAAGTCCTTGTTTCTCGTCATGCCCACTTTCTAGAACACCGGTTCTTAGAAAAAGAAATAAGTGGGAGCGCAATAGAACTGGAAGAAATTCCAGAACCACAAGATATTACTGAAAGCTTAGTAGAACTAGACGGTTCGAAAGATCAGGACATTCCCACGCCACTCCGCAGGAGTAGTAGGCAGTCTCATCCGCCCGAGAGATTCTACGGTTTTCTCATTGACGGGGATAGAGAGGATTGCATCATAGATTGTGATGAGCCTACTAGCTTCCAACAGGCCATTCAGAGCGTCGACTCGGTAAAATGGCTGGATGCAATGCGGACCGAGATGGAGTCCATGTACACCAACAAAGTATGGACGTTGGACATTGCTCCAGACGGGGTAAAACCCGTAGGATGCAAGTGGATCTTCAAAAGGAAGATTGGTGTAGATGGACAGGTTGAGACCTATAAAGCTAGACTGGTAGCTAAGGGTTTTCGTCAGCGACCTGGTTTGGACTATGACGAAACCTTTTCTCCAGTAGCTATGCTGAAATCCATTCGGATCCTTCTTTCCATTGCTGCTTTCCACGATTATGAGATTTGGCAGATTGACTTAAAGACAGCTTTTCTAAATATTCATTTAGAGGAGTGTGTCTATATGGACCAGCCAGAGGGTTTCATTCAGGGTGGGAGTAGCGGAAAGGTGTGCAAGTTGCTCAAGTCCATTTATGGACTAAAGCAGGCATCGCGGAGTTGGAACATCTGTTTTGATGAGACGGTCAAGGAATTTGGCTTTATCAAAAATCCAGATGAACCATGCATCTATTGTAGATTTGTAGTGAGAACTGTAGTATTCCTCGTTTTATACGTGGATGACATTCTCTTAATAGGAAATGACATTCCTATGCTACAATCTGTCAAGGGGTTCTTGTCACATAGGTTCTCCATGAAAGACTTGGGTGATGCCTCATACATTCTGGGTATCCGGATCTACCGTGACAGATCCAAGAGGATATTAGGACTTTCGAAGTCCAGGTACATCGACACCATACTGAAGAGATTCAGAATGGAAGATTCCAAGCGCGGTAATCTACCGGCTTGTCACGGGATCACCCTCTCCAAAGAGATGTCTCCCAAGACTGATTTGGAGAGGGATCGCATGTCTATTATACCCTACGCTTCTGCGGTAGGCTCTATAATGTATGCGATGTTATGTACCAGACCGGATGTGGCTTATGCAATGAGTGTGGTAAGCAGGTATCAGTCAAACCCTGGGAGAAACATTGGATAGCAGTAAAGAACATTCTCAAGTACCTGAGAAGGACTAAGGAGATGTTCTTGGTGTATGGCGGAAAAGACCTGCAGATTGAGGCCTTTGCTGACTCCAGCTTCCAGAGTTACAAGGATGATTCCAGGTCCATGTCGGGTTTTGTCTTCACCCTCAATGGAGGGGCGGTGTGTTGGAAGAGCTCCAAACAGGAAACCGTCGCTGACTCGACTATGGAAGCGGAATACATCGCTGCATCTGATGCCGCAAAAGAAGCTGTCTGGATGAGGAAGTTCGTGAGAGAACTTCAGATGGTTCCGTCCATTGTTAACCCAATCCTCTGTATTGCGACAACAACGGGGCTATAGCTTTAGCGAAAGAACCCAGGTCCCATCAGAAATCCAGACACATCTTAAGGTGGTATCACCTGATCAGGGAGATCGTGGATCGCCAGGAGATCGAGGTCCGGAGGGTTGCATCAGAGGATAACACTGCAGATCCATTCACCAAGGCCTTGCCCCAGACTCAGTTCGAGCGGCTGATCGAGATGATAGGTCTTCGATACGCCAGTACATGGCCTTAGTGCAAGTGGGAGATTGTTAGTGTATATGCCCTAGAGGCCATTACTGTATCATACTGGTTTGTATATTACTTGATGGAAGCTTGGGATATTCACAGTTGTATATACTATCTTGCTCGAAATGGTAGTATGCTACTTGGTTTGTCTCTGCTTTAATATGTGCATGTGTTTCTTTTAGCATATTGCTGATATACATATTAGTAGAGCCCTTAGGATCTTTGCTTGATTACCAGCGTTGTGATGGCGCTCGCACTCGTGGGAGCTGGGTAGTCTATAAGCACATCCTTATACAGGTCCCTGGTCGTTGGACTATCGAGATAGGGCATCGATACTCCGGAGTAGACTAGCGTATGCGATTCTCATCCTAGTGTGGGAGACGCTCTGTCCCATAGCCGTTAGTACGTCGTACTTAGGATAGTATGCGGGTGCTCGTCAGGTTACGAGTACACTGGAAAGGACTCGTCGGGAACTGTTGGTTGGTAGTATACCTATCGTCAGTTATCAGTTCCCAGGTGACATGAGTACAGTTAGTCCGCTGACTTGACACTGTCACTTCGCCTCGAGTGTGTTCCCACTGCACTTTGATTACTACCCTACCACGGCTCAGAGGAGTCGTGCAAACAGGTAGTTTTTGGGTGCAGTCCCGAAGCACTTGGAGGCAGTGACGGTTAGACAGGATTCGTCTCTCCCGGTATTGGGGGTTGACATCGCGCTGTGTCCAGGAGAGCCATTACACGAGTAGTCCCTGGCCAGGGCAAGCGAGATATACTGGTAGGTTTCCAGTGTTATCTCAGGGTGTTCTGGGCTACACTCCGACACGACTTGTACTGCTATTAGGGGACTGATGTTCATCGCCCCCTTAGGCCTGCCATGCGATGTATCAGACGAACAGACCGGACTGTACGGAGACTGTCACATACAGGCTCAGTAGGAGTTCAGATGGGGTTCACCTCGTCAGTCTTCTTATCGACATCTACCTGGGGACCGTTACGTACAGCTAGTGCCGCTTGCGGTCTGTGGTTAAACCCACTGCCAGCGTAGTATCGAGTCTTTAGTGTCCCACACAGAGTGCTATTCGCCTTTAGGCAAAATGAGTAGAGGTCGCATGGTTTTGCGACAGGGTTCGTTCGCATCCACGCACTTGTGCACGTTTGCTGTCCGGACAGTTTATACTAGCGGGCTTTGGTTTAAGCCGGATCCTAGTATATGATTTGGGATTGGTTTTTCTCTTTGTATTCGTGTTCCTCGGATCACGAATGCGGGTGCGTATGCACAGTTGTTTGAGACCGGGGGAGAGGAGCTTGATTAGGGTTAATAGCTATTGTCATTTTGTTAACCCTAATGCTTATGTGTGTATTATAGTTAATTGATAATTAGTTTAATAATTGTGCATGGTTATGGTTGTTGACCATTTGACTTCATTGACTTGTTGACCTAGGTTGACACTTTGACCATCATCATTTCTTTTGGAAGATGCTTTTTGATCCTTGCAAATTGAAATGATAATGGTCATGTCATGATTAACCATGACAATTATCTAGCTAATTATTTAATTAAAATATTATGCACATATTAGTGAGAATGGCTCACATTATTCTCATTCTATCATTTCATTTCTCTCTCTTGTTCCTCCTCTCCCTCAAGCTCTTTCCCTCTCATGTGTTGAGAAACACTTGAACTTGAGAAAAACCCTCTCTTGATCATATCTACTCTCATCTAAGGTTCAAGGACCAGCACTTTTTGCACCCTAGTTACTTCTAGCTTGGAGTTGAAGCCAAAGGTTGAGGCTTTCGGGTGGATCTTTCTTTGACGGGAGAAGACGACCAAGGTGACCTCCTTCCACCACTCCAAGGAGCAAGGAGAGAAGGACTTAAAGCCCAAGGTATAACCTTTCTAGCACTTAGCTAGTTTGTAGTTAGCTTTAGCAAGTTTTTGTTTAGCAAAGATCCTTTATAGTCTAGTCCATGTTGCCTAAGTTGATAAAAATCCGATTTTTATTCCGTTTTCCGCCTCCCCGCGAGTACCGGGGTGGGCAACGTGGACTTACATCCGCCTAGATATTTCTTTCTATATCTCTCTTAATCTCAAGTTCGCGGAGAAAGCCATCTCCCAAATCGAGTAATACCTGTCTTAGAATATGTCTGGATATCTAATGGGACCTAGTTCATAAATGAACTCCAAATCCAAACTTCTTAGACTGTATCGATCACTGAACCTAATCAGTATCCGGCACCATGCCTCCCACAGTATCCTCTTGAACCACTTGTCCATAATACTGTCCCTCGTCAGAGGGAAAACTGTAACTCTGACAATCACTCTGTCATCCATGTCACCTTTGAAACTTGGAATGATAACTGTCTCCCGAAAGAGGCTGCCGTCATCAAATCCGTAGAACATGTACTTATGTTCTAAAACTGCATCCTTATGTTTCTCCAGGATTGGATTAATACAAACTTATTGCATCTAGTGCAAAAACAACATCTGGTGTGGTATTTGACATCTCACGATTGACTCAGTTGCCTAAGCAAGTGATATGTCAATCATGCCCATCCCTCTCCCCTTTAGTCCATAAGACACCTTTAGAGAGGGTGACTCCATCACCTGCAGGTACACCACCATGCCAGGAGTCAACTATTCTAAAAACCATTAGAATACTGTCAAAGTACCCACATTGAGAAACTACCCAAATCCAGATCTAAAACCATAGATCTAGAAACCAGAATGTCTAATATTATATCCATATCCTGTCGGGAGAAACAACTGTGTGACGACCAAAGTACAACCGATCGTAGTATAGGAATTTTACTTCCTACTATGTGTATGTCATCCAAATACCTTGACATAACATCCTACTGCCTTCTTAACAGATCCATCCCCTATTCTGATTGAAGTCAAACCTATGACTGTCACATCAAAATTAGATGATCTATCTCCGCTATAACTGCTCAAGTCTATAAATAGACATAAGCTATTTGCCCACTATGCTTCCGATGCTCCCACTGACTACGACAACCCTCCTATCGGGTCTCATAGCCTCGAACAACAATAGTGTCAAGTCTGGGTAGATAAGAACCTCCCTGTCACCGTCCTTGAGGCTACCGAAGTACCTCTCGGGTGTTTGAGGTTACCCACCATATCTGCGGAGTGGCTATTGGAATGTCAAACCTGATTGAATATATAGGTCCTATTAAATTTTCCGTAATCGTTCGCGGTTTTGGAATCACTTCCAGTTCTACCATAATCCCACTACTGTTTTCTGAAAAAATCCATTTTACTAAAACTGTGGCGAGTCAAGAACAATATCACTATTGATCTTCCAAATGGTAGAATATCAACCCTCGTCATAGCCAGGGTCAACCCACAAACAGCCATTACAGAAACGTGCCCTGAGTTATCCAGAGTCTGGTTTTAAGCATAAGCTGGACAACTCCCCGTACCTTAACATTTTTTAAGGTACGAACTATTCTATATCCAATATAGAAACTTTGGCACTTATTTAATTGGAACCATATTCAAATCATGCAGCTGTCTCCAGTGCTTATCATCTTTAATGGAAAGAGGCTAATCAGCATTACTCAACTTAGGAATCCATCCAATTATGAGTAACCTGAAAGAGAAACACGTTTCTCAAAACCATCACTTATCATCTGAATACCAACCACAAGAATCTACATGTTCGATCTCTTTGAAGAATCCCGACACTTGTGACACCTGGTTCTCTACTTTATCCTTATACCCACAACTTCTCAAAACTTAGACCTTGTATTTCTACGAAACACATGTCTAAATACTATAGAAGTTATAAGTAAACAGAACATAGTACGAGGACCTACCCCTTTGTCCTGATGGACACTTGGACAATATACAATACTCTGTATAAGTCCGCTGAGTTGAACAACTCATAACCTGTGCGTTGTAGGTTGAAAACTGTACCCTGGCGATTTCCTCAAATATCACCAATTACAATGAATTCCGATATAATGAGGATGATCACCTAATTCCCAATAACTTACTCCCACTCATCATCTGTAAAACCATACAGATATGAGAATGAAACATGGTAAATACATACCCTTGGAGTAAGTATCTAATTGGGAAAACAGTTTTCTTTTAACAATGCACTGAAACATGAAAAATGTTTCGTAGGGGTATCCTGGTATTCATAGTAATGCCTCTTCCATAATCCAATTCATGACTTCAACCGTATATTTTATTGCCGTCTCTCCAAATCCCTTTATTTGTCTTTAGTCGTTACCTTCTGTACACCATCGTTAGGCTAAATGGTTTTCTTCCTTCCCTACCGTTCGGCACCAGCCTATGGTTTGGAAGAAGACTATCCAGTAAGCATAATAGGTGTACCCTCCTAAACCAAGGAGTACTCATATCTTGAGAGAAGGTGATGATAAAAGACAACTGAATAATACTTTATTCCTTTAATGGTGAAAATAGGAGTGGCGATGAAGTACACGGTTTTTGGTCGTGAATGATATCAGTCGCAATTTACTTTGCCCTCTTTCTAATCCCTTTACTTTGTCTTTACATATTACCTTCTATACACCCTACTTAGGCTAATTGGTTTTCTTCATTCCCTACCTTTCGGCACCTACCTATGGTTTGGAATAAGACTATCCAATAAGCGTAATAAGTGTACTCTCCTAAACCAAGGAGCCCTCGCAACCTGAGAGAAGGTGATAATAAAAGACAACTGAATAAACCAATTCTATTTCTCTTGAACCTGGATCCATCCTCGAAGAAGTCCCTTCGAGTTCGTATATAACCATACGATGGATCTATCCAATGGAAGTGGATGTCCGTAGTAATACGGGTGTTCTAAGAAATGCAAAGGGTAGAAGAAGGAGTGGCAATGACTTATGCAACATAGACAATCCAAAAGCCAGTATTTTAAGAAGGTTCGGTCAACCTGGTCACTGAGTCATAGTCTAGGGTCGGTCAAAGGTCGCTGCCAAAGAGAGAGAGAAAAGAAACACTCTGCGTGCACTCTAACCTAGATCAGAATGGTTATCACTTTATCTAATCCGGAAACCTCCCACTGTCCTGTCAAATTCTCCTCCAAACCTGAAAGAAGAATCAATCGGGATCTCCCGAAGAGTAAACCAACTCATCAGTGGGAATCAGGATCCAACTCTCATCGCATGATAACATGATGGAATGCATCTACGTTACTCATACTCCAGAAGGTATGCGCATACTTGGCAAGTTTCAGTTTCTTTAGAAACTCCCGATCTGATTTTTGCCCCATGTTCTTATGACCTTGACGAAAGAAAACAAATCATAAGTCACATGTCAAGTTCTGCCCGTCATTATCATGTTAATTCGAACCCACCCGTACATACCCTTGACGAAAGCCAACAAGGTAATACGACTGTCCCAAACCAACTCATTTATCTATGCAACAAATGAATACCCCAGCAACTACCAAACACTATGCCTTGACGAAAGACAACAAACATAGCTTGAATATTACTGACCATCCATAAGGAACGACGGAGGGCTACGGCTGGTTTTTGGCGAAAAACCTTTAACGTAATGAACTTGATCTCGTTGAAGGAACCTGATAGCTTTTTTTAAAATATAGTGGCGAAAACCTTTGCTAAAGAGGTCACTCCCGGTGAAGGGATCTCGGCTCTTTCCTCGTGGAATGAGGTGCAGGATATTCCACTGAATACCGCGGTGCAAAGCAACCTGTAATTGACTATAGTGAAGTTATTACTCTGACGCAAACTTCTGTCCAAGGGGTCAGTCCCGGTGAAAGGATATCAGCCCTTGCCCCGTCGAATGAGGTGCAGGATATTCCACTGAATACCGCTATGCAAAACAAAAGGAAACGTCTTTGCAATAACACTTTTTAAATTTGTTCCAACAACTGTAAACAGGTTTGTTTTCCTTTGCATTGATCAGAATCAACGCAGTCCCATCAATCAATCACACCAGAAAAGAACGAAAATAAAATGTACGTATATGCCATCCGCATTCGTCACTGGGTCCCGTCATCACCCGTTAGGTTACGTAACTAACGAAAGAGCGGGGACTGGACTAGCGCGGGTGTAAAACATATACAACATCTAATAGTATATATAAACCAATATACAATAATCGCTCCAGGAGTGATAATATGCAACATTACAGAAAATTAATAAGCATCACAGAACAATACAGATAATCTGGGATCCCCGGTTTTCACAGAGCCGCTGCTGAAACCCGACGTTCCCCTGTCGTGTGGATAGCCTGTGCAATGAAACCTAGACCCCTACGGGTGCGGCAAGTTACCCGCCAAAACCTGAAGCGAGGCAGCCCCCTACAGCAAAGTGAATGGACCACCCTGCACTTCACGGAATCCGGTAATCTTGGGCACCCCTCCTTGGGTCAACCTGTACCCCCTACGAGTGCGGCAAATAGTCTGCCAATTCTAGAGTGAGGCCTCTCTGCCTCTCAAAGACATGAGATGCGGACCCGTTGCCCCCCAGAACCCGGCTATCCATGCACTCCTTCGCGGGGCAAAACCTAGTACAGTAATGAAAAATAGTACAACAGGTACATCGACCGCAACCTGGTTGTGCCCTAAAAGAATATTTTACACCAGGCAGTGACGGCAGTCCACATGTTGGACGCTCGCCCCACAATATCAAATGTACAAATAAACTCAAACTGCACTACCATTGCACACTGCTATCCACCACGACAAATCCGCAACACCACAGCACAACACAGAACATCAACGCGAATGTCACGTTCGCAAACCCGTCTAAAAGAACTATAGCAATCAGACGCGGTTTACCGATCAAATGACATTCCCGGTCGGAGATATAATGTAAGCACTGCAATCTAACATTTTTAAATTTCGATCGACTAAATATCACAAAGTGGGCCCCACGAACAACTGGTGAACAGTAACAAAATTGGGCCCAAAAGATATATACCAAAAACCCCAAATTCCAACAGAGAAGACACTGACCAAATTTGGTGCACTGATCCCATAGAATGGCCCCAGATGCGCGGCCAAACGATGGGTTTGGCCGCGATTCCGCGGCCGTTTAGTGGAATCACATGCTCAAATTTAGTCGGTATGCTTAGAAAACTCTGCACAGATTTCTGAGATGTGTAGAATAATTTTAGGACATCATTTAAAATCTACAGAAACTGTGAACTTGGATTTTGCAGTTTTTGATTTCCGGTTTGATCGATGTTTTAAACATGTTAGCACAAGTTAGTATAGCAAAATGGTGAGGCTCTGATACCACTGTAGGTCTACGGTAGCGCCCCAGCCGTCTACAGACGCCAAATGCGGAACAAAAACTTTTTAACTGGCGCTATCGTATAGTTTAACCCGGATCTGCCATTATTGCTAAACTAACAAACTGTAAAGAGTGTAGAAAGGTTATACCGAACGATCCGAGTCCTTCGTTCTTTAACCATCATCCCACGCTCCGTTGCGGCTGCTCCGATCTCGTCGATCTCCGATCTGCTCGTCCAGGTGGCACCACGTCGACGATTCTTTAAATGGGCTCCCGCCTCTGACTCGAGGCAACTCGGTCGTCAAGTTTGCTAAAAGAGACGACCAAGAATGATGTAGAGAATGAGTGGAATACTTTGTCTCGCTTCGTCCAAAACCATGGACGAACGGTTAATGAAGTTGCCGTGGGAATCGGGTGATGGAATGAAAAGAGCTGTGAAATTCCATACACCCCAAAATCTATCATATCTTTGTAACCAAATGAAAACATCAAGTCAGAGTGAGAGAGAGGAGGGGCCGGCCATATATAGGGAGGGGGGTGAGTGTAGGAGAGAAGAGGGTGACCATAAGAAAGAAATATCATGTGTGAACACAAGAAAAATATCCTTAAGCAAAACAAAACACATTAATGAAATGAATGACTCACTAAACCTAGTCATCCATTCATTAATGCAAAGATGAGTCACCCGCCACCTCATCACCCTAGTCACCATTTCTAGAACCTTCTAGAAGTATGACTCACCCTCATCCAAGAAAAGATAAATCCGTCTTTAACCGAATGTTAAAAGACGGCTGATTGAAAACTGGAAACTGGCAACTTCCAAAAGTGATCCCGAAACGACTTTCAGGATAACCCCGTAACTGTATAAATATACCCGCATTTGTATTACGACCGAATACAAATGCAGCTGAGACAAAGATATTATATCTACTCAATACAATACTCGGATCCGGCTTAAACCAAAGCCGACCTGTCACGACCCGAAAGAGCACGTGACTGGCCCTTGAACCATATGAAGCCTATAGGACTCCATCTGATTCAAGTAAGCCAAAAGCCCAGATGTCTAAAACCATTTTGACGAATAAGTAAAGAAAACTGGTTTAAACAAGTGAAGAAATACAGATTTGAAATCAAGGTTTTTAAATAACTAAGCCGAATGTGCATTTTAAAAACAGTACAATCTTTTCCAGAAATTTCGGCAGAGTTTCTTTTGTAAAAATGGCCCCGAATGGGGTAAAATAAGAATAACGATATATATGCAATGATAAAGGCATCCCCAAGCGGGAGCTAGCTCTTCGTCAACCGACGGTCACAACCACACAATGATATGATAATATACAACGCCAAGTGGCGAGGATCAAATCCAAAGAAAGCTCAAAAGCAATAAGAAAACCGCAATACTACTAAGCGCGACTCTAGGTCGAATAATACAACACTGTCTCTAAGTCTGAAAGAATATACAAGTTTTGGTTGATGGACAATTTCTAGATACAATGAAATAAAATAAATACAATGGTGATTCTTGATGCGAAAGAATCCACCTACCGAAAGCAAATCACCCGCAAGAAAGAAGTGTGCCAGAAATGCCGCAATAGAACCTGTACGGCAGAACCTGCAAGAACTGTGGAACAACGGGGGTGAGTTGCCAACTCGTGAATAGAAATATCTACAAGCAGAAACCGAATGCAAGACATAAACCTAAGTCAACGATCAGTAATATAATCAACAAAAGTACATCTGAGTGTAATAAGGTGGCAGGGTAACATCTAATCATGTATGTAGTGCTAGATACTCAGGTGATAACATGTCATCAGTATAAGGTATGTCTGCATGAAGTAAATATGATGAAGTATCAAAGATATCAATACACATATATTAGCGTCCCATACCACTAATATTGGTGTAAGGGTATATATAACAGCGCCCTCATACCCTGTTATATATACAATGAAGTATGATAAGTGTAAATCTGGTCTGTATGTGATCCATGTCTGTATAAATGTGGAACCCGTCCACCCGTCACCCACTGACAATAAGCATCATGTATGCAATGCATATACAATAAATAGGGGGTAGGGGAAGTGTAATATACCATCTACCATAAAGGCCCCGAGCACATAGGCTCCTCTCCAATCGAGCTCATAGGCTCCGAGCGCATAGGCTCCCATCACATCGAGCTCATAGGCTCCGAGCACATAGGCTCCTCTCACATCGAGCTCATAGGCTCCGAGCACATAGGCTCCCATCACATCGAGCTCATAGGCTCCGAGCACATAGGCTCCCATCACATCGAGCTCATAGGCTCCGAGCACATAGGCTCCTCTCCAGAGATCATCATGATAAAATATTAAGTATGCGTATATATATATCAGCGTCCCATACCACTAATATATATATACTCAGGAGTAAAATAATCCAGAATCATCATATGCAATCATATCACAGTGCGAAATCCATGAATTATAATACATGCTATATGAAACACTAATATGAGCATGGAACTTGTAAGGGCATATACACAAGGAATATGAATCAATAACATATAAGCATGCAATGCAATGCGAGCTGTAGAGTGAATAGTAAATGAACAGTAACGCGGCTTGCTATTTGAAATGAGCAAGACTCGGGAATGGTCAACACCACAGTGAAGTATCTACTATGCAAACTACATCTAAGTATCAGGTCAAATCAGGAGGGGTAGGTGTGGAAAACCACCTAAATCTGAGTCAATGTATATATATATAGATATATAGTCGGTGATCTCGCCTCAATGTCATATCGTAAGATATCCTCGAGTATGAGTGCGGATCTATCATCAATATCGGCTCGTACGGTAAATCATCGTACGACATCCCCAAAAGCTGGGTACAGGTCAACATCTCACTATTTCGTCACATAACAGGTATCACTATCATCAGATCAAATAGTCTGGGGGTACTACTCTATGTCCAGTACAAATCGATACCATCAATAAAGTATGCATGCGGGGGTAAACACATATCCCAGCCCGCAAGAATCACAAGTCATATCCCACATATGAATCGTATCAAATCACCGATCCCAGGGCACCAAGCCCACATCATCGACTCATCTCCAAAGTCATCACATATCATCAAACACCGTGCAAGTACAAGTAATAAGCAAGGGTGTGTGTGTGTAGGTGTAATTCTATCCTAGGGTTCGCGACTACGAGCTATACTAGTCACTTCTAACCCTACGCTATCCAAAATACACCTAACTATCAAAATAAACTACAAGTAATCTATCTACGGACTGCGGGGGTGCTATACGCCATCCACCCGACTTCCCCCTGTAGATATAATCTACTCACCGTGCATCATCATTTGCGGACGTCACCATGCATTTGCTTGTCGTCCCAAAGTCTTCATGGGTACCTACACATCAAATATCGTATATGCGCATTAAAACCAAATCCAAGCTAAAACGGCGCATGAAATCCAAAACGATACGATAAGGGGGGCCTATAGGTGAGAACCCATGGCACGCCTTCAAAACCATCAATAAATCCTCTATATCGTCGTACAAACGCCAAATAGTCGAGGTAAAACGAAACACACCAATGCAGAAATGAAAATATGGAATACGGAACTAAACTCCAAAACAGCAACTCATGAAATGTGTTCCAGATTTTACCCCAGGTCACTTTATACAAATATATATATATCAGGGGCCTAAACTAACAATCTAGGAGCTACAGAACCAAAACGAGCCAATAAGGTGGGACCCAGGCCGCAATTGGCGGCCAAAAGAGGGAATTTGGCGGCCGGAAAAGGGAATTGGGGGCTAAGGTTTTGGGTGTAGCCTCTCTGGTGCCTGCACATCTTACTGTCCACTCAATATTATTTTAGGGGTCTCGGGGTGATAGCAGATTCTAAATAACAGTGACAGATTCCAGTTTTTTTCCCCGATATTGGTTTCTAAAATCCGTATTCTGGTTTTAGCTTCAGGTTTTGGGTTCCAATTCAAACACCAGGGTGTTGGTAAAACCCTAACTGAGCTTAATTTCCCAATACATCATAAGTTCCCTCAAACCCTAACTTGATTATTCTCAATTCCATAATATCACACAATATCGATTAAATCTTAACATGGGTTTATAGGAAAGGCTATAATTAAGCTAATGGTTCAGTAATTACCTCCATTAGCAACTCAAGAAAATTCTTGAGTTGCCCCTAGTGGCCAAAATCCTTGCTTCTTTAGCTCCATGTGTAGATCTAGGGATTTTGCACAATTTTAATGAAATGGACATGAGCTTTTGGGGTTGTTTTTGAGATGAAGAAAGGGGTTGAAGGTGGAGGAAGGGGGGAAAGGAAGAAGCAGCAGCAGGAGCCATGGGAGAGGGAGAGAAATGAGGAGGAATGAAGGAGTATTGGCTAAGGATGCTAAGTCAAAGCCCACCTCTCTCTCTCACCTACCCTCATCATTACATTTTCTTTTCTTTTCCCTTTCTTTTAAAATCCAAACCTTCTCACATTAATAGTAATCCCAAAAGAAAACCATGGCTAGAAAAATGCACAAGTGTAGAAAAAAAGGTGGTATGTGCAAGTTTTGCACAAAATTGCCAAAAAACCCGATTAGCGATTTTAATCGCGATTAGCACTAAATTAGTGTCAAAATAAACACAAAAACTTAAAAATGTCATAATTCACTAATTTATCCTATTTTAGAATTTTCCATAATTTTTCTAACATTTTTCCTATTTATTTGCATTTAATATTAAAATAATCAATAAAATAATATTAAATTATAAAAATTCCCAAAATTAATATTTTATATTTTTGAAAATGTTACAATCTACCCCACTTAAAGAAATTCGGTCCCCGAATTTAAATTTAAACCCCCAATACTAAAAACAATTTCAGTAATAATCCAATTTGTCGGGGCTCCGAAAACATCAACACATAGAGAATATCACAAAATGTACTGCTCTACTAGAAATCAATCCCCAAAATGCATATATATAAGGATATCCTATGCGTCTGGTGCGCAAGGAAATCAAGATCCATAAATGTGTCAAACAGGTATACAAAACAACATCTAGGTGCAACTGGTGTGCACGAAACATCTGTCGTAGGCAACGTGTGTGCCTGACAGAAAAATCAGGTGCATGTGACATGCACGAAGAATCCCGATTTAGTGCATCTGGCGTGCACCAAAATCGTAAATCAAAACACTAAGGTACATGAAAACCACGCTGGAAGTGCAAATCAAATCACTGCATACTGTAGGCATGAAATCTCAATCAATACCTCCAATGTAATAACTCTGCGCAAAGTATATAAATATCCAGTGGGTGCATGAAACCAATATCATGAAACTCAGTCATCAAAACTAAATCATGCAAACAGAATGCCCAAAATACCGAAATCCAAAATGACGGATACGTGATAATCGAATCACAAAATCACAAATCATAAATACCGTCGTCGGTAGTTCCTCCCTCGAGATCAGGAAGGAGTCGGTGCATCCACTGCTAGCAGCGCAGGATATCTACCTGCCTCTTGCTTACTGTCTGGCGTCCTCTGACTCTCTGGGTCCTTATCTTCTCTGTGGGTCACCAATCTCACAGTCAATCGGCTCATCGGCCCTGTCAGATGCGCTAACGGGGTCGATTCCGTTCTGGCACTCCTCTGGTCACCTCTCGGTCAAACCTCACGACTACTCGTAAGGCAGCATATCACTGGCGTCGGCCTCTGGCTCTCTGAAAGCACGTCACACATCTGATCCTGGGTGCAAACATCATTGCAGCAATGTCCTGGAAGGAATCCTGCTCAAGGTCTCTTCCGATTTCGCCTATGCCGAACCAAACGGAGGCTGGCTCTCCTGCACAACCTCTTCTCGCTCAAAAGACACCTGTGTCCTCAGAACAATATCTTCTCAGAAACTGGTCACATCCCAACGTCTCTGTAAGAAAATCAGGTCTCTGGTCTCGACGGGAAGCAATGACAGCTCATCAGTGTCTCACACGAACCTCTTGTTCCAACTGTCTCTATCGTCGTCCACTATGGCGTCATGCTAAGCTACGATGCACTGCACTGTTCTCGGCCACGGTCAATCTGAAGTCTCTCACACGGACTCGAAATCGCGTATTCTGTAGCTTCATCACTCTGTAGAAGATGTCAGGCCGAACTGGTCCTTGGGAACACGTCCCAACCATCGGAGGAATACTCATCACTCGTCCGTCCTTGATCAATTCGCAAAGCATCTGGTTAAGTTCCTTTATCTGAACCTGGTCAACTACCTCGTCGACAATGCCGAACTCTGGCCTGCTGGGTGCGCGCAATACGACCACTCCTGGTCTAGGTCTCCTCATATCGTACTCCAGAAAAGTCCTGTCGAGGTTTCTTTCTCAAATCTCATTCCTGCCGAAATGCTCGGAAGTCGTTATCCAATGCTGAAGCTAAAGCTTAATCCGGAATGGCTGCATACTTATCGCGCTTCTTCCTGGAAGATATATCCATATACCACGCCTCTGGGGTGCGTATCACATCTCTAATGTCAGCGGAGTGGGATGTCATCTCGTCGAGATCTCGCACGAACTCTTTACTCCACCTTGCTCAAATGTCGACTGATTCGGACTCGTCTCATCGTGGCTACACGAACTGCGCTCCGACGGCTATGCTCGCATCTGGAGTCTCCCAAGCAGTGTCCCATCCCGATATCCGAAAGATGTCGAACCATCCGATCGACTCGTCAGATCCTCATAATCCCCCAAGAGCTCACATCTCGGGTACAGTTTAATAGTATCGAGTACATGCCACAGCATCGGTGGTCCAGCCGTAGAAGGGCAAACCCAAGCCTCACTGATGGCGCCGCGGAACCGCCGTAAACCCTAAGGTTCAAAGGCTGTCACACGGTCATTAAGTCGAGTTAGGGTTTCATTCTTCTAGAGGGTCCATAGAATCACCTGCATGTCTTTCCGTATACTTTAAACTTGGAAAATAGGCTCCTGACATTCGATCGTCTCTATCGACTCTCACGAACCTGCGTGAAGTCGTCTCTAGCTGGAAACAATCCACCTGATGATCTCGCATCGGGGTAAGCGAACTCACCACACGTCCTAGTCATTCATCCTCGGTGACTAGCGACTCGCTATCATCTCTCTAAGAACATGCTCATGCTGCAGTAGCTCCAATCATCTGGGCGATATCTCGTCATTTGCAGCAGCAACTGGCTCATACGCCTGTACGCCGAACAACGCCTCAATCCTCCAGGAAAGGCAACACATAAGCGGTCATCTCTGAGTCGATCTGCTCTAGATCTGAGTAAGACTCTCCACACTGGAAATCTGCACTGAACTGGGCCCGCTCTGGCGCAAAATCGGACGAATCACCTTCGTCTCTCAAATCGGGTAGACTAGCTATCATCTGTCGCATATCTGCCTGAAAGCTCCGGCAATCTCAGCTCGTAAGCTCCGAAAGCAACATCCTGTCAATCTCAGCAACAGCTGGTCCATCTGTCTGCACGGTAGGCGACATCACAACCTCTGAGGTATGCTGTACATCAACAGTCCTCTCTCAACTGGCAGCTCTAACAATGGCCCGATCATCCGGTGCAAGACCAAGCACTCGCCTCCACTAGAGGTCACAATCCACAACACTAACTCGAGACGTCCCCATGTCACTAGAAAACACAATGGTCGGCCCTCGTACCAAACGAGCTCACACCGGCCGTAACCTTAGCAGCAGCCCAAACTGCGCTCAAACATGGTGACCGGAACCTCAATCGAGTATCAAGAAGAGTACACCAGTGGCAAGAAGGGAAACAACAGATCCAAAGTGGATACATGATCATAGGAAGGAACAGCATCAATGAAGGTATGATCATGAAACTAATAGAATCGGGGATCTCAAATGGATGTATAATCCAGGATATGAAGAGAATCACTGATCTCGAAAGAAATGTACATCCTATGGTTCCTTAAGCGGAGTGGCGTGTCGTAAGTATGCCGCGGAACATACCAACGGTACGTCACTCTACTTTAGTCACCTATTCCATCAACCAAGGGTCATCCTAATACGACGAAAGTTCGGGTCTAATACCCCCTCGACCAAGTCTAAGTTCCGTAAGGTCAAGCCTAAGTTCCGTATATATATAAACGCCCTAGGCTCCACATAGTCAAACTTAGACTCGAACCAAGGTCAACCTAGCGCTCTGATACCAACTTTGTCACGACCCGAAAGAGCACGTGACTGGCCCTTGAACCATATGAAGCCTATAGGACTCCATCTAATTCAAGTAAGCCAAAAGCCCAGATGTCTAAAACCATTTTGAAGAATAAGTAAAGAAAACTGGTTTAAAGAAGTGAAGAAATACAGATTTGAAATCAAGGTTTTTAAATAACTAAGCCGAATGTGCATTTTAAAAACAGTACAATCTTTTCCAAAATTTCGGCAGAGTTTCTTTTGTAAAAATGGCCCCGAATGGGGTAAAACAAGAATAACGATATATATGCAATGATAAAGGCATCCCCAAGCGGGAGCTAGCTCTTCGTCAACCGACGGTCACAACCACACAATGATATGATAATATACAACGCCAAGTGGCGAGGATCAAATCCAAAGAAAGCTCAAAAGCAACAAGAAAACCGCAATACTACTAAGCGCGATTCTAGGTCGAATAATACTACACTGTCTCTAAGTCTGAAAGAATATACAAGTTTTGGTTGATGGAAAATTTCTAGATACAATGAAATAAAATAAATACAATGGTGATTCTTGATGCGAAAGAATCCACCTACCGAAAGCAAATCACCCGCAAGAAAGAAGTGTGCCAGAAATGCCGCAATAGAACCTGTACGGCAGAACCTGCAAGAACTGTGGCACAACGGGGGTGAGTTGCCAACTCGTGAATAGAAATATCTACAAGCAGAAACCGAATGCAAGACATAAACCTAAGTCAACGATCAGTAATATAATCTACAAAAGTACATCTGAGTGTAATAAGGTGGCAGGGTAACATCTAATCATGTATGTAGTGCCAGATACTCAGGTGATAACATGTCATCAGTATAAGGTATGTCTGCATGAAGTAAATATGATGAAGTATCAAAGATATCAATACACATATATTAGCGTCCCATACCACTAATATTGGTGTAAGGGTATATATAACAGCGCCCTCATACCCAGTTATATATACAATGAAGTATGATAAGTGTAAATCCGGTCTGTATGTTATCCATGTCTGTATAAATGTGGAACCCGTCCACCCGTCACCCACTGACAATAAGCATCATGTATGCAATGCATATACAATAAATAGGGGGTAGGGGAAGTGTAATATACCATCTACCATAAAGGCCCCGAGCACATAGGCTCCTCTCCAATCGAGCTCATAGGCTCCGAGCGCATAGGCTCCCATCACATCGAGCTCATAGGCTCTGAGCTCATAGGATCCTCTCACATCGAGCTCATAGGCTCCGAGCACATAGGCTCCCATCACATCGAGCTCATAGGCTCCGAGCACATAGGCTCCCATCACATCGAGCTCATAGGCTCCGAGCACATAGGCTCCCATCACATCGAGCTCATAGGCTCCTTGCACATAGGCTCCCATCACATCGAGCTCATAGGCTCCGAGCACATAGGCTCCTCTCCAGAGATCATCATGATAAAATATTAAGTATGCGTATATATATATCAGCGTCCCATACCACTAATATATATATACTCAGGAGTAAAATAATCCAGAATCATCATATGCAATCATATCACAGTGCGAAATCCATGAATTATAATACATGCTATATGAAACACTAATATGAGCATGGAACTTGTAAGGGCATATACACAAGGAATATGAATCAATAACATATAAGCATGCAATGCAATGCGAGCTGTAGAGTGAATAGTAAATGAACAGTAATGCGGCTTGCTATTTGAAATGAGCAAGACTCGGGAATGGTCAACACCACAGTGAAGTATCTACTATGCAAACTACATCTAAGTATCAGGTCAAATCAGGAGGGGTAGGTGTGGAAACCACCTAAATCTGAGTCAATGTATATATATATAGATATATAGTCGGTGATCTCGCCTCAATGTCATATCGTAAGATATCCTCGAGTATGAGTGCGGATCTATCATCAATATCGGCTCGTACGGCATCCCCAAAAGCTGGGTACAGGTCAACATCTCTCTATTTCGTCACATAACAGGTATCACTATCATCAGATCAAATAGTCTGGGGTACTACTCTATGTCCAGTACAAATCGATACCATCAATAAAGTATGCATGCGGGGGTAAACACATATCCCAGCCCGCAAGAATCACAAGTCATATCCCACATATGAATCGTATCAAATCACCGATCCCAGGGCACCAAGCCCACATCATCGACTCATCTCCAAAGTCATCACATATCATCAAACACCGTGCAAGTACAAGTAATAAGCAAGGGTGTGTGTGTGTAGGTGTAATTCTATCCTAGGGTTCGCGACTACGAGCTATACTAGTCACTTCTAACCCTACGCTATCCAAAATACACCTAACTATCAAAATAAACTACAAGTAATCTATCTCGGACTGCGGGGGTGCTATACGCCATCCACCCGACTTCCCCCTGTAGATATAATCTACTCACCGTGCATCATCATTTGCGGACGTCACCATGCATTTGCTTGTCGTCCCAAAGTCTTCATGGGTACCTACACATCAAATATCGTATATGCGCATTAAAACCAAATCCAAGCTAAAACGGCGCATGAAATCCAAAACGATACGATAAGGGGGGCCTATAGGTGAGAACCCATGGCACGCCTTCAAAACCATCAATAAATCCTCTATATCGTCGTACAAACGCCAAATAGTCGAGGTAAATCGAAACACACCAATGCAGAAATGAAAATACGGAATACGGAACTAAAGTCCAAAACAACAACTCATGAAATGTGTTCCAGATTTTACCCCAGGTCACTTTATACAAATATATATATATCAGGGGCCTAAACTAACAATGTAGGAGCTACAGAACCAAAACGAGCCAATAAGGTGGGACCCAGGCCGCAATTGGCGGCCAAAAGAGGGAATTTGGCGGCCGGAAAAGGGAATTGGGGGCTAGGGTTTTGGGTGTAGACTCTCTGGTGCCTGCACATCTTACTGTCCACTCAATATTATTTTAGGGGTTTCGGGGTGATAGCAGATTCTAAATAACAGTGACAGATTCCAGTTTTTTCCCCCGATATTGGTTTCTAAAATCCGTATTCTGGTTTTAGCTTCAGGTTTTGGGTTCCAATTCAAACACTAGGGTGTTGGTAAAACCCTAACTGAGCTTAATTTCCCAATACATCATAAGTTCCCTCAAACCCTAACTTGATTATTCTCAATTCCATAATATCACACAATATCGATTAAATCTTAACATGGGTTTATAGGAAAGGCTATAATTAAGCTAATGGTTCAGTAATTACCTCCATTAGCAACTCAAGAAAATTCTTGAGTTGCCCCTAGTGGCCAAAATCCTTGCTTCTTTAGCTCCATGTGTAGATCTAGGGATTTTGCACAATTTTAATGAAATGGACATGAGCTTTTGGGGTTGTTTTTGAGATGAAGAAAGGGGTTGAAGGTGGAGGAAGGGGGGAAAGGAAGCAGCAGCAGCAGGAGCCATGGGAGAGGGAGAGAAATGAGGAGGAATGAAGGAGTATTGGCTAAGGATGCTAAGTCAAAGCCCACCTCTCTCTCTCACCTACCCTCATCATTACATTTTCTTTTCTTTTCCGTTTCTTTTAAAATCCAAACCTTCTCACATCAATAGTAATCCCAAAAGAAAACCATGGCTAGAAAAATGCACAAGTGTAGAAAAAAAGGTGGTATGTGCAAGTTTTGCACAAAATTGCCAAAAAACCCGATTAGCGATTTTAATCGCGATTAGCACTAAATTAGTGTCAAACTAAACACAAAAACTTAAAAATGTCATAATTCACTAATTTATCCTATTTTAGAATTTTCCATAATTTTTCATAATTTTTCTAACATTTTTTCTATTTATTTGCATTTAATATTAAAATAATCAATAAAATAATATTTAATTATAAAAATTCCAAAAATTAATATTTTATATTTTTGAAAATGTTACACGACCAGTATCGTCTTCCCGAAAAATAACACGTGCGTAAACGCACGTGCATTTTCCGAACCCTGCCATAAAACCATACGGCCTCTACATCGTTTCGCCCGAACTTGGGAAACTATCGGTGGGGGACTCTAATGACTCGTCAGTATCCTGGCAGTGGGTTTAACCACAAACCGTCAGCGGCACTAGCTATGCATAACGGCTGCCCATGGATCGACCTCAAGGGAGGCTGATGAGCGAACTCATCCGTAAACCCTACTGAGCCTAACAGTGACAATGTATATACAGTCCGGTCCGTTCGTCTATGAGTATCGCATATCTGCCTAGGGGGCTAGTAACGTCAGACCCCCGATAGCAGTATAAGTCGTGTCGGAGTGTAGCCCAATAACACCCTTAGATACTACTGGAGTACCTACCAGTAAATCTTCTGCCACGGCCGTGGGCTTTGTGTAATGGCTCTCCTAGACACAGCACGATCTCGCCCCCAATACCGGGAGAGACGAATCCCCTGCCGATCCGCTCACGTTCCTCCATATGGCTCGAGACTGTACCCAAAAGCAACCTGTTTGCACGACTCCTTTGAGCCGTGGTAGGGTAGAAATCAAAGCACAATGGGAACTCACACGAGGCAAATGACGACCTCAGGTCGATGAACTAACCTGTACACATGTCACCAGGGAACTTCTATCTGACGATAGGTATAGTACTAACTAGCAGATTCCCGGCGAGTCCTGTCCGGTGTACTCATAACCCAATGAGCACCTGTATACATCTTAGGTGATCCAACTGACACCAGTAGCTTGTGAGACCGGCCACCGTCCCTCGTCGGGGTCTCGACTCTATACACTAGTCTACTCCGGAGTATCGATGCCCTGTCTTGAAACTCCCACGACTAGGGACCACAATTAAGGATATGCATATAAACTACCCAAATCCCACGTATATGATCGCCATCATACTGTTGGTAGTAAAGCAAGATCCTAAGGGCTCTATCAAAGTGTAACATGTAATCAGTCACCTGAACATGTACACGACTGATAAAGGCAAACTAGATAGCATACTATCATCTCGAGTAAGACTGTCCTACCGGTATAGGTCCTCCGCAATCATTTCAATCACGTACCTGCGATCCAATAATTGACTATGAGGGCACTATCTCCAACACTAGAAAGCTGCGGATCTTATTAACTGATGTGGGTCTGGGCCAACGCTGAACGGCCTCGATCATCTTCGGGTCCACACATATACCATCTTGTGTAATCACGTGACCCAAGAAGTCTACGCTGTCAAGCCAGAATGTGCACTTGGAATATTTTACGAATAGCTGGTGCTCCCTCAAAGTCTGCAGTGCGATCCGCAGGTGCTGCTCGTGCTCCTCTCGGCTCCAGGAATACACCAAAATATCGTCAATGAATACGATGATGAACAAGTCAAGATACGGCCTGAAAATACGGTTCATCAAGTCCATAAACGCTGCTGGGGCGTTGGTGAGTCCGAACGACATCACCAAAAACTCTTAATGGCCGTAACGCGTGCGGAAAGCTGTCCTCGGAACATTCTCCTGTCGAACCTGCAGCTGATGGTATCCAGATCGCAAGTCGATCCTCGAGAAATACCCTACGCCCTAAAGCTGGTCGAACAAGTCGTCGATACATGGCAAAGGATATATGTTCCGCATGGTAACCCGGTTCAGCTGGCGGTAGTCGATACACAAACGCAACTGCCGTCCTTCTTCTTGACAAACAGGACCGAAGCACCCCAAGGAGACACACTATGTCGAATAAGTCCCTTATCCATCAAATCTTGCAACTGACCCTTCTACTCACTAAGCTCCGCTCGGGCCATCCGATAAGGCGGTATAGAAATAGGCCCCGTGCCGGGAATCAAATCAATACAGAAAGCAATATCGCGCTCAGGCGGTAGCCCAGGAAGCTCGTCAGGGAAAACATCAAGGAACTCATGAACAATCGGAACCTGGTCCAACAGAACATCTGTAGCTCTAGTATTACAAACATAGGCTAGGAATCCCTGACATCCCTTCCTAAACAGCTATCCAGCGCGAAGAGAAGAAATCCAACTGTGAGGGGCGACACAATAGTCCCCCTGCACAACAAAAGCCGACTCGTCGGGAAAACAAAATCTAACTGTCTTCTCGCGGCAGTCCACAGACGCATAGCACGTGGCTAAACAATCCATGCCTAAAAGAACGTCAAAGTCCAATATCTCAAGAAGGATCAAGTCGACAGGAAACTCTCTCTCGTCAAAACGGACAACACAGGATCGGAACATGTGTCTAGCAACAAACGACTCGCCTATAGGAGTGGTCATAACAAGCGGCTGATCAAGCAAACCAGACTCTCTACCCAAACTCGGCACGAAGTGTGAGGAAACGTACGAGTGCGTAGATCCGGGATCAAACAACACGTGTGCATCAACAGAACATACTGATAGGGTACCTGAGACCACCGCATTGGACGCCTGCGCGTCCTGATGCATCAACACGAAAACCTATGCCTGTCCTCCATCTGTGACTGGCGGTCCCCTACTAGCAACTGGCTGTACTGTGCCGGCAGCTGGCTGTCCTCTGCCTCGGCTACCTCGGCTTCTATGAGCAAACCCTCCGCGACTACGGCATCTCTGTGCATGAGTCTGGCGTGGAGCAACAGTAGGTACAATAGGCAACGCCCTCTGGGGTGGGGAAGGTGGAAGTGTGACATGTGGTACTGCTGCCTCCCTCCGGCGTATTTCGGTACAATCTCTGATGCGGTGACGGGGACCACACCCAAAGCATCCACGCGACGACTGCTGACCCTCCTGGGAATAAGAGCTAAACATCTGACCTCGCCCCTAGTCTTTGTCACCTATACGACGTCTATCATGGCGTCCGAATGGAAGTCTCCGTGCTGCTGTATCAGTACGAACCCTCTTCGGCCTAGGAACTACCGAAGTCTCTGCAAGGCGCTCCTCGACTAATAGGGCTGCGTCTACAGCTGATGCATATGTCTCGCAATGCTGTGCGCTGATCATAAGGAATAGTGGGGTAAGTACGCCTCCAAAAAATCTCTTGACTCGCATCTCCTCAGTAGCCACTAGGTATGGGGCATAAACAGATAGCTCGGTGAATAGTACATCGTACCGTTCCACTGTCATCTCTGGCGTCTGGCGTAAAGACTCGAACCTGCGCGCTCGGGCATCCCTAACACTCTAGGGAAGGAAACGAGCTAGAAATACCGTCACAAACTCAGTCTAGGTCATAGGAGGAAGACCTGCTGCTTTGCCCTTTTCGACCGATTCACACCATTTCTACGCAAGACCTTCCAGGCAAAAGCTCGCGAACTCTACCCATCTCGCATCTGAGCATCTGAGTGAACGACATATCCGGGCCATCCTATCAATAAAAGACTGCGGGTCCTCGGCTGCATCGGTGCCTGTGAAGACCGGAGGCTTCAGCCTCATAAACTCTGATAGCGAAACCGTGATAACCTCGATGGCTGCAGGTGCAACTGCCTGTACTGTAGGTACCATCACGGTCCCTGCAATGGGTGGAACTACCTCTGGCCGCTGTGTTCGAAGTGTCTCAACTAGCGACCCTATCATCTGGCGCATCTCCTGCATGCCGGCCCCTAACATAGCAATCTGATCTGTCGTAGGAGGAACGGTCTTCTCTAGTACAACTGGTGTACTGCCCGGATCATTCCTCGTCTCAGACGAGTCAACTCGAATCTCGGCTCTCGCGGCCGCACTCTGCGCCCTCGTAGTCTTTGGCGGCATAATGGCTGAAAAGAAAGTAGGATTCGATAAGGATACGGAAATCGAATCACAAGAATGCATACAATCATGAAGGAATTCCAATCAATAAGTCGTAAGGTCGCTTAGGCGGAGTACCGTGTCGTGAGTATGCCGCGGAACATACGCATGCTACGCCACTCTGCTTCAGCTACCTCCATCATACCAGGGTCATCATACACTCCGAAAGGTAAAACCTATGCTCTGATACCAACTTTGTCACGACCCAAAGTTCGGCCCGTGATCGGCACTTAACCACGTAACGTCTACAGGCGTAACGAGACTAAGTAAGCCGAAACCCAGAAATCAAAACCATTAAAAGTAATGAGTGTTAAAACATTTAAAGGAAACATTTGTTAAAATATTTAGAAAACCTTAAGTAATTTAGTAAAATTCTTTAAAGTTCAAGTTATTATCTTAAAAATTTTGGCAGCATTTCCTTTGTAAAAACTAGTCCCGAAATCGGGTACAAGGAAAGATATGAGTAAAATGATATACAACAAGAATAAAGCATCCCAAACGGGAGCAATCACTCCCAACGGCGGAAACAATCACCGCAATAATAATATACGATGCCGTAACGAAGAATGAGCAAAAATACGTGAAGACAACATGAAAAATAAAACTGCATGAATAAAGTCGGCTCACAACGAGCTCGACACCAGAGTACAAAATAATATACATCATCCGCTCAACTAGTCTCTAAGTTAATACATGAATAGTAGATGGAGAGTACTAGATACAACAGTGTATACAACTGGAAAATAAACGGATACCGCAAAAACCCACCTATCAGCAAAGGGCTCACTCGCCAACTGCAGTGGTATCCGTATCAAATGATGCAGGAAAGCAGCCTGCCGTGACTACTCTGAGGGGCAACCTGCAAACACTGTGGCAGAACGGGGTGAGTTTCCAACTCGTGAATAGTAGATAACATATAAAGGTCATCTCGAGTATGCGCGTACTGTAATACTCTAACATATGCCAACAAATAACATCTATATGATGAGCTGGATGCACAATAATCATGCATCAAGTGCGATCTAATAACATCTCAATATGATGAGCAGGTTATGCAATAATCATGCATAGCAAATGCAATCTAATAACATCTAAATAGGATGAGCAGGGTATGCAATAATCGTGCATAGCGTGTGCAATCTATTAACATCTATATAGGATGAGCAGGGTATGCAACAATTGTGCATAGCGTGTGCAATCAAATAACATCTATATAGGATGAGCAGGGTATGCAATAATCGTGCATAGCATGTGTACTCTATCAGGTACTACCGATATAGGATGAGATGTATAACACTGAATGCTGAGCATAGGAATAAATAACATCTACACGGAAAGTCAACGTGGAAAATAACCGGTGTCCCTCAATACACCCAAATCCCAGTAACAACTCAGGCGCCGTCACTCTAATCGGCCCTCAGATCCTGTACAGCTCATGGAATTGTGAGTGCCCAACATCGGCACTCGAAATATCATAAAATCATCGTGTCTAGCATCGATACGGAAATCCTCAAGTATCGGGCTCCGTCGGTCCGGATCGGCCCACGGGCTCCGTCTGCGGAATCGGCCCTCAGCCCCGGCAGTACGGGTCGTCCCGTATCCATCTATCGTCTCTGGTCAGTATCCTCTGGATAACCACCAGGTCCAACCAATCACCGGTAGGTAATAGTCCCTCCGCCGGGCTCACTGTCTAACAATACGAGTCTTCTTGGCCCGGGGTACCATACCGGGTCCGCCATGTACCCACAATCGGTGCCTACCACTCCTCGAATCGGGTATACTCACACAAGCTCTCTGGAACCGAGAAAACTCATGGTGGACGCACTGTAATATCATATCAAGAGAAACTGGGTTTTTAAAACAGTGCGTATTTTCTTACAATAATACCATGGTTCTCAAATCCATAAATCCCATAAATCCAAATTCAATGCGTAAATCCATGCAATGTGTCATATGACACTAAGAGTAAAAAGGGAAAACCACTCTTTAAAAAGGATCCAGTTTTGAAAATATCTCATGCGGTCCCTATATTTTTGAAACAAGTCAATACCATCCATGTATATAACATATGTATGGATAGAGGTATGGATGTGCAAATGGATATATACGCGAATATGAGTGTGCCAATGTATATGTGCACAAGTATGAAGATATCAATATATGTGTGCACTGGTATGAATATACAATGTGCATGTGCGCAAGTATGAAGATAACAATATATGTGTGCACTGGTATGAATATACAGTGTGCATATGCGCAAGTATGAAGATATCAATATATGTGTATATATGCCGATATGCGACAAAGTCATGACAATCATCAATGATGCGGTAATCAAGACGATATATAATTCGTAGCAATCCTATAGTGCGAGTGTCATGGCAATCACTAACGGTGTGAGTGTAATATGCAAATAGTGCTCGTGCAGCTTGAACCGTTTGTGACAGTGCAGTGTTATATACTACCATTTCTATATGCAACAAGGAAGGTATGCTACAATAGAACATATAAACATCTACGACTAAAATATTGTATCACGCCATGATGCTTAACGTCGTACGGGCGATTTCCCCATAGATGTTAAATCTACTCACCTGGTCTCGTGCTAAGCGTAGCCGACCACTTGCTTCCCTTTCTTAGCGGCGTCCGACGTACCTGCCTACGAACCTAGAATTTACACAAAGAATCCATATAAGCAAAATCCTACAAAAAACGCGATATCGAAATCAAACGAGAAACTCGCGTCGCGAACTAAACGCGCGTGTGTCCGATACGTTGAAACGTATGTATACGCGTTTGAAACTACCCCGACACGTCGCGACACGCAGTAACACTAAACCCACTAACGTATAACATGTGTCGCGCAAACTAAACGTATAGAAAAATTGATATATCATTCCAGATTTTGACTCGGGTGAAAACTTAAAAAGTTGCACATGCCAAACTACTTAAATATACAGCAGACTACCCTAGACCCAACCCCACCACCTGACTCCCCTATTTGGCCGCAAATTGCGGCCAGAACGAATAAAATTGCGGCTTGGGTGTGGAATTATGGGCTCGTGCTTCGTGTGTGTGGTCTAGATCTAGTGTGCATGCTCCAGTTATCTAGATTTTCTCTAAAGCATACGGGTCAACAGCAGATCACAGAAAGGCCAAATTTTACCATAAAACATTAAATTTTGTACTAAATGAAACCCTATGGTATTTTAGTGAAATCTGGGGTAAGACTATGTTTACGTGGCCCTAATAACACTTAGTTAAGCTGGGCTAACCATCAAAATCACCACTTGGCCAAAACTCCACACAAATCACCACTTTTAGCACTAAAATGCATATTTAACACTAACCGATGCTACGTAACATATAAGTCTAGCAACAAATAAAGTTGGGCTCAGAACTTATACATTACTTGACCCTAGGTGCAAGGAGAAGGAGAAGGAGAAGAAGAAGAAGAAGAGCTGTAGCTGCTGCTGGGGTGCTGCTGCTACTGCCTGCTACAGCTGCTGCCTGCTACAGTTGCTGCTTATGTTGCTGCTTCTTCTTCTGCTGCTGCTGCTACTTGTTGCTGTTGTTGTTGCTTGCTGCTGCTGCTGAAGCTCCTCCTGCTGCTTCTTCTGGTGCTGTTGTTGCTTGTGAAAGAGAGTGAGAGAGAGATGAGAGAAAATGAGAGGCAAATGAAAAAAAAGAAATGAGAGTTAAGGCTAGTCAACCCCCTCTCTCTCTCCTTATTTAATGTGAGCATGGCTCAAGCCATGATGCCCACCCCCCCTCTCTCCCCAAGTCAACCCAAAACCAAATCGTTTCCATTTAAAAAAAAAAAACCCAAAATACTAAATTAAAATTTTAAATTAGCTTAGTAAAAATGGTTAGTCCACCATGGTTGCTAATCATGGTTTAACCCCAATTTAACCCTAGTTTACATGCACATGTGTGTGCAAGCCTAAATAAATTCTAATAAAATATTCATTAATTTTGATAAAATATTTGAAAATCGTTTTGGTAAAATTTTTATTAAAAACCAAATATTAAAGTATAATTAGCCACTAATCACATCCTAAGGTAATACAGATGATGGGTCTGGGTGTCGGGGTTTGGGCTGTGGGTGTCTGCTATATATTTAAGGCCTTTGGTATATGCAACTTTTCCTATTTCAACTTGTATCAAAATCTGGAACCAAATACATTGTTTTTATCACTTTTAAACTTGCGCGACACGTACGTTATGGGTTTGGGTTTGGTGTTTGCTGTGTATCGCAGCGTGTCAGGGTGGTTTCAAACGATAGAACACGCGTTTCGGTGTTTCGAGTGCACACGCGTTAGCTTGGACGCTAGTTTCTCGTATGGTTTTAATATCTCGTTTTTGCTGGATTCTTGCCTTATGTATGTTGCTTTGTGTAAATTCTAGGATCGGTCACAGAGACATCGGACACGGCACGGAAAGGAAAGGCGGTGATCGGATCGGACTAGCGGAGGAGTTCCGGTGAGTTGATGTACACATCTACGGGGGAAATCGTTTGGATGGCACATGACGCCCGATAGTTAGAATGTAGTTTAGTACTTATAATTATATGCATGGTTCCTAATTATCTATCCCATAGCATTGCATCATTTATCACATGTATTTATATTGTGCTAGTACCTCATAGGACACACGCACTATTACCATTGGTTTATGATGCACGAGCACTATTCATGAGGATACACATGTCTTGGTAATTGCTATGCCACGAACACCTTATAACTAGTTAAATCCGAATCTTATCACTTGCGCTTATGTTTAATAAACCTGCAATTGATATATTTAATTCATTAATATGGATATGTAGGATTGCTAGACACATGCACACATCTTATTGCATCACTGTTCATGCATAGCTTTCTAGTTTCCGCATTGCATTGTATATTGCTAATATCATAGACATTCATGTATCATGATTCCTTTTTAGGATTTACGTATTTATGATATTTATGGATTTGGAGAAACTGCAAGGATTTGAAAACATATTACCATTTAAAAAATGTAAGTTGCGGTTTTCTCACGTTATGATGCATCTATCATCCACCATGAGATTTCTCGGTGCCCGAGCAGTATCATACAACCGATTTGAGGAGGAGGAGGAACCGTTTGTGGGTCCATGGTGGACCCGGTGCGGTACCCCGGGACAAGATGGTCGCAGATGATTGCGTTGAGCTTGGCAGGGGAGCACTACCGACCGGTTATTTTGTGACGCGGCGGATATCTAGAGGATACCGACATAGTCTTGAGCTTTGAGGATATGGGCCAGTCCGGATTTGCCGGAGCCCTGAATCAGATATTTGGGCCAGTCCGGATTGCATGAGCCCGGGATAAATGAGATATTCTTATTTAGTGTCGATGCTTGACACAGATTTATATTGATTTCATTGTTTAAACTAAAGCTAAATTACAAAAGTTTAATAAGATAAGAATACAGATTTCCCATGTCAATTATATTCAAATCTCGTATTATTATTGCATTCATGCTGCACACATATTATTACATCGCATCATATTAGCATTTGTAGATTGTAACATCATTGTGTACAGGCTTACGATAGCCTTATTAGATATTACTTTTTACTCACGAGTTGGCAACTCACCCCGTCGCGCCACAGTGTTTTGCAGGTCTGACCCGTTAGCACAGTAGCGGCGGGCGCACCTCCACTTTTGCTCCTTTTACTTGGACTCGCACCTTGTTCGTAGGTGGGTTGCGGGGTTATTTTGTTGCCACTTGTATCTTTATTGTATCTTGTGCACTCCATCTACCATATCTACCACATGTATTATTGTATTAGCGACGTAGAGACGAGACAGTGAGATTTGTGTATTTATATGTTGTATCTCTGGGTCGAGCTCACTTGAGCCGACATGATGTTTTATTGCTTTATGCCTTTATATGCATATTTTGCACAGTGATGATATTTATATTGCGTGTGATTTGATTCCGCCTGGGCGAAGAGCTAGCTCCCGCTTGGAGATGCCTTTTTTCATGTTATTCATATATTGCTATTTTGTACCCGTTTGGAGCCAGTATTTACAAAGGTGACTGTGCCAAAATTTTCAGAAAATGATGTTGCTTTTAAAAAGTTTGAAGTGACGTATTTAAATCGCTTTCAATAAATTGGTTTTCTTCACTCTACTGCTCTTTTTGGTTTTGATTGTTGTGTTTTGGCTTACTTAGATTATATACGCCTTGAGACTTTTCGTAATTTAAGTGCCAGTCACATTCCGTACTTTTCGGGTCGTGACAAAGTTGGTATCAGAGCGTTAGGTTTTACCTTTCTGAGTGTAGGATGACCCATAGTAGATGGAGTAGTTAACTTAAGTAGAGTGACGTAGCGTGTGTATGTTCCGCGGCATACTTACGATACGGTACTCCGCCTAAGTGACCTTAGGATATAAATTGCTTGAAATTCCTTCTTCGATTCTTTATATCCTATGATACTATTGCACTGTTCTTATTATGTTTCCTGTACCAGCCACTATGCCGCCGATGGCTACGAGGGCTCAGAGGGCTGGTGCCAGAGATGAGATTCGAGCTGGCTCGTCCGAGATGAGGACCGATCAGGATGGCGTGCCTACCCCTCAGGGAAAGATTAATCCGCCTTCCCCAGGCCGCATTGACAGGCTAGAGTCAGGTATGCAGAAGTTATGTCAGATGATGGGATCCTTAGTCGAGGCCAGTCGTGCACAGAGATCTGAGGATATACCTACCACTGCACAGACCAAGATGGTACCTACTACCCAGACAGTTGTTCCTGCTATTACCGAGACCATTCCCGTATCATTGCAGGAGTTTATGAGGCTGAGACCTCCAGTCTTTACCGGCACAGATGCAGCGGAGGATCCGCAGACATTCCTCTACAGGTTGGCTAGGATTTGTTATTCGCTCAGATGTTCTGACGATAGATGGGTGGAGCTTGCGAGTTTTCATCTGGAGGGCCTTACTCAGACGTGGTGTGAGTCAGTTGAGAGAGATCGAGCTGCAGGTTTGCCTCCTATGACGTGGGAAGAGTTCACAACGGTGTTTCTTGCTCGTTTCCTTCTAGAGAGCGTCCGTGATGCTCGGGCTCGTAGTTTTGAGGTTTTGCGCAAGACTCCAGAGATGACAGTGTCCGCGTATGATATCCGGTTTACTCAGTTGTTCTGATATGCTCCTTACCTGATGGACACCGAAGAGAAATGCATGAAGAGGTTCGTACGTGGGTTAGACACGCAGCTATTTCTTTCTATTGGCGCCCAGCACTTCGACACCTATGCAGCCGCAGTAGATGCATCCTTACTTTTGGAGGAGCACATTTCAGAGACTTCGGTCGTTTCAGGGCCGAAGAGGATTCGTACAGATATATCAGCTCCAGTACAGTTTGGCAGAGGCATGGCAGACAGAGGTCGTGGCGGATTCTTTCGAGGACGTGGTGACGGTTGAGGCATGGCGCGAGGCCAATTGTTCAGTTCCTATTCACCAGTTCAGCGGCCACCTCCAGTATGCTATTAGTGTGGGAGTCCAGGTCACCTTTTCAAGAATTGTACCGCGAGGCGCCAGGGCGAGCCGACAGTTCCTTATGTGATACTTCAACCCTCACCCCTTACTCAGAGAGCTCTACATCCTACCCCTGGTGGTGCTCCACGCCAGGCAGATGTTCCCAGAGGCGGTGGACGTGGCGTTCCTGTTCAGATAGGAGAATGAGGCAGAGGCCGAGGGTGAGGACAGCCATCTATTGATGGGGGACAGGCCCCAGTGTTCGCTTTGATTCCATAGGATGCGCAGGCATCCAATGCCGTTGTGACAGGTACCTTGCCGATATGTTCTTTCGACGCACGAGTATTATTCGACCCAGGTTCCACACATTCGTATGTATCTATGCACTTCGCACCGAGGTTGGGCAGAGAGTCGTCGTCGTTAGATCAGCCGCTTATTGTTGTTACTCAGGTAGGCGATTCATTTGTCGCTCGATTTGTTTTTCGATTGTGTTCTATTCGTATCAGGGAGAGGAATTCTTCGGTTGATTTGATTCTCCTCGATATGTTGGATTTTGATGTTTTGCTGGGCATGGACTGGTTAGCTACCTGTTATGCATCCGTGGACTGCCGCGATAAGGCAGTCAGTTTTAGTTTTCCGGGTGAGCCAGTTCTTATTATTCAGGGAGACCGTAGCGTCACCCTTCTCAGCTTGATTTTGTCTCTTCGCGCTGGTCAGCTCTTGAGGAAGGGATGTCAGGGATTCCTAGCTTATGTTTGTGATACTAGAGCTGCAGAGGCCCCATTGGACCAGGTCCCGATTGTGTGTGAGTTTCCTGATGTCTTCCCTAACGAGCTGCATGGTTTACCGCTTGAGCGCGATTTTGAGTTCTGCATCGACTTGATTCCCAGCACGGGGCCTATTTCTATACCGCCTTATCGGATGGCCCCGGTAGAGCTTAGAGAGCTGAAGGGTCAGTTGCAGGATTTGTTAGATAAAGGGCTTGTTAGACCGAGTGTGTCTCCTTGGGATGCTCATGTTCCGTCTGTCAAAAAGAAGGACGGAAGTTTGCGTTTGTGCATTGATTACAGTCAGCTGAACCGTGTGACAGTGCGGAACAGATACTCCTTACCGCGTATTGATGATTTCTTCGACCAGCTCTAGGGTGCGGGGTACTTCTCGAATATTGACTTGCGATCAGGCTACCATCAGTTGCGGGTACGACAGGATGATATTCTGAGGACGACTTTTCGCACGCGTTACGGACACTATGAGTTTTTGGTGATGTCGTTCGGACTCACCAACGCCCTAGCAGCGTTTATGGACTTGATGAACCGCATTTTCAGGCCTTATCTTGATCAATTCTTCATCATATTCATTGACGACATCCTAGTGTATTTCCGGAGCCGAGAGGAGCACGAGCAGCATTTGCGGATCATATTGCAGACTTTGAAAGAGCACCAGCTGTTCGTGAAATTCTCCAAGTGCGCATTTTGGCTTGACAGCGTTGATTTCTTGGGTCACCTGATTACGAGAGATGGCGTACTAGTGGACCCGAAGAAGATCGAGGCCGTTCAGCATTGGCCCAGACCGGCATCAGTTACGGAGATCTGCAGCTTTCTAGGCTTGGCCGGCTACTATCGACGTTTTGTTCAGGACTTCTCCCGCATCGCTGCACCGTTGACCGGGTTGACCCGGAAGGGAGTTCCTTTTGTGTGGACCGAGGCGTGTGAGCATAGCTTCCAGCAGCTGCAGACTCGTTTGACTACGGCGCCAGTTTTATCATTGCCTTCGGGATCGGGCGGATTTATGGTTTATTACGACGCTTCTCGAGTGGGGCTAGGCTGTGTATTGATGCAGCACGGCAGGGTTATCGCGTATGCTTCTCGACAGCTGAAGAAGCATGAACAGAACTACCCCACTCATGATTTAGAGATGGCTGTAGTGGTCTTTGCACTCAAGATCTGGCGACATTACCTATATGGCGAGTTGTGCTAGATATTCACAGATCATAAGAGCTTGAAGTACATATTTTAGCAGCGAGACCTGAATCTGAGACATCGTCGTTGGATGGAGTTGGTGAAGGACTACGATTGCGAGATCCTTTATCACCCGAGCAAGGAAAATGTAGTGGCGGATGCCTTGAGTCGGAGGCCCGGAGGTATTGTATCTTGTTTGAGCGCAGTACAGAGGCAGTAGTCGGCAGATTGGCAGATTCTATGCGACAGCCGAGTGCAGTTCGAGTTTACTCCGATCGGGGGACAGCTTGCGCATATCCGGGAACGTCCACAGTTGCTTGACCGTATCCATGAGGCGCAGTACAGTGACGACCGTTGTTCAGAGATCATGGCACAAGTTAGATAGGGCAGAGATTTCGAGTTCGTGATCGATGATCAGGGGATACTACGATTTAGGACTAGACCGTGCATACCGGATTCTGAGGGACTGAGGCGTGAGGTTCTTGAGGAGACACATCGATCGGAGTACAGTGTTCATCCGGGTTCCATAAAGATGTACCATAACTTGAAAGACATTTACTAGTGCGACGGGATGAAGAGGGACGTCACAGACTTTGTGACGAGATGCCTGACTTGTCAGCAAGTCAAGGCCGAGCACCAGAGGCCAGCGGGAGAGTTGCAGCCTTTGCCATTCCGGAGTGGAAATGGGAGCAGATTTCTATAGACTTCATTATGGGTCTACCGAGGACCAGCCGAGGGTATGACTCCATTTGGGTGATCGTGGATTGATTGACGAAAGCGGCTCACTACCTGCTAGTGAAGACCACTTTTGGATTTGCTCAGTATGCCCAGATTTACATCGACGAGATCGTACGATTGCATGGCATCCCAGCGTGTATTGTGTCCGACCGAGGCACCCAGTTCACCAGCCGACTATGGCAAAGACTTCAGGAGGCTTTGGGCACCCGTTTGAGTTGCAGCATAGCATTTCATCCACAGACCGATGGCCGGTCAAAGCGGACTATACAGACTCTTGAGGATATTCTCCGAGCGTGCGTTTTAGATTTTGGTGGCTGCTGGGATCATCATTTACCCTTGGTAGAGTTCTCCTACAATAACAGCTTCTAGAAGACCATTCAGATGGCACCATTCGAGGCTCTTTACGGGAGGAGATGTCGATCGCCGGTATGTTCGACAGAGATCCGCGAGAGCAGTATTTTGGGGCCGTAGACTGTCGAGGAGATGACCGCAAAGATCCAGTTGATTCGTGATAGGATGAGAGAGGCCCAAAGCAGGCAGAGATCTTATGCGGACCAACGGCGGCGCAGACTTGAGTTTGCTGTAGGCAATCATGTTTTCTTGAGGGTCTCCCCAATGAAGGGAGTGATGAGATTTGGGAGAAAAAGAAAACTTAGTCCCAGATTTGTGGGCCCCTTCGAGATCCTCGAGCGTGTTGGTGCAGTTGCGTATCGGTTGGCTCTTCTGCCCAGTTTCCCTGATGTTCACCCCGTCTTCCACGTTTCGATACTCCGCAAATACCTTCACGACCCTTCTCATGCGATTCAGCACCCGACGGTCTAGCTGGAGCGCGGCCTTTCTTTTACAGAGCAGCCGGTGGTCATCCGGGATCGGTAGGTGAAGAAATTGAGGTCAAGGGTTATGCCGTCCGTAAAGGTCCTTTGGCGTGGCCCGAGCAGCGAGGAGGTCACCTGGGAGACCGAGGACAAGATGAGGAAGAAATATCCACATCTCTTTGAAGGTACGCGTAGGTAGATTTTTAAATTCGGGGACCGAATTTCTTTAGGGGGGAAGATTGTAACGCCTTGAAAATTCGTTTAGTTTATCTTCACGTTAGTTAGCGATAATGCGTGTTTCCGTAAAATCCCGTTAATAATTATTTTCCACATAGATTGGAATAAATCTATTTTATTTGTGGTAATATGTAATTATATATATAATCGTGTTTTATTAATTATTATTTAAATTATTGTTCACTTAATTATCAAATTTTCTTAATTATCTTTTTCTAAGCAAATTGTAGCTAGCATGCACAACACAATTTTTACACTAGGTTAACAATATGACATTTCCCTTTTTATTTTCCCCCTTGATTATCATTTCCTTATTTTTAAAACCCAAAACATTTAGAAAATAAGAAAAAGAAAAGAAAAGGCAAGCATGGGGCATTTAATTAAGCATGGGCTTTGACTTTGGCACCCTCTCTCTCTCTCTCCCTCTCTTGCCCCAGCAGCCGCTCCAGCAGCAGCAAACCTCCCTTTTCTTCTTCTTCTTCTTCATTCATCCAAGCTCATCTCCATTGCAAAAATCCATCGTTCTTCACTAAAACCTTTGCTAATCACCCCAAAACACTTTCTTGTTGGTTCTTGAGCCAAGATCAGCAAGTTCGAACCCTCCTAGGACCAACTTGAGGTATATAGCTTTCCCTATTTACCTATTTGCTAAACTTGAAGTTTATTTAGCTTAATTTAGTGTTTATATGGTTTTTTGTGCTAATTATGTAGTTTAAGTGAAGATTAGGTTAAGTTAGGGTTTTGATGGCTTAATTAGCTTAATTAAGTGTTGTTAGTGTCGCTTAATCCTAATCTTTGCACCTGATTACACTAAAATACCATATTGTATTAAATTAGTGTTTTAGTTTAGATTTTTGCAAGTTTTGGGATCTTCTTTTAATCCGGTTGCTTCAGACAAAAGTTGCATCTACTGGAGCTTGTTTACTAGAGTTAGACCACACACACGAAGCACGAGTCCCCCATTCCCATTCCAGGTCGCAAATTAAAGGGTTCTGGCCATAAATTACAGCCAGATGGTGGGTCTAGGTGTTGGGGTTTGGGCTGTGGGTGTCTGCTATATATTTAAGGCCTTTGGTATATGCAACTTTTCGTATTTCAACTTGTATCAAAATCTGGAACCAAATATGTTGTTTTTAGCACTTTTAAACTTGCGCGACACGTACGTTATGGGTTTGGGTTTGGTGTTTTCTGTAAGTCGATGTTCAACACCCCAATACTTGTGGGGAGGCGGAAATATGAATAACAATCAAGTTCTATGATCAAACATCGATTAACCGTACGAATCGTTTGCTATACAAGTTTTAACAAAAGCTTTAGAGTTTTAATCTATTATGCGAAGGGATTATACCAAATGGTTCTAGTCCTTCGTCTTGATGTTCTCTACGGCCTCTTTGGATCTCCACGCCCTCTTCGGCTTTCTCCCGTGATAGACGATCCACCCGAGAACCCTAATCCAAGCTATAACCTCTAAACTTGAGGTTACTTAGTTTCTCTAGTTGCTAAATAGAGTAGCTAAGGTGATGTAGAGATTGGTTATGGAGTAATTAGTCTTTCCTAATCCTTGTTCTCAACTTATGAGGGTAGGATTAGGGTTTGGTGAAGGAGAGAGAACTTGAAGAGAGAGAGTGAGAAGATGATAATGATAATATTATATTGAATAAAGCTTCTCACTTGATATATATGAAACATAATGAATAAGAAAGAAAATGAATAATAAGTGAATATTCATCATGTTTCATTTAATCAAGTGGGTGATTCATCATGTGAGTCATTAAGCAATAAATGATGCTTTAATTACATGATGAATCACTCACAATGAGTCACTAATTCAATAAATGAAAATGCCACCTTTCTCTTTATGTCACATCCTTCTAGAAGCTTCTCCGAAAATTACGAGAACGCCCCTCTCATCCGTGAAAACACGGAAAAACTTTAGACTGTATAAATCCAATAACCTGATACTAGAATCTGGCTTAAACTAAAGCCGGCTAGTAAAAACTGTCCGAATGTCGTACGTGCGATTAAACACGTATGCGTCCGAACCTTTGTCGTAAAACCATACGACCTCTATATCTTTTCGCCTGGGTTTGGGAAAACTCTGTGTGGGACTCTAAAGACTCGACTACTATGCTGGCAGTGGGTTTAACCACAGACCGCAAGCCGCACTAGCTGTACGTAACGGTCCCCAGGTAGTTGTCGATAAGAAAGCTGATGAGGTAACCCATCTGAAATCCTACTGAGCCTGTCTGTGACAATATCCGCGCAGTCCGGTCTGTTCGTCTAAGAGTATCACATGTACGGTCTAGGGAGGTGGTGGACGTCAGACCCCTAATAACCATACAAGTCGTGTCGGCATGGCTCTATCACCATCCGAGAATTTACTGATCAACCTATCAGTAATTCTCAATTAGCCCTGGCCAGGGACTTATGGTAATGACCAACCGATCACTGTGCGATATCAACTCCCTATACCGGGAGAGACGAATCCCTATCAGTCACTCACTGCCTCCACATGGCTCGGGACTGTGCCCAACTGAAACCTGTTTGCACGACTCCTTTGAGCCGTGGTAGGGTAACAATCAAAGCACAGTGGGAACTCACACGAGACAAATGATGACCTTAAGTCAACGGACTATCTGCACACATGTCACCTGAGAACTGCTATCTGACGTTAGGTATAATACCATCCAGTCAGTTCTCGGCGAGTCCTGTCCGGTGTACTCACACCCAGTGAGCATTTGTATACAATCTTAGGTGAACGCCACCAATGGTTGCGGGACCAATCCATTGCCCCTCGTCAGGGTCTAGATATGTATACACTAGTCTACTCCGGAGTATCGATGCCCAATCTCGATACTCCTGCGACCAGGGACATCTAAGGGTGTGCCTATTGACTATCCAGCTCCCACTAGTATGACTGCCATCACAACGCCAGTAGTCAGACAAACACCCTATGGGCTTTATCAACATATATATATAAATACCAAGTAAAATATATCATACGTTAAGACAAAGTCAAACTAAATAGCGTACTATCATATCAAGCAAGACTGTCATGTACATACATATCCCAAGCATCCTATACAATGTAGGCCTCTAGGGCATATATATCCAACAATCTCCCACTTGCACTAAGGCCTATAATTGGCGCAATGAGTACCCACTGTCTCTACCAGATCCAGTTGCTTGCGTACCGCATGCCCAACATCTCAAAAAGCCTCTCGAACTGTACTTGAGGAATGGCCTTGGTGAATGGATCTGCCGTGTTGTCTTTTGTGTCTACTCTCCGTATCTCGATCTCCCGACGATCCACGATCTCCCTGATCAGGTGAAAACGCCTTAAGATATGCCTGGATTTCTGATGGGACCTTGGTTCCTTCGCTAAAGCTACAGCGCCATTGTTATCACAATACAACGGTATTGGATTGGCAATGGTCGGAACCACCTGAAGTTCAGAAATGAACTTCCTTATCCAGACAGCCTCTTTTGCGGCTTCACTAGCAGCTATATACTCAGCCTCCATAGTTGAGTCTGCGACGGTATCTTGTTTGGAACTCTTCCAACTTACCGCCCCTCTATTGAGGGTAAACACAAAACCCGAAATAGATTTAGAATCATCCTTGTCACTTTGGAAGCCGGAGTCGGTAAAAGCCTCTACCTGGAGGTCCTTATTGCCGTAAATCAAGAACATCTCCTTAGTCCTTCTCAGGTACTTAAGAATGTTCTTCACCGCTATCCAATGTTTCTCACCTGGGTCCGATTGATACCTGCTTACCACACTAAGTGCGTAAGCTACATCTGGTCTGGTACATAACATCGCATACATTATTGATCCTACCGCCGAAGCGTAGGGTATAATGCCCACGCGAGCCCTCTCTTCATCAGTCTTTGGAGACATCTCTTTGGAGAGGGTGATTCCGTGACAAGCGGGCATATTGCCGCGCTTGGAATCTTCCATACTAAATCTCTTTAGTATAGTGTCTATATACCTGGACTGTGAAAGTCCCAACATCCTATTAGATCTATCTCGATAGATCTTAATGCCCAGAATGTATGATGCATCTCCCAAGTCTTTCATAGAGAATTTCTGTGACAAGAAGAGCTTTACTGATTGTAGCATAGGGATATCATTCCCTATCAGTAGTATGTCGTCGACGTATAAAACGAGGAAGACTACTGCTCCTTCTACAATCTTCCTATAAATACATGGTTCATCTATATTTTTGATGAAGTCGAATTCCTTGACTGTTTCATCAAAGCAGATGTTCCAACTCCGCGATGCTTGCTTTAATTCATAAATGGATTTAAGCAATTTGCACACTCTTCCGCTGCTCCCACTGTCTAGGAAACCTTCTGGTTGATCCATGTAAACACTCTCTTCTAGATGTCCATTTAGAAAAGCTGTTTTTACATCCATCTGCCAGATTTCATAGTCATGGAAGGCAGCAATGGCAAGCATGATCCGAATGGATTTAAGCATAGCTACTGGTGAAAAGGTTTCATCATAGTCCAATCCTGGTCTTTGACGAAAACCTTTCGCTACTAGTCTAGCTTTATAGGTTTCCACTTGCCCAAATGCACCAATCTTCTTTTTGAAGATCCATTTGCACCCAACTGGTTTTACCCCAGGAGGAGCAACTTCTAAAGTCCATACTTTATTGGTGTACATGGATTCCATTTCGGATCTCATTGCATCCAGCCACTTTACTGAGTCGCTACTTGTGATAGCCTGCTGAAAACTAGTAGGCTCATCATCATCGATGATGCAATCCTCTCGATCCCCATCAAGAAGAAAACCATAGTATCTTTCAGGAGGATGAGAAAGCCTACTAGATCTGTGGAGTGGCGTTGGTTCGTCATGTTCTATTGAAGTCTGAGATTCTTCTAAGTCCTCGGTTACAGTTTGAGGTTCTGGAATTTCTTCCAGTTCTACCGTGCTCCCACTAATTTCTTTTGCAAGAAATTCGCTTTCTAAGAAGACAATGTGACGAGCGACAAACACCTTTTGTTCTTCAGTGTGGTAGACCATGTACCCCCTTGAATGCTTGGGGTATCCTACAAACTTGCACAAAACCGATCGCGCCTCGAGCTTGTCCGGATTATGCTTTTTGACATATGCCGGACACCCCCATATCTTTATATACTTGAGATATGGTCTCTTCCCACACCACATTTCATATGGAGTGGTAGGTACAGATTTATTTGGAACTCTATTTAATAGATATGCGGCTGATTCTTGAGCAAATCCCCAGAAGGAAAGTGGTAACTCAGCACTACTCATCATTGATCGCACCATATCTAATAGAGTGCGATTCCTTCTTTCTGATACACCATTATGCTGAGGTGTATAAGGAGGAGTAAGCTGAGAGAGTATTCCATTTGCTTTCAAGTATTCAAGGAAACTGGTACTTAAGTATTCTCCACCTCGATCAGATCGAAGTGTCTTGATGCTTTTACCAGTTTGTTTCTCTACTTCATTTTTTTACTCCTTAAACTTCTCAAAAGCCTCGGATTTATGCTTTATTAAGAACACATGTCCATACCTAGAGAAGTCATCAGTAAAAGTGATGAAGTAGGAATGACCACTTCGTGCATGTATAGATATCGGACCACATACATCACTGTGTACTAGTCCCAAGAGTTCGGTGGCTCTTTCTCCGTGTCCGGTGAACGGAGATTTGGTCATTTTTCCTTTGATACATGATTGACAAGTTGCATATGATGAATATTCAAACGAATCTAGATATCCATCTTTATGTAACTTAGTCAACCTTGTTTCATTTATATGACCAAGTCTACAATGCCATAGGAAGGCTTGATTCGAATCTGGAGCCTTTCTTTTACGCGTGTTTTGAATATTGAAAATTTATGGTTGATTAAGTATGTATATGCCGTTTTCCAGTGTGCCAAACCCAATCAGTTCTTGATTTAGGAGAATGTTCATGACATTTCTTTCAAGCACAAAATTATATCCTTTATTAGACAATAAAGATACTGATATAATATTACACAACATACTGGGAATACAAAAACAGTTATACAATACCAAAATGTTTCCACTATTCAACCCTAGGTGATATTCCCCTATTGCAACTGCATCCACATGCATTCCATTGCCCATCCGGAGAGTCATATCACCTGCCCCCAGTACTCTACTGTTTCTCAGATCCTGCAAAGAATTACAGATGTGAGAACCAGAACCGGTATCAAGTACCCATGAAGTAGAGTTTACTGAAAGACAATTTTCGATTACGAACACACCTGAAGTAGAAGCAACTGCTTGCTTCATGTCCTTGGCTTTGAAGGCCTGACAATCCTTCTTCCAGTGCCCCTGCTTGTGACAATAGAAACACTCGTTCTTTTCTGCCTTCACCCTTCCTGCCTTGTTCGTTCCCTGCACCTTCTTGACCCCACCCTTCGGTTTGGTGGCTTTCATCTTCTTCTTCCCTTTAGCTTTCGCTTTAGTTTTAGAAGAAGATGATTGGCCAACATACAGAACGGGGGTCTTCTCCTTTTTCAAGGAGGTCTCTGCTACCCTCAACATATTGAGGAGCTTTGGAAGATCCGCTTCCATTTCGTGCATGTTGAAGTTCAGCACGAACTGAGAGAAGGTGTGGGGAAGGGACTGCAAAATCAAGTCGATGTACAAATCATTCTCTAGCACGCATCCCAGGTTTGCGAGTTCCTCAATGAGGGTGATCATTTTGAGGACGTGCTCTCCAACAGGCGATCCTGGAGCTAACCTCATCTGGAATAGTTTCCTTGAGGTTTCGTACCTCGCGATACGAGAGTGTTCACCATACAATTCCTTGCAATGGAGGAATATGGATGCAATATCCATACTCTCGTGCTGTTTCTGGAGTTCATTATTCATGGACGCCAGCACGATATACTTAGCTCGCTCACAGTCTAGATCCCAGGTTTTACGAACTTCCTTGTCCGCAACTGAGGAATCTGGTCCTGGGATAAGGGGAGGAACAGCAGTGGTAACATATGCAACTTTGTCATAAGTCAGCGCAATATTGACGTTTCTTAGCCAATCTTTATAGTTCTGCCCGGTCAATATATTCTTTTCAAGTAATAGTTTTAGTCCAGTCATGGTAGCTGCCAGAGAGAGAGAAAAGAAAACACTCAGCATATGCTCTTGCAAGTTTAGATTGGTTTATTAATTTATCTAAACAGGATGGCTCCCACTGTTTCCTCAAATCCTTCTTCAAAACCTAAAAGAAGAACTAGTCAGGATTTAATCACACGTCACAATACTTGCTTAACCTTTCAGCCAGGCTGGTGTTGGTACTTCGAGGGAGGTTTTCCAACGCTTTCGCGAAGTTCCTTAATTAAATAACCTCTTTTCCCTGGAGGCGTAGCCCCTCTAACACCTTCCTAGGCACCTACTTGGTTTATAGCATTGATTGTTAAGTGAGAGAAATTCCCGAGAGTAATCCTACTCATCAGTGGGATCAGGATCCAACTATCATTGCATGATGCCCTAGATGGAAGCCACTCTATTCACCACACTCCAGAAGGTAAGCTAAATCTGCAAGTTTCCTTTATGTTTGAATCTCCCGATGTGATTTTTACCCCAAGCTCTTATAGACCTTGACGTAGGCCAACAAGTCATAAGACGCAAGTCAAGTTCCACCCGTCGTTGTCCTGATCAATTTAAATACATCGTACAAGCCCTTGACGTAGGCCAACAAGGTGTACGTCTGTATTAAACTAATGCATCTATCTATGCAACAAATAGGCACACACACTGCTACCATACACTATGCCTTGACGTAGGCCAACAAGCATAGCATGAATACGATGTGCTGTCTATCTGAAACGACGGAGGGTTACGGCTGGTTTTTGGCAAAAAACCGTTAACGTAATGAACTTGATTTCATCGAAGGAACTATGATAGCTTTTATTAAAAGGAGTGGTTTAAGCTCCGCATTTAAAATTTGCTTTTTCAAGAAAACCGAGTGGTTTTTAGAAATTGTTCCAACGATTCAGTTTAGGTTTTATTTTCTTTGCATTAAAAATAATGCGTCCCATCTTTAACCTATCATTACAGATAACAACGAAAATATGACGTCCTCTTATGCCATCCGCATTCGCCACGGGGTCCCGTCATCACCCGTTAGGTTACTTAACTAACGACAGAGCGGGGGCTGGGCTAGCGCGGGTGTAAAACATTAGCGACGTCTAAATAGCTATCATATATATAGATATTTTACATTCGTCTGACGCAATGATATACATTCCAGAACACAGATAAACAATATTGGATTTGCAAGCAATCTGTATTTCTTTTGAGCCTGCAAGAAAAGACAGATTACACAGTTGTGATGAATAGCCATTACCCCACCCACGACCCCTACGGGTGCGGCAAACTACCCGCCCGGCAGTTTGTGCACCCCACCTTGGGTCTGTCCTAGGAGCAAAAACAGTAAAAAGAAATAATACAACGGTGGCTACAACCGCAACCTGGATGTGCCCCGCAAAATAATATTACAACTTGTTACATTTACATCAAATGAATTAAAACAATAACCCATCACAAAACCAGGCTAATCACCACAACAGTCCAATACAGTTTATATGCACAAACAGTTAAGATCATTACAGAAATGTGCAACCCCTTGCCAACCGACATACTAGCAGTTAGGGGAGGTTTACGAACACATTATACAATCACAGATATAATCCAATATGCAAATACTGTTCAATTTCGATCGATTAAACACTTTCAATATTGCTCCAAAATCTTCTCTGTAAAACTGAAACCTGAGCAACAATAAAATATTCCAGAAAATCCCAAATTCAACAGAGAACCCACCCAAGAAAACTGGGATCATGACTCGGCAACTCGGCCGCGGAAGGGCGGCGGATCGGTTGGATCCGCCGCGGAACCGCGGTCGTTTGGTCGAGTCATGGCCCCAAATTTCTTGGGTGTTCTTCTGGTGTCATAACAAGCTTTCTGAACATCCCTGAACCAATTTTGGACTTCATTTAAAATTCGACAGAAACTTGTAATTTTTAGGGTTTTCCGGCTTCGTTTTTCCGTTCGAAATTCGTACAAATTTGCGATTAAATTAAAACTTGTTTAGCTAGGCTCTGATACCACTGTAAGTCGATGTTCAACACCCCAATACTTGTGGGGAGGCGGAAATATGAATAACAATCAAGTTCTTTGATCAAACATCGATTAACCGTACGAATCGTTTGCTATACAAGTTTTAACAAAAGCTTTAGAGTTTTAATCTACTATGCGAAGGGATTATACCAAATGGTTCTAGTCCTTCGTCTTGATGTTCTCTACGGCCTCTTTGGATCTCCACGCCCTCTTCGGCTTTCTCCCGTGATAGACGATCCACCCGAGAACCTAATCCAAGCTATAACCTCTAAACTTGAGGTTACTTAGTTTCTCTAGTTGCTAAATAGAGTAGCTAAGGTGATGTAGAGATTGGTTATGGAGTAATTAGTCTTTCCTAATCCTTGTTCTCAACTCATAAGGGTAGGATTAGGGTTTGGTGAAGGAGAGAGAACTTGAAGAGAGAGAGTGAGAAGATGATAATGATAATATTATATTGAATAAAGCTTCTCACTTGATATATATGAAACATAATGAATAAGAAAGAAAATGAATAATAAGTGAATATTCATCATGTTTCATTTAATCAAGTGGGTGATTCATCATGTGAGTCATTAAGCAATAAATGATGCTTTAATTACATGATGAATCACTCACAATGAGTCACTAATTCAATAAATGAAAATGCCACCTCTCTCTTTATGTCACATCCTTCTAGAAGCTTCTCCGAAAATTACGAGAACGCCCCTCTCATCCGTGAAAACACGGAAAAACTTTAGACTGTATAAATCCAATAACCTGATACTAGAATCTGGCTTAAACTAAAGCCGGCAAGTAAAAACTGTCCGAATGTCGTACGTGCGATTAAACACGTATGCGTCCGAACCTTTGTCGTAAAACCATACGACCTCTATATCTTTTCGCCTGGGTTTGGGAAAACTCTGTGTGGGACTCTAAAGACTCGACTACTACGCTGGCAGTGGGTTTAACCACAGACCGCAAGCGGCACTAGCTGTACGTAACGGTTCCCAGGTAGTTGTCGATAAGAAAGCTGATGAGGTAACCCATCTGAAATCCTACTGAGCCTGTCTGTGACAATATCCGCGCAGTCCGGTCTGTTCGTCTAAGAGTATCACATGTACGGTCTAGGGAGGTGGTGGACGTCAGACCCCTAATAACCATACAAGTCGTGTCGGCATGGCTCTATCACCATCCGAGAATCTACTGATCAACCTATCAGTAATTCTCAATTAGCCCTGGCCAGGGACTTATGGTAATGACCAACCGATCACTGTGCGATATCAACTCCCTATAACGGGAGAGACGAATCCCTAACAGTCACTCACTGCCTCCACATGGCTCGGGACTGTGCCCAACTGAAACCTGTTTGCACGACTCCTTTGAGCCGTGGTAGGGTAACAATCAAAGCACAGTAGGAACTCACACGAGACAAATGATGACCTTAAGTCAACGGACTATCTGCACACATGTCACCTGAGAACTGCTATCTGACGTTAGGTATAATACCATCCAGTCAGTTCTCGGCGAGTCCTGTCCGGTGTACTCACAACCAGTGAGCATCTGTATACAATCTTAGGTGAACGCCACCAATGGTTGCGGACCAATCCATTGCCCCTCATCAGGGTCTAGATATGTATACACTAGTCTACTCCGGAGTATCGATGCCCAATCTCGATACTCCTGCGACCAGGGACATCTAAGGGTGTGCCTATTGACTATCCAGCTCCCACTACTATGACTGCCATCACAACGCCAGTAGTCAGACAAACACCCTATAGGCTTTATCAACATATATATATAAATACCAAGTAAAATATATCATACGTTAAGACAAAGTCAAACCAAATAGCGTACTATCATATCAAGCAAGACTGTCATGTACATACATATCCCAAGCATCCTATACAATGTAGGCCTCTAGGGCATATATATCCAACATTTCCTGTGTATCGCGGCGTGTCAGGGTGGTTTCAGACGATAGCACACACGTTTCGGTGTTTCGAGTGCACACGCGTTAGCTTGGATGCTAGTTTCTCGTATGGTTTTAATATCGCGTTTTTGTAGGATTCTTGCCTTATGTGTGTTGCTTTGTGTAAATTCTAGGATCGTTCACGGAGACATCGGACGCGGCGTGGAACGGAAAGGTGGTGATCAGATCGGACTAGCAGAGGCGTTCCGGTGAGTAGATGTACACATCTGCAGCGGAAATTGTTTGGATGGCGCAAGACGCCTGATAGATTGAATGTAGTTTAGTACTTATAATTATATGCATAGTTCCTAATTATCTATCCCGTTGCATTGCATCATTTATCACATGTTTTTATATTGTGCTAGTACCTCATAAGACACACGCACTATTACCATTGGTTTATGATGCATGAGCACTATTCATGGGGACGCACACGCCTTGGTAATTGCTATGCCACGAACACCGTATAACTAGTTAAATCCGAATCTTATCACTTGCGTTTATGTTTAATAAACCTTCAATTGATATATTTAATTCATTAATATGGATATGTAAGATTGCTAGACACATGCACGCATCTTATTGCATCACTGTTCATGCATAGCTTTCTAGTTTCCGCATTGCATTGCATATTGCTAATATCATAGACATTCATGTATCATGATTCCTTTTTAGGATTTACGTATATGTGATATTTATGGATTTGGAGAAACCGCAAGGATTTGAAAACATATTACCATTTTAAAAATGTAAGTTGCGGTTTTCTCACGTTATGATGCATCTATCGTCCACCATGAGATTTCTCGGTGCCTGAGCAGTATCATACACCCGATTCGAGGAGGAGGAGAAACCGTTTGTGGGTGCGTGGTGGACCCGGTGTGGTACCCCGACGAAAGATGGTCGCAGATGATGGCGTTGAGCCTGGCAGGGGAGCACTACCGACCGGTTATTTTGTGACTTGGCGGATATCCGGAGGATACCGACATAGTCTTGAGTTTTGAGGATATATGCCAGTCCGGATTTGCCGGTGCCCTAGATCAGATATTTGGGCCAGTCCGGATTGCCGGAGCCCGGGATAAATAAGATATTCTTATTTAGTGTCGATGCTTGACACAGATTTATATTGATTTCATTATTTAAACTAAAGCTAAATTACAGAAGTTTAATAAGATAAGAATACAGATTTCCCATGTCAATTATATTCAAATCTCGTATTTTTATTGTAATCATGCTGCACACATATTATTACTGTCACGACCCGAAATTCGGTCCGTAACCGGCACTTAAATTACGTAACGTCTACAGGCGTACGTAGCTTAAGTAAGCCGAAAACCCAGAAATCTAAACCACCCAAAACTGGATCAACGGAGAAAATAAAATTTAAAAGTATTAGAAGTCGCCATTTAAAATCTCTAACTCTAGTTTTCTTTCTTGAAAATTTCGGCAGCACTTCCTTTGTAAAACTGGCCCCGTAAACGGGTACAACACAGATAATATAGAAAACATCCCAAGTGGGAGAAAATCACGCCCACCGGCGGAGACAATCACCACAACAAGTATACGAACCCAAAGCGAAGAATATCAAAGAGAACCACTATAAAGGAAGTAAACATTTCCACAATAACCTGCTTCTACGAGCACGGTTCCCAAAACCAATATAATACAACACTGATCTCTCACAAGTCGTCTCTAAGTCATATACAACAAGGGTAGATGGAGAATACTAGATCCAACCAAAATATACAATGTACAACGGATAACCGCAACCCACCTATAATGCAACGGCCTCACTGCCAAAGGTAGCGGTATCCACAGAAGTAGTGATGATAAGCTGCCATGCCGCGACTACACAGAGGGTAAGTCCTGCAAAACTGTGGCACAACGGGGGTGAGTTGCCAACTCGTGAATAGTAATTAACATCATACAGTAATCGCAAGTATGCACTAACAGCAATGATCAATAACATGTGAACTGATAGCATGAGTATGACAATGTGAATATGCAACTATCATGATATCTATATCAATTGAATACTGAGTGCGGAATAGTAAATAATCTCATGCACAAATCATAAGCATGAAAAACACGGTGTAACTCAACAACACCCAAATCCCAAAATACTCAGATCGGCCCTCAGATCGGCCCCTCAAATCCTGTACGTCTCATGAAACCTGAGTGTCAAACATCGACACTCAAAAACATCATGAAGACCAGTGCCTATCATCGACACATAAATACAGATATCCATACGTTCCTCGAAACCCAAGTATCCCACCTCGACACTTGTATTTCCACGTATCGGTCTGTCAAACCCCATATATCTCTCGGAAACTAAGTGCCCAACATTGACACCTTAATTTCCCATATCGCATCTCAAATGCATAAGTCCATAAAATGTGACCCCCATATATCTCTCGGAAACTAAGTGCCCAACATCGACACCTTAATTTCCCATATCGCATCTCAAATGCATAAGTCGATAAAATGTATCTCGCGGGTCCCAAAAATCCAAATCCAGAATACATATATATACAGCGTCCCATACCACCGATATATATGCAATACAACTCATGTAAATCCAAATCCAAAATACATATATATACAGCGTCCCATACCACCGATATATATGCAATAAAAACTGATCATATAACAATAGCAAGGTATATGCGCGAACGAGTAATATAGCATGGCATACATATGAGCATGTAGGTATACAGGTATGTTCTATGTAATATGCACTGTCGCACAAGCATAACTGTTTAATGTCGCTAACTAATAGCAAGGTATACAATAAGCATTTGTATTGTGCGTGCCATGGCAATTACCGACAGGGTGTGTGTAGCATATCATTGGTGCTCGTGCAACATGGACTGTCGATAACAGTGCAGTGTACAACAGGTACAGTACTAAGCACAAGTAACTATATGCAACCTGAATCATGCAATGTTTCTATATAAGCAAATAAGCATACGGCTAATATTATATCATGTCTAGCCCCGACGCGTAGCGCCATACGGGCGATTCCCCGTAGATGTTAAATCTACTCACACTGTGGTCTCCAGCTATGAAGATTCGACCACCTGCTTCCCTTTGTTCGCAGCGTCTGAAGTCCCCGCTTGCGACGCTATAATATCACAAACACAAGAAATAAAGCGAACATCTCAGAAGCAATCACAATAACGCAAAACTACGTAATATAAAACGCATCAACGCACTAAACCAACTCACGAATACACGTCTAGTGCAAACACGCGAAACGATACCTAAACCCAAACTGAGTACATCGCAGCACGACACACGACTCGTGTCGCAACACGTAACACGCGAACTCAAAACACACGATTATAGGTAATCGATCCCAGATTTTGCATACTGCATTTACTAAGTAAATCAACAGTACCAAACAACCCCAAATAACAGCAGACAACTACCCACAGGAACCCCACCCCAAACCCTAACTAGCCGGCCGGCGTCGCCGGCCCCCTCTTCAAAGCTCGCCGGCCCAAACCGGCGGGGTGGTCCCCGTCTCCTGGGTGGTGTCTCAGGTCAACCTGCACATCTCTCTAAAATTGTTGATTCCATCACTAAAATTCCCAGGTCACAGCAGATAGTAATATCTCTAAAAAGACACTAAAAAGCCGATATTGCCTCAATCGATATAAACTACGTTCTACGCAGAAATTAACGATCAAAATCACACAAAAACTACAATTTAACAGTAGAGGGGATATACCTAACAACTTTGCTCTCAAGTTCCAAGCTTTTCCCTATCCCAAGTGATCAAGAGCAAGAAAAACCCAAGTTTTAGCTATTTTGTGATAGGTTTCAGAAATTTTGAGGTTTTTGAGATAGAAATGAATTAAAATGATAAGGGAATTGGGCAAGGGCAGTAGGGGATGAAGGATTTTCGGCCAAGGGGTGAGGTGGAGGATTGGTGAGGGTTTCCTAGCCATTTCCTTCATTTATTGCTAATAAATGCCTTTGCACACATACACACCCATGCATGCATCTACTCACTTCCCTTTTCTTTTCTTTTTCTTTAAATTCCCTAGCTTAATCCTAGTCCACACATTATATTCCTTGGTGAGGTGAGAAGGATTTTCCTAACTCAAAGTTTTAAAGAAAAGATCGGAAACGGAAATTTTCCCAAAATTTGAATACCGCATTAAAATAATATTAAAAATTGGGAAAAACCAAATTGAACCAAAACGTCTCATATACTCCCAAAGCTCGCGCACTAGCTTTATTTTAGCTAATCTAGGTGCTGGCAAGTCTATATGGGCGTTTGTTCACAGTCGGGTAAAAACGGAAAATACCGACAAACTTACCCTAAAACGGACAAAATCGCATAACGATTTCCAAAACGTTACAGTCTCCCCCCTTATAGAAATTCGGTCCCCGAATTACAATTTCATACTAAGACGTACCTTCAAAAAGATAAGGGAATTTCTTCCGCATCTCACTCTCGATCTCCCAAGTGATCTCCTCACCAGTCGGACTACGCCATAGAACCTTTATAGAAGGCAAGTCCCTAGACCGAAGTTTCTTCACCTGCCGATCCAAAATAACTATCGGCTGCTCGGTGAACGAAAGATCACGCTCAAGCTGAACGGTCTCGTGTTGAATCATATGAGAAGGATCATGAAGGTATCTACGAAGCATCGACACATGAAAAACGGGGTGAACATCTGGAAAACTAGGCGGGAGCGCTAAACGATAAGCAACCGAACCCACTCGCTCGAGGATCTCGAAAGGAACTACAAATCTGGGACTGAGCTTCCCTCTCTTCCCAAATCGCATAATGCCCTTCATCGGAGAAATCTTCAGGAATACATGATCTCCCACTGCGAACTCAAGTCTGCGACGACGACGGTCGGCATAAGACTTCTGCCTGCACTGGGCTGCTCTCATCCTGTCCTGAATCAGCTGGATCTTCTCCGTAGTCTCCTGAACAAGCTGGGGTCCCAAAACCAAACTCTCATTAAGCTCGGTCCAACAGACTGGCGATCGACACTTCCGACCATATAAAGCCTCAAAATGTGCCATCTGAATAGTCTCCTGAAAGCTGTTGTTATAGGAGAACTCAATCAACGGCAAGTGACGATCCCAACTGCCCCCAAAATCAAGCACACATGCACGGAGCATATCCTCCAGAGTCTGAATAGTCCGCTCCGTCTGACCATCTGTTTGCGGATGAAAAGCGGTGCTAAAACTCAATCTGGTACCCAAAGCTTCCTGAAGCTTCTGCCATAGACGGCTAGTAAACTGGGTACCTCTGTCGGATACTATGCATGTGGGAACACCGTGCAAACGCACAATCTCATCTATATAAAGCTGAGCGTACTGAGCATAGCCGAAAGTGGTCTTCACTGGAAGGAAGTGAGCCGCTTTCGTCAACCGGTCAACAATAACCCAAATGGAGTCGTACCCTCTACTAGTCCTGGGTAGACCCACAATAAAGTCCATGGAAATCTACTCCCATTTCCACTCCGGAATGGGTAAAGGCCGCAGCTCTCCAGCCGGTCTCTGATGCTCAGCCTTGACTTGCTGACAAGTCAGGCACCTCGAAACGAAGTCCGAAATATCGCGCTTCATCCCTTCCCACCAGTAGTAGTCTCTCAAGTCTCGGTACATCTTGGTGGAACCTGGATGAACGCTAAAAGCCGACTGATGTGCCTGCTCTATGATCTCGCGTCTTAACCCATCAACATCCGGTACACACAAGCGAGTCCCGCATCGTAGCACACCCTGGTCATCAATCGTGAACTCCGAAACTGTACCCTGTCGAACAAGCTCAAGAATCTCAGACAAGCGATCATCACTGGGTTGCGCCTCACGAATACGATCAACAAGTAGAGGACGGGCGCGGACATGAGCAAACTGTCCCCCAGTGGAGGTGAACTCGAACTGCACTCTACTATCACACAAGAGCTGCCAATCTGCAGAAGACTGACACCGAACGGCGCTCAGCTGGGACAAGCTACCCACGGGCCTACGACTCAAAGCATCGGCTACCATATTCGCCCTGCCCGGGTGATAAAGGATCTCACAATCATAATCCTTCACTAGCTCCATCCATCGGCGCTGTCTCAGGTTCAGATCTCGCTGCTGGAAGATGTACTTCAGACTCTTGTGATCCGTGAAGATCTGACACGACTCCCCATACAAGTAGTGTCTCCAGATCTTCAACGCAAAGACTACCGCTGCCATCTCAAGATCGTGAGTGGGGTAATTCAGCTCGTGCTTCTTCAACTGCCTAGAAGCATATGCAATCACCCTATCATGCTGCATCAAAACACAGCCGAGCCCCACTCGAGAAGCATCACAATACACAACGTAGCCTCCCGATCCCGAAGGTAAAGAAAGAACTGGTGCTGTCGTCAACCGAGTCTTCAACTGCTGAAAACTCTGCTCGCACGCATCAGTCCAGAGAAAAGGAACCCCCTTCCGGGTCAGTCCAGTCAGCGGTGCAGCGATACTCGAAAAATCCTGCACAAAACGGCGATAATAACCAGCTAAGCCCAAAAAGCTGCGGACCTCAATCACCGATACAGGTCTGGGCCAAAGCTGTACAGCCTCGATCTTCCTCGGGTCCACAAGAATACCATCGCTAGTCACCACATGACCCAGGAAGTCCACTCTATCAAGCCAAAATGCGCACTTTGAGAATTTAGCATACAACTGGTGCTTTCTCAATATCTGCAAAGTAATCCCCAAGTGCTGCTCATGCTCCTCTCGACTCCTAGAGTAAACCAGTATATCATCAATAAACACAATAATGAACTGGTCGAGGAACGGCCTGAAAATCCGGTTCATCAAATCCATGAACGCTGCTGGCGCATTGGTGAGTCCGAACGACATCACCAAAAACTCATAATGCCCATAGCGCGTACGAAAAGCAGTCTTCGGAATGTCATCATCCCGAACCCGCAACTGATGATAACCCGAACGCAAATCAATCTTCAAAAAATGTTAGCAGTCTTCGGAATGTCATCATCCCGAACCCGCAACTGATGATAACCCGAACGCAAATCAATCTTCAAAAAATGTTTCGCACCCTGGAGCTGATCGAATAAATCGTCAATGCGGGGCAAAGGATACCTGTTCCGCACCGTAACATGGTTCAACTGACGATAATCCACACATAGCCTCAAACTGCCGTCCTTCTTCTTGACGAACAGAACAGGAGCTCCCCACGGCGAAACACTCGGACGCACAAGTCCCAAGTCAAGCAACTCTTGCAATTGATCTTTAAGCTCTCTAAGCTCTGCCGGAGCCATCCGATAAGGCGGTATAGAAATAGGCTCCGTGCCCGGAATAAGATCAATGCAAAACTCAATATCGCGCTCTGGCGGCATCCCAGGTAAATCATCGGGAAAAACATCGGGAAACTCTCGCACGGTAGCAACCTGGTCCAACAACTCCACTGTGGCTCCAGTATCATGAATGAACGCCAAGAATCCCCGACATCCCCTCCTCAAAAGCCGACTAGCGCACAAAACAGAAATCAAGCTGTGAGGGGCGGCACTACGGTCCCCCTGCACAACAAACACTGACTCGCCGGGAAAACAAAATCTAACTTTCTTCTCGCGGCAGTCCACGGACGCATAGCAAGTAGCTAGCCAATCCATGCCCAACAAAACGACGAAGTCCAACATTTCCAGAAGGATCAAGTCGACGGGCAGATCTCTGTCACCAATATGGACGACACAAGATCGAAACACATAACGCGCAACAAACGACTCTCCCACAGGAGTAGTCACGATCAGCGGCTGATCCAGCAAACACGACTCTCGGCCTAACCTCGGCACGAAGTGCGTAGAAACATACGAATGCGTGGATCCCGGATAAAAAAGAACATGCGCATCAAAAGAACATACAGAAAGAGTACCTGAAACCACGGCATTGGACGCCTGAGCGTCCTGGTGAGTCAAGGCAAAAACCCTAGCCTGACCTCTACCGGCTACTGGCTGTCCTCTGCCTCTGCCACTTCGACCTCTCGGTACAAAACCTCCGCGACCACGACCTCGCTGAACAGGAGTCTGACGCGGCGCAACTACAGGAACAAGAGGCAACGCTCTCTGAGGTGGAGAAGGTGGTAAGGTAACCTGCGGTACAGCTGGCTCGTTCATACGCGGCTCTATACAATCTCGAACCCGATGACCCAAACTACCGCACCGGTAACATCCAGAAACAAACTGCCGATCATCCTGAGGGTAAGAACCATAAAGTCGACCTCGTCCCGAACCGCTACTATCCGAACGGAAACTGTCTCGACGTCTAAACGCCTGCCTCGCTGCCGGATCACCTATACGAACTCTCTTCGGTCCCGGAACAACTGATAACTCAGCTAGACGCTCCTCTACCTAAAGAGCTGCATCCACCGCTGCTGCATACGTGTCACAATGCTGAATGCTGATGGCTAAGAATATCTGGGTAAGCAGGCCTCGAACAAACCTCTTCACCCTCATCTCCTCAGTCGCCACCAGGTATGGAGCATATATCGACAGCTCAGTAAACAATACATCATAATCCGACACCGTCATCCCCGGCGTCTGACGTAAAGACTCAAATCTGCGCGCTCGCGCATCCCTGACGCTCGGTGGAAGAAAACGAACGAGAAAAGACGTCACAAACTCAGCCCAGGTCATAGGAGCAAGACCAGCGGCTCTGCCTCTCTCCAACGACTCACACCACTTCTGAGCCATGCCTTCCAGACGAAAACTGGCAAACTCTACCCATCTCTCGTCGGAACACCGAAGTGAGCGACAAATCCTGGCCATCCGGTCGATAAACGACTGCGGATCCTCGGTAACATCTGTGCCCGTAAACACCGGAGGTCTCAACCTCATGAAATCCGTCAACGACACAGCAATAACCTCCGGAGCTGCAACTGCGACTACCGGAACCGTAGGTACCATCGTGGCCTCCGCAGCGGGTGGAACAACTGCCTGCCCCGGCGCTCGGATGGTCTCTACCAAAGTCCCCACAATCTGGCGCAGATCCTGCATACCAGCTCCAATCATAGCAATATACTCCGGTACAACAGGCGTACCATCCTGGTCAGTTCTCGCCTCAGGCGAGTCAACCCTGACCTCGGCCCTCGCGGCCGCTCTCTGAGCCCTCGTAGTCTTCGGCGGCATATGGGCTGGAAATTGAAACAAGATTCGATAAGGAAACGGAAATCGAATCACAAGATGTATATCAATCACGGAAGAAATATCAATCAACAAGTCCTAAGGTCACTTAGGCGGAGTACCGTGTCGTAAGTATGCCGCGGAACATACACACGCTACGTCACTCTGCTTAAGCTACCTACTCCATCATACCAAGGTCATCCTAGACTCCGAAAGGTAAAACCTAACGCTCTGATACCAACTTTGTCACGACCCGAAATTCGGTCCGTAACCGGCACTTAAATTACGTAACGTCTACAGGCGTACGTAGCTTAAGTAAGCCGAAAACCCAGAAATCTAAACCACCCAAAACTGGATCAACGGAGAAAATAAAATTTAAAAGTATTAGAAGTCGCCATTTAAAATCTCTAACTCTAGTTTTCTTTCTTGAAAATTTCGGCAGCACTTCCTTTGTAAAACTGGCCCCGTAAACGGGTACAACACAGATAATATAGAAAACATCCCAAGTGGGAGAAAATCAAGCCCACCGGCGGAGACAATCACCACAACAAGTATACGACGCCAAAGCGAAGAATATCAAAGAGAACGACTATAAAGGAAGTAAACATTTCCACAATAACCTGCTTCTACGAGCACGGTTCCCAAAACCAATATAATACAACACTGATCTCTAACAAAACGTCTCTAAGTCATATACAACAAGGGTAGATGGAGAATACTAGATCCAACCAAAATATACAATGTACAACGGATAACCGCAACCCACCTATAATGCAACGGCCTCACTGCCAAAGGTAGCGGTATCCACAGAAGTAGTGATGATAAGCTGCCATGCCGCGACTACACAGAGGGTAAGTCCTGCAAAACTGTGGCACAACGGGGGTGAGTTGCCAACTCGTGAATAGTAATTAACATCATACAGTAATCGCAAGTATGCACTAACAGCAATGATCAATAACATGTGAACTGATAGCATGAGTATGACAATGTGAATATGCAACTATCATGATATCCATATCAATTGAATACTGAGTGCGGAATAGTAAATAATCTCATGCACAAATCATAAGCATGAAAAACACGGTGTAACTCAACAACACCCAAATCCCAAAATACTCAGATCGGCCCTCAGATCGGCCCCTCAAATCCTGTACGTCTCATGAAACCTGAGTGTCAAACATCGACACTCAAAAACATCATGAAGACCAGTGCCTATCATCGACACATAAATACTGATATCCATACGTTCCTCGAAACCCAAGTATCCCACCTCGACACTTGTATTTCCACGTATCGGTCTGTCAAACCCCATATATCTCTCGGAAACTAAGTGCCCAACATCGACACCTTAATTTCCCATATCGCATCTCAAATGCATAAGTCCATAAAATGTGACCCCCATATATCTCTCGGAAACTAAGTGCCCAACATCGACACCTTAATTTCCCATATCGCATCTCAAATGCATAAGTCGATAAAATGTATCTCGCGGGTCCCAAAAATCCAAATCCAGAATACATATATATACAGCGTCCCATACCACCGATATATATGCAATACAACTCATGTAAATCCAAATCCAAAATACATATATATACAGCGTCCCATACCACCGATATATATGCAATAAAAACTGATCATATAACAATAGCAAGGTATATGCGCGAACGAGTAATATAGCATGGCATACATATGAGCACGTAGGTATACAGGTATGTTCTATGTAATATGCACTGTCGCACAAGTATAACTGTTTAATGTCGCTAACTAATAGCAAGGTATACAATAAGCATTTGTATTGTGCGTGCCATGGCAATTACCGACAGGGTGTGTGTAGCATATCATTGGTGCTCGTGCAACATGGACTGTCGATAACAGTGCAGTGTACAACAGGTACAGTACTAAGCACAAGTAACTATATGCAACATGAATCATGCAATGTTTCTATATAAGCAAATAAGCATATGGCTAATATTATATCATGTCTAGCCCCGACGCGTAGCGCCATACGGGCGATTCCCCGTAGATGTTAAATCTACTCACACTGTGGTCTCCATCTATGAAGATCCGACCACCTGCTTCCCTTTGTTCGCAGCGTCTGAAGTCCCCGCTTGCGACGCTATAATATCACAAACACAAGAAATAAAGCGAACATCTCAGAAGCAATCACAATAACGCAAAACTACGTAATATAAAACGCATCAACGCACTAAACCAACTCACGAATACACGTCTAGTGCAAACACGCGAAACGATACCAAAACCCAAACTGAGTACATCGCAGCACGACACACGACTCGTGTCGCAACACGTAACACGCGAACTCAAAACACACGATTATAGGTAATCGATCCCAGATTTTGCATACTGCATTTACTAAGTAAATCAACAGTACCAAACAACCCCAAATAACAGCAGACAACTACCCACAGGAACCCCACCCCAAACCCTAACTAGCCGGCCGGCGTCGCCGGCCCCCTCTTCAAAGCTCGCCGGCCCAAACCGACGGGGTGGTCCCCGTCTCCTGGGTGGTGTCTCAGGTCAACCTGCACATCTCTCTAAAGTTGTTGATTCCATCACTAAAATTCCCAGGTCACAGCAGATAGTAATATCTCTAAAAAGACACCAAAAAGCCGATATTGCCTCAATCGATATAAACTACGTTCTACGCAGAAATTAACGATCAAAACCACACAAAAACTACAATTTAACAGTAGAGGGGATATACCTAACAACTTTGCTCTCAAGTTCCAAGCTTTTCCCTATCCCAAGTGATCAAGAGCAAGAAAAACCCAAGTTTTAGCTATTTTGTGATAGGTTTCAGAAATTTTGAGGTTTTTGAGATAGAAATGAATTAAAATGATAAGGGAATTGGGCAAGGGCAGTAGGGGATGAAGGATTTTCGGCCAAGGGGTGAGGTGGAGGATTGGTGAGGGTTTCCTAGCCATTTCCTTCATTTATTGCTAATAAATGCCTTTGCACACATACATATACCCATGCATGCATCTACTCACTTCCCTTTTCTTTTCTTTTTCTTTAAATTCCCTAGCTTAATCCTAGTCCACACATTATATTCCTAGGTGAGGTGAGAAGGATTTTCCTAACTCAAAGTTTTAAAGAAAAGATCGGAAACGGAAATTTTTCCAAAATTTGAATACCGCATTAAAATAATATTAAAAATTGGGAAAAACCAAATTGAACCAAAACGTCCCATATACTCCCAAAGCTCGCGCACTAGCTTTATTTTAGCTAATCTAGGTGCTGGCAAGTCTATATGGGCGTTTGTTCACAGTCGGGTAAAAACGGAAAATACCGACAAACTTACCCTAAAACGGACAAAATCGCATAACGATTTCCAAAACGTTACAATTACATCGCATCATATTAGCATTTGTAGATTGTAACATCATTGTGTACATGCTTACGATAGCCTTATTAGATGTTACTTTTTACTCACGAGTTGGAAACTCACCCCCGTTGTGCCACAGTGTTTTGCAGGTCTGACCCGTCAGCACAGTAGCGGCGGGCACACCTCCTCTTTTACTCCGTTTACTTGGACTCGCAGCTTGTTCGTAGGTGGCTTGCAGGGTTATTTTGTTGCCACTTGTATCTTTATTGTATCCGGTGTACTCCGTCTACCATATCTACCACATATATTATTGTATTAGCGACTTCGAGACGAGACAGTGAGATTTGTGTATTTATATGCTGTATCTCTGGGTCGAGCTCACTTGAGCCGACATGATGTTTTATTGCTTTATGCCTTTATATGTTTATTTTGCACGGTGATGATATTTATATTGCGTGTGGTTTGAGTCCGCCTTGAGCGAAGAGCTAGCTCCCGCTTGGGGATGCCTTATTTCATGTTATTCATATATTGTTGTCTTGTACCCGTTTGGGTCCAGTATTTACAAAGGAGACTCTACCGAAATTTTCGGAAAATGATGTCGCTTTTAGAAAGTTTGAAGTGACGTATTTAAATTGCTTTCAATAAATTAGTTACCTTCACTCTACTGCTCTTTTGGTTTTGATTGCTGGGTTTTGGCTTACATAGATTACGTGCATCTTGAGACATTTCGTAATTTTAGTGCCAGTCACGTTCCGTACTTTTCGGGTCATGACATCTCTATAGATCTTAATCCCCAAGATATAGGGGGCATCACCTATATCTTTCATTAAGAATCTTTTTGATATGAAGACCTTAACCGAGTGCAGCATTGGAATATCATTTCCTATCAAGAGTATGTCATCCACGTAGAATACGAGGAAGACAACCTTACTCTCTGCCACCTTCTTGTATATACAGGGTTCATCTACGTTTTTGATGAAGTTAAACTCTTTGACTACCACATCAAAACAGATGTTCCAACTCTGTGATGCCTGCTTGAAACCGTAGATGGATTTAAGCAGCTTGCACACCTTCTCGTTGTTCCCACTGTCCACGAAGCCCTCTGGTTGAGTCATGTACATGCTCTCTTCTAAATCACCATTTAGAAAGGAGGTCTTAACATCCATTTGCCAGATTTCGTAGTCATAATATGCAGCGATGGCATGTAGGATCCGGATGGTCTTAAGCATAGCCACTGGAGAAAAGGTTTCATCATAATCCATACCAGGTCGTTGACGAAAACCTTTTGCAACAAGTATAGATTTGAAAGTCTCAACTTTTCCATCTACACCAAATTTTTTCTTGAAGATCCACTTGCCCCCGATGGGTTTTACCCCTTCAGGAGCATCTTCTAAAGTCCATACTTTGTTGGTGTACATGGATTCCATCTCAGATCGCATTGCTTCCATCCATTTCACAGAGTTTCCATTAGTGATGGCTTGCTCAAAGCTAGTTGGGTCATCATCTTCCATGATGCAATTCTCGCTCCCACCATCAATGAGAAAACCGTAGTATCTCTCAGGTGGATGAAGAACCCTGCCAGATCTGCGGAGAGGCCGAGGTTCGTTGGGAACTATCAAATCCTCTTGTTCCACTAAATTTTCAGTTGTAGTTTGTGCTGCTGGAACTTCTTCCAGCTCTACCTGTTCGCCACTAATTTCTTTTGCAAGAAATTCTTTTTCTAAAAAGGTGGCATGATGAGCAAAAAACACCTTTTGTTGTTCACTGTGGTAGAATAGATATCCATTTGAATGTTTAGGATATCCAACAAACTTACAAAGAACTGATTGTGCCTTGAGTTTGTCCGAATTTTGCCTTTTGACATAGGCCGGAAAACCCGATATCTTAACTCGTTTAAGAAATGGTCTCTTCCGACTCCATATCTCATATGGTGTGGTAGGTACAGATTTAGATAGAACTTGATTCAATAGGTATGCTGCTGCCGTAAGCGCATAACCCCAAAAGGAAATAGGTAACTCAGCGGTGCTCATCTTAGAGCGCACCATATCTAATAGGGTGCGATTCCTCCGCTCCGATACCCCTATTTCATGCTCAGACTTATAACAATTATAACTTGGAGCTGAACCAATATTCCCCTGCTCAGTATAACAAGCGGGTTCGGTCAATACATCCATATTATTATCTTGATTAAGGCCTAACATGGTCGCTACCTAGAGAGAGAGAAGAAAACACTTAGCGTATGCTCTTGCAAGATTAGATTGGTTATTATCTTATCTAATCAGGATGGCTCCCACTGTTTTTATCAAATCTTACTTCAAACCCTAAAAGGTAAAACTAGCCGGGTTTAATTACACCTTACAAGTTCGCCAATCTTTCAGCCAAGTCAGTGTCGGTACTTTGAGGGAGGTTCCCCGTACTTTCGTACGGACCTAATTAAAATAAACCTCGTTTTCCCAGGGGCGTAACCCCGTTAACACCTTTCTAGACACCTACTTGATCGGCTAATTGTGATGTGTAAAACTCTCCCAGAAGTAACTCTTACTCGCAGTGGGTATCGGGATCCTACTATCTCATAGAAGGTATGCAATCTTATTGCAAATTCCAACACTTGAAATTCCCGACAATATTTTGCCCTAAGCGTCCTATGACCTTGACAAAGGTCAAAAAACTATAGTGTGCTAGTCAAGATCAACCTGCCAATTCATGATTGAATTAAACTCACACGCACGACCGTTGACAGAGGTCAACAAGGTCGTATGACTACCTTAATCCAATCGCATCACATGCTTTGCAGATAAGCACTAATCAGCTACCGCACACTACGCCTTGATAGAGCTCAACAAACATAGCACGAATACTAAGTGGTAGTTATTTGAAATGACGGAGGGCTACGACAGTGTCACGACCCGAAATATTAGCTCGTGACCGACACTTAGATCACGCAACGTCTACAGGCATAACATAACTTAAGTAAGCCGAAACCCAGAAATCTAAACCTTTCAAAAGAAGTAAGTAATGAAAACATTGATACAACATTTGGAAACCATAAGTAAAAGTCCATAAATCTTTTTTTTATAAAAATTTCGGCAGCACCTCCTTTGTAAAAACTAGCCCCGTAACGGGCACAACATAGAATAAAAAGAAAGCATCCCCAAATGGGAGCAAATCACGCCCAACGGCGGAAACAACCACCACAAGCATATATATGTATACGACGCCCAACGGCGAAGATCAACACAAATGAAAATGAAAAGAAAGACATCAAACCCACCAAGCGAACATATAACCCATCACTCTAAGTCTTGCAACAACAAGTCTTGCTAAGTCTTACAACATATACAAACACCAGTTTCTGATTGATGAAGTTGACTAGATACAATAGGAATAATAATAATACAAGAGGGGCACGATCCAACATGTACCACCTACCAAAGAAAATCACCCGAATACAAGCTGTGTGCCGGCGATGCCGCTACTGATCCATTTGGTCAACCTGCAAGAACTGTAGCACAACGGGGGGTGAATTGCCAACTCGTGAGTAGAAAACATCATCAGGTAGAAATCGAAATAAATATATTTTTCTAGGTCAACTATATTATAAATGTAATACTATGATATCGAGGGTGACCGTATCTGTATATGTGCCAACAATATAATCAATGCCTATCAGCATGTGGATAACATCCTACCATATAATCAAATGCTTGTATGCATGTGGATCTCATCCACGTGTCAACCACTGACACAACAATTCATGCATGTAAATAACATAAAAGCATATGCAGGTAAATATGAGGATATAAATCAACGTGTGTCCCTCGCGACACATTAAAATCATGGAACCTGATTGTCCAACATCGACACTCGAAACATCATGAAACCCGTGTCCAACAACGACACGTAAATCCTCATAGCTCAGGCACCGCATCCTCAGATCGGCCCTCAAATCTGTAAGTCTTATGGAACCTGAGTGCCCAACATCGGCACTTGAAAACATCATGAAATACTCATGTCCAACATCGACACATAAATCCACATATCATATCTGTACATCTCACGGAACCTGAGTGTCCAACATCGACACTCGCAATCCACGGAACCTAAGTGTCCAACTCCAACACTCGCAATCCACATATCCATACATCTCACGGAACCTGAGTGTCCAACTCCGACACTCACAATCCACGGAACCTGAGTGTCCAATTCCGACACTCGCAATATATATATCTATACATCTCACGGAACCTGAGTGTCCAACCCCGACACTCGCATTCCACATATTGGACGTACTGAAATATCATATCAAGAGAAACCGGGTTTTCAAAACAATACACATTTCTTGAAATATCCCTGCGGTTCTCAAATCCAAAAAATTACATGAAATCCATATCACAATGCGTAAATCCATGTAATATGATGTATGCAACATAGAACAACAATATGAGCATATCATAGGAAAATCCGCTATTTAAATGCATCAAGTTATTAAATATCACGCGATTCCCAATTTATCCAAAATCCACTGCAACATCATATGAGGTGTATATGTAGCTATAGCAAGATACGTATATCTGCATGTAAGCATGTATGTATGATGATTTCATATGCGCAATAGCACAATAATCAACGTCTCAAAGTCAATGACAATACAATACCACATAGGGGTATATGTAACTATAGCAAGGTATGTGGGTGTACATGTAAGTATGTATGCACGATGTACATGTACCTATAGCAAGGTATGTCATGCAACGTAGTATAATGATGTGAGCATAGCAATATATCATAGTATGATGCAGCAATTCAACTGTGTAAGTGACATAGTAATTATCGATGATGAAAGTGTGTGAACCGGTAATCTGTGTAAGTGCAACATACGCATCATCGATAATGGTGTTGGTATACTAGCACAGGTATATGAAATGCAATGCGAATAACATGAGCGTAGCATAAAGTACATCGTAAGCGAAACGCTACAAGGTCTACGTATCTACAATATATCTGAGTCGGTGAATCTATCAATCGGCATCCAGCCTCACTACATCACGTATGGTACAAACCATCATACGGCATCCTCTTGTCAAGGGTATGGATCAATCATCAAATAAACTCATCGCGTACGGTAATCCATCGTACGGCGGTATTAAACAATTAGGGATTCTATCAACCTATACAACAATGGGGGTATGGATCTAAGTCGTACGGCATATCACTCACTATGCACATCATTATCCATCTATATATATACCTATCTCTCAGGTCACATCCGTATCAATCTCGTATCAGGAGACCGGCAAGGTATCAACTATTTCTTATCGACTCATATCCATATAACGACATATCAACCAAGTCATCATATCTCATCGTATACTCTTTTCATCGCATCAATCTCTCACATCAAGTCATTTTACATATGCATCTTATCATGTGAATCTCATGTCACGCTACTCTAAATGTCATACTTAATCTCGTGCAACTACATATCTATATATATTGTGATTCACATTCACTCTTCATATCCTTTTATCAATTTGAGACATCATTTCTATCATATTATGTCCAAGAGTTATGTCCCTATTGCTTTCATCTCATATCTCGATATATATATTCAATCATTAATATCACCTCTAACTATCTTTTAACCACATCTTTAGTTTTCAAATCTAGGTTTCTCCTACTGTATTCTATATATATATATATATATATATATATCGGTTTCCATTCATAATTTGCGGGGGTGCTATACGCCATCCACCCGACTTCCCCCGTAGATATAAATCTACTCACCTGTGGAACTCCTCGTTCTGCCGTAGTCGATGTGCTCCGCCGTCTCGGAATCCACGCGAAGGTACCGATCAATCTGTGTCCTTCGGTCTTCAATCTATGCCCTTAGCATGTTGCGGCTGTCTCGACGAAGTTCACTCTCCGGTCACGCTCGTCAAAGAGGACACACATCGAGGATTTTTTATACGGGCTCCCGCTTCTAAACCGAAGCAACTCGAACATCCAGTTTGCTAGCCTAGATGCCCAAGTTGATGTAGAGATAGTGTGTGAATACTTTGTCTCAAGACACCCAAGGAATTGGGTGGAGATGAATTGAAGTTGCCATGGATGTGAAGAAGTGAGCTAAAGAAAATTCCATGAGAAGAATAAATGGGCTCGGCCATCACAAGAAATGGCTCTGGGATTTCCCAATTCACTCACTGTGAATGGGCAATGGTGGTGTGTAATATATCAAGTAGAGAGTGTATGAATATATTAATCCCCTCACAATAAATTAATGCTCACTATGTGAGCAGCCACCACTAGAAAGAAATGTTCTCTGTGGAATTCTACAAGTGGGTGAGGTGATAATAAATTAATCAACAACCACAAGAAAAAAGATCTCAACAAATATCTTTAACATTGACAAAACCAATTAATGCAATTGCATGAGTCACTCACTGTAACGATCTAGAAATCGTTTTGTGCTCGTTTCTGTTTTTGGGTGAAATTCGTCGGTATTGTCAGTTTTATACCGATTGCGATCAAACGGCCATATCGAGTTACCAGCACCTAGTTTTGAGAAAATAAAGCTTGTGCGCACACTTTGAGAGTATATGGGACGTTTTGGTGCAATTTGAATTTTTCCCATTTTTAATGTTATTTTAATCCGGTTTGCACTGTTCGGGAAATCTTTCTTTTCAACTTTTCTTAAAAATTTTCTAAGTTAATCTAAACCACATAGCATATTGAGTGTGTGGCCTAGGATTAAAGAGGGAAAAAGAAAAGAAAAGAATAGAAAAGAAAAGGTTAGAAGGTGCATGCATGTGTGGGTGTGAGTGAGAATGCATTTAATTGCATTGATGAGTGGAAATTGCTTGGAAACTCCCCTTTTCTCTCTCCTCCTCTCCATGGCCGAGCCCTCACTCTCCCTCTTCTGCACTTATGCATTATTTCCTCTCTTTTCTTCATAAAATCCATCACATATACTCAAAGTCTTCACAAAAATCCCAAAATCTTCACTTCATCTCATTTTCTTCACTTGGAGCATGCTAGCTTGGATTCTTGGTGATCTTTTGTGTAGGTATATTTCTCTTACTGTTATTTTAAGTGTTTTTAGTTAGTTTAGCTGTTTAAATTCTGTTTAGAATGATAAGTTAGGGTTTGATACGAAATATCGTATTTTTATGTCGGTTTGTAGTTTTTAGAACCTGCTTTGATCTGGGTTATTTACTGGGAAATTCAACATAGTGAGTGTGTTGTACTAGGGGACCTGGAGCACCACCAGAGAGACGGACCCCATGGCACCGGCCTGGGCCGGTGACAGCAAGAAGAGGGGCCGGCGACGCCGGGCCTAGTGAGGAGTTTGGGTGTGGGGTTTTGTCCATAGGTGTCTGCTAGGGTTTGGGTTCCTCTGGTCTTGTTGAAATTGTTTAGTTTTCACAGTAGGAAAATCTGGGATCAATTGTGCAGTTTCTAGTGTTTCGTGTTCGTGCGATACGTGTTACGACACGCGTCGTGCCGTTTTCGTGGTTTCGCTCTTAAGTCGTTTTCGTCGTGTCGCTACTCTCGTTAGCCACGATACGAACACTTAAGAGGTGGTTGTGTGTTGTTGTGTCGGTTAGATATAGCTAGTTCGTATTTCGTAGCTATTATTGATATATATATCGCTTGTTGTTTATATGTTGCAGGTTCGCAGACGAGGACTACGGACACTGCCACAGGGGGATTCAGGTGGTAGATTCATCTAGCTTGGAGTGTGGGTGAGTAGATTTAACATCTACAGGGGAATCGCCCGCATGGCGTTATGCGTCTGGGCTAGAAACCTTTACCTTGTCGCATATTCTATATCATGTTTAGAATTGCGCATATACCTTACTGTGTAGTGATAGTTGTGATTGGACTAGTATCCTTAGGACACTGCACTATTATTGACGGCTCAGATTGCGAGAGCACTGATTGGATGCCACACACACCGTCAATAATTGCCATGTCATACACGACCATATTTTAGAAATGCTATTGTATGGTTAGGAACATTGTGACTTTTGATACATATTTCCTATTGTTATATTTAGACTTGACATGCTAGTTCCTGTTTACCTATAGGATGTTGTATCAGTAGGGCTAGATACATAGATACAGGTGTACATGCTTTTTCATATCTTACTTATACCTGATAGGTATATCACATCAGCATACAGGCAGGTTTACTTGTATTTCATACTTATACCTGATAGGTATATTACATCATCATATTGGCAGGTGTACTCGTATTGCATAATTACTTATACCTGATAGGTATATCACATCATCATATAGGTAGATACCTATATTTCTTCTTTACGATTCATGGGTTCATTTATTATCTGGTGAATGCTATGCTTTACATTTATACGCTTTCATTACAGTTTCATATCGCGTATATTTATTCATGGATTATCGCATTGTTATATGGATTTTTCATGATGTTTTCTGGATTTGGGAACCGTGGTAGTTCATGAAATTATGCATACATGGAGACCCGGTTTCCTTGAGATGATATTATAGCATCCACCATGAGATTTATCGGTGCGGATATATATCCTATGCGAGGAGGCGTCGAGAGCCGCATGAGGATACATGGTGGGGCCCGGAGGTACCCCGAAGCAAGAATGTTGTCGGAGTGAGCCGATGTCGCATTGAGGCGATGAGGCCTAGGGGAGCCATACTTTCCGGTGACATTACCAGAGACTCGGCGGATATCAGGGGGATACCGTTGGGAGTCATGTGCGTATCGATACGTCGAGAGGCGAGGGGCAGAGCGAGGCACTCGAGCTCTCGTGATAGCGTATGATACGTACTTATCAGTTTTCTGTGTCGATGCTTGACACATTGGTTTTATGATATTCCTAAATACTCTTGTATATATAACAGGGGATTGATCCGCTGTTATATATGCCTTTACACCAATATTAGTGGAATGGGACGCTAATATATGTGTATTGCCCTCATCATATTATTATGTCATTATATTTAGGATGTTAGAACTGTGCTGGAGATTTGACTTGAGACTCATGAGATTCATTGGGATTGGATGATGATATCGTACACACTAGAGATGTAAGATCCACTTAGTGTGGTACATATGATATATATTGTGAGATATATTGATATTGTACAGACGAGATAGGTGGGATCCACTAGCTGTTGTACATGTGATATAGGTGAGAGATACCTGATATTGTACAGACGAGATATGTGGGATCCACTAGCTGTTGTACATAAGATATATGTGAGATATACCAGATATTGTACATACGAGAGATGTGAGATTCACTTGTGTTGTACATTTGATATGGGAGATATACTGTTATTGTACATACTAGAGATGTGAGATCTACTTGACTTGTACATTCGACACTTATGTGAGATACATTTGATATTGTGTAGTTTGAGGAGATGTGACACTTAGGTGATATGAGAGCGGATTTGGTGATTGATTGAGGATTGGGATATTGATTTGTCTAGATGGATTGTGATCCTACCACGATGTCAGGATTCCGTGGAAATGACATATTTCACTCCATACCTCATCTTTATATACTTGTGCACTGTTTCATATATTAGGAGTACCTGTGAGAGTACCTTCATGAGAGTTGCACATTTACTTTCTCATATCCCCAGAGCATGATTATTGCATACTGTTGTCACATTATTATTGCAGGATATATTGGTGGTACTTGAGAGTGTACTTTCCATTATTACGTACTCATGACTATTATTATTTGAAATGGACATATATTAGATTCATGCTATACGTTCATTCTCACGATTACCTGCATATGTTATTTACTATTCACGAGTTGGCAACTCACCCCCGTTGTGCCATAGGTTTTGCTGGAGTTTTCCCCAAAGTAGTCAAGGCAAGCTATTCAGCTTTCAGCTACACACACATCTATCATCTTTTGGTTGCGGATACCACTTCGCCTGTTAGTGTGCAGTTTTGCCAGGTGGGTTTTTGTGGTTATCTGAGAGATGTATTGTATATTCGTTGTATATTGTACTCTCCATCTATTACCAGTATGTTATGACTTAGAGACTTGGTGAGGACGATTTTGTATATATTGGTGGATTTGTTGCTTTTATACAGTTTCCTTTCTTTTGTCTCTTATTTCTTCGCTACGGCGTTGTATATCTGTTGTGGTGTTGTTTTCCGCCGTTGGGCGTGGATTTTGCTCCCGTTTGGGATGTTTTACTTTATATTCATGTTGTACCCTTTTTAGGGGCTGGTTTTATAAAGGAGGTGCTGCCAAAATTTTACAGAAAATGTGGACTCTTTTAAAGAATTTGGGTTGTGATTTCAAATGTTTCAAAAACTTATTATTATCTTTTCCGTATTTTATTGGTTTAGATTTATGGGTTTTGGCTTTCTTTTACTGCGTTACGTCTGGAGGCGTTGCGTAGTATTAGGGCCATCACGTACCATTTTTGGGTCATGACAAAGTTGGTATCAGAGCGTGGTTTTACCTTTCGGAGTGTAGGATGACCTGGTATGATGGAGTAGGTAACCTAAGCGGAGTAACGTAGTGTGTGTATGTCTGCAGCATACTTACGATGCAGTATTTCGCCTAAAGTGTCTAAGTACAATTGTTTGAGATTCCTTCCTTGATGATTCATATCCTTGTGATTCGATTTCCTTGTTCTTATCGAATCCTATCTCTATTTATAGCCTTGCCATCGATGACTACGGGAACTCAGAGTGATGCAGCGAGAGCCGAGGTCAGGGTTAGCTCGGGTGAGACGAGCACTGACCAGCAGGGCACTCGTGTTGCACAGTTGCAGACGGATCAGCCTTCGACTGATCAGATCGCTAGACTTGTGACAGAGATGCAGGATTTGCGCCAGACGATGAGATCATTGGGTTATGCCATTAGAGCGCAGCGACAGGAGGCTGACACCCTAGTTACTCAGCTGTTTCTTGGGATCAGCATGCAGCAGTCTGTCACTTACGTAGCACCAGTGGATGTATCCCCAGTTGACGAGACACGTGTTCCAGAGACTTTACGAGTTCCAGGACAGTGGAGGACCCGTACAGGTGTGCCAGTCCAGGGACAGAGGTTCAGTCGTCGTGACAGGTTTCGTGCACGGCATGGGAGTACAAGAGGTGTGAGACGAGGACAGTCGTCTAGCTCTTATCCCCATGATGGTCAGCAGTTTTCTTCCGGATGTTATCGGTGCGGGAGTTTGGATCATCGGGTTAGATTTTGTACTGAGCCACACAGACGCGAGACAGCTTTACCACAGAGTGGAGGATTTCAGCCTGTTGTGGGTAGGAGGCAGACACGAGGGTTTGTTTCTACTCAACCGGACGCCCGGACGTCCAGTGCAGATTTGTCAGGTATCCTTGTTCATGTTCGTTGATGTACTTGTTGGTTTTTCGCACTTTGTGCCGTGGTTGGGACGAGGATCGTGTTAGTTAGATCAGCCGTTTGTTGTGTTAACTTCTGTCAGCGATTCTTTTGTTGCGCGACACGTATTTCAGTCGTATGCCAGTTGGCGAGGAGATTTTGCCGTTATTGGATCCTTCTAGAGATGTTGAATTTGACGTTCTCCTGGGCATAGATTGGTTAGCTACGTGTTAAGCGTCTGTGGACTACCGTGTGGAAACAGTCAGGATTTGTTTTCCCGGCAAGTCAGTTCTTGTTGTACAGGTGGATAGTTGTGCCGCCCCTCACAGCTTGAATTCAGCCTTTTTCGCTAGTCAGCTTTGGAGGAGATATCGTGGATTCGTGGCGTTCATTCGAGATACCGGAGCCACATTGGGATTGTTGGACCGGGTAGTTATCGTGCAAGAGTTGTTCGACGATATTTCAGGAGTGTTAGCGAAATTCAGGGAGCTTAAGGATCTGCTGCAGAGTTGTTTGTTGGGAGGTTTGTGTGTCCGTGTGTTTCGCTTTTGGGAGCTCCTATTTCTGTTCGTTCTGGAGGAAGACGACAGTTTGCGGTTGTGGATTGATGGATCGTCAATTGAACCGGCTTATGGTGCGGTTAGGTATCAGTTACCTCGCTTTGACGATTTCTTCGATCAGCTCCAGAGTGCGAGACTTTTTCTAAGTTTGTTTGGGATCAGGTCATCATTGTTGCGGGTTCGGAGTGATGCATTCCGAATTTTGCTTTTGTGCGTGCTACGGGCAGTTTGTGTGTTGGTAGTGTCGTTGGACTTGCCAATGCCCTAGCAGCATTTGTGGGATATGATGTACCAGATTTTTCAGGCCGTTCCTCGACCAGTTATGGTTGTGTTTTGACGACATTCTGGTCAATTCTTTGTGTTTTGAGGAACAGGAGCAGCTTTTGAGAATTTGTTGTGCAGACATTGGTAGAGCCCAGTTGTTGCTAGATTCTCGGAGTGTTCCTTCAGGCTTGTTTGTGTTGACTCCTAGGTCTTGTAGTTACGGGAGACGGTTTCGTATGGTTACGAGGGAGATCGTGACCGTACAGCTTAGGCCCAGACTTGTGTACGGACGGAGGTCCTTTGGTGTTGGGTTTAGCAGGTTTTACCGCCGTTTCGTGCAGGATTACTAGTGTATTGTTGCACCGTTGACTGTGAAGACCAGGTAAGGAGGTTCTTTTCTTGAACTGAGGCATGTGTGCAGAGTTCTCAGCAGTTGGAGATTTGGTTAGCAACTGCATCGGTTCTTTGCTTTTGATTCGGAGACCTTGATTTGTGACAAGGTTGTGCTAAGTTAGGGATGCGTTTGTGTACCTGATGTTATCGGGTAGAGACGTGAAATCCTAGGGCAAGCACATCGGTCAATTCTCTGTGTTCATTCAAGTTCCACCAACATTGACGTGACTTGTGAGATAGTTACAGGTGGACAAGAATGTGAAGAGAAATTTCAGGTTTCGTTTCAGGGTGTTTGTTTGGTTTGTTGTTTGCGGCAGTTGGGATCGTCACTCGCCACTGTTAGGATACTTCCTGGTAGTTGTTATCAGGAGACATTTCAATTGGAAACCTTTAGGTGTAGTCAGGTAGTGTCGATCACCAGTCTGTTTTTCTGACTCAGCGTAGTAGGATTTTTGGACCTCAGCTTGTCTAGAGACTTCGGAGATGTCTAGTTGGTCTTTTGAGATCCTTTATGCGAGTTAGTTTTCGTTGCTTTAATTTGGCACTTCCGCCCAGATTATCGATTATTCACCCCGTTTTCATGGTGTTGATTTTTGCATATACCTTCATGACTTTTTCACATGATTCAGCACAGACCATGGTTTGGACTCGATCTTTTCGTTCACCGCAGCCATGTGTGTAAATGGTTGGGCAGGTGAAGAAACTTCGGTCAAGGGTCTTGCCATCTGTGGAGAGTTTTCTTGGACGTAGCTGTATAGTGAGGGGATCACTTGGGAAGCTGCGAGTGAGATTTGGGAGTTTTGTACTCTTCTCTTTGAAGGTATGCTTGGTGAAAATTTTAAATTCGGGGACGAATTTTTATAAGGGGGGGAGATTGTAACGATCTAGAAATCGTTTTGTGCTCGTTTCTGTTTTTGGGTGAAATTCGTCGGTATTGTCAGTTTTATACCGATTGCGATCAAACGGCCATATCGAGTTACCAGCACCTAGTTTTGAGAAAATAAAGCTTGTGCGCACACTTTGAGAGTATATGGGACGTTTTGGTGCAATTTGAATTTTTCCCATTTTTAATGTTATTTTAATCCGGTTTGCACTGTTCGGGAAATCTTTCTTTTCAACTTTTCTTAAAAATTTTCTAAGTTAATCTAAACCACATAGCATATTGAGTGTGTGGCCTAGGATTAAAGAGGGAAAAAGAAAAGAAAAGAATAGAAAAGAAAAGGTTAGAAGGTGCATGCATGTGTGGGTGTGAGTGAGAATGCATTTAATTGCATTGATGAGTGGAAATTGCTTGGAAACTCCCCTTTTCTCTCTCCTCCTCTCCATGGCCGAGCCCTCACTCTCCCTCTTCTGCACTTATGCATTATTTCCTCTCTTTTCTTCATAAAATCCATCACATATACTCAAAGTCTTCACAAAAATCCCAAAATCTTCACTTCATCTCATTTTCTTCACTTGGAGCATGCTAGCTTGGATTCTTGGTGATCTTTTGTGTAGGTATATTTCTCTTACTGTTATTTTAAGTGTTTTTAGTTAGTTTAGCTGTTTAAATTCTGTTTAGAATGATAAGTTAGGGTTTGATACGAAATATCGTATTTTTATGTCGGTTTGTAGTTTTTAGAACCTGCTTTGATCTGGGTTATTTACTGGGAAATTCAACATAGTGAGTGTGTTGTACTAGGGGACCTGGAGCACCACCAGAGAGACGGACCCCATGGCACCGGCCTGGGCCGGCGACAGCAAGAAGAGGGGCCGGCGACGCCGGGCCTAGTGAGGAGTTTGGGTGTGGGGTTTTGTCCATAGGTGTCTGCTAGGGTTTGGGTTCCTCTGGTCTTGTTGAAATTGTTTAGTTTTCACAGTAGGAAAATCTGGGATCAATTGTGCAGTTTCTAGTGTTTCGTGTTCGTGCGATACGTGTTACGACACGCGTCGTGCCGTTTTCGTGGTTTCGCTCTTAAGTCGTTTTCGTCGTGTCGCTACTCTCGTTAGCCACGATACGAACACTTAAGAGGTGGTTGTGTGTTGTTGTGTCGGTTAGATATAGCTAGTTCGTATTTCGTAGCTATTATTGATATATATATCGCTTGTTGTTTATATGTTGCAGGTTCGCAGACGAGGACTACGGACACTGCCACAGGGGGATTCAGGTGGTAGATTCATCTAGCTTGGAGTGTGGGTGAGTAGATTTAACATCTACAGGGGAATCGCCCGCATGGCGTTATGCGTCTGGGCTAGAAACCTTTACCTTGTCGCATATTCTATATCATGTTTAGAATTGCGCATATACCTTACTGTGTAGTGATAGTTGTGATTGGACTAGTATCCTTAGGACACTGCACTATTATTGACGGCTCAGATTGCGAGAGCACTGATTGGATGCCACACACACCATCAATAATTGCCATGTCATACACGACCATATTTTAGAAATGCTATTGTATGGTTAGGAACATTGTGACTTTTGATACATATTTCCTATTGTTATATTTAGACTTGACATGCTAGTTCCTGTTTACCTATAGGATGTTGTATCAGTAGGGCTAGATACATATACACCTATGGACATAGATACAGGTGTACATGCTTTTTCATATCTTACTTATACCTGATAGGTATATCACATCAGCATACAGGCAGGTTTACTTGTATTTCATACTTATACCTGATAGGTATATTACATCATCATATTGGCAGGTGTACTCGTATTGCATACTTACTTATACCTGATAGGTATATCACATCATCATATAGGTAGATACCTATATTTCTTCTTTACGATTCATGGGTTCATTTATTATCTGGTGAATGCTATGCTTTACATTTATACGCTTTCATTACAGTTTCATATCGCGTATATTTATTCATGGATTATCGCATTGTTATATGGATTTTTCATGATGTTTTCTGGATTTGGGAACCGTGGTAGTTCATGAAATTATGCATACATGGAGACCCGGTTTCCTTGAGATGATATTATAGCATCCACCATGAGATTTATCGGTGCGGATATATATCTTATGCGAGGAGGCGTCGAGAGCCGCATGAGGATACATGGTGGGGCCCGGAGGTACCCCGAAGCAAGAATGTTGTCGGAGTGAGCCGATGTCGCATTGAGGCGATGAGGCCTAGGGGAGCCATACTTTCCGGTGACATTACCAGAGACTCGGCGGATATCAGGGGGATACCGTTGGGAGTCATGTGCGTATCGATACGTCGAGAGGCGAGGGGCAGAGCGAGGCACTCGAGCTCTCGTGATAGCGTATGATACGTACTTATCAGTTTTCTGTGTCGATGCTTGACACATTGGTTTTATGATATTCCTAAATACTCTTGTATATATAACAGGGGATTGATCCGCTGTTATATATGCCTTTACACCAATATTAGTGGAATGGGACGCTAATATATGTGTATTGCCCTCATCATATTATTATGTCTTTATATTTAGGATGTTAGAACTGTGCTGGAGATTTGACTTGAGACTCATGAGATTCATTGGGATTGGATGATGATATCGTACACACTAGAGATGTAAGATCCACTTAGTGTGGTACATATGATATATATTGTGAGATATATTGATATTGTACAGACGAGATAGGTGGGATCCACTAGCTGTAGTACATGTGATATAGGTGAGAGATACCTGATATTGTACAGACGAGATATGTGGGATCCACTAGCTGTTGTACATAAGATATATGTGAGATATACCAGATATTGTACATACGAGAGATGTGAGATTCACTTGTGTTGTACATTTGATATGGGAGATATACTGTTATTGTACATACTAGAGATGTGAGATCTACTTGACTTGTACATTCGACACTTATGTGAGATACATTTGATATTGTGTAGTTTGAGGAGATGTGACACTTAGGTGATATGAGAGCGGATTTGGTGATTGATTGAGGATTGGGATATTGATTTGTCTAGATGGATTGTGATCCTACCACGATGTCAGGATTCCGTGGAAATGACATATTTCACTCCATACCTCATCTTTATATACTTGTGCACTGTTTCATATATTAGGAGTACCTGTGAGAGTACCTTCATGAGAGTTGCACATTTACTTTCTCATATCCCCAGAGCATGATTATTGCATACTGTTGTCACATTATTATTGCAGGATATATTGGTGGTACTTGAGAGTGTACTTTCCATTATTACGTACTCATGACTATTATTATTTGAAATGGACATATATTAGATTCATGCTGTACGTTCATTCTCGCGATTACCTGCATATGTTATTTACTATTCACGAGTTGGCAACTCACCCCCGTTGTGCCACAGGTTTTGCTGGAGTTTTCCCCAAAGTAGTCAAGGCAAGCTATTCAGCTTTCAGCTACACACACATCTATCATCTTTTGGTTGCGGATACCACTTCGCCTGTTAGTGTGCAGTTTTCCCAGGTGGGTTTTTGTGGTTATCTGAGAGATGTATTATATATTCGTTGTATATTGTACTCTCCATCTATTACCAGTATGTTATGACTTAGAGACTTGGTGAGGACGATTTTGTATATATTGGTGGATTTGTTGCTTTTATACAGTTTCCTTTCTTTTGTCTCTTATTTCTTCGCTACGGCGTCGTATATCTGTTGTGGTGTTGTTTTCCGCCGTTGGGCGTGGATTTTGCTCCCGTTTGGGATGTTTTACTTTATATTCATGTTGTACCCTTTTTAGGGGCTGGTTTTATAAAGGTGGTGCTGCCAAAATTTTACAGAAAATGTGGACTCTTTTAAAGAATTTGGGTTGTGATTTCAAATGTTTCAAAAACTTATTATTATCTTTTCCGTATTTTATTGGTTTAGATTTCTGGGTTTTGGCTTTCTTTTACTGCGTTACGTCTGGAGGCGTTGCGTATTATTAGGGCCATCACGTACCATTTTTGGGTCGTGACACTCATCAAAGCCCATCCCCACAAAGATGACAACGAAATGTGCTGGCTCAATCCCAAAGATAATTCCAGCACAACAAAAGAATTGGCCAAAACAATACTCACACAATTCTAATAATTATATTTCATATTTTCTGAAATGTTACAATCTTCCCCCCTTATATAAATTCGGTCCCCGAATTTAAATTTAAACCCCCAAATGCTAAAACATTTCAATAATCAGCTCAAATCAACGGGGCTCCGAAATCACGAAAGATACAGAAATACCACAGCGCATCCTGTGCGCTGGAAAATGAGTACGAAACTCAAAACCGAACTCCGTCAAGCGTCACGCAAATCATCGGACTTGCACGCATATCATCGGAGTCACAATGGAGATACAGATCTCGAAATCTACTACCGAAATCCCATATGCACTAATCAAATACTATAATACATATATAGTACGCATCCTTGAAAAAGCTCTTAAAACTGAATAAAACATATGCAAAATCTGTAAGTCGACGTTAGACACCCCACAAGATGCGGGAAGGCGGAATAGGTAAAACAATCATTTTTTTTAAACTAACATCGACTAACTTTACGGATCTTTGCCAAACCCTAACTAACAACTATATATAAGAGATTAGCTACTATGAAAGATGATTATACCTAATGAATCAAGTCCTTCTTGTTCTCGTTGATCACCTCCTCGTCGGCCTCCTCATTTTGATAGAAGATCCACCCGAGAGCTACTTCTCTAAGCTTTAACCTCACACTTGAGGTAACTAGGTAACTATGAGTTCTAATCAAAGCAACCTAGAGAATATAGAAGAGGATTGGGGATCTATTAGTATTGCTAACCCTAGGATCTCAACACATGAGAGGATTAGGGTTAGTTCTTGAAGAGAGAGAGCTTAAGGAGAGAGAAGGTGAGAGTGAGAATGATATGAATAATAATCTCATTTGTGAATATATGAAGCATAATAATTATTAAATGAATAATCATATGATCATATCAACCATGCTTCATTAACTCACTTAGTATGATTCATCTCATGAGTTATTAAGCAATAAATGCTTCATTAACTCCTTTGGATGAATCACACCATGAGTCATTAATCCATTTAATGCAAATTCCACCTAAGCCCTCCAACTCATCAATCTTCTAGAAGCTTCTCGACAAATTACGAGAATGCCACACTATACGTGCAAACACGGAAAAACTGAGAATGTATAAATCCAATAATCCAATACTAGAATCTGGCTTAAACCAAAGCCTGCTAGTATAAACTGTCCGAATATCGTACGTGCGTAAAAACACGTATGTGTCCGAACCCTGTCGTAAAACCATAAGACCTTTATATCGTTTTTCCTGAAGCAGGGAAACTCTCTGTGTGGGACTCTAAAGTCTCGACTACTACGCTGGTAGTGGGTTTAACCACAGGCCACAAGCGGTACTAGCTGTACGTAACGGTCCCCAGGTAGATGTCGATGAGAAGGCCGATGAGGAAACCCATCCGAACTCCTACTGAGCCTGATGTGACAATCTCCGTACAGTCCGGTCAGTTCGTCTAGGACTATCGCATATCGAGCCTAGGGGGGCGGCAAGCGTCAGTCCCCTAAAAGCGGTATAAGTCGTGTCGGAGTGAAGCCTATTACACCTTAAGAAGCTACTGGAAAACCTACCAGTAAATCTCGCTTGCCCTGGCCAGGGACTTTGCGTAATGGCTCTCCAAACACAGCGCGATATCAACTCCCAATATCGGGAGAGACGAATCCTATCTAATCGCCACTGCCTCCAAGTGCTTCAGGACTGCACCCAACTGCTACCTGTTTGCACGACTCCTTTGAGCCGTGGTAGGGTAGCAATCTAAGAACGGTGGGAACATATTCGAGACGAAGCAGCAGTGTCAAGTCTATGGACTACGCTGTACTCATGTCACCTGGGAACTGATAACTGACGACGGGTATAATACCAACCAACAGTTCCATGCGAGTCTTGTCCGGTGTACCCGTAACCCAACGAGCACCTGTATACTATCTCCAGTACAACGTACTAATGGCTGTAGGACAGACCATTTTCCCCAACTGGGATGAGAAGCGTACACACTAGTCTACTTCGGAGTATTAATGCCCCGTCTCGATAATCCTACTACTAGGGACCTGAAAAACGATGTGCTTGTAGACTACCCAGCCTCCACTAGTGTGACTGCCATCACAACGCTGGTAGTCAAGCAAGATCCTAAGGGCTCTATCAATATGTATTCGCGATATGCTAACATATACACATATTAAGATAGACTTAAACCAAGTAGCATGCTACCTTGTTTAACAAGACTGTTAATATAGCTGTGAATATCCCAAGCTTCCATTAAGTAATATACAAGCTAATATGATACAATAATAGCCCCTAGGGCATATACACTAACAATCTCCCACTTGCACCAGGGCCATGTACTAGCATATCGAAGACCTATCATCTCGGATAGTCTTTCGAACTGCGTCTGAGGTAAGGCCTTTGTGAATGGATCTGCAGTGTTCTCCTCTGTAGCAACTCTCTGGACCTCGATCTCCCGGCGATCTATGATCTTCCTGATCAGGTGATACTGTTAGTGTATATGCCCTAGAGGCCATTACTGTATCATACTAGTTTGTATATTACTTGATGGAAGCTTGAGATATTCACCTTGTATAAACAATCTTGCTCAATATAGTAGTATGCTACTTGGTTTGTTTCTACTTCAATGTGTACATGTGTTTATTTTAGTATATCACCTATACGCATTAGTGGAGCCCTTAGGATCTTTGCTTGATTACCAGCGTTGTAATGGCAGTCACACTAGTGGGGGCTGGGTAATCTATAAGCACATCCTTATACAGGTCCCTAGTCGCAGGACTATCGAGACAGGGCATCGATACTCCGGAGTAGACTAGCGTATTCGCTTCTCATCCCAGTGTGGGAGATGGTCTGTCCCACAGCCATCAGTACGTCGTACTGGAGATAGTATACGGGTGCTCGTTGGGTTACGAGTACACTGGACAGGACTCGTCGGGAATTGACAGGTTGGTATTATACCTATCGTCAGTTATCAGTTCCCAGGTGACATGAGTACAGCTTAGTCCGCTGACTTGACACTGGCACTTCGCCTCGAGTGTGTTCCCACTGCACTTTGATCACTACCCTACCACGGCTCAAAGGAGTCGTGCAAACAGGTAATGGTTGGGTGCAGTCCCGAAGCACTTAGAGGCAGTGACGGTTAGACAGGATTCGTCTCTCCCGGTATTGGGGTTGACATCGCGCTGTGTCTAGGAGAGCCATTACACGAGTAATCCCTGGCCAGGGCAAGCGAGATATACTGGTAGGCTTCCAGTGTTATCTCAGGGTGTTTTGGGCTTCACTCTGACACGATTTGTACCGCTATTAGGGGACTGACGTTTTACCGCCCCTAGGCCTGACATGCGATGTATTAGACGAACAGACCGGACTGTACGGAGACTATCACATTCAGACTCAGTAGGAGTTCAGATGGGGTTCACCTCGTCAGCCTTCTTGTCGGCATCTACCTGAGGACCGTTACGCACAGCTAGTGCCGCTTGCGGTCTGTGGTTAAACCCACTGCCAGCGTAGTGTCAAGTCTTTAGAGTCCCACACAGAGGGTATTCGCCTCTGGGCAAAACAGAGTAGAGGTCGCATGGTTTTGCGACAGGGTTCGTTCTCATCCGCGCACTTGTGCACGTTTGGAGTCCGGACAGATATTACTAGTAGGCTCTGGTTTGAGCCAGATACTGGTATATGTTTTGGGGTTGATTTTATCTCTTGGTATTCATGTTCCTCGGAACAAGAATGCGGGTGTGTATGCACAGTTGATTGAGGCGGAGGAAGAGAATTTTCATTAGCGTTTCGGAACTGGTGCGTATGCATAGTTGACAGTCGTCTTTTTCCAAACCCTAATGGAATTATGATATATCAATTAATAATATTAATTAAATGAAATTGTGTCATGGTTGGATTTCTTTGACTTGTTGACCATGGTTGACTTGTTGACCATGGTTGAATGTTTGACCATCATCATTACAAAAGAAAGATGCTTTTTGATTCTTGCAAAACCATTTAAAGATTGTAATGATAATGGTCATTCCAAAACCTTCCATCAACTATTTCATTTTCATTATTATTATTAATTTGATAATTGTTTTTGCTTTTGTTATGGTTGCAAAAGGGAAAAGAGCTCATTCTATCATTTGGCTTCTCTCTCCTCACTTCATCTTCTTCTTCCTCTAGCTCAAGGAGAATCCTTCTCATGTGTTGAGAATCCCTCTCCTTGAAAGAAAAACACCCCAAATACACTCTCTACTCACTCTAGGATCAAAGGTTTAGTAAGCCGGAGATTCTAGTTCTCTCAAAGTTCGAGAAAGAGCCCGAAGGTCGAACCCTCAGGTGGATCCATCTTTGACGGAAGAAGACAACGAGGAAAGCACCATCAACCTCTACAAAAGTTTGAAGAAGAAGGAGTTCAAGTTAGGTATAACCATCTTTCCGAGTAGCTAACTCTCTTTAGCTTGTTTGCTAGTTTTAGTTTAGGAAAAGATCCCGACATTGTTAGTCCGTGTTGCCCCATGCGCCAAAAATTTGATTTTTATACCGTTTCCGCCTCCCCGTAAGAACAGGGGGTCGCAACGTGGACTTACAGTGGTATCAGAGCCTAACTAAACATAAACTAGCTCGGTAGTGAAGTGTAACGAAGTTCGGAACCGAAAAATCCAAAAACCAAACTTTTCAAAAACCCTAGTTTCTGTTAAATTTTTTTCTGGTAAAAAAAAAATTTGTTATACACCTAAAATCATCTCAGGGTTTTTTAAAGATAACCACCAAAAATGAGCCAGAGATCTAACCAAACGACCGCTATTGCCGCGGATCCGCGGCCGTCTTGTCTCCTCTCTGCCTCGATTTTGGTGCAGTGTATCTCTGGATTGGTTTTAGGATTTTTGAGATATATTATATGTGCCCAGATTTTCCAGAATAGAAATTTGTTTTTGGGGGTCTATAATTCCGTATTTTTTCCGAACTTCACTACACTTTGACTATGTTGGTTATATCTGTGATGTTTGTATGTATTGAACGTCGGCTAATCGCTATAAGTCGATTAGTCGGGGTTATACATCTCTGTGATCTGTGTTTGATATTGGAATGTGTATATGAATGTGTTGGACTGTCGCGGGTGAATAGCCGGGGTGGATGTGAGATGAGCTTTAGTTTTTCTTTCATTCATTTGTAATATGTAAATTGATGTAATATTATTATTTGTTTGGCCGCACAACCGGGTCGGGGTTGTAGCCGTCATTGTATAATTCTTTTTACTGTTTTTGCTCCTAGGATAGACCCATGGAGGGGTGCACAAACTACCGGGTACTTGGCGGGTAGTTTGCCGCACCCGTAGGGGTCTTGGGTGGGGTTTTGGCTATTCACCGCGACCGTGTAATCCGCTTTTCGTTGCAAGCTCGAACGGATTGCGGATTCCTAGTATATCCAATGTATTCATCTGTGATCTGTAATGTCTATCATTGCTATATTTATAACTATTTAGGGGTTGCTTATGTTTTACAGCCGCGCTACCCCAGCCCCCGCTCTGTCGTTAGTTAAGTAACCTAACGGGTGATGACGGGGCCCCGTGGCGAATGCGAATGGCATAAGCGTACGTCATATTTTGGTTGTTTTCTGCAATGGTAGGATTAATTGATGGGACGCATTAAAAGAACTAATGCAAGAATATCACGCATTAAAAGAACTAATGCAAGATAATAAACCAAGTTAAAGTCGTTGGAACACTTTCGAAAAACCACTCGGTTCTTTTCAAAACTAACTTTTAAATGCGGAGATTGAGCCACTCCTTCTAAAAGCTATCTCGTTCCATCGATTATATCAAGTTTACTACGTTCACGGTTTCGCCAAAACCATTCGTTGCCCTCCATCATTTCAGTTAAATATTCGGTAGTATTCAAGCTATGTATTTTGACCTCACGCCAAGACATAGTGATTGGTAGCTGCCGGATATTTATCTGTTGCATAGATAGAATGCGTTGTTTTAGGACAACCGTATCACCATTTTGGCCTACGTCAAGGGTAGGTACGGGTGGGTTCAAATCAACCGGGATAATGATGGGAAGAACTTGACATGTGACTTATGACATTTTGACCTCACGCCAAGGTCATAAGAGCATGGGGCAAAAATCCATATCGGGAGTTTCATAAGTAGTGAAACTAGCTAGATTTGCATACCATTTGGAGTGTGGTGATTCTGGTAGGATTCCTTCAGTTTCGTCACGCGATGATATTTGGATCCCGATCCTACTGTGAGTATATGCTACTCCTCGGGAAATTTCTCGCTAAACGATCAATGCTATAAACCTAGTAGGTGCCTAGAAAGGTGTTAGCGGGGCTACGCCCCCAAGGAAAAGAGGTTCTTAAATTAAGGAACTTCGCGAAAGCGTTGGAAAACCTCCCTCGAAGTACCGACACTGGCCTGGCTGAACGGTTAAGCAAGTATTGTGCGGTGGGATTGATCCCGACTAATTCTTCCTTTATTGTTTGAGGAGGGATTCGAGAGACAGTGGGAGCCATCCTGTTTAGACAAATTAAAAACCACTCTAAACTTGCAAGAGCATCGTGCTAAAGTGTTTCTTCTCTCCCCCCTGCAGCGACCAAATCGAAATGACTGGACTTAAGTTACTTCTAGATAAAAACATACTGACAGGGCTAAACTACAAAGATTGGCTCAGGAATGTCAAAATGGCAATCACTTACGACAAGCTGGGGTATCTTCTTACCACCAAAGCTCCCCCCGTCCCAGGTCCCACCTCCAGCGTCGCGGATAAGGAAATCCGTAAGACTTGGGAGATTGATTGCGCGAAGGCCAGGTGCCTCGTGCTTGCCTCTATGGACAACGAACATCAGAGGAGGCACGAGAATATGGATTTGGAATCCATATTTCTTCATACAAAAGAACTGTATGGAGAGCAGTCTCGTATCGCAAGATACGAAGTGTCGAAGAAGTTATTTTCGGCAAAGTTGGCCGTCGGATCATCGGTAGTGGACCACGTGCTTAAGATGATTGGCTACATTGAGGAGCTCGCGGATCTTGGGACCACGTTGGAAAGTGAACTCTATACGGATTTAATTCTCCAGTCCCTTCCATCCACTTACGCCCAGTTTATACTGAACTTCAACTTACAAGAAAAAGAAGTTGAACTTTCAGAACTCCTCAACATGCTGAGGAGCGCAGAGGGCACCCTACTGAAGGGTAGGGAAACACCCGCTTTGTTTGTAGGAGGATCTTCTTCTTCTAGGTCCAAGGAGAAAGCCAAGGGAAAGAGGAAGAAAGCCCCCGCCAAACCAAGGGGCGGTGTTAGTAAAGTGGGTTCGAAGGGAAAGGAAAAGGCAATAATGATAGCGGGGAAGCTTGTGGGAAAGGAGGAATGCTTCTATTGTCATAAGAGTGGACACTGGAAGAAAGATTGCAGGGCTTGGAAGGCCAGGACACAGGAACTGAAGCAGGTTGCGGCTTCAGCTTCAGGTGTGTATGTTATTGAAAACTGTCTTTCTATAAACTCTACTTCCTGGGTATTGGATACCGGATCAGGATCTCATATCTCTAATTCTTTGCAGGCGTTGAGAAACCGTAGGGTTTTGAAGGCAGGTGACATGACCCTCAGAGTTGCGAACGGAGCTAGCATGGATGCTAAAGCCGTGGGGGACTATCACCTGGGAATGTCAGATGGGCATGTTTTGGTTTTGCGTAATTGCTTTTTTGTACCCAACGCAACTTGTAATATCATTTCTGTATCTTTGGTTTCTAAAGAAGGTTATGAATTTGCGTTTGTAAGTAATGTTGTAAACATTCACCTTAATCAAGTTCTGATTGGGTCAGGTATACTGAGCAATGGTATATACGTATTAAACCAACCACATATTTTCAATGTCCAGAATATACACAAAAGAAAGTCTCCAGATATCAATCAGGCTTTCTTGTTGCATTGTAGACTGGATCACATAAATGAGAGAAGGTTGACTAAGTTACATACAGAAGGGTATTTGAATCCGTTCAAATATCAATCGTATGCCACTTGTCAATCCTGTCTCAAAGGGAAGATGACAAAGACTCCGTTCACTGGACACGGAGTAAGAGCGAGCGAGCTCTTAGGGCTCGTACACAGCGATGTGTGCGGTCCAATGTCTACACTTGCCCGAAGCGGTTTTTCTTACTTCATTACTTTTACGGATGATTTTTCAAGGTTCAGACATGTCTTCTTAATGAAACATAAATCTGAAGCCTTTGGAAAATTCCAGGAATATAAGAATGAGGTAGAAAAACAAACCGGCAGAAGTATAAAGATTCTAAGATCGGATCGAGGTGGAGAATACTTGAGTGCCGAGTTCCTGAACTACTTAAAAGAGAATGGAATTCTCTCTCAGCTTACTCCTCCATACACTCCGCAACACAACGGTGTATCGGAGAGACGGAACCGCACCCTATTGGATATGGTACGGTCCATGATGAGTAACGCTGAGTTACCGCGATCATTCTGGGGATATGCGCTTGAATCAGCCGCATACCTTTTGAACCGAGTTCCCACTAAGACTGTGCCTACCACACCATATGAGTTATGGAGTGGGAAGAAACCCTATCTTCAATATCTGAAGATCTGGGGATGTCCGGCTTTTGTCAAAAAGCAGCATGCGGACAAACTCGAGACACGCTCAGTAGTGTGCAAGTTTGTGGGATACCCAAAGAACACCAGGGGGTATCTTTTCTACTACGCAGAAGAACAAAAAGTCTTTGTTCCTCGCAATGCCCACTTTCTAGAACATCGGTTCTTAGAAAAGGAAATTAGTGGGAGCGCAGTAGAACTGGAAGAAATTCCAGAACCACAGACTATTACTGAAAGCTTAGTGGAACCAGAGGGTTCAAATGAACAGGACATTCCTACGCCGCTCCGCAGGAGTAGTAGGCAGTCTCATCCGTCCGAGATATACTACGGTTTTCTCATAGACGGGGATAGAGAGGATTGCATCATAGATTGTGATGAGCCTACTAGCTTCCAGCAGGCCGTTCAGAGCGTTGACTCGATAAAATGGCTGGATGCAATGCGGACCGAAATGGGGTCCATGTACACCAACAAAGTATGGATGTTGGACATTGCTCCAGACTTGGTAAAACCCGTAGGATGCAAGTGGATCTTCAAAAGGAAGATTGGTGTAGATGGACAGGTTGAGACCTATAAAGCTAGACTTGTAGCAAAGGGTTTCCGTCAAAGACCTGGCTTGGACTATGACGAAACCTTTTCTCCAGTGGCTATGCTGAAATCCATTCGGATCCTTCTTGCCATTGCTGCCTTCCACGATTATGAGATTTGGCAGATGGACGTAAAAACTGCTTTTCTAAATGGAAATTTAGAGGAGTGTGTCTATATGGACCAGCCAGAGGGTTTCATTCAGAGTGGGAGCAGCGGAAAGGTGTGCAAGTTGCTTAAGTCCATCTATGGACTAAAGCAGGCATCGCAGAGTTGGAACATCTGCTTTGATGAGACGGTCAAAGAATTTAGCTTTATCAAAAACCCAGATGAACCATGCATCTATAGTAGATTTGTAGCGAGGACTGTAGTATTCCTCGTTTTATACTTGGATGACATTCTCTTAATAGGAAATGACATTCCTATGCTACAATCTGTCAAGGGGTTCTTGTCACACAGGTTCTCCATGAAAGACCTGGGTGATGCCTCATACATCCTGGGGATCCGGATCCATCGTGATAGATCCAAGAGGATATTAGGACTTTCACAGTCCAGGTACATCGACACCATACTGAAAAGATTCAGTATGGAAGATTCCAAGCGCGGTAACCTACCGGCTTGTCACGGGATCACCCTCTCTAAAGAGATGTCCCCAAAGACTGATTTGGAGAGGGATCGCATGTCTATTATACCCTACGCTTCTGCGGTAGGCTCTATAATGTATGCGATGTTGTGTACCAGACCGGATGTAGCTTATGCACTGAGTGTGGTAAGCCGGTATCAGTCAAACCCTGGGGAGAAACACTGGATAGCGGTAAAGAACATTCTCAAGTACCTGAGAAGGACTAAGGAGATGTTCTTGGTGTATGGCGGAAAAGACCTCCAGATCGAGGCCTTTGCTGACTCCAGCTTCCAGAGTGACAAGGATGATTCCAAGTCCATGTCGGGTTTTGTCTTTACCCTCAATGGAGGGGCGGTGTGTTGGAAGAGTTCCAAACAGGAAACCGTTGCGGACTCGACTATGGAAGCGGAATACATCGCTGCATCTGATGCCGCAAAAGAAGCTGTCTGGATGAGGAAGTTCTTGAAAGAACTTCAGGTGGTTCCGTCCATTGTTGACCCAATACCTCTGTATTGCGACAACAACGGGGCTATAGCTTTAGCGAAGGAACCCAGGTCCCATCAGAGATCCTGGCACATCTTGAGGCGGTATCACCTGATCAGGGAGATCGTGGATCGCAAGGAGATCGAGGTTCGGAAGGTTGCTTCAGAAGAAAACACTGCAGATCCATTCACCAAGGCACTTCCCCAGACTCAGTTCGAGCGGCTGATCGAGATGATAGGTCTTCGATACGCCAGTACATGGCCTTAGTGAAAGTGGGAGATTGTTAGTGTATATGCCCTAGAGGCCATTACTGTATCATACTAGTTTGTATATTACTTGATGGAAGCTTGGGATATTCACCTTGTATAAACAATCTTGCTTAATATAGTAGTATGCTACTTGGTTTGTTACTACTTCAATGTATACATGTGTTTATTTTAGTATATCACCTATACGCATTAGTGGGGCCCTTAGGATCTTTGCTTGATTACCAGCGTTGTGATGGCAGTCACACTAGTGGGGGCTGGGTAATCTATAAGCACATCCTTATACAGGTCCCTAGTCGCAGCACTATCGAGACAGGGCATCGATACTCCGGAGTAGACTAGCGTATGCGCTTTTCATCCCAGTGTGGGAGATGGTCTGTCCCACAGCCATCAGTACGTCGTACTGGAGATAGTATACGGGTGCTCGTTGGGTTACGAGTATACTGGACAGGACTCGTCGGGAACTGACAGGTTGGTATTATACCTATCGTCAGTTATCAGTTCCCAGGTGACATGAGTACAGCTTAGTCCGCTGACTTGACACTGGCACTTCGCCTCGAGTGTGTTCTCACTGCACTTTGATCACTACCCTACCACAGCTCAAAGGAGTCGTGCAAACAGGTAATGGTTGGCTGCAGTCCCGAAGCACTTGGAGGCAGTGACTGTTAGACAGGATTCGTCTCTCCCGGTATTGGGGTTGACATCGCGCTGTGTCTAGGAGAGCCATTACACGAGTAGTCCCTGGCCAGGGCAAGCGAGATATACTGGTAGGCTTCCAGTGTTATCTCAGGGTGTTTTGGGCTTCACTCCAACACGACTTGTACCGCTATTAGGGGACTGACGTTTTACCGCCCCCTAGGCCCGACATGCGATGTATTAGACGAACAGACCGGACTGTACGGAGACTGTCACATTCAGACTCAGTAGGAGTTCAGATGGGGTTCACCTCGTCAGCCTTCTTGTCGGCATCTACCTGGGGACCGTTACGCACAGCAAGTGCCGCTTGCGGTCTATGGTTAAACCCACTGCCAGCGTAGTGTCGAGTCTTTAGAGTCCCACACAGAGGGTATTCGCCTCTGGGCAAAACAGAGTAGAGGTCGCATGGTTTTGCGATAGGGTTCGTTCTCATCCGTGCACTTGTGCACGTTTGGAGTCCGGACGGATATTACTAGTAGGCTTTGGTTTGAGCCAGATACTGGTATATGTTTTGGGGTTGATTTTATCTCTTGGTATTCATGTTCCTCGGAACAAGAATGCGGGTTTGTATGCACAGTTGATTGAGGCGGAGGAAGAGAATTTTCATTAGGGTTTCGGAACGGGTGCGTATGCACAGTTGACAGTCGTCTTTTTCCAAATCCTAATGGAATTATGATATATCAATTAATAATATTAATTAAATGAAATTGTGTCATGGTTGGATTTTGTTGACTTGTTGACCATGGTTGACTTGTTGACCATGGTTGAAGGTTTGACCATCATCATTACAAAAGAAAGATGCTTTTTGATTCTTGCAAAACCATTTAAAGATTGTAATGATAATGGTCATTCCAAATCCTTCCATCAACTATTTCATTTTCATTATTATTATTAATTTGATAATTGTTTTTGCTTTTGTTATGGTTGCAAAAGGAAAAAGAGCTCATTCTATCATTTGGCTTCTCTCTCCTCACTTCATCTTCTTCTTCCTCTAGCTCAAGGAGAATCCTTCTCATGTGTTGAGAATCCCTCTCCTTGAAAGAAAAACACCCCAAAGACACTCTCTAATCACTCTAGGATCAAAGGTTTAGCAAGCCGGAGATTCTAGTTCTCTCAAAGTTCGAGAAAGAGCCCGAAGGTTGAACCCTCAGGTGGATCCGTCTTTGACGGAAGAAGGCAACGAGGAAAGCACCATCAACCTCTACAAAAGTTTGAAGAAGAAGGAGTTTAAGTTAGGTATAACCATCTTTCCGAGTAGCTAACTCTCTTTAGCTTGTTTGCTAGTTTTAGTTTAGGAAAGGATCCCGACTTTGTTAGTCCATGTTGCCCCATGCGCCAAAAATTTGATTTTTATACCGTTTCCGCTTCCCCGTAAGAACCGGGGGTCGCAACGTGGACTTACAGATACCGCCTTAAGATGTGTCTGGACTTCTGATGGGACTTGGGTTCCTTCGCTAAAGCTCTAGCGTCGTTGTTGTCACAATACAGCTGTATTGGATCGATAATGGTAGGAACCACCTGAAGTTCTGTTAGGAACTTCTTCATCTAGACTGCTTCTTTTGTGGCATTTCAAGCAGTGATATACTCCGCTTCCATCGTCGAGTCAGCAACGGTGTCCTTCTTGGAACTCTTCCAGCACACCGCCCCTCCATTGAGGGTAAAGACATAACCTGACATGGACTTAGAGTCATTCTTGTCACTCTGGAAGCTGGAATCAGCAAAGGCCTCGATCTTGAGGTCTTTTCCGCCATAAACCAAGAACATCTCCTTAGACCTTCTCAGGTATTTGAGAATGTTCTTTACTGCTATCCAGTTCTTCTCCCCTGGGTCTGACTGATATCGGCTTACCACGCTCAGTGCGTAAGCCACATTTGGTCTGGTGCACAACATCGCATACATTATAGAGCCTACCACAGAAGCATAGGGTATAACTGACATGCGTTCCCTTTCCAAATCAGTCCTGGGAGACATCTCTTTGGATAGGGTGATTCCGTGACAAGCCGGTAAATTACCGCGCTTGGAATCTTCCATACTGAATCTTTTCAGTATAGTGTTGATATACCTGGACTGCGAAACTCCCAACATCCTCTTAGATCTATCATGATAGATCTGGATCCCCAGAATGTAAGAGGCATCACCGAGGTCTTTCATAGAGAACCTGTGTGACAAGAATCCTTTGACAGATTGTAGCATAGGAATGTCATTTCCTATCAGGAGAATGTCATCCACGTACAAGATGAGGAATACGACAGTTCATGCTACAATTTTACTATATATACATGGTTCATCTGGATTTTTGATGAAGTCATATTCTTTGACCGTTTCATCAAAACAGATGTTCCAACTCCGCGATGCCTGCTTTAATACATAAATGGACTTAAGCAACTTGCATACTTTCCCGCTGCTCCCACTCTGATTGAAACCTTCTGGCTGATCCATATAGACGCATTCTTCCAAATTACCATTTAGAAAAGCCGTCTTTACGTCCATCTGCCAGATCTCATAATCATGGAAGGCAGCAATGGCAAGAAGGATCCGAATAGATTTGAGCATAGCCACTGGAGAAAAAGTCTCGTCATACTCCAAACCAGGTCTTTGACGAAAACCCTTTACAACAAGTCTAGCCTTATAGGTTTCCACCTGTCCATCTACACCAATCTTCTATCTGAAGATCCACTTTCATCCTATGGGTTTTACCCCATCTGGAGCAAAGTCCAAAGTACATACTTTGTTGGTGTGCATGGACTCTATCTCGGTCCGCATTGCATCCAGCCATCTTACTGAGTCGCCGCTCTGGATGGCCTGCTGGAAGCTAGTAGGTTCAATATTATCAATGACGCAATCTTCTCTATCCCCGTCTATGAGGAAACCGTTGTATCTCTCAGGCGGATGAGATGGCCTACTACTTCTTGCGGAGGGGTGTGGGAATGTCCTGTTCTTCTTGAACTTCTGTTTCTACCAACCTTTCAGTAGTAGTTTATGGTTCTGGAATTTCTTCCAGTTCTATTTTGCTCCCACTTGTTTCCTTTTCTAAAAACCGTTCTTCTAGAAAATGGGCATTACGAGAAACAAATACCTTTTGTTCCTCTGCGTAATAGAAAAAATACCTCTTGGAGTTCTTTGGATAACCCAAACTTACACTGTACTGAGCATGCCTCGAGTTTGTCCGCATGCTACTTTTTAACAAAAGCTGGACATCCCCATATCTTCAGATACTGAAGATAGGGTTTCTTTCCACTCCACATCTGATATGGTGTGGTAGGCACAGTCTTGGTAGGAACCCTATTCAAAAGATATGCAGCTGATTCTAGTGAATAACCCCAGAAAGATCGCGGTAACTCAGCATTACTCATCATGGAACGAACCATATCTAATAGGGTTCGGTTCCTTCTTTCCGATACACCGTTATGTTGTGGAGTGTATGGAGGAGTAAGCTGAGAAAGAATTGCATTCTCTTTTAGGTAACCTATGAACTCGGCACTTAAGTATTCACCACCTCGATCAGATCTCAGTGTCTTGATACTTTTGCCGGTTTGGTTTTCTACTTCATTCTTATATTCTTAGAATTTCTCAAAGGCCTCGGATTTATGTTTCATCAAGAAAATGAATCCATACCTAGAGTAATCATCCGTAAAAGTAATGAAATATGAAAAACCACCTCTTGCATGTGTATACATTGGACCACATACATCGCTGTGTTTGAGTCCTAAGAGCTCGCTCGCTCTTACTCCATGTCTAGTGAATGGAGTCTTTGTCATCTTTCCTGTGAGACATGATTGACAAGTGGCATAAGATTGATATTCGAACGGATTCAAATATCCTTCTTTATGTAACTTAGTTAACCTTGTCTCATTGATGTGACCTAGTCTACAATGTTATAAGAAAGCCTGATTTATATCTGGAGACTTTCTTTTTAGTGTGTTCTGGACATTGAAAATCTGTAATTAGTTTAATACGTATATACCGTTATCTAGTGTACCGGGCCCAATCAAACCATGATTAAGGTGGATGTTAACAACATCGCTTACAAACATGAAATCATAACCTTCTTTTGATAACAACGATACTGATATGATATTACACGTTAAACTAGGTACACAAAAACAGCTGCGCAAAACCAAAATATGTCCACTCGTCAATCCAAGGTGATAACCCCCTATGGACACAGCACCCACGCTAGCTCCGTTAGTAACCTGGAGGGTCATATCACCAACCTTCAGCACTCTACGGTTTCTCAGTGCCTGCAATGAATTGCATATATGAGATCCTGATCCGGTATCCAATACCCAGGAAGTAGAGTTGATTGACAGACAATTTTCAATTACAAACACACCTGAAGCCGAAGACACAACTTGCCTCGGGTCCTGGTTCTTGGCAATCCAAGCTTTGTAATCCTTCTTCCAACGGCCTTTCCTGCGACAGTGGAAGCACTCGTCCTTTGCCACTACCGGCACCACAACCTTGCCTTTCTTTTGACTCCCACCTTACTAACACCACCTCTCGGTTCGGTAGCGGCTTTCTTTTTCCTCCCTTTGGCCCTTGCCTTGGACCCGAAAGAGGAAGCACCGCGAACAAACATAGTGGGTGTTTCCCTTGCTTTCTGCAAGGTTCCCTCTGCACTCCTCAACATGTTAAGGAGTTCTGGAAGTTCAACTTCTTTTCCTTGAATGTTGAAATTCAGAATAAACTGGGCGTAGGTGGAAGGAAGGGACAGAAGAACCAAGTCTGTATACAGCTCGTTCTCTAATGTTGTCCCGAGGTCCGCGGGCTCTTCAATATAGAAAATCATCTTAAGGACATGTTCCCCTACAGATGATCCGACGGCCAGCCTTGACTGAAACAAGTTCTTCGAGGTCTCGTATCTAGCTATACGAGATTGCTCTCCATACAGTTCCTTCTTGTGGAGAAATATGGATTCAAGATCCATATCTTCGTGCCTCCTCTGATGTTCATTATTCATAGATGCAAGCACAATGCATTTGGCCTTCGCGCAGTCAATCTCCCAGGTCTTGTGGATTTCCTTATCCGCGACACTGGATTCTGGACCTGAAATGGCAGGGGCTTTAGTAGTAAGGACATACCCTGATTTGTCATAGGTGATTGCCATCTTGACATTCCTGAACCAATCTTTATAGTTTGGCCCTTTCAAAAATATTTGTATCTAACAATAACATAAGGCCTGTCATGTTCTGGGTCGCTGCAATTAGGAGAGAGAAAAGAAAACACTTTAGCATGATGCTCTTGCAAGTTTAGAGTGGTTTTTAGTTTATCTAAACAGGATGGCTCCCACTGTTTCTCGAATCCTTCCTCAAACCAAAAAGGAAGAACTAGTCAGGACTATTCTCACCGTACAATTCTTGCTTAACCGTTCAGCCAGGCCGGTGTCGGTACTTCGAGGGAGGTTTTACGACGCTTTCACAAAGTTCCTTAGTTAAATACCCTCTTTTCCCTGGGGTATAGCCCGCTGACACCTTTCTCGACACCTACTTGGTTTATAGCATTGATCGTTAAGTGACGAATCTCTTGATGAGTAGCGGATACTCAGAGTAGCATCGGGATCCAAATATCATCGTGTGATAAAGCTGAAGGAATCCTACCAAAATTATCACACTTTAAATAATATGCAACTCTTAGCAAATTTCAGTTTCTTTAGAAACTCCCGATGTGGATTTTTGCCCCATGCTCTTATGACCTTAGCATTGGTCAAAATGTCATAAGTCACATGTCAAGTTCTACCCATCATTATCTTGTTCATTTGAACCCACCCATACATACCCCTGACATTGGCCAAATGATAGTATGACTGTCCCAAACCAACTCATCTATCTATGCAACAAATGAATACCCAGCAGCTACCAAACACTATGCCATGGCGTTGGACAAAATGCATAGCTTGAGTACTACTGAATACCCAAATAAAATGACGGACGGCTACGAATGGTTTTGGCGAAACCGTGAACGTAGTGAACTTGATATGATCGAAGGAACCTGATAGCTTTTAAAAGGAGTGGTTTAAGCTCCGCAATTTAAAAAATCTTCTGTTTTTAAAATAACCGAGTGGTTTCTTTTAAACTGTTCCAACGATTCAACTTTGGTTTATTTTCTTTGCATTAATATAATATGTCCCATCAATTAACCTATCATTGCAGAAAACAACGAAAATACAACGTCCTCTTATGCCATCCGCATTCGCCACTGGGCCCCATCATTCACCCATTAGGTTACTTAACTAACGACAGAGCGGGGGCTGGGCTAGTACGGGTGCAAAACATAAGTGACGCCTAATAGATATCATATATAGATATTGTACATTCGTCAGACGCAATAATAGTCATTCCAGATCACAGATAAACATATTGGATTTTCTACGAATCCGCATTCCTTTTGAGCCTGCAAAGAAAGACGGATTACACAGTCGCGATGAATAGCCAAAACCCCACCCTAGACCCCTACGGGTAGGGCAAACTACCCGCCAAGTACCCGAAGTGAAGCGGTCTCCCTCAACGACGTGAGTAGGCCACTAAGCACTTCAAAGTACCCGGTAGTTTGTGCACCCCACCTTTGGTCTATCCTAGGAGCAGAAAACAGTAAATGAAATAATACAACGGTGGCTACAACCTCAACCCGGATGTACCCCACAAAAGAATATTACAACAAATTTACAAATTACATTTGAATGAAAAAAACGCTCGTCTCACATCCTCGGCTATCCATTCACGACAATCCAACAAGTTCGTATTCACAAACCAGTAAAAACCATTACAGAAATGTGCAACCCCCTGCTAACCGACATACTAGCAGTTAGGGGAGGTTTACGAACACATTAAACAAATCACAGATATAATCAAGTTAGCCAAACATCTTAGAATTTTGATCAAGAAAACACAAATGATTCTACTCCAAATAAATCTCTGTGCACATGAAACCTGAGCAGAAACAAAACATCTCAGAAAATACAAAATCAACACAGAAGAGTAACTGGGAAAATTTGGGCTGACTCGGCTTCAACTCGGCGGCGGATCCGCGGGGGATCGCTTGGATCGGCCGCGGTTCCGCAGAGGTTTGGCCGAGTCACAATCCCAAATTTCTCCAGTAATCTTATAATTCCCTGCAAGTATTTGTAAGGGTCCCTGAAAAATTTTTAGACCCGGTTTTAAAAACGACAGAAACTATGTGAAAATGATGTTTTTTCGGGTTCGTTTTGCGATCGAATTTCTAACGTCTTTGCTAACATGTTAGTTATGATTTAGCGAGGCTCTGATACCACTGTAAGTCGACGTTAGACACCCTACAAGATGCAGAGAGGTGGAATAGGTAAAACAATCATTTTGTTTAAACTGACATCGACTAACTTTACGGATCTTTTCCAAACCCTAACTAACAACTACATAGAAGAGATTAGCTACTATTAAAGATGATTATACCAAATGAATCAAGTCCTTCTTGTTCTCGTTGATCACCTCTTCATCGTCCTGTTCGTTGTGATAGAAGATCCACCGAGAGCTACTTCTCCAAGCTTTAACCTCACACTTGAGATAACTAGGTAACTATGAGTGTTAATCAAAGCAACCTAGAGGTTATAGAAGAGGATTAGGGATCTATTAGTCGTGCTAACCCTAGGATCTCAACACATGAGAGGATTAGGGTTAGTTCTTGAAGTGAGAGAGCTTGAGGAGAGAGAAGGTGGGAGTGAGAATGATATGAATAATAATCTCATTTGTTAATATATGAAGCATAATAATTATTAAATGAGTAATCATATGATAATATCAACCATGCTTCATTAACTCACTTAGTGTGATTCATCTCATGAGTCATTAAGCAATAAATGCTTCATTAACTCGTTTGGATGAATCACACCATGAGTCATTAATCCATTTAATGCAAATTCCACCTAAGCCCTCCAACCCATCAATCTTCCAGAAGCTTCTCGACAAATTATGAGAATGCCCCTCTATCCGTGAAAACACGGAAAAACTGAGACTGTATAAATCCAGTAATCCAAAACTAGAATCTGTCTTAAACCAAAGCCTGCTAGTATAAACTGTCCGAATATCATACGTACGTAAAAACACGTATGTGTCCGAACCCTGTCGTAAAACCATACGACCTCTATATCGTTTCGCCTGAAGCAGGGACACTCTCTATGTGGGATTCTAAATACTCGACTACTATGCTGGCAGTGGGTTTAACCACAGGCCGCAAGCGGTACTAGCTGTACGTAACGGTCCCCAGGTAGATGTTGATAAGAAGGCCGATGAGGAAACCCATCCGAACTCCTACTGAGCCTGATGTGACAATCTCCGTACAGTCTGGTCTGTTCGTCTAGGACTATCTCATATCGGGCCTAGGGGGCGGCAAGCGTCAGTCCCTTAAAATCGGTATAATTCGTGTCGTAGTGAAGCCCATTACACCTTGAGAAGCTACCGGAAAACCTACCAATAAATCTCGCTTGCCCTGGCCAGGGACTTTGCGTAATGGCTCTCCAAACACAGCGCGATATCAACTCCTAATACCGGGAGAGACGAATCCTATCTAACCGCCATTGCCTTCAAGTGATTCGGGACTGCACCCAATTGCTACCTGTTTGCACGAATCCTTTGAGCCGTGGTAGGGTAACAATCTAGGAACAGTGGGAACACACTCGAGACGAAGCAGCAGTGTCAAGTCTGCGGACTATGCTGTACTCATATCACCTGAGAACTGTTAACTGATGACGGGTATAATACCAACCAACAGTTCCCTGTGAGTCATGTCTGGTGTACCCATAACCCAACGAGCACCTGTATACTATCTCCAGTACAACGTACTAATGGCTGTGGGACAGACCATTTCCCCAACTGGGATGAGAAGCGTACACACTAGTTTACACCGGAGTATCGATGCCCTGTCTCGATAATCCTATGACTAGGGACCTGAAAAAAGATGTGCTTGTAGACTACCAAGCCCCCACTAGTGTGACTGCCATCACAGCACTGGTAGTCAAGAAAGATCCTAAGAGCTCTATCAATATGTATTCGCGATATGCTAACATATACACATATTAAGATAGACTTAAACCAAGTAGCATACTACCATGTTTAGCAAGACTGTTATTATAACTGTGAATATCCCAAACTTCCATTAAGTAATATACAAGCTAGTATGATACAATAATGGCCCCTGGGGCATATACATTAACAAAATCTTTCCTGAATCGCCGTGTGATGCATAACTCACGGCACAAGTGACGCACGCTCATTTATGAAGTAATAAATGTATGTTCATATATGTTTTGCCAAAATATACGTTCTGTCTTTTTTTTTTGGAAATATCCCAAAAGGTTCTCGTTTATAAGCGTTCTTGTCGCTCGCGGACATGTAAGAAATAGCGAGACTATAGCTCCTTTTTGAAAACCTCTTGGTAAACGTTTTGTGCATGCAAAGTACTTAAGTACTATCCTCTGATCGGTCATGTTCGGCTACTATATAATACAGTGCCCATCATGAAAACAAAGTGCTCAAGAGAAAAATCTATTAGTGTGATATGCCCTAGAGGCCATTATTGTATAGTACTAGTTTGTATATTACATTTTGGAAGCTTGGGATATATACACGGATTGACATTCTTGCTCAATATGGTAGCATGCTACTTGGTTTGTATCTATTTTAATATGTGTATATGTTTCTTTTAACATATTGCTAATACATTTTGATAGAGCCCTTAGGATTTTTGCTTGACTACCAGCGTTGTGATGGCAGTCACACTAGTGGGGGCTGGGTAGTCTACAAGCACATCCTTATACTGGTCCCTGGTCGAAGGATTATCGAGACAGGGCATCGATACTCCAGAGTAGACAAGTGTATACGCTTCTCATCCCAGGAGGGGAGATGGTCTGTCCCACAGCCATCGGTACGTCGTACTGGAGATAGTATGCAGGTGCTCGGTAGGTTACGAGTACACTGGACATGACTCGCTGGGAACTGTTGGTTAGTATTATACCTATCGTCAGTTATCAGTTCCCAGGTGACATGAGTACAGCTTAGCCTTCAGACTTGACACTGCCACTTCGCCTCAAGTGTGTTCCCACTGCTCTCAGATTACTACCCTACCACGGCTCTATTGAGTCATGCAAACAGGTAGTAGTTGGGTGCAATCCCGAAGCACTTGGAGGAAGTGACAGTTAGACAGGATTCGTCTCTCCCGGTATTGGGGGTTGATATCGCGCTGTGTCTAGGAGAGCCATTACACAAAGTCTGTGGCCAGGGCAAGCGAGATTTACTGGTATTGTTTCCAAAAGTTTCTCAGGGTGTTCTCGGCTACACTACGACACGACTTGTACCGCTATTAGGGGTCTAACATTTACCGCCCCCTAGGCCCAACATGCGACACTCTTAGACAAACAGACCGGACTGTACGAAGATTGTCACATTCAGGCTCAGTAGGAGTTCAGATTGGTTCACCTCATCGGTCTTCTTATCAGCATCTACCTGGGGACCGTTACGTACAGCCAGTACCGCTTGCGGCCTGTGGTTAAACCCACTGCCAGCGTAGTTTTGACTTTTTAGAGTCCCACACAGAGGGTTGTTCACCTTTAGGCAAAACAGAGTAGAGGTCGTATGGTTTTACGACGGGGTTCGTTCACATACGCGCACTTGTGCACGTTTGGTGTCCGGGCAGTTATTACTAGTGGGCTTTGGTTTAAGCCAGATCCTAGTATTTGTTTTGGGATTGGTCTTGTCTCATTGTGTTCGTGTTTCTTCGGAACACGAATGCGGGTACGTACGTACAGTTGACAGAGGCGGAGAGGGAGAAACCACATTAGGGTTATTGACCATTGACTTTTTTAAAACCCTAATGAGAATGAGAAATATGATTAATAATATTAATTAAGGATAATTGTGTCATGGTTAGGGTTGGGTTGACCATTTTACTTGTTGACTTTCATTGACCTTGATATTTTCTTTTGTTAAGCAAAAGATGCTTCTTGAAGCTTGCTTAGCATTAAATGTGAAATGATAATGGTCAAATCAACTAACCATCACAATTTTCATAATTATTATTATTATTATCTAATATGAGAGCAAGATTCATTCTTCACTCTCATTCTTTCATATGTTTTCTCTCTCATGTTTTGCTCTCCATCTTCTTCTCTCTCAAAAGCTTAAGTGTTTCATGTGTTGAAAATCCAAGCTTTGAGACTAAACCACCAAAATACTTCTATACTCACTCTAGGGTTCTTAGTCTAGCAATCCAAGCACTCTAGTTACTTCCTTGTTGAGGTAGGAGCTCAAGGTAGAGGCATTCGGGTGGATCTTTCTTTGGCAAAGAGAAGACGAAGAGGAGAAGCCGTCTACACCACTCAAAGGAGCACACAAGAAAAGGAAGCAACACATAAAGAGGAGCTCAAGAACTAGATATAACCGTCTAACCTAGTAGTTAGAACTTGTAGATAGTTTGTTAGTTCATGTTTAGCAAAGAACCTTCATGGTTAGTCTATATTTCCTTGTGATAAAAATTCATTTTTTACTCTTTCCGCCTCCCCGTAGATACCGGTGTGGGTAACATAGACTTACAGTGGTATCAGGGCCTTGCTAAACCACAACTAACATGTTAGCAAAGTATTTAGAACTTCGATCCTGAAAAAAATCGCAAAAAACATCAAAATCTTGTGTTTTCTGCCGTTTTTAAAAACAGGTCTAAAAATATTTCCAGAGACCTGAAAAATACGTGCAAGGTTTTTTAAGGACACACAAGAAAAATGAGCTCGTGACTCGGTCAGACTACCGCGGAAGCGCGGCGAAAACTTGCGTTTCGCCGCGGATCCGCGGCCGAGTCGACTCGGAGTCAACTCGTTTTTCCTGCAGATTGTCCAGCTTGATGTTTTATGATTTTTCAGATATTTTGTTTCTTCCCTGATTCCTTTGAGTACAGTGTTGTATTTGGGGTAGTTTCAAATTTGAATATTGATCGAAATTCTATAAACTTTAGCTAATTGGATTATATCTGTAATGTGATATATGTACTGAACGTCTACTAATCGCTATACGTTGATTAGTGGGGGTTGTACATATCTGTGATCTGTATTGTTGGATTATGTATATGAACTTGTTGGATCGTTGTGGATGAATAGCCGGGGATGTGAGATGAGTGTTTATTTATCTTTCATTCGATGTATATTGTAAATTGATGTAATATTATTTTTGGGTCGCACATCCGGGTTGAGGATGTAGTCGCCTTTGTATATTATTTCTTTTACTGTTTTCTGCTCCTAGGATAGACCCAAGGTGGGGTGCACAGACTACCGGGTACTTTGAAGTGCCGAGTGGTCTACTCACTTTATTAAGGGAGGCTGCTCCACTTCTGGTATTTGGCGGGTAATTTGTCGCACCCGTAGGGGTCTAGGGTGGGGTTTTGGCTATTCATCATGACCGTGTAATCCGTCTTTGGTTGCAGGCTCGAACGAAACGCGGATTCTTAGCATATCCAATGTGTTCATCTTTGATCTAGAATGACTATCATTGCGTCTGACGAATGTATATATATCTATATACTATATCTAGTAGGCGTTGCTTATGTTTTGCATCCGCGCTAGCCCGGCCCCCACTCTGTCGTTAGTTAAGTAACCTAACGGGTGATGACGGGGCCACGTGGCGAATGCGGATGGCATAAGCGTACGTTATATTTTCGTTATTTTCTGCAATGGTAGGATTAATTGATGGGACGCATTATATTAATGCAAAGAAAACAAACCAAAGTTGAATCGTTGGAACAATTTCAAAACCACTCGGTTTTTTTTCAAAACATAAAAACATTTAAATGCGGAGCTTAAACCACTCCTTTTAAAAGCTATCATGTTCCTTCGATTATATCAAGTTCACTACGTTCATGGTTTTGCCAAAACCGTACGTAGCCCTCCGTCATTTCGTATGGATAGTCAATAGTATTCAAGCTATGTTTATTGGCCAAAGTCAAGGCATAGTGATTGGTAGCGGTTGGATATTCATATTTAGCATAGATAGATGCGTTGGTTTGGGACAGTTGTACTGCTTTGTTGGTCAAAGTCAAGGGTAGGTACGGGTGGGTTCAAATTAACCTGGATAATGACGGATAGAACTTGACATGTGACTTATGATTTGTTGGCCAAAGTCAAGATCATAAAAGCATGGGGAAAAAAATCCACATCGGGAGTTTCTAAAGAAATTGAAACTTGCTAGTGTTGCATACCATTTGAAGTGTGATAATTTTGGTAGGATTCCATCAACTTTATCGCACAATGATATTTGGATTCCGATCCTACTGTGAGTATATGCTACTCCTCGGGAAATTAAATCACTTAATGATCAATGCAATAAACCAAGTAGGTGACTAGAATGGTGTTAGCGGGGCTACGACCACAGGGAAAAGTGGTAATTTAATTAAGGAACTTCGCGAAAGCATCGTAAAACCTCCCTTGAAGTACCGGCACCGGCCTAGCTGAACGGTTAAGCAAGTATTGTACGGTGAGATTAATCCTAACTAATTCTTCTTTTATGGTTTGAGGAAGGATTCGAGAAACAGTGGGAGCCATCCTGTTTAAACAAACTAAAAACCACTCCAAACTTGCAAGAGCTTCATGCTAAACTGTTTCTTCTCTCTCTCCTAATTGCAGCAACCAAACATCATGACGGGCCTTAAGTTACTATTAGATAAAAACATATTGACATGGCCAAACAATAAAGATTGGTTCAGGAATGTCAAAATGGCAATCACTTATGACAAGTTGGGGTATCTCCTTACCACTAAGGCCCCCGCCGTCCCAGGTCCAGAATCCAGTGTCGCGGATAGGGAAATCCGTAAGACCTGGGATATTGACAGTGCGAAGGCCAAGTGTCTCGTTCTTGCCTCTGTGGACAATAAACATCAGAGGAGGCACGAGGATATGGATCTTGAATCCATATTTCTCCATACTAAGGAACTATATGGAGAGCAATCCCGTATCGCAAGATACGAGACCTCGAAGAAACTGTTTCAAGCGAGGTTGGCCATCGGATCATCTGTTGGGGAACACGTCCTGAAGATGATTGGCTATATTGAGGAGCTCGCGGACCTCGGGACCGCGTTAGAGAATGAGCTATACACTGACTTGATTCTCCAGTCCCTTCCTTCCACCTACGCCCAGTTTATCCTGAATTTCAACATGCAAAGAAAAGAAGTTGAACTTCCGGAACTCCTCAACATGTTGAGGAGTGCAGAGGGCACCCTGCAGAATGTCAGGAAAACACCCGCTTTGTTTGTTGGAGGAACTTCCTCTTCTAGGTCCAAGGCGAAAGCCAAAGGAAAGAAGAAAGAGGCCCTCACCAAACCAAGGGGCGGTGTTAGTAAGGTGGAAGCTAAGGGAAAAGCAAAGGTGGCGGGACAGATAATGGGAAAGAAAGAATGCTTTTATTATCACAAGAAAGGACACTGGAAGAAAGATTGCAGGGCTTGGAAAGCCAAGAACCAGGACCCGAAGCAAGTTGTGTCTTCGGTTTCAGGTGTGTATGTTATTGAAAACTGTCTGTCAATCAACTCTACTTCCTAGGTATTGGATACCGGATCAGGATCACATATCTGTAATTCTTTGCAGGCACTGAGAAGCCGTAGGGTTTTGAAGGCAGGTGATATGACCCTCAGAGTTGCAAACGAAGCAAGCATGGATGCTGAGTCTGTAGGGGACCATCACTTAGGATTGACAGATGGACATGTTTTGGTTTTGCGCAACTATTATTTTGTACCCAGATATCTGTATCTTTAATGTCTAAAGAAGGTTATGATTTTGCATTTGTAAATGTTGTAAACATTCACCTTAATCATGTTTTGATTGGGTCGGGTACATTAAGCAACGGTATATACGTGTTAAACCGACCGCAGATTTTCAATATCCAGAATACACACAAAAGAAAGTCACCAGAATTAAATCATGCTTTCTTATGGCATTGTAGACTGGGTCACATCAATGAGACAGGGTTAACTAAGTTACATAAAGAAGAATATTTGGATCCCTTCGAATATCATTCTTATGCAACTTGTCAATCATGTATCAAAGGAAAGATGACAAAGACTCCGTTCACTGGACACGGAGTAAGAGCGAGCGAGCTCTTGGGACTCATACACAGCGACGTGTATGGTCCAATGTCTACACATGCAAGAAGTGGTTTTTCATATTTCATTACTTTTACGGATGATTTCTCCAGGTATGGACATGTCTTCTTAATGAAGCATAAATCCGAAGCCTTTGAGAAATTCCAGGAATATAAGAATGAAGTAGAAAAACAAACCGGCAAAAGTATCAAAACACTGAGATCTGATCGAGGTGGTGAATACTTAAGTGCTGAGTTCCTAGATTATCTAAAGGAGAATGGAATTCTCTCTCAACTTACTCCTCCATACACTCCACAGCACAACGGTGTATCGGAGAGACAGAACCGAACCCTATTGGATATGGTATGTTCCATGTTGAGTAACGTTGAGTTACCGCGATCTTTCTGGGGACATGTACTATAATCAGCTGCATATCTTTTGAACCGGGTTCCAACTAAGTCAGTGCCTACCACACCATATCAGATGTGGAGTGAGAAGAAACCCTATCTTAAACACATTAAGACATGGGGATGTCCAGCTTTTGTCAAAAAGCAGCATACGGACAAACTCGAGGCATGCTCAGCACAATGCAAGTTTGTGGGATATCCAAAGAACTCCAAGGGATATTTCATCTATTACGCAGAGGAACAAAAGGTATTTGTTTCTCGTCATGCCTGCTTCTTGGAAACTGAATTTTTGGAAAATCAGATAAGTGGGAGCGCAATAGAACTGGAAGAAATTCCAGAACCACAAGCTATTACTGAAAGCTTAGTAGAACCAGAAGTTTCAAAAAAATAGGACATTCCCGCACCACTCCGTCGGATTAGTAGGCTTTCTCATCCACCTGAGAGATACTATGGTTTTCTCATAGACAGGGATAGAGAGGATTTCATCCTTGATAATGATCAGCCCACTAGCTTCCAGCAGGCCATTCAAAGCACTGACTCGGTAAAATGGCTGGATGCAATGCGGACCGAGATGGAGTCCATGTACACCAACAAAGTATGGATTTTGGACATTGCACCAGAAGGGGTAAAACCCGTAGGCTGCAAATGGATCTTCAAAAGGAAGATTGGTGTAGATGGACAGGTTAAAACCTATAAGGCTAGACTTTTCTTCACGCCCCGCTTCCCAAAATACGGAATACGAGGGGTTGACAAGGCCAGCCATGCTCCTACGGTCAAGGAAACATCCTGCCGTAGTCACACTTCGGCTTCTAGCTTTACATGGTAATCAGTAAATAATGCGCAGGAAATGAGAAATGCAGTAACTGGAACGAAACAGTATAAAAACTGACTTGATAGGAAACAAAAGGTATAACTCTGAGTAGCAAATCGAGGTGTCTGTGATATACGTCTAGTCCTGGTCCAGGCTAAATCTTCTCCTCACACTTAGCATGCATACTCAGGTCATCAGAGCGACATAATAGAAATATAATATATATAAAATCATGTGACAATTCTAACAGTGATAATAGATATATAGATAACAGTAGATCAATGGCAGTATGGGTATGAACATGCAGTAATAAATGCAGCGGAACACTAAAAGCAGTAGAATGATATGCCGCGTATGTCAACACAGTAAGTAAGATATATTAATGCCAGTATCCCTATCAGTCTCTAAGTCTCACTGTACAGGTCACTAATCCTATCGTCAGTCCAAGTGTGAGAGTCAACCACTCGCGAGTGTCCTCCATCCAAGGGTAGAACCCAAGGGCAAGGGACCAGGGGCCCAACATGTATATCACGGTAATAATCATGTACCCTGTAAATCTCCATATATCTCCCTAAATATGTAAGCCGGCATGGGACTCCCGAGATTCTATTGAACTCACACTTAAACTACCCCACACCCCATGGTCTATATCAAACGCTAACCATAACCCTAAATACCAATCGGTCTGTGACAAGTCTGCGCGAGAACTGGAGGCAGGGCCTCCATCAAGCACGTCCCGACTAATACCTAAGATAAATGGCAGTGTCTGGTGCCTTATCTGTGACACCCGTGCACAAGCTTCCATAAATGTCCCATACCACTTATAGTCACACGTACACGCGTCCCACAGACGTCGACAATGCAATAGAATAATAAGGTTCGCTGATTGTGTACAAGTACGTACCACTTTCACTTATTCACTGATACACGAACACTAACGTACTTGCCACAATCATCACTAATACCTAACACTGGGTAATGCACGTTATCACTAGGTTATCAATGCAGTGACATTTGTATAATATGATGCGTAAACAGTATATAAAGCATGTTTAGGATGTCATGAATTAGTAATCTACCACTTGAATAATGTATCATAAATCATACGGTTACAGTTTAGTGAAACGATAAACAAGTAATAATTAGGATGTTCAGTTATCTATCCATCGAATTCAGTTTCATGCCAATCGGGTTCCAGGATCACTAATTATAGCCATTTCATTTTAGGCATTCACGGCTGGAAATCCGGTTTCAGAATCGGAAGTCCGTTTCGCAACGCATTTTAATCCCAGTTGGGATCATATTTCAGCGACGCTACTGGTGGATGAAATCTAGGGTTTTCGGTAAGGTATTCAACGCAACAGACGGGATCTTCAATCTCATGTGCACGTCAGGAGTTATACACTGTTTAACATTAATATGTCATCTCAGAATCTGTTCTGGACTGTTATACGTCCACATCTATTAAATTGCCGATAAATAACAAACGATAATGAAATAGATTGGAACCACTTGTATTGTCTACCTAACAGATTCACCAATAATAAACAGCGGAGTTCCGAACCCTACGAGTTAAGGAAACAGGGTGGTGTTCATTACGGGACAATAAACAACAACTGGAGTCGCTCTGGACTGCAGTCCAGAGTCGCACTCCGATCCAAATATTGTCACAGTTTAATTATAGAGACAATGAGAAATTTACCTAGGGTTATAGTTCGTCGAGTTGGATTCGATTTAAGACCTCGAACGCATCATTCCAATGTGTATATAATTTATGGCGATTTTAACGGTTTTCAGGTACAAGAATATTCCAGTTTTACAAGTAAACATGGGGGTAGTCGTTTTAGTCGTTAACGGCCATATTATCTAACGAAATTCACACACTAGGTTCACAGCCATACGGGCCAAACTATACAATTTTGTTCCGTCAAATTTGATGAGTATTTCCATTATGAACACACGTCGAACAGGTATGACACACTATTGATCTAAAATTGTAACTTCACGATTTAAGTAATCTAAAATTGTAACTTGAGTATATAGCATGTAAGCAAGTAAAATACTTGCCTGGAGGCGCACGGCAGTGGTATTGACTTGGGTTTAACAGTAGCGGAGCTCGACGGCGGTGAGTAGAGGGGATCTAGGCGACTGCGAGAAGGCTGGTGGTGACGTGGTCGGCGCTGGTGAACATAGCTTGGGCACGGACGATAGCAGCGACAGGGGCACGGCTTGGCCACGACGATGGGCAAGGTGGTGGCACCACAGCAACGGTGATGCAGCGATGGCGTAATTAGAGGGAAGAGAGAGAGGTTTAGAGAGGAGAGAGAGAGAGAGCAGAGTGAGAGTGAGAGAGAGATAGAGAGTTAGATTGAGAGTGAGAGAGAGAGAGGACACAGATAGAGAGAGAGGCAAAGAGAGAGGCAGAGAGAGAGTGAGAAAACAGAGAGAGAGAAAGAAAGCAGAGGGAGAGAGAGAAAGCAGAGGGTTTGCGAGAGGGGAAGAGAGGGGATGATGGAGGTGGTGCGAGGAGGTCGCTGCAGGGCTCGTTAGAGGAGAGGCCGAGGGAAAGAGCGGGAGAGTGTAAGGGAGGAGATGGGTACGGCTATGGTTTTTAGGCGAGATGGAGAGGAAGAGAAGGAGAGAGGTGGCCGTGATGATGGTTCTTGGGTCGGGGTGTGCAGGGGGTTGTGGTGAACGCCGGGATCGCGGCGACGAGGGCGACGGAAAGGAGAGACGGCAAGGATGATCGGGGGAGGAGGTGACAAACTCGAGAAGAAGCGATGGAAGGGCAGACGAGGGTGCTCGTCGGCGGTGTTGGCGAAGTGGTGGGTTCACGAGAGGAGGAGGAAGGAAAGAGAGGTGGGGATAGAGCAATTGAGAGTTTTGAGAGGAGAGAGAGAGGGGATGAGGGCGACGGGTTAGAGAGGGGAACGCGTGGGGTAACGTTCGTGCGAACGAGGGCGGAGGCGACGGAAGAGGAAACGGTGGCGTCGGCGGGAAAATAGGAAAGAGCCGTTGGGGAGATGCACTGTTGCTGGCGGGTCGGGTAGCGTGCTTGGATGAGACGGGCTGCGGTGATAAGGGGAAAAAGGGCCGGGCTTGGGTTTTAAAGAGAAAAAGGGAATTTAGTTTAAAAGAGAATGGGCTGAGGGATTGGTTTTGGGTTTTATTGATAAAGAAAATGGGGTTTATAATGAAATAAATTTATAAATAAAATAAATAAATTATAAGTAAAATAAATAAATTATAAGTAAAATAAATAAAATTATAAATAACAATAAATAGAATTCTAGAGTAACAAAATACAGATTTTGGTATAAAAGGGGCTGGGTATTACATCATACCACCCTTACAAAATTTCGTCCTCTAAATTTAAAAGAAACAACAAGCTATAAAATAATAAGCGAAGAGTTATCATGTCGAACACTAATACATAGTGATTTACTTAAAACGGGTAGACAAAATTTTGAAGGTACATATATATATGCAAGAACAACATACAAAAGATAGGTATAATAAGTATAATGTAGGAACACTATAAGGGCAACTATAAGTATACGAGAATATAGGTAACAATAATGAACAATAATAATCAAAGTGTGTTCGATAAAAGTCGAAATCTAAATATGTGCACATCTAAGCCTATCAAAAGCAAGCAGAAAAGTAAGTATAAGGCTCAACCATTTATAATAGTAATCATAGGCACAAAACCCGAAAATAAAGTAACGACAATAAAGTAGTAAAAATTAGCCGGTAGGTTAAAACATTTTAGGACGATATATCGATCAAATGGTTTTAAAATAACTTAGAAAACCCACATAATGAAAATAAGGAACATGTAACGAAAATATACGCGATGTAAGTGAAAGGTTCCTAGGCACCCTATAGTGGTCTCACAAGGCATCGAACATGCCAATATAAAATTTTACGGGTGCCGAGAGACCCGACTACGGATCGTCGGCTAGATTTTAGGCGAAAAGATAACTAGTTAACAACTTAACTAAAGTTTAACGGAAATACAACCTTTGTAGATCCGGTTCTCCACCTCCATAGCTCCGCAATGAAGTCTCCTTGCTGTCCATAACAAGTCCCGGGCTCTAGCGTCGGCTTCATCGAAAAATGGACGGGCTAGGTCATCGATGTCCATGCCGAAGATGATCTACGTCGAGGCATCGCTAAATCAAGCTCCGACTTCACCAAGTCAAGAAACTTGTGAAGAAAACACACACTACTACTTGGCAAGAGGTAGAGGATGAAGAAATAGGTAGTGGGTAGACTTTAGAATTGGATTTCTCACTTGTTTCCATCAATCACCATTGATGGTCCAAGGTTTTCTTCTTTGAAGAAGATGAAGAAGAAGAAGATGTTATGATAAGTTTTTTTTTATTTGAATAGAATAGAAAACAATACTTATCACAATTCTAACTATGGTTATGTGTAGAGAATTGACCAAGGTTAAAGGGATGGTTAGGGTTAAGGATGAGATAAGAATGGTGGACTAGGTCAAGGTTTCATGAAGCTTCAACTAAACAACAAAAGAAGTCACCATTCTTTACTCTTTTCCATTTATTCTCCAAAATGTATAAACAAATAAATGAATAAATAAGTAATGGAAAAAATAAAACCCTAATTATATGTTTAACCATGGTGTAATTCTTACACAAAACCCCCAGCAAACATGTATCATCAAACATGATACAATCAAGTGCACAAAAGTATATCAAATATACAATGTGTACAATCCAAGTGAGAAAATCCGTTTAAAGTGAACCAATACTAGTTAGTGCAAAGTAATATATCAAATATATAATCATGCATTAAATCATTAAATCAACACTTGATTCAATGATCCGGTCATGTCGCACACAACCAACTAGTATTCAATGTATCGGCTTATCGAATCAATACTTGATTCGATGACTAGGTTATATCGCATACAACCATTCGATACATTCATCGCGAGAATAGAATACGGTATCACATACACGCATTATTCTCGGTCCCGCACATATCTCATATGCGCTCCTATTTCGTTTCGCTTGAGCCAGGAAACCTCTGTGTAGGACTCTAAAGACTCGTCAATACGCCGGCAGCAGATGATGATCATATCAAACACCCACAAGCCGCAAGCGGTCTGCTAAACGTAACGGCCACCCGGGTATTGAGCGATCAGAAGATCGACGAGCAAGCCCACTCACACTCCTGTGAATCCAACCAGTAACACTACCGTACAGTCCGGTCTGATCGTCTGATATGTCGCATATCTCGCCTAGGGGTGGTAAACGTCAGACCCCAATAGCTCGATAAGTCGTGTCGATATGAGGTCTATAACAATTCGAGAAACTACTGGCTGGTTACTCTTTACCTTAACGTGTACAATCTCCCACTTGCACTAGGGCCATCTGTAGCAGTGGTTGTAGTATCTCATACTCAACCATCCCATAAAAGTCTCTCTCTGGGAATAGGCCTTCGTGAGTGGATCCGCCGTGTTGTCCTTTGAGTCTACTCTCCTGACCTTGATCAGCCTGGAGATCAACTATCTCCATGATCAGGTGATACTGCCTTAGAATATGTCTGGATCACTGATGGGACCTGCGTTCCTTGGCATAAGCCACAACTCCATTGTCACACAATGGGAGGAACATAGTTCATCTCATGAACCAATATACACCCAAACATCCTCTTTGGTAGCATCATAAGTAGCGATGTATCCAGCCGTTATCGTCTAGTATGTCACGGTATCTAGCTTGGAACTCTTCCAACATACCGTCCCTTTACTGAGGGTAAAGACAATACCTGCGACTGACATTCAGTCGTCTTTATCACCCTGGAACACTTCCAGTGATTCTCCCAGGATCGATTGATACCATCTCACTACAACTAGAGAGAATCCTAACATCCAATTAAATCTATCTCATAGATCCAAAACTCAGGATTTAGGAGGTATCATTTTGATCCTATACGGAGAATGCTTGTGATAAGCGGAGATTGACCGAGCGTAGCATAGGAAACTCCTTTCTTATCAAGAGTATGTCATCCACGTACTCTACGAGGATCACATCCATACTCCTTACTACCTTTTTGTTTATACAAGGTTCATCTACCATTTTGATGAAGTCAAACTCTTTGACTACTACATCAAAACAGACGTTCCAACTCCGCGATGCCTGCTTTATCATATAAAACATCTTGCACACGTTTCCGCTGCTCCCACTGTCTACGAGGACCTCTGGCTGTGTACTTATAGACAAACTCTTCTAAAACATCATTTAGAAAAGCAGTCATGACACCCAACCACCAGATATCACAGTCATGGTATGTAGCCGTGGCAAGTAGGATCTGGATGGACTTAAGCATAGCTACTTTAAAAGGTTTTATCATTATCCACACCTGGTCAATGATGCAAACTTTTAACAAGTCTAGCTTTGAAAGTCTCAACTTTTCCATCTACACCAAGTAATCTTCTCATGATATACTTGCTCTTGATGGGGATTTAACCCTTCAGATATAGCAACCAAAGTCCATACTTTGTTGGTGTACATGGATTCCATCTCAGATCGCTAAGCATCCAGCCATTCTTACAGAGTCCTACTCCTGATGGCCAGGTAGAAACTAGTTGGGTCATCATCTCATGACGCAGTCCTCGCTCCCACTGTCATAGAGAAACCGAAGTTTCTCTCAGGTGGGTGAGGAACCCTACTAGATCGGCGGAGAGGCTGAGGTTCGTTGGAATCTACTGAATCCTCTGGTTGTACCAAATCATCTGTTGTAGTTTGTATAGCAGGAACACTTCCAGTTCTACATAACAGACCTTGCCTCGAGCTTGTCCGGATTTTGCTTTTAGACATAGGCCGAACAACCCCAAATCTTAACTAACTTAAGACATGGGCTCTTCCCATACCATATCAAATATGAAGTGGTAGGCAACTGATTTGATTCAAACCCTATTCAATAGGTATGCAGCTTCATAAGTGCATAACTCCCTAAAGAAAATAGGTAACTCAGTAGTACTCATCATAGAGCACACCATATCAAATAGGGTGTGATTGCTCCGCTCCGATATACCATCGTGCAATGGTGTATACGGAGGAGTAATTCTGAGAGAGAATCTCATTCTCCTTTAGAATAATCCAGGAATTCCGTGCTCAAGTATTCTCCTACTTGATCTCATCATAAGGACATAATACTTTTACCCGTATTTTGGTTCTCTACTTCTAACTTATATTCTGTGAATATCTTAAAAGGTTCGGACTTCTGTTTCAACAGGAACATAGGTCTGAATCTCGAAAGATCATCAGAGAATGTAATGAAGTATAAAGAACCAATCCTGGCATGTGTAGACAGGGGACCTACATACATCAACATGTATCATCCCAAGAGTTCACTAACTCTTTCTCTGTTTCCAATAAACAGGGCTATGGTCATCTTATCTTTGTGACATGACTGGCGAGTTTCACAAGATGTAAATTCAAACTAATTTAAATATGCATCTTTATGTAACTCTAGCTAGTCAGGTCACATTAATTTGACCTAGTCTACAATACCTCAAGAAGGATTCGTTCATTTCTGAACTCTTCCTCTTGTGTGTGTTCTGTATACTAAGAACTATAGTTTGATTTAGAACATCAACGCTTTTAGATAACGTGCCTGAACCGATCAACTTTTAATATAAGAAATGTTCAAAACATTATCCAACAATACAAAATTTTATCATTTCTTTACTGATAAAGAGACTGATATGATTTTGTATATCAGGTTCGGTATCTAATAACATTCGTTCAGAATCAATGTATTACAATACAGTGTGACAGTGACCAACAGACTTGGCTGCAACATTTGCCCCGTTTTCTGCCTCATGAAACTTGTCACCCGTTCTCAGTTTTTCTACCCTTTTGTAGCCCTATGTAACAGATTACATATCTGGGATCCTGATCCGGTATCATAGACCAGGATGCGGAGGATACTGAGAAACAGTTCTGTATAATGAACACACCCGAAGATGATGCATCAGTATGCACTCTCTTCGTTTGGGCGGCACGGGAATTTTGGTAATCCCCAATTTCCTGCTCTGTCTTATAACAATTATAAGTTGGAGCGGGACCAACGTTCCCCAGCTCAGTATAACAAGCGGGTTCGGTCAATATATCCGTTTTATTATCTTGATTAAGGCGTGATATAGTCGCTACCAGGAGAGAGAGAGAAGAAAACACTCAGCGTGCGCTCTTGCAAGAATAGATTGGTTATTATTTTATCTAATCAGGATGGCTCCCACTGCTTTTTATCAAATCTTCCTTCAAACCCTAAAAGGAAAGACTAGCCGGGATTAATTACACACTACAAGTTCGTCAATCTTTCAGCCAGGCCAGTGTCGGTACTTTGAGGGAGGTCCCCCGTGCTTTCGCACGAACCTAATTAATGTAAACCTCGTTTTCCCACAGGCGTAACCCCGTTGACACCTTTCTAGACACCTACTTGATCGGCTAATTGTAATGTATAAAACTCTCCCAGGAGTAACTCTTACCCGCAGCGGGTATCGGGATCCAACTATCTCATAGAAGGTATGCAATCTCATTGCAAATTTCAACACTTGAAATTCCCGATAATATTTTGCCCCGAACGATCTATGACCTTGACAAGGTCAACAAACCATAGACCGCAAGTCAAGTTCAACCCGTCATTTCTTGATTGAATCAAACCCACCCGCACGACCCTTGACAAGGTCAACAAGGCCGCACGACTACCCTAACCCAATCTGCATCATATGCATAAGCAGATAAATATTGGTTAGCTACCGCACACTGCGCCTTGACAAGGTCAACAAACGCAGCACGAATACTAAACAGGATTTATCTGAAATGACGGAGGGCTACGACAGGTTTTTCTGAAAACCTATTGCATAATGAACTTGATATCGTTGTAGGATCGAATGAATTTTGAAATGGAGTGCTTTTGAGGCTTTTCTAGTTTTGCTAAAGGAGTCACTCCCGGTGAAGGGATCGTCGGTCCTTTCCTCGTCGAATGAGGTGCGGGATATATCATATATATCACTGTGCAAAGCAAAACTCTTAAAAGCAATCAAAAGACAAATCGAGTGTGTAGCATCTGCCAGTTATTGCTAAAGGAGTCACTCCCGGTGAAGGGATCTCGGTCCTTTCCTTATCGAATAAGGTGCAGGATATATCATATATACCGCTGTGCAAAGCAAAAACTGTAGCTACCCTTTTTATTTTGAAATTCGATTCTACAACATCTTAGGTTTCTTTTACTTTCATTAATCACATTAATGAAGTCCCATCATTTAAGTACCTAAATATCACAGATAGATATGACGTACACTTATGCCATCCGCATTCGCCTCGATGTCCCCTCGTGCACCGTTAGGTTAGGTAACTAACGACAGAGCAGGGCAGGGCTAGCGCGGGTGTAAAACATAAGTAACGTCTATATAATATATATCATATATACTATATACTATATCCATCACATAAACACATCAGAGATATTGCAGCAGAAGAAACATATGAAATATTGGATATACTAGGACGTCCGTGTTTTCAATACGAGCCAGTATAAAACACGGATTCCACGGTCGTGATGAATAGCCAAACCCACACCCCTAGACCCCTACGAGAGCGGCAAGCAACCCTACCAATTCTGGAGTTAGGAGACCCAGACTCGACTCCTCGAGTTGGTCTCCCACTGGACTCCAGAACCCGGTTACTTGTGCCCTCCTCCTTGGGTCTATCCTAGTGCAGAAAAGTAAATAATATACAAATGGTGACATCTTCCGCTACCTGGAAGTGCCCCAATAATAGAATATCACATACAAGTTTTTACATGAATGAAAATGAAAAACACTCATCTCACATAAAAACCCCCGGCTATTCAAACACGACGATCCAATATAACATATCCAGCAACACATAACATCACATGTCATCAACTTAAGTAAATTTGCGCATCCCAATTGTCGTTGACATATAGCAACGAAACCGGCGATATCACATATTACACTTACGGTCACAGAAAAGAAAGTGTAAAACTACAACAGTTGGAATCCGCAACCACCTCAGACATCGCATGCCTGACCAAATGAATTACTTAGACATCGCATGCCTAACAATTATAAACCCCGCATTTTAGTCCCATTATCGAAAACACTTTTCAATACCAAGTCGGGGAATTCAACAACATTCCCGACATCCTGATCGAATGCTCGTCGCAAACTTCAGTAGACAGTCGCACCCCCGATACCGTCGACGAAGTGCACCAAGGCGGAACACCGCTACCGGGAGCACCCGAACGGATGCTTTCGGCGACGGGGTTCTCCTACAGTCACTTGGTCGGGGCTCTGGAGTGAGGCTGTCTATTAAGTTTATCGGCGAGTATCCGCGTACGCTACGTGATTGCGACGGACTTTTGATCATATCAAAATTCCGTGGCAACCGATCAAATGAGACTAAAGTGCTACGTTTATAACATTCATTCAGTTATCACATAACTACTTGTGAATTCCAATTATTGTATCCCATTCCAGATACACCGAAAATGTTAAACTTTCCGATCGAACAGTCGAATACCCAAGTTTTCCCGATACAGCTCAACACATGAAATAAGTCTAACAACATTCAGTTCGTGCCTCAGTACCAACGGTCCAGCCGTAGAAGGGTCAATCCAACGCCTCACATGTGGCACGCCGTACTGCCCCAAACCCTAAGGTTCAAAGGGCAGTTCAAGACGGTCACATAATCGAGTTAAGGTTTGTTGTCTTCTAGAGGGTCCATCGAGTTACTTGCACTACTTAGAACGTCGTTAAACTACGGAAAAATCCAACACTTGGAAATTTCCTGACAGGGGAAAAATTGGGTATTTCTATCCGGTCGAACCTTTTTAACATATTCTAAAATTTATCCGGAGCGCCACACAGACAAAATTTGATAATCCGATCGAACATTTGAATCCCCAAAACAACCCAGAAAAATTCAACTCTTGAAAAAATATTAAAAATACCCAGGAAAACCAGCACTGTTAAATAGGAGTTATTGTGCAAACATCACCTCACAACACGACAAACAGGCCGCGGTTCCGCCGCACGAGCCATGCTCGTGCCGCGGAAACGCGACGCTTTAATGGAATTATGGCATCGAAATTTACAGTAACTCTTAGATATTCCTGCTGATATTTCGACATATTTTTAATACGGAAAATTCCACGATTTTGGAAAAAGTACAGAGAGCAAGTTTGTGATCGGGTTTCGGGTTCGTTCGGACTTCAAATTCCGTCTGGACTTCGCCTAAGGCTCTAGCTAGGCTCTGATACCAGTGAAAGGTTCCTAGGCACCCTATAGTGGTCTCACAAGGCATCGAACATGCCAATATAAAATTTTACAGGTGCCGAGAGACCCGACTACGGATCGTCGGCTAGATTTTAGGCGAAAAGATAACTAGTTAAAAACTTAACTAAAGTTTAACGGAAATACAACCTTTGTAGATCTGGTTCTCCACCTCCATAGCTCCGCAATGAAGTCTCCTTGCTGTCCATAACAAGTCCCGGGCTCTAACGTCGGCTTCATCGGAGAATGGACGGGCTAGGTCATCGATGTCCATGCCGAAGATGATCTACGTCGAGGCATCGCTAAATCAAGCTCCGACTTCACCAAGTCAAGAAACTTGTGAAGAAAAAACACTCTACTACTTGGCAAGAGGTAGAGGATGAAGAAATAGGTAGTGGGTAGACTTTAGAATTGGATTTCTCACTTGTTTCCATCAATCACCATTGATGGTCCAAGGTTTTCTTCTTTGAAGAAGATGAAGAAGAAGAAGATGTTATGATAAGTTTTTTTTATTTGAATAGAATAGAAAACAATACTTATCATAATTCTAACTATGGTTATGTGTAGAGAATTGACCAAGGTTAAAGGGATGGTTAGGGTTAAGGATGAGATAAGAATGGTGGACTAGGTCAAGGTTTCATGAAGCTTCAACTAAACAACAAAAGAAGCCACCATTCTTTTCTCTTTCCCATTTATTCTCCAAAATGTATAAACAAATAAATGAATAAATAAGTAATGGAAAAAATAAAACCCTAATTATATGTTTAACCATGGTTTAATTCTTACACAAAACCCCCAGCAAACATGTATCATTAAACATGATACAATCAAGTGCACAAAAGTATATCACATATACAATGTGTATAATCCAAGTGAGAAAATCCGTTTAAAGTGAACCAATACTAGTTAGTGCAAAGTAATATATCAAATATATAATCATGCATTAAATCATTAAATCAACACTTGATTCAATGATCCGGTCATGTCGCACACAACCGACTAGTATTCAATGTATCGGCTTATCGAATCAATACTTGATTCGATGACTAGGTTATATCGCATACAACCATTCGATACATTCATCGCGAGAATAGAATACGGTATCACATACACGCATTATTCTCGGTCCCGCACATATCTCATATGCGCTCCTATTTCGTTTCGCTTGAGCCAGGAAACCTCTGTGTAGGACTCTAAAGACTCGTCAATACGCCGGCAGCAGATGATGATCATATCAAATACCCACAAGCCGCAAGCGGTCTGCTAAAAGTAACGGCCACCCGGGTATTGAGCGATCAGAAGATCGACGAGGAAGCCCGCTCACACTCCTGTGAATCCAACCAGTAACACTACAGTACAGTCCGGTCTGATCGTCTGATATGTCGCATATCTCGCCTAGGGGTGGTAAACGTCAGACCCCAATAGCTCGATAAGTCGTGTCGATATGAGGTCTATAACAATTCGAGAAACTACTGGTAACACTTACCAGTAAATCTCAGCAACCCTGGCCAGGGATTTCCTGTTATAGCCAATCGAACATTGCGCAACATCAACTCCCTATACCGGGAGAGACGAATCCCCTCCTATCGCTCATTGCCTCCATGTGACTCGGGACTATACCCAAAAACCACCGTTTTGCATGCCCTCTTGGACGTGGTAAGATGGAAATCAAAGCACAGTGGGAACCACACAAGACTCTATGACGATCTCGGGTCAACAGACTACTCTGTACCAGTGTCACCAGAGAACTGCCGTCAGACGTGAGGTATAATACCATCTGGGAGTTCTCGGTGAGTCCGTCCAGTGTACCCAGTCTCCACTGAGCACCCGTATATGATCTCCGATGTCAAACACCAATGGATATGGGATCATCCATCGCCCATCTGTATGGGTCGAGAAGGTATACGCTAGTCTACTCTGGTATATCGATGCCCTATCTCGATACACCCACGACTAGGGACTTTGAAGGATGTACTTATAGACTACCATGTCCCCACTAGTATGATCCGCATCACAGTCCAGGTAGTCAAGTACACATCCTAAGGGCTTTACCAACATGTAATAGAGAGACAATCTGTGTACACGTTAAGGTAAAGAGTAACCAGATAGCATACTATCATGTCGAGCAAGAAAGTCCTCCCTATATATGTCCCAGCATCCACTACAATATACATCCAATGTACAGTAATGGCCTCTAGGGCATACATATAACTAACAGTAAGGTTGCGCTATTGAAAATAATGGGAAAGCTAGTAGTGGTGTATTTGAAATGAGTAAAACGGACATAGTCGATAATATAAAATAATGAAAACAAATTTTCGAATAATAATGCCCCTATATATATTTAGGGTAATAGTAAAACACAAAGAGGTATAGGGCTAACTAGGGTAATGATTACAAGGAAGTGTGGCTTAGTCAGAAGGTCGGAGTGTGGCGGCTTTAGGCTGAATGTTAAGGAGATTGGGATCGGGTCAGCACATGAAGTAAGGGTGAGCAGCAAGAACTTACAAGGGAAAAATATAGGGAGGATAACGGTCGGTACATCAAGCGAATCAAAAATTTCGAAGTGTTAGCTAACCCGGGGATTTCACTATGAACTTCTCCTCTCAGAAGGATCTCAAACGAGGCACAGATGGAGGATGAAGGGTGACCTCTAAAAGATCGGGTGCGGTACTGGTCAATCTGAGTGAGGGGTTAAGACAATGTAAGGAGTAGGGTGGACAAATCTCAGTAAAGAAAATAATCGTATAGAAGAAATAATCAAGCTGTAAGTGAACTAAGAAGATCGAAAGATTTGCGAACTCGGCAAGTTTATTTTATCCCAGAAGATTTTAAACAAAGCATTCTCAAAACGAAATGTGGCCCTAATCTATACACAAATTTATTTGGCCAGATAAAACAACATCAAAAAGGATTCCCGTCAGTCGCGGTTGTGGAGATTCAGCAGGTTGCGGTAGGCTCGCGTGCTCAGGTAGGGACGTCCATTTCCATAGCGCCTCGCGGGGATCGCCAATGGGAGTTCTTCCACAGCAGGGTCTTGTCCTTCTAGTACTTCTTCCTCGGGTGGGGCTTCTTCATTGAGGTCTGATTCCATGTGATTCTCTTCTTCTGGATTCTCTTCCATGGTATTTTCTCCCACTGGATTTTCTTCTATCTGGTCTTCCTCGGGATCTTCCTCTTTCGGGTTCTCTTCAGGTTCTCCTTCCTGTTCATCGAAATAACCTATCATGTCAAACTCTGGGGCGTCTTCTCCTTCGTCCTCTGAATCGCTGTTTTCGAAAATGACCTGGGGATCGTTGATCTCATCGTCAGAACTCATCAGCGTGCGGTCTAAGGAAACAAATGACTGTGCATCCTCATCTAGATGCGGCGCTGCTCCATGGTGGGCCATGGCCTGAAAAGACAGAGTCATGATTAGACAGTGGAGTACCTCAAGAAAATAGCCAAGTGTACGAAGTATAAAAAGATATGCGGTGGCAGGAACTGAAAAATCAAGATTTAAATGCTGTGATAATGGATAGTATGAACAAAGGGAAGAACAAGAGAATGATACATATATTACGATTCAAATTTTATTGCATTTAACTAAAAATTCGACAGATACATGATTTCAAACGGAAAGAAATATTTATAAGAGGATGACAACATTATTACTGAAATTAGAAAACTTGAAAATTCTTCTTTGATTGCTAGACCGCTGCATTCTCGTCACGCGAGTTGGATCCTGGGCTGGGTCCGCCTTATTCTCAATGTTTGAACTACGCAAAAGTCCTCACTTGGCAGAAGTGGGGAGTGTTGACGAGTCTCCTCCTTGTAGTTCCTTCCTTTCTGGGCAACCGTTAAAGAGATGTTCGCTGGATCCGCAAATCAGACATTTCCCTTGGGCACGGCGACAATCCCTCTGAAGATGTCCTGGCCTCTTACAATACCCACAACATGGGGTCTTCTGCTGGTTCTGTCGCGGGGAAACAAATTGGCGTTTCATCTTCTTCTCTTTTCCTCGTCTAACGGGGATCCCATTATAATTGGAGACTCCCGCTAGTTCCTGATTCATCTGTCTTCTCGGTCCTTCAATTAACAAGTCGTTTGTTCTCTCCTGGGCTTCCTTTAAACCTTGCAGTACACTCAGGATCTCAATAGTCTGATTCTGGGGAGTGGAGAAAGAGGAAGAGTCGTTGGAAGACATGATCCTGAAACAATAATTTTGAAGATGATATAAGGCACAAGCTATAAGAATCAAATATAATAAGGATTGGATAAAGATTCAAGAATATCAGATGTGATGAAATTCATTACAAGTGGAAATCAACTGTTGGATTCTAAGTCACTTAAACAGAGTACGGTAGTGCAATTGCAACCACGTAATCTTGCCAAGTCCCCGAAACCCTAGCGAATGGATAGCATAACCTTCAATGTGAATATGGATCAAGGTTATCAAGTTTACAATGTAGACTGAGGGATGTCTTAGACTGTCAAGCTCTACACGGAAAACTGCAATCTCAATCGAAATAAACCTGGGCTCTGATACCAACTAAACCATGTCACGCCCCGCTTCCCAAAATACGGAATACGAGGGGTTGACAAGGCCAGCCATGCTCCTACGGTCAAGGAAACGTCCTGCCGTAGTCACACTTCGGCTTTTAGCTTTACATGGTAATCAGTAAATAATGCGCAGGAAATGAGAAATGCAGTAACTGGAACGAAACAGTATAAAGAACTGACCTGATGGGAAACAAAAGGTCTAACTCTGAGTAGCAAATCGAGGTGTCTGTGATATACGTCTAGTCCTGGGCCTGGCTAAATCTTCTCCTCATACTGAGCATGCATACTCAGGTCTTCAGAGCGACACAATAGCAATATAATATATATAAAATCATGTGACAATTCTAACAGTGATAATAGATATATAGATTACAGTAGATCAATGGCAGTATGGGTATAAACATGCAGTAATCAATGCAGCGGAACAGTAAAAGAAGTAGAATGATATGCCACGTATGTCAACACAGTAAGTAAGGTATATCAATGCCAGTATCCCTATCAGTCTCTAAGTCTCACTGTACAGGTCACTAAGCCTATCATCAGTCCAAGTGTGAGAGTCAACCACTCGCGAGTGTCCTCCACCCAAGGGTAGAACCCAAGGGCAAGGGACCACGGGCCCAACTTGTATATCACGGTAATAATCATGTACCCTGTAAATCTCCATATATCACCCTAAATATATAAGCCGGCATGGGACTCCCGAGATTCTGTTGAACTCACACTCAAACCACCCCACACCCCGTGGTCTACATCAAACGCTAACCATAACCCTAAATACCAATCGGTTTGTGACAAGTCTATGCGAGAACTGGAGGTAGGGCCTCCATCAAGCACGTCCCGACTAATACCTAAGATAAATGGCAGTGTCTGGTGCCTTATCTATGACACCCATGCACGAGCTTCCATAAGTGTCCCATACCACTTATAGTCACACGTACACACGTCCCACAGACGTCGACAATGCAATAGAATAATAAGGTTCACTGATTGTGTACATGTACGTATCACTTTCACTTATTCACTGATACAAGAACACTAACGTACTTGCCACAATCATCACTAATACCTAACACTTGGTAATGCACGTTATCACTAGGTTATCAATGCAGTGACATTTGTATGATATGATGCGTAAACAGTATATAAAGCATGTTTAGGATGTCATGAATTTGTAATCTACCACTTGAATAATGTATCATAAATCATACGGTTACAGTTTAGTGATACGATAAACAGGTAATAATTAGTATGTTCAGTTATCTATCGATCAAATTTAGTTTCATGCCAATCGGGTTCCAGGATCACTAATTATAGCCATTTCATTTTAAGCGTTCACGGCTGGAAATCCGGTTTCAGAATCGGAAGTCCGTTTCGCAACGCATTTTAATCCCAGTTGAGATCATATTTCAGCGATGCTACAGTTCGATGAAATCTAGGGTTTTTAGTAAGGTATTCAACGCAATAGACAGATCTTCAATCACATGTGCATGTCAGGAGTTATGCACTGTTTAACATTAATATGTCATCTCAGAATCTGTTCTGGACTGTTATACGTCCACATCTATTAAATTTCCGATTAAATAACAAACGATAATGAAATAGAATGGAACCACTTTTATTGTCTAGCTAAAAGATTCACCAATAATAAACAGCAGAGTTCCGCAACCTACGAGTTAAGGAAACAGGGTGGTGTTCATTACGGGACAGTAAACAACAACTGGAGTCGCTCTGGACTGCAGTCCAGAGTCGCACTCCGATCAAAATATTGTCACAGTTTAAGTACAGAGACAATGAGAAATTTACCTAGGGTTATAGTTCGTCGAGTTGGCTTCGATTTAAACCCTCGAACGCATCATTCCAATGTGTATATAATTTATGGCGATTTTAACGGTTTTCAGGTACAAGAATATTCCAGTTTTACAAGTAAACATGGGGGTAGTCGTTTTAGTCGTTAACGGCCATATTATCTAACGAAATACACACACTAGGTTCACAGGCATACGGGCCAAACTATACAATTTTGTTCCATCAAATTTGATGAGTATTTCCATTGTGAACACACGTCGAACAGGTATGGCACACTATTGATCTAAAATTGTAACTTTATGATTTAAGTAATCTAAAATTGTAACTTGAGTATATAGCATGTAAGCAAGTAAAATACTTGCCTGTAGGCGCACGGCAGTGGTATCGACTTGGGTTTAACAGTAGCGGAGCTCGACGGTGGTGTGTAGAGGGGATCTAGGCGACTGCGAGAAGGCTGGTGGTGACGTGGTCGGCGCTGGTGAACATAGCTTGGGCACGGACGATAGCAGCGACAGGGGCACGGCTTGCCACGACGATGGGCAAGGTGGTGGCACCACGGCAACGGTGATGCTGCGATGGCGTAATTAGAGGGAAGAGAGAGAGGTTTAGAGAGGAGAGAGAGAGAGAGAGCAGAGTGAGAGTGAGAGAGAGATAGAGAGTTAGATTGAGAGTGAGAGAGAGAGAGAGGACACATATAGAGAGAGAGGCAAAGTGAGAGGCAGAGAGAGAGTGAGAAAACAGAGAGAGAGAGAAAGAAAACAGAGGGGGGGAGAGAAAGCAGAGGGTTTGCGAGAGGGGATGATGGAGGTGGTGCGAGGAGGTCGCGGCAGGGCTCGTTGGAGGAGAGGTCGAAGGAAAGAGCGGGAGAGTGTGAGGGAGGAGATGGGTACGGCTAAGGTTTTCAGGCGAGGTGGAGAGGAAGAGAAGAAGAGAGGTGGCCGCGATGATGGTGCTTGGGTCGGGGTGTGCAGGGGGTTGTGGTGAACGGCGGGATCGCGGCGACGAGGGCGACGGAAAGGAGAGACGGCAAGGATGATCGTGGGAGGAGGTGACAAACTCGGGAAGAAGCGATGGAAGGGCAGGCGAGGGTGCTCGTCGGCGGTGTTGGCGAAGTGGTGGGTTCACGAGAGGAGGAGGAAGGAAAGAGAGGAGGGGAGAGAGCAATTGAGAGTTTTGAGAGGAGAGAGAGAGGGGATGAGGGCGACGGGTTAGAGAGGGGAGCGCACGGGGTAACGTTCGCGCGAGCGAGGGCGAAGGCGACAGAAGAGGAAACGGTGGCGTGGGCGGGAAAATAGGAAAGAGCCGTTGGGGAGATGCACTGTTGCTAGCGGGTCGGGTAGCGTGCTTGGATGAGACGGGTTGCGGTGATTAGGTGAAAAAGGGCCGGGCTTGGGTTTTAAAGAGAAAATGGGAATTTAGTTTAAAAGAGAATGGGCTGAGAGATTGGTTTTGGGTTTTATTGATAAAGAAAATGGGGTTTAGAATGAAATAAATTTATAAATAAAATAAATAAATTATAAGTAAAATATATAAAATTATAAATAAGAATAAATAGAATTCTAGAGTAACAAAATACAGATTTTGGTATAAAAGGGGCTGGGTATTACACTTGTTGCAAAGGGTTTTCGTCAAAGAAATGGCTTGGACTATGACGAAACCTTTTCTCCAATGGCTATGCTCAAATCCATTCGGATCCTTCTTGCCATTGCTGCCTTCCACGATTATGAGATTTGGCAAATGGACGTAAAAACCGCTTTTCTAAATGGAAATTTAGAGGAGTATGTCTATATGGACCGGCCAGAGGGTTTCATTCAGAGTGGGAGCAACGGAAAAGTATGCAAGTTGCTTAAGTCCATTTATGGACTAAAGCAGGCATCGCGGAGCTGGAACATCTGTTTTGATGAGACAGTCAAAGAGTTTGACTTTATCAAAAATCCAGATGAACCGTGCATTTATAGTAAGATTGTAGCATGAACTGTTGTATTCCTCGTCTTGTACATGGATGACATTCTCTTGATAGGAAATGACATTCTTATGCTACAATCTGTCAAAGGGTTCTTGCAACACAGGTTCTCCATGAAAGACCTGGGTGATGCCTTTTAGATTCTGGGGATCCGGATCTATCGTGATAGATCTAAAAGGATGTTGGGACTTTCACAGTCCAGGTACATCGACACCATACTAAAAAGATTCAGTATGGAAGATTACAAGCGCGGTAATTTACCGGCTTGTCACGAGATCACCCTCTCCAAAGAGATGTCTCCCAAGACTGATTTGGAAAGGGATCGCATGTCTATTATACCCTACGCTTCTGCGGTAGGCTCTATAATGTATGCGATGTTTTGTACCAGACCGGATATAGCTTATGCACTGAGTGTAGTAAGCCGGTATCAGTCAAACCGTGGGGAGAAGCACTGGATAGCGGTAAAGAACATTCTGAAGTACCTGAGAAGGACTAAGGATATGTTTTTGGTTTACGGCGGAAAAGACCTCTAGATCGAGACCTTTGCTGACTCCAGCTTCCAGAGTGACAAGGATGACTCCAAATCCATGTCGGGTTATGTCTTTACTATAAATGGAGGGGCGGTGTGTCGGAAGAGTTCCAAACAAGAAACCGTTGCTGACTCGACGATGGAAGCGGTGTATATCGCAGCATCTGATGCCGCAAAAGATGCAGTCTGGATGAGGAAGTTCTTGATGGAACTTCAGGTGGTTCTGTCCATTGTTGATCCAATACCTCTGTATTGTGACAACAACAGGGCTATAGCTTTAGCATAGGAACCCAGGTCCTATCAAAATTCCAGATACATCTTGAGGCGGTATCACCTGATCAGGGAGATCATGGATCGCCGGGAGATCGAGGTTCGGAAGGTTGCTACAGAGGATAACACTGCATATCCATTCACAAAGGCCATTCCTCATACATAGTTCGAGAGGCTATTCGAGATGATAGGTCTGCGATATGCCAGCACATAGTCTTTGTGCAAGTGGGAGATTGTTAGTGTGATATGCCCTAGAGGCCATTATTGTATAGTACTAGTTTATATATTACATTTTGGAAGCCTGGGATATATACACGGATTGACATTCTTGCTCAATATGGTAGTATGCTTCTTGGTTTGTATCTATCTTAATATGTGTACATGTTTCTTTTAACATATTGCTAATACATATTGATAGAGCCCTTAGGATCTATGCTTGACTACCAGCATTATGATGGCAGTCACACTAGTGGGGGCTGTGTAGTCTACAAGCACATCCTTATACCGGTCCCTGGTTGCAGGATTATCGAGACAGGGAATCGATACTCCAGAGTAAACTAGTGTATACGCTTCTCATCCTAGGAGGGGAGATGGTCTGTCCCACAGCCATCGGTACGTCATACTGAAGATAGTATGCAGGTGCTCGGTAAGTTAAAAGTACACTGAACAGGACTCGCTGGGAACTGTTGGTTGGTATTATACCTATCATCATTTATCAGTTCCCATATGACATGAGTACAGCTTAGTCCGTAGACATGACACTGTCACTTCGCCTCGAGTGTGTTCCCACTGCTCTTAGATTACTACCCTACCACGGCTCTATTGAGACGTGCAAGCAGGTAGTAGCTGGATGCAGTCCCGAAGTGTAGGACTACGGTAGCGTCCCGGCCGTCTATCCGAGACCAAAATGCGGCAACGAAAAATTTTCTTGACTTTAAACCGGCACTACCGCATCCTAAAAACCCGGATCATAACCATTAACCTACAACTAGCTATCAAGAGAAGGGGTATAAGGCTATACCGAGCGATCCGTGTCTTTCGGTCTGTGGCCACCATCCCAATCTCCTCGCGGAATCTCCGGTCTTCATCTCCTCGTCGGAAAGGGCACCATATCGAGAAGTCGTTTTACGGGCTCCCGCTTCGTCCGAAGCAACTCGGGCACGAAGTGTGCTGGCCGACGTGCCCAAGGTGAAGTAGAGAATGTTGTGATCACTTTGTCTCTTGCATCCGTGGCTTTGGATGGAGGTTAAAGTGTTGCCATTGATCGAAGCAATGAGCTAGAGGAAGAAGAAGAAGAACAACAAGAGCTTTTCTTTTTCTTTTCTTTTCTTTTGTTGGAATGAGAGTGAGAGAGTGAGATCAAGAAAAAAATACAAGACTAATATCACCACCACGGCAACCCCCTCTCTCTCCATCTCATTTTAACACAAACAAAACACTAATGTGACATATTTGCTAAAAAAGAGACCATGAGTCATCTAAATGTCCATGTCACATTTAATGCAATGCATGATGAATTTCTAGCTCATTATTTCCATTAACAAACATTAATCCAAATGTTTGCCACAACAAAAAGATCCGGCAACATCTAAAGTAAATTCGTGATGGATCACAAGGATAGCCCTCACCTGTATATACATACCTGCATCCGCATTCCGACTGAATGCGAATGCGATGAGACTAAAGTAATCCAACAAATCTAATACTAGGATCCGGCTTAAACCAAAGCCCACTAGTATGATCCGTCCGATCATGATCCGTGCAATACCGCACGTATAAGATCGAACCCTGCCGTATATCATACGGCCTCTACAACGTTTCACCCGAAACTTGAGAAACTGTCTGTGGGGAACTCTAAAGACTCGTCAATACATTGGCTGTGGATTTAACCACTAGCACGTCAAAGGTATTAGCTGTACGTAACGGGCTACCAGGTGTTGACCAAAAGGGAGGTCGATGAGCGAACTCATCCTGACACCCTACTGAGCCTGTCAGTGACAATATCCGTACAGTCCGGTCCGTTCGTCTATGAGTATCGCATGGCGGGCTTAGGGGGTTGGTAAAAGTCAGACCCTAAAAGCGGTACAAGTCGTGTCAGAGTGTAGCCCAGAACGCCCTGAGATACTACTGGAATACCTACCAGTAAATCTCCTGCCTCGGCCGAGGGCTTTGTGTAATGGCTCTCCTAGGCACAGCGCGACCTCACCCCCAATACCGGGAGAGACGAACCCATGCAGATCCGCTCGCTGCCTCCATGTGGCTCGGGACTGTACCCAACTAAAACCGGTTTGCACGAATCCTTTGAGCCGTGGCAGGGTAGTAATCAAAGTACAGTGTATACTCCAATAACTTATTCCCACCCATCATCTGTAAAACCATACAGATGTGAGAATCATACTTGGAAAATACATATCCTGGAGAAAGTGTCAAATTGGGAAATCAGTTTTCTTATTAACAACACACAGTAAAACTGAAATATGTAAATGTTTCGTAGGGGTATCGGGGTATTCCTGGTAATGCCTCATCCATTATCAGATTCACAACTGTAACCGTATATTTCTTTGCCATCTCTCTAAATCCCTTCATATGTCTTTAGTCATTACCTTCTGTACACCCTCTTAGGCTAAATGGCTTTCTTCCTTCCCTACCTTTCGGCACCAGCCTATGGTTTGGAAGAAGACTATCCAATAAGCATAATGGGTGTACTGTCCTAATCTTAGGAGCACTCGCAATGCGAGAGAAGATGAAGATAAAAGACAACCGAATAAAACCTTATTCTTATTTCTCCTGATCCAGAATCCATCCCCGAACTGGAACAAGTTCCTTCGAGTTCGTATATAACCATACGATGGAGTATCCAATAAACTGTGGATCTTCGTAGTGATACGGAGTGTTCTGGAGAAATAAAAAGGTGATGTAGGATTGGCGAAGAAATACTTGGTTTGGTCATGAATAGCAATCGCAATTTACTTTGCCCTCTTACTATTCCTTTATTTGTCTTAAGTTATTACTTTCTGTACACCATCGTTAGGCTAATTGGTTTTCTTCATTCCCTACCGTTCGGCACCTGCCTATGGTTTGGAAGAAGACTATCGAATAAGCGTAATAGGTGTACTGTCCTAATCTAAGGAGCACTCGCAACCTGAGAGAAGGTAAAAAGAAAAGACAACCGAATAGTTCTATTCGTTTTCTCCAGAACCGGAAACCATCCTCGAATAAATTCCTTTGAGTTCGTATATAACCATATGATGGTTTTATCCAATGGAAGTGGACGTTCGTAGTAATATGGGGTGTTCTGGAGAAAAAAAGGGTAAAAGTAGGAGCGGCAATGAGGTATGCAACTCAAACAATCCAAAAGCCAGTGTTTTAAGAAGGTTCGGTTAACTTGGTCACTGAGTTATAGTCAAGGGTCGGGTCATGGTCGCTGCCAAAGAGAGAGAGAAAAGAAACACTCAGGGTGCACTCTAACCTAGATCAGAAAGTTTTTCACTTTATCTAATCAGGAAACCTCACACTATAATCTCAAATTCTCCTCCAAACCTAAAAGAAAAATTAGTCGTGATCACCCGAGGAGTAAACCAACTCATCAGTGGGAATCGGGATCCAACTACCATCGTATGATAACGTGACGGAATCCACTCACGTTATCACACTCCAGAAGGTATGCGCATGCCTGGCAAGTTTCAGTTTCTTTAGAAACTCCCGATGTGATTTTTACCCCTAGGACCCAACTGACCTTGACTGAGCCAACATATCAAAAGGTCCTAGTCAAGTTCAACCCATCATTATCTTTATTGCATTAGACCCACCCGCACGAGTCCTTGACTGAGCCAAAATGACCGCATGACTGTCCTAACCAATCTCATATCCATGCAACAGAAAAGCACTACATAACTACTGAACACTACGTCTCGGCTAAGCACGACATACGTAGCACGAATACTAAGCAATACTAATCTGAAATGACGGAGGGCTACGGCTGGTTTTTGGCGAAAAACCTTTAACGTAATGAACTTGATATCGTTGAAGGAACTGCATTGCTTTTTATAAAAATATAGTGGCAAAAAACCTTTGCTAAAGAGGTCACTCCCGGTGAAGGGATCTCGGCTCTTTCCCCGTAGAATGAGGTGCAGGATATTCCAACTGAAAACCATGATGCAAAGGAAAAGGAAATCGGCTATAGTGAAGTTATTACCCTGACACAAACTCCTGTCCAAGGGGTCACTCCCGGTGAAGGGATCTCGGCCGTTGCCTCGTCGACTGAGGTGCTGGATATTCATAACCGAATACCAATGTGCAAAACAAAAGAGAACGTCCTTACAATAACAGCTTTTTGAAAAATGTTCCAACAACATCAGAATAGGTTTGTTTAGCTTGCATTGATCCGAATCAACACAGTCCCATCAATTGATCACACCACAAAAGAACGAAAATAATGATGTACGTATATGCCATCCGCATTCGCCATTGTGTCCCGTCATCACCCGTTAGGTTACTTAACTAACGACAGAGCGAGGACTGGACTAGCGCGGATGCAAAACATACACAACATCTACTAGTATATATATCAATATATAATATTCGCTCAAGGCGTGATAAAATGAAACACAATAGAAATGCAATAAGCATCACAGAACAATACAGATATCTGGGATCCCCGGATTTCATAGAGCCGCTACTAAAACCCGACGTTCCCCTGGTCGTGTGGATAGCCTGTGCAATGAAATCCTAGACCCCTACGGGCACGGCAAGGTACCCGCCAAAACCTGAAGCGAGGCAGCCCCCTTCAGCAACGTGAATGGACCACCCAGCATTTCACGGAATCCGGTAACTTGGGCACCCTTCCTTGGGTCAACCTGTACCCCTTACGAGTGCGGCGAATAGCCCGCCAATTCTAGAGTAAAGCCCCTTCCGTCTCAACGCCATGAGATGCGGGCCCGTTGCCCTCTAGGACCCGGCTATCCGTGCACCCCACCGTGGGGTAATCCTAGTATAGAAAGTAAAATATACAACGGGTACATCGACCTCAGCCCGGTCGTGCCCCAAAAGAATAATATACAAACAGGCATTGACGGCAGTCCACATGTCGGACGCTCGCCCCGCAATATCAAATGTACAAAATAAAACCAAACTGTACTACCATTGCATCCAGGCTATCCACCACGACAAATCCGCAACATCACAGCACAACACAGAACATCAACGTGAATGTCACGTTCGGAAATCCGTCTAAATGGGCTATAGCAGTTAGACAGGATTTACCGATCAAGTGATATTCACGGTCCCAGATATAATGTAAATACTGTGAACTAACATGTTTAAAATTTTCGATCGACTAAATTTGCCGAAGTGGGCCCCAACCATAACTGTAGCACTCAAATAAATCTGGCCCCAAAAAGTATATACCAAAAACCCTATTTCCAACCCATAAAGCTACTGTAGAAATTTGGTACGACAATGACATATTACTGCCGCGGAACTGCGGCCAGAACAGGGGTTTGACCGCGGTTCCGCGGTCCAACTATAGGATCACTGTATCGAATTTCTATAGAATGCTTAAAACTGCCTGCACGAATTTCTGCAATACTCAAATTAATTTTTCGAGCACAAAAAATTTCGACAGAAAACTGGAGTTGAAAATGGGCTTTTTAGAAAATCTGTTCGATCGAACTTTTAAACACACTAGAGCAAGCTAGACTAGGTTAATGGTGTAGCTCTGATACCATGTAGGACTCCGGTAGCGCCCCGGCCGTCTATTCGATCGAACTTTTAAACACACTAGAGCAAGCTAGACTAGTTCATGTTTAGCAAAGATCCTTCATGGTTAGTGTATGTTTCCTTGTGATAAAAATTCGTTTTTTACTCTTTACGCCTCCCCGTAGGTACCGGGGTGGGTAACATAAACTTACAAAATCGGCCTCAAAAGGCGTATCCAACAATCACATGCTTCTGGTGTGCACGGAAATCAAACCCAAATGCAAGTGCTACGAATGTACATGAGCAAAACTAGGTGCAACAGGCGTGCACGAAAGCATCTGTCCAGTGCAACGGATGTGCACGACAACAATATCCAATGCATCTATAGTGCAAGAAAAACTCAACCCAGTGCAACTAATATGCACGAATGAAAATCCCAACCAAGTGCATCCAATATGCACGAATATAATTCTCAATCAAGTGCATCCAATATGCACGAATATAAATCTCTATCAAGTGCATCCTGGTGTGCACAAAATCCAGTATCCAGCACCTAATATGCGCAAAAATCCGACCCAAGCGCGTCAGGTCCGTAAAACATCTGGTGCGGTAGCATGCACGAATACGAACATCAAGTGCAAACGTGCAAAAAAACACAATCTGGTAACACAAATGCTCAAGAAATAAATCGGGTGCAACCAAGGCACGGAGTATAAATCCAGTGCAATCAATGCATGGAATAACAATCTAGTGCAACAAGTGCACGAAATACAAATCGGGTGCATCCAGTGCACGAAATACAAATCGGGTGCATCCAGTGCACGAAATACAAATCCAGTGCATCCAGTGCACGAAATACAAATCCAGTGTATCCAGTGCACAAAATACCCAATCCGGTGCAACAAATGCACGGGAACTCATCAATAACTCAAATGCGTATAAAAGCAACACCGAGTGTACCAAGGTGTATAAAAATCATAAACATGTGCAACTGCGTGCACAAAACATGTATCATTGCACTGCAAGCATATGCGAGCAATACCGAGTGCAAAAATCAAATCGAGTGCGTACCACATGCATAAAATCAAATCAACCGTTTGAAACCCACGAAATCATAAACACGTGTAGCAAAGGTACAAAACTGATATCAAGTGCAATAAATATGCACAAATCATAAACCAACACAACGGTATGTAAAACGTATATCAAGTGCAATAACTATGCACAAAATGTAAATACTCAGTAGGTACAGCCATGGTGCACGAAAACAATATCATGAAACTCAATCATCAAAACTCAAATCCAAGCGATATAAGAGTGAAACTCGGATCACAACGCAAATCGCAACAAATGACATTGAGGTACACTTCCTACAATGTCGAAAAATGTCGGGACGCCCAAACTGGCAGAGCAAGAACATCCGCTTGCCTCTTGCTCACGGCCTGGTGTCCTCTGTCTCTAGGTCCTCATTTATCTGCGGATTACCAATCTCGCAATCCATCGGCTCGTCGGCCCGGTCAGGTATACTAACGGAAATGATTTCGCTCTGGCACTCCTCTGTTCATCTCTCGGCTAATTAGCATGACCACTCGTAAAGTAGCACGTCACTGGCATCGTCCTCTGGTCCTCTAAATACCCATGACACATCTTATCCTCAGTGCAACTCTTATCACAGCAGTTTCCTGGAAGGCGTCTGCTCAAGGTCTCTTCCGATCTCGCATATGCCGAACTATACGGAGGCTGCTACTCTGGCATAATCTTTTCTTGCTTTCTGGACATTTGCGTTCTTAGCACAGCATTTTCTCGGGAACTGGCCGTATCCCAACGCCTCTGTATACATATCCGATCTCTAATCTCAACGGGGAGTAACAACAGCTTGTTAACATCTCGCACGAACATCTTGTTCCACTCGTCTTTATTTTCGTCCACCTTGACGTCACGTCTTGCTATCTGCGTACTGCAATTGTTCTCGGCTACAGTCAATTTGGAGTCTCACACACGGACTCGAAATTACGAACTCGGTATCTTCATCACTCTGCAGAAGTTATCTAGCCGAACACGTCCTTGGGAACTCGTCCCAATCATCTAAGGAACACTCTATATTCGCCCGTTCTCGATCAACTCACAACGCATCTGGGTGAGGTCCTCTATCCGTAACTGGTCATCTTACTGATCTCCTATCGGATCATCCAAAGAACAACGTCATCTCTGGATCGATCTACTCTAGATCTGAGTAAGATTCTCCACCCTGGAAATCTTCAACTCAACTGGGCCTGCGTCAGCACATCAAATCTGACAAATCACCTTCGTCTCTCAACTCAACATAGTCTAGCTATCATCTGTCGCATCTCTACCTGAAAGCTCCAGCGATCTCAGCTCATAAAGTCTGGAGGTGAAATCCCATCAATCTCAGCAACAGCTGGGTCATTCGTCTGCACGGTAGATGACATCACAAGCTCTGAGGTAGGCTGTACATCAACAGTCCTCTCACAACAGCCAGCCTCTGACAATGGCCCGATCATCCGTTGCAAAACCGAACACTCGTCTCAACGAGAGGTCAAAACACAAACACTAAATCAATACGTTCCCATGTCACCAAGAAAAACACGATGATCAGTCCTTGTCCATGACGAGCTCGCCCTGACCGCATTACTAGCGGCAGCTCAATCTGCGCTCAAACCATGGTGACAGGAAGCTCAATCAAGTATCGATGAAAATCGATCAAAGGGATGAAAGAATCAACAGATCCAGAGTGAATACATGATCATAGAAGAAATGGAATCGGTGAGAGTATGATCATGGAAACAAATAGAATCAAGGATCTTAAATAGGTCTATAATCAAGGGAACGAAGAGAATCACAAGTCTCAAGATATGTACATCCTAAGGTTTCTTAAATGGAGTATCGTATCGTAAATATGCCAAGGAACATACGTACGGTGCGTCACTCTACTCAAGCTACCTACTCCATCAATCAGGGTCAACCTATGTAACGAAAGTTCGGGTCTAATACCCCCCTGTTCAAGTCTAAGTTCCGTAAGGTCAAGCCTATGTAACAAAATAAATTACGCCCCAGACTCCACATAGTCAAACCAAAACTCGAACCAAGGTTAAAACTAGCGCTTTGATACCAACTTTGTCATGACCCGAAATATTAGCTCGTGACCGGCACTTAGATCACGCAACGTCTACAGGCGTAACGTAACTTAAGTAAGCCGAAACCCAGAAATCTAAACCTTTCAAAAGAAGTAAGTAATGAAAACATTGATACAACATTTCGAAAAATTAAGTAAAAGTCCTTAAATCTCTTTTTTTTTAAAATTTCGGCAGCACCTCCTTTGTAAAAACTAGCCCCGAAACGGGTACAACATAGAATAAAAAGAAAGCATCCCCAAACAGGAGCAAATCATGCCCAACGACGGAAACAACCACAACAAGCATATATATGTATACGACGCCCAACGGCGAAGATCAACACAAAGGAAAATGAAAAGCAAGACATCAAACCCACCAAGCGAACATATAACCCATCGCTCTAAGTCTCCCAACTACAAGTCTTGCTAAGTCTTACAACATATACAAACACTAGTTTCTGATTGATGGAGTTGACTAAATACAATAGGATTAATAATAATGCAAGAGGGGCACGATCCAACATATACCACCTACCAAAGTAAATCACCCGAATGCAATCTGTGTGCTAGCGATGCCGCTACTAATCCATGCGGTCAACCTGCAAGAACTGTGGCACAACGGGGGTGAGTTGCCAACTCGTGAGTAGAAAACATCATCAGGTAGGAATCGAAATAAACAACGATTCCTAGGTCAACTATATCATAATGGTAATACTATGATATCTATGATGACCATATCTGCATATGTGCCAACAATATAATCAATGCCTATCAGCATGTGGATAACATTCTACCATATAATCAAATGCTTGTATGCATGTGGATCTCATCCACATGTCAACCACTGACACAACAACTCATGCATGTAAATATCATAGAAGCATATGCAGGTAAATATGAGGATATAAATCAACGTGTGTCCCTCGCGACACATCAAATCATGGAACCTGAGTGTCCAACATCGACACTCGAAACATCATGAAACCTGAGTGTCCAACATCGACACTCGAAACATCATGAAACCCGTGTCCAACATCAACACGTAAATCCTCATAGCTCAAGCACCGCATCCTCAGATCGGCCCTCAAATCTGTAAGTCTCATGGAACCTGACTGCCCAAAGCCGGCACTCGAAAACATCATGAAATACTCGTGTCCAATATCAACACGTAAATCCACATAGCATATCTGTACATCTCACGGAACCTGAGTGTCCAACATCAAGACTCGCAATCCACGGAACCTGAGCGTCCAACTCCGACACTCACAATCCACATATCCATACATCTTACGGAACCTGAGTGTCCAACTCCGACACTCGTAATCCACGGAACCTGAGTGTCCAACTCCGACACTCGCAATCCACATATCCATACATCTCACGGAACCTGAGTGTCCAACCCCGACACTCTCATTCCACATATTGGACGTACTGAAATATCATATCAAGAGAAACCGGGTTTTCAAAATAATACGCATTTCTTGAAATATCCCTGTGGTTCTCAAATCCAGAAAATCACATGAAATCCATATCTCAATGCGTAAATCCATGTAATATGATGTATGCAACATAGAACAACAATATGAGCATATCAAGGGAAAATCCTCTATTTAAATGCATCAAGTTATTAAATATATCATGCGGTTCCCAATTTATCCAAAATCTAGTGCAACATCATATGAGGTATACATGTAGCTATAGCAAGATATGTATATCTACATGTAAGCATGTATGTATGATAAATTTCATATGCACAATAGCACAATAATCAACGTCTCAAAGTCAATGACAATACAACACCACATAGGAGTATATGTAACTATAGCAAGGTATGTGGGTGTATATGTAAGTATGTATGCATGATGTACATGTAGCTATAGCAAGGTTTGTCATGCAACGTAGCATAATGATGTGAGCATAGCAATATATCATAGTATGATGCAGCAATTCTACTATGTAAGTGACATAGCAATTATCGATGATGAAAGTGTGTGAACCGGCAATCTGTGTAAGTGTAACATACGCATCATCGATAAGGGTGTCGGTGTACTAGCACAGGTATATGCAATGCAATGCGAATAACATGAGCGTAGCATAAAGTACATCGTAAGTGAAATGCTACAAGGTTTACGTATCTACAATATATCCGAGTCACTGAATCTATCAATCGGCATTCAGCCTCACAACATCACGTATGGTACAAACCATCGTACGGCATCCTCTAGTCAGGGGTATGGATCAATCATCAGATAAACTCATCGTGTACGGTAATCCATCGTACGGCGGTATTAAAAAATTAGGGATTCTATCAACCTATACAACTGAAAGTTTTGCCTAGCACCCTATGTATAGTTTTGAAGTATCACATGTCACAAAGTTTAAATTTTTATGGTGCTAAGCAAGCATACAAAGGAATCGATCCTAGAAAATTAGGGTTTCGAAAGTTAAAGCTAATAAAAACTAGGGTTTCAAGACTACAACCTTTGTATCTCCCTTTCGATCGACTCTTTGGCCTCTTGGGTGTTGGAAGAAGGTCCTCTTGAACTCTTCTCGCGTCCACGACGATCCATCCGGAGTTCCTCGTCCAAGCTCGCAACTTCGATTATCAAGATGAGAAACGAAGAGAACACTCTAAACAAGTTGGCTAAACTTGTGTAGAATGATGTTGTGGTTATGATTCTCACTTCAAAAACCTTTCTTGATGTGTGTTTTACTCACTAGAAAAAACTAGAGAGCAAAAGGAAGAAGGAGGAGGAAGATGATGGCTTTTTGTTTTTAACAAGAGTAGAAAATGATAACTCTCATGAAGGAAAAAAGAAAATATATGTATATATATTTTTTAATCCTCATCTCAAACCATGGTTAGATGATGGAGACATTATTTAACTTGAGTTTCAAACACAAAGAGAAGGATAACTCATGGTTAGAAGTAGGCGAGCATGGTTAGGTTTAAAGAAGAATGTAGAAGCAAGCAAGAATTATCCTTTTCTTTTCTATTTTGTTTTAAACATAAAATAAAATAATAATCCATCCATTTATCCTTGGTGTGAGTCTTATATTGCCACCATTTCCATGTGTAAACAACCATGATAGATGGTGTATGTATGTATGTATGTATGCACATCCATATGTGCATGAAACTAGTAAGATAGAAAGAAAAACATACATGCATGCATACACCCATCACATACAAGAAAAAGGTTTTAAGTGAGAAAACTAATGGTTAAATGGTAAATCAACACTTGATTTTTCAATCCGGCCATATCACATATGACCCTTCCAAAAGCAAGCCGCTCGATCAATGTACGGTATCATATACGCGCATTTTAATCGGGTCCATGCGCATATCGCATACGCGCACCACAACGTTTCGCCTGGACTAGGTAACTCCTGTGTGGGCTTCTAAGACTCGTCAATACGCCGGCAGTGGGTGATGATCATATCAAGCACCCCCATGCCGCAAGCGGTCAGCTAAACGTAACGGCCACCCAGGTATTGAGCGATCAGAAGAAAACAAGCGAACCTGCTACAACTCCCGTCGAGTCAACCGGCAACACTACCGTACAGTCTGGTCTCTTCGTCAGATATGATGCATATCGAGCCTAGGGATGGTCATGTCGACCCCAATAACTCAATAAGTCGTGCCGGTGAATGGTCTCTAACAGATTGAGAAACTACTGATAACACTTATCAGCAAATCTCAGCAGCCCTGGCCAGGGACTTACTGATATAACCAGTCGGGCACAGCACAGCATCAACTCCCAATACCGGGAGAGACGAAACCTCCTATCGCTTATTGCCTTCGTGTGTCTCGGGACTTTATCCTATGGCCACCTGTTTGCACGACTCATTAGGGCCGTGGTAGGGTGGCAATCAAAGTACAGTGGGAGAACACACAAGACTCTTTGGCGATCTCGGATCTACAGACTGACTCTTTGACGATCTCGGGTCTACAGACTAACCTGTACCAGTGTCACCTGAGAACTGCTATCCGAAGATAGATATAATTCCATATAGGAATTCTCGGTGAGTCCGTCCAGTGTACCCAGTCACCACTGAGCCCCCGTATATGATCTTGATGTCAAACATCGATGAATGTGGGAACAATCATCGCCCATCGTATGGGTCTAGTATCATATACGCTAGTCTAGTCTGGTATATCAATGCCCCGTCTCGATATACCTACAACTAGGGACTTTCCAGGATATGCTTATAGACTACAGATGTCCCACTAGTATGATCTCTATCATAATCAGAGCAGTCAAGCCGATATCCTCAGGGCTTTATCAGCATGTATGAATGAATAAAAGCATGATCAAATCAACATGTCGGATAAAGAAGAACCAGATAGCATACTATCATGTCGAGCAAGAATGCACACTGAATATATATATATATATATATACATGTATAGATACATCCACTATCATATAATGGCCTCTAGGGCATACATATATCCAACAATCTCCCACTTGCACTAAGGCCAGTTATTGGCGTATCTCATACCCAACATCTCAAAAAGTCGATCATGCTGCGGCTGAGGGAGGGCCTTGGTGAATGGATCCGCGGCGTTATTCTTTGTGTCTACCCTCCTAATCTCGATCTCGCGGCGATCTACAATCTCCGGGATCAAATGAAAACGCCTCAGGATGTGTCTGGACCGCTGATAGGATCTGGGCTCCTTGTCTAACGCCATAGCCCCATTATTGTCACAATACAAAGGTATTGGATCAATAATGGTTGGAACTACTCCTAGCTCCGAGACGAACTTCTTCATCCAGACGGCTTCCTTGGCGGCATCATTTGCAGCAATGTACTCAGCTTCCATCGTAGAGTCTGCAACGGTATCTTGTTTGGAACTCTTCCAACTCACCGCCCCTCCATTGAGGGTAAATACAAACCCAGAGATAGATTTGCTGTCGTCTTTATCGCTCTGGAAGCTCTAACCGGTAAAGGCCTCCATTTGGAGATCTCCATTACCATACACCAAGAACAATTCTTTAGTCTTTCGCAAGTACTTAAGAATGTTCTTCACAGCTGTCCAGTGATTCTCCCCTGGGTTGGATTGATACCTGCTTACAACACTAAGTGCATAAGCTACATCTGGGAGTGTACATAACATCGCATACATTATAGATCCTACTGCCGAAGCATAGGGTATAACACTCATGCGAGCTCTCTCTTCATCGGTCTTTGGACAAGAATCCTTGGAGAGAGTGACCCCATGGCAAGCGGGTAAGGCGCCCCGCTTGGAGTCTTCCATACTAAACCTTTTTAGGATGGTGTCAATGTACCTGGTTTGGGACAATCCCAATAACCTTTTGGATCTATCCCTATAGATCCTTATGCCTAGAATATATGTGGCATCACCCAGGTCCTTCATGGAGAACCTCAGTGATAAGAAAGATTTGACCGACTGTAGCATAGGAATATCATTTTCTATCAGAAGAATGTCGTCCACGTACAATACGAGGAATGCGACAGCTCTTTCTACAGCCTTCTTATAAACACAAGGTTCATCTGGATTTTTGATGAAATCAAACTCTTTGATGACATCATCAAAACAGATGTTCCAACTCCGTGATACCTGCTTTAACCCATATATGGATTTAAGCAATTTACATGCTTTCCCGCTGCTCCCACTGTCAATGAAGCCCTCTGGCTGATCCATATAAACGCATTCTTCTAAATTTCCATTTAGAAATGCGGTTTTAACGTCCATCTGCCAGATTTCATATTCGTAGTGAGCAGCAATAGCAAGCAGGATCCGAATGGATTTAAGCATGGCTATGGGAGAAAAAGTCTCGTCATAGTCCAAACCTAGTCTTTGACGAAAACCCTTCGCCACAAGTCTTGCCTTATAGGTCTCCACCTGCCCATCTACAGCAATCTTTCTTTTAAAGATCCATTTGCAGCCCACAGGTTTTACCCCAGGGGGTACAACGTCCAAAGTCCATACTTTGTTGGTGTACATAGACTCCATTTCGGATCTCATGGCATCTAGCCACTTCACAGAGTCTCTACTCGTGATAGGTTGCTGAAAACTGGTAGGATCATCATCGTCCATGATGCAGTCTTCTCCGTCACCATCAATGAGGAAACCGTAGTACCTCTCCGGTGGGCGAGAAGTCCTGCCAGACCTACGGAGTGGCCGAGGTTCCTCAGTTTCTGTTGCAACAGCCGGTTCAACCAAATCGTCATTTGTAGTTTGTGTCTCCAAAACCTCTTCTAGTTCCACCACCTTGCCATCATCTTTATCTGTGAAAAACTCTTTTTCCAAGAATGTGGCATACTGAGAAACAAACACTTTTTGTTCCTCTTTGTGATAGAACAGATATCCATAAGAATTCTTTGGATATCCCACAAAGTTACACATGACTGACCGTGTCTCGAGTTTGTCCGGATTCTGCTTTTTAACATAGGCCGGGCAACCCCAAATCTTGATTCTCTTAAGAGATGGTCTCTTCCCATGCCATATCTCATATGGCGTGGTAGACACGGTTTTGGTTGGAACCCTATTTAGCAGAAACGCTGCAGTCTCCAATGCATGCCCCTAAAATGAGACTGGTAACTCAGCGTCACTCATCATGGACCGGACCATATCTAATAGGGTCCTATTCCGTCGTTCTGACACACCGTTGTGCTGTGGTGTGTAAGGAGGAGTGAGATGATAGAGAATCCCATTCTCTTTTAGGAAGCAAATTCTGTACTGAGATACTCACCACCTCGATCTGATCGAAGCATCTTGATACTCAAGCCGGTTTGTTTTTCTACTTCTTGTATATATTCAATGAATTTCTCGAAAGCTTCGGACTTGTGCTTTAATAAAAATACATTACCGAATCTTGAGAAATCGTCAGTGAATGTAATGAAGTATGAAAAACCTCCTCTAGCCTATGTAGACATTGGCCCACATACATCACTATGTATGAGGCCTAGGAGCTGAGTAGCTCTTTCTCCGTGTCAGGTAAACGGAGTTTTGGTCATTTTACCCTTGATACAAGACTGGCAAGTCGCATAAGATTTATATTCAAAAGAGTTTAAATATCCATCTTTGTGTAACTTATTTAGTCTTGTTTCGTTAATATGACCAAGTCTACAGTACCAAAGAAAAGCTTCATTTAATTCTGAAAGTTTTCTTTTATTAGTGTGTTGTATACTGAAAACTGTGTGTTGATTTAGGACATATATTCCGTTATTAAGCGTACCATACCCAACCAACATTTGATTCAGGTGAATGTTCATAACATTGTTCTGCAATACAAAATTATATCTTTCATTGTCCAACAAAGAAATGGATATTATATTACATAGCATACTTGGTACAAAATAACATGGATTCAAAACCAAAATACATACAGATGGCAACCCCAAGTGATACTCTCCCACTGCGACTGTATATACATTGAAACCATTTCCAACGCGGAGAGTATGGTCACCTGTCTTCAAAACCTTGCTATTTCTCAGCCCCTGCAAAGAATTGCAAATGTGAGAACCTGAACCGGTATCCAATACCCAGGAAGCAGAGTTTATTGAAAAACAGTTTTCTGTCACAAACGCACCTGAAGCAGAAGCATCACCATGCTTCTTCTTGAGACTTAAGTACTCCGTGCAGTTGCGCTTCCAATGTCATGTCTTGTGGCAATGAAAACATTCGCCCTTCCCCGATTCTCCAGCCTTGGACTTTTCCTTTCCCTTCACCTTTTTAACTCCACCTTTAGGATTGGTGGGCTTCTTCTTTTTCTTTCCCTTGGCCTTAGCTTTCGGGCGAGAAGAAGAAGATTTTCCAACAGTCATAACGGGAGTTCTTTCTGACTTCATAGTGCTCTCTGCACTCCTTAACATGTTAAGAAGTTCAAGGAGTTCCTTCTCCATGCCATGCATGTTGAAGTTCACTATGAACTGAGCAAAGGTGGAGGGAAGGGACTGCAGAATAATATCTATATATTGTTCATGTTCCATCGTCCATCCATGGTCCTCAAGCTTTTCTATAAGAGCTATCATCTTCAGAACATGGTCTCCTACTGGTGTGCCAGGGGCCATTCGCATCTGAAATAATTTCTTTGATGCTTCGTATCGTAATACGCGGGATTGCTCTCCATACAACTCCTTTGTATGCAGCAATATACCGTGAATGTCCATATCCTCATGCTGCTTTTGATGTGTGTTATCCATCGATGCAAGCGTGAGGCATTTTTCCGTGGCACAGTCAGCGTCCCATGTCTTACGGACTTCAATGTCCGCAACTGAGGATTTTGGACCTGGGACGGGCGGGGCTGAAGCCGTGAGGACATATGATACTTTATCATAAGTCACGGCGATTTTCAGATTCCTCAGCCAGTCTTTATAGTTGGTCCCATTCAGTTTGTTTTTATCTAGTACAAGCTTGAGTCCAGTCATGGGTATCTGCCATTAAGAGAGAGAAAAGAATACACTCAGCGAAAGCTCTTGCATAGATAAGATTGGTTATTATCTTGTCTAATCGATGTTTCCCACTACTTTTATCGAGTTTTTCTTTCAAACCTTAAAAAGAAAAACTAGCCAGGATTAATTATAGTCTACAACTTCGCTAACCGTTCAGCCAGGCCAGTGTCGGTACTTGAGGGAGGTTCCCCGTGCTTTCGCACGGACCTAATTAGAGTAAACCTCGTTTTCCCAGAGGTGGAGCCCCGTTAACACCTTTCTAGATACCTAATGAGTTAGCTAATTGTAAACTGTAAAACTCTCCTAGGAGCAACTATTGCCCACAGTGGGATCGGGATCCAACCATCACATGGAAGGTATGCAATCTCATTGCAGATTTCCACAATTGAAATTCCCGATGTGGTTTTTACCCCTAGTACTTATGACCTTAACTAAGGTCAACAAATCATAAGTACCAGTCAAGCTCTACCCGTCATTTCATGATTAATTAGACCCACTCATATGACCCTTAACTATGGTCAACAAAGTTATAAGAATGTCCTAATTAATCTGCATCATATGCAATATAGGATGACATCACTTAGCTACCGTACACTACGCCTTAACTATAGTCAACAAATGTAGCACGAATACTAAGTACTCTACTTCCTAAAATGACGGAGGGTTGCGGATGATTTTTAAGAAAATCTTTAACGCTTTGAACTTGATATCGTTGTAGAATCAAATGGTTTTTCAAAAGGAGTGGCTTAAGCTCCGCAGTTTTGAAATGTAGCTTTTTCATAAATAGCTGAGTGGTTTTCAAATCCGATTCTACAACATCTTTTTAGGTTTATTTTCTTTACATTAATCACATCAATGTAATCCCATCATTTAAGTCCTTAAGCCAATCACAGAAAAGAAACGAAAATAACACGTACGTTTATGCCATCCGCATTCGCCGCAATGTTCCGTTATGCACCGTTAGGTTACTTAACTAACGGCATACCGGGACGGGACTAATGTGGGTGTAAAACATAAGCAACGTCTACTATATATCATATATATAATATGTCATTCGTCTCAGATATCACAGAACACAGGCAGCAGAAACATAGATATAAAGTGGGATATACTAGGACGTCCGTATTTAGTATTTAGCCAGAATAGAAAATACGGATTCCACAGTCGTGATGAATAGCCAAGCCCACACCCTGGACCCCTACGAGAGCGACAAGTGACCCTACCAATTCTAGAGTTTAGGAGACCCGGTCTCGACTCCTCGAGATGGCCTCCCACTGAACCCCAGAACCCGGTCACCTGTGTTCCCCTCCTTGGGTCCATCCTAATGCGGAAAAGTAAATAATATACAACACTGGTGACACAACCTCAACCCGGAAGTGCCCCAAATAAAAGAATATTACATTACATTTGAATTTACATGAATGAAAATATAAAACTCTCATCTCACATAAAACCCCCCGGCTATTCAATCGCGACAATCCTGCACATCATATTTCAGCAACACATAATATCTCATATCATCAACGTAAGTAAGTATGCATACCCCAATTGTCGTTGATGTATAGCAACGAAACCGGCGATATCGTACATACTACACTTACGGTCACAGAAAAGAAAGTGTAAAACTACAATATTTGGAATCCACATTCTCTTTAGACATCATAAATGTGAAATATCACATATTTCGTATTTCATGCCTAAACTATATGAATTACACATATTGTATCACATTCCAGACTGTATTAAAGTTTCCGAACGAACGATCAAGTACCCAAGATTCACTGAAGCTCAACACTTAAGCAGGGTTCAAAAATCCTGAGTGTGACATGGTAGTAGCGGTCCAGCCGTAGAAGGGTCAAGCCAACGCCACACATGTGGCACGCCGTGCTGCCCCAAACCCTAAGGTTCAAAGGGCAGTTCAAGATGGTCACATAATCGAGTTAAGGTTTTTTGTCTTCTAGAGGGTCCACCACAAAAAGACTTGCACGTATCTCCAAAGTATTTAAACCCCGTGAATAGTGAGCAAATGATACTCGTTCAAACACTTCAATACTTTCTAATTTACCCAGAAAAGAAACGAAATGATAATTCCGATCGAATCTACGCGTCCAAAACCATCTCCAGAAAATACAATACTATATTCAGATTAAACATACCTAAAACACTGTACAAGCAGTATTATGAATTACTGTGGAAAAATGAAGAAATGAACCCTCTGTACGGCAGCGGAATCGCGGCCTAAGCAAGTAATTGCCGCGGTTCCGCGGCCATATGTACGGATCATTTGTTCGTTTTTCACAGTATTCCATATAATTTCATGCTCTATTTTTAAGTATTTTTAATTCTGAAAAATGTCAGATTTTAAAATTTGTCCAGAGAGGGACTTAAAATGTCGTATTTTTGTGCGATCGGGATTTTTACTTCGTAAAAGCATCGCCTAATGTTCTAGGTCGGCTCTGATACCAATGAAAGGTTTGCCTAGCACCCTATGTATAGTTTTGAAGTATCACATGTCACAAAGTTTAAATTTTTATGGTGCTAAGCAAGCATACAAAGGAATCGATCCTAGAAAATTAGGGTTTCGAAAGTTAAAGCTAATAAAAACTAGGGTTTCGAGACTACAACCTTTGTATCTCCCTTTCGATAGACTCTTTGGCCTCTTGGGTGTTGGAAGAAGGTCCTCTTGAACTCTTCTCGCGTCCACGACGATCCATCCGGAGTTCCTCGTCCAAGCTCGCAACTTCGATTATCAAGATGAGAAACGAAGAGAACACTCTAAACAAGTTGGCTAAACTTGTGTAGAATGATGTTGTGGTTATGATTCTCACTTCAAAAACCTTTCTTGATGTGTGTTTTACTCACTAGAAAAAACTAGAGAGCAAAAGGAAGAAGGAGGAGGAAGATGATGGCTTTTTGTTTTTAACAAGAGTAGAAAATGATAACTCTCATGAAGGAAAAAAGAAAATATATGTATATATATTTTTTAATCCTCATCTCAAACCATGGTTAGATGATGGAGACATTATTTAACTTGAGTTTAAAACACAAAGAGAAGGATAACTCATGGTTAGAAGTAGGCGAGCATGGTTAGGTTTAAAGAAGAATGTAGAAGCAAGCAAGAATTATTCTTTTCTTTTCTATTTTGTTTTAAACATAAAATAAAATAATAATCCATCCGTTTATCCATGGTGTGAGTCTTATATTGCCACTATTTCCATGTGTAAACAACCATGATAGATGGTGTATATATGTATGTATGCACATCCATATGTGCATGAAACTAGTAAGATAGAAAGAAAAACATACATGCATGCATACACCCATCACATACAAGAAAAAGGTTTTAAGTGAGAAAACTAATGGTTAAATGATAAATCAACACTTGATTTATCAATCCGGCCATATCACATATGACCCTACCAAAAGCAAGCCACCCGATCAATGTACGGTATCATATACGCGCATTTTAATCGGGTCCATGCGCATATCGCATACGCGCACCACAACGTTTCGCCTGGACTAGGTAACTCCTGTGTGGGACTCTAAGACTCGTCAATACGCCGGAAGTGGGTGATGATCATATCAAGCACCCCCAAGCCGCAAGCGGTCAGCTAAACGTAACGGCCACCCGGGTATTGAGCGATCAGAAGAAAACAAGCGAACCTGCTACAACTCCCGTCGAGTCAACCGGCAACACTACTGTACAGTCCGGTCTCTTCATCAGATATGCTGCATATCGAGCTTAAGGATGGTCACGTAGACACCAATAACTCAATAATTCGTGCCGGTGAATAGTCTATAACAGATTGAGAAACTACTGATAACACTTATCAGCAAATCTCAGCAGCCCTGGCCAGGGACTTACTGATATAACCAGTCGGGCACAGCACAGCATCAACTCCCAATACCGGGAGAGACGAAACCCCTCCTATCGCTCATTGTCTTCGTGTGTCTCGGGACTGTACCCAACGGCCACCTGTTTGTACGACTCATTAGAGCCGTGGTAGGGTGGCAATCAAAGTACAGTGGGAGAACACACAAGACTCTATGACGATCTCGGGTCTACAGACTAACCTGTACCAGTGTCTCTTGGAGATAGTTCCCTCAGAGTCAATTATTGGATCGCAGGTACATGATTGCAATGATTGCGGAGGATCTATACCGGTAGGAAGTCTTACTCGAGATTATAGTATGCTATCTGGTTTGCCTTTATCAGTCGTGTACATGTTAAGGTGACTGATTACATGTTACACTTTGATAGAGCCCTTAGGATCTTGCTTTACCACCAACTGTATGATGGCGATCATATACGTGAGAGTTGGGCGGTTTATACGCATATCCTTAATTGTGGTCCCTAGTCGTGGGAGTTTTGAGACAGGGCATCGATACTCCGGAGTAGACTAGTGTGTACAGTCGAGACCCCGACGAGGGGCGGTGGACGGTCTCATAAGCCACTGGTGTCAGTTGGATCACCTAAGATGTATACAGGTGCTCATTGGGTTAAGAGTACACCGGACAGGACTCGCCGGGAATCTGCTAGTTGGTATTAACGTATCGTCAGATAGCAGTTCCCTAGTGACATGTGTATAGGTTAGTTCATCGACCTGAGGTCGTCATTTGTCTCGTGTGAGTTCCCACTGTGCTTTGATTACTACCCTACCACGGCTCAAACGAGTCGTGCAAACAGGTAGCTTTTGGGTACAGTCCCGAGCCATATGGAGGCACGTGAGCGGATCGGCAGGGGATTCGTCTCTCCCGGTATTAGGGGCAAGATCATGCTGAGTCTAGGAGAGCCATTACATAAAGCCCACGGCCGTAGCAGGAGATTTACTGGTAGGTACTCCAGTAGTATCTCAGGGTGTTATTGGGCTACACTCCGACACGACTAATACTGCTATTCGGGGTCTGACGTTACTAGCCCCGTAGGCAGATATGCGATACTCATAGACGAACGGACCGGATTGTATATATATTGTCACTGTTAGGCTCAGTAGGGTTTCTGGATGAGTTCGCTCATCAGCCTCCCTTGAGGTCAGTCCATGGGCAGCCGTTACGCATAGCTAGTGCCGCTGACGGTTTGTGGTTAAACCCACTGCCAGGGTACTGACGAGTCATTAGAGTTCCCCACAGACAGTTTCCCAAGTTCGGGCGAAACGTTGTATAGGCCATATGGTTTTATGCCAGGGTTCGGAAAATGCACGTGCGTTTACGCACGTGTCAGATTTCGGGCAAATAATACTGGTGGGCTTTAGTTTAGGCCAGATCCGAGTATTATATTTAGTAGATATAATATCTTTGTCTCAGTTGTATTTGTATTCGGTCGTAATACAAATGCGGGTATATTTATACAGTTACGGGGTTATCCTGAAATTCGTTTCGGGATCACTTTTGGAAGTTGCATGTTTCCAGTTTTCTATAAGCCGTCTTTTAATATTCGGTTAAAGATGGATTTATCTTTTCTTGGATGAGGGTGAGTCATGCTTCTAGAAGATTCTAGAAGAGGTGACTAGGTTTGAATGGTGTTGGTGTTTCATTGGTTGCTTTTGGTGTGTTCACACTTTGTGTTCACACTTGAGATATTTTCTTGTGTTCACACTTGATATTTTTCCCTTGTGGTCCCCCTCTTCTCTCCTACACTCACCCCCCCATTGCTATATATGGCCGGCCCCCTCCTCACTCTCACACTCTCTCTCACTTGATGGTTGTAAAAGATTATGATAGATTTTGGGGTGTATGGAATTTCACAGCTCATATCATTCCATCACCCGATTCCCATGGCAACTTCATTAACCGATCGTCCACGAATTTGGACGAAGTGAGACAAAGTCTTCTACTCATTCTCTACATCATTTTTGGTCGTCTCTTTTAGCAAACTTGACAACCGAGTTGCCTCGAGTCAGAGGTGGGAGCCCGTTTAAAGAATCGTTGACGTGGTGCCCCCTGGACGAGGAGATCGGAGATCGATGAGATCGGAGTAGCCGAAACGGAGCGTGGGATGATGGTTGAAGAACCCAGGACTCGGATCGTTCGGTATAACCTTTCTACACTCTTTACAGTTTGTTAGTTTAGCAATAATGGCAGATCCGGGTTAAAGTATACGATAGCGGCAGTTAAAAAGTTTTTTGTTCTGCATTTAGCGTCTGTAGACGGCCGGGGCGCTACCGTAGACTTACAGTGGTATCAGAGCCTCACCAATATGCTTTACTAACTTGTGCTAACGCGTTTAAAATATTGATCGAACCGGATATCGAAAACTGCAAAATCTCCATTCACAGTTTCTGTCGATTTTAAATGAAGTCCTAAAATTATTCTACATATCACAGAAAGTTGTGCAGGGTTTTAGAAGCACACCGACCAAATTTGAGCACGTGATTCCACCAAACTGCCGCGGAATCGCGGCCAAACCCATGGTTTGGCCGCGCATCCGCGGCCGTTCTATTGAATCAGTGCACCAAATTTGCACAGTGTCTTCTCTGTTGGAATTTGGGGTTTTGGGTATATATCTTTTGGGCCCAGATTTTGTTACTGTTCAACAGATGTTCGTAGGACCCACTTCGTGATATTTTTTCGATCGAAATTTAAACATGTTAGTTTACAGTACTTACATTATATCTCCGATCGGGAATGTCATTTGATCGGTAAACCGCGTCTGATTGCTATAGTTCTTTTAGACGGGTTTGCGAACGTGACATTCGCGTTGATGTTCTGTGTTGTGCTGTGATGTTGCGGATTTGTCGTGGTGGATAGCAGGGTGCAATGATAGTGCAGTTTGGTTTTGTTTGTACATTTGATATTGTGGGGCGAGCGTCCAACATGTGGACTGCCGTCACTGCTTGTTGTATAATATTCTTTTGGGGCACGACCCGGTAGCGGTCGATGTACCTGTTGTACTATTTTTCATTACTGTACTAGGTTTTGCCCAGCGACGGAGTGCACGGATAGCCGGGTACTGGGGGGCAACGGGTCCGCATCTCATGGCTTTGAGAGGAAGAGGGGCCCCACTCTAGAATTGGCAGTCTATTCGCCGCACTCGTAGGGGGTACAGGTTGACCGAAGGAGGGGTGCCCCAGATTACCAGATTCCGTGAAGTGCAGGGTGGTCCATTCATTTTGCTGTATGGGCTGCTTCGTTTCTGGTTTTGGCGGGTAACTTGCCGCACCCGTAGGTGTCTAGGTTTCATTGCACAGGCTATCCACACGACAGGGGAACGTCGGGTTTCAGCAGCGGCTCTGTGAAACCCGGGGATCCCAGATTATCTGTATTGTTCTGTGATGCTTATTACTTTTCTGTAATGTTGCATATTATCACACCTGTAGCGATTATTGTATATTGGTTTATATACTATTAGATGTTGTATATGTTTTACACCCGCGCTAGTCCAGTCCCCGCTCTGTCGTTAGTTAAGTAACCTAACGGGTGATGACGGGACCCAGTGACGAATGCGGATGGCATATATGTACATTTTATTTTCGTTCTTTTCTGGTGTGATTTATTGATGGGACTGCGTTGATTCTGATCAATGCAAAGTAAAGCAAACCTATTTGGCAGTTGTTGGAACAAATTTAAAAAGTGTTATTGTAAAGACGTTTCCTTTTATTTTGCATAGTGGTATTCAGTGGAATATCCTGCACCTCATTCGACGGGGTAAGGGTCGATATCCCTTCACCGGGATTGACCCCTTGGGCAGAAGTTTCCATCAGGGTAATAAATTCACTATAGTCGATTACATGTTGCTTTCCACCGCGGTATTCGGTTGGAATATCCTGCACCTCATTCCAACGAGGAAAGAGCCGAGATCCCTTCACCGGGAGTGACCTCTTTAGCAAAGGTTTTTCGCCGCTATATTTTTAAAAAGCTATCAGGTTCCTTCAGCGATATCAAGTTCACTACGTTAAAGGTTTTTCGCCAAAAACCAGCCGTAGCCCTCCGTCACTTCTTTTGGGTATTCAATAGTATTCAAGCTATGTATTTTGACCAACGCCAAGGCATAGTGTTTGGTAGCTGCTGGGTATTCATTTGTTGCATAGATAGATGAGTTGGTTTGGGACAGTCATTCTGCTATTTTGGCCAACGTCAAGGGCATGTACGGGTGGGTTCAAATTGACAAGATAGTGACGGGTAGAACTTGGCATGTGACTTATGACATTTTGACCAACGCCAAGGTTATAAGAGCATGGGGCAAAAATCATATCGGGAGTTTCTAAAGAAACTGAAACTTGCCAAGTATGCGCATACCTTCTGGAGTATGAGTAATGTGGATGCATTCCATCACGTTATCATGCGATGAAAGTTGGATCCCGATTTCCACTGATGAGTTGGTTTACTCTTCGGGTGATCCCGATTGATTCTTCTTTCAGGTTTGGAGGAGAACTTGACAGCACAGTGGGAGGTTTCCGGATTAGATAAAGTGATAACCATTCTGATCTAGGTTAGAGTGCACGCAGAGTGTTTCTTTTCTCTCTCTTTGGCAGCGACCTTTGACCGACCCTAGACTATGACTCAGTGACCAAGTTGACCGAACCTTCTTAAAATACTGGCTTTTGGATTGTCTGAGTTGCATAAGTCATTGCCACTCCTTCTTTTACCCTTTGTATTTCTCAGAACACCCCGTATTACTACGGACATCCACTTCCATTGGATAGATCCATTGTATGGTTATATATGAACTCGGAGGGACTTCTTCGAGGATGGATCCAGATTCAGGAGAAATAGAATTGGTTTATTCAGTTGTCTTTTATTATCACCTTCTCTCAGGTTGCGAGGGCTCCTTGGTTTAGGAGAGTACACCTATTACGCTTATTGGATAGTCTTATTCCAAACCATAGGCAGGTGCCGAAAGGTAGGGAATGAAGAAAACAAATTAACCTAAGTAGGGTGTGCAGAAGGTAATATGTAAAGACAAAATAAAGGGATTAGAAAGAGGGCAAAGTAAATTGTGACCGTTATCATTCACGACCAAAACCGCGTACTTCATCGCCACTCCTATTTCACCTTTAAAGGAATAAGGTATTATTCAGTTGACTTTTATCATCACCTTCTCTCAAGATGTGAGTACTCCTTGGTTTAGGAGGGTACACCTATTATGCTTACTGGATAGTCTTCTTCCAAACCATAGGCTGGTGCTGAACGGTAGGGAAGGAAGATAACCATTTAGCCTAACTATGGTGTACAGAAGGCAATGACTAAGGACAAATAAAGGGATTTGGAGAGATGACAATAAAATATACGGTTGAAGTCATGAATTGGATTATCGAAGAGGCATTACTATAAATACCAAGATACCCCTACGAAACATTTTCATGTTTCAGTGCATTGTTAAAGGAAAACTGTTTTCCCGATTAGATACTTACTCCAAGGGTATGTATTTACCAGGTTTCATTCTCATATCTGTATGGTTTTACAGATGATGAGTGGGAGTAAGTTATTGGGAATTAGGTAATTATCCTCATTATATCGGAAATCGTTGTAATTGGTGATATTTGAGGAAATCGCAAGGGTACAGTTTTCTACCTACGACGCACAGGTTTTGAGTTGTTCAACTCAGCGGACTTATACAGAGTATTGTATGTTGTCCAGTGTCCATCAGGACAAAGGGGTAGGTCCTCGTACTTTATTCTGTTTACTTATAACTTCTCTAGTATTTATACAAGTGTTTCGTAGAAATACAAGGTCAAAGTTTTGAGAAGTTGTGAGAATAAGAATAAAGTACAGAACCAGGTTTCACAAGTATCGGGATTCTTCAAAGAGATCGAAGATGTAGATTCTTATGATTGGTATTCAGATGATAGTGATGATTTTGAGAAATGTGTTTCTCTTTCAGGTTACTCATAATTGGATGGATTCCTAAGTTGAGTAATGCTGATTAGCCTTTATCCATTAAGTTGATATGCACTGGAGACAGCTGCATGATTTGAATCTGGTTCCAATTAAATAAGTGCCAAAGTTTCTATATTGGATATAGAATAGTTCATATCTTAACGATATTAAGGTATGGGGAGTTGTCCAGCTTATGCTTAAAACCAGACTCTGGATAACTTAGGGCACGTTTCTGTAATGGCTGTTTGTGGGTTGACTCTGGCTATGACGAGGGTTGATATTCTACCATCTGGAAGATCAATAGTGATATTGTTCTTGACTCGCCACAGTTTTAGTAAAATGGATTTTTTCAGAAAATAGTAGTGGGAGTATGGTAGAACTGGAAGTGATTCCAGAACCACGAACGATTACGGAAAATTTAATAGGACCTATATATTCAATCGGGTTTGACATTCCATTAGCCACTCCGCAGATATGGTGGGTAACCTCAGACACCCGAGAGGTACTCCGGTAGCCTCAAGGACGGTGACAGGGAGGTTCTTATCTACCCTGACTTGACACTACTGTTGTTCCAGGTTATGAGACCCGGTAGGAGGGTTTTCGTAGTCAGTGGGAGCAGCAGAAGCATAGTGGGCAAGTAGCTTATGTCTATTTATAGACTTGAGCAGTTATAGCGGAGATATATCATCTAATTTTGATGTGACAGTCATGGGTTTGACTTCAATCAGGATAGAGGATGGATCTGTTAAGAAGGTAGTAGGGTGTGATGTCATGGTATTTGAATGACATACATAGAGTAGGAAGTAAAATTCCTATACTATGATCGGTTGTACCGTGGTCGTCACACAGTTGTTTCTCCAGACAAGATATGGATATAATATTTGACATTCTGGTTACTAGATCTATGGTTTTAGATCTGGATTTGGGTAGTTTCCCAATGTGGGTACTTTGACAGTATTCTAATGGTTTTTAGAATAGAGGACTCCTGGCATGGTGGTGTACCTGCAGGTGATAGAATCACCCTCTCTAAAGGTGTCTTACAGACTAAAGGAGAGAGGGAAGTGCATGATTGGCAGATCACTTGCTTAGGCAATTGAGTCAATCGTGAGATGTCAAGTACCACACCAGATGTTGTTTTTGCACTAGATGCATTAAGTTTGTATTAATCCAATCCCGGAGAAACATAAGCAAGTAGTTTTAGAACATAGGTGCATGTTCTACGGATTTGATGACGGCAGCCTCCTTCGGGAGACGGTTATCATTCCACGCTTCAAATGTGACATGGTTGACAGAGTGATTGTCAGAGTTATAGTTTTCCCTCTGACGAGGGACGGTATTATGGACAGGTGGTCCAAGAGGATACTGTAGGAGGCTTGGTGCAGGATACTAATTAGGTTCAGTGATCGATACAGTCTAAGAAGTTTGGATTTGGAGTTCATTTATGAACTAGGTCCCATCAGATGTCCAGACATATTCTAAGACAGGTATTACTCAATTTGGGAGATGGGTTTCTCCGCGAACTTGAGATTAAGAGAGATATAGAAAGAAACATCTAGGAGGATCCACTCACTGAGGCTATTTCTCGAACATGATAGTTTTACAAACGGGCTTTGTGAAACTGATTAGTAGAGGAGTTGGATGTTCGGTTTCATACGGGCTGTAAGTAGTCGACATTACAATAATTAGCCTTGAGTGCAAGTGGGAGATTGTTGGAGATAGTGCCCTCAGAGTCAATTATTGGATCGCAGGTACGTGATTGCAATGATTGCGGAGGATCTATACCGGTAGGACAGTCTTACTCGAGATGATAGTATGCTATCTGGTTTGCCTTTATCAGTCGTGTACATGTTTAGGTGACTGATTACATGTTACACTTTGATAGAGCCCTTAGGATCTTGATTTACCACCAATTGTATGATGGCGATCATATACGTGAGAGTTGGGTGGTTTATACGCATATCCTTAATTGTGGTCCCTAGTCGTGGGAGTTTCGAGACAGGGTATCGATACTCCGGAGTAGACTAGTGTGTACAGTCGAGACCCTGACGAGGGGCGGTGGCCGGTCTCACAAGCCACTGGTGTCAGTTGGATCACCTAAGATGTATACAGGTGCTCATTGGGTTATGAGTACACCGGACAGGACTCGCCGGGAATTTGCTAGTTGGTATTATACATATCGTCAGATAGCAGTTCCCTGGTGACATGTCTACAGGTTAGTTCATCGACCTGAGGTCGTCATTTGTCTCGTGTGAGTTCCCACTGTGCTTTGATTTCTACCCTACCACGGCTCAAAGGAGTCGTGCAAACAGGTAGCTTTTGGGTACAGTCCCGAGCCATATGGAGGCACGTGAGTGGATCGGCAGGGGATTCGTCTCTCTCGGTATTGGGGGCGAGATCGTGCTGTGTCTAGGAGAGCCATTACACAAAGACCATGGCCGTGGCAGGAGATTTACTGGTAGGTACTCCAGTAGTATCGCAGGGTGTTATTGGGCTACACTCCGACACGACTTATACTTCTATTGGGGGTCTGACGTTACTAGCCCCCTAGGCAGATATACGATACTCATAGATGAACGGACCGGACTGTATATACATTGTTACTGTTAGGCTCAGTAGGGTTTCTGAATGAGTTCGCTCATCAGCCTCCCTTGAGGTCAGTCCACGGGCAGTCGTTACGCATAGCTAGTGCCACTGACGGTTTGTGGTTAAACCCACTGCCAGGGTACTGACGAGTCATTAGAGTTCCCCACAGATAGTTTCCCAAGTTCGGGCGAAACGTTGTAGAGGCCGTATGGTTTTATGGCAGGGTTCGGAAAATGCACGTGCGTTTACGCACGTGTCAGATTTCGGGCAGATAATACTGGTGGGCTTTGGTTTACGCCGGATCCGAGTATTATATTAAGTAGATATAATATCTTTGTCTCAGTTGCATTTGTATTCGGTTGTAATACAAATATGGGTATATTTATGTTGGAGATAGTGCCCTCAGAGTCAATTATTGGGTCACAGGCACGTGATTGCAATGATTGAGGGAGGAGCTATCCCGGGAAGACAGTCTTACTCGAGATGATAGTACGCTATCTGGTTTACCTTTATCATCGTGTACTGCTTTAGGTGACCTGACATGTCGCTATTGCACGTTGATAGAGCCCCTAGGATTCTTGCTTGACTGCCAGCAGTATGAGGGCGATCATATAAGTGAGAGCTGGAGTCTATAAGCGCATCCTTAAAAGGTCCCTAGTCGTAGGAGTTTCGAGACAGGGCATCGATTCTCCAGAGTAGACTAGTGTATAGAGTCGAGACCCCGACGAGGGGCGGTGGCCGGTCTCACAAGCCACTGGTGTCTGTTGGTTCACCTAAGATGTATACAGGCGCTCATTGGGTTATGAGTACACCGGACAGGACTCGCCGGGAACATGCTAGTTGGTCTTATATCTGACGTCAGATAGCAGTTCCCAGGTGACATTTGTACAGGTTAGTTCATCGACCTGGGGATCGTCATTTGTCTCGTGTGAGTTCCCACTGTCCTTTGATTATTACCCTACCACGGCTCAAAGGAGTCGTGCAAACAGGTTTTAGTTGGGTACAGTCCCGAGCCACATGGAGGCAGTGAGCGGATCTTCGGGGGTTCGTCTCTCCCGATATTTGGGGTGAGGTCGCGCTGTGTCTAGGAGAGCCATTACACGAAGTCCTTGGCCAAGGCAGGAGATTTACTGGTAGGTATTCCAGTGGTATCTCAGGGTGTTCTGGGCTACACTCCGACACGACTTGTACCGCTTTTGGGGGTCTGACTTTTACCAACCCCCTAGGCCCGCCATGCGATGCTCATAGACGAACGGACCGGACTGTACGGATATTGTCACTGACAGGCTCAGTAGGGTGTCAGGATGAGTTCACTCATCGACGTCCCTTTTGGTCAATAGCTGGTGGCCCGTCACGTATTGGCTAATACCTCTGACGTGCTAGTGGTTAAATCCACAGCCATAGTATTGACGAGTCTTTAGAGTCCACCACACTTTCTGTTACTCAAGCTTTCGGGCGAAACGCTGTAGAGGCCGTATGGAGATATGGCAGGGTCCAATCAGATACGTGCGGTATTGCACGGATAAGGATCGGACGGTTTGTACTAATGGCCGTATGGTTATATGGCAGGGTTCGATCAGATACGTGCGGTATTGCACGGATCAGGATCGAACAGATATTACTAGCCGGCTTTGGCTTAAGCCGGTCCTAGTTTAGTACAGTGTAGATTTTGTCTTTTTGCATTTGTATCCGGACGGAATACAGATGCGGGTGTGTATGCTCAGTATGGGGTTTTCCTGTAATTTATTACGGGACCAGTTTTCTGGAGTTGCCAGTTTGCTTTCTGTTCCGTCCGGTTTTCCTTTGTTCTTTCCCGGCCGGACTTTTCCGATGGAGGGGGTTATTTGCAATTGTGTAAATAACTTTTGTGGAGGGGGTTTCTTGCTATTGTGTTGATTGTGATATCTTTCATCCATGCTTTTGCATTAATGAGATTTGATGTGATTAAGGTGTAAGCATGGTTGATGTTTTCTTGTCTTTGGATATGGTCACCTCTTCACTTTACACTACCATCACCTCCCTCTTGGATTTTGTTCACACCTCCACCACCATTCTCACATGGTATTGGCCGGCCACAAGATTTAGAGGAGAGGAAAAATGAGAGGTCCCAACTTTGGATGAGGGATTAATTCACATCTCATTTTTCATGCTTGCCAAATTCTCAAAAACCCTCTCCAAAGTTCATGATTCTCTTCATCCTTCTTGGCAACCAAAACCCCAATGAGACATAGACTCTACACATCCTACAGCAAGTCTTGGGCATGTCGACTTGCCGGCTTCATGCCCGAGTTGCCTCGGTATTGAGGCGGGAGCCCGTAAAAGATGCAGGCGACGTGGTGCCCTTCCGGCGAGGAGGCGACGACCGGAGATCCCGCGAGGAGATCGGAGTGGAGATGAAGACCGGAGGACTCGGATCAGTCGGTATATCTCTAACCCATCTTCTTGTTAGCTTAGACAAGTTTAATGGAATGATCCGGGGTTTAGTGCGCGGTGGTGCCGGTTTGCTAAGTCCGCAAAAATTAAAGTTTATCACCGTTTCTGCGTTTGGCCGTCGGATTGACGGCCGGGGCGCCGCCGTGCACTTACAGTGGTATCAGAGCCTCGCCATTAACTTCGTCTAGCTTCGTTTGATGTGTTTTGCATTTCCGATCGACCAAAATTCCAAAAACTGCATTTTACCTTCGCATCAGTTTCTGTTGAAAATTTTTGGTCTCGAAAAATTTTTCGGGTTGTAAAACATTGATGTACTGGAGGTAACAAGCTCACTGTAGAAATTCGACGCAGTAATTCAGTCACCAGAGCGCGGAACCGCGGCAACTACCCCCTTTGGGCCGCGGTTCCTCCGCGCAATGGTGGCCTTACTGCATCGAACTTCTTCAGTTGCTTTCTGGGCTTATAATATGGGTTTTGGAATATTAATTTTGGGCCCAGTATTTCTGTGAGTGCTGCAGTATTGGTTTGGGGCCCACTAGTTTATTTTTGATCAATCGGAAAATTTTAAACACATTTTTCACAGTATTTACATTATATCTGCGACCGTGAATGTCACTTGATCGGTAAATCCGGTCTAACTGCTATAGCCCGGTTAGACGGATTTGCGAACGTGACTTTCACGTTGATGTTCTGTTTTTGCTGTGATGTTGTGGATCGGTCGTGGGGGATAGCCTGGATGTAATGCTAGTACAGTTTTGTATTATGTACATTTGATTTTGCGGGGCGAGCGTCCGACATGTGGACTGTCGTAACTGCCTGATTGTATTATTCTTTTGGGGCACGACCTGGTTGCGGTCGATGTACCCGGTGTATGTATATTTTACTTTCTGTACTAGGATTACCCCGCGGAGGAGTGCACGGATAGCCGGGTTCTGGAAGGCAACAAGCCCGCATCTCATGGCATTGGGACGGAGGGGGCTTCACTCTAGAATTGGCGGGCTATTCGCCGCACTCGTAGGGGGTACAGGTTGACCCAGGAGGGGTGCCCAAGTTACCGGATTCCGTGAAGTGCTGGGTGGTCCATTCACGATGCTGAAGGGGGCTGCCTCGCTTCAGGTTTTGGCGGGTGACTTGCCGCGCCCCGTAGGGGTCTAGGATTTCATTGCACATGCTATCCACACGACCAGGGGAACGTCGGGTTTCAGTAGTGGCTCTGTGAAACCCGGGGATCCCAGATATCTGTATTGTTCTGTGATGCTGTACATTTTTGTGATGTTGCATTTCTTTTCACGCCTTGAGCGAATATAATATATTGGTATATATATTAGTAGATGTTGTATATGCTTTTCATCCGCGCTAGTCCAGTCCCCGCTCTGCCGTTAGTTAGCTAACCTAACGGGTGATGACGGGACCCAGTGGCGAATGCGGATGGCATATACGTACGTCAGTATATTTTCGTTCTTTGTGGTGTGATCAATTGATGGGACTGCATTGATTCGGATCAATGCAAGTTAAACAAACCTAATCTGATGTTGTTGGAACACTTTTCAAAAAGCTGTTATTGCAAGGACGTTCACTTTTGTTTTGCATCGTGGTATTCATTTGGAATATCCTGCTCCTCAGTCGACGAGGCAAGGGCCGAGATCCCTTCACCGGGAGTGACCCCTTGGACAGAAGTTTGCGTCAGGGCATTAACTTCACTATAGCCGATCACTTTTGCTTTGCATCGTGGTATTCATTTGGAATATCCTGCACCCTATTCTACGGGGAAAGAGCCGAGATCCCTTCACCGGGAGTGACCACTTTAGTAAAGGTTTTCGTCACTATATTTTCTGAAAAGCTATCCGTTCCTTCAACGATATCAAGTTCATTACGTTAAAGGTTTTCGCCAGAAACCATTCGTAGCCCTCCATCATTTCAGTTAAATATTCGGTAGTATTCAAGCTATGTATTTTGACCTCACGCCAAGGCATAGTGTTTGGTAGTTGCCGGGTATTTATCTATTGCATAGATAGATGCGTTGGTTTGGGACATTCGTACTGCTATTTTGGCCTACGTCAAGGGTATGTACGGGTGGGTTCAAATTAACCTGGACAATGATGGGTTGAACTTGACATGTGACTTATGATATTTTGACCTCACGCCAAGGTCATAAGAGCATGGGGTAAAAATCACATCGGGAGTTTCAAAAGAACTGAAACTTGCCAGATATGCGCATACCTTCTGGAGTATGATACCGTGAGCGGATTCCGTCACGTTATCATGCGATGAGAGTTGGATCCCGATTCCCACTGATGAGTTGGTTTACTCCTCAGGTGACCCCGACTAATTCTTCTTTCAGGTTTGGAGGAGAATTTGAGGTACAGTGGGAGGTTTCCTGATTAGAAAAAGTGATAACCATTCTGATCTAGGATAGAGTGCACGCTGAGTGTTTCTTTTCTCTCTCTCTCTGGCAGCGACCATTGACCCGACCCTAGACTATGACTCAGTGACCAAGTTGACCGAACCTACTTAACACTGGCTTTTGGATTGTCTGAGTCGCTAACCTCATTGCCACTCCTACTTTTACTCTTTTCTCCAGGACACCCCGTATTGCTACGAACGTCCACTTCCATTAGACAAAACCATCGTATGGTTAGATACGAACTCGAAGGAATTCGAGGATGGTTTCCGGTTCTGGAGAAAACGAATAGGATTATTCAGTTGTCTTTTCTTTTCACCTTCTCTCAGGTTGCGAGTACTCCTTGGTTTAGGAGTAGTACACCTATTACGCAAATTGGATAGTCTTCTTCCAAACCATAGGCTGGTGCCGACCGGTAGGGAATGAAGAAAACCAGTTAGCCTAAACGGTGTACAGAAGGTATTAAGATTAAGACAAAGCAAGGGATTAGTAAGAGGGCAAAGTAAATTGCGACTGATATTCACGACCAAACCAAGTATTTCTTCGCCAATCCTAAATCACCTTTGTATTTCTCTAGGACACTCCGTATCACTACGAAGATCCACAGTTTATTTGGATACTCCATCGTATGGTTATATACGAACTCGAAAGGAACTTGTTCCAGTTCGGGGATGGATTCTGGTCCAGGAGAAATAGGAATAAGGTTTATTCGGTTGTCTTTTATCTTCACCTTCTCTCGCATTACGAGTGCTCCTAGGATTAGGACAGTACACCCATTATGCTTATTGGATAGTCTTCTTCCAAACCATAGGCTGGTGCCGAACGGTAGGGAAGGAAGAAAACCATTTGGCCTAAGGGGTATGCAGAATGTAATGACTAAAGACATATAAAGAGATTTGGAGAGGTGGCGAAGTATTATACGGTTATAGTTGTGAATCTGGATAATGGAAGAGGCATTGCTAGGAATACCAGGATACCTGATCGAAACTGTTAGTGTATATGCCCTAGAGGCCATTACTGTATCATACTAGTATGTATATTACTTGATGGAAGCTTGGGATATTCACAGTTGTACAGACAATCTTGCTCAATATAGTAGTATGCTACTTGGTTTGTCTCTGCTTTAATGTGTACATGTGTGTTTATTTATTATATCACCTATACGCATTAGTAGAGCCCTTAGGATCTTTGCTTGATTACCGGCGTTGTGATGGGCGATCACACTCGTGGGGGCTGGGTAATCTACAAGCACATCCCTTATACACGTCCCTAGTCGTGGGAGTACCGAGATAGGGCATCGATACTCCGGAGTAGACTAGCGTATGCGGCTTCTCATTCCAGCACGGGAGAGACGGTCTGTCCCACAGCCGTCGGTACGTCGTACTTGAGATAGTATGCGGGTGCTCGTTAGGTTACGAGTACACTGGACAGACTCGTCGGGAACTGATGGTTGGTATTATACCTATCGTCAGTTATCAGTTCCCAGGTGACATGAGTACAGCTTAGTCCCGCTGACTTGACACTGTCACTTCGCCTCGAGTGTGTTCCCACTGTTCTTTGATTACTACCCTAACCACGGCTCTACTGAGTCGTGCAAACAGGTAGTAGTTGGGAGCAGTCCCGAAGGCACTGGAGGCAGTGACGGTTAGACAGGATTCGTCTCTCCCGGTATTGGGGTTGACATCGCGCTGTGTCTAGGAGAGCCATTACACGAGTAGTCCCTGGCCAGGGCAAGCGAGATATACTGGTAGGTTCCAGTGTTATCTCAGGGTGTTCTGGGCTTCACTCCGACACGACTTGTACCGCTATTAGGGGTCTGACGCTTGCCGCCCCCCTAGGCCCGCCATGCGATGTATCAGACGAACAGACCGGACTGTACGGAGATTGTCACATACAGACTCAGTAGGAGTTCGGATGGGTTTACCTCATCGGCCTTCTTATCGACATCTACCTGGGGACCGTTACGTACAGCTAGTGCCGCTTGCGGTCTGTGGTTAAACCCACTGCCAGCGTAGTGTCGAGTCTTTAGAGTCCCATACAGAGAGTTTCCCTGCACTGAGCGAAACGTGTAGAGGCCGTATGGTTTTACGGCAGGGCTGCGATCACTTGTTCTTTAATTAAGGAACTTCGCGAAAGCGTTGGAAAACCTCCCTCGAAGTACCGACACTAGCCTGGCTGAAAGGTTAAGCAAGTATTGTGACGTGAATTAAAACCCGGCTAGTCCTTCTTTTAAAAGGTTTTAAGAAGAATTTGAGGAAACAGTGGGAGACATCCTGGTTAGATAAATTAATAAACCAATCTAATCTTGCAAGAGCATATGCTGAGTGTTTCTTTTCTCTCTCTCCAGGCAGCAACCTTTTCACGCCCTAATCAAGATAATAAAATGTATCGCTTGACCGAACCGAATTCTTATTCGGGACTGGGGAAAGTTGGTTCAGCTCTAACTTGTGACAACAGTCATAAGTATGAGAATGGGAAAGAGGAAAGTATGGATTTCCAGGATACCCAGTTGAAGAAGAAGCATGGTTTTGCATCTACTTCAGGTGTTCTTGTAATTGAGAACTGTTTTACGGTCAGCCCTACCTCCTGGGTACTTGATACCGGATCAGGATCTCATATCTGTAATTTATTGCAAGGACTGAGAAAAAGTAGGAAAGTTGCACCGGGTGATATGTCGCTCAGAGTAGCGAACGGAGCACAAGTTAATGCGGCAGCCGTCGGTGAATATCACCTAGTATTGCCGAATGGCAAGACTATGATTTTGAACGATTGCTACTATGTACCCTCCATGGTTTGCAACATCATATCAGTTTCTTTACTCGATAAAGATAGATATAAGTTTGTTCTTGAAAAGAATATCATGAACATTTACCTTGATGAGGTGATGGTTGCAGAGGGTACACTGTTTAATGGTATCTACGTTCTAAATCAGAATACAGTTCTCAATATACAAAACACACGCAAGAGGAAGAATTCAGATACGAATAAATCCTACTTGTGGCATTGTAGACTTGGTCATATTGGAGAGAAAAGACTGAGTAAGTTGCATAAAGATGGACTCTTGGATGCGTTCGAGTTTTCATCTTATGAAACTTGTCAGTCTTGTCTCAAAGGGAAGATGACCAAATCTCCGTTCACCGGACATGGAGAAAGAGCAGCAGAGCTCTTAGGACTCGTACATAGTGATGTATGTGGTCCGATGTCTATACATGCAAGGGGTGGGTTCTCGTACTTCATCACATTCACTGACGATCTCTCTAGGTTCGGATATGTGTATCTGATGAAACACAAATCTGAAGCTTTTGAGAAATTCAAGGAATTCAGAAAGGAAGTAGAGAACCAGACAGGCAAAAGTATCAAGATCCTCCGGTCTGACAGGGGAGGGGAGTACTTAAGCACGGAATTCCTAGATTACTTAAAAGAGAATGGTATTCTCTCTCAGCTTACTCCTCCTTATACACCACAGCACAACGGTGTATCCGAGCGGAGGAATCGTACCCTATTGGATATGGTTCGCTCCATGATGAGTAGTGCTGAGTTACCTCTTTCATTCTGGGGACATGCGCTTCAGACAGCGGCATACCTATTGAACTATGTTCCATCCAAATCAGTGCCTAGGACTCCATATGAAATATGGAGTGGAAGAAATCCATATCTTAAGCGATTTAAAATATGGGGTTGTCCGGCCTATGTGAAAACACAGAAACCGGACAAGTTAGAGGCACGGTCAGTTCTCTGTAAATTTGTGGGATATCCTAAAGACTCACTAGGATATCTGTTCTACCACACTGAGGAACAGAAGGTGTTTGTATCTCGCCACGCCACCTTCTTAGAAAGGGAGTTTCTTGCAAAAGAAACTAGTGGGAGTTCGGTAGAACTGGAAGAAATTCAGCGACCACAAAATGTAACTGAAAATTTGGAGGAACCACTAGATTCTATAACCCCAGACGAACCTCAGCCACTCCGCAGATCTGGTAGGATTTCTCATCCGCCCGAGAGATACTACGGTTTTCTCATAGACGGGGATCGAGAGGATTGCATCTTGGAAGAAGATGACCCTACCAGTTTCAGGCAGGCCATTATCAGTAGGGACTCTGATAAGTGGCAGGAAGCAATGCAATCCGAAATGGAGTCCATGTACGCCAATAAAGTGTGGACCTTGGATGTTGCTCCACCTGGGGTAAAACCCGTTGGATGCAAATGGATCTACAAAAGGAAACTTGGTGTAGATGGGCAGGTGGAAACCTATAAAGCTAGACTCGTTGCAAAAGGTTTTCGTCAAAGACCTGGTTTGGACTATGACGAGACTTTTTCTCCGGTGGCTATGCTCAAATCCATTCGGATCTTACTTGCCATTGCTGCCTTCCATGACTATGAAATCTGGCAGATGGATGTTAAGACGGCTTTCCTAAACGGTTGTTTGGAAGAGTGCGTTTACATGGATCAACCAGAAGGTTTCGTAGACAGTGGGAGCAGCGGAAAGGTGTGCAAGTTGCTTAAATCCATTTATGGATTAAAGCAGGCATCGCGGAGCTGGAACATCTGTTTTGATGAGGCAATCAAGGAATTTGATTTCATCAAGAACGAAGATGAACCCTGTGTTTATAAGAAGATTGTAGGACGAACTGTCGTGTTCCTAGTCTTGTACGTGGACGACATTCTCTTGATAGGAAATGATATTCCTATGCTACAGTCGGTCAAGCTGTTTTTGTCACAAAGGTTCTCCATGAAGGACCTGGGTGATGCCTCGTACATTCTGGGGATCAAGATCTATAGAGATAGATCCAAGAAACTGTTGGGACTTTCACAGTCCAGGTACATAGAGACCGTACTAAAGAGATTTAGTATGGAGGGTTCCAAGCGCGGTAACATACCCGCATTGCACGGAATTACCCTCTCCAAGAAGATGTCTCCTAAGACTGACGAGGAGAGGGTTCGCATGAGCACTATACCCTACGCTTCGGCGGTAGGATCTATAATGTATGCGATGCTATGTACAAGACCAGATGTAGCTTACGCGTTGAGCACGGTAAGCCGGTATCAGTCAGACCCAGGGGAGGACCACTGGACAGCAGTGAAGAACATTCTCAAGTACCTAAGGAGGACTAAGGAGATGTTCCTGGTTTACGGTAATGGAGACCTCAGGGTCGAGTCCTTTACCGATTCAAGCTTCCAGAGTGATAAAGATGACAGCAAGTCTGTCTCGGGTTTTGTGTTTACCCTCAACGGAGGGGCGGTATGTTGGAGGAGTTCCAAGCAGGATACCGTCGCAGACTCGACGATGGAGGCTGAATACATTGCTGCAAGCGATGCCGCAAAAGAGGCAGTCTGGATAAAGAAGTTCATTAGTGAACTTCAGGTGGTTCCGTCCATTGTTGACCCAATACCTCTGTATTGCGATAACAATGGGGCTATAGCTTTAGCGAAGGAACCAAGGTCCAATCAGAAATCCAGGCACATCTTAAGGCGGTATCACCTGATCAGGGAGATCATTGATCGACAGGAGATCGAGGTGCGGAGAGTGGACACAAAGGATAACACTGCGGACCCATTCACAAAGGCTTTACCCCAGACTCAGTTCGAGCGGCTAATCGAGATGATAGGTCTTCGATACGCCAGTACATGGCCTTAGTGCAAGTGGGAGATTGTTAGTGTATATGCCCTAGAGGCCATTACTGTATCATACTAGTATGTATATTACTTGATGGAAGCTTGGGATATTCACAGTTGTACAGACAATCTTGCTCAATATAGTAGTATGCTACTTGGTTTGTCTCTGCTTTAATGTGTACATGTGTGTTTATTTATTATATCACCTATACGCATTAGTAGAGCCCTTAGGATCTTTGCTTGATTACCGGCGTTGTGATGGCGATCACACTCGTGGGGGCTGGGTAATCTACAAGCACATCCTTATACACGTCCCTAGTCGTGGGAGTACCGAGATAGGGCATCGATACTCCGGAGTAGACTAGCGTATGCGCTTCTCATTCCAGCACGGGAGACGGTCTGTCCCACAGCCGTCGGTACGTCGTACTTGAGATAGTATGCGGGTGCTCGTTAGGTTACGAGTACACTGGACAGGACTCGTCGGGAACTGATGGTTGGTATTATACCTATCGTCAGTTATCAGTTCCCAGGTGACATGAGTACAGCTTAGTCCGCTGACTTGACACTGTCACTTCGCCTCGAGTGTGTTCCCACTGTTCTTTGATTACTACCCTACCACGGCTCTACTGAGTCGTGCAAACAGGTAGTAGTTGGGAGCAGTCCCGAAGCACTTGGAGGCAGTGACGGTTAGACATGATTCGTCTCTCCCGGTATTGGGGGTTGACATCGCGCTGTGTCTAGGAGAGCCATTACACGAGTAGTCCCTGGCCAGGGCAAGCGAGATATACTGGTAGGTTCCAGTGTTATCTCAGGGTGTTCTGGGCTTCACTCCGACACGACTTGTACCGCTATTAGGGGTCTGACGCTTGCCGCCCCCCTAGGCCCGCCATGCGATGTATCAGACGAACAGACCGGACTGTACGGAGATTGTCACATACAGACTCAGTAGGAGTTCGGATGGGTTTACCTCATCGGCCTTCTTATCGACATCTACCTGGGGACCGTTACGTACAGCTAGTGCCGCTTGCGGTCTGTGGTTAAACCCACTGCCAGCGTAGTGTCGAGTCTTTAGAGTCCCACACAGAGAGTTTCCCTGCACTGAGCGAAACGTGTAGAGGCCGTATGGTTTTACGGCAGGGCTGCGATCACTTGCGTACACTAGTGTGCGTATGATGTTCGGGCAGGCAGTACTAGTGGGCTTTGGTTTAAGCCAGATCCTAGTATTGCACGGATGGATGTGTTTTGTCTTCTGCGCATCCGCATTCTACGGAATACGGATGCAGGTGTGTATGCACAGTTTTCTGGAGCGATGAAGGAGGAGGTGCCTCATTGGGGTTTTGGCAGATGGTTCGGCCAAAACCGCTATGTGGCAGGCTCATTAGGGTATTGACAGTTGATTCGGTCAAAACCATATTGAGGCGGACTCATTAGGGTTTCGACAGTTCGTTTGGTCAAAACCATAATGAGCCGGGGACATTATTTACTAATCCTTTCTTTGATAATTATGTCATGGCTAATTACATTGACCATTTGACCATCTTGACTTTGTTGACCATTTGACCAAAGTTGACTTGGACCTTCTTAGAAGATCTAAAGTAATCTTTGGTTTTCTTTTTATTTAGTTATGATAATGGTCATGTCATTTGTAGCCATCACCTTTATCTTGATTGGATTTGTAATGATGATGTTTATGCATTATTGCAACCATGGTTAGCTTTTCTCTTGGTTAAGCATTTTCATTTGCTCATTCTCATTCTCTCTCTTGAAATGAGAAGCTCCATGGTTGCTAGATAATCTCCTTCTTCTTCCTCCTCTTGATCTTCTCCTTTGATCTCATGTGTTGAGAGAAAAAGGATTCTACTTGACAAACACATCCATACATCCTCTCTACACAACCTAGGGCTTCTAGATTAGCAATCTCCTTGCCCTAGTTACCTCGGCTTGAGGTGGAGCTCGGCGCACATCTCTCGGGTGGATCGTCTTCGACTCAAGGAGGCCGCGAAGGTGACCGAAGTCCGGATCAACCTTTGAGCAAGCAATGAGAAGAACAACAAGAAGAGAAGAACATCAAAGAAGAACAACAACAAGAAGTGAAGGAGTTCAAGTTGAGGTATAACCACTTTGCCGAGTAGTTAATTCTTCTTTGCAAGTATGCTAGTTTAGTTTAGCAAAGATCCGGCTTTTACGGTCCATGTTACAAAGATTAGAAAAATTTTGATTTACCGTTTCCGCAACCCCGAAAGTACCGGGAGAGGTAACGTGGACCTAACAGAAACATTTCAATGTTTTAATTCAACTGTGTACTGTTAAAAGAAAACTGATTTCCTGATTAGACACTTGCTCCAGGGTATGTATTTACCAGGTTTGATTCTCATATCTGTATGGTTTTACAGATGATGAGTGGGAGTAAGTCATTGAGAATTGGGTGATCATCCTCATTATATCGGGATTCGTTGTAATCAGTGATATTTGAGGAGATCACCTGGGCTGTTTGCCGGTCGGCAAATATTTGGTTTTGAATATCCGCTGTTGTGCACCAATTTCAAATTGATATATATGTACGTCTATTTTCATAGAGTGAGATATACCTTTTGATATTATGTCGATGACATTTACCTATATCAGTGGATGGTTAGGTAAGGAGCATTAAACAGCGGTGTAATTCTTCTTAACCATAAGTACAGTTTTCAACCTACGACACACAGTGAAAGAGTTGTTAGACTCAGCGGACTTATACAGAGTATTGTATATTATCCAGTGTCCATTAGGACAGAGGTGTTGGTCCTCATACTATATTCTATTTACTTTTAACTTCTCTAGTTCTTAGACATGTGTTTCGTAAAAACACAGGGTCTAAGTTTTGAGGAGTTATAGGTATTTGAATAGAGTAGAGAACCAGGTGTAGCAAGTATTGGGATTCTTCAAAGTGATCGAAGATGTAGATACTTGTGTATGGTATTCAGTTGATAGTAATGATAAAGAGAAATTACTTCTCTTTCAGGTTACTCACAATTGGAAGCATTCCTAAGTTGAGTAACGCTGATCGGCCTCTCTCCATTTAGTTGACATGCACTGGAGACAGCTGCGTGATTTGAATCTGGTTAAATTAAATCAGTGCCTCTGGTTCTATATTGGATGTAGAACAGTTCATATCTTAACGTTGTTAAGGTACAGGGAGTTGTCTGGCTTATGATTAAAACCAGACTATGGATAACTCAAGGCACGTTTCTGTAATGGCTGTTTGTGGGTTGACCCAGGCTATGACGAGGGTTGACTTTCTACCATCTGGCAGATCAATAGAAATATTGTTCAAGACTCGCCACAGTTTTATTAAAAATGGATTTTTTCAAAAACAGCAGTGGGAGTATGGTAGAACTGGAAGTGATTCCAGAACCGCAAACGATTACTGAAGATTTGATAAGGAACCTAAAGATTCAATCTGATTTGACATTCCATTGGCCACTCCGCAGATAAGGTGGGTAACTTTAGGCACCCGAGAGATACTTCGGTAGCCTCAAGGACGGTGACAGGGAAGTTCTTGTATACCCACACTTGCCATTGTTGTTGTTCCAGGCTGCGAGACCCGGCAGGAGGATGAGTATAGCGTCGTTCTAAACTTTCTTTAGAAGTGCACGTTTGTATGACTCTGCCAGAGGGTTGTCGTAGTCAGCGGAAGCATTGGTGGACATCAGGCTTATGTCTATTTACAGACTAAAGCAGATGTAGCGGAGATAGATCATCCATTTCTGATGTGACAGTCATAGGTTTGACGTCATCAGAATAGGGGATGGATCTGTTGAGAAGGTAGTAGGAAGTGATATTCCTATACTATGATCGGTTATACTTTGGTCGTCACACAGTGGTTTCTCCACAAAGGACTTGGACATTATATCAGACATACTGGTTACTAGATCTATAGTTTTAGATCTATATTTGGGTGGTTTTCCAATCAGGGTACTTTGACAGCATTATAAGAGTATTTAGAATGGACGACTCCTGGCACGGTAGTGTACCTGCAGGTGATGGAGTCACCCTCTCTAAAGGTGTCTTACAGACTAAAAGGGGGAGGGATGTTCATGATTGGCAGATCACTTGCTTAGGCAATTGAGTCAATCATGAGATGTCAAGTACTACACCAGATGTTGTTCTTGCATTATATGCAATAAGGTGACATTGATCCAATCCTGGAGAAACAGTCGGAAGCAGTTTTAGAGCATAAGTGGATGTTCTAGGGATTTGATAACGACAGCCTCATTCGGGAGACAGTTATCATTCCAGGCTTCCAAGGTGACATGGACGACAAGGAGGTTATCAGAGTTATAGTTTTCCTTCTGACGACGGGCAGTATTTTGGACAGGTGGTCCGAGGCAATACTGAGGGTGGCATGGCGCAGGATACTGATTAAGTTCAGTTGACGATACAGTCTAAGAAGTTTGGATTTGGAGTTCATTTATGAGATAGGTCCCATCAGACATCCAGACACTCTAAGACAGGTATTGCTCATTTCGGGAGATGGTTTTCTCCGCGAACTTGAGATATAGAGAGACATAGAAAGAAACATCAAGGCGGATCCACTCACTGAGGCTATTCCTCGAACGCAATAGTTTCACAAACGGTTTTTGTGAGACTGACTAGTAGAGGAGTTGGGTGTTCGGTATCACACGGGCTGTGAGTATGCGACATCGCAATATTTAGCCTTGAGTGGAAGTAGGAGATTGTTGGAGATAGTGCCCTCAGAGTCAATTATTGGGTCACAGGCACGTGATTGCAATGATTGAGGGAGGACCTATCCCGGGAAGACAGTCTTACTCGAGATGATAGTACGCTATCTAGTTTACCTTTATCATCGTGTACTGCTTTAGGTGACCTGACATGTCGCTATTGCACGTTGATAGAGCCCCTAGGATTCTTGCTTGACTGCCAGCAGTATGAGGGCGATCATATAAGTGAGAGCTGGAGTCTATAAGCGCATCCTTAAAAGGTCCCTAGTCGTAGGAGTTTCGAGACAGGGCATCGATTCTCCAGAGTAGACTAGTGTATACAGTCGAGACCCCAACGAGGGGCGGTGGCCGGTCTCACAAGCCACTGGTGTCTGTTGGTTCACCTAAGATGTATACAGGCGCTCATTGGGTTATGAGTACACCGGACAGGACTCGCCGGGAACATGCTAGTTGGTCTTATACCTGACGTCAGATAGCAGTTCCCAGGTGACATGTGTACAGGTTAGTTCATCGACCTGGGGATCGTCATTTGTCTCGTGTGAGTTCCCACTGTGCTTTGATTATTACCCTACCATGGCTCAAAGGAGTCGTGCAAACAGGTTTTAGTTGGGTACAGTCCCGAGCCACATGGAGGCAGTGAGCGGATCTTCGGGGGTTCGTCTCTCCCGGTATTGGGGGTGAGGTCGCGCTGTGTCTAGGAGAGCCATTACACGAAGTCCTTGGCCAAGGCAGGAGATTTACTGGTAGGTATTCCAGAAGTATCTCAGGGAGTTCTGGGCTACACTCCGACACGACTTGTACCGCTTTTGGGGGTCTGACTTTTACCAACCCCCTAGGCCCGCCATGCGATGCTCATAGACGAACGGACCGGACTGTACGGATATTGTCACTGACAGGCTCAGTAGGGTGTTGATTGATATGAATTAAAAGTTAACCGTAATCAAGACGGTGTCGCTATGCAGCTAGCCGGTTGAGCACGGGTCGATCCACAGGGAGATGGTTGTGTTTCCGCTCTTGTTTTAGACGAGTCAATAAAGAATTTGTGTGTGTTTGTTCAAGACTATCCTATGTGTATTATTTGCAAGTATAAAGTTGTTAAGAAAAAGGTACGAAATTGTAAGCTAAAGAAATCCGTACTCAAAACCTTTGAGCCGAGTCTTGACCAATTGAAGCTAGAGCAATCGGCAACAACGTGGATTAGGGGATTTAAGCGCGGTATTCGTGGAATACGGCTTATTTACCCTTGTCCTTCCGTTCTTGTCTCTTGCTTTCGCCTCCGGCCAAACCGAACGCAACTGGTCGCGGTTAGGAATCACCGTTACCTTGTTAAGGTAGGGTGCCTAACGGAGCGCTTGCGTATGGTTTGGGCGGAGTTCAATGGAAAATAACGGGAAAAGGAAATGAGAAAAGAAAATCTTAACTTACAATACCGTATTTATTCTTAACAACGATAATTACATTCATTCACAAAAAAGAACCAAAAAAAAGAGAACAAAAAGAAAAGAACAAAGAAAAGAAAAGATTACAAGTAATTAAGTGCATGAATATAAATTGCAAGAAAGTAAAGCAAGGTAATAAAAAGCAAGTAATAAATAAGCAATAAAAAGAATAAGAAACTAGAACTCAAGACAAGCATGGAATCAATAGCCAACCCTTAAACTTGCAAGCTCAATCAAGAGGTTGCAAGATCAAGAGAAGGGTAGAGAACGCATGTGAAATGAAGTGCTAATTTCATAAGAAAATACGACCCTTGAGATCAATAACTAACACTTAACCTTTCAAGCTCAATGAAGAGATTGAAAGATCAAGAGGAAGCAAGAATCTCAAGAGGAAGTTAAACAAAAGAGAATGATACAAAAGCCCTCATCTTCATTGATCTTCCACTCAAAAAGCTCTCACTATAATTTTCATGGAGAAAAGATGAAGAAGAAGAAGAAAAAGACTAAATCCTAACAAAAAGAAGAACAAAGAATGAACACTTTGGCTTGGCTTAGTTCTGGAGTATTTATAGGCAGGGAGCTGGAAATCTAGGGCAACATTCAGAACCTACATAAAAAGACCCAAATACCCCTGAAATTTGACCAGCTGCGGCGCCAGTATGGCCGCGGATCCGCGGCCTAGACCCCCTATTGGCCGCGGATCCGCCGCACTATTGTGGGTTCAGGGCATGGGCTTTTCTGTACGGCCCTGGTCTGCTGTCCCCTGTTGTCTGGTACATGTATTTTCTGATAATCTTTCCAAAATATCATCAGAATTCTTAGTCCAAGATTGCTATCTTTTCTTCACTTTTAACTTCTATCTCTCTCGAGCTCCGCGCACCCATTGATTCTTGTGCTTCCCCCCTCTTGCTCTGTGCTTGTCCCAGACACGAATGACCACTGTCATATGTCTTTTCTCAGGAACTGGTACTCGGCACTGGACGGATATGGATGACCGGAACCCGGCTTTTATCTGCTGTCAACAGATGTTCTGCTTTTGGCGTAACTGTGGAGATTTTGTCTTGATTTGCAATATTTGGACTGGAAACTTGTACTCTGTAAATATGCAACAAACACGGATTAAAAGCACCTACCTATAAACACACCAGCATAAGAATGGGCGGTATAAAATGCAGTATTCTGTTATGAACAAATACCCCCAAACTTAACTTTTGCTCGTCCTAAGCAAAACCAATTATTCACAAAAAATAAAATCCTAACCGCACTTTCGCAGGGAACGCGATTGCACTGAGCACGTGCAACAAGCCGTTAAACCTCTAGGTGTCCCTAGTAGGAGGAGTGTTGTCTCCTGAGGGTTTTCAGCGGATACTACCCACAAAATCCTGTCAAGCTAGTGTCATAAGTTAACATTGATTCTACTCCTACAGTTCAGTATTTACGTTAGAAATTCTATCATCCTAAGTTAGAAATATCCAACCCTTATTTTTCACACGTCCTAGCTATTTAACCTTAGGTCCTATACGTTCCAAAAAAAGTTTAGAAAGATGTTGGTTCTCCTGAGTTTTCCTTCTAAAGTGCGGCCTCAAATCAGGGATTTTTATCAACTTTACAGAAAACACAAGTCTTATTCTTTATTTCTATCTTTTATTCAAACATCGATTGTATACCCCTACGTGTGTGTATATTTGCACCCCTACACTCAAGAATTCAATTCAAGCTATAATACCCTTGCCCTAATACCTAATACTACTTCTTTTCATTAAGGATGGACGGTTTTGCTCACACACCTTTCATGCGACTATTAATGCTTCTTGAGGCACTAACAGCCGATTACTGAATGTGTGAGCTTAAAGCGTAAATAGCAGTTTCCAGGTCTTGACTTTATTCTATTTTTCTTTTTCTTTTTCTTTTTCTTTTTCTTTTTCTTTTTCAAGACCGGATATATTTTTCAATATGCTCTTTTGGTGTTTAGCTTTAAATACCGTTTTTTCTTTCATACTAGGCTTTCAGACAAGAGTATTTCTAGGTATCCTCTCCTATCCCAAGTTTCAAGGTACGTGTAGGTGCAGTTTGTAGGGTATATACTTTCTAAATTTGAACTCAAGAAAAGAAACTATTTTTCAGACTTATCCTTCAGTAGAGCATCAATACTTTCCCTTCATCTTGACTTAACTAAAGAACTGAACTCAAGATTACCTATTTCTCAAAAAAACTGTAAGGACGTATACTTACCAAGTTTAAACAGAATGAGGGTTATTTTTAGGGTTTTCAATTCCTAAGCCTAGAATTTAGTTATTTCTATCATATCAACTAATCTTTCGGGATAAAGATCTAAGTTACCCTATTAGCTAACTTGACGACAAAGTTTTTATATTTTTGGAAAATTTTCGATTTTTTATTATTTTTTTAATAAGGCATGCAAATGCAAAATATACAAATGAATACGAAGGAAGAAAGCTTACCGAGCACACCCCCAAACTTAAACTTGACAGTGCCCTCACTGTCAGGCTATACCAAGAGGGTCAAAATTGTCGGTGCTCCCCCTAAAAACAAATTATATACAAAAAGGAAAACCAAAAATATATACAAAAAAAGGTGTCCCCCCCAAACATAAGTAAAACAGTGTTTCCACTGTTAAGCGTTGAAGTTCAGGATTAGGGGGGAAAGAGAACAGTATCAAGCTATACAAGGCCTTACATAGGCCAAAAGTGAGCACCAACCATTCAAAGATCTTATCGTGATAAAGCAGTGGCTGGTGAAAGAATGCGGAGAGGTAAGAAATGGAGACTACGCGAGACCGTATGGAGATTGAAACGGGATACGGTCTCGGTATATCAGAAGAAGAATGGCGGAAGGGAAAAAGAAGCGGAGTACGAACTTGAGGGTGCAAATGGAGTGAATAGATTAGCACAATTTGTGATGAGCGATGTGTAAACAGCGATTGTGCTAATCTATTAACCCGTCGAGAGATTGGGTCAAATCCCTCAAGATTCGTAAGAAACCATGGGTACGGCGAACTCGGTAAACCAGACTTACGAAATGAAAGTGAGACGGTTTCTTGCAAGGTCGGAACGACGGAAAGAATGGAGGGAAGTGATCGAGGAGGGGTATCGGTTAAAGGTTCAGGAGGGTGTACACAGTCAATGACAGGGACAGGATGAATGGGAAAATCCGACTCATCAATTAAAACTGGTTCATCCTCAAAACTATCCTCAATATTCTCCTCAAAATTTAGCACATCCATGCACTTCTCTTCAAAATCCAGACGCATAGGGGGTTCTGAAGAAACATTTAATGACTCGGGATGATGATTTGAAGAGAAAAACTCAGCCAAATCTACAGGTTCATCATCCAAAATAGTCCCAGCGTCAATATCCTTAATCAAGTGAAAGTCAATTTTCTCAGACACCTCATCAAAAGCATGGATTTCAATCAATTCAGGTTCTAAGATGGAGGTGTAGAGGTCAAAAGGATTGGGTGTGGTTTCACTTGGAAGGGACCCTTCACAATCAGGTAAATCAAATACTACAAAGTCGCACAACTCATTAATCATTCTATCTTCAATTGATAAAGCATGTGGGATACTCGATAGACTTTCAAAACAGGAGTTGTGGGATTCAATTTGGGACGGGTAGGTTTGATTTGGAAGGGGGTACATCTCACTCTCTCCACTCAAATTCACAGCCTGTCCTGCCGCTTCTTCATACATTGGAAAATTTGGAGCTAGTTGGAAACTAGCTACCGGGTCAGTAGGTTGTATGAGAGCGGCCATGGACGCATTCAAATCCATCATCTGTTGGCTTGACGCTACCCTAAAGTCTTCCAATGACTGTTCCAGACTAGACATGGGTTGTGAAGGGGTTTCAGTAAAAGATTCAAAGTTGTTTGGATACTGAAAATTCCCAAAAGGCTGTGTAGAAGCAATGTCTAGGGAAGGTGCAAAAGTTGGGTAGGACTGGTAGGAATTGAATGGTTGGACAGGGGTAGGATCAACAGTTGAATAAGAAGGTGAATGAAATTGTTAATCCCAAGAATTTGAAGTGGTGAAAGGAGTGAAAGATCGGCTACGGGATTGTTCAATACGTTCAGCTATGGACAAAGGACGACTTGCAAAGGGGTATCAACATAAGCGGGTGCGGGAGGTTGAAAAGGTTGATACAAAGTGGAATGAGGAGTGCAAGTGTTTTTCCTAGACGCTGCTATGCGATCTTTCAGTGAAACTTTGGGCATGGAGGGGTCGTTCGATGTTCGGCCAAAGCAAGAACCGTAAGAAGTAATGTCTGGTTGTGGGTACCAAAGTTCGGCAAGAGTTTTGCGAGGTGGAGTACCCATGATATGAAGAGAGAAAGAAAGAAAGGCAGAGAAAAGGAGGGGAAAATTAATGTGATATATATATATATATATATATAATATATATATATATATATATATATATATATATTAGTTATTAAAAGAATGAAATATACACAAAAAAAATATGGACAAAAACAATCACGACACAAAAATGCCACACACCTAATCGTTCTAGGGTTCACTTAGGTCAACGAGACCTGCTCCAGAACTTGATTGTCGAAGTAAAACTGTGTCGAGGAACGGGCTCAAGATACACTGATCACGAGGCCAGGTAAGTGCAGAGATAAGGGGAGGTTTTCCAACGCTTTCGCGAAGTTCCTTAATTAAATAACCCTTTCTCTTTTGGCGGTTTCGCCGTTAACACTTTCCTAGACACCCCGTAAACAATATACCGTTAAGCGAGGTTCTAAACACAGTTAACTTCTCCTAGTGAGCGCGAAGTCCTTAAGGCTTAAAGTCTAATTTCTTTTAAAATTTGTGCGGGTAATCGTTATGCTCAAGTTCGTGATTTGTGGGCCACGGAAAAGGTGATGAAATCCTTTACCGTATATTGTGGGGTTCGCTTGCCCTTAAGTCCGTATTAATGTATGCAATGCGCAATTCAAAAAAATTCTATAAAGAATCAAACAATCGTTTTTTAGTTTAAGCGCGGCGCTGCAACAAATACGGGTTAGTCAATTTTTAGCGTTTTCTAGCGAACTTGCAAAGAATCCTGCAAAGAATAGTATATTGGATGCGTCGGATTTGAGAAGAAGGTGTTAGTAAAATACGTACCGTTAAGTTTTGGGTTAGGAAACCCCCGTTGAATCAAATCCGGTAAGCTTGAAAAGTTCGCTTGCGCGGGTCAAACTACCCGGATCTTTGGCACTGTACTTCGTAATCACCTTAACCTTGAACGTACACTTTGCTCCCCACAATTGCAGTTTGCAAATACGCAAAAATCTGCACACTTTCCCACAAAAATTATAAAAAATAACAAAAAGATTTTTTTTTATAAATATATACAAAAAGAATATTAACCCGAATAACAAGAAAGAAAATACGCTACCGTCTCCCCGGCAACGGCGCCATTTGATTGATATGAATTAAAAGTTAACCGCAATCAAGACGGTGTCGCTATGCAGCTAGCCGGTTGAGCACGGGTCGATCCACAGGGAGATGGTTGTGTTTCCGCTCTTGTTTTAGACGAGTCAATAAAGAATTTGTGTGTGTTTGTTCAAGGCTATCCTATGTGTATTATTTGCAAGTATAAAGTTGTTAAGAAAAAGATACGAAATTGTAAGCTAAAGAAATCCGTACTCAAAACCTTTGAGCCGAGTCTTGACCAATTGAAGCTAGAGCAATCGGAAACAACGTGGATTAGGGGATTTAAGCGTGGTATTCGTGGAATACGGTTTATTTACCCTTGTCCTTCCGTTCTTGTCTCTTGCTTTCGCCTCCGGCCAAACCGAACGCAACCGGTCGCGGTTAGGAATCACCGTTACCTTGTTAGGGTAGGGTTCCTAACGGAGCGCTTGCGTATGGTTTGGGCGGAGTTCAATAGAAAATAACGGGAAAAGGAAATGAGAAAAGAAAATCTTAACTTACAATACCGTATTTATTCTTAACAACGATAATTACATTCATTCACATAAAAGAACCAAAAAAAAGAGAACAAAAAGAAAAGAACAAAGAAAAGAAAAGATTACAAGTAATTAAGTGCATGAATATAAATTGCAAGAAAGTAAAGCAAGTTAATAAAAAGCAAGTAATAAATAAGCAATTAAAAGAATAAGAAACTAGAACTCAAGACAAGCATGGGATCAATAGCCAACTCTTAAACTTGCAAGCTCAATCAAGAGGTTGCAAGATCAAGAGAAGGGTAGAGAACGCATATGAAATGAAGTGCTAATTTCATAAAAAAATACGACCCTTGAGATCAATAACTAACCCTTAACCTTTCAAGCTCAATGAAGAGGTTGAAAGATCAAGAGGAAGCAAGAATCTCAAGAGGAAGTTAAACAAAAGAGAATGATACAAAAGCCCTCATCTTCATTGATCTTCCACTCAAAAAGCTCTCACTACAATTTTCATGGAGAAAAGATGAAGAAGAAGAAGAAAAAGACTAAATCCTAACAAAAAGAAGAACAAAGAATGAACACTTTGGCTTGGCTCAGTTCTGGAGTATTTATAGGCAGGGAGCTGGAAATCTAGGGCAACATTCAGAACCTACATAAAAAGACCCAAATACCCCTGAAATTTGACCAGCTGCGGCGCCAGTACGGCCGCGGATCCGCGGCCTAGACCCCCTATCGGCCGCGGATCCGCCGCACTATTGTGGGTTCAGGGCATGGGCTTTTCTGTACGGCCCTGGTCTGCTGTCCCCTGTTTTCTGGTACATGTATTTTCTGATAATCTTTCCAGAATATCTTAAGAATTCTTAGTCCAAGATTGCTATCTTTTCTTCACTTTTAACTTCTATCTCTCTCGAGCTCCGCGCACCCATTGATTCTTGTGCTGCCCCCCTCGTGCTCTGTGCTTGTCTCAGACACGAATGACCACTGTCATATGTCTTGTCTCAGGAACTGGTACTCGGCACTGGACGGATATGGATGACCGGAACCCGGCTTTTATCTGCTGTCAACAGATGTTCTGCTTTTGGCGTAACTGTGGAGATTTTGTCTTGATTTGCAATATTTGGACTGGAAACTTGTACTCTGTAAATATGCAACAAACACGGATTAAAAGCACCTACCTATAAACACACCAGCATAAGAATGGGCGGTATAAAATGCAGTATTCTGTTATGAACAGGTGTCAGGATGAGTTCGCTCATCGACGTCCCTTTTGGTCAATAGCTGGTGGCCCGTCACGTATTGGCTAATACCTCTGACGTGCTAGTGATTAAATCCACAGCCATAGTATTGACGAGTCTTTAGAGTCCACCACACTTTCAGTTACTCAAGCTTTCGGACGAAACGCTGTAGAGGCCGTATGGAGATATGGCAGGGTCCGATCAGATACGTGCGGTATTGCACGGATAAGGATCGGACAGTTTGTACTAATGGCCGTATGGTTATATGGCAGGGTTCGATCAGATACGTGCGGTATTGCACGGATCAGGATCGAACGGATATTACTAGCCGGCTTTGGCTTAAGCCGGTCCTAGTTTAGTACAGTGTAGATTTTGTCTTTTTGCATTTGTATCCGGATGGAATACAGATGCGGGTGTGTATGCACAGTATGGGGTTTTCCTGTAATTTATTACGGGACCAGTTTTCTGGAGTTGCCAGTTTGCTTTCCGTTCCGGCCGGTTTTCCTTTGTTCTTTCCCGGCCGGACTTTTCCGATGGAGGGGGTTATTTGTAATTGTGCAAATAACTTTTGTGGAGGGGGTTTCTTGCTATTGTGTTGATTATGATATCTTTCATCCATGCTTTTGCATTAATGAGATTTGATGTGATTAAGGTGTAAGCATGGTTGATGTTTTCTTGTCTTTGGATATGGTCACCCCTTCACTTTACACTACCATCACCTCCCTCTTGGATTTTGTTCACACCTCCACCACCATTCTCACATGGTATTGGCCGGCCACAAGATTTAGAGGAGAGGAAAAATGAGAGGTCCCAACTTTGGATGAGGGATTAATTCACATCTCATTTTTCATGCTTGCCAAATTCTCAAAAACCCTCTCCAAAGTTCATGATTCTCTTCATCCTTCTTGGCAACCAAAACCACAATGAGACATAGACTCTACACATCCTACAGCAAGTCTTGGGCATGTCGACTTGCCGGCTTCATGCCCGAGTTGCCTCGGTATTGAGGCGGGAGCCCGTAAAAGATGCAGGCGATGTGGTGCCCTTCCGGCGAGGAGGCGACGACCGGAGATCCCGCGAGGAGATCGGAGTGAAGATGAAGACCGGAGGACTCGGATCAGTCGGTATATCTCTAACCCATCTTCTTGTTAGCTTAGACTAGTTTAATGGCACGATCCGGGGTTTAGTGCGCGGTGGTGCCGGTTTGCTAAGTCCGCAAAAATTAAAGTTTATCACCGTTTCCGTGTTTGGCCGTCGGATTGACGGGCGGGGCGCCGCCGTGCACTTACAATTTATACAGTTACGGGGTTATCCTGAAATTCGTTTCGGGATCACTTTTGGAGGTTGCCAGTTTCCAGTTTTCTATCAGCCGTCTTTTAACATTCGGTTAAAGACGGATTTATCTATTCTTGGATGAGAGTGAGTCATACTTCTAGAAAGTTCTAGAAGAGGTGACTAGGTTTGAATGGTGTTGGTGTTTCATTGGTTGCTTTTGGTGTGTTCACACTTTGTGTTCACACTTGAGATATTTTCTTGTGTTCATACTTGATATTTTTCTCTTGTGGTCACCCTCTTCTCTCCTACACTCACCCCCCATTGCTATATATGGCCGGCCCCCTCCTCACTCTCACTTGATGGTTGTAAAAGATTATGATAGATTTTGGGGTGTATGGAATTTCACAGCTCATATCATTCCATCACCCGATTCCCATAGCAACTTCATTAACCCATCGTTCACGGATTTGGACGAAGTGAGACAAAGTCTTCTACTCATTCTCTACATCATTCTTGGTCGTCTGTTTTAGCAAACTTGACGACCGAGTTGCCTCGAGTCAGAGGCGGGAGCCCTTTTAAAGAATCGTTGACGTGGTGCCATCTGGACGAGGAGATCGGAGATCGACGAGATTGGAGTAGCCACAACGGAGCATGGGATGATGGTTGAAGAACGAAGGACTCGGATCGTTCGGTATAACCTTTCTACACTCTGTATAGTTTGTTAGTTTAGCAATAATGGCATATCAGGGTTAAAGTATACGATAGCGCCAGTTAAAAAGTTTTTTGTTCCGCATTTGGCGTCTGTAGACGGCCAGGGCGCTACCGTAGACTTACAGTGTCACCTGAGAACTGCTATCCGACGATAGATATAATTCCATTTAGGAGTTCTCGGTGAGTCCGTTCAGTGTACCCAGTCACCACTGAGCACCCGTATATGATCTTGATGTCAAACATCGATGAATGTGGGAACATTTATCGCCCATCGTATGGGTCTAGTATCATACACGCTAGTCTACTCTGGTATATCAATGCCCCGTCTCGATATACCTACAACTAGGGACTTTCCAGGATATGCTTATAGACTACAGATGTCCCACTAGTATGATCTCTATCATAATCAGAGCAGTCAAGCCGATATCCTCAGGGCTTTATCAGCATGTATGAATGAATAAAAGCATGATCAAATCAACATGTCAGATAAAGAAGAACCAGATAGCATACTATCATGTCGAGCAAGAATGCACACTGAATATATATATACATGTATAGACACATCCACTATCATATAATGGCCACTAGGGCATACATATATCTAACAACAACAACGGGGGTACGGATCTAAGTCTCGTACGCCATATCACTCACTATGTACATCATTATCCATCTATATATATACCTATCTCTCAGGTCACATCCGTATCAATCTCGTATCAGGGGACCGGCAAGGTATCAATTATTTCTTATCGACTCGGATCCATATAACGACATATCAACCAAGTCATCATATCTCATCGTATACTCTTTTCATCGCATCAATCTTTCACATCAAGTCATTTTACATATGCATCCTATCATGTGAATCTCATGCCACGCTACTCTAAATGTCATACTTAATCTCGTGCAACTACATATCTATATATATTGTGATTCATATTCACTTTTCATATCCTTTTATCAATTTGAGACATCATTTCTATCATATTATGTCCAAGAGTTATGTCCCTATAGCTTTCATCTCATATTTCGATATATATATTCAATCATTAATATCACCTCTAACTATCGTTTAACCACATCTATAGTTTTCAAATGTATGTTTGTCCTACTGTATTCTATATATATATATATATATATCGGTTTCCATTCATAATTTGCGGGGCTGCGATACGCCATCCACCCGACTCCCCCGTAGATATAAATCTACTCACCTGTGGAACTCCTCGTTCAGCCATAGTCGATGTGCTCCTCCGTGTCGGAATCCACGCGAAGGTACCGATCGATCCATGTCCTTCGGTCTTCAATCTCTACCCTTAGTATGTTGCGGCTGTCTCGACGAAGTTCGCTCTCCGGTCATGCTCGTCAAAGAGGATACACGTCGAGGATTCTTTATACGGGCTCTCGCTTCTAAACCGAAGCAACTCGGACATCCAGTTTGCTAGCCTAGATGCCCAAGATGAAGTAGAGATAGTGTGTGAATACTTTGTCTCAAGGCACTCAAGGAATTGGGTGGAGGTGAATTAAAGTTGCCATGGATGTGAAGAAGTGAGCTAAAGAAAATTCCATGAGAAGAATAAATGGGCTCGGCCATCACAAGAAATGGCTATGGGATTTCCCAATTCACTCACTGTGAATAGGTAGTGGTGGTGTGTAATCAATCAAGTGGAGAGTGTATGAATATATTAATCCCCTCACAATAAATTAATGCTCACTATGTGAGAAGCAACCACTAGAAAGAAATGTTCTCTATGGAATTCTACAAGTGGGTGAGGTGAGAATAAATTAATCAACAACCACAAGCAAAAAGATCTGAACAAATATCTTTAACATTGACAAAACCAATTAATGAAATTGCATGAGTCACTCACCAAAGCCCATCCCCACAAAGATGGCCACGAAATGTGCTGGCTCAATCCCAAAGATAATTCCAGCACAACAAAAGAATTGACCAAAAACATTACTCACACAATTCCAATAATTATATTTTATATTTTCTGAAATGTTACAGACAGGTTTTTAAGAAAACCTTTTGCGTAATGAACTTGATATCAATGTAGAAAAAAGTGATTTTTGAAAAGGAGTGTTTTTTATGCTTTTTACTAGTTTTTCTAAAGGGGTCACTCCCGGTGAAGGGATCTCGGCTCTTTCCTTATCGAATAAAGTGCAGGATATTTCACAAATACCACTTTGCAAAGCAAGAACTAAAAGAAGCAATCAAAAGACAAAACCAAGTGGGTTGTAGTTTCTGCTAGCTTTTGCTAAAGAGGTCACTCCCGGTGAAGGGATCTCGGCACTTTCCTTATCGAATCAGGTGTTGGATATTCTACAAGGAATACCGCTTTGCAAAGCAAAAACTAGAGCTACCCTTTTTGAAAATTTGATTCTGTAAGGTTACTAGGAACTCTAACAAGGTTAAGAAAGAATTAACCATGCCCGATTAAAATTTTAGCCGTGCCTAACAACCCTAAACAAGATCTTTACTAGAAAATTAGGGTTTCACATGCAAGTAAATAGCATCTACAACTAAGTGAATACGAAATACAAACTTTGTAGATCGGTCCTTCATTTCTTTAGCTCCTTGTTGAAGTCCCTTCACTGCGATCATGGTTCTCCCGGACTCTTGCATGGCTTCACGAGGCTAAAGGAGCGTCTTTGCTTGAAGTCTTCGAGGCCGAAGATGATCTACGTCGAGGGGATTCCATCTCAAGCTTCTACTTCACTAACTAGAGAATTAGTGAAGAAAACACCCTAAACTAAAGTTCTAGTCTAGTAGAGGATGGGGAAATAGGAAGTGGGTTCACTTTAGAATTTATTTTCTCACAATGTTTCTCACTTTGGATCAAACCCTAGAGAGCTCTTTTGCTGAAGGAAGGAGATGAAGAAAATAAAGAGAGAGAGATAATGATCAAGTGAGAAAGCTAACCATGGTGAGTGAGTATCATATACTAACTCATGTAGAGACATAACCATGGCTAATCCTTATGGTTGGGTTAACAAATATCCATAGTAAAAACAAACTTAGTGGACTTAGTCAATGCATCCACAATCTTCCACAAGCTTCATGCATTTTTCTAATTCTCCACTAATTTTGTAATTACTTTAAATATTAAAACCCAACATAATAATAGCATGGTGTAAGTCTCATACACCCATGAATGATGTATCAACAACCATGATACAAAAAGAAAACACATTTTAATATATATCACATATATATTAAAGTTGTGCACATGTGAGAAAAATCCTTATGTGAACAAGTGTTGGTTAATGTAAACTATTATATCTAATATACAATTACACACTAAATTATTAAATCAACACTTGACTTAATAAACCGGTCATATCTCATATAACCGACTAACATCCATTGTATCGACTTATCGAATCAATACTTGATTCGATAACCCGGCTATATCATATATAACCGACCGACACAAAAAGTCGCCAGAATAGAATGCGGTATCGCATACACGCGTTATTATCGGTCCCGCACATATCACATACATGCTCCTATTTCATTTTTCCTGAGCCAGTAAAACCTCTATGTAGGACTCTAAAGACTCGTCAATACGCCGGCAGTAGGTGATGATCACATCAAGCACCCACAAGCCGTCAGCGGTACTAGCTGGACGTAATGGCCACCCGGGTATTGAGCGATCAAAAGATCAGCATGCAAGCCCGCTCCAACTCCTGTAAAAGCATGCCGTAACACTTCCTGTATAGTCCGGTCTCCTAGTCTGATATGTTGCATATCAAGTCTAGGGGTGGTAAACGTCAGACCCCAACAACCGATAAGTCGTGTCGATGTAAGGCTCATAACTGGTCGAGAAACTACTGGTAACACTTATCAGTAAATCTCTAAATCAGCCCTGGCCAGGGACTTCCCTGTTATGGCCAATCGAGCACAGCGCAACATCAACCCCCAATACCGGGAGAGACGAAACCCCTCCTATCGCTCATTGCCTCTATGTGACTTGGGACTGTACCCAAAAACCACCGTTTTGCATGCCTTCTTGGATGAGGTAAGTTGGAAATCAAAGCACAGTGGGAATCACACAAGACTCTATGACGATCTCGGGTCTACAGACTAACCTGCATAAGTGTCACCAGAGAATTGGCAACTGACGTGAGGTATAATACCATCTGGGAGTTCTCGGTGAGTCCGTCCAGTGTACCCAGTCTCCACTGAGCACCCGTATACCATCTCTGATGTCAAACACCAATGGATATGGGATCATCCATCGCCCATCTTATGGGTCGAGAAGCGTATACGCTAGTCTACTCTGGTATATCGATGCCTTGTCTCGATACACCTACGACTAGGAACATTAAAGGATGTACTTATGGACTACTCTGTCTCCACTAGTATGATCTTCATCATAGTCTAGGTAGTCAAGTACACATCCTAAGGGCTTTACCAACATGTATCTATAAGACAGCATCAAGAGACAAGTATACATGTTAAGATAAAGAGCAACCAGATAGCAAACTATCATATCGAGCAACAAAGTCCTCTCTATATATGTCCAAGCATCCAATATAATATACATCATTGTACAATACTGGCCTCTAGGGCATACATACAACTAACAATCTCCCACTTGCACTAGGACCAGCTATTGTAGTATCGCATACCAAGCATCCCGAAGAGTCTCTCAAACTGTATCTGGGGAATGGCCTTCGTGAGTGGATCCACCGTGTTGTCCTTCGTGTCAACCCTCCTGACCTCAATCTCCCGGCGATCAACTATCTCCCGGATCAGGTGATACCGCCTCAGAATATGCCTGGATCGCTGATGGGACCTGGGTTCCTTGGACAAAGCCACCGCTCGATTGTTATCATAATACAAATGTATTGGATGCACAATGGATGGAACCACTCCATGTTCAGTAATGAACTTCTTGATCCAGACAGCCTCTTTGGCAGCATCGTTGGCAGCGATGTATTCAGCCTCCATCATCGAGTCTGCCACGGTTTCCTGCTTGGAACTCTTCCAGCTAACCGCCCCTCCGTAAAGGGTGAAGACAAATCCCGAGTGCGACTTAGAGTCGTCCTTATCAATCTGGAAGCTCGAATCGGTAAAGGACTTCACTTGGAGTTCTCCGTTACCATACACCAAGAGCATCTCCTTAGTCCTTCGCAAGTACTTGAGAATGCTCTTCACAACTGTCAGTGACTCTCTCCAGGATCAGCTTGATACCTACTCACTACATTTAGTGAGTGTGCTACATTGGGTCTGGTACATAGCATCGCGTACATGATAGAGCCTACAGCCGAAGCATAGGGTATCCCTTGCATGCGAGCTCTCTCCAAATCAGTCTTGGGAAACATCTCTTTGGAGAGAGTGAGCCCTGAGATTGTGGGTAAGTTCCCACGCTTGGACTCTTCCATACTAAACTGCTTTAGTATGGTATCAATGTACCTGGATTGGGACAATCCCAGTATCCGTTTGGATCTATCTCTATAGATCTCAATCCCCAAGATGTAGGAGGCATCCCCTAGATCTTTCATTGAGAATCTTTGTGATAAGAAGAGCTTGACTGATTGCAGCATAGGAATGTCATTTCCTATCAAGAGTATATCGTCCACGTACAATACAAGGAAGACAACCTTACTCTCTGCCACCTTCTTGTAGATACAAGGTTCATCTACGTTTTTGACGAAATCAAACTCTTTGATAACTACGTCAAAGCAGATGTTCCAACTCCGCGATGCTTGATTTAATCCATAAATGGATTTAAGCAGCTTGCACACCTTCCCACTGCTCCCACTAACTACGAAGCCCTCTGGCTGAGTCATGTACAAGCTCTCTTCTAAATCACCGTTTAGAAAGGCGTTCTTAACATCCATTTGCCAGATTTCGTAGTCATGATATGCAGCGATGGCAAGCATGATCCGGATGGATTTAAGCATAGCCACTGGAGAAAAGGTTTCGTCATAGTCCACACCTGGTCTTTGACGAAAACCCTTTGCAACAAGTCTAGCTTTGAAAGTCTCCACTTTCCCATCTATACCAAGTTTTTTCTTGAAGATCCACTTGCTCCCAATGGGTTTTACCCCTTCAGGAGCATCTTCCAAAGTCCATACTTTATTGGTGTACATGGATTCCATCTCGGACCGCATTGCATCCATCCATTACACTGAGTCCCCACTCGTGATGGCCTGCTCGAAGCTAGTTGGGTCATCATCCTCCATGATGCAATCCTCGCTCCCACCATCCATGAGAAAACTGTAGTATCTCTCAGGTGGGTGAGGAACCCTACTAGATCGGCGGAGTGGCTGGGGTTTATCCGGAACTACCGAATCCTCTGGTTCCACCAAATCTTCTGTTATGGTTTGTACAGCTGGAACCTCTTCCAGTTCTACCTCAGAGCCACTAATCTCTTTTGCAAGAAATTCCTTTTCTAAAAAGGTCGCTTGTTGAGCAACAAACACCCTTTGTTCCTCACTGTGGTAGAAGATATACCCTCGCGAATGCTTGGGATATCCAACAAACTTACACAAAACAGACCTTGCCTCGAGTTTGTCCGGTTTTTGTCATTTGACATAGGTCGGGCAACCCCATATCTTAATAAAATTAAGATATGGTCTCTTTCCCTTCCCATATCTCATATGGGGTGGTAGGCACAGATTTGGTAGGAACCCTATTCAGTAGGTATGCTGCTGTCTCCAGTGCACATGCCCAAAAGGAAATAGGTAACTCAGCTACACTCATCATAGAGCGCACTATATCTAATAGGGTGCGGTTCCTCCGTTCAGATACACCATTGTGCTGTGGTGTATATGGAGGAGTTAGCTGAGAGAGAATCCCATTCTCTTTTAGGAAGTTCAGGAATTCATTGCTCAAGCATTCAACTCCTCGATCAGATCGAAAGATTTTAATACTTTTCCCGGTTTGGTTCTCGACTTATTGTTTATATTCTCTAATTTTCTCAAAAGCTTCTGATTTGTGTTTCATCAGGAACACATATCCGAATCAAGAGAGATCGTCAGTGAACGTAATAAAGTACGAAGAACCATCCCTGGCATGTGTAGACATGGGACCGCATACATCACTATGTATCAGTCCTAAGAGTTCAGTAACTCTTTCTCCGTGTCCCGTAAACGGAGTTTTGGTCATCTTGCCTTTGAGACATGACTGGCAAGTGTCATAAGATGAAAACTCAAACGGATTCAAATATCCATCCTTATGCAACTTAGCTAGTCGTGTCGTATTGATGTGACCCAGTCTACAATGCTACAAGAAGGATTCGTTCAGTTTTGAACTCTTCCTCTTGTGTGTGTTTGTTATGCTCAGAACTGTTGATTGATTTAGAACATAAATGCCATTGCACAATGTGCCTGATCCAACCAACTTTTGGTTCAGGAAAATATTCATAACATTATCCTGTAATACAAAATTATATCCCTCTTTACTCAACAAAGAAACCGATATAATGTTGCATATCAGGTTCGGCATGTAATAGCATTCGTTCAGAATAAATGTATTACCAGTTGGCAATCAATGTATTACCAGTTGCATCATTTCCAACCCTTATGTCTTTATCACCTTCTCCAGGTTCTCTACCTTTCTTAAGCCCGTGTAACTGATTACATATATGGGATCCTGACCCGGTATCTAATACCCAGGACGTAGAGCAAACGGAGAAACAGTTCTCTGTAACGAACACACCCGAAGAAAATGCATCAACATGTACTTTCTTCATTCGGGTGGCATGGGAATCCTGGTATTCCCCTATATCCTGTTCAGTCTTATAACTTTTATAAGAAAGAACGGAACCAACGTTCCCCAGCACAGTATAACATGCGGGTTGTAAGTCCACATTGCCCACCCCGGTGCTTGCGGGGAGGCGGAAAAAGGTATAAAAATCGGATTTTTATCGAACTAGGCAACATGGACTAACTAAAGGAGGATCTTTGCAAAACAGAAACTAACTAAAAGCTAACTAGTATTAGCTACAGGGAAGAATGGTTATACCTAGGGCTTTATGTCCTTCTCTCCTTGCTCCTTGGAGTGGAAGAAAGAGATCACCTTGTCGCCTTCTCTAGTCGAAGAAGGATCCACCCGAGAGCCTCAACCTTTGGCTTCAACTTCAAGCCAGAAGTAACTAAGATGCTAGAAGTGCTAATCCTAGAACCTTAGATGAGAGTAGAGATTACTTTAGAGAGCTTTATCTCAAGCTCAAGTGTTTCTCAACACATGAGAGAGGAGAGCTTGAGAGAGAGGAAGAGGAGGAGAGAGAATCTATATGATAGAATGAGAGAATAAAGAGCTATTCTTACATATATGTGTGAATTATTGTAAAAAGATAATTAGCAAGATAATTGTCATGGTTTAATCAAGACTTGACCATTATCATTTCATATTAAATGCAAATTGCAAGGATCAAAGAGCATCTTTTATATGGAATGATGATGGTCAAAGTGTCAACCTAGGTCAACAAGTCAAGTTAGTCAAATGGTCAACAACCCTAACCATGCACAATTATATTTAACTAATATCAATTAATCGTAATACACACATAAGCATTATGGTTAATAAAATGACAATGGTCATTAGCCCTAATCAAAGTCCTCTCCCTCTGTCTCAATCAACTGTGCATACGCACCTGTATTCGCGATCCGAGGAACACGAATACAAAGAGATAAAACCAATCCCAAATCATATACTAGGATCTGGCTAAAACCAAACCCCGCTAGTATAAGCTGTCCGGATAGCAAACGTGCACAAGTGCGCGGATGTGAACGAACCCTGTCGCAAAACCATGCGACCTCTACTCATTTTGCCTAAAGGCGAATAGCTCTCTGTGTGAGACTCTAAAGACTCGACACTACGCTGGCAGTGGGTTTAACCACAGACCCCAAGCGGCACTAGCTGTACGTAACGGTCCCCAGGTAGATGCCGATAAGAAGACTGACGAGGTGAACTCATCTGAACTCCTACTGAGCCTGAATGTGACAGTCTCCGTATAGTCCGGTCTGTTCGTCTGATACATCGCATGGCGGGCCTACGGGACGGTAAACGTCAGTCCCCTAATAGCGGTACAAGTCGTGTCGGAGTGTAGCCCAGAACACCCTGAGATAACACAGGAAACCTACCAGTATATCTCGCTTGCCCTGGCCAGGGACTACTTGTGTAATGGCTCTCCTGGACACAGCGCGTTGTCAACCCCCAATACCGGGAGAGACGAATCCTGTCTAACCGTCACTGCCTCCAAGTGCTTCGGGACTGCACCCAAAAACTACCTGTTTGCACAACTCCTTTGAGCCGTGGTAGGGTAGTAATCAAAGCGCAGTGGGAACACACTCGAGGCGAAGTGACAGTGTCAAGTCAGCGGACTAAGCTGTACTCATGTCACCAGGGAACTGATAACTGACGATAGGTATAATACCAAACAACAGTTCCCGACGAGTCCTGTCCAGTGTACTCGTAACCTAACGAGCACCCGCATACTATCTCAAGTACGACGTACTGACGGCTGTGGGACAGACCGTCTCCCGTGCTGGGATGAGAAGCGCATACGCTAGTCTACTCCGGAGTATCGATGTCCTGTCTCGATAGTCCTACGACTAGGGACCTGTATAAGGATGTGCTTATGGATTACCCAGCCCCCACGAGTGTGAGCGCCATCACAACGCTGGTGATCAAGCAAAGATCCTAAGGGCTCTACTAATATGTATATAAGCAATATGCTAAAAAAAACACATGCACATATTAAAGCAGAGACAAACCAAGTAGCATACTACCATTTCGAGCAAGATTGTATATACAACTGTGAATATCCCAAGCTTCCATCAAGTAATATACATACTAGTATGATACAGTAATGGCCTCTAGGGCATATACACTAACAATCTCCCACTTGCACTAAGGCCATGTACTGGCGTATCGAAGACCTATCATCTCGGTCAGCCGCCCAAATTGAGTCTGGGGTAAGGCCTTCGTGAATGGATCTGCAGTGTTATCTTCTGAAGCAACCCTCCGAACCTCGATCTCCTGGCGATCCACGATCTCCCTGATCAGGTGATACCGCCTCAAGATGTGTCTGGATTTCTGATGGGACCTGGGTTCCTTCGCTAAAGTTATAGCCCCGTTGTTGTCGCAATACAAAGGTATTGGATCAACAATGGATGGAACCACCTGAAGTTCTTTCAAGAACTTCCTCATCCAGACAGCTTCTTTTGCGGCATCAGATGCAGTGATGTATTCCGCTTCCATAGTCGAGTCAGCAATGATTTCCTGTTTGGAGCTCTTCCAACACACCGCCCCTCCATTGAGGGTAAAGACAAAACCCGACATGGACTTGGAATCATCCTTATCACTCTGAAAGCTGGAGTCAGCAAAAGCCTCAATCTGGAGGTCTTTTCCGCCATACACCAAGAACATCTCCTTAGTCCTTCTCAGGTACTTGAGAATGTTCTTTACCGCTATCCAGTGTTTCTCCCCAGGGTTTGACTGATACCTGCTTACCACACTCAGTGTATAAGCCACATCTGGTCTGGTACACAACATCGCATACATTATAGAGCCTACCGCAGAAGCGTAGGGTATAATAGACATGCGATCCCTCTCCAAATCAGTCTTGGGAGACATCTCTTTGGAGAGGGTGATCCCGTGACAAGCCGGTAGATTACCGCACTTGGAATCTTCCATACTGAATCTTTTCAGCATGGTGTCGATGTACCTGGACTGTCAGAGTCCTAAAATCCTATTGGATCTGTCACGGTAGATCCGGATCCCCAGAATGTATGAGGCATCATCCAGGTCTTTCATGGAGAACCTGTGTGACAAGAACCCCTTGACAGATTGTAGCATAGGAATGTCATTTCCTATTAAGAGAAAGTCATCCACGTATAAAACGAGGAATACTACAGTTCTCGCTACAAATCTACAATAGATGCATGGTTCATCTGGATTTTTTATAAAGCCAAATTCCTTAACCGTCTCATCAAAACAGATGTTCCAACTCCGCGATGCCTGCTTTAGTCCATAAATGGACTTAAGCAACTTGCACACCTTTCCGCTGCTCCCACTCTGAATGAAACCCTCTAGCTGGTCCATATAGACACACTCCTCTAAATGTCCATTTAGAAAAGTGGTCTTTACGTCCATCTGCCAAATCTCATAATCGTGGAAGGAAGCAATGGAAAGAAGGATCCGAATGGATTTCAGCATAGCCACTGGAGAAAAGGTTTCGTCATAGTCCAAAACAGGTCTCTGACGAGAACCCTTTGCAACCAGTCTAGCTTTATAGGTCTCAACCTGTCCATCTACACCAATCTTCCTTTTGAAGATCCACTTACATCCTACGGGTTTTACCCCATCTGGAGCAATGTCCAACGTCCATACTTTGTTGATGTACATGAACTCCATTTCGGTCCGCATTGCATCCAGCCATTTTACCGAGTCAACGCTCTGAATGGCTTGCTGGAAGCTAGTAGGCTCATCACAATCTATGATGCAATCCTCTCTATCCCCATCTATGAGAAAACCGTAGTATCTCTCAGGCGGATGAGACTGCCTACTACTCCTGCGGAGTGGCGTGGGAATGTCCTAATCTTTCGAACCCTCTGGTTCTACTAACCTTTCAGTAATAGCTCGTGGTTCTGGAATTTCTTCCAATTCTATTATGCTCCCACTTATTTCTTTTTCTATGAACTGGTGTTCTAGAAAGTGGGCATGGCGAGAAACAAAAACCTTTTGTTCGTCTTCGCAATAGAAGAAATATCCCTTGGAGTTCTTTGGATATCCCACAAACTTGCACTGTACTGAGCGTGCCTCGAGCTTGTCCGCATGCTGCTTTTTTATAAAAGCTGGACATCCCCATGTCTTAATGAGATTAAGATAGGGTCTTTTCCCACACCACATCTGATATGGTGTAGTAGGCACAGTCTTAGTTAGAACTCGGTTCAAAAGGTATGCAGCTGATTCTAGCGCATATCCCCAGAACGATCGCGGCAACTCAGCGTTACTCATCATGGACCGTACCATATCCAATAGGGTTCGGTTCCGTCTCTCCGATACACCATTATGTTGCGGAGTGTATGGAGGAGTAAGCTGAGAGAGAATTCCATTCTCTTTTAAGTAACCCAGGAACTCGGCACTCAAGTATTCACCACATCGATCAGATCTCAGTGCCTTGATACTTTTGCCTGTTTGTTTTTCTACTTCATTCTTGTATTCCTGGAATTTTTCAAAGGCCTCGGATTTATGTTTCATTAAGAAGACATAACCATATCTTGAAAACTCATCCGTAAAAGTAATGAAGTAAGAAAAACCGCTTCATGCATGTATAGACATTGGACCGCACACGTCGCTGTGTACGAGTCCCAAGAGCTCGCTCTCTCTTACTCCGTGTCCAGTGAACGGAGTCTTTGTCATCTTTCCTTTGAGACAGGATTGACAAGTTGCATACGATTGATATTCGAACGGATCCAAATATCCTTCTGAATGTAACTTTGTCAAACTTCTCTCATTAATGTGACCGAGTCTACAATGCCATAAGAATGTCTTATTGATTTCTGGAGACTTTCTTTTGTGTGTATTCTGGACATTGAAAATCTGTGGTTGGTTTAATACGTATATACCGTTGTTTAATGTATCTGACCCAATCAGAACTTGATTAAGGTGAATGCTCACAACATTACTTACAAATGCAAATTCATAACCTTCTTTAGACAATAAAGATACAGAAATGATATTACAGGTTGCATTTGGTACAAAATAACAACTACGCAAAACCAAAAAGTGTCCAACTGACAATCCCAGGTGATAGTCCCCCACGGCCTCAGCATCCATGGTAGCTCCGTTTGCAACTCTGAGGGTCATATCACCTGCCTTTAAAACTCTACGCTTTCTCAACTCCTGCAAATAATTACAGATATGAGATCCTGAACCGATATCCAATACCCAGGAAGTAGAGTTTATTGATAGACAGTTTTCAATAACATACACACCTAAAGCTGAAGCCGCAACTCGCTTCAGATCCTGGGTTCTGGAATTCCAAGCCTTGCAATCCTGTTTCCAGTGTCCACTTTTTTGACAGTAGAAGCATTCTTCCTTCCCCACCAGCTTTCCTGCTACCTTTGTTGCCTTTCCCTTTCCCTTCGTATCCACTTTATTGACACCGCCCCTTGGTTTGGCGGGGGCTTTCTTCTTCTTTCCCTTGGCTTTCGTCCTGGACCTAGAAGAGGAAGATCCTCCTAAAAACAAAGTGGATGTCTCCCTACCTTTCTGTAGGGTGCCCTCAGCACTCCTCAACATGTTCAGAAGTTCGGAAAGTTCAACCTCCTTTCCTTGCATGTTGAAGTTAAGGATAAACTGGGGGTAAGTGGAAGGAAGGGACTGGAGAATCAAGTCAGTGTAGAGTTCATTCTCCAACGTGGTCCCAAGGTTCGCGAGCTCCTCTATATAGCCAATCATCTTAAGCACGTGTTCCGCTACCGATGATCCGATGGCCAATCTTGCCGAAAATAGCTTCTTCGACACTTCGTATCTTGCGATACGAGACTGCTCTCCATACAGTTCTTTTGTATGAAGAAATATGGATTCTAAGTCCATATTCTCGTGCCTCCTCTGATGTTCGTTGTCCATCGAGGCAAGCACGAGGCATTTGGCCTTCGCGCAATCAATCTCCCATGTCTTACGGATTTCTTTATCCGCGACGCTGGAGGTGGGACCTGGGACAGGGGGAGCTTTGGTGGTAAGGATATACCCCAACTTTTCGTAAGTGATTGCCATCTTGACATTCCTGAGCCAATCATTGTAGTTTGGCCCTGTCAGTATGTTTTTATCTAGTAATAACTTAAGTCCGGTCATGTTGAATGGTCGCTGCAATTAGGAGAGAGAAAAGAAACACTTTAGCATGATGCTCTTGCAAGTTTAGAGTGGTTTTTAGTTTGTCTAAACAGGATGGCTCCCACTGTCTCTTGAATCCCTCTTCAAACCATAAAGGAAGAATTAGTCGGGATCAATCTCACCGTACAATACTTGCTTAACCGTTTAGCCAGGCCAGTGTCGGTACTTCGAGGGAGGTTTTCCAACGCTTTCGCGAAGTTCCTTAATTAAGTAACCTCTTTTCCCTGTGGGCGTAGCCCCGCTAACACCTTTCTAGACACCTACTAGGTTTATAGCATTGATCATTAAGTGAGAGTTTTCCCGAGGAGTAGCATTTACTCACAGTAGGATCGGGATCCAAATATCATCGCGTGATAAAACCGAAGGAATCCTACCAGAATCATCACACTCCAAATGGTATGCAGCGCTAGCAAGTTTCAGTACTTATGAAACTCCCGATGTGGATTTTTGCCCCATGCTCTTATGACCTTGACTTTGGCCAAAATATCATAAGTCACATGTCAAGTTCTACCCGTCATTCTCCTGGTTAATTTGGACCTACCCGTACCTACCCTTGACTTTGGCCAAACTGGCAGCACGACTGTCCCAAACCAACGCATCTACCTATGCTGCACATGAATACCCAATAGCTACCAATCACTATGCCTTGACTTTGGCCAAAATACATAGCTTGAATACTTTATGACCATTCATGTGGAATGACGGAGGGCTACGAATGGTTTTGGCGAAACCGTGAACGTAGTGAACTTGATATAATCGATGGAACGATATAGCTTTTAAAAGAAGTGGTTCAAGCTCCGCATTTAAAAGTTTAGTTTTGAAAAGAACTGAGTGGTTTTCAAAGTGTTCCAATCGACTTTAACTTGGTTTATTTTCTTGCATTAGTTCTTTTAATGTGTCCTAACATTTAAACCTACCATTGCAGAAAACATCCAAAATATGGTGTACGCTTATGCCATCCGCATTCGCCACGGGGTCCCGTCATCACCCGTTAGGTTACTTAACTAACGACAGAGCGGGGGCAGGGCTAGCGTGGATGCAAAACATAAGCAACACCTAAATAGTTATCATATATAAATATATAGCAATGATAGTCAATCCAGATCACAGATGAACACTTTGGATATACTAGGAATCCGCGATTCGTTCGAGCCTGCAACGAAAAGCGGATTACACGGTTGTGATGAATAGCCAATACCCCACCCAAGACCCCTACGGGTGCGGCAAACTACCCGCCAAGTATCCGAAGCGAAGCAACCTCCCTCAACGACGTGAATAGGCCACTCGGCACTTCGAGATACCCGGTAGTTTGTGCACCCCACCATGGGTCTATCCTAAGAGCAAAAACAGTAAAAAGAAATTATACAATGACGGCTACAACCCCGACCCGGTTGTGCGGCCAAATAAATAATATTACATCAATTTACATATTACATGAATGAAAGAAAAAAGAAACTCTCATCTCACATCCACCTCGGCTATTCATCCGCGACAATCCACCGAGTTCATATACACAAACCAATAAGCATTACAGATCACAGATATGTATAACCCACACTAATCGACATATAGCGATTAACAGACGTTAAATACATATAAACATCACAGATATAACCCAATAGTCAAAGTATAGTGAAGTTCGATCAAAAATACGGATTTATAGCCACCCAAATACAAATTTCTATTCTGGAAAATCTGGGCAGAAATAAAATATCTTAAAAATCCCAAAACCATTACAGAAGAACACTGCACCAAACACGGTCCACAACCGAGTCAACTCGGCCGCGGATCCGCGGCAATAGCATGCTATTGCCGCGGAACCGTGGCGCTTTGAACGGTTCACTGGATCGTTTTTGGTGTGCTTCTTCACAAAACCCTGAGCCGATTTTTGAAGTATGATTTATTATTTTTAGAGCAAAAAAAAAACAACAGAAACTTAAGGTTTTGATATTTTAGTTTTGCGATTTTTCTGATCGAACTTCCATACACTTTAATAACTGGCTAGTTTATGTTTAGTTAGGCTCTGATACCACTGTAAGTCCACGTTGCCCACCCCGGTGCTTGCGGGGAGGCGGAAAACGGTATAAAAATCGGATTTTTATCGAACTAGGCAACATGGACTAACTAAAGGAGGATCTTTGCTAAACAAAAACTAACTAAAAGCTAACTAGTATTAGCTACATGGAAGAATGGTTATACCTGGGGCTTTATGTCCTTCTCTCCTTGCTCCATGGAGTGGAAGAAAGAGATCACCTTGTCGCCTTCTCTAGTCGAAGAAGGATCCACCCGAGAGCCTCAACCTTTGGGTTCAACTTCAAGCTAGAAGTAACTAAGATGCTAGAAGTGCTAATCCTAGAACCTTAGATGAGAGTAGAGATTACTTTAGAGAGGTTTATCTCAAGCTTAAGTGTTTCTCAACACATGAGAGGGGAGAGCTTGAGAGAGAGGAAGAGGAGGAGAGAGAATCTATATGATAGAATAAGAGAATAAAGAGCCATTCTCACATATATGTGTGAATTATTGTAAAAAGATAATTAGCAAGATAATTATCATGGTTTAATCAAGACTTGACCATTATCATTTCATATTAAATGCAAATTACAAGGATCAAAGAGCATCTTTTATATGGAATGATGATGGTCAAAGTGTCAACCTAGGTCAACAAGTCAAGATAGTCAAATGGTCAACAACCTTAACCATGCACAATTATATTTAACTAATATCAATTAATCATAATACACACATAAGCATTAAGGTTAATAAAATGACAATGGTCATTATCCCTAATCAAAGTCCTCTCCTTCTGTCTCAATCAACTATGCATACGCACCCGTATTCGTGATCCGAGGAACACGAATACAAAGAGATAAAACCAATCCCAAATCATATACTAGGATCTGGTTTAGACCAATGCCCGCTAGTATAAGCTGTCCGGACAGCAAACATGCACAAGTGAATGGATGTGAACGAACCCTGTCGCAAAACCATTCGACCTCTACTCATTTTTCCTAAAGGCGAATAGCTCTCTGTGTGGGACTCTAAAGACTCGACACTACGCTGGCAGTGGGTTTAACCACAGACCGCAAGAGGCACTAGCTGTACGTAACGGTCCCCAGGTAGATGCCGATAAGAAGACTGACGAGGTGAACTCATCTGAACTCCTACTGAGCCTGAATGTGATAGTCTCCGTACAGTCCGGTCTGTTCGTCTGATACATCGCATGGCGGGCCTAAGGGGCGGTAAACGTCAGTCCCCTAATAGCGGTACAACTCGTGTTGTAGTGTAGCCCAGAACACCCTGAGATAACACTGGAAACCTACCAGTATATCTCGCTTGCCCTGGCCAGGGACTACTTGTGTAATGTCTCTCCTGGACACAGCGTGATGTCAACCCCCAATACCGGGAGAGACGAATCCTGTCTAACCGTCACTGCCTCCTAGTGCTTCGGGACTGCACCCAAAAACTACCTGTTTTCATGACTCCTTTGAGCCGTGGTAGGGTAGTAATCAAAGTGCAGTGGGAACACACTCGAGACGAAGTGACAGTGTCATGTCAGCGGACTAAGCTGTACTCATGTCACCTGGGAACTGATAACTGACGATATGTATAGTACCAACCAACAGTTCCCGATGAGTCATGTCCAGTGTACTCGTAGCCTAACGAGCACCCGCATACTATCTCAAGTACGACGTACTGACGGCTATGGGACAGACCGTCTCCCGTGCTGGGATGAGAAGCGCATACGCTAATCTACTCCGGAGTATCGATGCCCTGTCTCGATAGTCCTATGACTAGGGACCTGTATAAGGATGTGCTTATGGATTACCCAGCCCTCACGAGTGTGAGCGCCATCACAACGCTGGTAATCAAGCAAAGATCCTAAGGGCTCTACTAATATGTATATAAGCGATATGCTAAAAAAACACATGCACATATTAAAGCAGAGAAAAACCAAGTAGCATACTACCATTTCGAGCAAGGTTTTATATACAACTGTGAATATCGCAAGCTTCCATCAAGTAATATACATACTAGTATGATACAGTAATGGCCTCTAGGGCATATACACTAACACGGGTTCAGTCAATACATCCATATTATTATCTTTATTAAGGCATGATATGGTCGCTACCTGGAGAGAGAGAGAAGAAAACACTTTAGCGTGTGCTCTTGCAAGATCAGATTGGTTATTATTTTATCTAATCAGGATGGCTCCCACTGTTTTTATCAAATCTTTCTTCAAACCCTAAAAGGAAAGACTAGCCGGGATTAATTACACCCTACAACTTCGCCGATCTTTCAGCCAGGCCAGTGTCGGTACTTTGAGGGAGGTTCCCCATGCTTTCGCACGGACCTAATTAAAGTAAACCTCGTTTTCCCAGAGGTGTAACGCCGTTGACACCTTTCTAGACACCTACTTGATCGGCTAATTGTCCAGTGTAAAACTCTCCCAGGAGTAACAATTACTCACAGTGGGTATCGGGATCCAACTATCTCATAGAAGGTATGCAATCTCATTGAAAATTTCAACACTTGAAATTCCTGATAATGTTTTGCCCCAAGCATCCCATGACCTTGACGGAGGTCAACAAACCACAGGGTGCAAGTCAAGTTCAACCCGTCATTTCTTGATTGAATCAAACCCACCCGCACGACCCTTGACGGAGGTCAACAAGGTCGTACGACTACCCTAATCCAATCTGCATCATATGCATAAGCAGATAAATACTAGTTAGCTACCGTACACTACACCTTGACGGAGGTCAACAAACGTAGCACGAATACTAAGTAGGACTTATCTGAAATGACGGAGGGCTACGACAGGTTTTTCTGAAAACCTGTTGCGTAATGAACTTGATATCGTTGTAGAATCGAGTGAATTTTGAAATGGAGTGATTTTGAGGCTTTCATTAGTTTTGCTAAAGAGGTCACTCCCGGTGAAGGGATCTCGGCTCTTTCCTTATGGAATAAAGTGCAGGATATATCATATATATCACTATGCAAAGAAAAACTCTAAAAGCAATCAAAAACAAACCGAGTGTTGTAGCATCTGCCAGTTTTGCTAAAGAGTTCACTCCCGGTGAAGGGATCTAGGCTCTTTCCTCATCGAATAAAGTGAAGGATATATCATATATATCGCTATGCAAAGCAAAAACTGTAGCTACCCTTTTTGAAAAATTTGATTCTATAACATCTTTTAGGTTTCTTTTCATTCATTAATCACATTAATGAAGTCCCATCATTTAAGTCACCTAAACATCACAGATAAATATGACGTACACTTATGCCATCCGCATTCGCCTCGATGTCCCCTCGAGCACCGTTAGGTTAGGTAACTAACGGCAGAGCGGAGTAGGGCTAGCGCGGGTGTAAAACATAAGTAACGTCTATATAATATATCATATATACTATATACAGTATTTATCACAACATATCAAATGATCACATCACAGATATCCCAGCAGAAGAAACATATGAAACATTGGATATACTAGGATGTCCGTGTTTTATTTTGAACCTCTATAAAACACGGATTCCACGGTTGTTCATAACAGAACATAGCATTTTATACCGCCCATTCTAACGCTCGTGTGTTTATAGGTAGGTGCTTTTATTCCGTGTTTGTTACATATTTACAGATTACAGGTTTCCAGTACAAATATTGCAAATCAAGACAAAATCTCCACAGTTACGCCAAAAGAAGAACATCTGTTGACAGCAGATAAAAGCCGGGTTCCGGTCATCCATATCCGTCCAGTGCCGAGTACCAGTTCCAGAGACAAGACACATGACAGTGGTCATTCGTGTCTCGGACAAGCACAGAGCACGAGGGGGGCTGCACAAGAATCAATGGCTGCGCAGAGCTCGAGGGAGATAGAAGTCTAAAGTAAAGAAAATAATGCAATCTTGGACTAAGAAATCTGAAAATTTTGTGCAGTTTAAAGTTGGCAAACACGAGGAAAAGCCAAACCAGGGAAGCACCCAAAATATGATGGCCTAACACCCCTAAAGGGCCGCAGAACCGCTGCCAATAGGGGGTCTAGGCTGCGGTTCCGCGGCCGTACTGGCCCCTCTCTCTGTCAACTTTTAGGGGCAGTTTGGTACTTTTATATGGAGCCATATTCTTGCCCTAGGTTTCCAGTTCCCTTCCTATAAATACCCCGGATCTGAGCCAAGCAAAGGGTCCATTTTTCTTGGTGTTAATTTCTTTAGCCTCTTTTAGTGTAGTTTTGTTCTTCTTCTTCTTCTTCTTCTGCATCTTTCCTCCATGAAAATGTAGTGAGAGCATTGAGTGGATGCTAAATGAAGATGAGGGTTTTTGTATCATTCTTTTTTGTTTAGCTTCTCCTTGAGATTCTTGCTTTCTCTTGATCTTTCAACCTCTTAATTGAGCTTGAAAGTTTAAGGGTTTGTTATTGATCTTAAGAGTTGTATCTTCTTATGGAATTAGTGCTTCATTTCACATGAGTTCTTTACCCTTCTCTTGATCTTGCAACCTCTTGATTGAGCTTGCAAGTTTAAGGGTTGGCTATTGATCCCATTCTTGTCTTGAGTTCTAGTTTATAGTTCTTTTTATTGCCTATTTCTTTCTTGCTTTTTATTACCTTGCTTTACTTTCATGCACTTAAATTCCATGCCCTTACTTACTTGTAATCTTTTCTTTTCTTTTGCTCTTTTTTGTTCTTTTTGTGAATGGTTGTAATTATTGTTGTTGTTAAGAATCAATACGATATTGTAAGTTAACATTTCTTTGCCCATTTCCTTTTCCCGTTATTTTCCATTGAACTCCGCCCAAACGATACGCAAGCGCTCCGTTAGGCATCCTACCCTAACAAGGTAACGGTGGTTCCTAACCGTGACCGATTGCGTTCGGTTTGGCCGGAGGCGAAAGAAAGAGACAAGAACGGAAGGAAAGGGGTAAATTAGCCGAATTCCACGAATACCACGCTTAAATACCCTAATCCACGTTGTTGCCGATTGCTCTATCTTCAATTGGTCAAGACTCGGCTCAAAGGTTTTGAGTACGGATTTCTTTAGCTTACACTTTCGTATCTTTTCTTAACAACTTTATACTTGCAAATCATACACATAGGTTAGATTGAACAAACACAAACAAATTCTTTATTGACTCGTCTAAGACAAGAACGGAAATACAACCATCTCCCTGTGGATCGACCCGTGTTCAACCGGCTAGCTGCATAGCGACACCGTCCTAATCGCGATTATACTTTAGAACTTTGAACATCCGACACGCCAAAAGCGTGCGATCAAATGGCGCCGTTGCCGGGAAGACGGTAACGTATTTTCTTTCTTGTTATTCGGGTTAATATTCTTTTTGTATATATTTATAAAAAAAATCATTTTGTTTTTGTTTTTGATAATTTTTTTGAGCAAGTCTGCAGATTTTTGCGGATTTGCAAACGGCGATTGTGGGGAGCAAAGTGTACGTTCAAGGCTAAGGTGATTGCAAAGTACAGTGCCAAAGATCCGGGTAGTTTGACCCGCGCAAGCAAACTTTTCAAGCTTACCGGATTTGATTCAATCGGGGTTTCCTAACCCAAAAACTTAACGGTACGTACTTTACTAACACCTTCTTCTCAAATCCGACGCATCCAATATACTATTCTTTGCAGGATTCTTTGCAAGTTCGCTAGCAAACGCTAAAAATCGACTAACCCGTATTTGTTGCAGTGCCGCGCTTAAACTAAAAAACAATTGTTTGATTTTTTATAGAATTTTTATTGAATTGCGCATTGCATACATTAATACGGACTTAAGGGCAAGCGAACCCCACAACATACGGTAAAGGATTTCATCACCTTTTCCGTGGCCCACAAATCACGAACTTGAGCATAACGTTTACCCGCACAAACTTTAAAAGAAACTAGACATTAAGTCTTAAGGACTTCGCGCTCACTAGGAGAAGTTAACTGTGTTTAGAACCTCGCTTAACGGTATATTGTTTATGGGGTGTCTAGGAAAGTGTTAACGGCGAAACCGCCAAAAGAGAAAGGGTTATTTAATTAAGGAACTTCGCGAAAGCGTTGGAAAACCTCCCCTTATCTCTGCACTTACCTGGCCTCGTGATCAGTGTATCTTGAGCCCGTTTCTCGACATAGTTTTACTTCGACAATCAAGTTCTGGAGCAGGTCTAGTTGACCTAGGTCAACCCTAGAACGATTAGGTGTGTGGTATTTTTGTGTCGTGGTTGTTTTTGTCCAGATTCTTTTTGTGTGTATATTTCATTCTTTTGTTAATAACTATAAAAAAAATATTTAAAAACTCACATTCTTTTTCCCCTCCTTTTCTCTTCCTTTCTCTCTTCATATCATGGGTACCCCACCTCGCAAAACTCTTGCCGAAATTTGGTACCCACAACCAGACATTATTTCTTACGGTTCTTGCTTTAGCCGAACATCGAACGACCCCTCCATGCCCAAAGTTTCACTGAAAGATCGCATAGAAGCATCTAGGACAAACACTTGCACTCCGCATTCCACTTTGTATCAACCTTTTTAACCTCCCCCACCCACTTATGTTGATACCCCTTTTGCAAGTCGTCCTTTGTCCATCGCTGAACGTATTGAACAATCTTGTAGCCGATCTTTCACTCCTTTCACCACTACAGATTCTTGGGATCAACAATTCCATTCACCTTCTTATCCAAATGTTGATCCTGCTCTTGTCCAGCCATTCAATTCCTACCAGTCCTACCCGAGTTTTGCACCTTCCCTAGACATTGCTTCTGAACTGCCATTTGGGAGTTTTCAGTATCCAAACAACTTTGAATCTTTTACTGAAACCCCTTCACAACCAATGTCTAGTCTGGAATAGTCTTTGGAAGACTTTATGGTAGCGTCGTACCAACAGATGATGGATTTGAATGCATCCATGGCCGCCCTCATAAAACCTAGTGACCCGGTAGCTAGTTTTCAACTAGCTCTAAATTTTCCAATGTATGAAGAGGCGGTAGGACAGGTTGAGAATTTGAGTGGAAAGAGTGAGATGTACCCCCTTCCAAATCAAATCTACCCGTCCCAAATTGAATCCCACAACTCCTGTTTTGAAAGTCTATCTAGTATCCCACATGATTTATCAATTGAAGATAGAATGATGAATGGGTTGTGCGACCTTGTAGTGTTTGATTTATCTGATTGTGAAGGGACCCTTCCAAGTGAAACCACACCCAAACCTTTTGACCTCTACACCTCCATCTTATAACCAAAATTGGTTGAAATCCATGCTTTTGATGAGGTGTCTGAGAATATTGATTTTCACTTGATTGAGGATATTGACGCTGAGAATATTTTGGATGATGAACCCATAGATTTGGCTGGGTTTTTCTCTTCAAATCATCATCCCGAGTCATTAAATGTTTTTCCCGAACCCCATAAGCGTCTGGATTTTGATGAAATATGCATGGATGAGCTTAACTTTAAGGAGAATTTTGAGGATAGTTTTGAGGATGAACCAGTTTTATTTGATGAGTCGAATTTTCCAATTCATCCTGTTCCTTTCATTGACTGTGTACACCCTCCTGAACCTTTAATCGATAACCTTCCTCAATCACCTACCTCCATAATTTCCATCGTTCCGGCCTTGCAAGAAACCGTCTCACTTTCATTTCATATGTCTGGTTTACCGAGTTCGGCGTACCCATGGTTTCTCACGAATCTTGAGGGATTTGACCCAATTTCGCGCCATATTGATAGATTAGTACAATCCATCTTTTCACATCGATCATTACAGATTGTACTAATTTATTCAATCCATTTCCATCCTCAAGTTCGTATTCCACTTCTTTCTCCCTTCCGCCATTCTTCTTCTCATATACCGAGACCTTATCCCACTTCTCTCTCCATACAGTTTCGCATATTCTCCATTTCTTACCTCTCCGTATTCTTTCACCAGCCACTGCTTTATCACGATAAGATCTTTGAATGGTTGGTACTCACCTTTGTCCTGTGTAAGGCCTTGTATAGCTTGATACTGTTCTTTCCCCCCTAATCCTGAACTTCAACGCTTAACAGTGGAAACACTGTTTTACTTAAGTTTGGGGGGACACCTTTTTTGTATATATTTTTTTTCCTTCTTTGTTGTGTATATAATTTGTTTTTAGGGAGCGCCGACAATTTTGACCCTCTTGGTGTAGCCTGACAGTGAGGGCACTGTCAAGTTTAAATTTGGGGGTGTGCTCGGTAAGCTTTCTTCCTTCGCATTCATTTGTATATTTTGCATTTGCATACCTTATTAAAAACCCACAAAAATTGAAAATTTTCCAAAAAAATATAAAAACATTGTCGTCAAGTTAGCTAATAGGGTAACTTAGATTTTTATTCTGAAAGTTTAGTTGATATGTTAGAAATAACTAAATTCTAGACTTAGGAATTGAAAATCCTTAAAATAACCCTCATTCTGTCTAACTTTGGTAAGTATACGTCCTTACAATTTTTGAGTTCAGTTCTTGAGTTAAGTTAAGATGAAGGGAAAGTATTGAAGCTTTACTGGAGGATAAGTCTGAAAAATAGTTTCTTTTCTCGAGTTCAAATTTAGAAAGTATATACCCTATAAACTGCACTTACACGCACCTTGAAACTTGGGATAGTAGAGGATACCTAGAAATACTCTTGCCTGAAAGCTTAGTATGAAAGAAAAAACGGTATTTAAAGCTAAACACCAAAAGAGCATGTTGAAAAATATATCCGGTCTTGAAAAAGAAAAAGAAAAAGAAAAATAAAATGAAAAAATAGAATAAAGTCATGACCTGGAAACTTCTATTTACGCTTTAAAATTCACACATTCAGTAATAGGTCGTTAGTACCTCAAGAAGCATTAATAGTCGCATGAAAGGTGTGTGAGCAAATCCGTCCATCCTTAATGAAAAGAAGTATTATTAGGTATTAGGGCAAGAGTATTATAGCTTGAATTGAATTCTTGAGTGTAGGGGTGCAAATATACACACACGTAGGGGTATACAATCGATGTTTGGATAAAAGATAGAAATAAAGAATAAGACTTGTGTTTTCTGTAAAGTTGATAAAAATCCCTGATTTGAGGCCGCACTTTAGAAGGAAAAAACTCAGGAGAACCAAGGTTAAATAGATAGGAGGTGTGAAAAATAAGGGTTGGATATTTCTAACTTAGGATGATAGAGTTTCTAACGTAAATACTAAACTGTAGGAGCAGAGTCGATATTAACTTATGACACTAGCTTGATGGGATTTTGTGGGTGTAATCCGCTGAAAACCCTCAGGAGACAACACTCCTCCTACTTGGGACACCTAGAGGTTTAACGGCTTGTTGCACGTGCTCAGTGCAATCGCTTTCCCTGTGAAAGTGCGGTTAGGATTTTATTTTTGTGAATAACTGGTTTTGCTCGGGACGAGCAAAAGTTAAGTTTGGGGGTATTTGTTCATAACAAAATATTGCATTTTATACCGTCCATTCATACGCTCGTGTGTTTATAGGTAGGTGCTTTTAATCCGTGTTTGTTACATATTTACAGATTACAGGTTTCCAGTACAAATATTGCAAATCAAGACAAAATCTCCACAGTTATGCCAAAAGCAGAACATCTGTTGACAGCAGATAAAAGAAGGGTTCCGGTCATCCATATCCGTCCAGTGTCGAGTACCAGTTCCAGAGAAAAGACATATGACAGTGGTCATTCGTGTCTCGGAAAAGCACAGAGCACGAGGGGGGCTGCACAAGAATCAATGGGTGCGAGGAGCTCGGGGGAGATAGAAGTCTAAAGTAAAGAAAATAATGCAATCTTGGACTAAGAAATCTGAAGATATTCTGGAAGATTTTGTGCAGTTTAAAGTTGGCAAACACGAGGAAAAGCCAAACCAGGGAAGCACCCAAAATATGATGGCCTAACACCCCTAAAAGGCCGCGGAACCGCGGCCAATAGGGGGTCTAGGCCGCGGTTCCGCGGCCGTACTGGCCCCTCTCTCTGTCAACTTTTAGGGGCAGTTTGGTACTTTTATATGGAGCCATATTCTTGTCCTAGGTTTCCAGTTCCCTTCCTATAAATACCCCGGATCTGAGCCAAGCAAAGGGTCCATTTTTCTTGGTGTTAATTTCTTTAGCCTCTTTTAGTGTAGTTTTGTTCTTCTTCTTCTTCATCTTTCCTGCATGAAAATGTAGTGAGAGCATTGAGTGGATGTTAAATGAAGATGAGGGATTTTGTATCATTCTTGTTTGTTTAGCTTCTCCTTGAGATTCTTGCTTTCTCTTGATCTTTCAACCTCTTAATTGAGCTTGAAAGTTTAAGCGTTTGTTATTGATCTTAAGAGTTGTATCTTCTTATGGAATTAGTGCTTCATTTCACATGAGTTCTTTACCCTTCTCTTGATCTTGCAACCTCTTGATTGAGCTTGCAAGTTTAAGGGTTGGCTATTGATCCCAAGCTTGTCTTGAGTTCTAGTTTCTAATTCTTTTTATTGCTTATTTCTCTCTTGATTTTTATTACCTTGCTTTACTTTCATGCACTTAAATTCCATGCCTTTCCTTACTTGTAATCTTTTCTTTTCTTTTGCTTTTTTTTGTTCTTTTTGTGAATGGTTGTAATTATTGTTGTTGTTAAGAATCAATACGATATTGTAAGTTAACGTTTCTTTGCTTATTTCCTTTTCCCGTTATTTTCCATTGAACTCCACCCAAACGATATGCAAGCGCTCCGTTAGGCATCCTACCCTAACAAGATAACGGTGGTTCCTAACCGCGACCGATTGCGTTCGGTTTGGCCGGAGGCGAAAGCAAGAGACAAGAACGGAAGGACAGGGGTAAATAAGCCGGATTCCACGAATACCGCGCTTAAATCCCCTAATCCACGTTGTTGCCGATTGCTCTAGCTTCAATTGGTCAAGACTCGGCTCAAAGGTTTTGAGTACGGATTTCTTTAGCTTACACTTTCGTATCTTTTCTTAACAACTTTATACTTGCAAATCATACACATAGGTTAGATTGAACAAACACATACAAATTCTTTATTGACTCGTCTAAGACAAGAATGGAACTACAACCATCTCCCTGTGGATCGACCCGTGCTCAACCGGCTAGCTGCATAGCGACACCGTCCTGATCGCGGTTATACTTTAGAATTTTGAACATCCGACACGCCAAAAGCGTGCGATCAACGGTCGCGATAAATAGCCAAACCCATACCCCTAGACCCCTACGAGGGCGGCAAGCAACCCTTCTAATTCTAGAGTTAGGAGACCCAGACTCGACTCCTCGAGTTGGTCTCCTACTGGACTCTAGAACCCGGTTACTTGTGCTCTCTTCCTTAGGTCTATCCTAGTGCGGAAAAGTAAATAATATACAAATGGTGACATCAACCTCATCCCGGAAGTGCCCCAATAAAAGAATACTACATACATTTAATATTACATGAATGAAAATAAAAACCCTCATCTCACATAAAACCCCTGGCTATTCACAACGCGATGATCCAATATAACATATCCAACAACACATAACATCACATGTCATCAACGTAAGTAAGTATGCATACACCGATCGTTGTTGATGTATAGCAACGAAAACCGGAAATACAACTACATACTACACTTACGGTCACAGAAAAGAAAGTGTAAAACTACAACATTTGGAATCCACAATCTCTTTAGACATTGTAAATCCGAAATATCATATACTTCGCATTTCATGCCTAACTATATGAATTCCACATATTGTATCACATTCTAGATAAATATACAGTATTAAACTTTCCGAATGAATAATCAAATACCCAAGCTTTCCTAAATAGCTCAACACTTGAGCGGAGTTCAAAATTCCAGAATACGTCACTGTAGCAATGGTCCAGCCGTAGAAGGGTCAAGCCAACGCCTCACATGTGGCACGCCGTACCGCCCCAAACCCTAAGGCTTAGAGGCGGTTCAGATGGTCACATAATCGAGTTAAGGTTTGTGTTCTTCTAGAGGGTCCATCACATTACTTGCATGTTTTTCCGAAAGATTTAAACCCAAGAAAAATTCAACACTTGAAAGTTTTTCGTGCCGGGAAAGAATGAGTTAATGATATCCGTTTGAACATTTTAATACTTTCTAAATTATCCGGAAAACAAAACGAAATTAAATATTCCGATCGAATTAATGAATACAAAATGATCCCCTGAATACTCAACTCTTGAGTCAGTTTAAAAATACCCATAAAATAGCACTATCATATAGGAGTATTACTGTGCAAAAACCAAATCAAACACTCACTATACGGCCGCGGATCCGCGGCACAAGCAGTCTATTGCCGCAGATCTGCGGCGGTCCGTACGTCTTACATCACCGTTTTGCACAATAATGCTTAAAATTAGCTGCTAAATTTTTTAGGTATTTTTAATTCAGAAAAATCACAGTTTTTGAAAAAAGTCCAGAGAGGGGGTCGTTTTGACGTTTCGGCGTTCGTTCGGAGTTTTAACTTCATATACACGTCGCCTAATGCTCTAGCTAGGCTCTGATACCACTGTAGGGTTACTAGGCACTCTAATAAGGGTTAAGAAAGCATCAACCATGCCTGATTAAAATTTTAGCCGTGCCTAACAACCCTAAACAAGATTTTTGCTAGAAAATTAGGGTTTCACATTCAAGTAAATAGCATCTACAACTAAGTGAATACGAAATACAACCTTTGTAGATCGGTCCTTCACTTCTTTAGCTCCTTGTTGAAGTCCCTTCGCTACGATCGTGGTTCTCCCGGACTCTTGCATGGCTTCACGAGGCTAAAGGAGCGTCCTTGCTTGAAGTCTTCGGGGCCGAAGATGATCTACGTCGAGGCGATGCCAACTCAAGCTTCTACTTCACTAACTAGAGAATTAGTGAAACAAACACCCTAAACTAAAGTGCTAGTCTAGTAGAGGATGGGGAAATAGGAAGTGGGTTTACTTTAGAATTTATTTTCTCACAATGTTTCTCACTTTGGATCAAACCTTAGAGAGCTCTTTTGCTCAAAGAAGGAGATGAAGAAAATAAAGAGAGAAAGATAATGATCAAGTGAGAAAGCTAACCATGGTGAGTGAGTATCATATGCTAACTCATGTAGAGACATAACCATGGCTAATCCTTATAGTTGGGTTAACAAATATCCATAGTAAAAACAAACTTAGTTGACTTAGTCAATGCATCCACAAGCTTCCACAAGCTTCATGCATTTTTCTAATCCTCCACTAATTTTGTAATTACTTTAAATATTAAAACCCAACATAATAAATAGCATGGTGTAAGTCTCATACACCCATGAATGATGTATCAACAACCATGATACAAAAATAAAACACATTTTAATATATATCACATATATTTTAAAGTTGTGCACATGTGAGAAAAATCCTTATGTGAACAAGTGTCAGTTAATGTAAACTAGTATATCTAATATACAATTATACACTAAATTATTAAATGAACACTTGACTTAATAATCTGGTCATATCTCATATAACCGACTAACATCCATTGTATCGACTTATCGAATCAATACTTGATTCGATAACCCGGCTATATCATATATAACCGACCGACACAAAAAGTCGCGAGAATAGAATGCGGTATCACATACACGCATTATTCTCGGTCCCGCACATATCACATACGTGCTCCTATTTCGTTTTGCCTGAGCCAGTAAAACCTCTATGTAGGACTCTAAAGACTCGTCAATACGCCGGCAGTTGGTGATGATCACATCAAGCACCCACAAGCCGCCAGCGGTACTAGCTGGACGTAATGGCTACCCGGGTATTGAGCGATCAGAAGATCAGCAAGCAAGCCCGCTCTAACTCCTGTAAAAGCATGCCGTAACACTTCTCGTACAGTCCGGTCTCCTCGTCTGATATGTCGCATATCAAGTCTAGGGGTGGTAAACGTCAGACCCCAACAACCGATAAGTCGTGTCGATGTGAGGCTCATAACTGATTGAGAAACTACTGGTAACACTTACCAGTAAATCTCTAAATCAGCCTTGGCCAGGGACTTCCCTGTTATGGCCAATCGAGCACAGCGCAACATCAACCCCCAATACCCGGAGAGACGAAACCCCTCCTATCGCTCATTGCCCCCAAAAACCACATTTTGCACACCCTCTTGGATGTGGTAAGGTGGAAATCAAAGCACAGTGGGAATCACACAAGACTCTATGACGATCTCGGGTCTACATACTAACCTGCACAAGTGTCACCAGAGAAATGCCATCTGACGTGAGGTATAATACCATCTAGGAGTTCTCGGCGAGTCCATCCAGTGTACCCAGTCTCCACTGAGCACCCGTATACCATCTTTGATGTCAAACACCAATGGATATGGGATCATCCATCGCCCATCTCATGAGTCGAGAAGCGTATACGCTAGTCTACTCTGGTATATCGATGTCCTGTCTCGATACACCTACGACTAGGAACATTAAAAGATGTACTTATGGACTACTCTGTACCCACTAGTATGATCTGCATCATAGTCCATGTAGTCAGGTACACATCCTAAGGGCTTTACCAACATTTAACTATATGACAGCATCAAGAGACAAGTATACATGTTAAGATAAAGAGCAACCAGATAGCATACTATCATATCGAGTAAGAAAGTTCTCTCTATATATGTCCAAGCATCCAATATAATATACATCATCTGTACAATACTGGCCTCTAGGGCATACATACAACTAACAGATTCTACCATATCTTTTAGGTTTCTTTTCTTTCATTAATCTCATTAATGAAGTCCAATCATTTATGCTTCCTAAGCATCACAGAAGAAACGAAAATACAACGTACGCTTATGCCATCCACATTCGTCACAGTGTCCCGTTATGCACCGTTAGGTTACTTAACTAACGACATAGCGGGGCGGGACTAGCACTGGTTCAAAACATAAGAAACGTTTATTATATATCATATATAAAATAATAAAGCATTCGTCTCAAGCATATAAAGTGATCACATCACAGAATATCAGCAGCAGAAGTCTACATATGAAATATTAGATATACTAGAAGGTCCGTGTTTTATATTAAGCCTATAAAAAACACGGATTCCACGGTCGCGATGAATAGCCAAACCCACATCCCTAGACCCCTATAAGAGCGGCAAGCAGCCCTACCAATTCTAGAGTTAGGAGACCCGGGCTCGACTCTTCAAGATGGTCTCCCACTGGACTCTATAACCCAGTTACTTGTGCTCCCCGCCTTGGGTCTATCCTAATGCGGAAAAGTAAATAATATACATCAATGGTGACATCATCCTCAACCCGGAAGTGCCCCAATAAAAGAATATTACATACAAAAATTTTACATGAATGAAAATGAAAAAACACTCATCTCACATAAAAAAAACCCGGCCATTCAATAACACGACGATCCAATATAACATATCACAGCAACACATAACATCACATGTCATCAACGTAAGTAATTATGCGTATCCCAATTGTCGTTGACATATAGCAACGAAACCAGAGATACACCACATATTACACTTACGGTCGCAGAAAAGAAAATGTCAAACTGCAACATTTGGAATCCACAATCACCTTAGACATCATAAACCCGAAATATCACATACATCGGATTTCATGCCTAACAATATGAATTCCAAATATTGTATCACATTCCATAAATAGCTAGAGGATGTTAAACATTCCGATCGAATCAACAAACACCCAAAATTTCCCAAAGAGCTCAACACTTGAGCACGGTTTAAAAATACTCAGAACATTCCACAGTACCTATGGACCAACCGCGGAACTACCGTAAACCCTAGGGTCTGGCGGCAGTTCTTACAGTCATAGAATCGAGTTAGGGTTTCATTCTTCTAGAGGGTCCATCGCATTACTTGCATGATTTTTGAATGTTCTTCAATTGGGAAAATCCAACTCTTGGAAAATTTTCATCTAAGGAAGAAATGGGTTATGATATTCGTTCAAACTTTTTAACGCCGTCTAAAAAACGCAAAATAATTTTAGAATTACGACTACGAAATACTCCGAATTGCCTTTACAAAAAGTTAACATCTCATGCAATTTCAGCAAAAACAAGCAACACCTGAAACACCAAAACCCAGAGACCAGAACACCAAATGAATACGAACCCGAGATGACACCATGAGGCCGGCCGGCTCGGAAAATTTAGGCAAGTCACCGGGTCAAAATCGGCGAAATGGGTTCTTATTTATTCGGTGTTCATGTTACATCTCATATAACATTCTGCAGCTGCTTAAAAAAAATTCGACGACTTAAAAAAATTGACAGAAACTAGGTTTTTATTTCGGGTGTTTCGGAGTTGTTTCGGTTTCGTAATTCTACAAACATCGTCTAATTCTCTAGCTTGGCTCTGATACCACTGTAGGAATGCATAGCGCGACAGCAAGGTTTCGGGAGGCATCGTCCATGCCATTTTATAAAATTTGCATACTAAACAACCCTAACCCTAGAATCTTAACTAGAGAATTAGACAATACAACATGTAAACAACTTTACATCTAAGTGAATATGGAATACAACCTTTGTAGACCGGTCCTTCACTTCAATAGCTCCATGTAGTAGTCCCTTCGCTCCAAGTAGTGATCTTCCGAATTTTATAATGGCTCCACAAGATGAAAGGAACAAGCTTGCACGAAGTCTTCGAGGCCGAAGATGATCTACGTCGAGGAGATACTAACCCAAGCTACATCTTCACTAATTAAGGATTAGTAAAGCTAACATCCTAAACTAAATGGCTAATCTAGTAGAGAATGATGAAGTAGGATTTTTGCTCACTTTAGAAATCTTTTTCTCACTAATTTTCTTCACCTCTCAAAAATCTAGAGAGCTCACTCTTGATGAAGATGAAGATGATGTTATGGCAATCATAGGTGAGAAATATCTCATATAACTCAAGTAGAGACTTTACCATGGGTTTAGATAATGGTTAGGTTAATAAATATCTAAGATCAGACAAAACTAATGGACTAAGTCAATGGGTCTACAAGCTTCCACAAGGTTCACCCATATGACTAATTTCCAACTAATTTGGATTTACTTTAAATAAATAAACCTTGCATTATCATGAGCATGGTGTGAGTCTCATACACCCATGTAGCATGTGGCATCAAGCATGACACAAAAAGAAACACAATTAATATATATCACATATATATTAAATGCATAAGTTAGAAAAGAAATGCTTAAGTGAGCTAATATTAGTTAATGTAAATTAATATATCAAATATATAATTATACATTAAATCAACACTTGATTTAATAATCCGGCTATATCTCATATGACCGACTAATATTATTTGTATCAATTTATCGAATCGACACTTGATTCGATAACCCGGCTATATCTCATATAACCGGCCGATATCATAAATCGCGAGAATAAAATATGGTATCACATACTTGTATTAATCTCGGTCCCGCACATATCACATATGTGCTCCTACTTCGTTTTGCCTAAGCCAGTAAACCTCTGTGTAAGACTCTAAAGACTCGTCAATACGCCGGCAGTAGGTGATGATCACATCAGGAACCCACAAGCCGTCAGCGGTACTATCTGGACGTAACGGCTACCCGGGTATTGAGCGATCAGAAGATCAACAAGCAAGCCTGCTCATACTCTTGTAAAGCCTGTCAGTAACACTACCGTACAGTCCGGTCTCTTTGTCTGATATGTCGCATATCTAGTCTAGGGGTGGTAAATGTCAGACCCCAGTAACCGATAAGTCGTGCCGATGTGAGGCTCATAACGGGTCGAGAAACTACTGATAACACTTACCAGTAAATCTCCGTATCAGCCCTGGCCAGGGACTTTCTGTTATAGCCAATCGAGCACAGCGCAACATCAACACCCAACACCAGGAGAGACGAATCCCCTCCTATCGCTCATTGCCTCCATGTGATTCGAGACTCTACCCAAAAGCCACCGTTTTGCATGTTCTCTTGAACGTGGTAAGGTGGAAATCAAAGCACAGTGGGAATCACACAAGACTCTATGACGATCTAAGGTCTACAGGCTAACCTGTACCAGTGTCACCAGAGAACTGCTATCTGTCGATAGGTATAATACCAGCTAGGAGTTCTCGGCGAGTCCGTTCAGTGTACCCAGTCTCCACTGAGCACCCGTATACCATCTTTAATATCAAACACCAATGGATGTGGGATCATCCTGTAAGTGCACGACAGCGCCCCGGCCGTTATTCCGAGGCCAAAATGCGGAAACGAAACTTTTTCTTTTACTTTAAAACCGGCGCTACCGCGTAATAAAAACCCGGATCGGACCATTAACCAAATACTAGCGAACTAGAGAAAGGGTAGAGAGCTATACCGAGCGATTCGTGTCCTTCGGTCTTCTTGTCGCCATCCCGATCGCCCTGCGGAATCTCCGGTCTGCATCTCCTCATCGGAAAGGGTACCACATCAACGAGTCCTTTTACGGGCTCCCACCTCTGGACCGAGGCAACTCGGACACGAAGTTGGCAAGCCGACGTGTCCAAGATTGCTGTAAACTAAGTGTAAAAAACTTTTGTCTCAAAGGGTTAGTGAGATTGCCATTTGGAAGTGGAGAAGGAGATGTAAGCTTTTGGGATGAACTAAGGGATTTTTGTGCAAGCTCATGAGATAAAAATCCCACTCAAAAATTTGGACAGCCCACTTAAAGAAGTGGCCGGCCATGCTCATGAGAGGAGGAGGGAGTGGATCACTAATAATGCAAGAGAGAGAAAAGAATGGGTGATAATGAGGAATCATCATCATCCCTAAATCTCATCCTAATCCCATCATATAAAGAAAGCAATGATGAGCAAAAAGAAGTCAATGGAAGTTAGAACCATCATGAGAACCATCATGTAACAACAACTAACAAAAACCACCATCCACTTTGCTAATTTGCACATTTGCAAATTAGCCCCTCCACACCAATTTCAACCAAAGAAAGAAATAAAGGAAAATGGCCGAAACGAAATACAAACTGGCAACTTCAAAAAAGCGATCCCGTAATAAATTATAGGAAAACCCCGCGACAGTATATGCATACCCGTATTTGTATTCCGACCGAATACAAATGCAATGAGACTAAATCTACACGGTACAATACTAGGATCCGGCTTAAACCAAAGCCCGCTAGTATTATCCGTCCGATCATGATCCGTGCAATACCGCACGCATATGATCGAACCCTGCCATATATCCATACAACCTCTACAGCGTTTCGCCCGAACCTTGAGAAACTGTCTTTGGGGGACTCTAATGACTCGTCAATACTTTGGCTGTGGATTTAACCACTAGCACGTCAGAGGTATTAGCCATACGTAACGGGCTACCAGGTATTGACCAAAAGGGACGTCGATGAGAAACTTAACCTGACACCCTATTGAGCCTGTCAGTGACAATATCCGTACAGTACGGTCCGTTCTTCTATGATCATCTCATGGCGGGCCTAGATGGTTGGTAAAAGTCAGACCCCTAAAAGCGGTACAAGTCGTGTCGAAGTGTAGCCCAGAACACCCTGAGATACTACTGGAATACCTACCAGTAAATCTCCTGCCTTGGCCAAGGACATCGTGTAATGGCTCTCCTAGACACAGCGCGACCTCACCCCCAATACCGGGAGAGACGAACCCCTGCAGATCCGCTCACTGCCTCCATGTGGCTCGGGACTGTACCCAACTAAAACCTGTTTGCATGACTCCTTTGAGCCGTGGTAGGGTAGTAATAAAAGTACAGTGGGAACTCACACGTGACAAATGATGATCTCAGGTCGATGAACTGACCTGTACACATGTCACCAGGGAACTGCTATCTGACATTAAGTATAAGACCAACTAGCATGTTCCCGGCGAGTCCTGTCCGGTGTACTCATAACCCAATGAGCACCTGTATGCATCTTAGGTGAACCAACTGACACCGGTGGCTTGTGAGACCAGCCACCGCCCTTTGTCGGTGTCTCGACTGTATACACTAGTCTACTCTGGAGTATCAATGCCCTGTCTCGAAAACTCCCACGACTAGGGACCTTTTAAGGATGAGCTTATAGACCCTAGCTCCCACGTATATGATCGCCATCATACTGCTGGCCGTCAAGCAAGAATCCTAAAGGCTCTATCAATGCGCAATAGTGACCTGTAAGGTCACCTAAAGCAGTACACGATGATCAAGATAAACCAGATAGCATACTATCATCTTGAGTAAGACTGTCCTGCCGGCATAGGTCCTCCTTGAATCATTGCAATCACGTGGCTGTGATCCAATAATTGACTCTGAGGGCACTATATCCAACAATCTCCCACTTGCACTCAAGGCTAATTATTGCGATGTCGCATACTCACAGCCCCGTGTGATACCGAACACCCAACTCCTCTACTAATCAGTCTCACAAAGCTCGTTTGCGAAACTATTGCGTTCGAGGAATAGCCTTAGTGAGTGGATCCGCTCTGATGTTTCTTTCTATGTCTCTCTTTATCTCAAGTTCGCGGAGAAACCTATCTCTCGAAATGAGCAATACCTGTCTTAGAATATGTCTGGATATCTAATGGGACCTAGTTCATAAATGAACTCCAAATCCAAACTTCTTAGACTGTATCGTCTACTGAACTTAATCAGTATCCTGCACCATGCCTCCCTAAGTACCCCCTTGGACCACCTGTCAAAAATACTGCCCCTCGTCAGTGGGAAAACTATAACTCTGACAGTCACTCTGTCATCCAGGTCACCTTGGAAGCCTGGAATGATAACTGTCTCCCGAAAGAGGATGCCGTTATCATATCCCTAGAACATCCACTTATGTTCTAAAACTGCTTCCGATCGTTTCTCCAGGATTGGATTAATATCAACTTATTGCATCTACTGTAAAAACAACGTCTGGTGTGGTACTTGACATGTCATGATCAACTCAATTGCCTTAGCAAGTGATCTGCCAATCATGCACATCCCTCTCCCCTTTAGTCTGTAAGACACCTTTAGAAAGGGTGACTCCATCACCTGCAGGTACACTACCGTGCCAGGAGTCGTCCATTCTAAAACACCTTTAGAATGCTGTCTAAGCACCCAGATTGGGAAACTACCCAAATCTAGATCTAAAGCATAGATCTAGTAACCAGAATGTCTGATATAATATCCAATTCCCATGTGGAGAAACCACTGTGTGACAACCAAAGTATAACCGATCGTAGTATAGGAATTTCATTTCCTACTCTGTGCATGTCAACCAAATACCAGGACATCACACCCTACTACCTTCTTAACAGATCCATCCCCTATTCTGATGAAGTCAAATCTATGACTGTCATATCAGAAATAGATGATCTATCTCCGCTATATCTGCTTTAGTCTATAAATAGACATAAGCTACTTGTCCACCAATGCTTCCGCTGCTCCCACTGACTACGACAACCCTCTGGCAGAATCATATACACTTGCACTTTTAAAGCTAGTTCAGAACGACGCTATACTCATCCTCCTGCCGGGTTTCATAGTCTGGAACAACAACAATGGCAAGTCCGAGTAAACAAGAACCTCCCTGCCACCGTCCTTGAGGCTATCGGAGTACCTCTCGGGTGCCTGAGGTTACCCACCTTATCTACGGGGTGGCCAATGGAATGTCAAACCAGATTGAATCTTTAGGTTCTTATCAAATTTTCAGTAATCGTTTGCGGTTCTGGAATCACTTCCAGTTCTACCATACTCCCACTATTGTTTTCTGAAAAAATCCATTTTTGTTAAAACTTTGGCGGGTCTAGAACAATATCACTATTGAATTCCATATGGTAGAAAGTCAACCCACGTCATAGCCCAGGTCAACCCACAAACAGCCATTACAGAAACGTGCCTTTGAGTTATCCGGAGTCTGGTTTTAAGCATAAGCCGGACAACTCCCCATACCTTAACATCGTTAAGATATGAACCATTCTATATCCAATATAGAAACATAGGCACTGATTTAATTGGAACCAGATTCAAATCATGCTGCTGTCTCCAGTACATGTTAACTAAATGGAGAGAGGCCGATCAGCATTACTCAACTTAGGAGTGAATCCAATTATGAGCAACCTGAAAGAGAAGCAAGTTCTCTTAATCATTACTATCAACTGAATACCATACACAAGTATCTACATCTTCGATCACCTTGAAGAATCTCGATACTTGCAACACCTGGTTCTCTACTTTATTCATATACCTACAACTTCTCAAAACTTGGACCTTGTGTTTCTACGAAACACTTGTCTAAGAACTAGAGAAGTCATAAGTAAGCAGAATATAGTATGAGTACCAACCCCTCTGTCCTCATGGACACTGGACAACATACAATACTCTGTATAAGTCCCCTAAGTCTAATAACTCATTCCCTGTGTGTCATAGGTTGAAAACTCTACATATGGTTAAGAAGAATTACACCGCTGTTTAATGCTCCTTACCTAATCATCCATTGATATAGGTAAATATCATAGACATAATTTCAAAAAGTTATATCTCACTCTATAAAAATAGACGTACAGATATATCAATTTGAAATTGGTGCATAACAACGGATATTCAAAACCAAATATTTACCGTCCAGCAAACAACCCAGGCGATTTCCTCAAATATCACCAATTACTACGAATTCCGATATAATGAGGATGATCACCTAATTCCTAATAACTTACTCCCACTCATCATCTGTCAAACCATACAGATGTGAAAATCATACCTGGTAAATACATATCCTGGAGCAAGTGTCTAATTGGGAAATCAGTTTTCTATTAACAATGCACAGTGAAACTGAAACATGAAAATGTTTCGAAGGGGTATTCGGGTATTCTAAGTAATGCCTCTTCCATTATCAGATTCACAACAGTAACCGTATATTTCTCAGCCATCTCTCCAAATCCCTTCATATGTCTTTATTCATTACCTTCTGTACACCGCTTTAAGCCAACTGGTTTTCTTCCTTCCCTACCGTTCGGCACCAGCCTATGGTTTGGAAGAAGACTATCCAATAAGCATAATGGGTGTACTGTCCTAATCCTAGGAGCACTCGCAACCCGAGTGAAGGTAAAGATAAAAGTGTTACGACCCGCCCCCAATACAGAGAGTATTGTCCGCTCTGGCCGAAGCCGCACGGTTTTGTCCTTTGGAGCAAACCGGACCCGACCAGGGGCCACTTCCCAGGAGGTCACCCATCCCAGGACTTCCCTGGCCCGAGCACGCTTAACTACGGAGTTCTTCAAACTCCGGAGTTCCGATTCATCCAAAAGGCGCATCTGTATTGAAGAGGGGTATCATTCCATTTATAGTACAGGTCTGACCTCTTTCGGAATGTATTCCGAAGATTCCCCATGTTCTACAGTGGGTCCCCATGCTTATCTGGTATATATGGGTATACCAGATAATACCTGGGGTATTACATTCTCCCCCACTTAGAACAATGGTTCGTCCTCGAACCACAAACCTACTATTGAGGAACCAGCTCTGATACCATTCTGTCACGACCCGCCCCCAATACAGAGAGTATTGTGCGCTCTGGCCGAAGCCGCACGGTTTTGTCCTTTGGAGCGAACCGGACCCGACCAGGGGCCACTTCCCAGGAGGTCACCCATCCCAGGACTTCCCTGGCCCGAGCACGCTTAACTACGGAGTTCTTCAAACTCCGGAGTTCCGATTCATCCAAAAGGCGCCTCTGTATTGAAGAGGGGTATCATTCCATTTATAGTACAGGTCTGACCTCTTTCGGAATGTATTCCGAAGACTCCCCATGTTCTACAGTGGTTCCCCATGCTTATCTGGTATATATGGGTATACCAGATAATACCTGGGGTATTACATTTTGTCACGACCCGCAATTCGGCCCGTAACCGGCACTTAAACTACGTAACGTCTACAGGCGTACGTAACTTAAGTAAGCCGAAAACCCAGAAATCTAAACCACCCAAAACTGGATCAACGGAGAAAACATAATTTAAAAGTATTAGAAGTCGCCATTTAAAATCTCTAACTCTAGTTTTATTTCATGAAAATTTCGGCAGCACCTCCTTTGTAAAACTATCCCCGAAAACGGGTACAACACAGATAATATATAAAAACATCCCAAGTGGGAGAAAAATCACGCCCACCGGCGGAGACAATCACCACAACAAGTATACGACGTCAAAGCGAAGAAATATCAAAGAGAACGACTATAAAGGAAGTAAACCACATCCAAAAATAACCTGCTTCTACGAGCACGGCTCCCAAAACCAATATAATACAACACTGATATCTCACAAGTCGTCTCTTAGTCATATACAACAGGGGTAGATGGAGAATACTAGATCCAACCAAAAAGATATACAATGTACAACGGATAACCGCAAACCCACCTATAATGCAACGACCTCACTGCCAAAGGTAGCGGTATCCACAAAAGTAGTGATGATAAGCTGCCCTGCCGCGACTACTCAGAGGGTAAGTCCTGCAAAACACTGTGGCACAACGGGGGTGAGTTGCCAACTCGTGAATAGTAATTAACATCATACAGTAATCGCAAGTATGCACTAACAGCAATGATCAATAACATGTGAACTTATAGCATGAGTATGACAATATGAATATGCAACTATCATGATATCCATATCAATTTTATACTGAGTGCGGGATAGTAAATAATCTCATGCACAAATCATAAGCATGGAAAATACGGTGTAACTCAACAACACCCAAATCCCAAAATACTCAAATCGGCCCTCAAATCCTGTACGTCTCATGAAACCTGAGTGTCAAACAACGACACTCAAAAACATCATGAAAACCAGTGCCTATCATCGACACATAAATACTGATATCCATACGTACCTCGAAAACCCAAGTATCCCACCTCGACACTTGTATTTCCACGCATCGGTCTTCCTGATATCCATACGTTCCTCGAAACCCAAGTATCCCACCTCGACACTTGTATTTCCACGTATCGGTCTGTCAAACCCCATATATCTCTCGGAAAGTAAGTGCCCAAGATCGACACTTTAATTTCCCATATCGCATCTCAAATGCATAAATCCATAAAAAAGTAGCATATGCAACATAAAACATCAATATGAGCATATCACGGAACGATTCGCCAAATAGTGCATCAAGTCATTAAATGTATCTCGCGGTTCCCAAAAATCCAATTCCAGAATACATATATATACAGCGTCCCATACCACCGATATATATGCAATAAAAACTGTAAAATCCAAATTCAGAATACATATATATACAGCGTCCCATACCACCGATATATATGCAATAAAAACTGATCATATAACAATAGCAAGGTATATGTGCGAACGAGTAATATAGCATGGCATACATATGAGCATGTAGGTATACAGGTATGTTCTATGTAATATGCACTGTCGCACAAGTATAACTGTTTAATGTCGCTAACCAATAGCAAGGTATATAAATGAGCATTGTGTTGTGCGTAACATGGCAATTATCAACAGTGTGTGTGTAGCATATCATTGGTGCTCGTGCAACATGGACTGTCGATAATAGTGCAGTGTACAACAGGTACAATATCAAGCACAAGTAACTATATGCAACATGAATCATGCAATATCTCTATATAAGCAAATGATCATACGGCTAATATTATATCATATCTAGCCCCGACGTGTAGCGCCATACGGGCGATTCCCCGTAGATGTTAAATCTACTCACCCTGTGGTCTCTAGCTATGAAAATCCGACCACCTGCTTCCCTTTGTTCGCAGCGTCTGAAGTCCCCGCTTGCGACGCTATAATATCACAAACACAAGAAATAAAGCGAACATCTCAGAAGCAATCACAATAACGCAAAACTACGTATTATAAAACGCATCAACGCACTAAACCAACTCACGAGTACACGTCTAGTGCAAACACACGAAACGATACCTAAACCCAAACTGAGTACGTCGCAGCACGACACACGACTCGTGTCGCAACACGTATCACGCGAACTCAAAACACACGATTATAGGTAATCGATTCCAGATTTTGTATACTGCATCTACTAATAAAATCAACAGTACCAAACGACCCAAAATAACAGCAGACAACTACCACAGAAGACCCACCCCAAACCCTAACTATTCGGCCGGCGTCGCCGGCCCCCTCTTCAAGTCTCGCCGGCCCCGGCCGGTGGGATGGCCCCCGTCTCCTAGGTGGTGTCTCAGGTCAACCTGCACACTCCTCTGAAGTTGTTGATTCAGTCACTAAAATTCCCAGGTCACAGAAGATACTAATATCTCCAAAAAGTTACTAAAAAACCGATATCGCCTCAATCGATATAAACTACGTACTACGCAGAAATTAACGATCAAAACCACACAAAAACTATAAATTACCAGTAAAGGGAATATACCTAACAACTTTGCTCCTAACTTCAAGCTTTTCCCTATCTCCAAGTGATCAAGAGCAAGAAAATCCAAAGCTTTTGGTATTTTGTGATATGATTATGGATTTTTGAGGGTTTTGTGAGTTTGGATAGATAAAATATGAGAAATAATTGATTAAGTGCAGTAGAGGGAGGAGGATTTCGGCCAAGGGAGTGAGGTGGTGGACTTGGGAGGGTTTCCTAGCAATTTCCCTCATTTATTGCCTAATCAATGCATACACACACACACTCACTCATGCATGCATCTACCTTATCTCTTTCTCTTTTCTTTTTCTTTTAATTCCTATCTTAAATCCTAGGCCACACAATATATTCTAAGGTGAGTGAGAAGGATTTCTTAACTTACTTAATTTTAAAGAAAAGATCGCAAACAGAAATTTTCCCAAAATTTGAATACCGCATTAAAATAATATTAAAAATTGGGAAAAATCAAACTGAACCAAAACGTCCCATATACTCCCAAAGCTCGCGCACTAGCTTTATTTTAGCTAATCTAGGTGCTGGCAAGTTTATATGGTCGTTTGTTCACAGTCGGGTAAAAACGGAAAATACCGACAACCTTACCCTAAAACGGACAATTTCGCATAACGATTTTCAAAACGTTACAGTCTCCTCCCTTATAGAAATTCGGTCCCCGAATTACAATTTCATACTAAACGTACCTTCAAAAAGATGGGGGAATTTCTTCCGCATCTCGCTCTCGATCTCCCAAGTGATCTCCTCACCAGTCGGACTACGCCACAGAACCTTCACAGAAGGCAAGTCCCTAGACCGAAGTTTCTTCACCTGCCGATCCAAAATAACTATCGGCTGCTCGGTGAACGAAAGATCACGCTCAAGCTGAACGGTCTCGTGCTGAATCATATGAGAAGGATCATGAAGGTATCTACGAAGCATCGACACATGAAAAACGGGGTGAACATCCGGAAAACTAGGCGGGAGCGCTAGACGATAAGCAACCGAACCCACTCGCTCGAGGATCTCGAAAGGACCTACAAATCTGGGACTGAGCCTCCCTCTCTTCCCAAATCGCATAACGCCCTTCATCGGAGAAATCTTCAGGAATACATGATCTCCCACTGCGAACTCAAGCCTGCGACGACGACGGTCGGCATAAGACTTCTGCCTGCACTGGGCTGTTCTCATCCTGTCCTGAATCAGCTGGATCTTCTCCGTAGTCTCCTGAACAAGCTGGGGTCCCAAAACCAAACTCTCACTAAGCTCGGTCCAACAGACTGGCGATCGACACTTCCGACCATATAAAGCCTCAAAAGGTGCCATCTGAATAGTCTCCTGAAAGCTGTTATTGTAGGAGAACTCAATCAACGGCAAGTGACGATCCCAACTGCCCCTAAAATCAAGCACACATGAACGGAGCATATCCTCCAGAGTCTGAATAGTCCGCTCCGTCTGACCATCTGTCTGCGGATGAAAAGCGGTGCTAAAACTCAATCTGGTACCCAAAGCTTCCTGAAGCTTCTGCCATAGACGGCTAGTAAACTGGGTACCTCTGTCGGATACTATGCATGTAGGAACACCGTGCAAACGCACAATCTCATCTATATAAAGCTGAGCGTACTGAGCATAGCCGAAAGTGGTCTTCACTGGAAGGAAGTGAGCCGCTTTCGTCAACCGGTCTACAATAACCCAAATGGAGTCGTACCCTCTACTGGTCCTGGGTAGACCCACAATGAAGTCCAAGGAAATCTGCTCCCATTTCCACTCCGGAATGGGTAAAGGCTGCAACTCTCCAGCCGGTCTCTGATGCTCAGCCTTGACTTGCTGACAAGCCAGGCACCTCGAAACGAAGTCCGAAATATCGCGTTTCATCCCTTCCCACCAGTAAAAGTCTGTCAAGTCTCGGTACATCTTGGTGGAACCTGGATGAACGCTAAAGGCCGACTGATGTGCCTGCTCTAGGATCTCGCGTCTCAACCCATCAACATCCGGTACACACAAGCGAGTCCCGCATCGTAGCACACCCTGGTCATCAATCACGAACTCCGAAACTGTACCCCGTCGAACAAGCTCAAGAATCTCAGACAAATGAGCATCACTGGGTTGCACCTCACGAATACGATCAACAAGTAGTGGACGGGCGCGGACATGAGCAAACTATCCCCCAGTGGAGGTGAACTCGAACTGCACTCTACTGTCACACAAGAGCTGCCAATCTGCAGAAGACTGACACCGAACGGCGCTCAGCTGGGACAAGCTACCCACGGGCCTACGACTCAAAGCATCGGCTACCACATTCGCCCTGCCCGGGTGATAAAGGATCTCACAATCATAATCCTTTACTAGCTCCATCCATCGGCGCTGTCTCAGGTTCAGATCTCGCTGCTGGAAGATGTACTTCAGACTCTTGTGATCCGTGAAGATCTGACACGACTCTCCATACAAGTAGTATCTCCAGATCTTCAACGCAAACACTACCGCAGCCATCTCAAGATCGTGAGTGGGGTAATTCTGCTCGTGCTTCTTCAGCTGCCTAGAAGCATATGCAATCACCCTATCATGCTGCATCAAAACACAGCCGAGCCCCACTCGAGAAGCATCACAATACACAACGTAGCCTCCCGATCCCGAAGGTAAAGAAAGAACTGGTGCTGTCGTCAACCGAGTCTTCAACTGCTGAAAACTCTGCTCGCACGCATCAGTCCAGAGAAAAGGAACCCCCTTCCGGGTCAATCCAGTCAGCGGTGCAGCGATACTCGAAAAATCCTGCACAAAACGGCGATAATAACCAGCTAAGCCCCAAAAAGCTGCGGACCTCAGTCACCGATACAGGTCTGGGCCAAAGCTGTACAGCCTCGATCTTCCTCGGGTCCACAAGAATACCATCACTAGTCACCACATGACCCAGGAAGTCAACTCTATCAAGCCAAAATGCGCACTTTGAGAATTTAGCATACAGCTGGTGCTCTCTCAATATCTGCAAAGTAATCCCCAAGTGCTGCTCATGCTCCTCTCGACTCCTAGAGTAAACCAGTATGTCATCAATAAACACGATAATGAACTTGTCGAGGAACGGCCTGAAAATCCGGTTCATCAGATCCATGAACGCTGCTGGCGCATTGGTGAGTCCGAACGACATCACCAAAAACTCATAATGCCCATAGCGCGTACGAAAAGCAGTCTTCGGAATGTCATCATCCCGAACCCGCAACTGATGATAACCCGAAAGCAAATCAATCTTCGAAAAATGTTTCGCACCCTGGAGCTGATCGAATAAATCGTCAATGCGGGGTAAAGGATACCTGTTCCGCACCGTAACACGGTTCAACTGAGGATAATCCACACATAGCCTCAAACTGCCTTCCTTCTTCTTGACGAACAGAACAGGAGCTCCCCACGGCGAAACACTCGGACGCACAAGTCCCAAATCAAGCAACTCTTGCAATTGATCTTTAAGCTCTCTAAGCTCTGCCGGAGCCATCCGATAAGGCGGCATAGAAATAGGCTCCGTGCCAGGAAACAGATCAATGCAAAACTCAATATCGCGCTCTGGCGGCATCCCAGGTAACTCATCGGGAAAAACATCGGGAAACTCTCGCACGGTAGAAACCTGGTCCAACAACTCCACTGTGGCTCCAGTATCATGAATGAACGTCAAGAATCCCCGACATCCTCTCCTCAAAAGCCGACTAGCGCACAAAACAGAAATCAAGCTGTGAGGGGCGGCGCTACGGTCCCCCTGCACAACAAACACTGACTCGCCGGGAAAACAAAATCTAACTGTCTTCTCGCGGCAGTCCAGGGACGCATAGCAAGTAGCTAGCCAATCCATGCCCAACAACACGTCGAAGTCCAACATCTCCAGAAGGATCAAGTCGACGGGCAGATCTCTGTCACCAATATGGACGACACAAGATCGAAACACATAACGCGCAACAAACGACTCTCCCACAGGAGTAGCCACGACCAGCGGCTGATCCAGCAAACACGACTCTCGGCCTAACCTCGGCACGAAGTGCGTAGAAACATACGAATGCGTGGATCCCGGATCAAAAAGAACATGCGCATCAAAAGAACATACAGAAAGAGTACCTGAAACCACGGCATTGGACGCCTGAGCGTCCTGGTGAGTCAAGGCAAAAACCCTAGCCTGACCTCGGCCGGCTACTGGCTGTCTTCTGCCTCTGCCACCTCGACCTCTCGGTACAAAACCTCCGCGACCACGACCTCGCTGAACAGGAGTCTGACGCGGCGCAACTACTGGAATAAGAGGCAACGCTCTCTGAGGTGGAGAAGGTGGTAAGGTAACCTGCGGTACAGCTGGCTCGTTCACACGCGGCTCCGCACAATCTCGAACCCGATGACCCAAACTACCGCACCGGTAACATCCAGAAACAAACTGCCGATCATCCTGAGGGTAAGAACCATAAAGCCGACCTCTTCCCGAACCGCCACTATCAGAACGGAAACTGTCTCGACGTCTAAACCCCTGCCTCGCTGCCGGATCACCTATACGAACTCTCTTCGGTCCCGGAGCAACTGACGACCCAGCTAAACGCTCCTCTACCAAAAGAGCTGCATCCACCGCTGCCGCATACGTGTCACAATGCTGAATGCTGATGGCTAAGAATATCTGGGTAAGTAGGCCTCGAACAAACCTCTTCACCCTCATCTCCTCAGTCGCCACCAGGTATGGAGCATATATCGACAGCTCAGTAAACAGTACATCATAATCCGACACCGTCATCCCCGGCGTCTGACGTAAAGACTCAAATCTGCGCGCTCGCGCATCCCTGACGCTCGGTGGAAGGAAACGAACAAGAAAAGACGTCACAAACTCAGCCCAGGTCATAGGAGCAAGACCAGCGGCTCTGCCCCTCTCCAACGACTCACACCACTTCTGGGCCATGCCCTCCAGACGAAAACTGGCAAACTCTACCCATCTCTCGTCGGAACATTGGAGTGAGCGACAAATCCTGGCCATCCGGTCGATAAACGACTGCGGATCCTCAGTAGCATCTGTGCCCGTAAACACCGGAGGTCTCAACCTCATGAAATCCGTCAACGACACAGCAATAACCTCCGGAGCTGCAACTGCGACTACCGGAACTGTAGGTACCATCGTGGCCTCCGCAGCGGGTGGAACAACTGCCTGCCACTGCGCTCGGATGGTCTCTACCAAAGTCCCCACAATCTGGCGCAGATCCTGCATACCAGCTCCAATCATAGCAATATACTCCGGTACAACAGGCGTACCATCCTGGTCAGTCCTCGCCTCAGGTGAGTCATCCCTGACCTCGGCCCTCGCGGCCGCTCTCTGAGCCCTCGTAGTCTTCGGCGGCATATGGGCTGGAAATTGAAACAAGATTCGATAAGGAAACGGAAATCGAATCTCAAGATGTATATCAAGCACGGAAGGAACATCAATCAACAAGCCCTAAGGTCACTTAGGCGGAGTACCGTGTCGTAAGTATGCCGCGGAACATACACACGCTACGTCACTCTGCTTAAGCTACCTACTCCATCATACCAAGGTCATCCTAGACTCCGAAAGGTAAAACCTAACGCTCTGATACCAACTTTATCATGACCCGCAATTCGGCCCGTAACCGGCACTTAAACTACGTAACGTCTACAGGCGTACGTAACTTAAGTAAGCCGAAAACCCAGAAATCTAAACCACCCAAAAATGGATCAACGGAGAAAACATAATTTAAAAGTATTAGAAGTCGCCATTTAAAATCTCTAACTCTAGTTTTATTTCATGAAAATTTCGGCAGCACCTCCTTTGTAAAACTAGCCCCGAAAACGGGTACAACACAGATAATATATAAAAACATCCCAAGTGGGAGAAAAATCACGCCCACCGGCGGAGACAATCACCACAACAAGTATACGACGCCAAAGCGAAGAAATATCAAAGAGAACGACTATAAAGGAAGTAAACCACATCCAAAAATAACCTGCTTCTATGAGCACGGCTCCCAAAACCAATATAATACAACACTGATATCTCACAAGTCGTCTCTAAGTCATATACAACAGGGGTAGATGGAGAATACTAGATCCAACCAAAAAGATATACAATGTACAACGGATAACCGCAAACCCACCTATAATGCAACGGCCTCACTGCCAAAGGTAGCGGTATCCACAAAAGTAGTGATGATAAGCTGCCCTGCCGCGACTACTCAGAGGGTAAGTCCTGCAAAACACTGTGGCACAACGGGGGTGAGTTGCCAACTCGTGAATAGTAATTAACATCAAACAGTAATCGCAAGTATGCACTAACAGCAATGATCAATAACATGTGAACTGATAGCATGAGTATGACAATATGAATATGCAACTATCATGATATCCTTATCAATTTTATACTGAGTGCGGGATAGTAAATAATCTCATGCACAAATCATAAGCATGGAAAATCCGGTGTAACTCAACAACACCCAAATCCCAAAATACTCAAATCGGCCCTCAGATCGGCCCTCAAATCCTGTACGTCTCATGAAACCTGAGTGTCAAACATCGACACTCAAAAACATCATGAAAACCAGTGCCTATCATCGACACATAAATACTGATATCCATACGTTCCTCGAAAACCCAAGTATCCCACCTCGACACTTGTATTTCCACGCATCGGTCTTCATGATATCCATACGTTCCTCGAAACCCAAGTATCCCACCTCGACACTTGTATTTCCACGTATCGGTCTGTCAAACCCCATATATCTCTCGGAAAGTAAGTGCCCAAGATCGACACTTTAATTTCCCATATCGCATCTCAAATACATAAATCCATAAAAAAGTAGCATATGCAACATAAAACATCAATATGAGCATATCACGGAATGATTCGCCAAATAATGCATCAAGTCATTAAATGTATCTCGCGGTTCCCAAAAATCCAATTCCAGAATACATATATATACAGCGTCCCATACCACCGATATATATGCAATAAAAACTGTAAAATCCAAATTCATAATACATATATATAAAGCGTCCCATACCACCGATATATATGCAATAAAAACTGATCATATAACAATAGCAAGGTATATGTGCGAACGAGTAATATAGCATGGCATACATATGAGCATGTAGGTATACAGGTATGTTCTATGTAATATGCACTGTCGCACAAGTATAACTGTTTAATGTCGCTAACCAATAGCAAGGTATATAAATGAGCATTTTGTTGTGCGTAACATGGCAATTATCAACAGTGTGTGTGTAGCATATCATTGGTGCTCGTGCAACATGGACTGTCGATAATAGTGCAGTGTACAACAGGTACAATTTCAAGCACAAGTAACTATATGCAACATGAATCATGCAATATCTCTATATAAGCAAATGATCATACGGCTAATATTATATCATATCTAGCCCCGACGCGTAGCTCCATACGGGCGATTCCCCATAGATGTTAAATCTACTCACCCTGTGGTCTCTAGCTATGAAAATCCGACAACCTGCTTCCCTTTTTTCGCAACGTCTGAAGTCCCCGCTTGCGACGCTATAATATCACAAACACAAGAAATAATGCGAACATCTCAGAAGCAATCACAATAACGCAAAACTACGTACTATAAAACGCATAAACGCACTAAACCAACTCACGAGTACACGTCTAGTGCAAACACACGAAACGATACCTAAACCCAAACTGAGTACGTCGTAGCACGACACACGACTCGTGTCGCAACACGTATCACGCGAACTCAAAACACACGATTATAGGTAATCGATTCCAGATTTTGTATACTGCATCTACTAATAAAATCAACAGTACCAAACGACCCAAAATAACAGCAGACAACTACCACAAAAGACCCACCCCAAACCCTAACTATTCGGCCGGCGTCGCCGGCCCCGGCCGGTGGGATGGCCCCCGTCTCCTAGGTGGTGTCTCAGGTCAACCTGCAAACTCCTCTGAAGTTGTTGATTCAGTCACTAAAATTCCCAGGTCACAGCAGATACTAATATCTCCAAAAAGTCACTAAAAAACCGATATCGCCTCAATCGATATAAACTACGTACTACGCAGAAATTAACGATCAAAACCACACAAAAACTATAAATTACCAGTAAAGGGAATATACCTAACAACTTTGCTCCTAACTTCAAGCTTTTCCCTATCTCCAAGTGATCAAGAGCAAGAAAATCCAAAGCTTTTGGTATTTTGTGATATGATTATGGATTTTTGAGGGTTTTGTGAGTTTGGATAGATAAAATATGAGAAATAATTGATTAAGTGCAGTAGAGGGAGGAGGATTTCGGCCAAGGGAGTGAGGTGGTGGACTTGGGAGGGTTTCCTAGCAATTTCCCTCATTTATTGCCAAATCAATGCATACACACACACACTCACTCATGCATGCATCTACCTTATCTCTTTCTCTTTTCTTTTTCTTTTAATTCCTATCTTAAATCCTAGGCCACACAATATATTCTAAGGTGAGTGAGAAGGATTTCTTAACTTAATAAATTTTAAAGAAAAGATCGCAAACAGAAATTTTCCGAAAATTTGAATACCGCATTAAAATAATATTAAAAATTGGGAAAAATCAAACTGAACCAAAACGTCCCATATACTCCCAAAGCTCGCGCACTAGCTTTATTTTAGCTAATCTAGGTGCTGGCAAGTCTATATGGTCGTTTGTTCACAGTCGGGTAAAAACGGAAAATACCGACAACCTTACCCTAAAACGGACAATTTCGCATAACGATTTCCAAAACGTTACAAAAAGACAACCGAATAAAACCTTATTCCTATTTCTCCTGAACCAGAATCCATCCCCGAACTGGAACAGGTTCCTTTTGAGTTCGTATATAACCATACGATGGAGTATCTAATAAACTGTGGATATTCATAGTGATACGGAGTGTTCTGGAGAAATTCAAAGGTCATGTAGGATTGGCGAAGAAATATTTGGTTTGGTCTTGAATGGCAGTCGCGATTTACTTTGCCCTCTTACTAATCTCTTTATTTGTCTTTACGTAATACCTTCTGCACATCTTCGTTAGGCTAATTGGTTTTCTTCATTCCCTACCGTTCGGCACCGGCTATGGTTTGGAAGAAGACTATCCAATAAGCGTAATAGGTGTGCTGTCCTAATCCAAGGAACACTCGCAATCTGAGAGAAGGTAAAAGGAAAAGACAACTGAATAGTCATATTCTTTTTCTCCCGAACCGGAGACCATCCTCGAATAAATTCCTTCGAGTTTGTATATAACCATACGATGGTTTTATCCATTGGAAGTGGATGTTCGTAATAATACGGGATGTCCTGGAAAAAAAGGGTAAAAGTAGGAGTGGCAATGAGGTATGCAACTCTGACAATCCAAAAGCCAGTGTTTTAAGAAGGTTCGGTTAACTTGGTCACTGAGGCATAGTATAGGGTCAGGTCATGCTCGCTGCCGAAGAGAGAGAGAAAAGAAACGCTCAGCGTGCACTCTAACCTAGATCAGAATGGTTATCACTTTATCTAATCAGGAAACCTTAAATTCTCTTCCAAACCTGAAAGAAGAATTAGTCGGGATCACCCGAGGAGTAAACCAACTTATCAGTGGGAATCGGGATCCAACTATCATCGCATGATAACGTGATGGAATCCACTCACGTTATCATAATCCAGAAGGTATGCGCATATCTGGCAAGTTTCAGTTTCTTTAGAAACTCCCGATGTGAGTTTTACCCCATGCTCTTATGACCTTGACTTTGGCCAACAAATCATAAGTCACATGTTAAGTTCTACCCGTCATTATCCAGGTTAATTTGAACCCACCCGTACCTACCCTTGACTTTGGCCAACAAGGCAATACGACTGTCCTAAACCAACGCATCTATCTATGCAACAGAAAAGTAACAAATAGCTACCATACACTATGCCTTGACTTTGGCCAACAAACATAGCATGAATACTAAGTGCTACCCATCTGAAATGACGGAGGGCTACGAATGGTTTTCGGCGAAAAACCTTTAACGTAATGAACTTGATATCGTTGAAGGAACCAGATAGCTTTTTATAAAAATATAGTGATAAAAACCTTTGCTAAAGAGGTCACTTCCGGTGAAGGGATCTCGACTCTTTCCCCGTAGAATGAGGTGCATGGTATTCAAACTGAACACCACGATACAAAGCAAAAGTAATCGGCTATAGTGAAGTTATTACCCTGACGCAAACTTCTGTCCAAGGGGTCACTCCCGGTGAAGGGATCTCGGCCCTTGTCTCGTCGACTGAGGTGCTGGATATTCATAACCGAATACCACTGTGCAAAACAAAAGAGAACGCCCTTGCAATAACAGCTTTTTTGAAAAAATGTTCCAACAACATCAGAATAGGTTTGTTTAGCTTGCATTGATCCGAATCAATGCAGTCCCATCAATTGATCACACCAATAAAGAACGAAAATAATGATGTACGTATATGCCATCCGCATTTGCCACTGGGTCTTGAAAGGTTCCTAGGCACCCTATAGAGGTCTTACAAGGCATCGAACATGACAATTTCAAAAAAAAATTGTGCCGAGAAACCCTAGACTACGGATCGTCGGCTGGATGTCTAGGCGAAATACAAAACTAGTTAACAAATTAACTAAAGGTTAGATGCTACAACCTTTGTAGATCCGGTAATCCTCTTCCGTGGCTCCACGTAGGCATCCTCTCGCTGTCCTTTTCGAATCCTAGACTCGTTCATCGGCTTCATCGGGAAAACGAGCAGAATAGGTCGTCGGCTTCGTGTCAAAGACGATCTACGTCGAGGTTGCACAAGCTCAAGCTCCGACATCACAAAGTTGTGAAACTTGTGAAGAAAACACCCAAAACAACTTGGCAAGAGGTAGAGGGTGAAGAAATAGGAGGTGGGTTCACTTTAGAATTGGATTTATCTCACTTTAGCTCAAGCTTCCATTGATGGACCTTAAGCTTTTCTTGAAGAAGAAGTTGAAGATGATGAAAAATATGATAAGTGTTCTATTTTAAAAATGAAACTAATATGAATACTTATCATATCTTGACCATGGTCAAGTGTAGAGATTAAACAAAGGTTAGTTGGAATGGTTAGGGTTAAGGATGAGATAAGGATGGTGGACTTTGTCAAAGCTTCAAGAAGCTTCAACATAGCTCCAAAATAAGCCACCATTCTTAACTTAATCCTTTCCAAATAAATAAACAAATAAATAAATGAAAAACCAAAACCCTAATCATCACTTAACCATGGTTTAATCCTTTACACTTAACCACATTATCATGTATCATCAAACATGATACAAAAAAATGTGCACAAAAGTATATCGCATATACCTTTTGCACATCAAGTGAGAAAATCCATTTAAAGTGAACCAATACTAGTTAATACAAAGTAATATATCAAATATATAATTATACATTAAATCATTAAATCAACACTTGATTTAACGATCCGGTCATATCCCATATAACCGACTAGTATCCCATGTATCGGCTTATCGAATCAATGATTCGATAACCAGGTCATATCAAATATAACCAATCGAAACATATATCGCGAGAATGAAATGCGGTATCACATACACGCATTATTCTCGGTCCTCCACATATCTCATATGCGCTCCTATTTCGTTTTGCTTGAGCCAGGAAACCTCTGTGTAGGACTCTAAAGACTCGTCAATACGCCGGTAGCAGATGATGATCATATCAAGCATCCACAAGCCGCAAGCGGTCTGCTAAACGTAAAGGCCATCTGGGTATTGAGCGATCAGAAGATCGACGAGCTAGCCCGCTCACACTCCTATGAATCCAACCAGTAACACTTACCGTACTGTCCGGTCTGTTCGTCTGATACGTCGCATATCAAGTCTAGGGGTGGTAAACGTCAGACCCCAAAAACCGATAAGTCGTGCCGATGTGAGGCTCATAACGTGTCGAGAAACTACTGGTAACACTTACCAGCAAATCTCTGATCAGCCCTGGCCAGGGACTTCCCTGTTACGGCCAATCGAGCACAGCGCAACATCAACCCCCAATACCGGGAGAGACGAAACCCCTCCTATCGCTCATTGCCTCCATGTGACTCGGGACTGTACCCAAAGACCACCGTTTTGCACGCCCTCATGGACGTGGTAAGGTGGAGATCAAAGCACAGTGGGAATCACCCAAGACTCTATGACGATCTCGGGTCTACAGACTAACCTGCACAAGTGTCACCTGAGAACTGCCATCTGACGTGAGGTATAATACCATCTGGGAGTTTTCGGCGAGTCCGTCCAGTGTACCCAGTCTCCACTGAGCACCCGTATACCATCTCTGATGTCAAACACCAATGGATATGGGATCATCCATCGCCCATCTCATGGGTCGAGAAGCGCATACGCTAGTCTACTCTGGTATATCGATGCCCCGTCTCGATACACCCACGACTAGGGACCTTGAAGGATGTACTTATAGCTACCATGTCCCCACTAGTATGATCTGTATCATAGTCCAGGTAGTCAAGTACACATCCTAAGGGCTTTACCAACATGTAACCATAAGACAGTTTAAAGAGACTAGTATACATGTTAAGATAAAGAGTAACTAGATAGCATACTATCATATCGAGCAAGAAAGTCATCTCTATATATGTCCAAGCATCCAATATAATATACATCGTCTGTACAATACTGGCCTGTAGGGCATACATACAACTAACAATCTCCCACTTGCACTAGGGCCAGCTGCTGTAGTATCGCATACCGAGCATCCCGAAGAGTCTCTCAAACTGTGTCTGGGGAATGGCCTTCGTGAGTGGATCCGCCGTGTTGTTCTTCGTGTCAACCCTCCTGACCTCGATCTCCCGGCGATCAACTATCTCCCGGATCAGGTGATACCGCCTCAGAATATGCCTGGATCGCTGATGGGACCCGGGTTCCTTGGCCAAAGCCACCGATCCATTGTTATCGCAATACAAAGGTATTGGACGCTCAATGGATGGAACCACTCCAAGTTCAGTAATGAACTTCTTGATCCAGACAGCCTCTTTGGCAGCATCGTTGGCAGCGATGTATTCAGCCTCCATCGTCGAGTCTGCCACGGTTTCCTGCTTGGAACTCTTCCAGCTAACCGCCCCTCCGTAAAGGGTAAAGACAAAACACGACTGCGACTTAGAGTCGTCCTTATCACTCTGGAAGCTCGAATCGGTAAAGGACTCCACTTGGAGCTCTCCGTTACCATACACCAAGAACATATCTCTAGTCCTTCGCAAGTACTTGAGAATGCTCTTCACAGTTGTCCAGTGACTCTCTCCAGGATCAGCTTGATACCTGCTCACTAGACTTAGTGAGTATGCCACATCGGGTCTGGTATATAGCATCGCATACATGATAGAGCCTACTGCCGAAGCATAGGGTATCCCTTGCATGCGAGCTCTCTCCAAATCAGTCTTGGGAGACATCTCTTTGGAGAGAGTGACTCCAGTGATCGTGGGTAAGTTCCCACGCTTGGACTCTTCCATACTAAACCTCTTTAGTATGGTGTCAATGTACCTGGATTGGGACAATCCCAAAATCCGTTTGGATCTATCTCTATAGATCCTTATTCCCAATATGCAGGAGGCATCACCAAGATCTTTCATTGAGAATCTGTGTGATAAGAAGAGCTTAACCGATTGCAGCATAGGAATATCATTTCCTATCAAGAGTATGTCGTCCACGTACAATACGAGGAAGACAACCTTACTCTCTGCCACCTTCCTGTAGATACAAGGTTCATCTGGATTTTTGACGAAATCAAACTCTTTGATAATGACGTCAAAGCAGATGTTCCAACTCCGCGATGCTTGCTTTAATCCATAAATGGATTTAAGCAGCTTGCACACCTTCCCGCTGCTCCCACTGTCTACGAAGCCTTCTGGCTGAGTCATGTACACACACTCTTCTAAATCACCATTTAGAAAGGCGGTCTTAACATCCATTTGCCAGATTTCGTAATCATGATAAGCAGCGATGGCAAGCATGATCCGGATGGATTTAAGCATAGCCACTGGAGAAAAGGTCTCGTCATAGTCCACACCTGGTCTTTGACGAAAACGCTTTGCTACAAGTCTAGCTTTGAAAGTCTCTACTTTCCCATCTACACCAAGTTTCTTCTTGAAGATCCACTTGCTCCCAATGGGTTTTACCCCTTCAGGAGCAACGTCCAAAGTCCATACTTTGTTGGTGTACATGGATTCCATCTCGGACCGCATAGCATCCAGCCATTTCATTGAGTCCCTAGTCGTGATGGCCTGCTCGAAGCTAATTGGGTCATCATCCTCCATGATGCAATCCTCGCTTCCACCGTCAATAAGAAAACCGTAGTATCTCTCTGGTGGACGAGAAACCCTACTAGATCGGCGGAGAGGCTGAGGTTCGTCGGGTACTACTGAATCCTCTGGTTCGACCAAGTCCTCTGTTATAGTTTGTGTCGCTGGAACCTCTTCCAGTTCTACCTCAATGCCACCGATCTGTTTCATAAGAAAACCTTTTTCTAAGAAAGTGGCATGCCGAGAAACAAACACTTTTTGTTCCTCGGGATGGTAGAAGATATACCCCTGTGAATTTTTGGGATATCCTACAAACTTACATAAGACAGATCTTGCCTCGAGTTTGTCCGGATTTTGTCTTTTGACATAGGCTGGACAACCCCATATCTTAACATACTTAAGAGATTGTCTCTTCCCTTTCCATATCTCATATGGAGTGGTAGGCACTGATTTGGTAGGAACCATATTCAATAAGTGTATGGCTGTCTCAAACGCATACCCCCAGAAGGAAATAGGTAACTCAGCTGTACTCATCATTGAACGCGCCATATCTAATAGGGTGCGATTCCTTCGTTCCGACACACCGTTGTGCTGTGGTGTATAAGGTGGAGTAAGCTGAGAGAGAATCCCATTCTCTTTTAGATAATCTTGGAACTCATTGCTCAAGTGTTCTCCTCCTCGATCAGATCGAAGGATCTTAATACTTTTGCCCGTTTGGTTCTCTACTTCGTGCTTATATTCTCTGAATTTCTCAAAAGCTTCAGACTTGTGTTTCAATAGGAACACATGCCCGTATCTAGAGAGATCGTCAGTGAATGTAATGAAGTAGGAAGAACCGTTCCTGGCAAGGGTATACATGGGACCGCATACATCAGTATGTACCAGTCCTAAGAGTTCAGTAACTCTTTCTCCGTGTCCACTAAACGGAGCTTTGGCCATTTTTCCTTTGAGACATGAATGGCAAGTATCATAAGATGATAATTCGAACGGATTCAAATAACCATCCTTATGTAACTTAGCCAGTCGTGTTGCATTGATATGACTAAGTCTACAATGCCACAAGAAGGATTCGTTCATTTCTGAACTTTTCCTCTTGTGTGTGTTTTGTATATTGAGGACTGTATTTTGATTTAGAATGAATATGCCATTATGTAGCAAGCCTGATGCAATCAACTTTTGATCTAGGAATATGTTCATAACATTATCCTTTACTACAAAATTATATCCTTCTTTACTCAATAAAGAAACAGATATAATGTTGCACATCATGTTTGGTATATAATAGCACTCATTCAGAATTATTGTATCACCACTTGGTAATATAAGGTGATATTCGCCAACTGCTTTGGCTGGAACATTTGCACCGTTCCCTACTTGAACGGAATGATCACCTTTTCCCAGTTCTCTACCTTTTCGCAGCCCATGTAACATCTTACATATGTGGGATCCTGATCCGGTATCTAATACCCAGGACGTAGGGTGAACTGAGAAACAGTTCTCAATGACAAACACACCCGAAGATGATGCATCAACATGCATGTTCTCCGTTTGGGCGGTGTGAGAATCCAGATATTCTCCTGTTTCCTGTTCATTCTTATAACACTTATAAGATAGAACGGGTCCAACGTTCCCCTGCACAGTATAACATGCGGGTTCGGTCAATACATCCATATTATTATCTTGATTAAGGCATGAACTGGTCGCTACCTGGAGAGAGAGAGAAGAAAACACTTTAGCGTAAGCTCGTGCAAGATCAGATTGGTTATTATCTTATCTAATCAGGATGGCTCCCACTGGTTTTTATCAAATCTTCCTTCAAACCCTAAAAGGAAAGACTAGTCGGGATTAATTACACACTACAAGTTCGCCAATCTTTCAGCCAGGCCAGTGTCGGTACTTTGAGGGAGGTCCCCCGTGCTTTCGCACGAACCTAATTAATGTAAACCTCGTTTTCCCAAAGGCGTAACCCCGTTGACACCTTTCTAGACACCTACTTGATCAGCTAATTGCAATGTGTAAAACTCTCCCAGGAGTAACTCTTACTCGTAGTGGGTATCGGGATCCAACTATCTCATAGAAGGTATGCAATCTTATTGCAAATTTCGACACTTGAAATTCCCGATAATATTTTACCCCTAGTGTTCTATGACCTTGACGAATGCCAAACAACTCATAGTCCACTAGTCAAGTTCAACCCGTACATTTCTTGATTGAATTAAACCCACCCGCACGACCCTTGACGAATGCCAAACAATGCCGTACGAATACCCTAATCCAATCTGCATCAAATGCATAAGCAGATAAATACTAGTTAGCTACCGTACACTACGCCATGACGAATGCCAAACTACCGTAGCACGAATACTAAGTAGTACTTATCTGAAATGACGGAGGGCTATGCAGGTTTTCATAAAACCATGAGCGTAATGAACTTGATATCGTTGTAGAATCAAATGAAGTTTTGAAATGGAGTGATTTTGAGGCTTATCCAGTTTTGCTAAAGGAGTCACTCCCGGTGAAGGGATCTCGGTCCTTTCCTCGTCGAATGAGGTGCGGGATATATCATATATATCACTGTGCAAAGCAAAAACTCTTAAAAGCAATCAAAACCAAACCGAGTGTGTAGTATCTTCCAGTTACTGCTAAAGGAGTCACTCCCGGTGAAGGGATCTCGGTCCTTTCCTCATCGAATAAGGTGCAGGGTATATCATATATACCGCTGTGCAAAGCAAAAACTGTATCTACCTGTTTTATTTTAAAATTCGATTCCACAACATCTTAGGTTTCTTATCTTTCATCAATCACATTAATGAAGTCCCATCATTTAAATACCTAAACATCACAGATAGATATGACGTACACTTATGCCATCCGCATTCGCCTCGATGTCCCCTCGTGCACCGTTAGGTTAAGTAACTAACGACAGAGCAGGGCAGGGCTAGCGCGGGTGTAAAACATAAGTAACGTCTATATAATATATCATATATACTATATACTAATTCATCACAGAGTCACAACACAGATATCGCAGCAGAATAAACATATGAAATATTGGATATACTAGGACGTCCGTGTTTTCAATACGAGCCAGTATAAAACACGGATTCCACGGTCGTAACGAATAGCCAATACCACACCCCTAGACCCCTACGAGAGAGGCAAGTAACCCTGCCAATTCTAGGGTTAGGAGACCCGGACTCGACTCCTCGAGTTGCTCTCCCACTGGACCCCAGAACCCGGTTACTTGTGCTCCCCTCCTTGGGTCTATCCTAATGCGGAAAAGTAAATAATATACAAAGGGTGACAACTTCCGCTACCTGGAAGTGCCCCAAATAAAAGAATATTACATACAAGTTTTTACATGAATGAAAATGAAAGACACTCATCTCACATAAAAAACCCTGGCTATTCGAACACGACGATCCAATATAACATATTCAGCAACACATAACATCGCATGCCATCAACGTAAGTAAGTATGCATACCCCAATTGTCGTTGACGTATAGCAACGAAACCGGCGATATGAACATACTACACTTACGGTCACAGAAAAGAAAGTGTAAAACTACAACAATTGGAATCGGCAACTTCTTTAGACATCACATGCCTAATCAAATGAAATACTTAGACATCACATGCCTAACAGTTATAAACCCCGCATTTTAGTCTCATTATCGAAAACACTTTTCAATATAAAGTGAAACTAAACCGCTAGATTTATAACATTCATTCAGTTATCACATAACTGTTTGTGAATTCCAATTATTGTATCACATTCCAGATAAACAGAAAATGTTAAACTTTCCGATCGAACAGTCGAATACCCAAGTTTTCCCGATACAGCTCAACACATGAAATAAGTCTAACAACATTCAGTTCGTGCCTCGGTACCGACGGTCCAGCCATAGAAGGGTCAAGCCAACGCCTCACATGTGGCACGCCGTACTGCCCCAAACCCGAAGGTTCAAAGGGCAGTTCAAGACGGTCACATAATCGAGTTAAGGTTTGTTGTCTTCTAGAGGGTCCATCGCGTTACTTGCACTACTTAGAACGCCGTTAAACTACGGAAAAATCCAACACTTGGAAATTTCCCGACAGGGGAAAAATTGGGTATTTATATCCGGTCGAACTTTTTAACATATTCTGAAAATTATCCGGAAATACCCAAAGACGAAATTTGATAATCCGGTCGAAACACCGAAGCTCTAAAACACCCCAGAAAATTAAACTCTGGAATAATTATTAAAAATTCCTAGTAAAACCACCACAGAAAAATGAGAATTACTGTGAAAATTAAAATGCATAAAGGAACAGTAAGGCCGCGGAACCGCCGCATCATGCATAGCACGTGCCGCGGTTCAGCGGTGGAAATGTTGATTCAGGCCCTCGTATTTCACAGTAATTCAAATAACACCCTGCTTGATTTTCTGCATATTTTTAATTGACAAAAATCCTATTTTTTAGAAAAAGTCCAGAGAGCATTTTAGGGTTTTGGTTTTCGGTTCGTCCGGCTTTCAAACTCCGTTTAGACTTCGCCTAAGCCTCTAGCTAGGCTCTGATACCATTGAAAGTCAGGCAGCCACCCCATCCAATGGGGTCGCCGTGGCACCAACGGGTCCCTCAGCCGCTACTTTTTACGCATGCCCCCTCGCGAGGACTACAACCCGCCGGAACACCTTCCGGTCTCGGGACACCCTGGGGGTAAGAGCCTATGCTTCGCCACACTGTCACACAGTGAGAACCCCCCATAGGTCGACATCCAATGTTTAGTAGCTCTGATACCTTTGAAAGGTTCCAAGGCACCCTATAGAGGTCTCACAAGGCATCGAACATGCCAATTTCAAAAAAAATGGTGCCGAGAAACCCTAGACTACGGATCGTCGGCTAGATGTCTAGACGAAATACAAAACTAGTTAACAAATTAACTAAAGGTTAGATGCTACAACCTTTGTAGATCCGGTAATCCTCTTCCTTGGCTCCACGTAGGCATCCTCTCGCTGTCCTTTTCGAATCCTAGACTCGTTCATCGGCTTCATCGGGAAAACGAGCGGAATAGGTCGTCGGCTTCATGTCAAAGACGATCTACGTCGAGGTTGCACAAGCTCAAGCTCCGACTTCACAAAGTTGTGAAACTTGTGAAGAAAACACCCAAAACAACTTGGCAAGAGGTAGAGGGTGAAGAAATAGGAGGTGGGTTCACTTTAGAATTGGATTTATCTCACTTTAGCTCAAGTTGCCAATGATGGACCTTAAGCTTTTCTTGAAGAAGAAGATGAAGATGAAGAAAAATATGATAAGTGTTCTATTTTAAAAATGAAACTAATATGAATACTTATCATATCTTGACCATGGTCAAGTGTAGAGATTAAACTAAGGTTAGTTGGAATGGTTAGGATTAAGGATGAGATAAGGATGGTGGACTTTGTCAAAGCTTCAAGAAGCTTCAACATAGCTCCAAAATAAGCCACCATTCTTGACTTAATCCTTTCCAAATAAATAAACAAATAAATAAATGAAAAACCAAAACCCTAATCATCACTTAACCATGGTTTAATCCTTTACACTTAACCACATTATCATGTATCATCAAACATGATACAAAAAAATGTGCACAAAAGTATATCACATATACCTTTTACACATCAAGTGAGAAAATCCATTTAAAGTGAACCAATACTAGTTAATGCAAAGTAATATATCAAATATATAATTATACATTAAATCATTAAATCAACACTTGATTTAACGATCCGGTCATATCGCATATAACCGACTAGTATCCCATGTATCGGCTTATCGAATCAATGATTCGATAACTAGGTCATATCAAATATAACCAATCGAAACATATATCGCGAGAATGAAATGCGGTATCACATACACGCATTATTCTCGGTCCTGCACATATCTCATATACGCTCCTATTTCGTTTCGCTTGAGCCAGGAAACCTCTGTGTAGGACTCTAAAGACTCGTCAATACGCCGGTAGCAGATGATGATCATATCAAGCATCCACAAGCCGCAAGCGGTCTGCTAAACGTAACGGCCATCCGGGTATTGAGCGATCAGAAGATCGACAAGCTAGCCCGCTCACACTTCTGTGAATCCAACCAGTAACACTTACCGTACAGTCCGGTCTGTTCGTCTGATACGTCGCATATCAAGTCTAGGGGTGGTAAACGTCAGACCCCAATAACCGATAAGTCGTGCCGATGTGAGGCTCATAACGGGTCGAGAAACTACTGGTAACACTTACCAGCAAATCTCTAATCAGCCCTGGCCAGGGACTTCCCTGTTACGGCCAATCGAGCACAGCGCAACATCAACCCCCAATACCGGGAGAGACGAAACCCCTCCTATCGCTCATTACCTCCATGTGACTCGGGACTGTATCCAAAGACCACCGTTTTGCACGCCCTCATGGACGTGGTAAGGTGGAGATCAAAGCACAGTGGGAATCACACAAGACTCTATGACGATCTCGGGTCTACAGACTAACCTGCACAAGTGTCACCTGAGAACTGCCATCTGACGTGAGGTATAATACCATCTGGGAGTTCTCGGCGAGTCCGTCCAGTGTACCCAGTCTCCACTGAGCACCCGTATACCATCTCTGATGTCAAACACCAATGGATATGGGATCATCCATCGCCCATCTCATGGGTCGAGAAGCGTATACGCTATTCTACTCTGGTATATCGATGCCCCGTCTCGATACACCCACGACTAGGGACCTTGAAGGATGTACTTATGGACTACCATGTCCCCACTAGTATGATCTGCATCATAGTCCCGGTAGTCAAGTACACATCCTAAGGGCTTTACCAACATGTAACCATAAGACAGTTTAAAGAGACTAGTGTACATGTTAAGATAAAGAGTAACCAGATAGCATACTATCATATCGAGCAAGAAAGTCATCTCTATATATGTCCAAGCATCCAATATAATATACATCGTCTGTACAATACTGGCCTCTAGGGCATACATACAACTAACAGTCCTGTCATCACCCGTTAGGTTACTTAACTAACGACAGAGCGGGGACTGGACTAGCGCGGATGCAAAACATATACAACATCTACTAGTATATATATCAATATATAATATTTGCTCAAAGCATGATAAAAATGCAACATCACAGAAATGTAATAAGTATCACAGAACAATACAGATATCTGGGATTCCCGGGTTTCATTGAGCCGCTACTGAAACCCGACGTTACCCTGGTCGTGTGGATAGCCTATGCAATGAAATCCTAGACCCCTACGGGCGCGGCAAGTTACCCGCCAAAACCTAAAGCGAGGCAGCCCCCTTCAGCAACGTGAATGGACCACCCAGCACTTCACAGAATCCGGTAACTTGGGCACCCTTCCTTGGGTCAACCTGTACCCCCTACGAGTGAGGTGAATAGCCCGCCAATTCTAGAGTGAAGCCCCCTCCGTCTCAAAGCCATGAGATGCAGGCCCGTTGCCCTCTAGAACCCGGCTATCCGTGCACCCCTCTGCGGGGTAATCCTAGTACAGAAAGTAAAATATACAACGGGTAAATCGACCTCATCCCGGTCGTGCCCCAAAAGAATAATATACAAACAGGCAGTGACGGCAGTCCACATGTCGGACGCTCGCCCTGCAATATCAAATGTACATAAACAACAAAACTGTACTAGCATTGCATCCAGGCTATCCACCACGACAAATCCGCAACATCACAGCACAACACAGAACATCAACGTGAATCTCACATTCGCAAATCCGTCTAAAAGGGCTATAGCAGTTAGACAGGATTTACCGATCAAAAAACATTCACGGTCGCAGATATAATGTAAATATTGTAAACTAACATGTTTAAAATTTTCGATCGACTAAATTTCCCAAAGTGGGCCACAAGCACTACTGTAGCACTCCAAATTCCAAAAAGAATATACCAGAAACCCTATTTCCATGTCAGAAACCCACTGTAGAAATTTGGTGCAGTTTGGCCACAGTACGGCGGCGGATCCGCGGCCAAAACGTGGTTTTGGCCGCTGATCCACCGCTCTACAGTAATTTCAGCCGATCAAATTTTCACAAAATTCTTATAAAACCCTGCACGTATTTTTGCATTGTACCAAATAATTTTTTGAGCACAGCAAAAATTCAACAGAAACCTGGACTTGAAAATGGGGTTTTTGGAAAATCCGTTCGATCGAACTTGTAAACACGTTAGAGCAAGCTAGACTAGATTAATGGCGTGGCTCTGATACCAATGCAAGTGCACGACAGCACCCCGGACGTTATTCTGAGGCTAAAATGCGGAAACGAAACTTTTTCTTTTACTTTAAAACCGGCGCTACCGTGTATTACAAACCCCGATCGGACCATTAACCTACTACAAGCGAACTAGAGAAATGGTAGAGAGCTATACCGAGTGATCCGTGTCCTTCGGTCTTCTCGTCGCCATCCCGATCTACCCGCGGAATCTCCAGTCTTCATCTCCTCGTCGGAAAAGGGCACCACATCGCCGAGTCCTTTTACGGGCTCCCACCTCTGGACCGAGGCAACTCGGACACGAAATTAGCAAGCCTGCGTGTCCAAGATTTCTGTAGACTAAGTGTAGAAAACTTTTGTCTCAAGGGGTTAGTGAGGTTGCCATTTGGAAGTGGAGAAGGAGATGCAAGCTTTTTGGATGAACTAAGGGATTTTTGTGCAAGCTCATGAGATAAAAATCCCACTCAAAACTTTGGACAGCCCACTAATAGAAGTGGCCGGCCATGCTCATGAGAGGAGGAGGGAGTGGATCAAAAATAATGCAAGAGAGAGAAAATAATGGGTGATAATGAGGAATCATCATCATACCCAAATCTTATCCTAATCCCATCATATAAAGAAAGCAATGATGAGCAAAAAGAAGTCAATGGAAGCTAGAACCATCAAGAGAACCATCATGTAACAACAACTAACAAAAACCACCCTCCACTTTGCTAATTTGCACATTTGCAAATTAGCCCCTCCACACCAATTTTCAGCCAAAGAAAGAAATAAAGGAAAATGGCCGAAACGAAATACAAACTGGCAACTTCAAAAAAGCGATCCCGTAATAAATTACAGGAAAACCACGTGACTGTATATACATACCCGCATTTATATTCCGACCGAATACAAATGCAATGAGACAAAATCTACACTGTACAATACTAGGATCCGGCTTAAACCAAAGCCCGCTAGTATTATCCGTCTGATCATGATCCTTGCAATACCGCACGCATATGATCGAACCCTGCCATATATCCATATGGCCTCTACAGCGTTTCTCCTGAAGCTTGAGAAACTGTCTATGGGGGACTCTAAAGACTCGTCAATACTTTGGCTGTGGATTTAACCACTAGCACGTCAGAGGTATTAGCCATTCGTAATGGGCTACCAGGTATTGACCAAAAGGGACGTCGACGAGCGAACTAATCCTGACACCCTACTGAGCCTGTCAATGACAATATCCGTACAGTCCGGTCCGTTCATCTATGAGCATCGCATGGCGGGCCAAGGGGGTTGGTAAAAGTCAGACCCCCAAAATCGGTACAAGTCGTGTCGGAGTATAGCCCAGAACACCCTGAGATACTACTGGAATACCTACCAGTAAATCTACTGCCTTGGCCAAGGACTTCATGTAATGGCTCTCCTAGACACAGCACGACCTCACTCCTAATACCGGGAGAGACGAACCCCTGCAAATCCTCTCACTGCCTCCATGTGGCTCGGGACTGTACCCAACTAAAACCTGTTTGCATGACTCCTTTGAGCCGTGGTAGGGTGGTAATCAAAGTACAGTGTGAACTCACACGAGACAAATGACGATCTCAGGTCGATGAACTAACCTGTACACATGTCACCAGGGAACTGCTATCTGACGTCAGGTATAAGACCAACTAGCATGTTCTCGGCGAGTCTTGTCCGGTGTACTCATAACCCAATGAGCACCTGTATACATCTTAGGTGAACCAACTGACACCAGTGGCTTGTGAGACCGGCCACCGCCCTTCGTCGGGGTCTCGACTGTATACACTAGTCTACTGTGGAGTATCGATGCCCTGTCTCGAAAAACTCCCACGACTAGGGACCTTTTAATGATGTGCTTATAGACCCCAGCTCCCACGTATATGATCGCCATCATACTGCTGGCCGTCAAGCAAGAATCCTAAGGGCTCTATCAACGCGCAATAGTGACCTGTAATGTCACCTAAAGCAGTACACGATGATAAAGATAAACCAGATAGCATACTATCATCTTGAGTAAGACTGTCCTGCCGGCATAGGTCCTCCCTCAATCATTGCCATCACGTGCCTGTGATCCGATAATTGACTCTGAGGGCACTATATCCAACACATCCATCGCCTATCATATGGGTAAAAAAGCGTATACGCTAGTCTATTCTGGAATATCGATGCCCTGTCTCGACACACCCTAGACTAGGATAATTAAAGGATGTACTTGTGGACTACTCTGGCCCTACTAGTATGATCTCCATCATAGTCCTGGTAGTCAAGTACACATCCTAAAGGCTTTATCAACATGTGAAAGCAAGACAATATCACAATACAATTCCACATGTTAAGATAAAGAGCAGCCAGATAGCATACTATCTTGTCGAGCAAGAAAGTCCTCTCTATATATATCCAAGCATCCACTATAATATACATCATATGTACAATAATGGCCTCTAGGACATACATATAACTAACAATTTCCTATCAAGAGTATGTCATTTATGTACAATACGTGGAAGACAACCTTACTCTCTACAAGCTTCTTGTATATACAAGGTTCATCTACCTTTTTGATGAAGTCAAACTCTTTGACCGCCACATCAAAACAGATGTTCCAACTCCACGATGCCTGCTTTAATCTTGATGGACTTAAGCATAGCCACTGAGAGAAAAGGTTTCATAATAATCCACACCCGGTTATTGATGAAAACGTTTTACTAAAGGTCTAGCTTTGAAAGTCTCAACTTTTCCATCTACACCAAGAATCTTATCAAGATCCACTTGCACCCAATGGGTTTTACCCCTTCAGGTGCAACAAGCAAAGTCCATAATTTGTTGGTATATTTGGATTCCATCTCAGATTTCATAGCATCCAGCCATTTCACAGAGTCCTCGCTTGTGATGGCCTGCCTGAACCTAGTTGGGTCATCATCTACCATGATGCAATACTCGCTCCCACCGTCATTGAGGAAACCGTAGTATCTCTCAGGTGGATGAGGAACCCTACCAAATTCGCGGAGAGGTTGAGGTTCGTTGGAGACTATTGAATCCTTTGGTTCCACTAAATCATTAGCTGTTAGTTTGTCTAGCTGGAACTTCTTCCAGTTCTACCTCATGACCACTAATTTCTTTCATAAGAAATTCCTTTTTCTAAAAAAAGTTGCATGCCGATAAACAAAACACCTTTTTTCCTCGGTTTGGTAGAAGATATTCCCTCGCATATGTTTGGGATATCCAACAAACTAACAGAACTGACATTGCCATGAGTTTGTCCGGATTTTACCTTTCAACATTGGCCAGACAACCCGATATCTTAACTTGTTTAAGACATGGTCTCTTCCCATACCATATCCCATATGGTGTGGTAGGCACTTGATTTGGTTGGAAGCCTATTCAATAGGTATGCAGCTTCTCAAGTGCATAACTCCAAAAAGAAACAGGCAACTCAGCAGTACTCATCATAGAGCGCACCATATCAAATAGGATGCGATTCCTCCACCCCGATACACCGTTGTGCTGTGGTGTACACGAAGGAGTTAGCTGAGAGAGAATGCAATTCTTTTTTTAGAAACTCAAGGAACTCCATGCTTAAGCATTCCCCTCTCCGATCAAATCGAAGGACTTAATACTTATACCTATCTGGTTCTCAACTTCAAGCTTATATTCCTAGAATTTCTTAAAAGTTTCAGACTTGTGTTTCAACAGGAACATATGTTTGAATCTTGAGAGATGGTCAGTGAATATAATGAAGTACGAGGAACTAACCCTGGCATTTGTAGATATGGGACCGTATACATCACCATGTATCAGTCCCTAGAGTTCAGTAACACATTCTCTGTTTTCAGTAAACGGAGTATTGGTCATTTTACCTTTGAGACAAGACTGGGAAGTATCATAAGATGAAAATTTGAACGGATTCAAATATTCATCCTTATGTAACTTAGCTAGTCGTGTCGCATTGAAATGACCTAGTCTACAATACCACAAGAAGGATTCGTTCATTTTTGAACTACTCCTATTGTGTATGTTCTATATACTTTAAACTGTGGTTTGATTTAGAACATATATACCATTACATAACGTCCCTGATACAGTCAACTCTTGATTAACGAAAATGTTCACAACATTATCCTGCAATACAAAATTATATCCTTCTTTAACTTAATAAAGAAACTGATGTAATGTTGTATATCAGGTTCGACATGGAATAACATTTGTTCAAAATCAATGTACTTACCACTTGGTAATACAGGGTGATATTTGCCAACTGATTTGGCTGCAACAATTGCACCATTCTCTATACTTAGAGACATATCACCCAATTCCGGTTCTCTACCTTTTTGTAGACCATATAACAGATTACATATGTTAGTAATATGTATGCCCTAGAGGCCATTATAGTACATACGATGTATATTGTAGTGGATGCTTGGACATATATAGGGAGGACTTTCTTGCTCAACATGATAGTATACTATCTGGTTGCTCTTTATCTTAACATGTACACTTATTGTCTCTCTATTACATGTTGATAAAGCCCTTAGGATAAGTACTTGACTACCAGGATTATGATACAGATCATACTAGTGGGGACAGGGTATTCGGTAAGTACATCCTTCAATTGTTCCTAGTCATGGGAGTATCGAGACAGGGCATCGATATTCCAGAGTAGACTAGCGTATACGCTTCTTGACTCATATGATGGGCGATGGATGATCCCACATCCATTGGTGTTTGACATCAGAGAAGGTATACGGGTGCTCGGTGGAGACTGGGTACACTGAACGGACTCGCCGAGAACTCCTAGATGGCATTATACCTCACGTCGGATAGAAGTTCTCTGGTGACACCGGTACAGGTTAGTCTGTCGACCCGATATCATCATAGAGTCTTGTGTGTCTCCCACTATGGTTTGATTTCCACGGCTCTACTGAGTCATGCAAAACGGTGGTTTTCGGGTACAGTCCCGAGTCACATGGAGGCAATGAGCGATAGGAGGGGATTCGTCTCTCTCGTTATTAGGGGTTGATGTTGCACTATGCTCGATTGGCCATAACAAGAAATTCCTGGCCAGGGTTACTGAGATCTACAGGTAAGTGTTACCAGTAGTTTCTCGAATCGTTATGGACCTTGCATCGGCATAACTTATCGGGCTAAGAGACCGGACTGTACGGTAGTGTTACTTGATTGGATTCGCAGGAGTATGAGCAGGCTTGCTTGTTAATCTTCTGATCGCTCAATACCCGGGTGGCCGTTACGTTTAGCAGACCGTTTGCGGCATGTGGGTGATTGATATGATCACCACCTACTGCCGGTGTATTGACGAGTCTTTAGAGTCCTACCCAGAGGTTTCTTGACTCAATAGAAACGAAGTAGGAGCACATATGTGATATGTGCGGGACCGAGATTAATATGTGTATGCGATACCGTATTCTATTCTCGCGATATGTGATATCGGTCGGTTATATGTGATATAACCGGGCTGTCAAACAAGTGTTGATTCGACAAGTTGATACATTTGATATTGGTCGGTTGTATGTGATATAACCGGATTATTAAATCATGTGTTGATTTAATAATTTAATATATAATTATATATTTGATATATTATCTTACATTAACTAATATTAGCTCACTTAAGATTTCTTTTTCTCACTAGTGTACACTTAGTATATATGTGATATATATTAATGTACATCTTAAGATTTCTAATTCTCTAGCTTGGCTCTGATACCACTACTGGATTCCTTAGCACCCTACTGGGTTTTCCAATGCATCAACCATGCAAGTTTAAAATTCTAAGGTGCTAAAGAACCCTTAGCCTAGGATCTAAGTAGAGGAATTAGGGTAAACCAACATTTAATCAAAAATTACACTAAGTGAATGAGGAATACAAGCTTTGTAGACCGGCCCTTCACTTCTAAAGCTCCGTATAGTAGTCCCTTCGCTCCAAGTAGTGATCTCCCGGACTCAAGTTAGGCTCCACAAAACGAAATGAACAAGCTTGCTTGAAGTCTTCCAGGTCGAAGATGATCTACGTCGAGAAGACTCTAACTCAAGCTGCCTCTTCACTAATTGGGAATTAGTGAAGCAAACAACCTAAACTAAATGGCTAATCTAGTGTAGGTTGATGAAGTAGGATTTTTGCTCACTTCAGAATAATTTTTCTCACAATATTTCTTCACCTCAAGAAAAGCTAGTGAGCTTTCTTGAAATGAAGAAGAAGATGAAGTGTAGAATGGATTGAGTGAGAATAGAAACCATGGGTGGGATAATATCTCATATAACTCAATTAGAGACTTAACCATGGCTTAAGATAATGGTTGGGTTAATAAATATCTAGGGTGAGACAAATTTAGTGGACTAAGTCAATGGTTCTACAACCTTCCACTAAGCTTCAAACCATGTGATAATTCCTTCTAATTTTTTATTTACCTAAATAAATAAAAACCCCAATTATCTATGACATGGTATGAGTCTCATACACCCATGAATGATGTATCATCAAGCATGACACAAAGATAAACACATTAATATATATCACATATATATTAAGTGTAAATGTGAGAAAAAGAAATGATTAAGTGAGCTAATATTCGTAAATGTACATTAAAATATCAAATATATAATGATACATTAAATTATTAAATCGACACTTGATTTAATAATCTGGTTATATCACATATAACCGACTAATATCATTTGTATCAACTTATCGAATCAACACTTGATTCGATAATCCGGCTATATCACATATAACCGATCGATATCACATATCGTGAGATTAGAATACGGTATCACATACTCGTATTAATATCGGTCCCTCGCATATCATATATGTGCTCCCACTTCGTTTCGCCTAAGCCAGGAAACCTCTGTGTAGGACTCTAAAGACTCATCAATACGTCGGCCGTAGGTGATGATCATATCAGTCACCCAAAAGCCGTCAGCGATACTAGCTAGACGTAATGACTGCCCGGGTATTGAACGATTAGAAGATCAACAAGCAAGCCTGCTCATACTCCTGCGAATCCAATAAATAACACTACCGTACAGTCCGGTCTCTTCGTCCGATATGTTGCATATCCAGCCTGGGGGTGGTAAATGTCAGACCCTGATAGCTTGGTAAGTCATGCCGATGCGAGGCCCATAACGGTTCGAGAAACTACTGATAACACTTACCAGTAAATCTTAGCAACCCTGGCCAGGGATTTTCTGTTATGTCCAATCGAGCATGGCGCAACATCAAACCCCAATACCGGGAGAGACGAAATTCCCTCCTATCACTCATTGCCTCCATGTGACTCGGGACTGTACCCAAAAATCACCGCTTTGCATGTTCTCTTGAACGTGGTAAGGTGAAAATCAAAGCACAGTGGGAATCACACAAGACTCTATGACGATCTCGGGTCTACTGTCACGACCCGAAAATGACACGTTATGGCCCTTAAACTACGCAATGTCTACAGGCGTAACGCAATTTAAGTAAGCCGAAAACCCAGCAATCTAAACCATCAAAAGTAGTAAGAAATAAGAATATTGCAAAAACTTTTTGAAATCTCTAACCAAATTCTTTAAAGTCCAACTTTTCTTCCTTGAAAATTTTGGCTGCACCTCCTTTGTAAAACAAGCCTCCAAAAAATGGGTACAACATAATATAAGTAAAAGCATCCCAAACGGGAGAAAAATCCACGCCCAACGGCCGAAAACAACCACCATAACAGATATACGACGCCGTAGCGAAGAAAAAGACGATATAAATAAAACTGCATAAAAACCTCCAAGTCACAAAATAATATACAATATCGTCCTCACACCAAGTCTCTAAGTCATACAAGATAATGATAGATGGAGAGTACAGGATACAACGAATGTACAACAAGCAACATCGGATAATCGCAAAACCTACCTAAGTAAAATTGCACCCAGCCAGGCGAAGCGGTATCCGCAGCAAAGATGATACGATGGATGAAAATAGCCCTGCCTCTGACTATCCTGAGGAACACCTGCAAAACACTGTGGCACAACGGGGGTGACTTGCCAACTCGTGAATAGTAAATAACATATGCAGGTAATCGCGAGTATGCACGTACAGCGCGAATCTAACACACTGCAACAGTAGCAATGAATGGTCATATGTAATGCAACAGTCATGAAAGGTACACTGGAAGGTACTACTAATACATCAAGCAATAATATGACGAACTGTATACAATAATCATGTAAGGTACTCTATCAGGTACAACTAATACATGAAGCAATGCATATAATAGTATGTAAATACAACAGTCATGGAAAGTACTCTATCAGGTACTACTAATGCATGAAATAGTGCATAAACAATAAATGTGGAGTATGGAATAAAACGTGTCATTTCCACGGAAATCCTAACCTCGTGGTAGGACCAAAATCCAACAAGACAATCCAAATCCCAATTTCCACAAATCAGCCCCCAAATTGGCTCTCATATCATGTAAGTCTCATATATCCTTAATGTGCAGCATCAATTAAATCTCATATATCCTGAATGTCCAACATCAAGTATATCTCATATATCTCAAATGTACAACATCAAGTAGATCTCACATATCATGTATATACAATATCAGTATATCCCACATATCCCGAATGTACAACATCAAGTAGATCTCACATATCATGTATGTATAATATCAGTATCAAGTAAGTTTCACATAAGGTGGGTGTCTAACATCGACACCCAAAACATCATGAAACAAGTGTCACGCATCAACACTGAAATACTGATCTATCAGGTGCTGTCACCACGGCTGGCCCCCTGATAGGTACGTATCATACGCTATACCGAAAAGCCCAAGTGCCTAACTCTGACCCTCGTCTTTCCACGTATCCATACGTACATGACTCTCGTCGGTATCCCCATGATAACCGCCGAGTCATAGGTAATTTCACCGGATGGTATGGTTCCCCTGCCAGGCTCATGGGCATGTTGCATCGACCCTTTCCCCGGGGTACTTACAGGCCCCACCATGTACCCACAGACGGTACCTCCCGCTCCCCGAATCGGGTATATAATCAGACCGATAAAACTCATGGTGGCTGCAGAAATATCATATCAAGAGCAACCGGGTTTTTCTAACATTGCATAATTTCATGGAACTACCACGGTCCCTAAATCCATAAAACATCATGAAAAATCCATATCTCAATACGAAAATCCATGAATATAATATACGCAACATGAAACTGAAATGCAAGCGTATAAAGGAAAAGCCGCTATTTAACTGCAACCAGTTAAAATATAAATCATGCGGTTCCTAATTCTCCAAGTCCAATATAACATCAATTAAGGGTGCATATGTAGCTACAACCAGAAATATGGGTAACATGTAGGTATAGCAAGGTATATGTATCTACCTATCAGTAATGATGTAATATACCCTCTAGGTATAAGCAAGGTATGCATGCAAGGTATACACGTAGCTGTATCAATATGTGTGTATGTACTTATCGCTAATGGTACAATACCCTATAGGTACATAGGTAACTAGCATGTAAGCAAGTAACGGCATATGTGTAAGCATGTAGGTATACAGGTATGCTATAAGTCATATGCATAAAGAAATATGAATCAATGTCTCAATGTCCCTAACCAGACAATATCATATATATCAATGTGTTGTGTGTGACTTGGCAATTATTAATGGTGTGGGTGGCATAAAATCAGTGCTCGTGCAACATAAGCCGTCAATAATAGTGCAGTGTCCTAAGCATATTAGTCCAGGCACAGCAAGTAACTAAGCGATAGGGTGTATGCGCAACTCTAAATATGAAATAGAATATGCGACAAAGTAAAGTCATTTCTAGCCCAGACGCATAACGTCATGCGGGCGATTCCCCTGTAGATGTTAAATCTACTCACCAACCATCCTGACTAAGCAAAGACAACCACCTGTTTCCCCTCCTTCGCAGCGTCCGAAGTCCCCGCCCGCGAACCTAAAACAACAAAACGATAACACAAGTGTATATTAGCAAATGACCAAAAACACGTACAAACTACGTTTTTCAGACACACCAACTCCAAAGCTACTCCCAAGTGTTCGTACTGTGGCTAACGTATGTAGCGACACGACGAAACCAACCCAAGAGCAAAACCAGCACAAAGTGCACGGACCGTGTCTGATAACGTATTGTGCGTAGTCGTATCACTAGAAACTACCTATGTGATCCCAGATTTTTCATACAGAGAAAACTCAACAACCAAACAAGACCAAAAATACCTAAACCAAAGCAGACACCTACCCACAAAAACCCAAAACTCCACCAGAATTCCGGCGTCGTCGGAAATCCCCTTCACGTCACTGGCCGCGTCCGAGCTCCTTGGGTTTGTGCTCCATGTGAGGTCCTATGGTCACTGGTACAACACAACTACATTGTTTGGTTCCATAGAAAAATCTCGTGGTCACAGCAGGTCACAGATATCACAAATCGACACTAAAAATACGATATTTTGCACAAAACTTAACTTTAAACATTCTAAACTGAAACTAAAAGTCTACATAACACAAAAAATATATAAGGAACAGATAGGGATCATTACCTAACCAAAAGAACACAAAGGTCCTAGCTTTCCAAGCATCCAAGAGGCAAAACTAGATTAATGATGTGATTTTGGTGAGATTTTGTGAATTTTGTGATGGATTTGTGATAGAATAAGGAGTTTTCAGTTTAGAGTTGTGGGAGATAGAGAAATAAGAAATAATTAAGTGAGAAAGAATGAGAGAGTGTGAGGAAAAGAGAGAGGGAGGTGAGTGTAGGGTGAGAGTGAGAGGTGAATGCACCTTGCATTAAAACACCATTAATGCCTTCACACTACCTCATCATGCCACCTCCTTTCTCCAAAACAAATATCTCTCTCTCTCACAAAAAATTATCAAGAGGATTAGGTTAAGGATTAAAGCAAAGAATGGATTTAAAGTAAAGGATTAGATTAGGGTTAAGTTGTCATGGTTACTTAAAACTAGATTAGCACAAACAAACCCTCACATTTACGTGCACACGTGCGTGCATGCCCATAACAAATAATATTAAAATAATAATTAAATGTTATTAAATGTGAGGAACCCGAATTGGTAAACTTTTTACAGTAAACCCGCATTACTGTCTAAACTAACACTAACCGAAATCTAAGGCGTTACAATCTCCCACCTTATAAAAATTCGTCCCCGAATTTAAAATTCTCACTAAGCGTACCTTCAAAGAGATGAGTACAAATCTCCCAAATCTCGCACGCAGCTTCCCAAGTGACCAACTCACTATACGGCTACATCCAAGAAAACCCTCCACAGATGGCAAGACCCTTGACCGAAGTTTCTCCACTTGCCGAGCCACTAACACAAATGGCTGCCGGTGAACGAAAAGATCGCGTCCAAGCCAAATGGTCTAATGCTAAATCATGTGATAAAGGTCATGAAGGTATTTGCAAAGTATCTACACAATGAATACGGGGTGAAAACTCAATAATCTGGGCAGAAGTGCCAAATTTAAAGGCAACAGAACTAACTCGCTAAAAGGATCTCAAAAGGACCTACAATCCTGGGATAAGCTTCCTAAAACTCAATACGTCATTCATCGGAAAATCCGTAAGAATACATGATCTCCCACTGCGAACTCAAGTCTGCGACCACCATGGTCGACATAAGACCTCTGTCTGCACTGGGCTGTCCTCATCCTGACCTGAACCAACTGGGTCATCTTCGAAGTCTCTAGACTAGCTGGGGCCCAAAAATCCTACTCTCGTAGAGTCAGAAAAACAGACTGGCGATCGATACTACCTACCAAACAAACCTAAAGGTTGCCAATTGGAGTGTCTCCTGACAACAGCTATAGAAGGAGAACTCTAACAATGGCAAGTGACGATCCCAACTGGCAACAAACACTAAGTACATACGCACAAGCATAGCCTCCAGGGTCGGTATAGCCCGCTCTCACAAAGCCATCATCCTGCGGATGGAAAAACGGAGCTAAAGCTCAACCAGTACCAAAGGCTTTCTGAAGCTCCTGCCTAAAACGGCAAGCGAACAGGGTGCCCCCATTTGATACAACACGTGAAGGAACTCCGGGCAACGCACAAAATTAACAAAGAATAACTGAGAAAACTGAGAATAACCGGACAACAAACACCCAATTGGAGTCACACCCTGACTAAACCTGGGTAGACACCACAACGAAAAACATGGAGATCTGCTCCCATTCCCTATCCGGAACGGTTAAAGATTGCAACTCTCCAGCCAGTCTCAAATGCTCAACCCTAGCTCACAACCAGACAGACACCTTGAACGAAATCCGAAACTTCACTCTTCATCCTGTCTACCCGTAACTACCTCATGAGTCGCGTCACACAATGGTGGAACTTGAATGAACAAAGAAAGCTGACTGATGTGCCTGCTCTAGGATTTCGCGTTTCTACCCATCAACATCAGGTACACACAAACATGTCCTTAAACGTAGCACACCCTAGTCACAAATCAAGGCTCTGAATCTTTACCCTGCCGAACATGCTCAAGTATCACCGACAACGAGCATCGGTGGGCTATGCCTCACGAAAAAGATTAAGGAAAAGTGGTCGGGGCGGACATGAGCAAGCTGTCCCCTCAGTAGAGGCGAACCTAGTTGTACTGCACAATCGCACAAGAACTGTAAATCTGCAGAAGACTGTCTCTGAACCGCGCACAACTGGATCAAGCTAACCCCGGGCCTACGACTCAAGCATCAACTACCACAATCGCCTTGCCACGGTAACCAAAGGATCTCACAAACACAATCTTCTACAATCTCCATCTAACGGCACTGTCTCAACAATAAAAACCCGCTACAGGAAGATGTACATTAAGCTCTGGTGGTCCGTGAAAATCCGACACAACTCCCCACACAAGTAGTGTCCTCGGATCTACAACGCACAACCACCGCGGCCATCTCCAAATCATGAGTGGGATATCCTGCTCGTACTTCCTCCAATTGTCGGAAAGCATAAGCGATAACTCTATAGTGCAACATCAGCACAAAAATCGAGCCCCACTCGCGAAACATCACAGTTAAACAATAAAGTCGCCAGAACCAGAAAACACGAAAGAACTGGTGCAGTTGTCAACCGAATCTCCAACTGCTGAAAACTCCACACACATGCCTTAGTCCACAGAAAAAGAACCTCATTCCCGGTCAGTTCAGTCAACGGTGCAGCGATATACAAGCAATCCTGAACGAAACAGCGGTAAAAACCTGCTAAGCCCAAAATCTGTGGACTTCTGTCCCAGATATAAGTATGGGCCAAAGCTGTACGACCTCGATCCTCCTCGGGTCCATACGAAAACCGTCTCCTGTAACTACTAGACCTAGGAGTCAACACAATCAAGCCTGAAGGAACACTCCGAGAATTTAGCAAACTGCTGGTGCTCTCTCAGTATCTGCAAAACAAATCCTCAAGTGCTTCTCACGTTCCTCATGACTCATTAGAATAGTCCAGAATGTCATCAATGACACAACAATCAACTGGTCGAGGAACGGCCTGAAGAAATCTGGTTCATCATATCCACGAATGCTGCTAGGGCACTGGTGAGTCCAACGACACCACCAAAACACAAACTGCCCGTAGCACGCACAAAAACAGTCTTCGGAATGCCCTCACTCTGAACACACAACCAATGATGACCAGATCCCAAACAAACATAGAAAGATGTCTCGCACCCTGGAGCTGATCGAAGAAATTGTCAAGGCGAGGTAAAGGATACCTATCCACACAGTAACTCGGTTCAATTGACGATCAATCAACACACAACCTTAAACGGCCATCTTCTCCCGGACGTACAAAAAAGGAGCTCCCTAAAGCAAAACACTCGGACGCACAAGTCCCCCAACAAATAACTCTGCAGCTGATCCTTAAGCTCCCTAAGCTCCGCCGGCTCATCTGGAACAACGTCAGAAAACTCTCACACGAAAGGAACCCGGTCCAACCAACCCACTATGGCTCGGGTAACACGAATGAAAGACAAGAATCCTCGACATCCTCTCCTCAAAAGCCGACTAGCGAAAAAGGCTGAATTCAAGCTGTGAGAGGCGGCACCACTGTCCCTCTGCACAACTAGAACTGACTCGCCGGAAAAACAAAACCTAATTGTTTTCTCACGGCAGTCTACAGATGCATAGCACGTACCTAACCAGTCCGTGCCCAGGAGAACGCCAATTCCAACATCTCTAGAAGGATCACAACGACGGACGAATCTCTATCTCCTATCCGATTGACACACGACTGAAACACGTGTCAGGCAACAAAGAATCGCTAACAGAAGTTAACACAACAATGGCTGATCTAGCACACACAAATCTCAGCCTAACCAAAGCACAAAGTGTGTAAAACAACAAGTGCATAGATCCCGAACAAAACCAACCTATGAATCAAAAGAACATCCAAATTAAGAATACCTGAAAACTCTGCACTGGACGCCCATGCGTCCCAATGAGTAAAAGCAAACTCTCGTGTCTGCCTTCTATCCGGAACTGTCAGAACTCTTCCTCTGCCACACCGTTCACTCGGAACCAACCCTCCGCGACCACGACCTCTCTGAACATGGGTCTGAAGTGGTAATAAGGAACAATCCCTGATATGGTGATGAAGGCTTCCACATCGAAAACATCCATATGATGGCTGCTGACCCTCATGGGGATGAGAGCTGAAGGACTGTCCTCATCCTAAGCCTCTGCTACTCCCGCGACGGTCACGAAATCTATCTCGAAGCCTAAGCCTCATCCTCTGGGCGGGTACACCTGTACGAGCCCTCATCTGTTCCAGAACTCCCAAAGTCTCGGAAAGATGCTCCTCGTCAAAACGGGTTGTGTCCACTGGCGCTATAAGTAACACAAGGCTGAGTGCCGACTGCAAGGAACAACTGGGTAATAGGGGTGACAACCTTCTGTCGCTGAGCTCGAATGGCCTCAACCAAAGAACTAATCATCTGGCGCAAGTCCTGCATCTCTGCCACAAGCCTATAAATATGATCTATTGAAAGCGGATCCATCTGGTCCAATACAACGAGCGTGCCATACTGGTCAGTCCTCGTCCCACACGAGTCAACACTGACCTCGGCTCTCGCTGCATCACTCTGAGTCCTCATAGTCGTTGGCGGCAAAGGCTAAAATGGAAATAGGATTCGATAAGAATACGGAAATCGAATCTCAAGGATATGTATCTTCAAGGAAGGAATTTCAAGCAGTTTGTACTTAGGTCACTTTAGGCGGAGTACCGCGTCGTGAGTAAGCCGCGGACATACACACAATACGTTACTCTGCTTTAAGCTACCTACTCCATCATACCAAGGTCATCCTACACTCCGAAAGCTAAAACCTAGCGCTCTGATACCAACTTTGTCACGACCGGAAAATGGCACGTGATGGCCCTTAAACTACGCAACGTCTACAGGCGTAACGAAATTTAAGTAAGCCAAAAACCCAGCAATCTAAACCATCAAAAGTAGTAAGAAATAAGAATATTGCTAAAACTTTTTGAAATCTCAAACCAAATTCTTTAAAGTCCAACTTTTCTTCCTTAAAAATTTTGGCAACACCTCCTTTGTAAAACAAGCCCCCAAAAAATGGGTACAACATAATAAAAGTAAAAGCATCCCAAAAGGGAGAAAAATCCACGACCAACGGCGAAAAACAACAACCACAACAGATATACGACGCCATAGCGATGAAAGAGACGATATAAATAAAACTGCATAAAAACCTCCAAGTCACAAAATAATATACAATATCATCCTCACACCAAGCCTCTAAGTCATACAAAATAATGATAGATTGAGAGTATAGGATACAACGAATGTACAACAAGCAAGATCAGATAACCGCAAACCTACCTAAGCAAAACTGCACCCTGTCAGGCGAAGCGGTATCCGCAGCAAAGATGATACGACGAATGAAAATAGCCCTGCCTCTGACTATCCTGAGGAACACCTGCAAAACACTATGGCACAACGCGGGTGAGTTGCCAACTCGTGAATAGTAAATAACATATGCAGGTAATCGTGAGTATGCACATACAACGCAGATCTAACATATTGCAACAGTAGCAATGAATGGTCATATGTAATGCAACAGTCATGAAAGGTACACTGGCAGGTACTGCTAATACATGAAGCAATAATATGACAAACTGTATGCAATAATCATGTAAGGTACTCTATCAGGTATGCCCTAGAGGCCATTATGAGATGGTGGATGTATCTATACATGTATATATATATATATATATATATATATATATATATATATATATATATATTCAGTATGCATTCTTGCTCGACATGATAATATGCTATCTGGTTCTCCTTTATCTGACATGGTGATTTGATCATGCTTTTATTCATTCATACATGCTGATAAAGCCCTAAGGATATCGGCTTGACTACTTTGATTATGATGTAGATCATACTAGTGGGACATCTGTAGTCTGTAAGCATATCCTGGAATGTCCCTAGTCGTAGGTATATCGAGACGGGTCATTGATATACCAGAGTAGACTAGCGTATATGATACTAGACCCATACGATGGGCGATGAATGTTACCACATTCATCGATGTTTGACATCAAGATCATATACGGGTGCTCAGTGGTGACTGGGTACACTGGACGGACTCACCGAGAACTCCTATATGCAATTATATCTATCGTTGGATAGCAGTTCTCAGGGAACACTGGTACAGGTTAGTCTGTAGACCCAAGATCGTCATAGAGTCTTGTGTGTTCTCCCACTGTACTTTGATTGCCACCCTACCACGGCTCTACCGAGTCGTGCAAACAGGTGGCCGTTGGGTACAGTCCCGAGTCACACGAAGGCGATGAGCGATAGGAGGGGTTTCGTCTCTCCCGGTATTAGGAGTTGATGCTGTGCTGTGCCCGACTGGTTATATCAGCAAGTCCCTGGCCAGGGCTGCTGAGAATTGCTGATAAGTGTTATCAGTAGTTTCTCGATCTGTTATAGACCATTCACCGGCACGAATTATTGAGTTATTGGGGTCGACGTGACCATCCCTAGGCTCGATATGCAGCATATCTGACGAAAATACCGGACTGTACGGTATTGTTGCCGGTTGGCTCGACGGGAGTTGTAGCAAGTTCGCTTGTTTTCTTCTGATCGCTCAATACCCGGGTGGCCGTTACGTTTAGCTGACCGCTTGCGGTTTGGGGGTACTTGATATGATCATTACCCTCTGTCGGTGTATTGACGAGTCTTAGAGTCCCACAAAGGAGTTACCTAGTCCAGGCGAAACGTTGTGGTGCGCGTATGCGATATGCGCATGGACCCGATTAAAATGCGCGTATATGATACCGTACATTGATCGGGCGGCTTGCTTTTGATGGGGTCATATGTGATATGGCCGGATTGATAAATCAAGTGTTGATTTATCATTTAACCATTAGTTTTCTCACTTAAAACCTTTTCTTGAATGATGGATGTGTGCATGCATGTATGTTTTTCTTTCTTTCTTTCTTACTAGTTTCATGCACATATGGATGTGCATACATACATACATACACCCATCTATCATGGTTGTTTATATATGGAATAAGATGGCAATATAAGACTCACACCATGGTTGAATATATGGATTATTATTTGATTTATTGTTTAAAACAAAATAGAAAAGATAAGGATAATTCTTGCTTGTTTCTACATTCTTCTTTAAACCTAACCATTCTCACCTACTTCTAACCTTGAGTTATCCTTCTCTTTATGTTCTAAAACTCAAGTTAAATAATGTCTCCATCATTTTAACCATGGTTCATAGTGAGAAGAAATAAAATATATAATGATATATTTCATTTTTCTTTTGATGGTTATCATTTTCTACTCTTGTTAAAATATATAGCCATCTTCTTCCTCCTTCAATATTTGCTCTCTAGTTTCTTCTAGTGAGTAAAATACACATAAAGAAAGGTTTTTGAAGTGAGAATCTTAACCACAACATCATTCTACACAAGTTTAGCCAACTTGTTTAGAGTGTTCTCTTCGATTCTCGAAGTTGCGAGTTTGGACGGGGAACTCCGGGTTGATCGTCGTGGACGTGAGAGGACTTCAAGAGGACCTTCTTCCAACATCCAAGAGACCAAGGAGTTTAGCAAAAGGGAGCTACAAAGGTTGTAGTCTCGAAACCCTAATTTTATTAGCTTCAAGTTTTGTAACCCTAATATTCTAGGATCGATTCCTTTGCATGCTTGTTTAGCACCATCAAAATCCGAACTTTGAGACATGTGATGCTTCAAAACTCCACATAGGGTGCTAGACAAATCTTTCAATAGGTACGTATCATACGCTATACCGAAAAGCCCGAATGCTTAGCTTTGACCCTCGTCTTTCAACGTATCCATACGTACATGACTCCCGTCGGTATCCCCACGATAACCGCCGAGTCATAGGTAATGTCACCGGATGGTATGGTTCCCCTGCCACGCTCATGGGCATGTTACATCGACTCTTGCCCTGGGGTACCTCCGAGCCCCACCATTTACCCACAGACGGTGCCTCCCGCTCCTCGAATCGGGTATATAATCAGAACCGATAAAACTCACGGTGGCTGCAGAAATATCATATCAAGAGCAACCGGGTTTTTCAAATAATGCATAATTTCATGAAACTACCATGGTCCGCAAATCCATAAAACATCAAGAAAAATCCATATCTCAATGCGAAAATCCATGAATATAATATACGCAACATGAAACTGAAATGCAAGCGTATAAAGGAAAAGCCACTATTTAATATCAACCAGTTAAAATATAAATCATGCGGTTCCTAATTTTCCAATTCCAATATAACATCAATTAAAGGTGCACATGTATTTACAACCAGAAATATGGGTAACATGTAGGTATAGTAAGGTATATGTATCTACCTATCAGTAATGATGTAATATACCCTCCAGGTATAAGCAAGGTATGCATGAAAGGTATACACGTAGCTGTATCAATATGTGTGTATGTACTTATCGCTAATAGTACAATACCCTATAGGTACATAAGTAACTAGCATGTAAGAAAGTCACGGTATATGTGTAAGCATGTAGGTATACAGGTATGCTATAAGTCATATGCATAAAGAAATATGAATCAATGTCTCAATGTCCCTAACCAGACAATATCATTGTTAGTTGTATGTATGCCCTAGAGGCCAGTATTATACAGATGATGTATATTATATTGGATGCTTGGACATATATAGAGAGGACACTCTTGCTCGATATGATAGTATGCTATCTGGTTGCTCTTTATCTTAACATGTATACTTGTCTCTTTATACTGTCTTATAGTTACATGTTGGTAAAGCCCTTAGGATGTGTACTTGACTACCTGGACTATGATGTGGATCATACTAGTAAGGACATGGTGGTCCATAAGTACATCTTCAAGGTCCCTAGTCGTGGGTGTATCGAGACGGGGCATCGATATACCAGTGTAGACTAGCGTATACACTTCTCGACCCATGAGATAGGCGATGGATGATCGTATATCCATTAGTGTTTGACATCACAGATGGTATACGGGTGCTCAGTAGAGACTGGGTATACTAGACGGACTCGCCGAGAACTACCAGATGGTATTATACCTCACGTCAGATGGCAGTTCTCTGGTGACACTTGTGCAGGTTAGTCTGTAGACCCGAGATCGTCATAGAGTCTTGTGCGATTCTCACCGCGCTTTGATTTCCACCTTACCACGTCCATGAGGGCGTGCAAAACGGTGGTTTTTAGGTATAGTCTCGAGTTACATGGAGGCAATGAGCGATAGGAGGGGTTTCGTCTCTCCCGGTATTGGGGGTTGATGTTGCGCTGTGCTCGATTGGCCATAACAGGGAAGTCCCTTGCCAGAGATGATTTAGAGATTTACTGGTAAGTGTTACCAGTAGTTTCTCGACCCGTTATGAGCCTCACATCGGCACGACTTATCGGTTATTGGGGTCTGACGTTTACCGCCCCTAAACTTGATATGCGACGTATCAGACGAGGAGACCGGACAGTACGAGAAGTGTTACTGGCAGGCTTTTACAGGAGTTGGAGCGGGCTTGCTTACTGATCTTCTGATCGCTCAATACCCGGGTAGCCGTTACGTCCAGCTAGTACCGCTGACGGCTTGTGGGTGCTTGATGTGATCATCACCTACAGCCGGCGTATTGACGAGTCTTTAGAGTCCTACATAGAGGTTTTACTGGCTTAGGCAAAACGAAATAGGAGCACATATGTGATATGTGCGGGACCGAGAATAATGCGTGTATGTGATACCGTATTCTATTCTCGTGACTTTTTGTATCGATCGGTTATATATGATATAGCCGGGTTATCGAATCAAGTGTTGATTCGATAAGTCGATACATTGGATGTTAGTCGGTTATATGTGATATGACCGGATTATTGAGTCAAGTGTTGATTTAATAATTTATTGTATAATTGTATATTTGATATACTAGTTTACATTAACTAACACTTGTTCACTTTAGGGTTTTTCTCACATGAGCACAATTTTAAAGTATATATGATATATATTAAAATGTGTTTTCATTCCTGTATCATGGTTGATGATACACATGACTTGGGTGTATGAGACTTACACCATGCTATCTTTTATGTTGGATTCTAATATTCAAAGTAATTACAAAATTAGTGGAGGATTAGCTAAATACTTGAAGCTTGTGGAAGCTTGTGGAAGAATTTGACTAATTCCACTAAATTTGTTTTTACTATGGATATTTCTTAACCCAACCATAAGGATTAGCCATGGGTTAAGTATCTACAAGAGTTAGTATATGATACTCACTCACCATGGATAGCCTTCTCACTTGATCATTATCCTCATATCTTTCTTTTGTTCTTCTTCTTCATTGTGAAAAAGAAAAAGCTTGCTAGCGTTTGATCCAAAGTGAGAAAGATTGTGAGAAATAAAATTCTAAAGAGAACCCACTTCCTATTTCTCCATCCTCTACTAGACTAGCACTTTAGTTTAGGGTGTTTGCTTCACTAATTCTCAAGTTAGTGAAGTAGAAGCTTGTGTTGGAATCCCCTCGACGTAGATCATCTTCGGCCTCGAAGACTTCAAGCAAGGACGCGTCTTTCGCCTCGTGAAGCCATGCAAGGGTCCGGGAGAACCACGATCGCAGCGAAGGGACTTCAACAAGGAGCTATAGAGGTGAAGGACCAATCTACAAAGGTTGTATTTCGTATTCACTTAGTCGTAAACGTAGTTTACTAGCATATGAAACCCTAATTTTCTAGCAACGATCTTGTTTAGGGTTATTCGGCACGGCTAAAATTTTAAACGGGCATGTTTGATGCTTCCTTAACCCTTGTTAGAGTGCCTAGTAACCCTACAGTGGTATCAGAGCCTAGCTAGAGCATTAGGCGATGTGTTAACAAAGTTAAAACTCCGGACGAACCCGAATACGTCAAAGTTAACCCCCTCTCTGTACATTTTTTCAAAACTGTGTATTTTCAGTATTAAAAATACCTAAAAAATTCAGCAGGGATTTCTAAGAACTATGGTGAAAATTGAGCGCACAATCCGTACACACCACCGCGGAACCGCGGCTGTATCTCCCTTGGGCCGTGGATCCGCGGCAGTAATGAGGAATCATGCACTCGTATTTTCATTGTAATTACTATTTCTGTTATTTGTATTTTCTGGGTATTTTTAAATTAACTCAAGTGTTGAATATTCTGGGGTTTATTTTGTAATCGTTGATTCAATCGGAGAATTTTATTTTGTTATGTTATTCCGGATAATTTAGAAAGTATTAAAATGTTCGAACGGATATCATTAACTCAATTTTTCCCGGCACGAAAAACATTCAAGTGTTGAATTTTTCTCGAGTTTAAATCTTTCGGAAAAACGTGCAAGAAATGTGACGGACCCTCTAGAAGACAACAAAGCTTAACTCGATTATGTGACCGTCTTGATCTGCCTTTTGAACCTTAGGGTTTGAGGCAGTACGGCGTGCCACATGTGAGGCGTTGGCTTGACCCTTCTACGGCTGGACCGTTGCTACTGTGACGTATTCTGGAATTTTTGAACTCCGCTCAAGTGTTGAGCTATTTAGGAAATCTTGGGTATTTGATTATTCGAACGGAAAGTTTAATACTGTCTATTTATCTGGAATGTGATACAATATATGGAATTCACACAGTTAGGCATGAAATGCGAAATATATGATATTTCGGATTTACGATGTCTAAAGAGATTGTGGATTCCAAATGTTGTAGTTTTACACTTTCTTTTCTGCGACCGTAAGTGTAATATATGATATCGCCGGTTTCGTTGCTATATGTCAATGACAATTGGGATGTGCATATTTACTTACGTTGATGACATGTGATGTTATGTTTTGCTGGATATGTTATATTGGATTGTCGCGTTCTGAATAGCCGGTGGGTTTTATGTGAGATGAGAGTTTTTATTTTCATTCATGTAAAATAAAATGTATGTAATATTCTTTTATTGGGGCACTTCCGGGATGAGGTTGATGTCACCTTTTGTATATTATTTACTTTTCCGCATTAGGATAGACCCAAGGAGGAGAGCACAAGTAACCGGGTTCTGGAGTCCAGTAGGAGACCAACTCGAGGAGTCGAGTCCGGGTCTCCTAACTCTAGAATTGGTAGGGTTGGTTGCCGCTCTCGTAGGGGTTTAGGGGTGTGGGTTTGGCTATTCATCGTGACCATGAAATCCGTGTTTTATAGAGGCTCAAAATAAAACACGGACGTCCTAGTATATCCAATGTTTCATATGTTTCTTCTGCTGCGATATCTGTGATGTGATCATTTGATTGCTGTGATAAATACTGTATATAGTATATATGATATATTATATAGGTGTTAGTTATGTTTTACACCCGCGCTAGCCCTGCCCCGCTCTGCCGTTAGTTACCTAACCTAACGGTGCACGAGGGGACATCGAGGCGAATACGGATGGCATAAGTGTACGTCGTATTTATCTGTGATGTTTAGGTGACTTAAATGATGGGACTTCATTAATGTGATTAATGAAAGAAAAGAAACCTAAAAGATGTCGTAGAATCAAATTTTTCAAAAAGGGTAGCTACAGTTTTGCTTTGCATAGCGATATATATGATATATCCTGAACCTTATTCGATGAGGAAAGAGCCGAGATCCCTTCACCGGGAGTGGCCTCTTTAGCAAAACTGGCAGATACTACAACACTCGGTTTGTTTTTGATTGCTTTTGGAGTTTTTCTTTGTATAGTGATGTATATGATATATCCTGCACCTTATTCCATAAGGAAAGAGCCGAGATCCCTTCACCGGGAGTGATCTCTTTAGCAAAACTAATAAAAGCTCAAAATCACTCCATTTCAAAATTCACATGATTCTACAACGATATCAAGTTTATTACGCAATAGGTTTTCAGAAAAACCTGTCGTAGCCCTCCGTCATTTCAGATAAGTCCTACTTAGTATTCGTGCTACGTTTGTTGGCCTCCGTCAAGGCGTAGTGTGCGGTAGCTAACTAGTATTTATCTATTTATGCATATGATGCAGATTGGATTAAGCTAGTCGTACGACCTAGTTGACCTCCGTTAAGGGTCATGCGGGTGGGTTTGATTCAATCAAGAAACGACGGGTTGAACTTGACTTGCACCCTATGGTTTGTTGACCTCCGTCAAGGTTATATGATGCTTGGGGCAAAATATTATCGGGAATTTCAAGTGTTGAGATTTGCAATAAGATTGCATACCTTCTATGAGATAGTTGGATCCCGATACCCACTGCGAGTAATTGTTACTCCTGGGAGAGTTTTACACAGGACAATTAGCCGATCAAGTAGGTGTCTAGAAAGGTGTCAACAGGGTTACGCCTCTGGGGAAATGAGGTTTAATTTAATTAGGTCCGTGCGAAAGCACGGGGAACCTCCCTCAAAGTACCGACACTGGCCTGGCTGAAAGATTGGAGAAATTGTAGGGTGTAATTAATCCCAGCCAGTCTTTCCTTTTACGGTTTGAAGGAAGATTTGATAAAAACAGTGGGAGCCATCCTGATTAGATAAAATAATAACCAATCTGATCTTTCAAGAGCATACGCTAAAGTGTTTTCTTTTCTCTCTCTCTCCAGATAGCGACCATATCATGCCTTAATCAAGATAATAATATGGATGTATTGACCGAACCCGCATGTTATACTGTGCTGGGGAACGTTGGTTCCGTTCTTTCTTATAAAAGTTATAAGACTGAACAGGATATAGAGGAATACCAGGATTCCCATGCCACCCGAATGAAGACAGTACATGTTGATGCATTTGTTGGAGATAGTGCCCTCAGAGTCAATTATTGGATCACAGGCACGTGATTGCAATGATTGAGGGAGGACCTATCCCGGTAGGACAGTCTTACTCGAGATGATAGTATGCTATCTGGTTTATCTTTATCATCGTGTACTGCTTTAGGTGACCTGACATGTCGCTATTACACGTTGATAGAGCCCCTAGGATTCTTGCTTGACTGCCGGCAGTATGATGGCGATCATATACGTGAGAGCTGGTAGTCTATAAGCACATCCTTAAAAGGTCCCTAGTCATAGGAGTTTCGAGACAGGGCATCGATACTCCATTAGTAGACTAGTGTATACAGTCGAGACCCCGACGAGGGGCGGTGGCCGGTCTCACAAGCCACTGGTGTCAGTTGGTTCACCTAAGATGTATACAGGTGCTCATTGGGTTATGAGTACACCTGACAGGACTCGCCGGGAACCTGCTAGTTGGTCTTATACCAGACGTCAGATAGCAGTTCCCTGGTGACATGTGTACAGGTTAGTTCATCGACCTGAGATCGTCATTTGTCTCGTATGAGTTCCCACTGTGCTTTGATTACTACCCTACCACGGCTCAAAGGAGTCGTGCAAACAGGTTTTAGTTGGGTACAGTCCCGAGCCACATAGAGGCAGTGAGCGGATCTGCAGGGGTTCGTCTCTCCCGGTATTGGGGGTGAGGTCGCGCTGTGTCTAGGAGAGCCATTACGCAAAGCCCTCGGCCGAGGCAGGAGATTTACTGGTAGGTATTCCAGTAGTATCTCAGGGCGTTCTGGGCTACACTCCGACACGACTTGTACCGCTTTTGGGGGTCTGACTTTTACCAACCCCCTAGGCCCGCCATGCGATACTCATAGACGAACGGACCGGACTGTACGGATATTGTCACTGACAGGCTCAGTAGGGTGTCAGGATGAGTTCGCTCATCGACGTCCCTTTTGGTCAATAGCTGGTGGCCCGTCACGTATTGGCTAATACCTCTGACGTGCTAGTGGTTAAATCCACAGCCATTGTATTGACGAGTCTTTAGAGTCCACCACACTTTCAGTTACTCAAGCTTTCGGGCGAAACGCTGTAGAGGCCGTATGGAGATATGGCAGGGTCTGATCAGATACGTGCGGTATTGCACGGATCAGGATCGGACAGTTTTGTACTAGTTTCCATATATGGCAGGGTTCGATCTGTTACGTGCGGTATTGCACGGATTAGGATCGGACGGATATTACTAGCCGGTTTTGGTTTAAGCCGGTCCTAGTTTAGTACAGTTTAGATTTTGTCTCTTTGCATTTGTATCCGGTCGGAATACAGATGCGGGTGTGTATGCACAGTATCGGGGTTTTCCTGTAATTTATTATGGGACCAGTTTTCTGGAGTTGCCAGTTTGCATTCCGTTCCGGCCGGTTTTCCTTTGTTCTTTCCCGGCCGGACTTTTCTGATGGAGGGGGTAATTTGCAGTTTTGTAAATTACATTTGAGGAGGGGGTTTCTTGCATATGTATTTATTATGATAGCATCTTTAGATACCATTCTTTTCCTTCATCATTTCATGCTTTATTGTGATTAGAATTAATAAGAATGGTTGATGTGAGTTTGTGATGATAATGTTTGGATATAGTCACCACTTGCTTTTACTACCATGACCTTCCTTCTAAGGTTGTGGTTTAGTATTCCCTCCTCCACCATTTTCACATTTGACATGGTAGAACTCACTTGAGAGAAAAAAAAAGAATGAGAGAGTTCATCTTGGTTATGTGAGGAATTCTTCATCTCCTTCTTCTTCTTGTTTTGGAAAAATGAAAGCACCATTTTTCCTAATCCCATTCCTCCATCAAGGCAACTACAAACCCCAAATGAGACTAGCATGATCTACTACACATTCTACAGCATATCTTGAGCATGTCGAGTTGCCGGCTTCATGCCCGAGTTGCCTCGGTATCGAGGCGGGAGCCCATAAAAGACGCAGGCGATGTGGTGCCCTTCCGGCGAGGAGGCGACGATGTGGAGACAAGACTTTCCGCGGGAGATCGGGACGATGACGAGAAGACCGGAGGACTCGGATCACTCGGTATACTTCTCTTCCCATCTCTTGTTAGCTAGCATTAGGTTAATGGTTACGATCCGGGTATATTGTCCGCGGTAGAGCCAGTTTAAAAGATAAAGAAAATTTTGATTCCGCAATTTGGCCTCGGATAGACGGCCGGGGCGCTGCCGTGGCGCAACATGGTATCAGAGCCTCGCCATTAACTTAGTCTAGCTTCGTTTGATGTGTTTGAATTTCCGATCGACCAAAATTTCCAGAAACCGTATTTTTCCTTCACATCAGTTTCTGTTGAAATTTTTTGAAGTCTAAAAATTTTTCAGGTGGTCTCAGAATGATGTGCAGGGAGTTCTAAGAACTCTGGGAAAATTCGAGACAATGATCCCTTAACTAGAGCGCAGAACCGCGGCAAAAACCCCATTGATGCCGCGGTTCCGCCGCAGGTTGGTGGGGTCACTGCTTCGAAATTCTCCAGTGGGCTTCTGGGCTATAATTAGGGGTTTTGGAATATTAAAATTGGGCCCAGTTTCTCTGTGAGTGCTACAGTTTTTCTTGGGGGCCCACTTGTTAATTGTTTGATCGATCAGATATTTTAAACACATTATTTCACAGTATTTACATTATATCTGCGACCGTGAATGTCACTTGATCGGTAAATCCCGTCTAACTGCTATAGCCCGGTTAGACGGATTTGCGAACGCGACTTTCACGTTGATGTTCTATGTTTATGCTGTGTTGTTGCGGATCGGTCGTGGGGGATAGCCTGGATGCAATGCTAGTACAGTTTTGTTGTATTATATACATTTGATATTGCGGGACGAGCGTCCGACATGTGGACTGCCGTCACTGCCTGATTGTATTATTCTTTTGGGGCACGACCTGGTTGCGGTCGATATACCCGGTGTATGTATATTTTACTTTCTGTACTAGGATTACCCCGCGGAGGGGTGTACGGATAGCCGGGTTCTAGAGGGCAACGGGCCCGCATCTCACGGCATTGAGACGGAGGGGGCTTCACTCTAGGATTGGCGGGCTATTCGCCGCACTCGTAGGGGGTACAGGTTGACCCAGGAGGGGTGCCCAAGTTACCGGATTCCATGAAGTGCTGGGTGGTCCATTCACGGTGCTGAAGGGGGCTGCCTCGCTTCAGGTTTTGGCGGGTGACTTGCCGCGCCCGTTGGGGTCTAGGATTTCATTGCACAGGCTATCCACACGACCAGGGGAACGTCGGGTTTCAGCAGCGGCTCTGTGAAACCCGGGGCTTCCAGATATCTGTATTGTTCTGTGATGCTGTACATTTCTGTGATGTTGCATTTTATCACGCCTTGAGCGAATATAATATATTGCTATATATATTAGTAGATGTTGTATATGTTTTACATCCGCGCTAGTACAGTCCCCGCTCTGTCGTTAGTTAAGTAACCTAACGGGTGATGACGAGACCCAGTGGCGAATGCGGATGGCATATACGTACATCATTATTTTCGTTCTTTATTGGTGTGATCATTTGATGGGACTGCGTTGATTCGGATCAATGCAAACTAAACAAACCTATTCTGATGTTGTTGGAACATTTTTCAAAAGCTGTTATTGCAAGGACGTTCACTTTTGTTTTGCATCGTGGTATTCATTTGGAATATCCTGCTCCTCAGTCGACGAGGCAAGGGCCGAGATCCCTTCACCGGGAATGACCCCTTGGACAGAAGTTTGCGTCAGGGCAATAACTTCACTATAGCCGATTACTTTTTCTTTGCATCGTGGTATTCAGTTGGAATATCCTGCACCTCATTCTACGGGGAAAGAGCCAAGATCCCTTCACCGGGAGTGACCTCTTTAGTAAAGGTTTTCGTCACTATATTTTTATAAAAGGCTATGCAGTTCCTTCAACGATATCAAGTTCATTACGTTAAAAGTTTTTCGCCAAAAACTATACGTAGCCCTCCGTCATTTCTTACAAGTATTACTTAGTATTCGTGCTGCGTTTGTTGACTGTGTCAAGGCGTAGTGTGCGGTAGCTAAGTAGTGTTTGTTTGCAGCATATTAATAGGATTGGTTAGGACAGTCGTGCGGCCTTGTTGACTATGTCAAGGGCTCGTACGGGTGGGTTTAATGCAATCCAGGATAATGACGGGTTGAACTTGACTAGGACTCTTTGATTTGTTGACTGTGTCAAGGTCACTTAGGTCTTAGGGGTAAAAATCACATCGGGAGTTTCAAAAGAACTGAAACTTGCCAGGCATGCGCATACCTTCTGGAGTGTGGTGACTTGAGTGGATTCCGTCAGGTTATCATGCGATGATAGTTGGATCTCGATTCCCACTGATGAGTTATTTTACTCCTCGGGTGACCCCGACTAATTCTTCTTTCAGGTTTGGAGAAGAATTTGAGGTACAGTGGGAGGTTTCCTGATTAGACAAAATGATAACCATTCTGATCTAGGTTAGAGTGCACGCTGAGTGTTTCTTTTCTCTCTCTCTTTGGCAGCGACCATTGACCCGACCCTGGACTATGACTCAGTGACCAAGTTGACCGAACCTTCTTAACACTGGCTTTTGAATTGTCAGAGTTGCAGACCTCATTGCCACTCCTACTTTTACCCTTTTCTCTAGGACACCCTGCATTACTGCGAACGTCCACTTCCATTGGACAAAACCATCGTATGGTTATATACGAACTCGAAGGACTTCGAGGATGGTTTCTGGTTCTGGAGAAAACGAATAGGATTATTCAGTTGTCTTTTCTTTTCACCTTCTCTCATTGCGAGTACTCCTTGGTTTAGGAGATAGTACACCTATTACGCAAATTGGATAGTCTTCTTCCAAACCTTAGGCTGGTGCCGAACGGTGGGGAATGAAGAAAACCAATTAGCATAACGATGGTGTGCAGAAGGTATTAAGTTAAGACAAAGCAAGGGATTAGTAAGAGGGCAAAGTAAATTGCGACTGCTATTCACGACCGAACCAAGTGTTTCTTCGCCAATCCTAAATCACCTTTGTATTTCTCCAGGACACTCTGTATCACTACGAAGATCCACAGTTTATTGGATACTCCATCGTATGGTTATATACGAACTCGAAAGGAACTTGTTCCAGTTCGGGGATGGATTCTGGTTCAGGAGAAATAGGAATAAAGTACATTCAGGTGTCTTTTATCTTCACCTTCTCTCGCGATGCGAGTAAACCTAGGATTAGGACAGTACACCCTTTATGCTTTTTGGATAGTCTTCTTCCAAACCATAGGCTGGTGCCGAACGGTAGGGAAAGAAGAAAACCATTTGGCCTAAAGGGGTGTACAGAAGGTAATGACTAAAGACATATGAAGGGATTTGGAGAGGTGGCAAAGAATTATACGGTTATAGTTGTGAATCTGGCTAATGGAAGAGGCATTACTAAGAATACCAGGATACCCCAACGAAACATTTCAATGTTTCAGTTTCACTGTGTAATGTTAAAAGAAAACTGATTTCCCGATTAGTTACTTACTCCAGGGTATGTATTTACCAGGTATGATTATCACATCTGTATGGTTTTACAGATAATGAGTGGGAGTAAGTTATTGGGAATAGGGTGATCATCCTCATTATATCGGGATTCGTTGTAATCGGTGATATTTGAGGAGATCATCTGGGCTGTTTGCCGGTCGGCAAATATTTGGTTTTGAATATCCGCTGTTGTGCACCAATTTCAAATTGATATATCTGTACGTCTATTTTCATAGAGTGAGATATACCTTTTGATATTATGTCGATGACATTTACCTATATCAGTGGATGGTTAGGTAAGGAGCATTAAACAGCGGTGTAATTCTTCTTAACCATAAGTACAGTTTTCAACCTATGACACACAGTGAAAGAGTTGTTAGACTCAAGGGACTTATACAGAGTATTGTATATTGTCCAGTGTCCATCAGGACAAAGGGGTTGGTCCTCGTACTATATTCGGTTTACTTATGACTTCTCTAGTTTTTAGACAGGTGTTTCGTGGAAACACAGGGTCCGAATTTTGAGGAGTTATAGGTATTTGAATAGAGTAGAGAACCAGGTATAGCAAGTATCGGGATTCTTCAAAGTGATCGAAGATGTAGATACTTGTGTATGGTATTCAGTTGATAGTAATGATAAAGAGAAATTGCTTCTCTTTCAGGTTACTCGTAATTGGAAGCATTCCTAAGTTGAGTAACGCTGATCGGCCTCCTTCCATTTAGTTTACATGCACTGGAGACAGCTGCATGATTTGAATCTGGTTAAATTAAATCAGTGCCTCTGTTTCTATATTGGATATAGAACAGTTCATATCTTGACATTGTTAAGGTACGGGGAGTTGTCCGGCTTATGCTTAAAACCAGACACTGGACAACTCAAGGCACGTTTCTGTAATGGCTGTTTGTGGGTTGACCCAGGCTGTGACGAGGGTTGACTTTCTACCATCTGGCAGATCAATAGAAATATTGTTCTAGACTCGCCACAGTTTTATTAAAAATGGATTTTTCAAAAACAGTAGTGGGAGTATGGTAGAACTGGAAAAGATTCCAGAACCGCAAACGATTACTGAAGAATTGATAAGGAACCTAAAGATTCAATCTGATTTGACATTCCATTGGCCACTCCGCAGATATGACGGGTAACCTCAGGCACTCGAGAGATACTTCGGTATGCTCAAGGACGGTGGCAGGGAGGTTCTTGTTTACCCAGACTTACCATTGCTGTTGTTCCAGACTATGAGACCCGGCAGGAGGATGAGTATAGCGTCGTTCTAAACTAGCTTTAGAAGTGCACATCTATATGACTCTGGCAGAGGGTTGATGTAGTCAGTGGGAGCAGCGGAAGCATTGGTGGTCATCAGGCTTATGTCTATTTGTAGACTAAAGCAGTTACAGCGGAGATAGACCATCTATTTCTGACCTGACAGTCATAAGTTTGACTTCATCAGAATAGGGGATGGATCTGTTGAGAAGGTAGTAGAGTATGATGTCCTGGTATTTAGATGACATACACAGAATAAGAAAAGATACTCCTATACTACGATCGGTTTTACTTTGGTCGTCACACAGTGGTTTCTCCACATGGGACTTGGATATTATATCAGACATTCTGGTTACTAGATCTATGGTTTTAGATCTAGATTTGGGTGGTTTCCCAATCTGGGTACCTTGACAGAATTCTATGAGTATTTAGAATGGACGACTCCTGGCACGGTAGTGCACCTGCAGTTGATGGAGTCACCCTCTCTAAAGGTGTCTTATAGACTAAAGGGGAGAGGGATACTCATGATTGGCAGATCACTTGCTTAGGCAATTGAGTCAATCATGAGATGTCAAGTACCACACCAGATGTTGTTCTTGCACAAGATGCAATAAGTTGACATTGATCCAATCCTGGAGAAACAGTCGGAAGCAGTTTTAGAACATAAGTGGATGTTCTAGGGATATGATAACGACAGCCTCTTTTGGGAGACAGTTATCATTCCAGGCTTGCAAGGTGACATGGACGACAAGGAGGTTGTCAGATTTATAGTTTTCCTTCTGACGAGGGGCAGTATTTTGGACAGGTGGTCGAAGGCAATACTGAGGGTGGCATGGCGCAGGATACTGATTAAGTTCAGTTGACGATACAGTCTAAGAAGTTTGGATTTGGAGTTCATTTATGAGCTAGGTCCCATCAGACATCCAGACATTCTAAGACAGGTATTGCTCATTTCGGGAGATGGCTTTCTCCGCGAACTTGAGATATAGAGATACATAGAAAGAAACTTCACAGCGGATCCACTCACTGAGGCTATTCCTCGAACGCAATAGTTTCACAAACGAGCTTTGTGAGACTGACTAGTAGAGGAGTTGGGTGTTCGGTATCACACGGGCTGTGAGTATGCGACATCACAATAATTAGCCTTGAGTGCAAGTGGGAGATTGTTGGAGATAGTGCCCTCAGAGTCAATTATTGGATCACAGGCACGTGATTGCAATGATTGAGGGAGGACCTATCCCGGTAGGACAGTCTTACTCGAGATGATAGTATGCTATCTGGTTTATCTTTATCATCGTGTACTGCTTTAGGTGACCTGACATGTCGCTATTACACGTTGATAGAGCCCATAGGATTCTTGCTTGACTGCCGGCAGTATGATGGCGATCATATACGTGAGAGCTGGTAGTCTATAAGCACATCCTTAAAAGGTCCCTAGTCGTAGGAGTTTCGAGACAGGGCATCGATACTCCATTAGTAGACTAGTGTGTACAGTCGAGACCCCGACGAGGGGCGGTGGCCGGTCTCACAAGCCACTGGTGTCAGTTGGTTCACCTAAAATGTATAGAGGTGCTCATTGGGTTATGAGTACACCAGACATGACTCGCCGGGAACCTACTAGTTGGTCTTATACCAGACGTCAGATAGCAGTTCCCTGGTGACATGTGTACAGGTTAGTTCATCGACCTGAGATCGTCATTTGTCTCGTGTGAGTTCCCACTGTGCTTTGATTACTACCCTACCACGGCTCAAAGGAGTCGTGTAAACAGGTTTTAGTTGGGTACAGTCCCGAGCCATATGGAGGCAGTGAGCGGATCTGCAGGGGTTCGTCTCTCCCGGTATTGGGGGTGAGGTCGCGCTGTGTCTAGGAGAGCCATTACGCAAAGCCCTCGGCCGAGGCAGGAGATTTACTGGTAGGTATTCCAGTAGTATCTCAGGGCGTTCTGGGCTACACTCCGACACGACTTGTACCGCTTTTGGGGGTCTGACTTTTACCAACCCCCTAGGCCCGCCATGCGATACTCATAGACGAACGGACCGGACTGTACGGATATTGTCACTGACAGGCTCAGTAGGGTGTCAGGATGAGTTCGCTCATCGACGTCCCTTTTGGTCAATAGCTGGTGGCCCGTCACGTATTGGCTAATACCTCTGACGTGCTAGTGGTTAAATCCACAGCCATTGTATTGACGAGTCTTTAGAGTCCACCATACTTTCAGTTACTTAAGCTTTCGGGCGAAACGCTGTAGAGGCCGTATGGAGATATGGCAGGGTCCGATCAGATACGTGCGGTATTGCACGGATCAGGATCGGACAGTTTTGTACTAGTTTCCGTATATGGCAGGGTTCGATCTGATACGTGCGGTATTGCACGGATCAGGATCGGACGGATATTACTAGCCGGTTTTGGTTTAAGCCGGTCCTAGTTTAGTATAGTGTAGATTTTATCTCATTGCATTTGTATCCGGTCGGAATACAGATGCGGGTGTGTATGCACAGTATCGGGGTTTTCCTGTAATTTATTACGGGACCAGTTTTCTGGAGTTGCCAGTTTGCATTCCGTTCCGGCCGGTTTTCCTTTGTTCTTTCCCGGCCGTACTTTTCTGATGTAGGGGGTAATTTGCAGTTTTGCAAATTACATTTGAGGAGGGGGTTTCTTGCATATGTATTTATTATGATAGCATCTTTAGATACCATTCTTTTCCTTCATCATTTCATGCTTTATTGTGATTAGAATTAATAAGAATGGTTGATGTGAGTTTGTGATGATAATGTTTGGATATAGTCACCACTTGCTTTTACTATCTTGACCTTCCTTCTAATGTTGTGGTTTAGTATTCCCTCCTCCACCATTTTCTCATTTGACATGGTAGAACTCACTTGAGAGGAAAAAAAAAGAATGAGAGAGTTCATCTTGGTTATGTGAGGAATTCTTCATCTCCTTCTTCTTCTTGTTTTGGAAAAATGAAAGCACCATTTTTCCTAACCCCATTCCTACATCAAGGCAACTACAAACCCCAAATGAGACTAGCATGATCTACTACACATTCTACAGCATATCTTGAGCATGTCGAGTTGCCGGCTTCATGCCCAAGTTGCCTCGGTATCGAGGCGGGAGCCCGTAAAAGACGCAGGCGATGTGGTGCCCTTCCGGCGAGGATGCGACGATGTGGAGACAAGACTTTCCGCGGGAGATCGGGACGATGACGAGAAGACCGGAGGACTCGGATCACTCGGTATACTTCTCTTCCCATCTCTTGTTAGCTAGCATTAGGTTAATGGTTACGATCCGGTTATATTGTCCGCGGTATCGCCAGTTTAAAAGATAAAGAAAATTTTGATTCCGCAATTTGGCCTCGGATAGACGGCCGGGGCGCTGCCGTGGCGTAACAGCATTTTCGTCGGGTGTGTTCATTACAGAGAACTGTTTCTCCATTTGCTCTACGTCCTGGGTATTAGATACCGGGTCAGGATCCCATATATGTAATCAGTTACATGGGCTTAGGAAAGGTAGAGAACTTGGAGAAGGTCATAAAGACATAAGGGTTGGAAATTTTACAATTGTTGTAGCTAAAACCGTCGGGGAATATCACCTTGTATTGCCAAATGGTAATACATTGATTCTGAACGAATGCTATTACATGCCGAACCTGATATGCAACATTATATCGGTTTCTTTGTTGAGTAAAGAGGGATATAATTTTTTATTACAGGATAATGTTATGAACATTTTCTTAAACCAAAAGTTGGTTGGATCAGGCACGTTGTGCAATGGCATTTATGTTCTAAATCAATCAACAGTTCTGAGCATAACAAACACACACATGAGGAAGAGTTCAGAAATGAACGAATCCTTCTTGTGGCATTGTAGACTGGGTCACATCAATGCGACACGACTAGCTAAGTTGGATAAGGATGGATATTTAAATCCGTTAGAATTTTCATCTTATGACACTTACCAGTCATGCCTCAAAGGCAAGATGACCAAAACTCCGTTTACGGGACACGGAGAAAGAGTTACCGAACTCTTGGGAATGATACATAGTAATGTATGCGGTCCCATGTCTACACATGCCAGGGATAGTTTTTCGTACTTCAATACATTCACTGACGATCTCTTTAGATTCGGATATGTGTTCCTGATGAAACACAAATCAGAAGCTTTTGAGAAATTTAGAGAATGTAAACAAGAAGTCGAGAACCAAACCGGGAAAAGTATTAAAATTCTTCGATTTGATCGAGGAGGTGAATACTTGAGTAATGAATTCCTGGACTTCCTAAAAGAGAATGGGATTCTCTCTCAGCTAACTCCTCCATATACACCACAGCACAACGGTGTATCGGAACAGAGGAACCGCACCCTATTAGATACGGTGCGCTCTATGATGAGTATAGCTGAGTTGCCTATTTCCTTCTGCGGATATGCACTGGAGACAGCAGCATACCTACTGAATAGGGTTCCTACCAAATCTGTACCTACCAACCCATATGAGATATGGGAGGGGAAGAGACCATATCTTAATTTTATTAAGATATGGGGTTGCCCGGCCTATGTCAAAAGACAAAAACCGGACAAACTCGAGGCAAGGTCTGTTTTGTGTAAGTTTGTTGGATATCCCAAGCATTCACGAGGGTATATCTTCTACCACAGTGAGGAACAAAGGGTTTTTGTTGCTCAACACGCCACATTTTTAGTAAAGGAATTTCTTGCAAAAGAGATTAGTGGCTCTGAGGTAGAACTGGAAGAGGTTCCAGCCGTACAAAGCACAACAGAAGATTTGGTAGAACCAGAAGATTCGGTAGTTCCAGATGAACCCCAGCCACTCCGCCGATCTAGTAGGGTTCCTCAACCACCTGAAAGATACTACGGTTTTCTCATGGATGGTGGGAGCGAGGATTGCATCATGGTTGATGATGACCCAACTAGCTTCGAGCAGGCCATCACGAGTGGGGACTCAGTGAAATGGCTGGATGCAATGCGGTCCGAGATGGAATCCATGTACACCAACAAAGTATGGACTTTGGAAGATGCTCCTGAAGGGGTAAAACCCATTGGGAGCAAGTGGATCTTCAAGAAAAAACTTGGTGTAGATGGGAAAGTGGAGACTTTCAAAGCTAGACTTGTTGCAAAGGGTTTTCGTCAAAGACCAGGTGTGGACTATGACGAAACCTTTTCTCCAGTGGCTATGCTTAAATCCATCCGGATCATGCTTGCCATCGCTGCATATCATGACTACAAAATCTGGCAAATGGATGTTAAGACCGCCTTTCTAAACGGTGATTTAGAAGAGTGCGTATACATGACTCAGCCAGAGGGCTTCGTAGATAGTGGGAGCAGCGGGAAGTGTGCAAGCTGCTTAAATCCATTTATGGATTAAAGCAAGCATCGCGGAGTTGGAACATCTGCTTTGACGTCGTTATCAAAGAGTTTTATTTCGTCAAAAACGTAGATGAACCTTGTATCTACAAGAAGGTGGCAGAGAGTAAGGTTGTCTTCCTCGTATTGTACCTGGACGACATACTCTTGATAGGAAATGACATTCCTATGCTGCAATCGGTCAAGCTCTTCTTATCACAAAGATTCTCAATGAAAGATCTAGGTGATGCCTCCTGCATACTGGGAATAATGATCTATAGAGATAGATCTAAAAGGATATTGGGATTGTCCCAATCCAGGTACATTGACACCATACTAAAGAGGTTTAGTATGGAAGAGTCCAAAAGTGGGTTTTTACCCACGATCTCAGGGCTCACTCTCTCCAAAGAGATGTCTCCCAAGACTGATTTGGAGAGAGCTCGCATGCAAGGGATACCCTATGCTTCGGCTGTAGGCTCTATCATGTACGCGATGCTATGTACCAGGCCCGATGTAGCATACTCACTAAGTGTGGTGAGTAGGTATCAAGCTGATCCTGGAGAGAGTCACTAGACAGCTGTAAAGAGCATTCTCAAGTACTTGCGAAGGACTAAAGAGATGCTCTTGGTGTATGGTAACGGAGAACTCCAAGTGGAGTCCTTTACCGATTCAAGCTTCCAGAGTGATAAGGACGACTCTAAGTTGCAGTCAGGATTTGTCTTTACCCTTTATGGAGGGGTGGTTAGCTGGAAGAGTTCCAAGCAGGAAACTGTGGCAGACTCGACGATGGAGACTGAATACATCGCTGCTAACAATGCTGCCAAAGAGGCTGTCTGGATCAAGAAGTTCATTACTGAACTTGGAGTGGTTCCATCCAATGAGCATCCAATACCTTTGTATTGCGATAACAATGGAGCGGTGGCTTTGGCCAAGGAACCCAGGTCCCATCAGCGATCCAGGCATATTCTGAGGCGGTATCACCTGATCCGGGAGATAGTTGATCGCCGGGAGATCGAGGTCAGGAGAGTTGACACGAAGAACAACACAGCGGATCCACTCACGAAGGCCATTCCCTAGATACAGTTTGAGAGACACTTCGGGATGCTTGGTATGCGATACTTCAGCAGCTGGCCCTAGTGCAAGTAGGAGATTGTTAGTTGTATGTATGCCCTAGAGACCTGTATTGTACAGATGATGTATATTATATTGGATGCTTGGACATATATAGAGAGGAATTTTTTGCTCGATATGATAGTATGCTATCTGGTTGCTCTTTATCTTAACATGTATACTTGTCTCTTTATACTGTCTTATAGTTACATGTTGGTAAAGCCCTTAGGATGTGTACTTGACTACCTGGACTATGATGTGGATCATACTAGTGGGGACATGGTAGTCCATAAGTACATCCTTCAAGGTCCCTAGTCATGGGTGTATCGAGACGGGGCATCGATATACCAGTGTAGACTAGCGTATACGCTTCTCGACCCATGAAATGGGTGATGGATGATCCCATATCCATTAGTGTTTGACATCAGAGATGGTATACGGGTGCTCAGTGGAGACTGGGTACACTGGACGGACTCGCCGAGAACTCCCAGATGGTATTATACCTCACGTCAGATGGCAGTTCTCTGGTGACACTTGTGCAGGTTAGTCTGTAGACCCGAGATCGTCATAGTGTCTTGTGCGATTCCCACTGTGCTTTGATTTCCACCTTACCACGTCCATGAGGGCATGCAAAACGGTGGTTTTTAGGTACAGTCCCGAGTCACATGGAGGCAATGAGCGATAGGAGGGGTTTCGTCTCTCCCGGTATTGGGGGTTGATGTTGCACTGTGCTCGATTGGCCAGAACAGGGAAGTCCCTGGCCAGGGCTGATTTAGAGATTTACTGGTAAGTGTTACCAGTAGTTTCTCGACCCGTTATGAGCCTCACATCGGTACGACTTATCGGTTATTGGGGTCTTACGTTTACCACCCCTAAACTTGATATGCGACATAACAGACGAGTAGACCGGACTGTACGGGAAGTGTTACCGACAGGCTTTTACAGGAGTTGGAGCAGGCTTGCTTGCTGATCTTCTGATCGCTCAATACCCGAGTAGCCGTTTCGTCCATCTAGTACCGCTTACGGCTTGTGGGTGCTTGATGTGATCATCACCTACTGCCGGCGTATTAACGAGTCTTTAGAGTTCTACATAGAGGTTTTACTGGCTCAGGCAAAACGAAATAGGAGCGCATATGTGATATGTGCGGGACCGAGAATAATGCATGTATGTGATACCGTATTCTATTTTCGTGACTTTTTGTATCGATCGGTTATATATTGTTAGTTATATATATGCCCTAGAGGCCATTACTGTACATTGGATGTATATTGTAGTGGATGCTGAGACATATATAGGTAGGACTTTCTTGCTCGACATGATAGTACGCTATCTGGTTGCTATTTATCTTAACATGTATACTTTCTGTCTCTCTGATTACATGTTGATAAAGCCTTTAGGATGTATACTCGACTTCCAGGACTATGATGCAGATCATACTAGTGGGGTCTGGGTAGTCAGTGAGTACATCCTTCAATGTTCCTAGTCGTGGGAATATCGAGACGGGGCATCGATATTCCAGAGTAGACTAGCGTATATCTTCTCGACCCATGTGATGGGCGATGGATGATCCCATATCCATTAGTGTTTGACATCAGAGATGGTATGCGGGTGCTCAGTGGAGACTGGGTACACTGAACGGACTCGCCGAGAACTCCCAGATGGTATTATACCTCACGTCAGATGGTTGTTCTCTGGTGACACTGGGACAGCTTCGTCTGTTGACCCGAGATCATCATAGAGTCTTGTGTGTCTCCCACTGTGCTTTGATTTCCACCCTACCACGGCTCTACTGAGTCGTCCAAACAGGTGGTTTTTGGGTACAGTCCCGATTCACATGGAGGCGATGAGCGATAGGAGGGGATTCGTCTCTCCCGGTATTGGGGGTTGATGTTGCGCTATGCTCGACTGGCCAAAACAGGAAATCCCTGGCCAGGGTTGCAGTGATATACTGGTAAGAGTTATCAGTAGTTTCACGAATGTTATGGACCTCACGTCGGCATGACTTATCGAGCTATTAGGGTCTAACGTTTACCACCCGTAGGCGAGATATGCGACATATCAGACGAACAGACCGGACTATACGGTAAGTGTTACTGGTTGGATTCACAGGAGTGTGAGCGGGCTTGCTCGTCGATCTTCTGATCGCTCAATAACCGGGTGGCCGTTACATTTAGCAGACCGCTTGCGGCTTGTGGGTGCTTGATATGATCATCATCTGCTGCCGGCGTATTGACGAGTCTTTAGAGTCCTACACAGAGGTTTCCTGGCTCAAGCGAAATGAAATAGGAGCGCATATGAGATATGTGCGGGACCGATAATAATGCGTGTATGTGATACCATATTTCATTCTCGCGATGAATGTATCGAATGGTTGTATGTGTTAGTTATATGTATGCCCTAGAGGCCATTACTGTACATACGATGTATATTGTAGTGGATGCTAGGACATATATAGGGAGGACTTTCTTGCTCGACATGATAGTATGCTATCTGGTTGTACTTTATCTTAACGTGTACTCAGATTGTCTCTATGTTACATATTGACAAAGCCCTTAGGATATGTGCTCGACTACTAGGACTATGATGAGATCATACTAGTGGGGCCACGGTAGTCGATGAGTACATCCTATAACTGTTCTTAGTCGAGGGTGTATCGAGACAGGGCATCGATACACCAGAGTAGACTAGCGTATACGCATCTTGACCCATATGATGGGCGATGGATGATCCCATATCCATCGGTGTTTGACATCAAGGATGGTGTACGGGTGCTCAGTGGAGACTAGGTACACTGGACGGACTCGCCGAGAACTCCCAGATGGATTATACCTCACATAAGATGGCAGTTCTCCGGTGACACTGGTACAGAGTAGTCTGTTGACCCGAGATCGTCATAGAGTCTTGTGTGATTCACACTATGCTTTGATTTCCATCATACCACGTCCAAGAGGGCGTGCAAAAAGGTGGCTTTTGGGTACAGTCCCGAATCACATGGAGGCAATGAGCGATAGGAGGGGATTCGTCTCTCCCGGTATAGGGAGTTGATGTTGTGCTGTGTTTGATTGGCTATAACCGGAAATCCCTGGCCAGGGTTGCTGAGATTTACTGGTAAGTGTTATCAGTAGTTTCTTGAACTGTTGTAGACCTCATATCGACACGACTTATCGAGCTACTGGGGTCTGACGTTTACCACCCCTAGGCGAGATATGCAACATATCAGACGACGAGACCGGACTGTACGGGAGTGTTACTGTTTGGATTCACAGGAGAATGTACAGGCTCGCTTGTTGATCTTCTGAGCGCTCAATACCTGGGTAGCTGTTACGTTTAGCTGACCGCTTGCAGCTTGTGGGTGTTTGATATGATCATCACCTACTGCCGGCGTATTGACGATTCTTTAGAGTCCTACACTGAGGTTCCTTGGCTCAGGCAAAACGGAGTAGGGGCACATATATGATATGTGCGGGACCGAGGATAATGCGATATGAGATACTGTATTCTATTCTCGCGATATTTGATATCAGTCGGGTCATCGGATCAGGTGTTGATTCGATGAATCGGTACGGATAAATATTAGTCGGTTATATGCGATATAGCCGGATTGTCGGATCAAGTGTTGATTCGATAATTTAATGTATAATAATATATATGATATATTAAATGACATTAACTAATATTATCTCACTAAAAGATTCTTTTTCTCACTCGGATAATACATTGATATATATGCGATATATATTAATTGTATTATTTTATTTGGTTACAATAAATATTATATATGTGATATATAATATTGTAACATGATATGATAAATAATGCAACATGTTTATTAGAGATTAAACAAGATTAGGGTTTGATTTGGGTTAATGCTTTCTAGATGATTCTAGAAGGTATAGTTTTGTTTTGTGAAAGACATTTTGTTATGACTCATCCTTAACCTAACCCAAACCCTACACCCTTGGTTAAATCTCTACAATGGTTTGGTTAACCATGGTTGCATAATTCATCATTATATTCTTTGCATTATTCATCACAAAAGAAATTCTATTATGATTGTTCATCTTCTTCCTTCTTCTTCTTTGCTTACAAAGGTTTCTTGCTTTGATATTTGTGATAAAAATATGTGAGAAAAAGATAAATAAAGAGAGCAAAAAATCCTGCTTCATCATCATCATCTTCCCTTGCCCTTTAGATGAGAGTGTTCACTCAATTTTAGTGAGTGTTAGCTTGTGCTAATGAAACTTCAAGGTAGATCATCTTTGTATCGAAGATCGGAAGCAAGACCGCATCTTTCTCTTCGTGGAACCTCTCGAGAGTCCGGAACCCGATGATCGCACCGAAGGGACCACAACACGGAGCTTATGAAGTGAAGGACCGGATCTACAAAGGTTGTAATCCTTCTCACTTAGTGTTAAAGTGTTTAGCATGTTAGTTTTCGCCTAATCTCTAGTTTAAAGATCCGGCTTCGGGTTGTTCGGCACGGCTAATTTTTTAATCGGGCATGGTTGATGCCTCGTAGACCCTTGTGCGCGTGCACAGCAACCCTACAGTGGTATCAATGCTACTAGGCATTGGATGTCGACCTATAGGGGGTTCTCACTGTGTGACAGTGTGACGAAGCACAGGCTCTTACCCCCAGGGTGTCCCGAGACCGGAAGGTGTTCCGGCGGGTTGTAGTCCTCTCGAGGGGGCATGCGTAAAAAGTAGCGGCTGAGGGACCCGTTGGTGCCACGGCGACCCTATTGGATGGGGTGGCTGCCTGACCTACAGTGGTATCAGAGCCAAGCTAGAGCTTTAGGCGAAGTCTAGACGAAGTTTAATGTCCGATCGAACGTTGAAACCCCGACACGGAACCCTCTCTGTACATTTTTCAAAAATGTGGTTTTTTCTGAATTAAAAATTCTCAGAAAATTAAGGAAAAACTAAGAATTACTGTGAAGTACGGACCTCTAACTCGAAAATTTGACCACGGAATGGCGGCGAAACCATGGGTTTTGCGGCGGTTCCGCAGCCAAAATTTGGAATTAGTCCCTGAAATTTCATGTAATTATTTTTAGGCCCTTTCTTGTTAATTTTTTCTGGGAATATTTTAATTCCACTCAAGTGTTGATTTTTCAAAGGTTGTATTGGGGAATCGTTGATTCGATCGGATAATTTAATTTTGTTTAGTTTGTTCGGATAATTTTTAGAAACTGTTAAAAAGTTCGAACGGATATCAATAACTCACTTTTTCCCCTGTCGGAAAATTTTTCAAAAGTTGGATTTTTTCTCGTGTTTAAGAATGTTCTAAGTCGTGCAAGTAACGCGGTGGACCCTCTAGAAAACAACAAACCTTAACTCGATTATGTGACCGTCCTGAACTGCTTCTGAACCTTAGGATTTGTGGCAGTACGGCATGCCACATGTGAGGCGTTGGCTTGACCCTTCTACGGCTGGACCATTGGTACTGTGGCATGTGATGGATGTTTTTGAACTGATTTCAAGTGTTGAGATATATTGGGGAAATCTTGGGTGTGTGATTGTTCGATCGGAAAGTTTAACATTTTCTGTTTTATCTAGAATGTGATACAATATTTGGAATCCATAGGTAGTTATGAGATAACTAATTTGAATATTATAAACATAGCAGTTTAGTCTCAAATTGATCGGTTGCCACGGAATTTTGATGTGATCAAAAGTCCGTCGCAATCACGTAGCGTACGCGGATACTCGCCGGGTAAACTTAATAGACAGCCACGCCCCAAAGCCCCGACCAAGTGACTGTAGGAGAACCCCGTCGCCGAAAGCATCCATTCTGGTGCTCGCGGCAGCGGTGTTCCGCCTTAGTGCACTTCGTCGACGGCATCTGGGGGTGCGGCCGTCTACTAAAGTTTGCGACGAGCATTCGATCAGGACGTCGGGAATCTTGTTGAATTGCCCGACTTGATATTGAAAAGAGTTTTCGATAATGAGACTAAAATGCGGGGTTTATAATGGTTAGGCATGCGATGTCTAAGGAATTCATTTGGTTAGGCATGCGATGTCTAAAGAGGTTGCGGATTCCAACTGTTGTAGTTTTACACTTTCTTTTCTGTGACCGTAAGCGTAGTATGTGGTCTATCGCCGGCTTCGTTGCTATACATCAACGACAATCGGGATACGCATACTTGCTTACGTTGATGATATGAGATATTATGTGTTGCTGTGATATGTTATATTGGATCGTCGCGTTTTGAATAGCCGGGGTTTTTATGTATGATGAGAGTTTTTTCTTTTTCATTCATGTAAAATTCATTTGTATGTAATATTCTTTTATTGGGGCACTTCCAGGTTGCGGAAGATGTCATCGTTGTATATTATTTACTTTTCCGCATTAGGTAGACCCAAGGCGGGGAGCACAAGTAACCGGGTTCTAGGGTCCAGTGGGAGACCATCTCGAGGAGTCGAGACCGGGTCTCCTAACTCTAGAATTGGCAGTGATGCTTGCCGCTCTCGTAGGGGTCTAGGGATGTGGGTTTGGCTATTCATCGCGACCGTGGAATCTGTGTTTTATACAGGCTCGTACTAAAACACGGACGTCCTAGTATATCCTATATTTCATATATGTTTCTTCTGCTGCAATGTTCTGTGATGAGATCATATTACTGCCTGTGATGAATGTTTATATTATATATATGAGATATATGTTATATTGCAGATTTCGTTTCAAATGTGATGCTTGTGAAGCATAATAAAATGGGACTTCATTAATGAGATTAATGAAACTAAAAGAAACCTAAGATGTTGTAGAAACTTGTTTTAAAAACTAGTAGCTCTAGTTCTTGCTTTGCATAGCGGTGTTCCTTGTAGAACATCCAGCACCTTATTCGATAAGGAAAGGACCGAGATCCCTTCACCGGGAGTGACTCCTTTAGCAATAACTGGCAGATGCTACAAACTCGGTTTGTCTTTTGATTGCTTCTATAGCTTCTGCTTTGCACAGTGGTATATATGATATATCCTGCACCTTATTCGATTAGGAAAGGGCCGACGATCTTTTCACCGGGAGTGACCCCTTTAGCAAAACTAGAAAAGCCTCAAAAACACTCCATTTCAAATCACTCGATTCTACAACGATATCAAGTTCATTACGCAAAAGGTTTTCTTAAAAACCTGTCGTAGCCCTCCGTCATTTCAGATAAGTACTTCATAGTATTCGTGCTACGTTTGTTGGCTTTCGTCAAGGCATAGTTTGCGGTAGCTATTTATGCTTATCTGCTAGCATATGATGCGATTGAGTTAGGGTAGTCGTGCAACTTTGTTGGCTTTCGTCAAGGGTCGTGCGGGTGGGTTTAATTCAATCGGGAAATGACGGGTTGGACTTGACTAGTAGCCTATGGTTTGTTGGCTTTCGTCAAGGTCATAGGATGCTAGGGGCAAATATTATTGGGAATTTCAAGTGTTGAAATTTGCAATGAGATTGCATTCTTCTATGAGATAGTTGGATCCCGATACCCGCTGGGAGTAAGAGTTACTGTCACGACCCGCAAGGTACGGAACGCGACCGGCACTTAGATTACGAAACGTCTTAAGGCGTCCGTAAAATAAGCAAGCCGAAACCTAGAATACAAAACCCAATTAAGATCTTTAGAGTGAAGGAAAACCAAATTATTTAAGCATTTACTTTATTACCAAATCAAATTGCCTTTTTAAAATAACTTTCTTTTTTTTTTCCAAAATTCCAGCAGAATCTCACAAGTAAAATCAGCCTCAAAGGTGCAAGCAGATATACATAGGAATAACAGTGCATAAGAAATAGCATGTCGACTCAAGTGAGTTCGACCCAGATATATCACAAAATAAATCCCCAAGTCTCACAATCTCACCTCTAGGTCAATATACAGTAATCCAAATAAAACAGGTACAACTGAAATGATAGTAGCAGTAGATGGAGTGTTCTAGATACAACAATTATATAAGGTGGTACAAACTGATAATAACCCACCTATGAGCAAAAGCCTTGAGTCCAGGCAAAAAGTGCAAAAGAAGTAAAAGTATCCGCCGGTACCGTGCTGACGGAGTGGACCTGCAAAAAAGCTGTGGCACAACGGGGGTGAGTTGCCAACTCGTGAGTAATAAATAACATCTACTAAGGCTATCGTATGTATGCACACAAGTATCCTGGCATCCCTAAAGCAGGTATGGCTACAAGTTCTAGCAAGTATGTATGCATCGACAAGGTGCTAGCAAGTATAAATGTGTCACATGCATGTAATACAGGTATGCATGCTACATGAAGGTGCTATCAAGTATGTATGAGAATTATCCTTTCCTTTGTTTTGAAACTTTCCTTTTTAAATATCAGCGTAATATCCAAGAAATCAGTAAAAACCGTGTCCAGCAACGACACCTCAAAACTATCCAAATCCCATATATCCATGTCCGGCACCTCTGGCCTCAGCCATCCGGCTGATCTACATCAAAATCCATGTCTCAAACCAGCGGCCGCGGTCGGCATCCTCTGGATATCCGCCGTGCCAAATGAAGTCACCGGTAGGTAGTCCGTCCCCCAGCCAGGCTCAACGCCATCTCCTGCGATCTTCTTGCCCCGGGGTACCGTACCGGGCCCACCATGTATCCGTGACGGTTCCTCCACTCCTCGACACGGATCTCGAAAACCACAGCAAACTCATGGTGGATGACACTTTACATCACTAGAAAACCGCAACTTTTTATCTTTTTAAACAGTTATCAGTTTTGAAATCTTGCGGCTTTCCCCCAAAATCCAGAAATATCATAAATCTCATGAACTCATCATAATGCATATGTCGATGATTATTAATGCTTATGGTATCAATTTGCAATGCATGGTTACACTAGGCATGAGCAGATGATATGATAACATATATGCACGAGTATTGTAATTCTTATGGTTTCATTTTAAACATTCATTTTAATATCACATTCCTAGGCAATTAACATATTTCAGATTTATAGTCATCTAGTGTTGTGACATGGCAATTACCAGGGTGTGTGTGTCCACATGAATAGTGCTCGTGCTGCATATAAACCTGGTAATGGTGCATGTGTCCTATCATGAATTTGCATATAAGGGTATGATATGTAAATATGACTGCGGTAATATTATGCCAGTTTTATTATTATCACTCTAATGTCATAAGAACTATCAAGTTTAACAAATATCGGTTTGTTAAATCTAACAGGCGACTCACGCCATCCAAACGATCGTCCCCCGTAGATGTTAAATCTACTCACCCGTGATCCTGCGCTAAGTGTGTCCGACCACCTGCTTCCCTTTTCCTGCTGCGCTCGAAGTCCCTGCCGGCGATCCTAGAATTCACAAGAGTCACCAAATAAGGAAAAATCCTGCAAAACGTGATATATCGATAACAGGAATACGCGTGCGTCGTGGGGGAGTTGGGTCCCCGTGTTCTGTATGTGTGTGTCTACTAGTCTCACCATGCTACAGTCCTCCCAAATTTATTCTGAAAAGTTCGGGTCAACAGCAGATTCAATAGAGGCCAAAAAGTCAATGAAACTGCTAAATTACGCCAAGTCGGGTAAATCGGATGTCTTGGTGAAATCTGGGAAAATCCTCTGGTTGACTGGCCTCACTAACACCTAAAAGGGTTATTCTAACTAACACAACTTCCACTTTGCCAATAGTTTCCTTAATTCTCTCAAAATCACTACTAAACCAAGAAATACACACCAATTAAGCTAGATTACTAAAATTTTAGCAATTTAGGCTAACCATCCAATTTTAATGATACTACTAGGCTATAACAGATTAGTTAACATCAAAAAGGGTTCATAAAACTACAAGCACTCTGAAATGGCTAAATCTAGCATCACTACACCATTCTAGCACTAAAATTCTATTTATCACTAAAACTAGCTAATCAAGCACATAATCTACACAATATGGGAAAAGTTTAGGAGTTATACCCCCTAGGACCCTTGCAACCAAGGAGAATGAGAAGAAGAAGAGAGTAGGTGCATCAAAACGTGGCTGGAATGAGCTGAACTTCACCAGAGCTGATGCAGATGTGCTGCTGTTGCTGTTGCTGTTACTGGGGCTGATATGGGCTGATATGGTGCTGATATGGGGCTGATATGGGCTGATATGGTGCTGATATGGGGCTGATATGGGCTGATATGGTGCTGAAATGGTGCTGATATGGTGTGCTGCCTTGGCTGATGCTGGTATGGTGCTGATATGGGGCTGATATGGGCTGATATGGGGCTGATATGGTGCTGATATGGGGCTGATATGGTGTTGATATGGTGCTGATATGGGGCAGATATGGGCTGATATGGTGCTGAAATGGTGCTGATATGGTGTGCTGCCTTAGCTGATGCTGGTATGGTGCTGATATGGGGCTGATATGAGCTGATATGGTGCTGATATGGGGCTAATATGGGCTGATATGGTGCTGATATGGAGCTGATATGGGCTGATATGGTGCTGATATGGGGCTGATATGGGCTGATATGGTGCTGAAATGGTGCTGATATGGTGTGCTGCCTTGGCTGATGCTGGTATGGTGTTGATATGGTGCTGTTATGGGGCTGATTTGGGCTGATATGGTGTGGTATGGTGTGTGGTGTGGTATGGAGTTGGGAGGGGGCTGAAGGAGCAGCTGTTGCTGCTGCTGTTTTGAAGCAGAAAAGTGGCTGGAACTGATGTTTTTGTGGTGTTTGTGTTGCTGGTTTGAGTGTGAGAGAGAGTTTTAAGGTTGGGGCTGCTTGTAATGATGATGATTGGAGCTGATGGGCTGATTTGGGAGCTGGAAACTGCTGTTGCAGGGGGCTGGAAACAGAGCTAGGCTGGGGCTGATGTGTGGTGCTGATTTGGGGTTGAAAAGATGAAAAATGGGGGCTGATCTGATGCAATTTGGGCTGATGTGTAGTGTGAGTGAATGAGTGAGAGAGAGGTGAAAAAGTTGTGAAAAGAGTGAGGATACTTAACCTTAATTCATCATGACCCATCACACCCCATCTCTCTCTCTCTCAAGTCAACCTTAAACCCTCCAAAACCCCATGGTCAAAGCCAACCATCTCCAACTAAGCTAATTAGCTTTAAACAACCCTATTAACTTAACTAGGGACCTAACTCACCATGGTCAAATTGAACATAGCTAACCTACAAGCCCAAATGTGTGGCAACCATAGTCTTAACCCTAGTTATCGTGCACAAGTGTGTGTGGTTGCGATAAAATTTCACAAAAATAACCATAAATCTAGATAAATTACTACAAACCCGCTTTGGTAAACTTTTTACCAAAAACCCCAAATTAACACTTAATTATCACTAACCCTAAAACTCAAGTGTTACAGTCTTCCCCCCTTAAGAAAATTCGTCCCCGAATTTTAAAATATGCGACCAAGCGTACCTTCGAAAAGATGAGGAAATTTCTTCCACATCTCTCCCTCGGCCTCCCAAGTGACCTCCTCACTGCTCGGGCTGCGCCATAGAACCTTTACGGACGGTAGGACCTTCGATCGAAGTTTCTTCACTTGCCGGTCCAAAATCTCGACTGGCTGCACGGTGAATGAAAGGTCCGGCTCAAGCTGAACTGTCTGATGCTGAATCGTGTGGGAAGGGTCATGAAGATAACGGCGTAGCATCGATACGTGGAAGACGGGATGCACATCTGAGAAACTGGGTGGAAGAGCCAAACGATAAGCAACAGTGCCGACACGCTCCAGGATCTCGAAAGGACCTACGAATCTAGGGCTAAGCTTCCCCTTTCGCCCAAAACGCATCACGCCCTTCATCGGAGAGACCTTCAGAAAAACATGGTCGCCAACTGCGAACTCTAATCTGCGACGGCGCCTGTCTGCATAGGATTTCTGTCTGCACTGAGCTGCTCTCATTCGGTCTCGAATCAACTGTACTTTTTCGGTCGTCTCCTGCACAATCTGCGGTCCGAAGATACTGCTCTCACTCAACTCGGTCCAACAAATGGGCGTTCTACATCTCCTCCCATACAATGCCTCGAAAGGTGCTATCTGGATAGTATCTTGGAAGCTGTTGTTATAGGAGAACTCTACTAGAGGTAAATGACGGTCCCAGCTACCGCCGAAGTCTAAAACGCACGCTCTGAGTATGTCCTCGAGAGTCTGAATGGTCCGCTCTGACTGTCCGTCGGTCTGCGGGTGAAATACCGTGCTAAAGCTCAAACGAGTGCCCAAAGCCTCCTGGAGTCTCTGCCATAGTCGGCTGGTAAACTGAGTGCCTCGATCTGACACGATACAAGTCGGTACGCCATGTAGCCGCACGATCTCGTCAATGTAGAGCTGAGCATACTGAGCGAAGCTGAAAGTGGTCTTCACTGGCAGGAAGTGAGCTGCTTTCGTCAATCTATCCACGATCACCCAGATGGAGTCGTACCCTTGACTGGTCCTGGGTAGACCCACAACGAAATCCATCGAAATCTGCTCCCATTTCCACTCTGGAATGGGTAACGGCTGTAGCTCTCCTGCGGGCCTCTGGTGTTCGGCCTTGACTTGCTGACAAGTCAGGCATCTTGATACGAACTCCGCAATGTTTCTCTTCATTCCGTCCCACCAGTAGGTCTCTCTCAAATCATGGTACATCTTGGTGGAACCGGGGTGGACACTATATGCTGATCGGTGTGCCTCCTCAAGGATATCGCGCCGCAATCCCTCAGCATCTGGTACGCATAGTCTAGATCCAAATCATAAAATCCCCTGATCATCAATCATGAACTCGGAAAATCTGCCCTGTCCCATCTGTGCCATGATCTCTGAACAACGGTCATCGCTGCGCTGTGCCTCATATATACGGTCAAGCAACTGTGGGCGCGCACGAACATGCGCGAGCTGTCCTCCTGTCGGAATGAACTCGAACTCGACTCGGCTGTCGCATAGAATCTGCCAATCCGCTGATGTCTGCCTCTGCACTGCGCGCAAATAGGATAGACTACCCCCGGGCCTCCTGCTCAAAGCATCTGCTACAACATTCGCCTTGCCCGGGTGGTATAAGATCTCACAGTCATAGTCCTTCACCAACTCCATCAAACGATGTTGTCCGAGGTTCAGGTCTCGCTGCTGAAATATGTATTTTAAGCTCTTGTGGTCTGTGAATATTTGGCACGACTCGCCATATAGGTAATGTCGCCATATCTTCAGTGCAAAGACCACTGCAGCCATCTCCAAATCGTGAGTAGGGTAGTTTTGTTCGTGCTTCTTCAACTGCCGAGAAGCATAAGCGATCACCCGGCCATGTTGCATCAATACGCATCCTAATCCCACTCGCGAAGCATCACAGTAGACCACAAATCCGCCTGATCCCGAAGGCAAAGATAATACCGGTGCTGTAGTCAAACACGTCCGCAGCTGGTGAAGACTGCGCTCGCACTCCTCCGTCCAAACGAAAGGAACTCCCTTCCGGGTCAGACCGGTCAAGGGCGCAGCTATACGGGAGAAGTCCTGAACAAAACGCCTGTAGTAGCCTGCCAGGCCTAGAAAACTACGGATCTCGGTAACCGATGTAGGTCGGGGCACTACTGAACGGCCTCAATCTTCTTCGGTTCCACACAAATTCCATCTCTCATAATCACGTGACCCAAGAATCCGACGCTGTCCAGCCAGAATGCGCACTTGGAGAACTTTGCGAACAGCTGGTGCTCCCTCAGAGTCTGTAACGTAATACGCAGGTGCTGCTCGTGCTCCTCTCGGCTCCGAGAGTACACCAAAATATCGTCGATGAACACGATGATGAACAAGTCAAGATACGGCCTGAAGGTACGGTTCATCAAATCCATAAATGCTGCAGGGGCGTTGGTGAGTCCTAACGACATCACCAGAAACTCATAGTGGCCATAGCGTGTACGGAAGGCTGTCTTCGGTATATCCTCCTGTCGGACTCGCAGCTGGTGGTATCCTGATCGTAAGTCGATCCTCGAAAAATAACCCGCACCCTGGAGCTGGTCAAACAAATCATCAATGCGCGGCAACGGATATCTGTTCCGAACGGTCACCTTGTTCAGCTGGCGGTAGTCGATACATAAGCGCAAACTTCCATCCTTTTTCTTGACAAACAGGACCGGAGCACCCCACGGAGAAACACTGGGTCGAATAAGTCCCTTATCCAACAAATCTTGTAGCTGGACCTTCAACTCTCTAAGTTCCGCCGGGGCCATCCGATAAGGCGGTATAGAGATAGGCCCCAAGCCAGGAATCAAATCAATACAGAACTCGACATCGCGCTCAGGTGGCAATCCTGGCAGCTCGTCAGGGAAAACATCGGGGAACTCGCATGCAATCGGAACCTGGTCCAATGGAACATCCGTAGCTCTAGTATCACATACACAGGCTAGAAATCCCCGACATCCCTTCCTCATCAGCTGACTAGCGCGAAGGGCAGAAATCAAAATGTGAGGGGTGGCACCACGGTCCCCCTGCACCACAATGGCCGACTCGCCGGGAAAACAAAATCTAACGGTCTTCTCGCGGCAGTCCACCGTCGCATAGCACGTGGCTAACCAATCCATGCCCAAAAGGATGTCGAAGTCCAACATCTCCAGAAGGATCAAGTCGACAGGCAACTCTCGCTCGCCAATACGAACGGTACAGGATCGGAACACGTTCCTAGCAACAAAAGACTCTCCCACCGGAGTGGTCACAACAAGCGGCTGGTCAAGCAAACCGGACTCTCTACCCAAACTCGGCACGAAGTGGGTGGAAACTTAAGAGTGCGTGGATCCGGGATCGAACAATACGTGTGCATCAATAGAACATACAGATAGGGTACCTGTAACGACGACATTGGATGCCTGCGCATCCTGGGGTGTCAATGCAAAAACTCCGGCCTGACCTCCTCCAACAGCGGGCTGACCTCGGCCTCGGCCTCCTCGACCTCTCTGGATCGGTGCGCCGCGCCCACGGCCTCTGGGTGCGCCTAACTGGCGTGGAGCATCGCCTGTGGCAGGTAGTAGAGCTCTCTGAGGAGGGGGCGATGATGGAGGTAGAGTCACATGCGGAACTGTCGCCGCACCCTGTCGCCTCACTGGACAATCTCTAATACGATGGTGCAGACTCCCGCACCTAAAGCACCCTGGCGACGACTGCTGACCCTGTGTATACGATCCGTACAACTGACCTCGTCCGAACCGTCTGCCGGCCCTATCTCTTGGAATGAATCTGGCATGCTGCCTCTGATCTAGTGTGCCGGTAAGAATCCTCTTCGGCCCCGGAAAGGCCGACGTCGCTGAAATACGTGTCTCCATCCGCAATGCTGTATCCATAGCTGCCGAATAGGTATCGAAATGCTGAGCGCCAATGGCAAGATATAGCTGGGCATCCAGTCCCTATATGAACCTCTTCACTCTTTTCGCTTCGGTATCTACCAGGTACGGGGCATATCGGGACAACTGCGTAAACTGAACGTCATACTCAGACACCGTCATCCCAGGTGTCTTGACCAAGGCCTCGAAACTACGAGCTCTGGCGTCGCGAATGCTCTCCGGAAGGAAACGGGCAAGGAAAACTGCTGTGAACTCGGTCCAGGTCATGGGCGGTAGACCTGCAGCTCGACCTCTCAGAACTGACTCCCACCATATCTGTGCGAGACCCTCTAGTCGGAAACTCGCAAGCTCTACCCAGCGATCATCGGAACATCTCAGCGAACGGCAGATCCTGGCCAAGCTGTCAAGGAACGTCTGCGGGTCCTCTGCTGCATCGGTACCCGTAAAGACTGGAGGTCTCAGCCTCATGAACTCCTGTAGCGAAACCGGAATGGTCGTGGTGGTAGTAGTAGGAGCAGGTATCATAGTGGTCTGGGATGTAGTAGGTACGTCCTCCGGCCTCGGTGCACGACCGACAGCGACTAGGGATCCTACCATTTGACGTAGCTCCTGCATACTCCCCATCATCTGACGCAACTCCTCCATACCAGTCTCAAGCCTATCCATACGGCCTGGGGAAGGTGGATCGGTCTGTCCCTGTGGCGTAGGCATGCCACCCTGCTCAGTCCTAGTCTCGGATGAGCCAGCTCGAATCTCGTCTCGGGCAGCAGCCCTCTGTGCTCTGGTAGCCCTATGTGGCATAGCGACTGGTACAGGAAACAGGACAATGAGAACAGCGCAATAGAATCACAGGATACATGGAATCGAAGAAGAAATTCTCAAGTAAGCATGTCCTAAAGTCACCTAAGCGGAGTATCGCATCGCAAGTATGCCGCGGACATACGCACTCTACGCTACTCTGCTTAAGTCACTTACTCCATCTACTAAGGGTCATCCTACACTCAGAAAGGTGGAACCTACACTCTGATACCAACATTGTCACGACCCGCAACGTACGGAACGCGACCGGCACTTAGATTACGAAACGTCTTAAGGCGTCCGTAAAATAAGCAAGCCGAAACCCAGAATACAAAACCCAATTAAGATCTTTAGAGTGAAGGAAAACCAAATTATTTAAGCATTTACTTTATTACCAAATCAAATTGCCTTTTTAAAATAACTTTCTTTTTTTTTTCCAAAATTCCAGCAGAATCTCACAAGTAAAATCAGCCTCAAAGGTGCAAGCAGATATATATAGGAATAACAGTGCATAAGAAATAGCATGTCGACTCAAGTGAGTTCGACCCAGATATATCACAAAATAAATCCCCAAGTCTCACAATCTCACCTCTAGGTCAATATACAGTAATCCAAATAAAACAGGTACAACTGAAATGATAGTAGCAGTAGATGGAGTGTTCTAGATACAACAATTATATAAGGTGGTACAAACTGATAATAACCCACCTATGAGCAAAAGCCTCGAGTCCAGGAAAAAAGTGCAAAAGAAGCAAAAGTATCCGCCGGTACCGTGCTGACGGAGTAGACCTGCAGAAAAGCTGTGGCACAACGGGGGTGAGTTGCCAACTCGTGAGTAATAAATAACATCTACTAAGGCTATCGTATGTATGCACACAAGTATCATGGCATCCCTAAAGCAGGTATGGCTACAAGTTCTAGCAAGTATGTATGCATCGACAAGGTGCTAGCAAGTATAAATATGTCACATGCATGTAATACAGGTATGCATGCTACATGAAGGTGCTATCAAGTATGTATGAGAATTATCCTTTCCTTTGTTTTGAAACTTTCCTTTTTAAATATCAGCGTAATATCCAAGAAATCAGTAAAAACCGTGTCCAACAACGACACCTCAAAACTATCCAAATCCCATATATCCATGTCCGGCACCTCTGGCCTCAGCCATCCGGCTGATCTACATCAAAATCCATGTCTCAAACCAGCGGCCACGGTCGGCATCCTCTGGATATCCGCCGTGCCAAATGAAGTCACCGGTAGGTAGTCCGTCCCCCAGCCAGGCTCAACGCCATCTCCTGCGATCTTCTTGTCCCGGTGTACCGTACCGGGCCCACCATATATCCGTGACGGTTCCTCCACTCCTCGACACGGATCTCGAAAACCACAGCAAACTCATGGTGGACGACACTTTACATCACTAGAAAACCGCAACTTTTTATCTTTTTAAACAGTTATCAGTTTTGAAATCTTGCGGCTTTCCCCCAAAATCCAGAAATATCATAAATCTCATGAACTCATCATAATGCATATGTCGATGATTATTAATGCTTATGGTATCAATTTGCAATGCATGGTTACACTAGGCATGAGCAGATGATATGATAACATATATGCACGAGTATTGTAATTCGTATGGTTTCATTTTAAACATTCATTTTAATATCACATTCCTAGGCAATTAACATATTTCAGATTTATACTCATCTAGTGTTGTGACATGGCAATTACCAGGGTGTGTGTGTCCACATGAATAGTGCTCGTGCTGCATATAAACCTGGTAATGGTGCATGTGTCCTATCATGAATTTGCATATAAGGGTATGATATGTAAATATGACTGCGGTAATATTATGCCGGTTTTATTATTATCACTCTAATGTCATAAGAACTATCAAGTTTACCAAATATCAGTTTGTTAAATCTAACGGGCGACTCGCGCCATCCAAACGATCGTCCCCCGTAGATGTTAAATCTACTCACCCGTGATCCTGCGCTAAGTGTGTCCGACCACCTGCTTCCCTTTCCCTGCTGCGCTCGAAGTCCCTGCCGGCGAACCTAGAATTCACAAGAGTCACCAAATAAGGAAAAATCCTGCAAAACGTGATATATCGATAACAGGAATACGCGTGCGTCGTCGGGGAGTTAGGTCCCCGTGTTCTGTATGTGTGTGTCTACTAGTCTCACCATGCTACAGTCCTCCCAAATTTATTCTGAAAAGTTCGGGTCAACAGCAGATTCAATAGAGGCCAAAAAGTCAATGAAACTGCTAAATTACGCCAAGTCGGGTAAATCGGGTGTCTTGGTGAAATCTGGGGAAATCCTCTGGTTGACTGGCCTCACTAACACCTAAAAGGGTTATTCTAACTAACACAACTTCCACTTTGCCAATAGTTTCCTTAATTCTCTCAAAATCACTACTAAACCAAGAAATACACTCCAATTAAGCTAGATTACTAAAATTTTAGCAATTTAGGCTAACCATCCAATTTTAATGATACTACTAGGCTATAACAGATTAGTTAACACCAAAAAGGTTTCATAAAACTACAAGCACTCTGAAATGGCTAAATCTAGCATCACTACACCATTCTAGCACTAAAATTCTATTTATCACTAAAACTAGCTAATCAAGCACATAATCTACACAATATGGGAAAAGTTTAGGAGTTATACCCCCTAGGACCCTTGCAACCAAGGAGAAGGAGAAGAAGAAGAGAGTAGGTGCATGAAAACGTGGCTGGAATGAGCTGAACTTCACCAGAGCTGATGCTGATGTGCTGCTGTTGCTGTTGCTGTTACTGGGGCTGATATGGGCTGATATGGTGCTGATATGGGGCTGATATGGGCTGATATGGTGCTGATATGGGGCTGATATGGGCTGATATGGTGCTGAAATGGTGCTGATATGGTGTGCTGCCTTGGCTGATGCTGGTATGGTGCTGATATGGTGCTGGTATGGGGCTGATATGGGCTGATATGGGGCTGATATGGTGCTGATATGGGGCTGATATGGGCTGATATGGTGCTGATATGGGGCTGATATGGTGCTGAAATGGTGCTGATATGGTGTGCTGCCTTGGCTGATGCTGATATGGGGCTGATATGGGCTGATATGGTGCTGATATGGGGCTGATATGGGCTGATATGGTGCTGATATGGTGCTGATATGGGGCTGATATGGTGCTGATATGGTGCTGATATGGGCTGATATTGTGCTGAAATGGTGCTGATATGGTGTGCTGCCTTGGCTGATGCTGATATGGGGATGATATGGGCTGATATGGTGTGGTATGGTGTGTGGTGTGGTATGGAGTTGGGAGGGGGCTGAAGGAGCAGCTGTTGCTGCTGCTGTTTTGAAGCAGAAAAGTGGCTGGAACTGATGTTTTTGTGGTGTTTGTGTTGCTGGTTTGAGTGTGAGAGAGAGTTTTAAGGTTGGGGCTGCTTGTAATGATGATGATTGGAGCTGATGGGCTGTTTTGGGAGCTGGAAACTGCTGTTGCAGGGGGCTGAAAACAGAGCTAGGCTGGGGCTGATGTGTGGTGCTGATTTGGGGTTGAAAAGATGAAAAATGGGGGCTGATCTGATGCAATTTGGGCTGATGTGTAGTGTGAGTGAATGAGTGAGAGAGAGGTGAAAAAGTTGTGAAAAGAGTGAGGATACTTAACCTTAATTCATCATAACCCATCACACCCCATCTCTCTCTCTCTCAAGTCAACCTTAAACCCTCCAAAACCCCATGGTCAAAGCCAACCATCTCCAACTAAGCTAATTAGCTTTAAACAACCCTATTAACTTAACTAGGGACCTAACCCACCATGGTCAAATTAAACATAGCTAACCTACAAGCCCAAATGTGTGGCAACCATAGTATTAACCCTAGTTATCGTGCACAAGTGTGTGTGGTTGCGATAAAATTTCACAAAAATAACCATAAATCTAGATAAATTACTACAAACCCGCTTTTGTAAACTTTTTACCAAAAACCCCAAATTAACACTTAATTATCACTAACCCTAAAACTCAAGTGTTACAGTTACTCCTGGGAAAGTTTTACACATTACAATTAGCCGATCAAGTAGGTGTCTAGAAAGGTGTTAACGGGGTTACGCCTCTGGGAAACGAGGTTTACTTAATTAGGTTCGTGCGAAAGCACGAGGGACCTCCCTCAAAGTACCGACACTGGCCTGGCTGAAAGATTGGCGAACTTGTAGCGTGTAATTAATCCCGGCTAGTCTTTCCTTTTAGGGTTTGAAGGAAGATTTGATTAAAACAGTGGGAGACATCCTGATTAGATATATTAGATAACCAATCTAATCTTGCAAGAGCATACGCTGAGTGTTTTCTTCTCTCTCTCTCCAGATAGCGACCATATCACGCCTTCATCAAGATAATAAAATGAATATATTAACCGAACCCGCTTGTTATACTGAGCTGGGGAACGTTGGTCCCGCTCCAACTTATAATTGTTATAAGACAGAGCAGAAAATTAGGGAATACCAGATTTCCCGTGCCGCCGAAATGAAGAGAGTGCATGTTGATGCATTATCTTCTGGTGTGTTCATTACAGAGAACTGTTTCTCAGTATCCTTTACGTCCTGGGTATTTGATACCAGATCAGGATCCCGCATATGTAATTTGTTATATAGGCTACAGATAGGTAGAGAACTGAGAACGGGTGATAAGTTTCATGAGACAGAAAACGGTGCAAGTGTTGCAGTCAAGTCTGTTGGTCACTATCACCCTGTATTACCTGAATACATTGATTCTGAACGAATATTATTAGATACCGAACCTGATATACAACATCATATCAGTTTCTTTATTAGTAAAGAAGTGATATAATTTTGTATTGTTGGATAATGTTTTGAATATTTCCTATATCAAGAGTTGATCGGTTCAGGCACGTTATCTAAAAGTATTGACGTTCTAAATCAAACTACAGTTCTTAGTATACAGAACACACATAAGAGGAAGAGTTCAGAAATGAACAAATCCTTCTTGAGGCATTGTAGACTAGGTCATATCAGTGCGACCCGACTAGCTGAAGTTACATAAAGATGCATATTTAAATTAGTTAGAATTTACATCTTGTGAAAGTTGCCAGTCATGTCATAGAGATAAGATGACCATGGCTCTGTTTATTGGAAACAGAAAAAGAGTTTGTGAACTCTAGGGATTGATACATGCTGATGTATGAAGGTCCCCTGTCTACACATGCCAAGACCGGTTCTTTGTACTTCATTACATTCTCTGATGATCTCTCAAGATTCAGACATATGCTCCTGCTGAAACACAAGTCCGAACCTTTTGAGATATTCACAGAATATAAGTTAGAAGTAGAGAACCAAAATACGGGTATAAGTATTATGTCCTTTGATGAGATCAAGGAGGAGAATACTTGAGCACGGAATTCCTGGACTATTCTAAAGGAGAATGAGATTCTCTCTCAGCATTACTCTTCCGTATACACCATAGCACGATGGTATATCGGGGCGGAGCAATAGCACCCTATTTGATATGGTGTACTCTATGATGAGTACTACTGAGTTTCCTATTTCCTTTTGGGATTTATGCACTTGAGAAGCTGCATACTTATTGAATAGGGTTCAAATTAAATCAGTTGCCTACCACTTCATATGTGATATGGAAAGGGAAGAGCCCATATCTTAAGCTTGTTAAGATTTAGGGTTGTCCGGACTATGTCTAAAAGAAAAATCCGGACAAGCTCGAGGCAAGGTCTGTTATGTAGAACTGGAATGGTTCCAGCTATACAAACTGCAGCTGATGATTTGGTAGAACCAAAGGATTCAATAGTTTCCAACGAACCTCAGCCTCTCCGCCGATCTAGTAGGGTTCCTCACCCAACTGAGAGACACTTCGGTTTCTCTATGATAGTGGGAGCGAGGATTGCATCATGAGATGATGACCCAACTAGTTTCGAGCTGGCCATCAGGAGTGGGACTCTATAAGAATGGCTGGATGCTTATCGATCTGAGATGGAAACCTTATACACCAACAAAGTATGGACTTTGGTTGCTTTATCTGAAGGGTTAAATCCCCATCAGGAGCGAGTATATCTTGAGAAGATTACTTGGTGTACATTGAAAAGTTGAGAATTTCAAAGCTATGCTTAGGTCCATCCAGATCCTACTTGCCACGGCTACATACCATGACTACGATATCTGGTGGTTGGGTGTCATGACTGCTTTTCTAAATGATGTTTTAGAAGAGAGCGTCTATAAGTACATAGCCAGAGGGCTTCGTAGATAGTAGGAGCAGCGAAAACGTGCGCAAGATGTTTTATGTGATAAAACAGGCATCGCGGAGTTGGAACATCTGTTTTGATGTGCTAGTGAAAGAGTTTGACTTCATTAAAATGGTAGATGAACCTTGCATATACAAAAAGGTAGTAGAGAGTATGGCGGTGATCCTCGTAGAATACATGGATGACATACTCTTGATAAGGAAGGAGTTTCCTATGCTACGCTCGGTCAATCTCCGCTTATCACAAGGATTCTCCATATAGGATCAAAGTGATACCTCCTAAATCCAGGGTTTTGGATCTATGAGATAGATCTAATAGGATGTTGGGATACTCACTAGTTGTAGTGAGATGGTATCAATCAATCCTGAGGAGAATCACTAGAAAGGTTCCAGAGTGATAAGGACGACTGAATGTCAGTCGCAGGCATTGTCTACACCCTCAGTGGAGGGACGGTATGTTGGAAGAGTTCCAAGCTAGATACCGTGACATACTAGACGATTAAAGGCAAGATACATCGTTACCAAAGATACTACCAAAGAGGCAGTCTGGATACATATAAGTTCATAAGATGAACTTCGTTCCTACCATTGTGTGGCAATGGAGTTGTGGCTTTAGCCAAGGAACTACCGTCCCATAAGAAATCCAGATATAATTCTTAGGCAGTATCACCTGATCATGGAGATGGTTGATCTCCAGGGAGATCGAGGTTAGGAGAGTTGACACAGAGGACAACAGCGCGGATCCACTCACAAAGGCCTTTTTCCTAGTAGAGACTTTTATAGGATGGTTGAGTATGAGATACTTCAACCGCAGCTAATTGTTGGGTATGTGATACCACAACAGATGGCCCTAGTGCAAGTGGGAGATTGTTAGTTATATGTATGCCCTAGAGGCCATTACTGTACATACGATGTATATTGTAGTGGATGCTAGGACATATATAGGGAGGACTTTCTTGCTCGACATGATAGTATGCTATCTGGTTGTACTTTATCTTAACGTGTACTCAGATTGTCTCTATGTTACATGTTGACAAAGCCCTTAGGATATGTACTCGACTACCGGTACAATGATGAGATCATACTAGTGGGGCCACGGATTTCTGGTGATTACATGCTATAACTGTTCCTAGTCGAGGGTGTATCGAGACAAGGCATCGATACACCAGAGTAGACTAGCGTATACGCATCTTGACCTATATGATGGGAGATGGATGATCACATATCCATCGGTGTTTGACATCAAGGATGGTGTACGGGTGCTCAGTGGAGACTGGGTACACTGGACGGACTCGCCGAGAACTCCCAGATGGATTATACCTCACGTCAGATGGCAGTTCTCCGGTGACACTATTACAGAGTAGTCTGTTGACCCGAATTCGTCATAGAGTCTTGTGTGATTCCCTCTGTGCTTTGATTTCCATCATACCACGTCCAAGAGGGCGTGCAAAAAGGTGGCTTTTGGGTACAGTCCCGAATCACATGGAGGCAATGAGCGATAGGAGGGGATTCGTCTCTCCCGGTATAGGGAGTTGATGTTTTGCTGTGTTCGATTGGCTATAACCGGAAATCCCTGGCCAGGGTTGCTAAGATTTACTGGTAAGTGCTATCGGTAGTTTCTCGAACTGTTATAGACCTCATATCGACACGACTTATCGAGCTACTGGGGTCTGACGTTTACCACCCCTAGGCGAGATATGCAACATATCAGACGACGAGACCGGACTGTACGGGAGTGTTACTGTTTGTATTCACAGGAGAATGTACAGGCTTGCTTGTTGATCTTCTGAGCGCTCAATACCTGGGTTGCTGTTACGTTTAGCTGACCGCTTGCAGCTTGTGGGTGTTTGATATGATCATCACCTCCTGCCGGCGTATTGACGATTCTTTAGAGTTCTACACAGAGGTTTCTTGGCTCAGGCAAAACGGAGTCGGGGCACATATGTGATATGTGCGGGACCGAGGATAATGCGATATGAGATACCGTATTCTATTCTCGCGATATTTGATATCAGTCGGGTCATCGGATCAAGTGTTGATTCGATGAATCGGTACGGATAAATATTAGTCGGTTATATGCGATATAGCCGGATTGTCGGATCAAGTGTTGATTCGATAATTTAATGTATAATAATATATATGATATATTAAATGACATTAACTAATATTAGCTCACTAAAAGATTCTTTTTCTCACTCGGATAATACATTGATATATATGCGATATATGTTAATTGTATTATTTTATTTGGTTACAATAAATATTATATATGTGATATATAATATTGTAACATGATATGATAAATAATGCAACATGTTTATTAGAGATTAAACAAGATTAGGGTTTGATTTGGGTTAATGCTTTCTAGATGATTCTAGAAGGTATAGTTTTGTTTTGTGAAAGATATTTTGTTATGGCTCATCCTTAACCTAACCCAAACCCTATACCCTTGGTTAAATCTCTACAATGGTTTGGTTAACCATGGTTGCATAATTCATCATTATCTTCTTTGCATTATTCATCACAAAAGAAATTCTATTATGATTGTTCATCTTCTTCCTTCTTCTTCTTTGCTTACAAAGCTTTCTTGCTTTGATATTTGTGATGAAAATATGTGAGAAAAAGATAAATAAAGAGAGCAAAAAATCCTACTTCATCATCATCATCTTCCCTTTCCCTTTAGATGAGAGTGTTCACTCAATTTTAGTAAGTGTTAGCTTGTGCTAATGAAACTTCAAGGTAGATCATCTTTGTATCGAAGATCGGAAGCAAGACTGCATCTTTCTCTTCGTGGAACCTCTCGAGAGTCCGGAACCCGATGATCGCAGCGAAGGGACCACAACACGGAGCTTATGAAGTGAAGGACCGGATCTACAAAGGTTGTAATCCTTCTCACTTAGTGTTAAAGTGTTTAGCATGTTAGTTTTCGCCTAATCTCTAGTTTAAAGATCCGGCTTCGGGTTGTTCGGCACGGCTAATTTTTTAATCGGGCATGGTTGATGCCTCGTAGACCCTTGTGCGCGTGCACAGCAACCCTACAGTATGTGATATAACCTAGTTATCGAATCCAGGATTGATTCGATAAGCCGATACATTGGATACTAGTCGGTCATATGCGATATGACCGGATCGTTAAATCAAGTGTTGATTTAATGATTTAACGTATAATTATATATTTGATATATTAATTTGCATTAACTAGTACTTGTTCACTTAAGATGGATTTTCTCACTTCATGTGCACATTGTGTATATGATATATTTTTGTGCACAAGATTGTATCATGTTTGATGATACATGTTAGTTTGGGTGTATGTTTGGTTTATACCATGGTTGGTTAATGGTTTGGGTATCACTTGATTTATTTGCTTATTTATTTATTCATTCATTCATTTTGGCAAAGGGAAAAATGGTGGCTTTCTTTGTTTGCTTGTTGAAGCTTCTTGAAACTTTGAACAAGTCCACCATCTTTGTCTCATGCTTAACCATAACCATTCAACTTAACCATGATTTATTATCTACACCTAACTATGGTTACCATTATGATAAGTATCATATTATTTCTTATTTTAAATATACTTATCATAATATATTTCTTTCTTCTTCTTCTTCATCTTCAACAATGAAGAAAGCTTGTATCCATCAATGGCAACTTGAGAAAAAGAGTGAGAAATCCAATTCTAAAGTGAACCCACTTACTATTTCTTCATCCTCTACCACTTGCCAAGTAGTATAGGGTGTTTTCTTCACAAGTTCCATGACTTAGTGAAGTTGGAGCTTGATCTTGAGTTGCCTCGACGTAGATCATCTTCGGCTTCGAAGTCGACGACCTAGCCCGCCCTTTTCTCCGATGAAGCCGATGCTTGAGTCCAAGATCCGATTTGGACAGCGAGGGGGCTTCATCACGGAGCCTAGGAGGTGGAGGACCGGATCTACAAAGGTTGTAGCCCCTTCCCTTTAGCTATAAATTCGTTTATTTGCATTGCATCACCTATACATCTAGTTAACGATCCGTATTAGGGTTTCTCGGCACTTCTAAAATTTTAATTGGCCATGTTTGATCACTTGTGAGACTTCATTAGTGCGCCAAGGAACCCTATAGTAGTATCAGAGCCTAGCCAGAGCCTTAGGCAATGCGTAGACGGAGTTAGAAGTCCGATCGAACCGAAACCCTAATTCAAACTTGCTCTCTGTACATTTTCTGAAATCGTGGATTTTTGAGAATTAAAAATATTCAGAAAAATCAGCAGGTATTTCTAAGAATTACTGTGAAGTTCGAGCACCTGAATCGCTAAAAGCGCAACGGAACCGCGGCAATAGCATGCCTGTTGCGGCGGTTCCGCGGCCAATTTGTCTCTTCAGACAATTATGTTTACACAGTAATTCCTAGTTTTTAGTGCTGGTTTTCCTGGAAATTTTTAATCTGAACTCAAGAGTTGAGTTTTCTGGGTTGTATTGGGGACTCGGTGTTTCGATCGGATTGTCTAATTTTGTCTGTGTGCTTTTCCGGGTAATTTTAGAATATGTTAAAAAGTTCGACTGGATATAAATACCCACTTTTTCCCCTGCCGGGAAATTTCCAATTGTTGGACTTTTCCGTAGTTTAAAGACGTTCTAAGTAGTGCAAGTAACGCGATGGACCCTCTAGAAGACAACAAACCTTAACTCGATTATGTGACCGTCTTGAACTACCCTTTGAACCATAGGGTTTGGGGCAGTACGGCGTGCCACATGTGAGGCATTGGCTTGACCCTTCTACGGCTGGACCGTTGGTACTGAGGTATGAACTGAATGTTTTTAGACTTATTTCATGTGTTGAGCTGTATCAGGAAACCTTGGGTGTTCGAATGTTCGATCGGAAAGTTTAACATTTTCTATTTATCCGGAATGTGATACAACATTTGGAATTCACAAGAAGTTATGAGATAACTGAGTGAATGTTATAAATCTAGCTGTTTAGTCTCACTTGATCGGTTGCCACGGAATTTTGATGCGATCAAAAGTCCGTCGCAATCACGTAGTGTACGCGGATACTCGCCGGATAAACTTAATAGACTGCTACACCCCATAGCCCCGACCAAGTGACTGTAGGAGAACCCCGTCGCCGAAAGCATCGGTTTGGGTGCTCGCGGCAGCGCTGTTCCGCCTTAGTGCACTTCGTCGACGGCATCGGGGGTGCGGCCGTCTATTGAAGTTTGCAACGAGCATTCGATCAAAATGTCGGGAATCTTGTTGAATTGCCCGACTTGATATTGAAAAGTGTTTTCGATTTTGAGACTAAAATGCGGGGTTTATAATTGTTAGGCATGTGATGTCTAAGTATTTCATTTGATTAGACATGCGATGTCTAAAGAGGTTGCGGATTCCAACTGTTGTAGTTTTACACTTTCTTTTCTGTGACCGTAAGTGTAATATGTAATATCGCCGGTTTCGTTGCTATATGTCAACGACAATTGGGATGCGCAATTTACTTACGTTGATAACATGTGATGTTATGTGTTGCTGGATATGTTATATTGGATTGTCGTGTTTGAATGGCCGGGGGTTTTATGTGAGATGAGTGTTTTTCATTTTCATTCATGTAAAAAACTTGTATGTAATATTCTTTTATTGGGGCACTTCCAGGTTGCGGATGATGTCACCATTTGTATATTATTTACTTTTCCGCATTAGGATAGACCCAAGGAGGGGGGCACAAGTAACCGGGTTCTAGAGTCCAGTGGGAGACCAACTCGAGGAGTTGAGTCCGGGTCTCCTAGCCCTAGAATTGGTAGGGTTGATTGCCGCTCTCGTAGGGGTCTAGGGATGTGGGATTGGCTATTCATCACGACCGTGGAATCCGTGTTTTATACTGGCTCGTATTGAAAATACGGACGTCCTAGTATATCCAATATTTCATATGATTTTTTCTGCTGCGTTATCTGTGATGTGATCATGTGATTTGTTCAGATAGATATTATATATAGTATATATAATATATTATATAGACGTTGCTTATGTTTTACACCCACGCTAGCCCTGCCTCGCTCTGGCGTTAGTTATCTAACCTAACGGTGCAGACGGGACATCGAGGCGAATGCGGATGGCATAAGCGTACATTATATTTATCTGTGATGTTTAGGTGAAATTAAATGATGGGATATTCATTAATGAGATTAATGAAAGAAAATAAACCTAATTGATGTTGTGGAATCGAATTTCAAAATAAAACAGGTAGCTACAGTTCTTGCTTTGCATCGCGGTGTACATTGTAGAACATCCTGCACCTTATTCGATGAGGAAAGGATCGAGATCCCTTCACCGGGAGTGACTCCTTTAGCAATAACTGGCAAATGCTACAACCCTCGGTTTGTCTTTTGATCGCTTCTATAGTTTCTGCTTTGCACAGTGATATATATGATATATCCCGCACCTCATTCGACGAGGAAAGGGCCGACCATCCCTTCACCGGGAGTGACCCCTTTAGCAAAACTAGAAAAGCCTCAAAAACATTCCATTTAAAAGCAATTTGATTCCGCAACGAGATCAAGTTCAAAGCGTTAAAGGTTTTCAAAAAACCATTCGCAACCCTCCATCATTTTAGGAAGTAGAGTACTTAGTATTCGTGCTGTGTTTGTTGACCTTAGTTAAAGCACAGTGTACGGTAGCTAAGTGATGTCTTCCTACACCGCATATGATGCGATTAGTAAGGACAGTCGCGTGACTTTGTTGACCTTAGTTAAGGGTCATGTGGGTGGGTCTAATTAATCACGAAATGACGGGTAGAACTTGACTAGTGCTTATGATTTGTTGACCATAGTTAAGGTCATAAGTGCTAGGGGTGAAAATCTTTATCGGGAGTTTCAAGTGTTGAAATTTGCAATGAGATTGCATACCTTCTATATGATAGTTAGATCCCGATACCCACTGCGAGTAATTGTTACTCCTGGGAGAGTTTTGCACTTTACAATTAGCCGATCAAGTAGGTGTCTAGAAAGGTGTCAACGGGGTTACGCCTCTGGGAAAACGAGGTTTACTGTAATTAGGTCCGCGCGAAAGCACGGGGAACCTCCCTCAAAGTACCGACACTGGCATGGCTGAAAGATTGGCGAACTTGTAGAGTGTAATTAATCCCGGCTAGTCTTTCCTTTTAAGGTTTGAAGGAAGATTTCATAAAAACAGTGGGAGCCATCCTGATTAAATAAAATATATAACCAATCTAATCTTGCAAGAGCGCACACAGAGTGTTTTCTTCCCTCTCTCTCCAGGTAGCGACTATATCACGCCTTAATCAAGATAATAATATGGATGTATAGACCGAACCCGCTTGTTATACTGAGCTGGGGCATGTTGGTCCCGCTCCAACTTATAATTGTTATAAGACAGAGCAGGAAATAGGGAATACCAGAATTCCTATGCCGCCCAAATGAAGAAAGTGCATATGATGCATCTCCTTCGGGTATGTTCATTACAAAAAACTGTTTCTCAGTATCCTCTGCATCCTGAGTATTTGATACCGGATCAGGATCCCAGATATGTAATCTGTTACATAGGGCTACAAAAAGGTAGAAAAACTGACAACGGGTGATAAGTTTCATGAAACAGAAAACGGGGCAAGTGTTGCAGCCAAGTCTGTTGGTCACTGTCACCCTGTATTACCAGTACATTGATTCTGAACAAATGTTATTAGATACCGAACCTGATATACAAAATCATATCAGTCTCTTTACAAGTAAAGTAATGATAAAATTTTGTATTGCTGGATAATGTTTTGAACATTTCCTATATCAAAAGTTGATCGGTTCAGGCACGTTATCTAAAAGCATTGACGTTCTAAATCAAACTACAGTTCCTAGTATACAGAACACACACAAGAGGAAGTGTTCAGAAATGAACAAATCCTTCTTGAGGTATTGTAGACTAGGTCATATCAATGCGACCCGACTGGCTGAAGTTACATTTTAGATGCATATTTAAATCAGTTTGAATTTACATCTTGTGAAACTTGCCAGTCATGTCACAAAGATTAGATGACCATAGCTCTGTTTATTGGAAACTGAGAAAGAGTTAGTGAACTCTTGGGACTGATACATGATGATGTATGTAAGGTCTCCTGTCTACACATGCCAGGACCGGTTCTTTGTACTTCATTATGTTCTCTGATGATCTCTCAAGATTCAGACATATGTTCCTGTTGAAACATAGGCCCGAAGCTTTTGAGATATTCATAGAATATAAGTTAGAAGTAGAGAACCAAAAACCGGGTATAAGTATTATATCCTATGATGAGATCAGGGAGGAGAATACTTGTGCATGGAATTCTTGGATGTTCTAAAGGAGAATGAGATTCTCTCTCAGCATTACTCCTCCGTATACACCATAGCACGATGGTATATCGGGGCGGAGCAATTGCACCCTATACGATATGGTTCGCTCTATGATATGTACTACTGAGTTTCCTATTTCCTTTTAGGGAGTTATGCACTTATGAAGTTGCATACCTATTGAATAGGGTTCGAATCAAATCAGTGCCTACCACTCCATATAAGATATGGTATGGGAAGAGCCTATCTCTTAAGTAAGTTAAGATTTGGGATTGTCCGGCCTGTGTCAAAAGCAAAATCCGGACAAGATTGAGGCAAGGTCAGTTCTGTAGAACTGGAAAGGTTCCAGCTATACAAAACTGCAGCTGATGATTTGACGGAACTAAAGGATTCAGTAGTTCCCGACGAACCTCAGCCTCTCCGCCGATCTAGCAGGGTTCCTCATCCGCCTGAGAGATACCTCAGTTTCTCGATGACAGTGGGAGCGAGGATTGCATCATAAGATGATGACCCAACTAGTATCGAGCAGGTAATCAAGAGTAGGGACTCTATAAGAATGGCTGGATGCTTAGCGATCTGAGATGGAATCCATGTACACCAACAAAGTATGGACTTTGGATGCAATATCTGAAGGGTTAAATCCCCATCAGGAGCAAGTATATCTTGAGAAGATTACTTGGTGTAGATGGAAAAGTTGAGAATTTCAAAGCTAGACTTGTTAAAGGTTTTCATCATCAACCAAACATGGATAATGATGAAACCTTTTCCAGGGACTATGCTTAAGTCCATCCAGATCCAACTTACCATTGCTACATACCATGACTACGATATCTGGTGGTTGGGTGCCATGACTACTTTTCTAAATAATGATTTAGAAGAGAACGTCTATAAGAACACAGCCAGAGGGCTTCGTAAACAGTGGGAGCAGCGGAAATATGTGCAAGTTGCTTTACAGGATAAAGCAGGATTCGCGGAGTTGGAACATCTTTTTTGATGTGGTAGTCAAAGAGTTTGACTTCATCAAAATGGTAGATGAACCTTGTATGTACAAAAGGGTAGAATAGAGTATGGTAATGATCCTCGTAGAGTACGTGGATGACATACTCTTGATAGGAAAAGAGTTTCCTATACTACGCTCGGTCAATCTCCGCTTATCACAAGGATTCTCCAATAGGATCAAAGTGATACCTCCTAAATCCTGAGTTTTCATCTATGAGATAGATGTAAGTGGATGCTAGGATTCTCACTAGATGTAGTGAGATGGTATCAATCGATCCTGGGGAGAATCACTGGAAGTGTTCCAGGGTGATAAAGCCGACTGAATGTCAGTCACAGGCATTGTCTTCACCCTCAGCGGAGGGACGGTATGTTGGAAGAGTTCCAAACTAGATACCGTGGCAAACTAGACGATAAAGGCTGGTAACATCGCTATTAAAGATACTACCAAAGAGGCAGTTTGGGTGTATATTGGTTCATAAGATGAACTAGGTTCCTACCATTGTATGACAATGGAAGTGTGGCTTTGGCCCAGGAACCCCGATCCCATCAGTGACCCAGACATATTCTGAGGAAGCATCACCTGATCATGGAGATAGTTCATCTCCAGGGTGATTGAGGTTAGGAGAGTAGACTCAGAGGACAGCACGGCGGATCCACTCACGAAGGCCTTTTCCCAGAGAGAGACTCATATGGGATGGCTGAGTATTAGATACTGCAACCACTGCTATAGATGTCCCTAGTGCAAGTGGGAGATTGTTAGTTATATGTATGCCCTAGAGGCCATTACTGTACATTGGATGTATATTGTAGTGGATGCTGGGACATATATAGGTAGGACTTTCTTGCTCGACATGATAGTACGCTATCTGGTTGCTATTTATCTTAACATGTATACTTTTTGTCTCTCTGATTACATGTTGATAAAGCCCTTAGGATGTGTACTCGACTTCCAGGACTATGATGCAGATCATACTAGTGGGATATGGGTAGTCAATGAGTACATCCTTCAATGTTCCTAGTCATGGGAATATCGAGACGGGGCATCGATATTCCAGAGTAGACTAGCATATATCTTCTCGACCCATGTGATGGGCGATGGATGATCCCATATCCATTGGTGTTTGACATCAAAGATGGTATGCGGGTGCTCAGTGGAGACTGGGTACACTGAACGGACTCGCCGAGAACTCCCAGATGGTATTATACCTCACGTCAGATGGCAGTTCTCTGGTGACACTGGTACAGCTTAGTCTGTTGACCCGAGATCGTCATAGAGTCTTTTGTGTCTCCCACTGTGCTTTGATTTCCACCCTACCACGGCTCTACCGAGTCGTGCAAACAGGTGGTTTTTGGGTACAGTCCCGATTCACATGGAGGCAATAAGCGATATGAGGGGATTCGTCTCTCCCGGTATTGGGGGTTGATGTTGCGCTATGCTCGACTGGCCATAACAGGAAATCCCTGGCCATGGTTGTAGTGATATACTGGTAAGAGTTATCAGTAGTTTCACGAATGTTATGGACCTCACGTCGATATGACTTATCGAGCTATTGGGGTCTGACGTTTACCACCCGTAGGTGAGATATGCGACATATCAGACGAATAGACCGGACTATACGGTAAGTGTTACTGGTTGGATTCACAGGAGTGTGAGCGGGCTTGCTCGTCGATCTTCTGATCGCTCAATACCCGGGTGGCCGTTACGTTTAGCAGACCGCTTGCGGCTTGTGGGTGCTTGATATGATCATCATCTGCTGCCGGCGTATTGACGAGTCTTTAGAGTCCTACACAGAGGTTTCCTGGCTCAAGCGAAACGAAATAGGAGCGCATATGAGATATGTGCGGGACCGATAATAATGCGTGTATGTGATAACGTATTTCATTCTCGCGATGAATGTATCGAATGGTTGTATGTGATATAACCTAGTTATCTAATCCAGGATTGATTCGATAAGCCGATACATTGGATACTAGTCGGTCATATGCGATATGACCGGATCGTTAAATCAAGTGTTGATTTAATGATTTAATGTATAATTATATATTTGATATATTAATTTGCATTAACTAGTATTTGTTCACTTAAGATGGATTTTCTCACTTCATGTGCACATTGTGTATATGATATATTTTTTTGCACAAGATTGTATCATGTTTGATGATACATGTTAGTTTGGGTGTATGTTTGGTTTAAACCATGGTTGGTTAATGGTTAGGGTTTCACTTGATTTATTTGCTTATTTATTTATTTATTCATTCATTTTGGCAAAGGGAAAAATGGTGGCTTTCTTTGTTTGCTTGTTGAAGCTTCTTGAAGCTTTGAACAAGTCCACCATCTTTGTCTCATGCTTAATCCTAACCTTTCAACCTAACCATGATTTATTCTTTACACCTAACTATGGTTACCATTATGATAAGTATTATATTATTTCTTATTTTAAATATACTTATCATAATATATTTCTTTCTTCTTCTTCTTCATCTTCAACAATGAAGAAAGCTTGTATCCATCAATGGCAACTTGAGAAAAAGAGTGAGAAATCCAATTCTAGAGTGAACCCACTTCCTATTTCTTCATCCTCTACCCCTTGCCAAGTAGTATAGGGTGTTTTATTCACAAGTTTCATAACTTGGTGAAGTTGGAGCTTGATCTTGAGTTGCCTCGACATAGATCATCTTCGGCTTCGAAGTCGACGACCTAGCCCGCCCTTTTCTCCGATGAAGCCGATGCTAGAGTCCAAGATCCGATTTGGACAGCGAGGGGACTTCATCACGGAGCCTAGGAGGTGGAGGACCGAATCTACAAAGGTTGTAGCCCCTTCCCTTTAGCTATAAATTCGTTTATTTGCATTGCATCGCCTATATATCTAGTTAACGATCCGTATTAGGTTTGCTTGGCACTTGTAAAATTTTAATTGGCCATGTTTGATCACTTGTGAGACTTCATTAGTGTGCCAAGGAACCCTACATATATGATATAGCCGGGTTATCGAATCAAGTGTTGATTCGATAAGTCGATACATTGGATGTTAGTCGGTTATATGTGATATGACCGGATTATTAAGTCAAGTGTTAATTTAATAATTTATTGTATAATTGAATATTTGATATACTAGTTTACATTAACTAATACTTGTTCACTTTAGGGTTTTTCTCACATGAGCACAATTTTAATGTATATATGATATATATTAAAATGTGTTTTCATTCTTGTATCATGGTTGATGATACACATGACTTGGGTGTATGAGACTTACACCATGCTATCTTTTATGTTGGATTTTAATATTCAAAGTAATTACAAAATTAGTGGAGGATTAGCTAAATGCTTGAAGCTTGTGCAAGCTTGTGGAAGCATTTGACTAATTCCACTAAATTTTTTTTTACTATGGATATTTCTTAACCCAACCATAAGGATTAGCCATGGGTTAAGTCTCTACAAGAGTTAGTATATGATACTCACTCACCATAATTAGCCTTCTTACTTGATCATTATCCTCATCTCTTTCTTTTGTTCTTCTTCTTCATTGTGAAAAAGAAAAAGCTTGCTAGGGTTTGATCCAAAGTGAGAAAGATTGTGAGAAATAAAATTCTAAAGAGAACCCACTTCCTATTTCTCCATCCTCTACTAAACTAGAACTTTAGTTTTGGGTGTTTGCTTCACTAATTCTCAAGTTAGTGAAGTAGATGCTTGTGTTGGCATCCCCTCGACGTAGATCATCTTCGGCCTCGAAGACTGCAAGCAAGGACGCGTCTTTTTCCTCGTGAAGCCATGCAAGGGTCCGGGAGAACCACGATCGCAGCGAAGGGACATCAACAAGGAGCTATAGAAGTGAAGGACCGATCTACAAAGGTTGTATTTCGTATTCACTTAGTCATAAACGTAGTTTACTAGCATATGAAACCCTAATTTTCTAGCAACGATCTTGTTTAGGTTTATTCGGCACGGCTAAAATTTTAAACGGCCATGTTTGATGCTTCCTTAACCCTTGTTAGAGTGCCTAGTAACCCTACAATCATATCTATCAATGTGTTGTGCGTGACATGGCAATTATTGACGGTGTGGGTGGCATACAATTAGTGCTCGTGCAACATAAGCCGTCAATAATAGTGCAGTGTCCTAAGCATACTAGTCCAGGCACAACAAGTAACTAAGCGATAGGGTGTATGCATAACCCTAAATATGAAATAGAATATGCGACAAAGTAAAGTCATTTCTAGCCCAGATGCATAACGCCATGCGGACGACTCCCCTGTAGATGTTAAATCTACTCACCAACCGTCCTCGCTAAGCAAAGCAAACCACCTGTTTCCCCTCCATCGCAGCGTCCGAAGTCCCTGCCTGCGAACCTAAAACAACAAAACGATAACACAAGTGTATATTAGCAAATGACCAAAAACACGTAGAAACTACATTTTACCGACACACCAACTCCAAACCTACTCCCAAGTGTTCGTATTGTGGCTAACGTACATAGCGACACGATGAAACCAACCCAAGAGCAAAACCAGCACGAAGTGCATAGACCGTGTCGGATAACGTATCGCGCGTAGTCGTATCACTAGAAACTACCTATGTGATCCTAGATTTTTCCTACAGAGAAAACTCAACAACCATACAAGACCAAAATTACCTAAACCAAAGCAGACACCTACCCACAAAAACCCAAACCCAAAACTCCACCAGAATTCCGGCATCGCCGGAAATCCCCTTCACGTCGTCGGCCGAGTCCGAGCTCCTTGGGTTCATGCTCCAGGTGAGGTCCTATGGTCACTGGAACAACACAACTATATTGTTTGGTTCTCTAGAAAAATCTCAGGGTCACAGCAGGTCACAGATATCACAAATAAACACTAAAAATACAATATTTTGCACAAAACTAAACTTTAAACATTCTAAACTGAAACTAAAAGTCTACATAACACAAAAAATATATAAGGAACAGATAGGGATCATTACCTAACCAAAAGAACACAAAGATCCTATCTTTCCAAGCTCCTAGGCTTCCAAGAGGCAAAACTAGATTAAAGATGTGATTTTGGTGAGATTTTGTGAATTTTGTGATGGATTTGTGATGGAATAAGAAGTGTTCAGTTTAGAGTTGTGGGAGATAGAGAAATAAGAAAGAATTAAGTGAGAAAGAATGAGAGAGTTTGAGGAAAAGAGTGAGGGAGGTGAGTGTATGGTGAGAGTGAGAGGTGAATGCACCTTGCATTAAAACACCATTAATGCATTCACACTACCTCATCATGCCTCCTTTCTCCAAAACAAATATCTCTCTCTCACACAAACAATTATCAAGAGGATTAGGTTAAGGATTAAAGCAAAGAATGGATTTAAAGTAAAGGATTAGATTAGGGTTAAGTTGTCATGGTCACTTAAAACTAGATTAGCATAAACAAACCCTCACATTTACGTGCATACGTGCGTGCATGCCCATAACAAATAATATTAAAATAATAATTAAATGTTATAAAATGTTAAGAACCCAAATTGGTAAACCTTTTACAGTAAACCCGCATTACCGTCTAAACTAACACTAACCGAAATCTAAGGCGTTACATCTACAGACTAACTTGTACCAGTGTCATCAGAGAACTGCTATCTGACGTAAGGTATAATACCATCTAGGAGTTCTCGGCGGTCATGTTCAGTGTACCCAGTCTCCACTGAGAACCCGTATACAATCTTTGATGTCAAACTCCAATGGATGTGGGATCATCCATCGCCCATCATATGGCTCAAGAAACGTATATGCTAGTCTACTCTAGAATATGAATGCCCCGTCGCGATACTCCCACGACTAGAAACAACTGAAGGATGTACTTACGGACTACCCTCGCCCCACTAGTATGATCTGCATCATAACCCTGGTAGTCAAGTACTCATCGTAAGGGATTTATCAACATGTAAAAGAGAGACAACAAGTGTACATGTTAAGATAAAGAGTTACCAAATAGCATTCTATCATGTCAAGCAAGAAAGTCCTCCCTATATATGTCCAAGCATCCACTATAATATACATTATATGTACAATAATGGCCTCTAGGGCATGCATATAACTAACAAGGGGATGGTACTCGTACTATATTCTATATACCTGTGACTTCGCTGTTTTTAGACAAGTATTTCGTTGGATTGCAAGGTCTAAGTTTTGAGAAGTTAAAGGTATAAGAATAAAGTAGAGAACCATATGTTATAAAGTATCAGGATTCTTCAAGATGATCGAATATGTAGATACTTGTACTAGGTATTCCGTTGATAGTAATGGTTTTGAGAACTTTCTTCTCTTTCATATTACTCATATGTGGATGCACTCCTAGATGAGTAATGTTGAATGGCCTCCTTCCATTTGATTGATATGTACTGAAGATAGCTGCATGATTTTGAATCTGGTTCCAATTAAATTAGTGCCCTTGTTTCTATAGTAGATATAGAATCGTTCATATCTTAACTATGTTAAGGTATATGGAGTTGTCCGGCTTATGGTTAAAACTAGAATACAGATAAACTCAAGGCACGTTTCAGTAATGGAAGTTTGTGGGTTATGCCGGGCTTTGACGAGAGTTAACTTTCTACCATCTGGAAGATCAATAGTTATATTATTCTTGACTCGCCACCAGTTTATGTAAAATGGATTATTTTCAGAAAACATTAGTAGGAGTATGGTAGAACTGGAAGTGATTCCAAAACCACAAACGATTTCTAAAAATTTAGTAGGACCTAAAGAATCAATTGGATTCGACATTCTATGAGCCACTCCGCAGATTTGGTGGGTAACCTCAGGCACCCGAGAGGTACTTCGGTCTCCTCAAAGACTGTGACAGGGAGGTTCTTGTTTACCCAAACTTGCCACTACTGTTGTTCTAGACTATGAGATCCGGCATGAGAATGAGTATAGAGTTGTTCTAAATTGTCTTTAGAAGTGCACGTGTATATGATTCTTCCAGAGGGTTGTTGTAGTCAGTGGGAGCAGCAGAAGCATAGTGGGCAAGTTGCTTATGTCTATTCATAAACTAAAGTAGGTATAGCGGAGATAGATCATCTATTTTTGATGTGACATTCATAGAGTTTGACTTCATCATAATAAGAGGATGGATCTGGTAAGAAGATCGTAGGAAGTGATGTCCCGGTATTTGGATGACATGCACTTGATAGGAAGTGAAATTCCTATACTACAATCGATTATATACTGTGGTTGTCACAAGGTGTTTCTCCACATAGGATATGGATAAAATATCATGATTCTAGTCATTGGATCTATGTTTTTAGATCTAGATTTGGGAAGTGTCCCAATTTGGGTACTTTGACATTATTCTAAAGAAGTTTTAGAATGGTTGACTCTTGACATGGTGGTGTACCTGCAGGTGATGGGGTCACCCTCTCTATAGGATGTCTTACAGACTAAAGGGGAGAGGGATTTGCAAGATTAGCATATCACTTGCTTAGGCAATTGAGTTAATCATGTAATATCAAGTACCACACCAGATATTGTTTTTGCAATAAGTATATATATTAATCCAATCCTGGAGAGACGGTACGAAGCAGTTATGAACATAAGTAGATGTTCTTAGGAATTGGTAACGGCAGCCTCCTTCGGGAAGCGATTATCAGTTCAGGCTTCCAAGGTGACCTGGATGACAGAGTGACTGTCTGAGTTATAGTTTTCTCTCTTTTGAGGGACGGTATGTTTGGACAGGTAGTCCAAGCGAATACTGAGGAGGGCATGGCATAGGATACTGATTAAATTCAGTGGATGATACAGACTAAGAAGTTTGTTGGATTTGGAGTTCACTTGTGAACTAGGTCCCATCAGATATCCAGACAAATTCTATGACAGTATTGCTCATTTCGGGAGATAGTGGTTCTCCAAGAAGTTGAGATATAGAGAGATATAGAAAGAAACATTGGAGCGGATCCACTCACTAAGGCTATTTCTCGAACGCAATAGTTTCTCAAATAGGCTATGCGAAACTGATTAGTAGAGGAGTTGGGTGTTCGGTATCACCTGGGCTGTGAGTATGCGACACCGCAATAATTAGCCTTAAGTGCAAGTGGGAGATTGTTGGCTATAGTGCCCTCAAGTCAATTATTGTAATCACAGGCACGCGATTATGTGATTGAGGAAGGACCTATACGGGTAGAACAGTCTTACTCAAAATGATAGTATGATATCTGGTTTCTCTTTATCATCATGTACATACTTTAGGTGGCATTACAGTTCACTGTTACATATTGATAGAGCCCATAGGATTCTTGCTTGACTACCAGCATTATAATGGAGATCATATACATGGGAGCTGTGTAGTCTATGAGCATATCCTTAAATGTCCCTAGTCGTGAGAGTATCGAGACTGGGCATCGATGCTCTAAAGTAGACTAGTGTATACTGATTGAGACCCCGACGAGGAGCGGTGGCCGGTCTCACAAGCCATTGGTGTTGGTTTGTTCACCTAAGATAGTATACAGGTGCTTATTGGATTATGAGTACACTGGACGGACTCGTCTGGAACCTGCTAGTTTGTATTATACCTATTGTCAGATAGCAGTTCCCAGGTGACATGTGTACAGATTAGTCTGTCGACCGGAGATCGCCATTTGTCTCATGTGAGTTGCCACTGTGCTTTGATTACTACCCTACCACGGCTCAAAGGAGTCATGAAAACAGGTTTTAGTTGGGTACAGTACCGAGCCATATGGAGGCAGTGAGCGGATCGTCGGGGGATTCGTCTCTCCCGGTATTGGGGGTTGATGTCGCGTTGTGCACGGGTGGCCATCACCAGAAATCCTTGATCAAGGCAGTCAAGAATTACTGATTTGGATCAGTAGTTTCTCAGTTTGTGATGGGCTTCATACCGACACGAAATGTCGCGTTTTTAGAGGCTTAACTTTATCTACCCCCTATACTCGATATGCGATATTCTTAGACGAACAGACCGTACTGTGCGGATATTGTGACTGACAGGCTCGGTAAGGATCAGGATGAGTTTGCTCATCGGCCTTCCTTACGCTCAATACCTGGGTATTCGTTACGTACAGCTAGTGCCCTGACGTGCTTGTGGTTTAACCCACTTCCAGCATATTGATGATTCTTTAGAGTCCCACACAAAGGGTTTCCATGCTTCGGGCGAAACGATATAGAGGCCGTATGGTTTTACGGCAGGGTTCGATCATATACGTTCACATGTGCACGTATCATAATTCGGACGGATAATATTAGTAGGCTTTGGTTTAAGCCGGATCCTTGTATTATATTGTTGGATTATTTTCGTCTCATTGTATTAGTATTTTTAGGAATACGGATGCGGGTATGTATATACGGTTGGGGGGCATTCTTGTAATTTATTACAATAATAATTTCTAGAAGATTACACCTCATTATGTTTATTAACCATTTGGTTTAATGGTTAATTGAGGTGAGAGATGAGTGTTCTTAGCTTAAGTCAAGCATGCTCCATTTAGTGACTCATGGTGGTGACACATGGGGTGACTTATTGGGTGACTTATTAGGTGACTCATGATACACTATTCTTGCATGCTTGATATTTTTGTTTTGTTGTGTGAGATATTTTGTTGTGTGAGATATTTATTGTGGGCACTTAAGATATTTTTCTAGAGTTGATATTTTCACTCTCACACTCTCACAACACTAAGCAATTCTCTTTCTTGAGTTGATCTCAAGCTTCACACTCTCATCTCTCATGGCTTCTTCTTCTTACTCCACCCTAACTCTCTCATGTGTTGAGAAACCTAAGGTGTTTAGAGATAAATTAATCCCTCATTAGACTCTGCATCATCTTGTCTATCTAGTTTAGCAAACTAGATACCCTAGTTACTTTGGTTATGAAGTAAGAGCTCGATTCATAGACTCTCAGGTGAATCATCTTTGATGGAGGTTGACCGGCGACCAAACTTGATCATGGTTGTTAGTGATATATGCCGTAGAGACCATTATTGTATCATACTGGTTTGTATATTACTTAATGGAAGCTTGAGATATACACGGATATAGTTACAGTCTTGCTCGAAATGGTAGTATGCTACCTGGTTTGTTTCTACCTCAATATGTGCATGTGTTTCTTAGCATATCGCTTATACATATTAGTGGAACCCTAGGATCTTTGCTTGATTACCAGCATTGTGATAGTAGTCACACTAGTGGGGGCTGGGTAATCTATAAGAACATCCTATACAGGTCCCTAGTCGTAGGACTATCGAGACGAGGCATCGATACTCCAGAGTAGACTAGTGTTTACGCATCTCATCCAAGCAGGGGAGATGGTTTGTCCCACAGCCATCAGTACGTCGTACTGGAGATAGTATGCAGGTGCTTATTAGGTTATGAGTACAGTGGACATGACTCGTCGGGAACTGTTGATGGGTATTATACCTATTGTCGGGTAGCAGTTCCCAGGTGACATGAGTACAGCTTAGCCCGTCGACTTGACACTGCTACTTCGCCTCTAGTGTGTTCCTACTGTACTTTGATTACTACCCTACCATGGCTCAAAAGATTCATGCAAACAGGTAGTGGTTGGGTGCAGTCCCGAACCACTTGGAGGCAGTGGCGGTTAGATAGGATTCGTCTCTCATGGTATTGGGGGTTGATATCGCGCTGTGTTCGGAAGGCCATTACACAAAGTCCCTGGCCAAGGCAAACGAGATTTACTGGTAAGCAATCCAGTAATTTCTCAGGGTGTTTTGGGCTACTCCCCGACATGACTTATTGCGCTATTAAGGGTCTAACGATTACCGCCCCTCTAGGCCCAATATGCGATACTCTTAGATGAACAGACCGGATTGTACGGAGATAGTCACATTCAGGCTCAGTAGGAGTTCGGATGGGTTTGCTCATGGGCCTTCTTATCGACAGATACCTGGGTAGCCGTTACGTGCAGCTAGTACCGCTTGCGGCTTGTAGTTAAACCCACTGCCAGCGTACTATCGAGTCTTTAGAGTCCCACATAGAGGGTTTCCCTGCACTGGGCAAAAGGTGTAGAGTTCGTATGGTTTTATGGCAGGGCTTCGATCCCTTACGTGTACTTGTACACTTATGATGATCAGGCAGATAATACTAGTGGGCTTTGGTTTAAGCCGGATCCTAGAATTATATCGATGGATTATTTTCATCTCTTTGTATTTGTATTCTTCGGAATGCGGATGCGGGTATGTATATACGGGGCTATTCTCGTAATTTGATCAGGTTTGCTTCTAGAAGGTAACACCTCATTTAGGGTTTTATTCTTTTTGAATAAATGAAATGTGGTGGAGGAAATGAGGTGGAGGCTAGCATTAAGTGAGACATGGCTCTTGGTGACTCATGGCATGAATCACACTTGAGATATTTTTAAGCATGCTTAATAGTTTGTGAGATAATTTATCTCAGGAATTATTGCATGCTTGATTATTTTTCTATACACAAAAGACTTAGCCATTCTCACCCAAAGCTTTTTCTTCACTAGGTTTTCCTCAAGTGACCTTCTTTATAAAATCCTAAAAGCTCTCATGTATTGAGAATCCTAGGGTTCCAAGAGACAAATCACTCCATCTTCTCACTCTATACAGCCTAGGACATCTAGTTTAGCGAGCTAGATGTCGTAGTTATCTCGGATTTGAGGTAGGAGCTCGGACTATAGACTCTCGGGTGGATCGTCTTTGACTTGAGGAGGCCATTGAGGTTTCCCGATCCGTTCCGATCCTTAGAGCTGACGACAAGGTCGAGAACAACAAAGAAGACCCGAAGGACTTCGTATCATAAGGTATAAATTCTATCCGAGTAGTTAACCTCAAACCAAGTTATGCTAGTTAGGATTTAGTATCGATCCTAGAGTTCAAGTCGGTGTTGCGAGCTTTGAAAAATCGTGTTTTGTATATTCCGCCTACCCGCGGACACGCGGGGTGCGCGACATCGACTTACAGTGGTATCAGAGCCTAACTAAACCTTAGGTAACTGTTTAGACAACGTGTAAAACTACGAAACCGAAATAACTCCGAAACATTGGAACATGAATCTAAGTTTCTGTCAAATTTTTCGGAGGCTCTAAATTTTTTTTAAACAGTTGCAGAGTGCTCTACTTCTTGTGAGATGAACACACGCTAAAAACAAGGCTTTTTCACCTGTTTTGGACCGGCCACATGCTCAAAAAAACCGGCCTCACCTTTTTAGTTGTGATGAAATTCTTTGAATTTTGGTCTGTGTTCTAGTTGCTTGGATCTAAGGTCTCAGGTGTTGTTTGTTTTTGCCAATTTTGGATATACTGTTATCTTTTTACTGAGGAAATACGGAGTGTTTCGAAGTCGTAGTTTTAACGCCATTTAAAGTTTTAAGTTGTGATATATGTGTTTGGAAACGTCGACTAATTGCTATACGTCGATTAGTCGGGGTTGCACATATATGTGTTGTTGTTCTTGTTGGTTTGTGTATATGAACTTTATTGGATCGTCGTGGATGAATAGCCGGGCATGTGAGATGAGGGTTTTCATTCTTTCATTCGATGTAAATTTGTAAAGTGATGTAATATTCTTTTGCGGGGCATATCCGGGTTGAGGTTGTAGCCACCATTGTATTAATTTCTTTTACTGTTTTCTGGTCCTAGGATAGACCCAAGGTGGGGTGCACAAACTACCGGGTACTTTGAAGTACCGAGTGGCCTACTCACTTTGATGAGGGAGGTTGCTTCACTTCGGGTATTTGGCGGGTAGTTTGCAGCACCTGTAGGGGTCTGGGGTGGGGTTTGGCTATTCATCACGACCGTAAAATCTGTCTTTCGTTACAGGCTTAAACGAAACACGGAATTCCTAGTATATCCAATATGTTCATCTGTGATCTGGAATGCCTATTATTGCGTCAGACGAATGGTTATTATATATATGTTATATAATAGACGTTGCTTATGTTTTTCACCCGCGCTAGTCCAGCCCCCGCTCTGGCCTTAGTTAAGTAACCAACGGTGTTAGACGGGGCCCAGTGGCGAATGAGGATGGCATAAGCGGACGTGGTATTTTCATCTTTTTCTGTGATGATAGGGGTAAATGACGGGGCTGCATTATTAATGCAAAGCAAACAAACTAAAGCTGAATCGGTGGAACAGATTTTAAAAACTACTCGGTTATTTTAAAACACGAGACTTTTAAATGCGGAGCTTAAACCACTCCTTTTAAAAGCTATCAGGTTCCTTCGATTATATCAAGTTCACTACGTTCACGGATTCGCCAAAACCATTCGTAGCCCTCCGTCATTTCAGTTGAATATTCAGTAGTATTCAAGCTATGTATTTTGACCTTCGCCAAGGCATAGTGATTGGTAGCTGCTGGATATTCATCTGTAGCATAGATAGATGCGTTGGTTTGGGACAGTCGTACTACTATTTTGGCCGTCGTCAAGGGTATGTACGGATGGGTTCAAATTAACCTGGACAATGACGGGTAGAACTTGACACGTGACTTATGATATGTTGGCCTTCGTCAAGGTCATAAGAGCGTGGGGCAAAAATCTACATCGGGGTTTCTAAAGAAACTGAAACTTGCTAGTGCTGCATACCATTTGGAGTGTGATAATGTTGGTAGAATTCCTTCAGGATTATCACACGATGATATTTGGATCCCGATCCAACTGTGAGTATCCGCTACTCCTCGGGAGATTTTCACTTAACAATCAATGCTGTAAACCAAGTAGGTGTCTAGAACGTTGTTAGCGGGGCTATGCCTCCAGGGAAAAGGGGTTATTTATATAAGGAACTTCGCGAAAGCGTCATAAAACCTCCTTCGAAGTACCGACACTAGCCTGGCCGAACGGTTAAGCAAGTATTGTACGGTGAGATTAATTCTGACTAATTCTTCTTTTATGGTTTGAGGAATGATTCGAGAGACAGTGGGAGCCATCCTGTTTAGATAAATTAAAAACCAATCTAAACTTGCAAGAGCATCATGCTGAGTGTATTCTTCTCTCTCTCTCCTAATTGCAGCGACTTGGTGACCAGATTAGGTTACAGATAGATAATAAAATGACTGAGTTATACTATATTGACTGGCAAAGGTTTTTCCAGATGTCCATTACCTATGACAAGCTGGACCACCGCATTACTACTCAAAGGCCTCGCCGTCCCAGGTCCAATTTCCACCGTCGCGGATTTTGATATCCGTAAGATAAGGGAATAAGACTGTGCGAATGCCAAGTGCCTCGTGTTGGCCTTAGTTGATGGTGTATACCAGAGGCAGCATGAGAAGATGGACTTAGTTTCCATTTTCCTCCATAACAAAGATTTACGTGGAGAGCAATCTCGTATCGCAAGATATGAGACCTCAAAGGAATTACTTCAAGCGAGGTTGGTTGTCGGGTCATCTGTAGGGGACCATGTCCCTACAATGATCAGCTATATTAAAAGGCTCACGGACCTAGAGACCACGTTGGAGAACGAGTCATATACTAACTTAATTCTACAGTCCCTACCTTCTAGTTACGCCCAGGGGAAGAAAGTTATAGTTCCAGTTGAGGGCACCCTGAAGGAAACCAAGGAGACACCCGCTCTGCTTATTGGGGAATCTTCATCTTCTGGATCCAAGGCAAAAGCCAAGGGTGAGAAGAATAAGGCCTCTACAAAGCCGATAGGCGGTGTCAGTAAGGTAGAAGGAAAGGGCAGGGCAAAAGTTTTGGGGTTAACAGTAGGGAAGGAGGGATGTTCCTATTGTCACAGGAAAGGGCATTGGCAGAAGGGATGCAGAGCTTGGAAAGCCAGATTCCAGAATCCGAAGTACGTTGTGGCTTCGACTTCGGGTGTGTTTGTGATTGAAAACAGTCTGTCAATTAACTTTAATTCCTGGGTACCAGTTACCGGATCAGGATCCCATATCTGTAATTTATTACAGGTTTTGAGAAACCGTAGAGTTATCAGGGCAGGTGATATGACTCTCAGGGATGCTAACGGAATTAGCGTGGATGCTGTATCCGTAGGGAATTTCACCTAGGATTGACAAGTGGGCAGATATTAATTCTACGTAACTGTTTGTGTGTACCTAGTCTAGTTTGTAAGCGATATGGTCCACATCCACCTTAATCAAAGTATGATTGGGTCAGGTACAGTAGAGGACAGCATATACGTGTTAAATCAAGCTCAGGTTTTCAACGTCCAGATCACACTTAAATGAAAGTCTCCAGAATTAAATAAGGCTTTCTTATTACATTATAGACTGGGCCACAACAATGAAACACGGTTGTCGAAGTTACATAGAGAGAGATATTTGGATCCGTTCGAATATCAGTCTTATGCAACTTGTCAATTTTGTCTCATAGGAAAGATGACAAAAACTCCGATCACTGGACACGGAGCAAGAGCGAGCGAGCTCTTAGGACTCATACACAGCGACGTGTATGGTCCAATATCTACAGATGCACGAAGTGGTTATTCCTATTTCATTACTTTTAGGGATGATTTCTCTAGGTAAGGACATGTCTTCTTGATGAAGCATAAATCCAAGACCCTTTGAAAATTCCGAGAATAAAAGAATGAAGTGGAAAAATAAACAGGCAAAAGTATCAAGACACTGAGATCTGATCGATGTGGTGAATACTTGATTGCCGAGTTCCTGGATTATAAAAAAAGAATGGAATTCTCTCTCAGCTTACTCCTCCATACAGACCACAACACAACGGTGTATCGGAAAGGCGGAATAGAACCCTGTTGGATATCGTTCATTCCATGATAAGTAATGCTGAGTTACCATGATCCTTCTGATGTTATGCACTAGAATCAGCTGCATATCTTTTGAATAAGGTTCCTACCAAGACTGTGCCTACCACACCATATAAGATGTGGAGTGGGAAGAAACCCTATCTTCAATATCTGAAGATATAGGGATGTCCAGTTTTTGTCAAAAAGCTGTATGCGGACAAGTTCGAGACACGCTCAGTACTGTGTAGGTTTGTGGGATACCCAAAGAACTCTAGGGGGTATCTTTTCATTACGTAGAGGAACAAATGGTTTTTTGTTCCTCGTCATGCCCACTTTTTAAGAAAATCATTTTTTTTTTTTGAAAAAGCACTAATGGGAGCGCAATAGAACTGGAAGAAATTCCAGAACCATAAACTATTACTGAAAGTATGATAGAACCAGATATTTCAAAAGAACAGGACATCCCTGCGCCAATCCGCAGGACTAGTAGGCAGTCTCATCCGCCCGAGAGATACTATAGTTTTCTCATAAACGGGGATAGAGAGGATTGCATCATTGACAATGATGAGCCAATTAACTTCCAGCAAGCCATTTAGAGCGGTGACACGGTAAAATGGCTGGATGCAATGCGGACTGAGATGGAGTTCATGTAGACCAACAAAGTACGCACTTTTGAACATTGCTCCAAAAGGGGTAAAACCCATAGGCTGCAAATAGATCTTCAGAAAGAAGATTGGTGTAGATGGACAGGTTGAAACCTATAAGGTTAGACTTGTTGCAGAAGGTTTTTCGTCAGGGACCTGGTTTGGACTATGATGAAACATTTTCTCCAGTGTCTATGCTCAAATCCATTCGGATCCTTCTTGCCATTGCTGCCTTTCAAGATTTTGAGATTCGGCGGATGGACGTAGAGAGGGTTTTTCTAAATGGTTATTTGGATGAGTGCGTCTTTATGGATCAGCCATAGGGTTTCAATCAGAGTGGGAGCAGCGGGAAAATGTGCAAGTTGCTTAAGTCCATCTATGGACTAAAGCAGGCATCGTGGAGTTGGAACATCTATTTTGATGAGACGGTCAAACAATCTGACTTTATTAAAAATCCAGATGAACCATGCATTTATAGTAAGATTGTAGAGAGAACTGTAGGATTCCTCGTCTAGTACGTGGATGACATTCTCTTGATAGGAAATGACATTCCTATACTACAATCAGTCAAAGGATTCTTGTAACTAAGGTTCTCCATGAAAGACCTAGGTGATGCCAACTACATTCTGGGGATCCAGATCTATCGTGATAGATCAAAGAGGATAATGGGACTTTCACAGTCTAGGTACATCAACACCATACTAAAAATATTTAGTATGGAAGATTCTAAGCGCGGCAGTCTACCGGCTTGTCACAGAATCACCCTCTCCAAAGAGATATCTTCCAAGACTGATTTGGAAAGGGCTCGCATCACATCTATACCCTACACTTCTGCGGTAGGCTCTATAATGTATGCGAAGTTGTGTACCAGACCAGATGTTGCTTACGCACTCAGCATGCTAAGCCGGTATCAGTCAAACCTAGGGGAGAAGCAATGGATAGTAGTAAAGAACGTTCTCAAGTACCTGAGAAGGACTAAGGAGTTGTTCTTGGTGGTTGGCGGAAATGACCTCCAGATCGAGGCCTTTGCTGACTCCAGCTTCCAAATTGATAAGGATGACTCCAATTCCATGTTGGTTTATGTCTTTACCCTCAATGGAGGGGCGGTCTGTTGGAAGAGCTCCAAGCAGGACACCGTTGCAGACTCGACGATGGAAACGGATTAGTTCGCTGCATGAGACCCCGCGAAAGAGGCAGTCTGGATGAAGAAGTTCTTAACTGAATTTCAGGTGGTTCCTTTCATTATTGATCCAATACTTTAGTATTATGACAACAAACGGCGCTACATCTTTAGGGAAGGAACCCAGGTCCCGTCAGAGATCCAGACATATCTTGAGACAGTGCCACCTGATCAGGGAGATCTTTGATCTCCAAGAGATCGAGGTGAGGAGAGTAGATACAGAGAACAACACTGCAGATCTACTCACAGAGGCCATCCCTCAGAAAGAGTTTGAGAGGCTGTTCGAGATCTTCGGTCTGTGATATGCCAGTATATGGCTTTAGTGCAAGTGAGAGATTGTTAGTGATATATGCCCTAGAGGCCATTATTGTATCATACTGGTTTGTATATTACTTAATGGAAGCTTAGGATACACACGGATATAATAACAGTCTTGGTCGAAATGGTAGTATGCTACCTGGTTTGTTTCTACCTCAATATGTGCATGTGTTTCTTAGCATATCGCTTATACATATTGCTTGATTACCAGCGTTGTGATGGCAGTCACACTAGTGGGGGCTGGGTAATCTATAATAACATCCTATACAGGTCCTTAGTCGTAAGATTATCGAGACGGGGCATCGATACTCCAGAGTAAACTAGTGTATACGCTTCTCATCCCAGTAAGGGAGATAGTCTGTCCCACAGCCATCAGTACGTCGTAATGGAGATAGTATGCAGGTGCTCATTAGGTTATGAGTACACTGGACAGGACTCGTTGGGAACTATTGGTGGGTATTATACCTATTGTAGGGTAGCAGTTCCCAGGTGACATGAGTACATCTTAGTCCGTCGACTTGACACGGCTACTTCAACTCGAGTGTGTTCCTACTGTACTTTGATTACTACCCTACCACGGCTTAAAGGAATCGTGCAAATAGGTAGTAGTTGGGTGCAGTCCCGAAGCACTTGGAGGCAGTGGAGGTTAGATATGATTCGTCTCTCCTGGTATTGGGGGTTGATATCGCACTGTGTTCGGAAGGCCATTACACAAAGTCCTTGGCCAAGGCAAACGAGATTTACTGGTAGGTACTCCAGTAGTTTCTCAGGGTGTTTTGGGCTACTCTCCAACACGAATTATTGCACTATTAGGGGTCTGACGATTACCGCCCCGTAGGCCCGATATGCGATACTCTTAGACGAACAGACCGGACTGTACGGAGATTGTTACATTTAGGCTTAGTAGGAGTTTGGATAGCTTTTCTCATCGGCCTTCTTATCGACAAATACCTGGGTAGCCGTTACGTGCTTCTAGTACCACTTGCGGCTTGTGCTTAAACCCACTGCCAGCGTACTGTCGAGTCTTTAGAGTCCCACATAGAGGGTTTTCCTGCACCGGGCAAAAGGTGTAGAGGCCGTATGGTTTTACGGTAGGGCTTCGATCCCTTACATGTACTTGTACACGTATGATGATCGGGCGGATAATACTAGTCGGCTTTGGTTTAAGCCGGATCCTAGTACTATATCGATGGATTATTTTCGTCTCTTTGTATTTGTATTCTTCGGAATGCGGATGCGGGTATGTATATACGGATGAAGGGCATTCTCATAATTTGATCGGGTTTGCTTCTAGAAGGTAACACCTCATTTAGGGTTTTATTCTTTTTGAATAAATGAAATGTGGTGGAGGAAATGAGGTGGAGCTAGCATTAAGTGAGACATGGCTCTTGGTGACTCATGGCATGACTCACACTTGAGATATTTCAAGCATGCTTGATATTTTGTGAGATATTTTATCTCATGAATTATTGCATGCTTTATAATTTTTCTCTACACAAAAGACTTAGCCATTCTCACCCAAAGCTTTTTCTTCACTAGGTTTTCCTCAAGTGACCTTCTTCTTGATAAAACCCTAAAAGCTCTCATGTGTTGAGAATCTTAGGGTTCCAAGAGACAAATCACTCCATCTTCTCACTCTACACAACCTAAGATATCTAGTTTAGCGAGCTAGATGCCGTAGTTATCTTGGATTTAAGGTCGGAGCTCAGACAATAGACTCTCGGGTGGATCGTCTTTGACTCGAGGAGGCCGTTGAGGTTGCCCGATCCGTTCCGATCCTTGGAGCCGACGACGAGGAGGAGGACAGCGAAGAAGACCCGAAAGACTTGGTATCGTGAGGTATAACTTCTATCCGAGTAGTTAACCTCATACCAATTTAAGCTAGTTAGGGTTTAGTATCAATCCTGGAGTTTAAGTCGGTGTTGCGAGCTTTGAAAAATCGTTTTTTGCATATTCCGCCTCCCCGCGGACATGCGGGGTGCGCGACATCAACTTACAATGGTGGTCACTAGGAGCTTGGGAAGCTCATTAAAGACTGAAGGGCACGGATCATTCAGGTATAACTTTCCAAACTCTTTTAAATGGCTTGCTAGATTTAAGGTTAATGGTCGATCCGTATTCGGGGTTGTGGTAGCGCCGGTTTAGAAAATTTTTGTTTCGCATTTGACCATGGTTTGATGGCCAGGATGCTATCATAACCCAACAAGAGCTTGAACCATAGACTCTCGGGTGGATCGTCTTCGACAAGAGGAAGCCGACCACCAAGCTCGATCCGTACTATCTAGGAGCTCAAGAAAGAGGGACAAGAAGACCCAAAGGTCTTGTATCATAAAGTTATCAATCATTATGTAACATTTTCAAAATATAAAATATTAATTTTGGGAATTTTTATTATTTAATATTATTTTATTGATTATTTTAATATTAAATGCAAATAAATAGGAAAAATGTTAGAAAAATTATGAAAAATTTTGGAAAATTCTAAAATAGGATAAATTAGTGAATTTTGACATTTTTAAGTTTTTGTGATTAGTTTGACACTAAATTAGTGCTAATCGCGATTAAAATCGCTAATCGGGTTTTTTGGCAATTTAGTGCAAAACATGCACATATCACATTTTCTACACTTGCGCATTTTTCTTGCCATGATTTATCATTTGGGTTTACTATTGAGGTGAGAAGGTTTGGTTTAGGGATTAAAAGAAAAGGGAAAAAAGAAAAGAAAATGAGAATGAGGGTAGGTGAGAGAGAGGCATGGGGCACCCTTGACCTTTTGACTTAGCCATTCCCTTGTTCTTCTCTCATTCCTCCCTCAACATCCTTGTGTTGCTGCTGCTGCCCTTCCTCATCATTCTCCCCCTCTTCAATCCCTCTCTTCATCTCAAAAACAACCCCAAAACCTCATGTCCGTTTCATTAAAAATGTGCACAAGCTCGAGATCTACAAGATGGACTAAGAAAGCATGGATTTGGCCACTAGAGGGCAACTCAAGAAAATTCTTGAGTTGCCAAATGAGGTAATTTCTGGACCCTTATGTTTAATTCTAGCTTTCTTTATACCCCGATGTGTTATAGAACCGATATTGTGTGATATTATGGACTTGATGAAAAACCTAGTAAGGGTTTGAGAGAAACTTGAGTTGTAATGTGAAATTGAGCTCAGTAGAGGACTTGTAAACACCTTAGTGCATGAATTGAGACCCTAACCTGGAACCCAAACACAGAATACGGATTTTAGAAACCGATATCGGGGAAATTATGGAATCTGTGAAGGTTAATTCGAATCTGCTATCACCCGAGACACCCTAAAATAAAATTAAGTGGACAGTGGTATGTGCAGGCACCCAGGAAGCTAACCCCAAGACCCTAGCCCCCAACTCCCTATCCCGGCCGCCAATTTTCCCCTTTTGGCCGCCAATTACGGCCTGGGTCCCACCATTTTGGGTTGTGTTGGTTCTGTAGCTCCTACATGTTCATGTTAGTCCCCTGATATATATAGAATTGTATATACAGACCTAGGGTGAAATCTGGGACATATTTCCTATGTTGCTGTTTTGGTTTCGTGTTTCCGTATTTCCGTATTCTTGATTCTGAAATGGTGGAATGCGTTTTGCCTCGACTATTTGTCGTTTATACAACGATATAGAGGATTTATTGATGGTTTTGAAGGCGTGCCATAGGTTCTCACCTATAGGCCCCTTATCGTATCGTTTTGGATTCTATGCGCCGTTTTAGATTGGATGTGATTTTAATGCGCATATATGATATTTCGATGTATAGGTACCCATGAAGACCTCGGGACGACAAGCAAATACGTGGTGACGTCCGCAATTGATGATGCAAGGTGAGTAGATTATATCTACAGGGGGGAGTCGGGGGATGACGTATAGCACCCCCGCAGTCCGTAGTTGATATACTTTATGATAGTTATAGTGTGTCATAGGTTTTGTATTAGGTGTTTTATGGATAGTTTAGGATTAGAAGTAAACTAGTGTAGTTCATAGCCACGAACCCTAGAATAGGTTCACACCCACACGCACACCCTTGCATTTTCACTATACTTACATTGCGTTGATGATGATATTGGATGACTTTGGAGAAGAGTCGTTGATATTGGGCTTGGTGCCGTGAGGTCGGTGGTTTGATATGATTCGTATTTGGGATACGATATGTGATTCTTGCGGGCTTGGGATGTGTGTTTTACCCCCGCATTCATAATTATATAGATGGTATCGATTTATACTAGAATTAGATTCAGTATCCCGGATTATGTGTTATGATGATAAGAATACCAGGTACTTGATATGATAATGTGATTTGACATGTACCTAACTATTGGGATGCCGTACGACGACTTACCGTACGAGCTTTATGTTGATGATAGATCCGCACTCATGTCTTGAGGATTGTCATATGATATACAGTACTGTAAGCGATACTATTGAGGCGGGATCACTCACTATTTTATGTATATATATATATGTTTGTATCGACTCAGACTTAGGTGGTGTCCTTACCCCTCATGATTACTTGATACTTAGATTTGTAGCTACACAGTAGATGTTAGGCTAGACCCGAGTCACCCTCTTTCAAATGGTATAACCGCATGACATGTACATATGGGTGTAGATTCTTTACTGTTATGTCGATTATTCAATGTCCGCATATTCCTGCTATTCACATTGCTTGCGTATGTTAACTGCTATATTATTATTATGTTGATAGGACACTAGCACCATTATCGATGGTGCGTATGTTCCACATACACTTGCTTGCCGGCTCACATACTTCTTCATCAATAATTGCCATGTCACTACACAGTAGCATTATTGCATCAGGATATGACCTCGTACGTGCGTACTATTATTTCATGTTGCATAATATAGTGTTATGCTTGCACTTCATTTAGATGACACATACCCATACTTGTACTCATATATTGACAATTATTCAATTACCACTTATTATACGGCTCACATTGCATTGCATGTCCATATGTTAATGGTTCATATTCCTTATGCACATGCCTTTACATAGTTGCATGCTTATATTAGTGTTCTTGTTGCATGTATTATAATTCATGGATTTCGCACTGTGATATGGTTGCATATGATGATTCTAGCTTGTGTTACTCCTGCATATATATATCAGTGGTATGGGACGCTGAAATATATATATGTGTACCCCTAGGATATATATATATTAGTGGTATGGGACGCTAATATATATATATATATATATATATATATATACATATACGCATACTTAAATATATCATCACGATGATTTATGCAAATTTACATAAGCATTTGGAGAGGAGCCTATGTGCTCGGAGCCTATGTGCTCGATGTGATGGGAGCCTATGTGCTCGGAGCCTATGTGCTCGATGTGATGGGAGCCTATGTGCTCGGAGCCTATGTGCTCGATGTGATGGGAGCCTATGTGCTCGATGTGATGGGAGCCTATGTGCTCGGAGCCTATGTGCTCGATGTGATGGGAGCCTATGTGCTCGATGTGATGGGAGCCTATGTGCTCGGAGCCTATGTGCTCGATGTTATGGGAGCCTATGTGCTCGATGTGATGGGAGCCTATGTGCTCGGAGCCTATGAGCTCGAGGTGAGAGGAGCCTATGTGCTCGGAGCCTATGAGCTCGATTGGAGAGGAGCCTATGTGCTCGGGGATTTTAGGGTTGATGGCACATTATATCTCCCCTACCCCACATTTATTGTCTATGCATTTCATCACCTATTAGTAATACCTGATAGAGTACCCTCATAAATGTTGCATACATGTCGGATGCATGATATATGGGTTCCATTTGATATTGAGATATATAGTTTGTGTCAATGCTCGACGTTGATTTTCTGATGATTTCATTCACGATATCTCCTGTTTTCATTTTACCGCATACATACATCATATCTGTGATACATTGTTACGTGAGGCACTGGTACGAGTACTTGGCACTACACTTATGTTCAGATGTTACATTGCTACTTTACTATGCTTCAACTTATTCATTTGAGGTTTATATTATATCTGATCGTTCTGACTTAGGTTTATGTCTTGCTTCCAATTTCATGCTTGTAGATATTTTCTATTCACGAGTTGGCAACTCACCCCCGTTGTGCCACAGTTCTTGCAGGTTTGCCGTACAGGTTCCATAGCGGCATTTCCGGCACTTTGTTTCCTTGCGGGTGATTTGTTCGGTAGGTGGATTCTTTGCATCAGAACCACCATTGTACTTGTATTATTCCTTGTATCTAGAATTTCCATCAACCAAAGACTTGTATATTGTTTCAGACTCAGACACTAGTGATGTATTATTTCGACCTTAGAGTCGCGCTTAAGTAGTGTTGCAGTTTTCATGCTGATCTGGGTTTCTTTTGAATTTTGATCCTCGCCATTCGGCGTTGTATAGTGTATTGCTTGTTGTTTATTTATCCTTAAAATGGTTTTAGATTTCTGGGTTTTCGGCTTACTTGGATCAGATGGAGTCCTATAGACTTCATATGGTTCAAGGGCCAGTCACGTGCTCTCTCTCGGGTCGTGACAAAGTTGGTATCAGAGCGCTAGGTTGACCTTGGTTCGAGTCTAAGTTTGACTATGTGGAGCCTAGAACGTTTATATATATATACGGAACTTAGGCTTGACCTTACGGAACTTAGACTTAGTCGAGGGGGTATTAGACCCGAACTTTCTTCGCGTAGGATGACCCTTGGTTGATGGATTAGGTGACTAAAGTAGAGTGACGTACCGTTGGTATGTTCCGCGGCATACGAACGACACGCCACTCTGCTTAAGGAACCTTAGGATGTGCATATTCTTCGAGATCGGTGATTCTCTTTATATCCGGGATTTTACATCCATTTGAGATCCCCGATTCTATTAGTTTCATGATCATACCTTCATTGATGTTGTTACTTTCTATGATCATGTATCCATTTTGGATCTGTTGTTTCCTTCCTTGCCATTGATGTGCCCCTTTTGATACTCGATCGAGGTTCCTGTCACCATGTTTGAGCGCAGTTTGGGCTGCTGCTGGGATTACGGCCGGTGTGAGCTCGCCTAGTATGAGGGCCGACCATTGTGTTTTCTGGTGACATGGGAACGTCTCGAGTTAGTATTGGTGTTTGTGACCTCTGGTGGAGGCGAGTACTTGGATTTGCACCGGATGATCGGGCCATTGTTAGAACTGCCAGTTGAAAGAGGACTGTTGATGTACAGCATACCTCAGAGATTGTGATGTCGCCTACCGTGCAGACAGATGGACCAGCTGTTGCTGAGTTTGACAGGATGTCGCTTCCGAAGCTTACGAGCTGAGATTGCCGGAGCTTTCAGGCAGACATGAGACAGATGATAGCTAGTCTACCCGATTTGAGAGACGAGGGTGACTCGTCTGATTTTTGCGCCAGAGCGGGCCCAGTTGAGTTGAAGATTTCCAGTGTGGAGAGTCTTACTCAGATCTAGAGCAGACCGATTCAGAGATGACTACCTATGTATTGCCTTTCCTGGAGGATTGAGACACTGTTCGGCGTACAGACGAATAAGCCAGTTGCTGCTGCAAATGACAAGATGTCGCCCAGATGGTTGGAGCTATTGCAGCGTGAGCATATACTCGGAGAGATGATAGCGAGTCGCTAGTCACCTGAGGATGAATGACTAGGACATGTGGTTCGTTCGTTTACCGATGTGAGGTCATCAGATAGATTGTTTCCAGCTAGAGACGACTTCACGCAGGTTCGTTGAGAGTCGATAGAGACGATCGAATGTCAGGAGCCCATTTTCCAAATTTAAAGTATACGGAAGGACATACAGGTGATTCTATGGACCCTCTAGAAGAACGAAACCCTAACTCAACTTAATGACCGTGTGAAAGCCTTTGAACCTTAGGGTTTGCGGCAGTTCCGCGGCGCCATTAGTGAGGCTTGGGTTTGCCCTTCTACGGCTGGACCACCGACGCTGTGGCATGTACTCGATACTATTAAACTGTACCCGAGATGTGAGCTCTTAGGGGATTATGAGGATCTGACGAGTCGATCGGATGGTTCGACATCTTTCGGATATCGTGATGGGACACTGCTTGGGAGACTCCAGATGCTAGCGTAGCCGTCGGAGCGCAGTTCGTGTAGCCACGATGAGATGAGTCCGAATCAGTTGCCATTGAAGCAGAGTGAAGAAAAGAGTTCGCAAGAGATTTCGACGAGATGACGTCCCACTCCGCTGACATCAGAGATGTGATACGCACCCGGAGGCGTTGTATCTGGATATATCTTCCAGAAAGAAGCGCGATAAGTATGCAGCCGTTCCGGAATAAGAATTTGCTACAGCGATGGATGATGACTTCCGGGCGATCCGGCAGGAAAGAGATTTGAGAGAAAAATCTCGATAGGACCTTTCTGGAATGCGATACGAGAAGACCTAGACCCAGGGGTGGTCATATTGCGCACACCCAGCAGGCCAGAGTTCGGCATTGTCGACGAGGTAGTTGACCAGGTTCGGATAAAGGAACTTACCAGATGCGTTGCGAATTGATCAAGGACGGACGAGTGTTGAGTATTCCTCCGATGATTGGGACGTGTTCCCGAGGACCTGTTCGGCCAGACATCTTCTACAGAATGATGAAGCTATAGAGTACGCGACTTCGAGTCCGTGCAAGAGACTTCGGATTTACCGTGGCCGAGAACAGTGCAATGCGTAGATAGCTTGGCATGACGTCATAGTGGACGACGATGGAGACAAGTGGAACCAGAGGTTCGTGTGAGACACTGACGAGCTGTCATTGCTTCCCGTCGAGACTAGAGACCAGATATGCTTACAGAGGCGTTGGGATGCGACCAGTTTCCGAGAAAATATTGTGCTGAGGACACCGATGTCCATCGAGTGAGAAGAGATTACGCAAGAAAGCCAGCCTTCGTACAGTTCGGCATAGGCAAGATCGGAGGAACCTTGAGTGGGATTCCTTCCAGGGCATGGTTGCAGTGGTCTTTGCACTCAAGACCTGACGACATTATCTGTATAGAGAGTCGTGCCAGATATTCACTGACCACAAGAGATTTAAGGTACATATTTCAGCAGCGAGACCTGAATCTTAGACAGCGCCGATGGATGGAATTAGTGAAGGACTACTATTGTGCGATCTTGTATCACCCGGGCAGGGCGAATGTAGTGGCGGATGCTTTGAGCAGGAGGCCCGGGGGTAGTCTATCCTGTTTAAGCTCAATGAAGAGGCAGTCGTCGGCAGATTGGCAGGTCTTATGCGACAGCTGGGTACAGTTCAAGTTTACGCCGATCGGATGACAAGTTGCGCATGTTCGTGCACGCTCACAGTTGCTTGACCGTCTACATGAGGCACAGCACAGTGATGACCGCTGTTCAGAGATCAGGACACAGATGGGACATGGCAGATTTTCCGCGTTCGTGATCGATGATCAGGGGATACTACGATTTGGGACTAGACTTTGCGTAACAGATGATGAGGGATTACGGCACGAGACTCTTGAGGAGGCACATCGGTCGGTATATAGTGTTCATCCCGGTTCCGCCAAGATGTACCATGATATGAGAGATGTTTACTGGTGGGACGGTATGAAGAGGGACATTGCAGATTTTGTGTCGAGATGCCTGACTTGTCAGCAAGTCAAGGCTGAGCACCAGAGGCCTGCGGGAGAGCTACAGCCGTTACCCATTCCGGAGTGGAAATGGGAACAGATATCTATGGATTTCATTGTGGGTCTACTCAGGACGAGTCAAGGGTATAACCCCATTTGAGTGATCGTGGATCGTTTGACGAAGGCGACACACATCCTACCGGTGAAGACGACTTTCGGATTTGCTCAGTATGCCCAGATTTACATCGATGAGACTGTACGACTGCATGGAGTTCCGACTTGTATCGTGTCCGATAGCGGCACCCAGTTTACCAGCCGGCTATGGCAAAGGCTTCAGGAGGCTTTGGGCACTCGCTTGAGTTTCAGCACAGCATTCCATCCGCAGACGACGGGCAGTCAGAGCGGACTATTCAGACTCTCGAGGACATGCTCAGAGCATGCGTATTGGATTTCGGAAGTAGCTGAGATCATCATTTGCCATTAGTAGAGTTCTCCTACAACAACAGCTGCCAGGAGACCATTCCGATGGCATCATTTGAAGCTCTTTATGGAAGGAGATGCAGGTCGCCCACCTGTTGGACGGAGCTCAGAGAGAGCAGTATCTTAGGGCCGCAGATTGTGAAGGAGACGACCGCGAAGATCCAGTTGATTCGCGATAGGATGAGAGCAGCCCGGAGTAGGCAGAGTCTTATGCATACCATCGACGGCGCAGACTTGGGTTTTCCGTTGGTAATCGTGTTTTCTTGAGGGTCTCCCCAATTAAAGGCGTGATGAGGTTTTGGAGGAAGGGAGAGCTTAGTTCCAGGTATGTGGATCCCTTCGAGATCCTCGAGCGTGTTGGTGCGGTTGCGTATCGATTAGCCCTTCCGCCAAGTCTTCCAGACGTGCACCCCGTATTTTACGTTTCGATGCTCCGCAGATATCTTCATGATCCTTAGCATGCGATTCAGCACCCGACGATCCAGCTTGAGCGCGACCTTTTCTATGCAGAGCAGCCGGTGATGATCTTGGATCGACAAGTGAAGAAATTAGGGTCGAAAGAGATACCGTCCGTCAAGGTACTTTGGCGTGGCCAGAGCGGCGAGGAAGTCACTTGGGAGACCAAGAGCGAGATGAGGAAGAGGTATCCCTATCTTTTTGAAGGTGCGAATAGTTAGATTTGTTAAATTCGGGGACCGAATTTCTTTAAGAGGGTAGATTGTAACATTTTCAAAAATATAAAATATTAATTTTGGGAATTTTTATTATTTAATATTATTTTATTGATTATTTTAATATTAAATGCAAATAAATAGGAAAAATGTTAGAAAAATTATGAAAAATTTTGGAAAATTCTAAAATAGGGTAAATTAGTGAATTTTGACATTTTTAAGTTTTTGTGATTAGTTTGACACTAAATTAGTGCAAATCGCGATTAAAATCGCTAATCTGGTTTTTTGGCAATTTTGTGCAAAACATGCACATATCACATTTTCTACACTTGTGCATTTTTCTTGCCATGATTTATCATTTGGGTTTACTATTGAGGTGAGAAGGTTTGGTTTAGGGATTAAAAGAAAAGGGAAAAAAGAAAAGAAAATGAGAATGAGGGTAGGTGAGAGAGAGGCATGGGGCACCCTTGACCTTTTGACTTAGCCATTCCCTTGTTCTTCTCTCATTCCTCCCTCAACATCCTTGTGTTGCTGCTGCTGCCCTTCCTCATCATTCTCCCCCTCTTCAATCCCTCTCTTCATCTCAAAAACAACCCCAAAACCTCATGTCCGTTTCATTAAAAATGTGCACAAGCTCGAGATCTACAAGATGGACTAAGAAAGCATGGATTTGGCCACTAGAGGGCAACTCAAGAAAATTCTTGAGTTGCCAAATGAGGTAATTTCTGGACCCTTATGTTTAATTCTAGCTTTCTTTATACCCCGATGTGTTATAGAACCGATATTGTGTGATATTATGGACTTGATGAAAAACCTAGTAAGGGTTTGAGAGAAACTTGAGTTGTAATGTGAAATTGAGCTCAGTAGAGGACTTGTAAACACCCTAGTGCATGAATTGAGACCCTAACCTGGAACCCAAACACAGAATACGGATTTTAGAAACCGATATCGGGGAAATTATGGAATCTGTGAAGGTTAATTCGAATCTGCTATCACCCGAGACACCCTAAAATAAAATTGAGTGGACAGTGGTATGTGCAGGCACCCAGGAAGCTAACCCCAAGACCCTAGCCCCCAACTCCCTATCCCGGCCGCCAATTTTCCCCTTTTGGCCGCCAATTGCGGCCTGGGTCCCACCATTTTGGGTCGTGTTGGTTCTGTAGCTCCTACATGTTCATGTTAGTCCCCCGATATATATAGAATTGTATATACAGACCTAGGGTGAAATCTGGGACATATTTCCTATGTTGCTGTTTTGGTTTCGTGTTTCCGTATTTCCGTATTCTTGATTCTGAAATGGTGGAATGCGTTTTGCCTCGACTATTTGTCGTTTATACGACGATATAGAGGATTTATTGATGGTTTTGAAGGCGTGCCATAGGTTCTCACCTATAGGCCCCTTATCGTATCGTTTTGGATTCTATGCGCCGTTTTAGATTGGATGTGATTTTAATGCGCATATATGATATTTCGATGTATAGGTACCCATGAAGACCTCGGGACGACAAGCAAATACGTGGTGACGTCCGCAATTGATGATGCAAGGTGAGTAGATTATATCTACAGGGGGGAGTCGGGGGATGACGTATAGCACCCCCGCAGTCCGTAGTTGATATACTTTATGATAGTTATAGTGTGTCATAGGTTTTGTATTAGGTGTTTTATGGATAGTTTAGGATTAGAAGTAAACTAGTGTAGTTCATAGCCACGAACCCTAGAATAGGTTCACACCCACACGCACACCCTTGCATTTTCACTATACTTACATTGCGTTGATGATGATATTGGATGACTTTGGAGAAGAGTCGATGATATTGGGCTTGGTGCCGTGAGGTCGGTGGTTTGATATGATTCGTATTTGGGATACGATATGTGATTCTTGCGGGCTTGGGATGTGTGTTTTACCCCCGCATTCATAATTATATAGATGGTATCGATTTATACTAGAATTAGATTCAGTATCCCGGATTATGTGTTATGATGATAAGAATACCAGGTACTTGATATGATAATGTGATTTGACCTGTACCTAACTATTGGGATGCCGTACGACGACTTACCGTACGAGCTTTATGTTGATGATAGATCCGCACTCATGTCTTGAGGATTGTCATATGATATACTGTACTGTAAGCGATACTATTGAGGCGGGATCACTCACTATTTTATGTATATATATATATGTTTGTATCGACTCAGACTTAAGTGGTGTCCTTACCCCTCATGATTACTTGATACTTAGATTTGTAGCTACACAGTAGATGTTAGGCTAGACCCGAGTCACCCTCTTTCAAATGGTATAACCGCATGACATGTACATATGGGTGTAGATTCTTTACTGTTATGTCGATTATTCAATGTCCGCATATTCCTGCTATTCACATTGCTTGCGTATGTTAACTGCTATATTATTATTATGTTGATAGGACACTAGCACCATTATCGATGGTGCGTATGTTCCACATACACTTGCTTGCCGGCTCACATACTTCTTCATCAATAATTGCCATGTCACTACACAGTAGCATTATTGCATCAGGATATGACCTCGTACGTGCGTACTATTATTTCAAGTTGCATAATATAGTGTTATGCTTGCACTTCATTTAGATGACACATACCCATACTTGTACTCATATATTGACAATTATTCAATTACCACTTATTATACGGCTCACATTGCATTGCATGTCCATATGTTAATGGTTCATATTCCTTGTGCACATGCCTTTACATAGTTGCATGCTTATATTAGTGTTCTTGTTGCATGTATTATAATTCATGGATTTCGCACTGTGATATGGTTGCATATGATGATTCTAGCTTGTGTTACTCCTGCATATATATATCAGTGGTATGGGACGCTGAAATATATATATGTGTACCCCTAGGATATATATATATTAGTGGTATGGGACGCTAATATATATATATATATATATATATACATATACGCATACTTAAATATATCATCACGATGATTTATGCAAATTTACATAAGCATTTGGAGAGGAGCCTATGTGCTCGGAGCCTATGTGCTCGATGTGATGGGAGCCTATGTGCTCGGAGCCTATGTGCTCGATGTGATGGGAGCCTATGTGCTCGGAGCCTATGTGCTCGATGTGATGGGAGCCTATGTGCTCGATGTGATGGGAGCCTATGTGCTCGGAGCCTATGTGCTCGATGTGATGGGAGCCTATGTGCTCGATGTGATGGGAGCCTATGTGCTCGGAGCCTATGTGCTCGATGTTATGGGAGCCTATGTGCTCGATGTGATGGGAGCCTATGTGCTCGGAGCCTATGAGCTCGATGTGAGAGGAGCCTATGTGCTCGGAGCCTATGAGCTCGATTGGAGAGGAGCCTATGTGCTCGGGGATTTTAGGGTTGATGGCACATTATATCTCCCCTACCCCACATTTATTGTCTATGCATTTCATCACCTATTAGTAATACCTGATAGAGTACCCTCATAAATGTTGCATACATGTCGGATGCATGATATATGGGTTCCATTTGATATTGAGATATATAGTTTGTGTCAATGCTCGACGTTGATTTTCTGATGATTTCATTCACGATATCTCCTGTTTTCATTTTACCGCATACATACATCATATCTGTGATACATTGTTACGTGAGGCACTGGTACGAGTACTTGGCACTACACTTATGTTCAGATGTTACATTGCTACTTTACTATGCTTCAACTTATTCATTTGAGGTTTATATTATATCTGATCGTTCTGACTTAGGTTTATGTCTTGCTTCCAATTTCATGCTTGTAGATATTTTCTATTCACGAGTTGGCAACTCACCCCCGTTGTGCCACAGTTCTTGCAGGTTTGCCGTACAGGTTCCATAGCGGCATTTCCGGCACTTTGTTTCCTTGCGGGTGATTTGTTCGGTAGGTGGATTCTTTGCATCAGAACCACCATTGTACTTGTATTATTCCTTGTATCTAGAATTTCCATCAACCAAAGACTTGTATATTGTTTCAGACTCAGACACTAGTGATGTATTATTTCGACCTTAGAGTCGCGCTTAAGTAGTGTTGCAGTTTTCATGCTGATCTGGGTTTCTTTTGAATTTTGATCCTCGCCATTCGGCGTTGTATAGTGTATTGCTTGTTGTTTATTTATCCTTAAAATGGTTTTAGATTTCTGGGTTTTCGGCTTACTTGGATCAGATGGAGTCCTATAGACTTCATATGGTTCAAGGGCCAGTCACGTGCTCTCTCTCGGGTCATGACACATTATCATAGTAGATTAGAACCTTTATGTGTTTTGTTAGTTAAGATTTTTGGTTGATCTTGGAAGTTTAATCGATGTTGCTTGTTGTAAAAATTATTTTATGTAAATTCCGCCTCTCCACAAATCTTGTGGGGTGTGCGACATCGACTTACATAGTAACAAAGCCTACTCAAACCTTAACTAACCGATTAGACGAAGTTTAGAGTTTCGAAACTGAAATAACTCTGTAACGTTAAACCCAAAATCCAAGTTGCTGTCAAATTTTTTTTCCTCTAAAAATTATTTAAACAATTGCAGAGTGCTCTTTATGTTGCAACTAGAACACCAGAGAAAAATGAGGCACAAACTCCAAAGAAAAAGCACCGGAAATGGAAATTTTCCCGCTACCCCCGGTTTTGCTGTGGAGTTGGGTCTCGAGTTTCTTGTGGTGTTCTGCACTCTTGGGTTTAGGATTTATGGTGTTGTTTGATTTTTTCCAGATTTCATATTGTGTTATCTTTGTGCTTGGGCAATACGGAGTATTTCGAAGTCGAAATTTTAATATCGTTTATTCGATTTTAGTTCATATATGTTTCTGAATGTCTACTAATTGCTATACATATATTAGTAGGGATTGCATATATCTTGTATCTAGTTTGTGGTTTGTGGATATGAAGTATTGGATTGTCATGAATGAATAGTCGGGGGGATTTAAGAAGAGTGTTCTTTTCTTTCATTCATGTATATTTGTAATGTAATGTAATATTCTTTTGAGGAGCACATCCGGGTTAAGGTTGTAGCCACCGTTGTATTATTTCATTTACTTTTTCTTGCGCCTAGGATAGACCCAAGGTGGGGTGCACAAACTACCGAGTTCTTGAAGTACCGAGTGGCCTACTTATTTCATTAAGGGAGATTGCTTCACTTCGGGAATTTGGCAGATAGTTTCCCGCACCCATAGGGGCTAGGGTGAGGGTTTGGCTATTCATTATGACTGTGGAATCCATTTTTCGTTATAGGCTAAAACGAAACACAGAAATGCTAGTATATCTAATATATTCATCTGTGTTGCTTCTGCTGTGATCTGTGATCTGGAATGGATATTATTGCGTGAGACGAATGGCTATATATATATATATATATATATATATATATATATATATATATATATAGTTTATATATAATAAAAGTTACTTATGTTTTGCACCCGCGCTAGACCAACCCCCGCTCTGTCGTTTGTTAAGTTTCCTAACGGTGCATGACGGGGCCCCGTGGCGAATGCTGATGGCATAAGCGTACGTTCTATTTTCGTTTTTTTCTGCAATGATAAGGTTAATTGATGGGACCGTATTAATATTGATTAATGCAAAGTAAAAGACCTAAAATCTGACGTCGTTGGAAAAATTACAAAACCACTCGGTTTTCTTCAAAAACAATTTTTAAAAGCCGAGCTTAAGCCACTCCTTTTCAAAAGCTATTCGGTTCCATCGACTATATCAAGTTCATTGCGTTAACGGTTTTCACCAAAACCAGCTATAGCTCTCCGTCATTTCAGATAGGTATCTATTAGTATTCATGCTATGTATTTTGACCTTCGCCACGGCATAGTGTTTGGTAGCTAGCGGGTGCTTATCTGTAGCATAGATTGATGCATTAATTTAGGACAGGCATATAGTTGTTTTGAGCTTCGTCAAGGGCTTGTACAAATGGGTCTAGATTAATCTGGACAATGACGAGTTGAACTTGACTTGCGACTTATAATGTTTTGACCTTCCTTAAGGTTATCAGCACTCGGGACAAAAACCACATCGGGAGTTTCAAACATACAGGAAACTTGCTAGTGTTGCATACCTTCAAGAGTGTGGTATTTTTGGTAGGCTTCCTTCAAAATTATCACACAATGATAGTTGGGTCCTGATCCTACTGTGAGTATCTGCTACTCTTCAGGAGAATTTTTCACTTTGCAATTAGCTAATCAAGTAGGTTTCTAGAAAGGTGTTAACGGGGCTACGCCTCTGGGAAAACGAGGTTATTTAATTAGGTCCGTGCGAAACCACGAGGCACCTCCCTCTGAAGTACCAACACTGGCCTGACCGAAAGGTAAGCGAACTTGTAGGGTATGATTAATCCTGACTAATTCTTCTTTTAGAGTTTGAAAGAGAATTCGAGAAAACAGTGGAAGCCATCCTATTTAGATAAACTAATAACCAATCTAAACTTGCAAGAGCATATGCTGAGTGTTTCTTTTCTCTCTCCTAATTGCAGCGACCATGACGGGACTTAAGCTAATATTAAATAAAAACAAACTTGCCGGGGTGAATTATAAAGACTGGCTAAGGAACGTCCATATGGCCCTTACTTATGATAAGATTGCATACGTCCTCACGGCTAAAGCCCCATGTTCCAGGTCCAGAATCCTCAGTAGTGGACATTGAAGTTCGTAAGACTTGGGATCTTGATTGCGCGAAAGATAAGTGCCATGTGCTGGCCTACATGGATAATGAACATCAGAGGCGGCATAAGAAGATGGACCTTGCTTCCATCTTCTTCCATACCAAATACTTATAAGGAGAGCAATCTCGTATCGCAAGATACGAGACCTCGAAGAAATTGTTTCAAGCGAGGTTGGATGTCAGATCATCTATTAGGGACCACGTCCTGAATATGATTACTCTTATTGAAGAGCTCGTAGACCTAGAAACTAAGTTGGAGAATGAGTTGTATACCGACTTAATTCAATAGTCCCTTCCTTCCACCTATGCCAAATTCATATTGAATTTCAATATGCAAAAGCTGGAAGTTTCATTTCCTGATCTCCTCAATATATTGAGGGTGGCAGAGAGCACCTTGAAGAAATCCAAGGAAACACCCGCTCTATTTATTAGGGAATCTTCTTCCGCTAAATCCAAGGCTAAGGCCAATGGGAAGAAGAAGAAGGCCCTCACCAAACAGAGGGGAGGTGTGCAGAAGGTGTAGGGTAAAGGAAAAGAAAAGAACGGGGGGATAGCCACAAAGGAAGAATGCTTGTACTGTCCGAAAAAGGGACATTGGAAGAAGGATTGCCGGGCTTTAGAAGCCAAGAATCAGGACACGAAGCAAGTTGTGACTTCAACTTCATGTGTGTTCATGATTGAAAACCGTTTCCCTATTAACTCTACTTCCTGCGTATTGGATACTAGATCAGGATCTCACATCTGTAATTCATTGCAGGCGCTGATAAGCTGTAGAGTTTTGAGGAAATATGATATAACCCTCAGGGTTGGTAACGGAACCAGTTTAGATACTGTTGCAGTAGGAGAATATCACCAAGTATTGGCGAGTGGACATATTTGGTTATTGCGTAACTGCTTTTGTGTACCCATTATGATGTGTAATATTATATATGTATCTTTGTTATGTAATGAAGGATATAATTTTGCACTTGAAAGCGATGTCATAAACATTCACCTAAATCATGAAATGATTGGGACGGATACACTTAATAACGGAATATACGTTCTCAATCAACATCAAGTTTTCAACGTCCAAAACACGCTAAAAAGAAAGACTCCAGAAACAAATCAAGCTTTCTTATGGTATTGTAGACTTGGTCATATCAATGAAACACGATTGACTAAGTTATATAAAGATGGAGATTTAGATCCGTTTGAGTATCAATCATATGCAACTTTTCAATCATGTATCAAAGGAAAGATGACAAAAACTCCGTTCACTGGACAAGGAGAAAGAGCTACTGAGCTCCTGGGACTCATGCACAGCGACGTCTGTGGGCAAATGTCTACGCATGCAAGAAGTGGTTATTCCTACTTCATTACTTTCACCGATGATTTCTCAAAGTATGGATATATATTCTTAAGGAAACATAAATCCGAGGCCTTTGAGAAATTCCTGGAGTATAAGAGTGAAGCGGAAAAGCAAACCGGCAAAAGTATCAAGATGCTCCGATCTGATCGGGGTGGTGAATACTTAAGTGCCGAGTTCCTAGAATATCTAAAAGAGAATAGAATTCTCTCTTAGCTTACTCCTCCATACACACCATAATACAACGGTGTATCAGAAAGATGGAATCGCACCTTACTAGATATGGGGAGTTCCATGATTAGTAATGCTGAGTTTCCGCCATCCTTCTGGTGTTATGCACTAGAATCTGCTGCATACCTATTGAATAAGGTTCCAACTAAGTCTGTGTCTACCACTCCATATGAAATATGGAGTGGGAAGAAACCCTGTCTTAAGCATCTTAAGATATGGGGTTGTCCTGCTTTTGTCAAAAAGGTTCATCCGGACAAGATCGAGACACGTTCAGTATTGTGTAAGTTTGGGGATACCCCAAGAACTCTAGGGGGTATTATTTCTATTATGCTGAGTAACAAAAGGTCTTTGTTTCTCATTATGCATGCTTTATGGAAACTCAATTTCTTGAAAAGGAGATTAGTGGGAGCGCAATAGAGCTGGAAGAAATTCCATAACCACAAACTATTACTGAAAACTTAATAGAACCTGAGATTTCAATAGAACCAGACATACCCACGCCACTCCGCAGATCTAGTAGGCAGTCTCATCCGCCCGAGAGATACTACGATTTTCTTATAGATGGGGATTGAGAGGATTGCATCATTGATGATGATGAGCCAACTAGTTTTCATCAAGCCATCACTAGTAGAGACTCGGTGAAGTGGCTGGATGCTATGCGATCCGTGATGGAATCCATGTACAAAAACAATGTATGGACTTTGGATTTTGCTCCTCCTGGGGTAAAACCCGTTGGATGCAAATGGATCTTCAAAAAGAAGATTGGTGTAGATGGACAAGTAGAAACCAACAAAGCTAGACTTGTTGCTAAAGGTTTTCGTCAAAGACCAGGATTGGAATATAGCGAAACTTTTTCACTAGTGGCTATGCTTAAATCCATTCGGATCCTACTTGCCATTGTTGCCTTCCATGACTATGACATCTGGCAGATGGATGTTAAAACCGCTTTTCTAAATGGACGTTTAGAAGAGTGTGTTTACATGGATCAACCAAAGGATTTCATAAACGGTGGGAGCAGCGGGAAGGTATGCAGGTTGCTTAAATCCATTTATGGATTAAAGCAGGCATCGCGGAGTTAGAACATCTACTTTGATGCGACGGTCAAGGAATTTGACTTTATCAAAAATGTTGATGAACTTTGTATTTATAAGAAGATTGTAAGGAGAACTGTGGTATTCCTCGTTTTGTGCGTAGATGATATTCTCCTGATAGGAAATGATATTCCTATGCTACAATCAGCTAAGCTGTTCTTGTCACAGAACTTCTCTATGAAAGACCTGGGTGATGCTTAGTACATTCTGGGGATTAAGATCTATCGTGACAGATCTAAAAGAATGTTGGGACTTTCACAGTCAAGGTATATAGACACCGTACTGAAGTGGTTTAGTATGGAAGATTTCAAGCACGATAATTTACCCGCATGTCCTTGTCACGGAATCACCCTCTCCAAAGAGATGTCTCCTAAGGCTATTGAAGAGAGGGATCACATGAGAATAGTACCCTATGCTTCGGAGGTAGGGTCGATAATATATGCGATATTATGTACCAGACCAGATGTAGCTTACGCACTTAGCGTCGTAAGCAGGTATCAGTCCAACCAAGGTAAGAAACATTGAATAGCAGTAAAGAACATTCATAAGTACCTGAGAAGGACTAAGGATATGTTCTTAGTGCACGGTAATGGGGACCTCCAGATCGAGGCTTTTACCAACTCTATCTTTCAAAGTGACAAGGATGACTCTAAATACGTCTCGGGTTATGTGTTTACCCTCAACAGAGGGAGCGGTCTGTTGGAAGAACTCCAAACAGGACACTGTAGCAGACTCGACGATGGAGGCTGAGTACATTGCTGCTAACGATGCCGGAAAAGAGGCATTCTGGATGAGGAAGTTCATTTCTGAACTTCAGGTAGTTCCATCCATTACAGATCCAATACTATTGTATTGCGATAACAATGGAACCATGGCTTTGGAAAAGGAACCGAGGTCCCATCAGAAATCCAGACATATCTTGAAGCGGTATCTCCTGATCAGGAAGATTATGGATCGCAAGGAGATCGAGGTACGGAAAGTAGATACAAAGGACAATATGGCAGATCCATTCACAAAGTCCATCCCTCAAGTCTAGTTTGAAAGACTGTTCGAGATGTTAGGTATACGTTACGCTAGCAATTGGCTCTAGTGCAGACGTTGGGTACTTAATACGCCAATTACAGGCCTTAGTGCAAGTGGGAGATTGTTGGATATGTATGCCCTAGAGGCCTTCATTGTATAGGATGCTAGGGATATGTATGTACAGGACAATCTTGCTCAATATGATAGTATGCTATTTGGTTTGCCTTTATCTTAACATGTGATATATTTTACTTGTTATTTCATATCTCTTATACATGTTGATAAAGCCCGTAGGATCCTTGCTTGACTACCAGCGTTGTGATAGCAATCATACTTATGGGAGCTGGGTAGTCGATAAGCACATCCTTAAATGTCCCTACTCGTGCGAGTATCGAGACTGGGCATCGATACTCCAGAGTAGACTAGTGTATACATATCTAGACCGTGATGAGGGGCGATGGTTGGTGCCGCAGCCATTGGTGTGATGCACCTAAGATTCTAAACAGGTGCTCACTGGGGGTGAGTACACTGGACGGACTCGCCGAGGACTGGCTAGATGGTATTATACATATCGTCAGATAGCAGTTCTCTGGTGACATGAGTGCGGGTAGTATGTCAACCTAAGGTCGTCATTTTTCTCGTGTGAGTTCCCACTGTGCTTTGATTACCACCCTACCATGGCTCTACTGAGTCGTGCAAACAGATTTTAGTTGGGTACAGTCCCGAGCCTCATAGAGGCAGTGAGCGATTGTTGGAGATTCATCTCTCCTGGCATAGGGAGTTGATGTTGCGCTGTATTCGGTTGGCCAACACCATAATTCCCTGGCCAGGGCGGATTGAGAATTACTGGTAGTTAGACCAGTAGAATCTCGGATGGTCTTGAGCCACATCGGCACGGCTTTTCAGGTTATTAGGGGTCTGACGTTTTCCACCCCTAGACCAGCATGCGATACTCTCAGACGAATAGACCGGACTGTACGGAGATTGTCATAGACAAGTTCGGTAGGAGTTCGGATAAGTTTGCTCGTCGGCCTTCTTTTTTACAAGTACCTAGGTAGCCGTTACATACAGCTAGTGCCACTGACGGACTTGTGTCGAGTCTTTAGAGTCCTACAAAGAGGGTTTCCCTAGTTCAGACGAAACGACGTAGAGGACGTATGGTTTTATGTGCAGGGTTACAATCATATACGTGTACTGGATACACGGATTTTGTTCGGACAGATAACATTAGTAGGATTAGGATAAAGTCGCATTCTATTATTATATTATTGGATTAATTTTATCTCTTGGTATTCGTATTTTTTGCAGTACGAATACGAGTATGTATATACGGTGAGGGCATTCTTATAATTTCACAAGAAGTGCTTCTAGAAGGAGACACCTCATTTTTTGATATATCTATTTATTGGGAAATAGATAATGAGGTGGAGGGATGATTTTTTCAAACCATGGCTGTTTATTTTGTTTATTCAATTGTCGTTACTATTCAAGTATGGTTGCATTATTCTATGAAAATAATGCATGCATGATAGTTTAGGGTTTAGCCATTCTTCTTTCATTCTACACTTCACATTCTCTCCCATTGGCTCTTCTCCTTCTTCCTCAAACCATAACTCTCACATGTGTTGTGAAACCTAGGGATTTTGATATAAATTAGTCCAACTAACTCTCTATATCTCCTAAGCTACCTAGATTAGCAAACTAGGTACTTTAGTTACCTCATTCTTAAGGTTAGAGCTTGAACTATAGACTCTCGGGTAGATCGTCTTCGACACGAGGAAGCCGATGACCAAGCTCGATCCATACCATCTAGGAGCTTAAGAAGGGGATAAGAAGACCCGAAGGACTTGTATCATAAAGGTATAAATTACTATCATAGTAGATTAGAACCTTTGTGTGTTTTGTTAGTTAAGGTTTTTGGTTGATTTTGGAAGTTTAGTCGATATTTCTTGTTGTAAAAATTATTTTATGTAAATTCTGCCTCTCCACAAACCCTGTGGGGTGTGCGACATCGACTTACAAATGGATCTTCAAAAAGAAGATCGGTGTAGATGGAAAGGTTGAAACCTTCAAATCTGGACTTGTAATAAAAGGATTTCGTCAAAGACCGGGTGTAAACTATGATGAAACTTTTTCTCCACTGGCTATGATTAAATCCATCCGGATCCTACTTTCTATTGCTGTCTTTCATGACTATGAAATCTGGAAAATGGATGTTAAAACTGCTTTTCTAAATTGGTGATTTAGAAGAGAGCGCATATATAACATGGCCAGAGGGTTTCGTGGACGATGGAAGCAGCGGAAAAGTATGCAAGCTGCTTAAATCCATTTATGGATTAAAGCAGGTATTGCGGAGTTGGAACATCTGTTTTGATATAACAGTCAAAGAGTTTGACTTCATCAAAAATGTAGATGAACCATGCATCTATAAGAAGGTTGAAGGGAGTGTTGTCATATTTCTCGTATTGTACGTGGATGAAATTCTCTTGATAGGAAATGATATTCCTGTACTATAATCAATCAAACTTTTCTTGTCACGGAAATTCTTCATGAAAGACCTAGGTGATGCTTCTTGTATTCTTGGGATTAAGATCTATAAGGATAGATCTAAAAGGGTGTCGGGATTCTCAAAATCCAAGTATATAGATACCATATTAAAGAGATTTAGTATAGAAGATTCCAAGCGCGGTTATTTTCCTGCTTGTCACGGAGTCACCCTCTCTAAAAAGCATCTCACAAGACTGATGAGGAGAGGGCTCACATGAATGATATACCCTATGCTTCGGCGCTGGGATCAATCATGTATGCGATGTTTTGTACCCGAACAGATGTAGCTTACGTACTTAGCGTGGTAAGTAGGTATCAATCGAACGTAGGGGAGAAACATTGGACAGCTGTGTAGAACATTCTTAACTACCTGCAAAGGGCTAAAGAAATGTTCTTGGTGTATGGTAATAGCGATCTCCAAATGGAGGCCTTTACCGATTCGAGCTTCCAAAGTGACATAGATAACATCATATCCATCTCGGGTTATGTGTTTACGCTCAACGGAGGGGCGGTTTGTTGGTAGAGTTCTAAACATGATATCATAGTAGACTCGACGTTGGAGATTGAATACATTGCTGCCAATAATGCCGCCAAAGAAGCGGTCTGGATACGGAAGTTCATCTTAGAGCTTGAAGTGGTTCCGACCATTGTTGATTCAATACCCTTGTATTGTGATAATAATGGTGCTATGGCGTTAGCGAAAGAACCATGGTCCCATCAGTGATCCAGACACATCTTGAGGCGGTATCAACTAATCCGGAAGATAGTTGATCGCCGGGAGATTGAGTTTCGGAGAGTAGACACAAAAGAGAACACGGCGGATCCATTCACCAAGGACATCCCTCAAGCACAGCTCGAGTGCCTATTCGACATGTTGGGTATGCAATACTACAAAAATTGGCCTTAGTGTAAACGGGAGATTGTTAAATGTTTGATTGTAGTTGTAATACCAATACATGTTGTATATGTTTTATTTGTTATTACGTATCACTAATACATGTTGATAAAGCACATAGGATCTTTGCTTGAATACTATAATCAATCAAACTATTCGACATATATATGTACAGAATAATCTTGTTCGATATGATAGTATGCTATCTGGTTTGTCCTTATCTTACCTGTTGTTCATACCAGAATACTGCATTTTATACCACCCATTCTTACGCTCGTGTGTTTATAGGTAGGTGCTTTTTATCCGTGTTTGTTACATATTTGCAGGATACAGGTTCTCGGTTCTAAAACGGTGAAATTCATGGAAAACACGACAAAATCCGGGTTCCTGCCAACCACTGATAAAACACGGTCTCCGCTCTTCATCCGTATGCTGCCATATACCAGTTTAGGAAGACAAAATGTCAAATCAATGTCGTTTTTAGGCACAAGGCTCAATGGTAGCACAAGATCCAAGAGATCTACGCGGAGCTCGAGGCAATCATTCCAAATCTTGACAAAAAGTCCACCTTTCCCTCAACAGAAATTCTGGAAAATTCGTGAAGAAATTATGAAAAAATACAGATACCAGAATAATGTACACTAAAAACCAGGGACCCTGACAAAAGACCATGGCCCAACTCCCCTTTACTGCCGCGGAACCGCGGCCAAAGAGGGGTATTGGCCGCAGTTCCGCGGCCATGTGGTCTCCCCTTTCTGTCATTTTGCAGGGGCGTTTTGGTAATCTTATTTGGGGGCTGATGGTTGCCCTAGGGTTTCATTTCCCTGCCTATAAATACAGCAGAACTTGCCAAGCCTTGGGAGTCATTCTTTGTTCTCCATTCTTTTGTAGGATTTAGTTCTTTTTCTTCTTCTTCTTCATTCCTCTTCCATGAAATTGTAAGTGAGAAGCTTTTTTGTGGATGTGAATAAAGATGAAGGTTTTTTGTATTATCCTTTTTGTTTAAGCTTCCCCCTTGAGCTCTCTACCTTAACTTGATCTTGCAACCTCTTAAGTGAGCTTGCAAGTTTAAGTTTTGGTCATTGGTCTCAAGAGGTTGTATCATTTCGTTCTCGCCTTAGCGCTTCAATTCACATGCGTTCTCTACCCTTCCCTTGATCTTGCAACCTCTTCATTGAGATTGCAAGTTTAAGGGTTGGCTATTGATCCCATGCTTGTTTTGAGTTCTATGGTTCTTGTAATTACTTTCTTGCATTTTTCATTCTTGTCTTTAATTACTTGCAATTTATTTCCATGCACTTTAATTACTTGCAATTTACACTCATGCACTTAATTTCTTGTAATCTTTTCTTTTCTTTGTTCTTTTCTTTTTGTTCTCTCTTTTTGGTTCTCTTTTGTGAATGAATGTAATTATTGTTGTTAAGATAAAATACGGTATTATAAGTTAAGTTTTCTTTGCCCATTTCCTTTTCCCGTATTTTCCATTGAACTCCGCCCAAACCATACGCAAGCGCTCCGTTAGGCACCGTACCCTGACAAGGTAACGGTGATTCCTAACCGCGACCGGTTGCGTTCGGTTTGGACGGAGGCGAAAGCAAGAGACAAGAACGGAAGGACAAGGGTAAATAAGCCGGATTCCACGAATACCGTGTTTAAATCCCCTAATCCACGTTGTTGCCGATTGCTTAGCTTCAATTGGTCAAGACTCGGCTCAAAGGTTTTGAGTACGGATTTCTTTAGCTTACAATCTCGTATTTTTCTTAACAACTTTATACTTGCAAATAAACACATAGGTTAGATCAAACAACATACAGATTCTTTATTGACTCGTCTAAGACAAGAAGGTAAGATAACACCATCTCCCTGTGGACCGACCCGTGCTCACCGGCTAGCTACAAAGCGACACCGTCCTGATCGCGGTTACACTTGAATTCTTTGAACATCCGACACGCCATCGGCGTGCAATCAAATGGCGCCGTTGCCGGGGAGACGGTAGCGTATTTTCTTTCTTGTTATTCGGGTTAATATTCTTTTTGAATATATATAAAAAAAAAATTCTTTTTGTTTTTTTTGATAATTCTTGTGGGCAAGTGTGCAGATTTTTGCGTATTTGCAAACTGCGATTGTGGGGAGCAAAGCGTGGGAAAAGGTGATTACGAAGTACAGTGCCAAAGATCCGGGTAGTTTGACCCGCGCAAGCGAACCTTTCAAGCTTACCGGATTTGATTCAACGGGGGTTTCCTAACCCAAAACTTAACGGTACGTATTTTACTAACACCTTCTTCTCAAATCCGACGCTTCCAATATACTATTCTTTTGCAGGATTCTTTGCAAGTTCGCTAGCAAACGCTAAAAATTGACTAACCCGTATTTGTTGCAGCGCCGCGCTTAAACTAAAAAACGATTGTTTGATTCTTTAAAGAATTTTTGAATTGCGCATTGCATACATTAATACGGACTTAAGGGAAAGCGAACCCCACAAGATACGGTAAAGGATTTCATCACCTTTTCCGTGGCCCACAAATCACGAACTTGAGCATAACGTTTACCCACACAAATTTTAAAAGAAACTAGACTTTAAGCCTTAAGGACTTCGCGCTCACTAGGAGAAGTTAACTGTGTTTAGAACCTTGCTTAACGGTATATTGTTTACGGGGTGTCTAGAAAAGTGTTAACGGCGAAACTGCCAAAAGAGAAAGGGTTATTTAATTAAGGAACTTCGCGAAAGCGTTGGAAAACCTCCCCTTATCTCTGCACTTACCTGGCCTCGTGATCAGTGTATCTTGAGCCTGTTTCTCGACACAGTTTTACTTCGACAATCAAGTTCTGGAGCAGGTCTAGTTGACCTAAGTTAACCCTAGAACGATTAGGTGTGTGGTATTTTTGTGTCGTGATTATTTTTGTCCATATTCTTTTTGTGTATATTTCATTCTGTTGTCTATAAAATAAAAAAAAATTAAAAAAAAATCACATTCTTTTTCCCTTCCTTTTCTCTACCTTTCTTCTTCTCTCTTCATATCATGGGTACCCCTCCTCGCAAAACTCTTGCCGAACTTTGGTACCCACAACCAGACATCACCTCATACGGTTCTTGCTTTGGCCGAACATCGAACGACCCCTCCATGCCAAAAATTTCATTGAGAGATCGGATAGCAGCGTCTAGGACAAACACTTACACTCCTCATTCCACTTTGTATCAACCTTTTCAACCTCCCGCACCCGCTAATGTTGATACCCTATCTGCAAGTCGTCCTTTGTCCATCGCTGAACGTATTGAACAATCCCGTAGCCGATCTTTCACTCCTTTCGCCACTACAAATTCTTGGGACCAACAAATCCATTCACCTTCTTATCCCAATGTTGATCCCACTCCTGTCCAGCCATTCAATTCCTACCAGTCCTACCCGACTTTTGCGCCTTCCCTAGACATTGCTTCTATACAGCCATTTGGGGGTTTCCAGTATCCAACCAACTTCGAATTTTTTACTGAAACCCCATCACAACCTATGTCTAGCCTAGAACAGTCCTTGGAAGAATTTCGGGTAGCTTCACAACAGACGATGGATTTGAATGCGTCCATGGCCGCCCTCATACAACCTAGTGATCCGGTAGCTAGTTTTCAACTAGCTCCAAATTTTTCAATGTATGATGAGGTGGCAGGACAGGCTGTGAATTTGAGTGGAGAGAGTGAGATATACCCCCTTCAAAATCAAACCTACCCATCCCAAATTGAATCCCACACCTCCTGTTTTGAAAGTCTATCGAGTATCCCACATAAATTATCAATTGAAGATAGAATGATGAATGAGTTGTGCGACTTCGTAGTGTTTGATTTGCCCGATTGTGAAGGGTCTCTTCCAAGTGAAACCAATCCTAAACCTTTTGACCTTTACACCTCCACTTTAGAACCTAAATCGATTGATATCCATGCTTTTGTTGAGGTGTTAGAGAATTTTGATTTTCACTTGATTGAGGATATCGACGCTGGGAACATTTTGGATGATGAACCCGTAGATTTGGCTGAGTTTGTCTCTTCAAATCATCATCCCGAGTCATTAAATATTTTTCCCGAACCCCATATGCGTCTGGACTTTGAAGAAAAATGCATGGATGAGATAAATTTTGAGAAGAATTTTGAGGATATTTTTGAGGATGAAACAGTTCTAGATGATGAGTCGGATTTTCCAATTCATCCTGTTCCTTTCATTGACTGTGTACACCCTCCCGAAACTTTAACCGATACCCTTCCTCAACCACTTCCCTCCATCATGTCCGTCGTTCCGACCTTGCAAGAACCCGTATCATTTTCACTTCATATGTCTGGTTTACCAAGTTCGGCGTACCCATGGTTTCTTACGAATCTTGAGGGATTCGACCCAATTTCTCGACGAGTAAATATATTAGCACAATCACTTTTCACACATCGCTCATCACAAATTGTGCTAATCTATTCACTCAATTCGCACCCTCAAGTTCGTATTCCACTTCTTTTTCCCTTCCACCATTCTTCTTCCTCTCATATACCGAGACCGTATTCCGCTTCTTCCTCCATACGGTCTCGCGTAGTCTCCATTTCTTTTCTCTACGCCTTCTTCCACCAACCGGTACATTATAGCGATAAAATCTTTGAATGGTTGGTGTTAACTTTTGACCTGTGTAAGGCCTTGTATAGATTGGTACTGTTCTTCCCCCCTAATCCTGAACTTCAACGCTTAACAGTGGAAACACTGTTTTACTTAAGTTTGGGGGGGACACCTTTTTTGTATATATTTTTTGTTTTCCCTTTTTTTTTTTTTTTTTGTATATAATTTGTTTTTAGGGAGCGCCGACAACTTTGACCCTCTTGGTATAGCTTGACAGTGAGGGCACTGTCAAGTTTAAGTTTGGGGGTGTGCTCGGTAAGCTTTCTTCCTTCGCATTCATATGTATATTTTGCATTTGCATATTAAATCCATAAAATCCATAAAAATCTAAAAAATTTCTAAAAATATAAAAAACTTTTTTGTCAAGTTAGATTGTGGAAGAACTCTGATTCAACATTCGACGGTTTTTGTTTGAAAAAATAGGAATAACTAAATCTTATGTTTAGATTTTGAAAACCTGAAAGATAACTCTCCTTTGAAGTTAACTATAGCTGATATACGTCTTTACATCACACTACACGTGTCGTAAGATTTTGGGAATTAGATGACAAGTCTTTCATGTTTAAAAACTTTTAAATAAGATAAATGATTTTCTGAGGATCAAATAGGTTTGTTCTGAAATAAGTAATATATCAAGAATAGTTTATGAAGTGAGCGAATATGAAGGAATGTTATTGATGCCGTAATTGGAGCTAATTCTGAAAAATAACCCATCTAAAACTTGATTGGAATGATTACACACCAAACCCACTAAACACGTCTTTTATCCAAAAAATATTTGAACTGCCGGTTATATCTCCGTTCATATTAAATCATCTGATTTTCACGACAAAACTGTCTTTTGTTTTTGGACCTAGGTAACTTGAGTAATTAAGTCCGCTGGGGTGTTTCTACACCTAATGCCCTAAAACCAACTGGTTTGGATGCATTGGCCCAAAGCTCGCTAAGAAGCCTAGAAAGTCCAGTTTTAAAACAAAGTCAAGCAAGTGTTCTCTCCGAGTTAAAATTCCTAACGGTTCTTTGTGTGAGAATAATCTTGATAAAAGACAGGTTTTTATAAAAATTTTAACGGAGATATGAAAGTTTTATTCTATGATAAAGACTATTGCACGTTCACAGAGGTGTGTATGAAATGAAAACAAGAAAAAGGTGGAGTGAAAAATACGACTTAGTTTCCTGTTAAGGAAGATAGAAATTCTGAAGTTGAAACCTTACTAGAAAACGAAACTTGAAAAATGCTTAACTCTTTATAAAACTTATGTGATCCTTTTAAAATTGTTATCTGGGCTTTGTCGTGCGACATGATGACTTTAATCGATCCTTCTGGAACTTAACGACACTAATTGCACTGCACGTAAAGACATATAAAATCTGTAGTTAAATAAGAAGCGAGGTGTGAAAAATAAAGGTTCGATAGTCTAGACTTAGGATTATAGAATTGTTATTTTCTGAAACAAAAACTTTAGGGTTTGAATCTTAGTTATTGTAAAAAACCAACTTGACCGGATTTTGTGGGTAGTATCCGCTGAAAACCCTCAGGAGACAACACTCCTCCTACTAGGGACACCTAGAGGTTTAACGGCTTGTTGCACGCGCTCAGTGCAATCGCGTTCCCTGCGAAAGTGCGGTTATCATTTTTGTGAATAATTGGTTTTGCTCGGGACAAGCAAAAGTTAAGTTTGGGGGTATTTGTTCATACCAGAATACTGCATTTTATACCGCCCATTCTTACACTCGTGTGTTTATAGGTAGGTGCTTTTTATCCGTGTTTGTTACATATTTGCAGGATACAGGTTCTCGGTTCTAAAACGGTGAAATTCATGGAAAACACGACAAAATCCGGGTTCCTGCCAACCACTGATAAAACACGGTCTCCGCTCTTCATCCGTATGCTGCCAGATACCAGTTTAGGAAGATAAAATGTCAAATCAATGTCGTTTTCAGGCACAAGGCTCAATGGTAGCACAAGATCCAAGAGATCTACGCGGAGCTCGAGGCAATCATTCCAAATCTTGACAAAAAGTCCACCTTTCCCTCAACAGAAATTCTGGAAAATTCGTGAAGAAATTATGAAAAAATACAGATACCAGAATAATGTACACTAAAAACCAGGGACCCTGACAAAAGACCATGGCCCAACTCCCCTTTACTGCCGCGGAACCGCGGCCAAAGGGGGGTATTGGCCGCGGTTCCGCGGCCATGTGGTCTCCCCTTTCTGTCATTTTGCAGGGGCTTTTTGGTAATCTTATTTGGGGGCTGATGGTTGCCCTAGGGTTTCATTTCCCTGCCTATAAATACAGCAGAACTTGCCAAGCCTTGGGGGTCATTCTTTGTTCTCCATTCTTTTGTAGGATTTAGTTCTTTTTCTTCTTCTTCTTCATTCCTCTTCCATGAAGCTTTTTTGTGGATGTGAATAAAGATGAAGGTTTTTTGTATTATCCTTTTTGTTTAAGCTTCCCCCTTGAGCTCTCTACCTTAACTTGATCTTGCAACCTCTTAAGTGAGCTTGCAAGTTTAAGTTTTGGTCATTGGTCTCAAGAGGTTGTATCATTTCGTTCTCGCCTTAGCGCTTCAATTCACATGCGTTCTCTACCCTTCCCTTGATCTTGCAACCTCTTCATTGAGATTGCAAGTTTAAGGGTTGGCTATTGATCCCATGCTTGTTTTGAGTTTTATGGTTCTTGTAATTACTTTCTTGCATTTTTCATTCTTGTCTTTAATTACTTGCAATTTATTTCCATGCACATTAATTACTTGCAATTTACACTCATGCACTTAATTTCTTGTAATCTTTTCTTTTCTTTGTTCTTTTCTTTTTGTTCTCTCTTTTTGGTTCTCTTTTTTGAATGAATGTAATTATTGTTGTTAAGATAAAATACGGTATTATAAGTTAAGTTTTCTTTGCCCATTTCCTTTTCCCGTATTTTCCATTGAACTCCGCCCAAACCATACGCAAGCGCTCCGTTAGGCACCGTACCCTGACAAGGTAACGGTGATTCCTAACCGCGACCGGTTGCGTTCGGTTTGGCCGGAGGCGAAAGCAAGAGACAAGAACGGAAGGACAAGGGTAAATAAGCCGGATTCCACGAATACCGCGTTTAAATCCCCTAATCCACGTTGTTGCCGATTGCTTAGCTTCAATTGGTCAAGACTCGGCTCAAAGGTTTTGAGTACGGATTTCTTTAGCTTACAATCTCGTATTTTTCTTAACAACTTTATACTTGCAAATAAACACATAGGTTAGATCAAACAACATACAGATTCTTTATTGACTCGTCTAAGACAAGAAGGTAAGATAACACCATCTCCCTGTGGACCGACCCGTGCTCACCGGCTAGCTGCAAAGCGACACCATCCTGAGCGCGGTTACACTTGAATTCTTTGAACATTCGACACGCCATCGGCGTGCGATCACCTGTGTATATGTTTTATTTGTTATTTCATATCACTAATGCATGTTGATAAAGCACATAGGATCTTTGGTTGAATACCAGGATTATGATTTGATCATACTAGTGGGTCCTGGGTAATCTATAGGCACATCCTTAAATGTTCCTAGTCGTGAGAGTATCGAGACTCGACATCGATACTCCAGAGTAGACTAATGTATACGTTTCTTGACCCGACTGGGGCGATGGTTGGTCCTACAACCATTGTTGTTTGACACCAAAGATTGTATGCATGTGCTTATTAATGAATGAGTACACCGAACGGACTCGCCAAAAACTCCTAAATGGTATTATACCTATCATCAGATAGCAGTTCTCTGGTGATATGAGTATAGGGTAGTATGTAGTCCAGAGATAGTCATAGTGCCTTGTGTGGTTCCCACCGTGCTTTGATTACTATCCTAACATGGTTTTAAATGTAGGAATCGGCGCAAAGGTCGCGACATTCAGCACTCGGAGCAAGCTTAAAACAAAAATTTTCTAAGACAAGCAAGCAATTCTAACACTCAAGATCAAGCATTTACTACACTAATTTCAAACTACAAAAACATAGAGAGGTTAGAGCGGGCTACAAATTTTTTAGCGTGTCCGATCACCTATCAGAAAATCCATGCTTGACTTGTGAGCTCCTAGATGAGTGTGGAAGCCAACCGTCTCACATTAGATGATCCGCGGTAAAAGGTGTAAGGTTCCTAGGCACACCCATGAGGTTCTACAAGTGATCAAATATGGCCAATTCAAAAAATTTCTATGTGCCAAGTGACCCTAAGCAATATCGTAACTAGAAGTATAGGCGATAACTATGCAAGTAAACAACTTTACTCTAAAGTGAACGGAAAATACAACCTTTGTAGATCCGGTCCTCAACCTCCATAGCTCCTTGATGACGTCCCTCCGCTGCGATCATCGGATCCCGGACTCTGGCGATGGTTTCATCGGAGAAATGATCAGGCTAGGTCGTCGACTTCGATGCCGAAGATGATCTACGTCGAGGCAAATCAAGATCAAGCTCCAACTTCACCAAGTCATGAAACTTGTGAAGAAAACACCCTATACTACATGGCAAGTGGTAGAGGATGAAGAAATAGGAAGTGGGTTCACATTATAATTGGATTTCTCACTCTTTTCCTCAAGGCACCATTGAAGCTAGAATGGTTTCTTCTTCTTGAAGAAGAAGAAGAAGAAGAAGAAGAATATGATAAGAATTATGGAAAAAGAAAATAAAGTGATTCTTATCAGTTTAGCAACCATGGTTTAGTGTAGAGAATAAACTATAGTTTAGTTGAATGGTTAGGTTAAGGGATAAAGACAAAATGGTGGACATTCAAAGATGTTTTGAAGCTTCAAGCAAAGAAAGAAAAGAAAACCACCATTTTATCCTTTCCAAAATGAATAAATAAATAAATAAATAAAACAAACCCTAACCATTAACCTAATCATTGTTTAAAGCGCACACACACACCCAAGTTTGCATATATCATCAAACATGATACAAACTAGTGCACAAAACTATATCATATACACAATGTGCACATCAAGTGAGAAAATCCATTTTAAGTGAACAAATACTAGTTAATGCAAAGTAATATATCAAATATATAATTATACATTAAATCATTAAATCAACACTTGATTTAACGATCCGGTCATATCGCATATGACCGACTAATATCCAATATATCGACTTATCGAATCAATCCTCGATTCGATAACTAGGTTATATCGCATACAACCAATCGATACATTCATCGCGAGAATAGAATACGGTATCATATACACGCATTATTCTCAGTCCCGCACATATCTCATATGCGCTCCTATTTCGTTTCGCTTGAACCAGGAAACCTCTGTGTAGGACTCTAAAGACTCGTCAATACGCCGGCAGCAGGTGATGATCATATCAAACACCCACAAGCCGTAAGTGGTCTGCTAAACGTAACGGCCACCCGGGTATTGAGCGATCAGAAGATCGACGAGCAAGCCCGCTCACACTCCTGTGAATCCAACCAGTAACACTTACCGTACAGTCCGGTCTGTTCGTCTGATATGTCGCATATCTCGCCTAGGGGTGGTAAACGTCAGACCCCAATAGCTCGATAAGTCATGCCGACGTGAGGTCCATAACAATCGTGAAACTACTGATAACTCTTACCAGTATATCACAACAACCCTGGCCAGGGATTTCCAGTTATGGCCAGTCGTGTATAGCGCAACATCAACCCCCAATACCGGGAGAGACGAATCCCCTCCTATCGCTCATTGCCTCCATGTGAATCGGGACTGTACCCAAAAACCACCTGTTTGCACGACTTAGTAGAGCCGTGGTAGGGTGGAAATCAAAGTACAGTGGGAGACACACAAGACTCTATGACGATCTCGGGTCAACAAACTAAGCTGTACCAGTGTCACCAGAGAACTGCCATCTGACGTGAGGTATAATACCATCTGGGAGTTCTCGGCGAGTCCGTTCAGTGTACCCAGTCTCCACTGAGCACCCGCATACCATCTCTGATGTCAAACACCAATGGATATGGGATCATCCACCGCCCATCATATGGGTCGAGAAGATATACGCTAGTCTACTCTGGAATATCGATGCCCCGTCTCGATATTCCCACGACTAGGAACATTGAAGGATGTACTCATGGACTACCCAGGCCCCACTAGTATGATCTACATCATAGTCCTGGAAGTCGAGTACACATCCTAAGGGATTTATCAACATGTAATCAGAGAGACAGAAAATATATAAGTTAAGATAAATGGCAACCAGATAGCGTACTATCATGTCGAGCAAGAAAGTCCTACCTATATCCACTACAATATACATCCAATGTACAGTAATGGCCTCTAGGGCATATATATAACTAACAATCTCCCACTTGCACTAGGGCCATCTAAAGCAGTGGTTGTAGTATCTTATACTCAACCATCCCATATAAGTCTCTCTCTGGGAAAAAGCCATTGTTAGTGGATCCACCGTGTTGTCCTCTGAGTCTACTCTCCTAACCTCGATCACCCTGGAGATTAACTATCTCAATGATCAGGTGATGCTGCCTCAGAATATGTCTGGGTCACTGATGTGACCAGTGCTCCTGGGCCAAAGCCACACTTCCATTATCACACAATGGTAGGAACCTAGTTCATCTTATGAACTAATATACACCCAAACTGCCTCTTTGGTAGTATCTTTAATAGCCATGTTACCAGCCTTTATCATCTAGTTTGCCACGGTATCTAGCTTGGAACTCTTCCAACATACCGTCCCTTTACTGAGGGTAAAGACAATGCCTGCGACTGACATTCAGTCGTCTTTATCACCTTTATCCTATTGGAGAATCCATGTGATAAGAGGAGATCAACCGATCGTAGTATAGGAAACTCTTTTCCTATCAAGAGCATGTTGTCCACGTACAATACGAGGATGACCACCTTACTCTCTACTACCGTTTTGTATATACAAGGTTCATCTACCATTTTGATGAAGTCAAACACTTTGACCTTCACATCAAAACAAACGGTCCAACTCCGCGATGTCTGCTTTATTTTGTAAAGCAACTTGCACACGTTTCCGCTGCTCCCACTGTTTACGAAACCCTCTGGCTGTGTTCTTATAGACATTCTCTTCTAAATCATTATTTAGAAAAGTAATCATGGCACCCAACCACCAGATATCGTAGTCATGGTATGTAGCAGTGGCAAGTAGGATCTGGATGGACTTAAGCACAACTACTGGAAATGGTTTCATCATTATCCATGCCTGGTCGATGACGAAAACCTTTAACGAGTCTAGCTTTGAAAGTCTCAACTTTTCCATCTACGCCAAGTAATCTTCTCAAGATATACTTGCTCCTGATGGGGATTTAACCCTTCAGATATAGCAACCAAAGTCCATACTTTGTTTGTGTACATGGATTCCATCTCAGATCTCTAAGCATCCAGCCATTCTTACAGAGTCCCTGCTCTCGATGGCCTGCTCGAAACTAGTTAGGTCATCATCTCATGATGCAATCCTCGCTCCCACTGTCATCGAGAAACCGAAGTATCTCTCAGGCGGATGAGGAACCCTACCAGATTGGTGGAGAGGCTGAGGTTCGTCGGGGACTACAGAATCCTTTGGTTCTGTCAAATCAGCTGCAGTTTTGTATAGCTGGAACCTTTCCAGTTCTACAGAACTGACCTTGCCTCGATCTTGTCCGGATTTTGCTTTTGACATAGGCCGGACAATCCCAAATCTTAACTTACTTAAGAGATAGGCTCTTCCCACACCATATCTTATATGGAGTGGTAGGCACTGATTTGGTTCGAACCCAATTCAATAGGTATGCAACTTCTCAAGTGCATAACCCCCCTTAAAAAGAAACAGGTAACTCAGTAATACTCATCATAGAGCACACCATATCATATAGGGTGCTATTGCTCCGCCCTGATACACCGTTGTGCTGCGGTGTATTCAGAGGAGTAATACTGAGAGAGAATCTCATTCTCCTTTAGAATAGTCCAAAAATGCCATGCACAAGTATTCTCCTCCCTGATCTTATCATAGGATATAATACTTATACCCATATTGGTTCTCTACTTCTAGCTTATATTCTGTGGATATCTCAAAAGGTTCGGACTTGTGTTTCAACAGGAACATATGACTGAACCTTGAGAGATCATAAGAGAATGTAACGAAGTATAAAGAACCGGTCCTGGTATGTGTAGACAGGGGACCTTACATACATCATCATGAATCATTCCCAAGAGTTTACTAACTCTTTCTCTGTTTCTAATAAACAGAGCTATGGTCATCTAATCTTTGTGACATGACTGGCAAGTTTCACAAGATGTAAATTCAAACTGATTTAAATATGCATCTAAAATGTAATCAGCCAGTCGGGTCGCATTGATATGACCTAGTCTACAATACCTCAAGAAGGAATCGTTCATTTCTGAACTCTTCCTCTTGTGTGTGTTCTGTATACTAGGAACTATAGTTTGATTTAGAACGTCAATGCTTTTAGATAACATGCCTGAACCGATCAACTTTTGATATACGAAATGTTCAAAACATTATCCAACAATACAAAATTTTATCATTTCTTTACTTATAAAAAGACTGATATGATTTTGTATATCAGGTTCGGTATCTAATAGCATTTGTTCAGAATCAATGTATTGGTAATACAGGGTGACAGTGACCAACAGACTTGGCTGCAACACTTGTCCCGTTTTCTGTCTCATGAAACTTATCATCCGTTCTCAGTTTTCTACCTTTCTGTAGCCCTATGCAACAGATTACATATCTAGGATCCTGATCCGGTATCAAATACCCAGGATGCAGAGGATACTGAGAAACAGTTCTTTGTAATGAACACACCCGAAGGAGATGCATCAAATGCACTTTCTTCTTTTGGGCGGCATAGGAATCCTGGTATTCCCCTATTTCCTGCTCGGTCTTATAACAATTATAAGTTGGAGCGGGACCAACATTCCCTAGCTCAGTATAACAAGCGGGTTCGGTCAATAAATCCATATTATTATCTTGATTAAGGCGTGATATGGTCACTACCTGGAGAGAGAGAGAAGAGAACACTCTGCGTGCGCTCTTGCAAGATTAGATTGGTTATATATTTTATCTAATCAGGATGGCTCCCACTATTTTTATCAAATCTTCCTTCAAACCTTAAAAGGATAGACTAGCCGGGATTAATTACACTCTATAAGTTCGCCAATCTTTCAGCCAGGCCAGTGTCGGTACATTGAGGGAGGTTCCCCGTGCTTTCGCACGGACCTAATTAGAGTAAACCTCATTTTCCCATAGGCGTAACCCCGTTGACACCTTTCTAGACACCTACTTGATCGGCTAATTGTAAAGTGCAAAACTCTCCCAGGAGTAACAATTACTCGCAGTGGATATCGGGATCCAACTATCATATAGAAGGTATGCAATCTCATTGCAAATTTCAACACTTGAAACTCCCGATAATGGTTTTTACCCCTAGCACTTATGACCTTAACTATGGTCAACAAATCATAAGCACTAGTCAAGTTCTACCCGTCATTTCGTGATTAATTAGACCTACCCACATGAACCTTAACTAAGGTCAACAAAGTCACGCGACTGTCCTAACTAATCGCATCATATGCGATGTAGGAAGACATCACTTAGCTACCGTACATTGTGCCTTGACTATGGTCAACAAACACAGCACGAATACTAAGTACTCTACTTCCTAAAATGAAGGAGGGTTGCGAATGGTTTTTATGAAAACCTTTAACGCTTTGAACTTGATCTCGTTGCGGAATCAAATGGTTTTTAAATGGAGTGTTTTTTAGGCTTTTCTAGTTTTGCTAAAGGGGTCACTCCCGGTGAAGGGATCGTCGGCCCTTTCCTCGTCGAATGAGGTGCGAGATATATCATATATATCACTGTGCAAAGCAGAAACTATAGAAGCAATCAAAAGACAAACTGAGGGTTGTAGCATCTGCCAGTTATTGCTAAAGGGGTCACTCCCGGTGAAGGGATCGTCGGCCCTTTCCTTATCGAATAAGGTGCAAGATGTTCTACAAGGAACACCACGATGCAAAGCAAGAACTGTAGCTACCTGTTTTATTTTGAAATTCGATTCCACAACAACATTTAGGTTTATTTTCTTTCATTAATCTTATTAATGAATGTCCCATCATTTAAGTCCACCTAAACATCACAGATAAATATAACGTACGCTTATGCCATCCGCATTCGCCTTTATGTCCTGTCTGCACCGTTAGGTTAGGTAACTAACGGCAGAGCGGGGCAGAGCTAGCGCGGGTGTAAAACATAAGCAACATCTATATAATATATCATATATACTATATACTATATCTATCTGAACAAATCACATGATCACATCAAAGATAACACAGCAGAAGAATCATATGAAACATTGGATATATTAGGACGTCCGTGTTTTTAATACGAGCCAGTATAAAACACGGATTCCACGGCCTTGATGAATAGCCAATCCCACACCCCTAGACCCCTACGAGAGCGGCAAGCAACCCTACCAATTCTAGGGTTAGGAGATCCAGACTCGACTCCTCGAGATGGTCTCCCACTGGACCCTAGAACCCGGTTACTTGTGCTCCCCTCCTTGGGTCTATCCTAATGCGGAAAAGTAAATAATATACAAATGGTGACATCATCCGCAACCTGGAAGTGCCCCAATAAAAGAATATTACATACAAGTTTTTACATGAATGAAAATGAAAAACACTCATCTCACATAAAAAAATCCGGCTATTCAAACACGACGATCCAATATAACATATCCAGCAACACATAACATCACATGTCATCAACGTAAGTAAGTATGCATACACCGATTGTCGTCGACGTATAGCAACGACAATCGGCAATACCACTACATACTACACTTACGGTCACAGAAAAGAAAGTGTAAAACTACAACAGTTGGAATCCACAACCTCTTTAGACATCGCATGTCTAATCAAATGAAATACTTAGACATCGCATGCCTAATAATTATAAACCCCGCATTTTAGTCTCATTATCGAAAACTCTTTTCAATATCAAGTCGGGCAATTCAGCAAGATTCCCGACATTCTGATCGAATGCTCATCGCAAACTTTAGTAGACAGTTGCACCCCCGACGCCGTCGACGAAGTGCACCAAGGCGGAACACCGCAGCCACGAGCACCGGAACGGATGCTTTCGGTGATGGGGTTCTCCTACAGTCACTTGGTCGGGGCTATGGGGTGAGCCTGTCTATTAAGTTTACCCGGCGAGTATACGCGTACGCTACGTGATTGCGACGGACTTTTGATCACATCAAAATTCTGTGGAAACCGATCAAGTGAGACTAAAGTGCTTGATTTATAACATTCATTCAGTTATCTCATAACTACTTGTGAATTCCAAATGTTGTATCACATTCCGGATAAATAGAAAATGTTAAACTTTACGATCGAACAATCGAACACCCAAGTTTTCCTGAAACAGCTCAACACATAAAATAAGTTCAAAAACATTCACTTCATGCCTCAGTACCAACGGTCCAGCCGTAGAAGGGTCAAGCCAACGCCTCACATGTGGCACGCCGTACTGCCCCAAACCCTAAGGATCAAAGGGCAGTTCAAGATGGTCACATAATCGAGTTAAGGTTTGTTGTCTTCTAGAGGGACCATCGCGTTACTTGCACTACTTAGAACGTCATTAAACTATGGAAAAATCCAACAATTGGAAATTTCCTGGCAGGGGAAAAATTGGGTATTTATATCCGGTCGAACTTTTTAACATATTCTAAAATTACCCGGAAAAACATATAGACAAAGTTTGATAATGCGATCGAATCTACGAATTCCCAATACAACCCAGAAAACTCAACTCTTGAGTAAACATTAAAAATTCCCAGAAAACTCAGCAATGAAAGAAAGAAGATACTGTGCAAAAAGTAATGCAAAAGGTGACCATACGGCCGTGGAACCGTCGCACGAGCCCTGCTCGTGCCGCGGTTCCGCGGCGCTTTAATCGATTCAGGGGATCGTTTTGCACAGTATTTCTTAGAAAACCCTGCTTATTTTTCTGCATATTTTTAATTCACAAAAATCCAAAAATCCAGAAAATGCCCAGAGAGTGGTTTGAGATTAGGGTTTCGGGTTCGATCGGGTTTCTAACATCGTCTACGCATCGCCTAAGGCTCTAGCTAGGCTCTGATACCACTGTAGGGTTCCTAGGCACACCCATGAGGTTCTACAAGTGATCAAACATGGCCAATTCAAAAAATTTCTATGTGCCAAGTGACCCTAACCAAGATCGTAACTAGAGGTATAGGCGATAACTATGCAAGTAAACAACTTTACTCTAAAGTGAACGGAAAATACAACCTTTGTAGATCCGGTCCTCCACCTCCATAGCTTCTTGATGACATCCCTCCGCTGCGATCATCGGATCCCGGACTCTGGCGATGGTTTCGTCGGAGAAATGATCAGGCTAGGTCGTCGACTTCGATGCCGAAGATGATCTACGTCGAGGCAAATCAAGATCAAGCTCCAACTTCACCAAGTCATGAAACTTGTGAAGAAAACACCCTATACTACATGGCAAGTGGTATAGGATGAAGAAATAGGAAGTGGGTTCACTTTAGAATTGGATTTCTCACTCTTTTTCTCAAGGCACCATTGAAGCTAGAATGGTTTCTTCTTCTTGAAGAAGAAGAAGAAGAAGAAAAAGAATATGATAAGAATTATGGAAAAAGAAAATAAAGTGATTCTTATCATTTTAGAAACCATGGTTTAGTGTAAAGAATAAACTATAGTTTAGTTGAATGGTTAGGTTAAGGGATAAAGACAAAATGGTGGAGTTTCAAAGATACCTTGAATGTTCAAGAAGCTTCAAACAAAGAAAGAAAAGAAAACCACCATTTTATCCTTTCCAAAATGAATGAATAAATAAATAAATAAAACAAACCCTAATCATTAACCTAATCATAGTTTAAAGCGCACACACACACCCAAGTTTGCATGTATCATCAAACATGATACAAACTAGTGCACAAAACTATATCATATACACAATGTGCACATCAAGTGAGAAAATCCATCTTAAGTGAACAAATACTAGTTAATGAAAAGTAATATATCAATATATAATTATACATTAAATCATTAAATCAACACTTGATTTAACGATCCGGTCATATCGCATATGACTGACTAATATCCAATGTATCGACTTATCGAATCAATCCTCGATTCGATAACTAGGTTATATCGCATACAACCAATCGATACATTCATCGCGAGAATAGAATACGGTATCACATACACACATTATTCTAGGTCCCGCACATATCTCATATGCGCTCCTATTTCGTTTCGCTTGTGCCAGGAAACCTCTGTGTAGGACTCTAAAGACTCGTCAATACGCCGGCAGCAGGTGATGATCATATCAAACACCCACAAGCCGCAAGCGGTCTGCTAAACGTAACGGCCACCCGGGTATTGAGTGATCAGAAGATCGACGAGCAAGTCCGCTCACACTCCTGTGAATCCAACCAGTAACACTTACCGTACAGTCCGGTCTGTTCGTCTGATATGTCGCATATCTCGCCTAGGGGTGGTAAACGTCAGACCCCAATAACTTGATAAGTCATGACGACGTGAGGTCCATAACAATCGTGAAACTACTGATAACTCTTACCAGTATATCACATCAACCCTGACAAGGGATTTCCAGTTATGGCCAGTCGTGCATAGCGCAACATCAACCCCCAATACCGGGAGAGACGAATCCCCTCCTATCGCTCATTGCCTCCATGTGAATCGGGACTGTACCCAAAAACCACCTGTTTGCACGACTTAGTAGAGCCGTGGCAGGGTGGAAATCAAAGCACAGTGGGAGACACACAAGACTCTATGACGATCTCGGGTCAACAGACTAAGCTATACCGTGTCACCAGAGAACTGCCATCTGACGTGAGGTATAATACCATCTGGGAGTTCTCGGCGAGTCCGTTAAGTGTACCCAGTCTCCACTGAGCACCCGCATACCATCTCTGATGTTAAACACTAATGGATATGGGATCATCGATCGCCCATCATATGGGTCGAGAAGATATATGCTAGTCTACTCTGGAATATCGATGCCCTGTCTCGATATTCCCACGACTAGGAACATTGAAGGATGTACTCATGGACTACACAGGCCCCACTAGTATGATCTACATCATAGTCCTGGAAGTCGAGTACACAGCCTAAGGGCTTTATCAACATGTAATCAGAGAGACAGAAAATATACATGTTAAGATAAAGGGAAACCAGATAGCGTACTATCATGTCGAGCAAGAAAGTCCTACCTATATATGTCCCAGCATCCACTACAATATACATCTAATGTACAGTAATGGCCTCTAGGGCATACATATAACTAACAAAAGGAACACACCCAAAGCTTCAACTCCATCAACAAGTGGAGAAACTTCCTCTATGAAATTGCCAAGTGATAGAGGAAGGTGACGTGGTGAATAAAAACTCTCTTTATTATTTTCCCTCTCTTTTCCATGACTTGCCATTTTTTAAGAGTGGAAGAGGAAGAAGAAGAAGGAGAAGATGCCTAGAAAAAGAATTGTCTACTCTTTGGTTCTTTTTCCTTTCTCATTTATTATGAGACATCTCTCATTCCCCTTCTCTCCTCTTTGTCGTCACACAAAGAGAGGGAGGGAGGGCTCCACTATCACATAGTTAATGTAGTTATCATGACATGATATATATATATATATATGCTCGCACACACACATAACCATAAAGAGAGTGGAAATATATATTTATCTATATACATATATATATTTCATATATATCAAATATATATAGAATGAGAGGAAGTATATGTATCCCATACACAAACACATCATGTATCCTATACATGATATACCATCAGTATCGTATACTGGAAAGAGTGTGTGTATCGTATACACAATACTAGAAAGCATATCTCATATACGGTTATTAAGTCAACACTTGACTTAATATTCCAGATTTAAAATTGGGTAGTATCATTTGGATGTTCGATTAAATCATATATTTAATCGAACTCCTGCACGTATCCAATATGCATGCCACATCAACATTTCTCCTGAGCAGGCACTTTTGTTGCGGGACTCTAAAGATCTGTCGATACGCTGGCAGTAGCTTAAACATAATCATATCTGATTGAATCTGAAACATTTTTAGATCCAATCCTCTCTCGGGTTAACCCACAAGCTCGTCAGCGGTACTAACTATACGTAACAGCTACCTATATATGATCAAGATAAAGGTAGTTCAACGAGAAAACTCATCCGGACCTGACAAAGTCTATAAGCGATGAATACCATACAGTCCGGTCACTTCTTCAAAGAGTATCGCATACCTGGTCTGGGGGGTGGAATCTGTCAGACCCTCAATAACCGGATAAGCCATGCTGACAAAGGACTCATGACCACTTGAGATACAACTGATAGCACATATCGACTCCCTATACCGAGAGAGATGAATCCTTTTGACCACTCACTGCCTCCATGTGCTTCGGTACTATACCCAACTAAACCTGTTTACATGACTCTTTAAAGCCGTGGTAGGGTAGTAATCAAAGTATAGTGGGAACACACACAAAAGACACTATGGAGATATAACGTCAAGGGACTATCCTGTACTATTGTCACCAGAGAACTGCTATCTGAAAATAGTTATAATACCATCTAGGAATTCTCGGTGAGTCCTTCAAGTGTAACCCATTCCTAATGAGCACATGTATACAATATTCGGTGTCAAAGACCAATGGCTATGGGATCTGCCATCACCCCGGTTGGGGTCAAGAAACATATACACTAGTCTAAACTGGAGTACCTGTAACAACCCTAAACTTTCTGTACAACTTTCTGTACAATTTTTTCAAAAATACAGAAATGGGTACTTTTGCCTGAGCACAAGTTATATGTATGTTTTGCTTTTTAATAGCAATAAGGAGCTTGTAGCTCATTGGTAATACCTTGCACTGCTGAACCAAAGCACCAGAGTTCAAATCCCATTAGCCGCATTATTTTTAATTAATTTTCTTTTAAATTTTTAGAAGCCCAAGATCCTACACGTGCATAACTCATAAAAACCAAAAGTCACATATAAAACAAACTGGCCCAGGGGGTAGACGAATCGATGAGGGACACGTGGTGACGAGCACGACCCTGACTCGGCCGGATCCGGCCGGCGACTTGGCCGACTCGGCCGCCGCCGCCGCCGGCCGATTCCGCACCAAATCCAATTTGTTCTTGATGATTTTTGTGCCTTTTGGTCTTCCGGTAACCCCTGTATAGTTTATTTCACCTGCACAGTAACAAAGACATTAAAAAACTCCATTAAACCATTTTTAATACAATTTTCATACAATTTTCAATACAACCTTTCATCTACCCTTAAACCCTAGACTATCATATAAATACCACTCCAATTCACACCCCCTCACTCACAAACTCTGTTCAAAACTCTCAAGAAAAATCCCTAGAACTTTTGTGTACAAGTAGAGTTAGCGAAGGGCAAAGCTCCGGCGAATTTCCGACGACGACACTAGGAGCTCCCGGCGACGAAACGACGCACCGGCACCTCTTACCACTTGCTCTTCCTCTTCTCTTAGCTTTAATCCAGTAAGTCCCTCTTCCCCCTTCTCTTTTCTAATCTAAAAACTTGTATTTCCAAAACTGGACGGAAGCGGAGTTAATCCGACTTCTGAATCGGTTTTCTTTAAAAATTTCTAATTTTCTTAAATACAACAATACCAATCTTGCACATCATGACTATTAATCATTAACAAAATATGTTGAACAAGTTTCATAGCAAAAGAATTCATATTGTAATTTTTATCGTACTTTTTCAGTAAAATACCATATAGTTTAGTTTTGACATTAAACATCATATTTCTTGCTATACCTTTAAATAGTTCATGAGGTAATGACCTACCTCCTCACAACACTCATATGCAATATAGCACGATATCTTTTGGAAATATAGAATACGGGAATACGAATTTACACTTAAATACCTTTTACTATTAAAACCGTTTTCTATAAAATTATGTATTTTTAAACAAATCATTGCAAAGCGCCGCTACAACCCATTTGGAGAACCCGTTTGGGATGGTGCTGATTATCGCACATCCTCGGGCTTAGCAGTGCGAGATGCAGACCTCTGCAAGGAGCATTCGGTCTCGAAAGATTTAAAAATACTAACATCTTAAGAAAATGAGAATTTCTACAAAAATAATAAATTAAAATTATTTTATATATATATATGTGTGTGTGTGTGTGTCATCAAAATATCTATTTTGATATAAATATTCCCACTTTTCTAAATAAAAAAGAATCAATTTACATGAAAAGACCATGCAATTCTATATAAGTTCAATGCTTTACAATTAAATACCATATATTATGAAAATAGTTTTATTCAGTAGAAATGTCATAATGATAAAATATACATGAATGAAAACTCTAAAGACGATAATAAAATATTTGAGGTGTATTTTGAAAATTATACAAAACTATTTTTACATAAAACCCCCTCAAGTTTTATAAATTACAATAAAGACCCTAGTAAAAATAGCTTTAAGCGGGGCCGGTCTCTTGAGCCTCAGGGAGCCGGAGATATGGGTGCTTGCCTATTTAAGGTAGACAACTTAACAAACGGTGTTATCAACACGGTAATCGTCTTTGAAAAAGACATAAATCCTAACGTCCATGTGCAACGGTTACCGATAACATCAAAACTTAATTCGGGATTTCAATTTCTTTTCTAATTGTCTGACTCAGACTGAGTCTCATTATAAATAATCTGACTTGAATATTATTCAAGTACAAACTACAATCCAACATGAATCCATGAATCCATATATTCAATCTGTTCAATCTATACAACTTGACAGAACCGAACCATGGATATATTCCATTTATATGATTATCCAGTACATCCATTTCCATTTATACGATATCATGGTTTCGGTAAGTCTCCCATTTACAATACAAGTCATCCATCTAGACAATTCAATTTACAAGACAATACAGTACAAACAAGACATCACAGGATTTAAGGGGTAGATTGGTACGGAAGGTGTTAGAAGTGGCACGAGACTGCAACTATTAACACACCTAACCTGAATTCAATCGCCGTTGTTCCGGGCATTCTACCGGAGCCTTGTACTTTATATACCGTAGTCTCTGGTCTAGTGAGACTCCTCTCATATATACTGGCCTCTTCTGTACTAAGCTACAAACAACAGCGTTAATACTAAATACAACATTATAACAATATAATATAACTTTAAAAGTTACACTCTCTCTCTCTCTGTCTATTCTACTTCTCCCTTATCTTTGGGACTTACCGAGCGATTGTTCGCTGACGACATTCCTTTTCTTTCTTCTTTCGAATGTTGTCAGATGGATCGGACCTTCAGGAGATCGAGCCGACCAGCACTGAAGACTTGGACCAGTTTACCGAAGACCCAGAGCTGTAGCCACTTGTACTTATTTTATTTCATATTAGTACTTTCCATTTCTGTTATGCCACTGTTTAGGCATCGCTTTTCATTCCATGTAATTACTTTTCCATGTATTGTAAAGGAATGTTAATAAATAAAGTTGTTGTTCATTACATTTGTCTCTTGTGTATATTTCTTTTGTATTGCTTAGTTACGCTTAGTGTATTTACTTCTGAGTAAATACATAGCGGCCAGTCGCGCCCTCTGCCTATACACTGGGAAGCGGGGCGTGACAGTACTAATGCCCAGTCTCGATACTCCCACGACAAGGGACATTTAAGGATGTGCTTATGAACTACCTAGGCCCCGACTAATATGATCCCTATTATAATCATGTTAGTTAAGAAAAGACCCTATAGGCTTTATCATCATGTATTAGCGATATGTGATAACGAGTAAAATGTATACACATAAAAGATAAAGACAATCCAGATAGCATACTATCATCTCGAGCAAGACTGTTCTATCCGTATAGGTCCTCCTTCAATTACAGTAATTGTCTTCCTGCAATTACAATAATTGACTTGAGAGAATTATATCCAACGATCTCCCACTTTCACTTAAGGGCAATTATTGCAGTATTGCATACCTACATCTCATGTGCTATCGCATACTCAACTTTTCTACTAACAGTTTCGCAAACCGTGTTCGAGAAATGGCCTCAGTGAGTTGATCTGCTACAATGTTTCTAACTTTATCTCTTTATATCTCTACCTCGCGAAGATCAACTATCTCCCGAATCAAGTGATAACTGCCTTAGAATTTGTCTGGATAGATGTAGAATTTGTCTGGATAGATGATGGAACCAAGTTCATAAATGAACAATTTTATCAAACAACTTCTTAGGCTGTATCCTTTGCTGAGTTATAACCAGCATCCAGCGCAATGTCTACTTCTGTATCCCGCTTGGAACTATTTCCAATATACTGCTCCTTGAAAGAGGGTAAGCTTATAACTCATGACAAACACTCTGTCATCGATGTCACCTTGGACTGCGGAATCGGTAACCGTCTCCAGATGGAGGCTTTCATTACCATACCCCAAGATCATTCTCATAAGTTCTTCAAAGCTTCCCTTTGTTTCTCCAAGATTGGACTAATATCCGCTTACTATGTGCAAAAGCAGCATCTGGTCTAGTACATAACATCACACGATTGATATTACTTCCATACATATGAGTCTCTCTCTTCATCGGTCTAAAAGACATCTCTTTAGAAAGGGTGACTCCACCACATATGGGTACACTACACGCCAAGAGTCCTCCATTCTAAACCCTTTTAGAATAGTGTCATAGTACGCGGATTGGGACACTCCATAAATCCACCTAGATCCATCTCTATAGATCTAATCCCCAGATCGATTGATATATATTGCCCAAATCGTATATGAAGAAACATCTGTGATAACCATAGTTTGATCGATTGTAGTATATGAACATCACTTCCTATCAAGAGTATGTCATCCACATACCATATGAGAAATATGACAGTACTCTATACATCCTTCTTACAAATATCAGGTTCATCTATCATTTTGATGAAATCAAACACTTTGACCGTAATATCAAAACAGATGAACTAACTCCACTGTCTATAAATAAACTTAAGCGACTTGCACACTTTCTGCTGCTCCCACTGACTATGATAACCCTCTGACAAAGTCTTATACATGTACACTTCTAAATTCCCATTTAGAAAGACGTTATACTCATCCACCTGCCAGATCTCATAGTCTTGTAAAGCAACAGTGGCAAGTTATATTCGTATGGACTTCAGCATAAACACTGAAGTAACAGTTTCATCACAATCCTCTCCGGGTATTTGATGAAAACCTTATACTATAAGTCTAGTTTTATTAGGTAACTACTTTTCCATCTGCGCTGATCTTCTTTTGGAAGATATACTTGCTCCTAATAGGTTTTAGCCCTTTAGAAGCACCTAACAAAGTCCATACTTTGTTGCAGTGCATGGAGTCCTAACTTGGATAACTCGGCATCCGGCCATATGTCGGAAGTCACTACTCCCTATGGGTTGCTAATAACCATCATTACCATGATGCAAACCTGTAACATTTCAGAAAAATAAAATATTATTTTTGGAAATTTATAAAATTAAATAATAAATATTATGAATATTTTATTAGTGCGGTATAATTAAATACCAATAAATTGGGAAATATTTGCAAAATTATAGAAATTACTGAAATGAGGGTGTTTTATATGATTTAAGCAAATTAAAATTCTTATGATTAATTATATTCCATTTTAATGCTAATCGGGATTAAATATCACTAATCGTGCATTAAACTTGATTTGTGCACATGACATGCACCATGTCATATTACACTTTTTACATTTTTCTACCATAGCTTTTCTTTTTCTTTTGCTTGGTTTTGGTTTTAAAATGAAATGAGAAGAAAAGAAGAGAGAAGAAAAGAAAAGAAGAGAAAATAAAAAGGGATTAGAATAAGAGGTATGGGCATGAGAGAGAACAGAGAGAGAGGTGAGGGGTCGTTTGACCTTAGCTCCCATTCTTTCCCCTCATCATTCTTTCATCATTTTCTCTCCACTCCCTCACCATGGCAGCCCTCTCTCCCTCCCTCCTCTACCTCCTCAAAACACACCCAAAAACACATCAAAAGTTCTTCTCCACTTCACTAAAAACATGCACAAGCTCTTCACAAGCACTTTGGACCAAGAAAAATCGGATTTTGAGCACTTGGGGCAACTAAAGAAAATTCTTGAGTTGCCAAATGAGGTAATTCCTTTACCATTAGAATAGTATTTCAATTCCTTAAGCATCTATATTGGTTTAGAAGTGTTTTAGTTTGGATTAGTGAGCTTTGAAAATTCCTAGAAAAGGTTAGAGGATTGTATGAGTTGTGAAGGGTGTAATTGAGTGTATTAGTAACTTCAAACCCCCTTTGGTGTTAAAACCTCGACCAAACAAAGACTTGAACCCCAAATACGAACTTTGAAATTCTGCCGATATTAGATTTTATGGAAATTGTGATGAAGTTTTGATATCTGCTATGACCCGGGGCACCTGAAAATATTTTAGCGATTACAGTGAGACAAGCAGACAACATAGGAGCAAACCCCAAGACCTGAGACCCCCCTGTCACACCGTGGCCGTAGATTTAACCCAGAAGGCCGCAATTTGCGGCCTGGGTTCCTCATTTTTGATTCGTGCTTCGTCCATGGCTTTGTCTCTAGTAAACTAGATCTTCCACATGTGCAAAATTGGCTAATTTGACCTAGGGTAAAATCTGGAGCATGTTTTCTGAAATTCTGTTTCGGTTTTGTGCTTGTTTATAACCTGAACTTTGTATTTGTGTTTTATCTCGGTCGATTCACGTTTATACGTCGATCGTCGAGAGTTGTTTGGTTATTCGTGCATGCATAGATCATAGGTTTTAACCTATGTGTGATACGCGTACCGATTTGGTTTTCGTGTGCAATTTCGGTTTACGATATCTTGTGTGTACATATGTAGGTACCCTCGAACGGACTTCGAACAACAAGGACGAGCGTGGCGACATCGACTTCGGCAAGCCAGGATCAGGTGAGTAGATATATATCTATGGGGGAAGTCGGGTGGATGGCGTATAGCACCCCCGCAGTTTCGTTATGTGGTATACGAATACGTATACCTATATATATATAATATGGTTATTGTGAGACTAGATGATTATCTAGATAGACTTTAGTAGTTCGTGGATAAATTTTAGTGTAATTAGATGATAGTGTGGTTAGCTAGTTTTTAGTCGCGAAACCCTAAAATAAGATACACGCACACACACACGATACATTTTACTTACTTGTGCGTATATGGGGATATATATATATATACATATATGTATGTGAGTATGTGTGTGTACATATACATGGAAAATGAGGATAGTATATGATAGTTGGAGATGGGTCGATGACTTTGGGCATGATGCCATGAGATCGGTGATGTGAGTTAGTTCGTATTATGAGATACGACTTGATGTTATAGCGGGTCCTTAGGCGTTGTGTTTTCATACACACGCATACATATGTAGATGGTATCAATATGTACTAGACTTAGATCTGTACCCCTAACACAGGACATGATGATAAGGATACCAGATGAATAATGAGATGATGCGATATTTGACCCGTACCCAGATTTGGAATGTTGTATGATGGATTTACCGTACGTGATATGATTATGATGATAGATCCGCACTCTTGACTCGCGGATGTCATATTATATATTGTATTGTATGTGATACTATTGAGGCGGGATCACCGACTATTATATATATATATATATATATATATATATATATATATATATATCGACTCAGACTTAGGTGGTTTCCTTTCCCTTTCGACTAGTCTGTTAGATTAGTCTTGTAGTTTACTTGTAAATGTTAGACTAGACTCGAGTCATACCTATTTCAAAACTAACGAATCGTGAGTATTTTAAAGACAGGCCAAGGGATTCTATGGATATTTCAAAGGACGTACATTTTCTTAAAAACACCGTAGCCCTTATTTCTAAACACCACGATTCGTATTATTTCAAATGTCAAAACTGTATGACTCATATATAAATGTATATTCATAATTGTTGCGTTATTATTCATGTTCCGTAAATTCATGTTGTTATCATCGCATTGCATGCTTAATGTGTACTTTAGTGATTATAAACCCATGTGGTCAGTACACCAGCACCATTACCGATGATATGTATGTCTACGAACACTTACTTACCGGCTCACACACATCATCATCGGTAATTTCCATGTCACAAACACTTTAGAGAATATTAATTCATTGATATCGTTTGTTAGCTGATAGTTTCGATATATTTTTATGGTGCTAGATTAGATATTGCATTTAATTACTGTGTTATCTCATGCATGTATATTCATATATTCATTTTCCATGCGATATTATGGGCCAGTCCAGATTGCCGGAGCCCAGTATTCATTATTTATTTACATCGTGATTTATGATTTTGGATTTCCATGAGATTTTCTGGATTTAGAGAAACCGCAAAGATTTTATAAACTTATCATCTTTTTAAAAGATAGAAAAAAATACGGTTTTCTCATGATATGATATGAGATATGTCCACCATGAGTTTTCTCGGCTCTTGAGCGATATTATACACCCGATTCGAGGAGGAGGAGGAGCCGTTTGTAGGTGCATGGTGGACCCGGTGCAGTACCCCGAGGAAAGATGGTCGCAGATGATGGCGTTGAGCCTGGCAGGGGAGCACTGCCGACCGGTGATTGTATTGTGATTCGACGGATATCCTGAGGATACCGATCGGAGTATGGGCAATTTCGGATAACCAGAGCCCTAGACTTTGAGATTTGATGATATGGGCCAGTCCGGATAGCCGGAGCCCTAGATATTGAGATTCGAGGATACATGCCAGTCCGGATTGCCGGAGCCTGAAATACTGATATATTGGGATTTATATGTGTTTTGTGTCGATGCTGGACACTGATTCCCTGTTGATTTCATTGATGATAACTCGTTTTATACATACAGAAATCTCACTAAACTAAGAAAATAGTTTTCTCATTCATGATGTATTCTGTTTTCATATAATTGCATTCATACCTCATATTTATGATATGTTGCTATCTGAGGCACTGACACGAGCACTTGGTATTACACTTATGTATAGATGTTTACCCATGCCATTATTGTTGCTTCAGACTATATCATTTTGAGTATATTTTATGATCGTATGACCTAGGATTGAGTCATACACACGATTTCTGCTCTGTGATTTTTCTACTCACGAGTTGGCAACTTACTCCCGTTGTGCCACAGTTTCTTGCAGGTTTCGCCGTACAGGTTTCCTTGGCGGCTTTGCTGGCATACTGCTTCATTCCGGGTGATTGCTTGGTAGGTGGGTTCACTTGCATCGTGACCACCATTGTATTTTATTTATTCAGTTGTATCTAGAAAACTCCATCAACCAGACTTGTATATTTTATTAGACTTAGAAGACCAGTGTATATTCTTTCGACCTTAGAGTCGCGCGTTGTATTATTATGGGTTTTCTTGATGTTATTGAGTTTCCTTTTGAGTTTTGATCCTCGCCCTTCGGCGTTGTATATTATATTGCTTGCGTGGTTGTGACCGGCAATTAGCGAAGGCTAGCTCCCGCTTGGGGATGCCTTTATATATTTGATATGATGTACCCTTTTGGAGACAGTATTTACAAAGGAAACTCTGCCGAAATTTTCAGAAAAGACTTGAGATTTTTAAAATGCATACTTCGGCTTATTTTGTTAAACTACTTGCTTTAAACTAAAGTTTTCCTTCATTTTCTTCTTTAAATGGTTTAGATTTCTGGGATTTGGCTTACTTGAATTAGATGTGGTCCTATAGACTTCATATGATTCAAGTGCCAGTCACGTACTATTTCGGGTCATGACAAAGTTGGTATCAGAGCGCTAGGTTAAACTTGGTTCGAGTCTATGTTTGACTATGCGGAGCCTAGGGCGTTTGTATATATTCGGAACCTAGGCTTGACCTTACGGAACTTAGACTTAGTCGAGGGGGTATTAGACCCGAACTTTCGTCGCGTAGGTTGACCTTGGTTGATGGAGTAGGTGACTTAAGGAGAGTGACGTACCGTGTGTATCTTCCGTGGCATACTTACGATACGCTACTCTGCTTAAGAAGCCTTAGAATGTACATTTCTTTGCACAGCATTATTCATTCATATGATATATCCTCATCGATATCGGTTTATGGTTTTTGCTGCCATGATTACACAGACAGAGAGAGCTACGGCTAGAGTTGCGTCAGCACGAGCTCGTCACGGACGAGGACTGACCAGGGCGTGATTCCAGAGACACACGATTGTATAAATATGTCATTTTATTGTGTTTTCGTGCCATGAGCATTTAATGGATTGCTTTTACAATATTTCTCGGACGTGCAGATCAGGACTAGAGGATTGGGCCACTGCCAGAGGCTAGCCAGAAAGTGATGACCGTGAATGCACCGATCATACTTGATGATTGAGGCACAGTTCAGCGTGCGGACGAATGATTCAGTTGTTGCTACGACTGACGAGATATCGCCCCAGATGTTTGAAGCTAACGCTGCACGAGTTGTACTTAGAGATATGATAGAAGATTGCTAGTTACCCAAGGAAGAGTGACTAGGACATGTGATTCGTTGCCTGCCCCGATGCGAAGTCATCAGATTTATTGATTCCAGTTAGAGACGACTTCACGCAGGTACGTTGAGAGTCGATAGAAGACGGTCGAATGTCAGAAACCCATTTTCCAAGTTTAAAGTATTCGAAGAAACATGCAAGTAATTCCGTGGACCCTCTAGAAGAATGAAACCCTAACTCGATATAATGGCCATGAGAACGCTTTGAAACCTTAGAGTTTGCAGCAGTTCAGTGGTGCCATTAATGAGACTTGGGTTTTCCCTTCTACGGCTGGTCCATAGGTACTATGGCATGTACTAGAATACTATTAAACTGTACTCAAGATGTTGAGCTCTTGGGGGATTATGGAACTTTGACGAATCGATCGAAAGGTTTGACGTCATTCGGATATCATGTGATGGGATACATTGCTTGGGAGACTCCAGATACGAGTATAGCCGTTGAAGCGTATTCCATGCAGCCATGAAGAGATGAGTCCGAATCAGTCGACATTAGAGAAAAGTGGAGTAAGAGGTTCGTACGAAATCTTAATGAGATGACATTCTACTCCACTGACATCAGAGATGTGATACGCATGCAAAGGCGTTGTATATGGATATATCTTCCAGAAGGAGTTGTGATGAGTATGCAGCCATTCCGGAACAAGAAATAGATTTAGTAAAAAATGATAACTTCCGGGCAGTTCGGCAGAAACGAAATTTGGTGAAGACTTCGACAGAACCTTTCTGGAATACTATACGAGAAGACTTGGACCCAGGATCGGTCATATTACGCATACCCAGTAGGCCAGAGTTCGGCACCGTCGACGAGACATGTTATGAGTGACCATGAAAGTTGGCCAGAGATCTTTAGAGGATGTGCTAGAGTGGGACTGTTTCCGCCATCTTTGATTTCGGTATTTCAGGCAATTTATTTGCATGATTGAGATTTTGTGCACCACAGTTGCACTTGACTTCGATTTGATGTCATTCGAGATGCTGATTTTGATTTCATACCTACGGTATGCATGTGATTCGACTTGTGTTTTTGGCATAGTTTTCATGCACTTTTAGTATTTTGATTCGAGTTTGTGCACGCTGATGCATATGGTTATGAGATTATATACCACGGTATACCTGATTTGGATTTGAATTTGTATACCGTCGATTTCGATTGTGATACTCGATATTTGTTTCATGCACCTTGTGCTCTTGACTTGGATTCTTGCGCGTACTTAACGCGCTTGATGCGATTTTTGGTGCACGCCAGATGCACTAAATCGGGATTCTTTGTGCATATCAGATGCACCTAATATTGCTGTCAGGCACACCCGTTGCCTTTGACAGGTGTTTCGTGCACACCCGTTACACTTAGATTTTGTTCTGTGCACATGTATGGCACATTGATGGATTTCGATTTCCGTGCGCACCAGACGCACGTGTCATTCTTACATACATTTTGGGATTCGTTTCCTTTGAGCAGCATGTTTTATGATATTTACTATTTGGTATAGTAGCTGAGCAGTACTAGTCCGAGGACAGTACCTGACTATATTCTTGCATGCATTGATTGTTATTGAAGGGATTTTCAAAAAGGATCTATAGTCTTAGTATTTACCTACGTGTCCGAGATGACACGAAACATTTAACAATGGAAACTCTTCTAAATCATTTTTCAAAACGGCGGGACGTGTATGTTAAACAAAGTGTATATTTATATATATATATGGTTATTTTCTTAAAATAGACGTCCGCCACTGTGCCATGATACACGCATCGCACAACGACTTGAAAAGGTTTGGCATGGATTTCTTTCAGATGTTTTAATGATGTTTACATGTATAGTTTGATGTATATCATGTGGATTTCGTATTGGATTTTTACATTTGGTGATTTCACCATAACTCTGATGATAGCGGGATGCTTGACGGAGTTTTGATTTTGGTTTATATACTCGTTTTCATGCGCATGCATCGCGCTACGATGTGTTTTGAGTATTTATGATTTCAGAGCCCCAACGACTTGATCATTTTACTGAAATGTTATACTATTTGAGGGGTTTAAATTTAAATTCGGGGACCAAATTTCTTTAAGGGGGAAGACTGTAACATTTCTGAAAAATAAAATATTATTTTTGGGAATTTATAAAATTAAATAATAAATATTATGAATATTTTATTAATGCGGTATAATTAAATACCGATAAATTGGGAAATAGAGTCCTTCCATCTTCATTCGAGAAGTGATCATCGGGTGGGAGAGTTTGATACTCAGTATCGACCTCGGTCAACCATTAAAGCACAAGTCTCAGCAACAACGAGATCTCCCTTGATCCTTGCCGGATGTGCTTGACGGTCCCCCATAATACGCTAACTTGGAGACTTTCCCAAATTCTCATGTCCCTTATTTTGAAAAAAGACTTCAATAGCTTGTTTATATCCCTAAAGAGGGAGTCAAAGTGAGTGATTTTAACTCCTTTAGCTGAGACTAAGAATCCCAAAAAGATAACGGAAGGACACAAAAAAGTGAACTTCTTGAGGAAGATATAGAAAGATTCTTTCCTTAATAACCTTAAAAAGTTGATCCCACTTAGCGATCGGTCCGCTAGTTCACGCAAACTTAAGCCAGGCTTGTCCGTCAAAGAACCGTTCGCTTCGCTCTCTGATCCGTCTTGGAAAACTCAAATGGGCAACAATCACGAACTCTTGGAAAATTATAGAAATTACTGAAATGAGGGTGTTTTATATGGTTTAAGAAAATTAAAATTCTTATGATTAATTATATTCCATTTTAATTCTAATCGCGATTAAATATCACTAATCGTGCATTAAGCTTGATTTGTGCACATGACATGCACCATGTCATATTACACTTTTTACATTTTTCTACCATGGCTTTTCTTTTTCTTTTGCTTGGTTTTGGTTTTAAAATGAAATGAGAAGAAAAGAAGAGAGAAGAAAAGAAAAGAAAAAAAAGAAAAAGGGATTAGAATAAGAGGTATGGACATGAGAGAGAAGAGAAAGAGAGGTGAGGTGTCATTTGACCATAGCTCCCATTGTTTCCCTTCATCATTTTCCCTCCACTCCTTCACCATGGCATCCCTCACTCCTTACCTCCTCTACCTCCTCAAAACACACCCAAAAACACATCAAAAGTTCATCTCCACTTCACTAAAAACATGCACAAGCTCTTTATAAGCACTTTGGACCAAGAAAAATCGGATTTTGAGAACTTGGGGCAACTCAAGAAAATTCTTGAGTTGCCAAATGAGGTAATTCCTTTACCATTAGAATAGTATTTCAATTCCTTAAGCATCTATATTGGTTTAGAAGTGTTTTAGTTTGGATTAATGAGCTTTGAAAATTCATAGAAGAGGTTAGAGGATTGTATGAGTTGTGAAGGGTGTAATTGAGTGTATTAGTGACTTCAAACCCCCTTTGGTGTTAAAACCTGGACCAAACAGAGACTTGAACCCCAAATACGAACTTTGAAATTCTGCCGATATTAGATTTTATGGAAATTTTGATGAAGTTTTGATATCTGCTATGACCCGGGGCACCTGAAAATAATTTAGCGATTACAGTAAGACAAGCAGGCAACATAGGAGCAAACCCCAAGACCTGAGACCCCCTTGTCATAATGTGGCCGCAGATTTAACCCAGAAGGCCGCAATTTGTAGCCTGGGTTCCTCATGTTTTATTCGTGCTTCGTCCATGGCTTTGTCTCCAGTAAACTAGACCCTCCACATGTGCAAAATTGGCTAATTTGATCTAGGGTAAAATCTGGAGCATGTTTTCTGAGATTCTGCTTTAGTTTCATGCTTGTTTATAAGCTGAACTTTGTATTTGTATTTTATCTCGGTCGATTCACGTTTATACGTCGATCGTCGAGAGTTGTTTGGTTATTCGTGCATGCATAGATCATAGGTTTTAACCTATGTGTGATACGCGTGCCGATTTGATTTTCGTGTGCGATTTCGGTTTACGATATCTTGTGTGTACATATATAGGTACCATCGAGCTAACTTCGAACAAAAAGAACGAGCGTGGCGACATTGACTTCGGCAAGCGAGGATCAGATGAGTAGATATATATCTACGGGGGAAGTCGGGTGGATGGCGTATAACACCCCAGCAGTTTCGTTATGTGGTATACGAATACATATACCTATATATATATATATATATATATATATATATATATATATATAATATTGTTATTGTGAGACTAGATGATTATCTAGATAGACTTTAGTAGTTTGTGGATAAATTTTAGTGTGATTGTATGATAGTGTCGTTAGCTAGTTTTTAGTCGCGAAACCCTAGAATAAGATACACGCACACACACGCGCACACATACACACATACATTTTACTTACATGTGCGTATATGGGGATATATATATATACATATATGTATGTGAGTATGTATATATCTATATGTATACATATACATGGAAAATGAGAATAGTATATGATATTTGGAGATGAGTCGATGAGTTTGGGCATGATGCCATGAGATCGGTGATGTGAGTTGGTTCGTATTATGAGATACGACTTGATGTTATAGCGGGTTCTTAGGCGTTGTGTTTTCATACACACGCATATATATGTAGATGGTATCAGTATGTACTAGACTTAGATCAGTACCCCTAACACAGGACATGATGATAAGGATACCAGATGAATAATGAGATGATGCGATATTTGACCCGTACCTAGATTTGGGATTCCATACGATGGATTTACCGTACGTGATATGATTATGATGATAGATCCGCACTCATGACTCGAGGATGTCATATTATATATTGTATCGTATGTGATACTATTGTGGTGGTTGTTTTCCGCTTTTTGGGCGTGTATTTGCTCCTTTTTGGGGATGTTTTACTTATATTTATGTTGTACCCATTTTTGGGGCTATTTTTTATAAAAGAGGTGCTGCCAAAAGTTTAAAGAAAATAAAGTTGGACTTTTAAAGAATTTGGGTTGAGATTTCAAAGGTTTTAACAATGTTCTTATTTCTTACTATTTTTGATGGTTTAGATTGCTTGGTTTTCGGCTTACTTAAATTGCGTTATGCCTGTAGACGTTGCATAGTTTAATGGCCGCCACATGCCAATTTCGGGTCGTGACATTATTAAATCAAGTGTTGATTTGATAATTTAATGTATAATTGTATATGTGATATACTAGATTACATTAACTAATATTAGCTCACTTAAGCATTTATTTTTCTCACTTGTGTGCATGTGATATATATGTGATATATATTAATGTACATTATTTTGTGTCATGGTTGTTGATACACATTACATGGGTGTATGAGACTTACACCATACTAATTATAATGTATGGTTTAAATATTTAAAGTAAATCCAAATTAGTGGATAATTACTCATATGCCTGAAGCTTGTAGAAGCTTATGGATGCATTGACTTAGTCCACTAATTTTGTTTTACTAAAGATATTTATTAACCTAACCATTATAACTTAGCCATGGTTATGTCTCTACATGAGTTAAATATATGATACAAACTCACCCATGGTTGATTCTCTCACCTCATTAGTTCATTCTCACCTCTTGATTTCATCTTCTTCCTCAAAGCTCAAGAGCTCTCTAGGTTTTATTAAAGTGAGAAAATATTATGAGCAAATAAAAACTAAAGTGAGCCCACTTCCTATTTCATCATCCTCTACTAGATTAGCACTTTAGTATAGGGTGTTAGCTTCACTAATCTCTAATTAGTGAAGTAGTAGCTTGAGTTAGTGTCTTCTCGACGTAGATCATCTTCGGCCTCCAAGACTTCAAGAAGTTCGTTCCTTTCACCTTGAGAAGCCATGCAAGATTCCGGGAGTTCCACGATCGTAGCGAAGGGACCTCTACAAGGAGCTATTGAAGTGAAGGACCAGTCTACAAAGGTTGTATTCCGTTATCACTTAGATGTAAAGTAGTTTACATTTCATTTCGTATGATTCTCTAGTTAACGATTCTAATTTAGGGTTCTTTAAAACGGCAAAATTTTGAAAATGGCATAGACGATGCCTCCCGAAACCTTGCTGTCGTTCATAGAAACCCTACAGGTTGCACTAGATCTATACCTCGTGGTTGCACCGATTTATGTCTTGATCATTTATTTCACCATATTTATATTTTTGTGCGCGTTTGCGCTTGACGTTCGTTTTCGTGCATGCTACCGCACAGATGCTTTATATAGACCCGACGCTCTTGGGTTGGATTTTTGCGCATATTAGACGCTTGGTATTGGATTTTGTGCGCATCGGATGCACTTGAGTGAGATTTTATTCATGCATGTTGGATGCACTTGATTTAGATTTTATTCGTGCATATTGGATGCACTTGATTTCAATTTCATTCATGCATGACGGATGCACTTGATTTGGATTTTCGCGCATGTTGGGCGCATGATATGAGATATGATTTTTGTGCACACCGGATGCACTCGATTGTGATTTTCATTCATGCATGTTAGTTGCACTTGGTTGAGATTTTCGTGCACTATAGATGCACATGATATTATTTTTGTGCACACCCGTTGCACTTAGTTTGGTTTTGTGCACATTCGTAGCACTTGTATTTGGTTTTGATTTCCGCGCGCACCAGACGCACGTGATTGTTGGATACGCCTTTTAAGACTGATTTTGCTCTTGAGCACTTGTTTTCGTGATGGGCATTATATTATGTAGTAGCCGAACATGACTGATCTGAGGATAGTACCTGAGTACGTTGCATGCATTAAAAGTTTAACAAGAGGTTTTCAAAAAAAAGGGAGCTATAGTCTCGCTATTTCCTACCTGTCCGCGAGCGACACGAACGTTTATAAAGGAAAACCTATGGGGATATTTCAAAACGGCGGAACATATATTTGAGTAAAACACATATGAACGTATATTTATTACTTTACAAATGAGCGTCCGTCAGTTGTGCCGTGAGTTACGCACCACACGGCGATTCAGAAAAGATTTTGCATGTGTTTTATTCAGTTTTAGGAGATTTTCCAAGGATGCGTACTATATACGTATTATAGTATTCGACTAGTGTATATTAGATTTCAGTAGTGGATTTCGAGATCTGTATCTCCATTGTAACTCCGATGATTGTGTGACGCTTGACGGAGTTCAATTTTGAGTTTCATACTCCTTTTCAGGCGCACACAATGCGCTGTGGAATTTCTGTACCTTCCGTGATTTCGGAGCCCCGTTGATTTGAGCTGATTATTGAAATGTTTTAGTATTTTGGGGTTTTAATTTAAATTCGGGGACCAAATTTACTTAAAGGGGGAAGATTGTAACATTTCCGAAAATATAAAATATTATTTTTGGAATTTAATATTAAAATAATATATTTCGTGAAAACTACCCGATTTGCGAATTTGGGGTTTTCGTAAAATGGTATAAATATATACCAATATTTATAAAATAATTGGAGATTAAAATGATTTATTCATTTAAAAATATATTTATCGGATTTCGGCATTTTTACAATTAATTATATGCTAGTTTAAACTAAACTCGATTAGTGCACTACTAATCACGATTAAGCCAAATCCGTATTTTATATTTAGTCATGGTTAATGCACCATGACATGTTGCATTTTGTTGCATGTTGTTTCATTTTATTTGTGCTATGTGCTTGGTTTTAATTGAGTGAGGGAAAAAAAAGAAAAAGAAAAGATAAGAGAGTATAATTGAGGAGAGGGGGGACCCATGTGGCATGGCATGCCACATAAAAGAGTGAGGGTAAGAGAGAGAAAGAAACTTTGACCTTATTATTTTCCCTTCATCATCTTCATCTCCTTCTTCATCTCTTCCTCCACCTCCTCTACCCTCATGTTTCATCTCCAACCCTTCACCAAAACCTTATACTCCTTTCATTAAAAAGATGCACAACTTCATCCTCAACACTTTGGACCTTTCAAAATTTGATTTTGAAGACTTTGAGCAACTCAAGAAATTTCTTGAGTTTCCAAATGAGATAATTCTTACACTTCTAGTTTCGATTTTTACTTTCCTAGCACCCTATAGTAATTTAGAGTTAAATCGATATAGATTAGCGATGCTTGGAAATTTCAAGAGAGGGTTTAGGTGATTGTATGGACTTGTGATATTTAGTGTCTGTTTACAAGACCCAAGTGATGATTTTATGGCCTAGGACTGTTAGTGTGATATGCCCCAGAGGCCATTATTGTATAGTACTAGTTTGTATATTATATTTTGGAAGCTTGGGATATATATACACAGATTTATAACAGTCTTGCTCGATATGGTAGTATGCTACTTGGTTTGTATCTATCTAAATATGTGTATATGTTTCTTTTGACGTATCTCTAATACATATTGATAGAGCCCTTAGGATCTTTGCTTGACTACCAGCGTTGTGATGGCAATCACACTTATGGGGTTGGGTAGTCTACAAGAACATCCTTATACAGGTCCCTAGTCGTAGGATTATCGAGACAGGGCATCGATACTCCAGAGTAGACTAGTGTATACGCTTCTCATCCCAGCTGGGGAGATGGTCTGTCCTAAAGCCATCGATACGTCGTACTGGAGATAGTATGCAGGTGCTCATTAGGTTATGAGTACACTGGATAGGACTCGTCGGAAACAGTTGGTTGGTACTATACCTATCGTCAGTTAACAGTTCCCAGGTGACATGAGTACAACTTAGTCCGTTGACTTGACACTGTCACTTCGCCTCGAGTGTGTTCCCACTGTTCTTAGATTACTACCCTACCACGGCTCTATTGAGTCTTGCAAACAGGTAGTAGTTGGGTGCAGTCCCGAAGCACTTGGAGGTAGTGATGGTTGGACAGGATTCGTCTCTCACGGTATTGGGGGTTGATATTGCGCTGTGTCTAGGAGAGCCATTACACAAAGTCCCTAGCCAGGGCAAGCGAGATTTACTGGTAGTGTTTCCAGCAGTTTCTCAGGATGTTCTGGGATACACTCCGACACGACTTGTACCGCTATTAGGGTTCTGATATTTACCGCCCCTTAGGCCCGACATGCGATACTCTTAGACGAACAGACCGGACTGTACGGAGATTGTCACATTCAGACTCAGTAGAAGTTCGGATGGGTTCACCTCATCGGTCTTCTTATCGGTATCTACCTAGGGACTGTTATGTACAGCTAGTACCGCTTGAGGCCTATGGTTAAACCCACTGCCAGCATAGTGTCGAGTCTTTAGAGTCCCATACAGAGGGTTGTTCACTTTTGGGCAAAACGGATTAGAGGTCAAATAGTTTTGCGACAGGGTCCGTTCACATACGCGCACTTGTGCGTGCTTGGTGTTCGGGCAGTTGACACTAGTGGGCTTTGGTTTAAGCCAGATCCTAGTATTTAGTTTTTGGTTGGTTCGGTCTCATTGTATTCGTGTTCCTCGGAATACGGATGCGGGTGTGTATATACAGTTGACAGAGGCAAAGAAACCTCATTAGGGTTTTGACCATTGACTTGATTAAAACAATAATGAGAATGAGGAAATTGATTAATGAGTTTTAATTAGAGATAATTGTATCATGGTTAATCGGTTTGACCATTTGACTTGTTGACTTTTGTTGACTTAGATATTTTTGTTAAGCATGAGATATTTTGTGCTTAGCATTAATTGTGACATGATAATGGTCAAATCAATATCAACCATGATAATTATCCTAATTCAAATTATTATTATTCTTTTTTCAACATATGAGAGCAAAACACCTCATTTTATCATGACACTTTCTCTCTCTTGCTAGCTCTCTCCTCTTCCTCTCTCAAGGCTCTCTTATTTCATGAGTTGAAAATCAAGAGCATTGTGAGATCAAACCACCAAATCAATTCTCTACTCTCTCTAGGGTTCTTAGTCTAGCACACCAAGTGAAAGGTTCCTAGGCACTCTCAAGAGGTCTCACAAGGCATCAAACATGCCAATTTCAAAAATTATGGTGCCGAGAAACCCTAATACGGATAGTTGGCTAGAAGTTTAGGCGAAAAAGAAACTAGTTAACAACTTAACTAAATGGTAAACGGAAATACAACCTTTGTAGATCCGGTTCTCCACCTCCATGGCTCCGCGATGAAGTCTCTTCGCTGTACAAATCGGATCTTGGGCTCTAGCGTCGGCTTCATCGGAGAAAAAGCGGGCTAGGTCATCGACGACGATGTCGAAGATGATCTACGTCGAGGCATCACAAGATCAAGCTCCACCTTCACCAAACCATGAAAAATTGTGAAGGAAACACCCTATACTTCTTGGCAAGAGGTAGAGGATGAAGAAATAGGAAGTGGGTTCACTTTAGAATTGGATTTCTCACTCTTTTTCACAAGTTGCCATTGATGGAGGCAAGCTTGCTTCAATGTTGAAGATGAAGAAGAAGAAGAAAGAATATCATAAGTATTATCCAAAATGAATAATAAAATGAATACTTATCATATCCTAACCTTGTTTAGGTGTAGAGAATAGACCATGGTAAGGTTTAATGGTTTAGGGTTAAGCATGAGACAAAATGGTCATGTAGTCAAAGCTTCATGAAGTTTCAACTACAAACAAAGAAAGCCGCCATTTTCCTCATTTATCCTTTTCTTTTGCAAAAATAAACAAAATGGATAAATAAATGAATAAATGAATGAGTAAATGAAGCAAAAGAAACCCTAACTATTGACCAACCATGGTTTAAACTATACACCAAACAATCATGTATCATCAAACATGATACAATCAAATGCACAAAAGTATATCATATATACAATGTGCACATCAAGTGAGAAAATCCTTTTTAAGTGAACCTATATTAGTTAATGTAAAGTGATATATCAAATATATAATTATACATTAAATCATTAAATCAACACTTGATTTAACGACCCGGTCATATCGCATATAACTGACTAATATCAATAGTAACAACTTATCGAATCAACCCTTGATCCGATAACCCGGGTATAACGCATATAACCGATCAATGTTTCAAATCGCGAGAATCGAATACAGTATCCCATACTTGTATTATTCTCGGTCCCGCACATATCTCATATGCGCTCCTATTTCGTTTCGCTTGAGCCAGGAAACCTCTGTGTAGGACTCTAAAGACTCGTCAATACGCCGGTAGCAGATGATGATCATATCAAGTACCCACAAGCCACAAGCTGTCTGCTAAACGTAACGGCCACCCGGGTATTGAGCGATCAGAAGATCGACGAGCAAGCCCGCTCACACTCCAGTGAATCCAACCAGTAACACTACCGTACAGTCCGGTCTCGTCGTCTGATATGTCGCATATCTTGCCTAGGGGTGGTAAACGTCAGACCCCAATAGCTCGATAAGTCGTGTTGATATGAGGTCTATAACAGTTCGAGAAACTACTGGTAACACTTACCAGTATATCTCAGCAACCCTGGCCAGGGATTTCCGGTTATAGCCAATCGAACACAGCGCAACATCAACTCCCTATACCGGGAGAGACGAATCCCCTCCTATCGCTCATTGCCTCTATGTGACTCGGGACTGTACCCAAAAACCACCATTTTGCACGCCCTCTTGGATGTGGTAAGATGGAAATCAAAGCACAGTGGGAACCACACAAGACTCTATGACAATATCGGGTCAACAGACTACTCTGTACCAGTGTCACTAGAGAACTGCCATCTGACGTATGGTATAATACCATCTGGGAGTTCTCGGCGAGTCCGTCCAGTGTACCCAGTCTCTACTGAGCACCCGTATATCATCTCCGATATCAAACACCAATGGATATGGGATCATCCATCGCTCATCTGTATGGGTCGAGAAGGTATACGCTAGTCTACTCTGGTATATCGATACCCCGTCTCAATACACCCACGACTAGGGACTTTGAAGGATGTACTTATGGACTACCATGTCCCCACTAGTATGATCCGCATCATAGTCCAGGTAGTCAAGCACACATCCTAAGGGCTTTACCAACATGTAGTAGAGAGACAGCCAGTATACACGTTAAGATAAAGAGTAACCAGATAGCATACTATCATGTCGAGCAAGAAAGTCCTCCCTATATATGTCCCAGCATCCACTACAATATACATCCTATGTACAGTAATGGCCTCTAGGGCATACATATAACTAACAATCTCCCACTTGCACTAGGGCCATCTGAAGCAGTGGTTGTAGTATCCCATACTCAACCATCCCATAAAAGTCTCTCTCTGGGAATAGGCCTTCGTGAGTGGATCCGCTGTGTTGTCATCTGAGTCTACTCTCCTAACCTCGATCTCCTTAGAGATCAACCATCTCCATGATCATATGATACTGCCTTGGAATATGTCTGGATCACTGATGGGACATGCGTTCCTTGGCATAAGCCATAACTCCATTGTCACACAATGGGAGGAACATAGTTCATCTCATGAACCAATGTACACCCAAACAGCCTCTTTGGTAGCATCTTAAGTAGCGATGTATCCTGCCTTTATCGTCTAGTATGCCACGGTATCTAGCTTGGAAATCTTCCAACATACCGTCCCTTTACTGAGGGTAAAGACAATGCCTGTGACTGACATTCAGTCATATTTATCACCCTGGAACACTTCCAGTGATTCTCCCCAGGATCAATTGATACCATCTCACTACAACTAGTGAGTATCCTAACATCCAATTAGATCTATCTCATAGATCCAAAACTTAGGATTTTGTAGGTATCACTTTGATCCTTTATGGAGAATCATTGTGATATGCGGAGATTGATCGAGCGTAGCATAGGAAACTCTTTCCCTATCAAGAGTATGTCATCCACGTACTCTACGAGGATCACCACCATACTCCCTACTACCTTTTTGTATATACAAGGTTCATCTACCATTTTGATGATGTCAAACTCTTTGACTACTTCATCAAAACAGATGTTCCAACTCCGCGATGCCTGCTTTATCCTATAAAGCATCTTGCACACGTTTCCGCTGCTCCCACTGTCTACGAAGCCCTCTGACTGTGTACTTATAGACGCTCTCTTCTAAAACATCATTTAGAAAAGCTGTCATGACACCCAACCACCAGATATCGTAGTCATGGTATGTAGCCGTGGCAAGTAGGATCTGGATGGACTTAAGCATAGGTACTGGAAAAGGTTTCATCATTATCCACGCCTGGTCAATGACGAAAACCTTTAACAAGTCTAGATTTGAAAGTCTCAACTTTTCCATTTACACCAAGTAATCTTCTCAAGATATACTTGCTCCTGATGGGGATTTAACCCTTCAGATATAGCAACCAAAGTCCATACTTTGTTGGTGTATAAGGATTCCATCTCAGATCGCTAAGCATCCAGCCATTCTTACAGAGTCCCACTCCTGATGGCCAGCTCGAAACTAGTTGGGTCATCATCTCATGATGCAATCCTCTCTCCCACTGTCATAGAGAAACCAAAGTATCTCTCAGGTGGGTGAGGAACCTTACTAGATCGGCGGAGAGGCTGAGATTCGTTGGAATCTACTGAATCCTTTGGTTCTATCAAATCATCAGCTGCAGTTTGTATGGCTGGAACATTTCCAGTTCTACATAACAGACTTTGCCTCGAGCTTGTCTAGATTTTGCTTTTAGACATAGGCCGGACAACCCCAAATCTTAACTAGCTTAAGACATGGGCTCTTCCCTTTCTATATCACATATGAAATGGTAGGCAACTGATTTGATTCGAACCCTATTCAATAGGTATGCAGCTTCTCAAGTGCATAACTCCCAAAAGGAAATAGATAACTCAGTAGTACTCATCATAGAGCACACCTTATCATATAGGGTGTGATTGCCCCGCCCCGATATACCATCGTGCTATGGTGTATACGGGGGAGTAATGCTGAGAGAGAATCTCATTCTCCTTTAGAAAAGTCCAAGAATTCCGTGCTCAAGTATTCTTCTCCTTGATCTCATCACAGGACATAATACTTATACCCGTATTCTAGTTATCTACTTCTAACTTATATTCTATGAATATCTCAAAAGGTTCGGACTTGTGTTTCAACAGGAACATATGTCTGAATCTTGAGAGATTATCAGAGAATGTAATGAAGTACAAAGAACCGGTCTTGGCATGTATAGACAGGGGACCAACATACAACAACATGTATCAATCCCAAGAGTTCACTAACTCTTTCTCTGTTTCTAATAAACAAAGCTATGGTCATCTTATCTTTGTGACATGACTGGCGAGTTTCACAAGATGTAAATTCAAACTGATTTAAATATGCATCTAAATATAACTCAGCCAGTCAGGTCGCATTGATATGACCTAGTCTACAATACCTCAAGAAGGATTCGTTCATTTCCGTACTCTTCCACTTGTGTGTGTTCTGTATACTAAGAACTGTAGTTTGATTTAGAACATAAATGCTTTTAGATAACGTGCCTGAACCGATCAACTTTTGATATAGGAAATGTCAAAAACATTATCCAACAATACAAAATTTTATCATTTCTTTACTAATAAAGAGAGTGATATGATTTTGTATATCAGGTTTGGTATCTAATAACATTCGTTCAGAATCAATGTATTGGTAATACAGGGTGACAGTGACCAACAGACTTGGCTGTAACACTTACCCCGTTTTCTGCCTCATGAAACTTATCACCCGTTCTCAGTTCTCTACCTATCTGTAGCCCTATGTAACAGATTACATATCTGGGATCCTGATCTGGTATCATATACCCAGGACGTAGAGGATACAGAGAAACAGTTCTTTGTAATGAACACACCCGAAGATGATGCATCAGCATGCACTCTCTTCGTTTGGGCGGCACGGGAATTCTGGTAATCCCCAATTTCCTGCTCGGTATTATAACAATTATAAGTTGGAGCGGGACCAACGTTCCCCAGCTCAGTATAACAAGCGGGTTCGGTCAATAATCCGTATTATTATATTGATTAAGGCGTGACATGGTCGCTACCAGGAGAGAGAAAGAAGAAAACACTCAGCGTGCGCTCTTGCAAGAATAGATTGGTTATTATTTTATCTAATCAGGATGGCTCCCACTGCTTTTTATCAAATCTTCCTTCAAACCTTAAAAGGAAAGACTAGCCGGGATTAATTACACACTACAAGTTTGCCAATCTTTCAGCCAGGCCAGTGTCGGTACTTTGAGGGAGGTCCCCCGTGCTTTCGCACGAACCTAATTAATGTAAACCTCATTTTCCCAGAGGCGTAACCTCGTTAACACCTTTCTAGACACCTACTTGATCGGCTAATTGTAATGTGTAAAACTCTCCCAGGAGTAACTCTTACTCGCAGCGGGTATCGGGATCCAACTATCTCATAGAAGGTATGCAATCTCATTGCAAATTTCAACACTTGAAATTCCCGATAATATTTTGCCCTTAGCGTCCTATGACCTTGACGCATGCCCAACAACCCATAGTCCGCTAGTCAAGTTCAACCCGTACATTTCTTGATTGAATTAAACCCACCCGCACGACCCTTGATGCATGCCAAACAACGCCGTACGAATACCCTAATCCAATCGCATCGTATGCTAGCAGATAAGCACTAGTTAGCTACCGTACACTACGCCTTGACTCATGCCAAACAACCGCAACACGAATACTAACTAGTACTTATCTGAAATGACGGAGGGCTACGACAGGTTTTTCTGAAAACCTATTACGTAATGAACTTGATATCGTTGTAGAATCAAATGATTTTAAAATGGAGTGCTTTTGAGGCTTTTCTAGTTTTGCTAAAGGAGTCACTCCCGGTAAAGGGATCGTCGGTCCTTTCCTCGTCGAATGAGGTGCGGGATATATCACATATATCACTGTGCAAAGCAGAACTCTTAAAAGCAACCAAAAGACAAACCGAGTGTGTAGTATCTGCCAGTTATTGCTAAAGGAGTCACTCCCGGTGAAGGGATCTCGGTCCTTTCCTTATCGAATAAGGTGCAGGATATATCACATATACCGTTGTGCAAAGCAAGAACTGTAGCTACCTGTTTTATTTTGAAATTCGATTCTACAACATCTTTAGGTTTCTTTTATTTCATTAATCTCATTAATGAGGTCCCATCATTTAATTACCTAAACATCACAGATAAATACGACGTACACTTATGCCATCCGCATTCGCCTCGATGTCCCCTCGTGCACCATTAGGTTAGGTAACTAACGGCAGAGCGGGGCAGGGCTAGCGCGGGTGTAAAACATAAGTAACGCCTATATAATATATCATATATACTATATACTGTATCTATCACAGAACATCACATGATCACATCACAGATATCGCAGCAGAAGAATCATATGAAATATTGGATATACTAGGGCGTCCGTGTTTTTAATACGAGCCAGTATAAAACACGGATTCCACGGTCGCAATGAATAGCCAAACCCACACCCCTAGACCCCTACGAGAGCGGCAAGTAACCCTAACAATTCTGGAGTTAGGAGACCCGGACTCGACTCCTCGAGTTGGTCTCCCACTGGACTCCAGAACCCGGTTACTTATGCCCTCCTCCTTGGGTCTATCCTAGTGCGGAAAAGTAAATAATATACAAAAGGTGACAACTTCCACAACCTGGAAGTGCCCCAATAAAAGAATATTACATACAAGTTTTTACATGAATGAAAATGAAAAAACACTCATCTCACATAAAAACCCCCGGCTATTCGAACACGACGATCCAATATAACATATCCAGCAACACATAACATCACATGTCATCAACGTAAGTAAATATGTCCATCCCAATTGCCGTTGACATATAGCAACGAAACCGGCGATATCACATATTACACTTACGGTCACAGAAAAGAAAGTGTAAAATTACAACAGTTGGAATCCGTAATCTCTTCAGACATCGCATGCCTAATCAAATGAATTCCTTAGACATCGCATGCCTAACAATTATAAATCCCGCATTTTAGTCTCATTATCGAAAACACTTTTCAATATCAAGTCGGGCAATTCAACAAGATTCCCGACATCCTGATCGAATGCTCGTCGCAAACTTCAGTAGGCGGCCGCACCCCTGACGCCGTCGACAAAGTGCACCAAGGCGGAACACCGCTGCCGCGAGCACCCGAACGGATGCTTTCGGCGACGGGGTTCTCCTACAGTCACTTGGTCGGGGATATAGAGTGAGGCTGTCTATTAAGTTTACCCGGCGAGTATCCGCGTACGCTACGTGATTGCGACAGACTTTTGATCACATCAAAACTCCGTGGAAACCGATCAAGTGAGAATAAACTGCTATGTTTATAATATTCATTCAGTTATCTCATAACTTTTTGTGAATTCCAATTATTGTATCACATTCCGGATAAATAGAAAATGTCAAACTTTCCGATCGAACAATCGAACACCCAAGTTTTCCCAATACAGATCAACACATGAAACAAGTCTAAAAACATTCAGTTCGTGCCTCAGTACCAACGGTCCAGCCGTAGAAGGGTCAAGCCAACGCCTCACATGTGGCACGCCGTACTGCCCCAAACCCGAAGGTTCAAAGGGCAGTTCAAGACGGTCATATAATCGAGTTAAGGTTTGTTGTCTTCTAGAGGGTCCATCGAGTTACATGCACTACTTAGAACGTCTTTAAACTACGGAAAAATCCAACACTTGGAAATTTCCCGACAGGGGAAAAATTGGGTATTTATATCCGGTCGAACTTTTTAACATATTCTAAAATTTATCCGGAAAGCCACATAGACAAAATCTGATAGTCCGATCGAAACACCGAATCCCGAAAACAACCCCAGAAAATTCAACTCTTGAATAAAATTTAAAAATACCCAGAGAACTCAGCACTGTTAAATAGGAATTACTGTGCAAATAGTTAAGGCTGACGTCATCAAGTGGCGGCAGAACCGCCGCGCTAGCCAGCTCGTGCCGCGGTTCTGCGGCTGTTTAAGCTCCAAACAGTGTCGTATTTGCACAGTAATTCTTACAATTTCCTGCCGAATTTTTTAGGAATTTTTAATTCGGAAAAAACCCAGTTTTTAGAAAAAGTCCAGAGAGCACTTGCGGGTTAGGGTTTCGGGTCGATCGGGTTTCAAACTTCGTCTACGCATCGCCTAAGGCTCTAGCTAGGCTCTGATACTAATGAAAGGTTCCTAGGCATTCTCAAGAGGTCTCACAAGGCATCAACCATGCCAATTTCAAAAATTACGGTGCCGAGAAACCCTAATACGGATCGTTGGCTAGAAGTTTAGGCGAAAAAGAAACTAGTTAACAACTTAACTAAATGGTAAACGGAAATACAACCTTTGTAGATCCGGTTCTCCACCTCCATGGCCCCGCGATGAAGTCTCCTCGCTGTAAAAATCGGATCTTGGGCTCTAGCGTCGGCTTCATCGGAGAAAAAGCGGGCTAGGTTATCGACGATGAAGCCAAAGATGATCTACGTCAAGGCATCACAAGATCAAGCTCCACCTTCACCAAGCCATGAAAACTTGTGAAGGAAACACCCTATACTTCTTGGCAAGAGGTATAGGATGAAGAAATAGGAAGTGAGTTCACTTTAGAATTGGATTTCTCACTCTTTTTCACAAGTTGCCATTGATGGAGGCAAGCTTGCTTCAATGTTGAAGATGAAGAAGAAGAAGAAAGAATATCATAAGTATTATCCAAAATGAATAATAAAATGAATACTTATCATATCCTAACATTGGTTAGGTGTAGAGAATAGACCATGGTAAGGTTTAATGGTTTAGGGTTAAGCATGAGACAAAATGGCCATGTAGTCAAAGCTTCAAGAAGTTTCAACTACAAACAAAGAAAGCCACCATTTTCCTCATTTATCCTTTTCTTTTGCAAAAGTAAACAAAATGGATAAATAAATGAATAAATGAATAAGTAAATGAAGCAAAAGAAACCCTAACCATTGACCAACCATGGTTTAAACTATACACCAAACAATCATGTATCATCAAACATGATACAATCAAATGCACAAAAGCATATCATATATACAATGTGCACATCAAGTGAGAAAATCCTTTTTAAGTGAACCTATATTAGTTAATGTAAAGTGATATATCAAATATATAATTATACATTAAATCATTAAATCAACACTTGATTTAACGACCCGGTCATATCGCATATAACCGACTAATATCAATAGTAACAACTTATCGAATCAACACTTGATCCGATAACCCGGCTATAACGCATATAACCGATCAATGTTACAAATCGCGAGAATCGAATACAGTATCATATACTGGTATTATTCTCGGTCCCGCACATATCTCATATGCGCTCCTATTTCGTTTCGCTTGAGCCAGGAAACCTCTGTGTAGGACTCTAAAGACTCGTCAATACGCCGGTAGCAGATGATGATCATATCAAGCACCCACAAGCCGCAAGCGGTCTGCTAAACGTAATGGCCACCCGGGTATTGAGCGACGAGCAAGCCCGCTCACACTCCAGTGAATCCAACTAGTAAGATCGACGAGCAAGCCCGCTCACACTCCAGTGAATCCAACTAGTAACACTACCGTACAGTCTGGTCTCGTCGTCTGATATGTCGTATATCTTGCCTAGGGGTGGTAAACGTCAGACCCCAATAGCTCGATAAGTCGTGTCGATATGAGGTCTATAACAATTCGAGAAACTACTGGTAACACTTACCAGTATATCTCAGCAACCCTGGCCAGGGATTTCAGGTTATAGCCAATCGAACACAGCGCAACATCAACTCCCTATACCGGGAGAGACGAATCCCCTCCTATCGCTCATTGCCTCCATGTGACTCAGGACTGTACCCAAAAACCACCGTTTTGCATGCCCTCTTGGATGTGGTAAGATGGAAATCAAAGCACAGTGGGAACCACACAAGACTCTATGACGATCTCGGGTCAACAGACTACTCTGTACCAGTGTCACCAGAGAACTGCCATCTGACGTAAGGTATAATACCATCTGGGAGTTCTCGGAGAGTCCGTCCAGTGTACCCAGTCTCTACTGAGCACCCGTATATCATCTCCGATGTCAAACACCAATGGATATGGGATCATCCATCGCTCATCTGTATGGGTCGAGAAGGTATACGCTAGTCTACTCTGGTATATCGATGCCCCGTCTCGATACACCCACGACTAGGGACTTTGAAGGATGTACTTATGGACTACCATGTCCCCACTAGTATGATCCGCATCATAGTCCAGGTAGTCAAGCACAGATCCTAAGGGCTTTACTAACATGTAGTAGAGAGACAGCCAGTATACACGTTAAGGTAAAGAGTAACCAGATAGCATACTATCATGTCGAGCAAGAAAGTTCTCCCTATATATGTCCCAGCATCCGCTACAATATACATCCTATGTACAGTAATGGCCTCTAGGGCATACATATAACTAACACCAAGCACCTTAGTTACTTCAAGATAGAGGTTGGAGCTCAAGGTTGAGGTCTTCGGGCGGATCTTTCTTTGCCATAGATAAGACGGTGAGGAGGAGCCATCTACACCACTCCAAGGAGCTCACAACAAGGAGAAGCAACACAAGAAGAGAAGGAGTTCAAGCTTTAGGGATAATTTATTTACCTGGTAGTTAAAGCTCGATGTTAGTTTGTTAGTTTTTGTTTAGCAAGGATCCTTCATGGTTAGTCTATGTTTCCTTTAAATAAAAATTTGATTTTTACCTATTCCGCATCCCCGTTAAGCACCGGGGTGGGTAACATAGACTTACAGTGGTATCAGAGTCTAGCTAAACCAAAGCTAACAGTTTACAACAACAAGTTAAGCTACAAAACGAAATGACCCAAAACATCGAAGCCCAAGATCTGAGTTTCTGTCAAATTTTTATAGGACTATAAAAATTATTTTAACAAGTACAGAGTGCTATTTTTACTGGTAAAAGACCACAGAACAAAAATGGGACACTTCCTCGTAGACTGGGCCAGCCACAGGGCCAAAAATTCCGGCGAGCTCGGTTCGAAATGGGAGGAAGTGCTTCATTTTTGGTGTGTTGCTTTTTGACTTAGATCTAAGGCTTCAGGAGTAGTTTGTTTTTGCCAATTTTGACTTTACTGTAAATTATTCACTATGGCAAATTACGGGTGTTTCGAAGTCGCAGTTTAATGTTGTTTGATGTTTCATGTTCTGTATAATGTGTTTTAATCTTCCGCTGATTGCTATATGTCGATTAGTTGGGAGTTGCACATTTCTGTGATGTTTCTATTGGTTTATGGATATGAACTTGTTGGATCGTCATGGTCAATAGCCGGGGATGTGAGATGAGGGTTTTCATTTTTCATTCAATGTAATATTTGTAATTTGATGTAATATTATTTCATGGTCGCATATCCGGGTTGAGGTTGTAGCCACCATTGTATATTATTTCTTTTACTGTTTTTGCTCATAGGATAGACCTAAGGTGGGGTGCACAAACTACCGGGTACTTTGAAGTGCTGAGTGGCCTACTCACGTTGTTGAGGGAGGCTGCTTCACTTCGGGTATTTGGCAGGTAGTTTGCCGCACCCGTAGTGGTCTAGGGTGGGGTTTGGCTATTCATCGCGACCGTGTAATCCGTCTTTCGTTGCAGGCTCGAACGAAACGCTGATTCCTAGCATATCCAATGTGTTCATCTATGATCTGGAATGACTATCATTGCGTCTGACGAATGTATATATATCTATATATGATATCTAGTAGGCGTTGCTTATGTTTTGCATCAGCGCTAGTCCAGCCCCCGCTCTGTCGTTAGTTAAGTAACCTAACGGGTGATGACGGGGCCCAATGGCGAATGCGGATAGCATAAGCTTACGTCATATTTTCATTGTTTTCTGCAATGCTAAGATTAATTGATGGGACACATTATATTAATGCAAAGAAAACAAACCAAAGTTGAATCGTTGGAACAATTTCAAAACCACTCGGTTTTTTTCAAAACAGCAAAACTTTTAAAATGCGGAGCTTAAACCACTCCTTTTAAAAGCTATTATGTTCTTTCGGTTATATCAAGTTCAGTACGTTCACGGTTTCACCAAAAACCATTTGTAGCCTCCGTCATTTTAGTTAAATGTTCGGTAGTATTCAACCTGTGTATTTTAACCTTCGCCAAGGCACAGTGATTGGTAGCTGCTGAACATTTATCTGTAGCATAGATAGATGCGTTGGCTTGGGACAGTCGTACTGCCATTTTGGCCTTCGTCAAGGGTATGCGCCGGTGGGTTCAAATTAACCAGGGTAATGATGGGTAGAACTTGACATATGGCTTCTGATATGTTGGCCTTCGTCAAGGTCTTAATGTATGGGGAAAAAATCTACATCGGGAGTTTCTAAAGAAACTGAAACTTCATCGGGAGATTTTTTCACTTAACGATCAATGCTATAAACCAAGTTGGTGACTAGAAAAGTGTTAGCGGGGCTACGCCCATAGGGAAAAGAGGTTATTTAATTAAGGAACTTCGCGAAAGCATCGTAAAACCTCCCTAGAAGTACCGACACTGGCCTGGCTGAACGGTTAAGCAAGTATTGTATGGTGAGATTAATCCTGACTAATTCTTCTTTTATGGTTTGAGGAAGGATTCGAGGAACAGTATGAGCCATCCTGTTTAGACAAACTAAAAACCACTTTAAACTTGCAAGAGCATCATGCTAAAGTGTTTCTTCTCTCTCTCCTAATTGTAGCGACCAAACAACTTGACGGGCCTTAAGTTATTACTAGATAAAAACATACTGACAGGGCCAAACTATAAAGATTGGTTCAGGAATGTCAAAATGGCAATCACTTATGACAAGTTGGGGTATCTCCTTACCACTAAGGCCCCCGTCGTCCCAGGTCCAGAATCCAGTATCGCGGATAAGGAAATCCGTAAGACCTAGAAGATTGACTGCGCGAATGCTAAGTGCCTCGTGCTTGCCTCTATGGACAATGAACATCAGAGGAGGCACAAGAATATGGACCTTGAATCCATATTTCTCCATACTAAGGAACTATATGGAAAGCAATCCCGTATCGCAAGATACAAGACCTCGAAGAAACTTTTTTCACCGAGGTTGGCCATCGGATCATCTGTAGGGGAATACGTCCTTAAGATGATTGGCTACATTGAGGAGCTCGCGGACCTTAGGACCACGTTAGAGAACGGGTTGTACACGGACTTGATTCTCCAGTCCCTTCCTTCCACCTACGCCCAGTTTATCTTGAATTTTAATATTCTAGGTAAAAAAGTTGAACTTCCGGAACTCCTCAACATGTTGAGGTGTGCAGAGGGCACCCTGCAGAAAGTCAGAGAAACACCCGCTCTGTTTGTTGGCGGTGCTTCTTCTTCTAAATCTAAGGTGAAAGCCAAAGAAAAGATAAAGAATGCCCCTACCAAACCGATGGGCGGTGTTAGTAAGGTGGAAGCCAAGGGAAAGGAAAAAATGGCGGGACCAACAGTGGGGAATGAAGAATGCTTCTATTGTCATAAGAAAGGACACTGGAAGAAAGATTGTAGGGCTTGGAAGGTTAAGAACCAGGACCCGAAGCAGGTTGTAGCTTCGGCTTCAGGTGTGTATGTAATTGAAAACTGTAGGGTTCCTAGGCACTCAAACAAGGGTCTATAAGGCATCAACCATACCCGATTTAAAATTTAGACGTGTCGAACAATCCAAAGCCGGAATCTTTGCTAGATTATTAGGGTTTAACATGCAAGTAAACATCTTTACAACTAAGAGTGAGGGATTACAACCTTTGTAGTCCGCTCCTTCGCTTCATAAGCTCCGAGTAGAAGTCCTTTCACCGCAATCCATGATCTCCCGGACTCAAGAGAGGTTCCACAACCCGAATGATCCATGCTAGCTTGTAGTCATCCTTTTCGCTGATGATCTACCTCGAAGTTCCTTTAACTCAAGCTCTTTCTCACTAATGAGGTAAACACCCTAATCTAATTGGATAGATTAGATGAGGATGATGAAGTAGGATTTATGCTCTCTTTTGTTTTCAAATTCTCACACTAAATCATCACTAAAGAAAAACCTAGAAAGCATTTTCAAACCTCAAGCAAAAAGAATAAGAAGGAAATTCTTTTTGTGATGAATAATGAAATTAAAGTGATAATCACAAATGCAACCATGGATCAATATGAGAAGGCTAACCCATGTAGAGACTTAACCTAGGGTGAAGGGTTTGGGTTGGGTTAACAATGACTCCACAAAAATACAAAGAGAAAAGATAAAGTCAAAGCTTCATGAAAGCTCATGAAAAAGCTAACCCAAATGCTAACCCTAATCCAAACCCTAACTAGGTTAAACTCAACTAATCAAGTTGCATTAGTAATCATAACATGTTACAATATTATATATCACATATATAATATATTTAATGTAACAAAAGAAAATAATACAATTAACATAAATCGCACATATATCAATGTATTACCCGTTGAGAAAATGAATAAATAAAGCGAGCCAATATTAGATAATGTAATGCAATATATCATATATATAATTATACATTAAATTATCGAATCAACACTTGATCCGACAACCCGGCTATATCGAATATAACTGACTAATATATCATGTACAGATTCATCGAATCAGCACTTGATCCGATGACCCGGCTCATTCCAAAATATCACGAGAATATAATACGGTATCTCATATCGTATTATCCTCGGTCTTGCACATATCACATATGTGCTCCTACTCCATTTTGCCTGAGTCAAGAAACCTCCGTGTAGGACTCTAAAGAATCGTCAATACGCCGGTAGCAGGTGATGATCATATCATACACCAACAAGATGCAAGCGGTCAGCTAAACGTAACAGCCACCCAGGTATTGAGCGATCAGAAGATCAACAAGCAAGCATGTATATTCTCCTGTGAATCCAATCAGAAACACTCCCGTATAGTCCGGTCTTTTCGTCTGATATGTTGCATATCTAGTCGAGGGGTGGTATACGTCAGACCCCAGTAACCGATAAGTCATGTCGATGTGAGGCTCATAACAGGTCGAGAAACTACTGGTAACACTTACCAGTAAATATCTATATCAGCCCTGGCCAGGGACTTCCAGTTATAACCAATCGAACACAGCACAACATCAACTCCTTATATCGGGAGAGACGAATCCCCTCCTATCGCTCATTGCCTCCATGTGATTCGGGACTGCACCCAAAAGCCACCGTTTTGCACGCCCTCTTAGACGTGGTAAGGTGGAAATCAAAACACAGTGGGAATAACACAAGACTCTATAACGATCTCGGGTCTACAGACTACCCTGTACCAGTGTCACCGGAGAACTGCCATCTGACGTGAGATATAATACCATCTGGGAGTTCTCGACGAGTCCGTCCAGTGTACCCAGTCTCCACTGAGCACCCGTACACCATCCTTGATGTCAAACACCGATGGATATGGGATCATCCATCGCCCATTATATGGGTCAAGATGCATATACACTAGTCTACACTGGTGTATCGATGCCCTGTCTCAACACACCCTCGATTAGGAACAGTTATAGGATGTACTCATCGACTACCATGGCAGCACTAGTATGATCTCATCATAGTCCCAGTAGTCGAATACAGATCCTAGGGGATTTATCAACATGTGAGAGTAAGACAGTAAACTAATACAAGTCAACTTGTTAAGATGAAGTGAAACCAAATAGCATACTATCATGACGAGCAAGAAAGTCCTCTCTATATATATCCAAGCATCCATTATAATACACATCATACGTACAACAATGGCCTCTAGGGCATATACATAACTAACAATCTCCCACTTGCACTAAGGCCAGCTGCTGTAGTATCTCATACCTAGCATCCCGAATACTCTCTCAAACTGTATCTGGGGAATGGCCTTCGTGAGTGGATCCGCAGTGTTGTCCTTCGTATCTACTCTCCTGACCTCGATCTCCCGGCAATCAACTATCTCCCTAATCAGGTGATACCGCCTCAAAATATGTCTGGACTTCTGATGGGATATGGGTTCCTTGGCCAAAGCCATAGCTCCATTGTTATCAAAATACAGAGGTATTGGATGCTCAATGGATGGAACCGCACCATGTTCAGTAATGAACTTCTTTATCCAGACAGTCTTTTTGGCAGCATCGTTGGCAGCGATGTATTCAGCCTCCATCGTTGAGTCTGCAACGGTATCCTGTTCGGAACTCTTCCAACATACTGCCCCTCCATTGAGAGTAAAGATAAATCCCGAGTGCGACTTAGAGTCTTCCTTATCACTTTGGAAGCTTTAATCGGTAAAGGACTCCACCTGGAGTTCTCCGTTGCCATACACCAAGAACATCTCTTTAGTCATTCGTAAGTACTTGAGAATGTTCTTCACAGCTGTCCAGTGACTCTCTCCAGGATCTACTTGATACCGACTCACTACACTTAGTGAGTATGCTACATCGGGTCTGGTACATAGCATCGCATACATGATAGAGCCTACTGTCGAAGCATAGGGTATCCCTTGCATGCGAGCTCTCTCCAAATCAATCTTAGGAGACATCTCTTTGGAGAGAGTGAGTCCAGAGATCGTGGGTTGGTTCCCACGCTTGGATTCTTCCATACTAAACCTCTTTAGTATGGTGTCAATGTACCTGGATTGGGACAATCCCAGTATCCGTTTAGATCTATCTCTATAGATCATAATTCCTAATATGCAGGAGGCATCACCTAGATCTTTCATTGAGAATCTTGGTGATAAGAAGAGCTTGACTGACTGCAGCATAGGAACATCATTTCCTATCAAGAGTATGTCATCGACGTACAATACGAGGAAGAAAACCTTACTCTCTGCAACCTTCTTATAAATACAAGGTTCATCTACGTTTTTGATGAAGTCAAACTCTTTGACTACAACATCAAAGCAGATGTTCCAACTCCGCGATGCTTGCTTTAACCCATAGATGGATTTATGCAGTTTGCACACTTTTCCGCTACTCCCACTATCTACGAAGCCCTCTGGCTGAGTCATGTACACGCACTCTTCTAAATCACCGTTTAGAAAGGCGGTCTTAACATCCATTTGCCAGATTTCGTAGTCATGGTATGCAGCAATGGCAAGTAAAATCCGGATGGACTTAAGCAAAGCCACTGGAGAAAAGGTTTCGTCATAATCCACACCTGGTCGTTGACGAAAACCCTTTGCAACAAGTCTAGCTTTGAAAGTCTCAACTTTTCCATCTACACCAATTTTCTTTTTAAAGATCCACTTGCTCCCAATGCGTTTCACCCCTTCAGGAGCATTTTCCAAAATCCATACTTTGTTGGTGTACATGGATTCCATCTCAGATCGCATTGCATCCAGCCATTTCACAGATTCACTACTCGTGATGGCCTGCTCGAAACTAGTTGGGTCATCATCTTCCATGATGCAATCCTCGCTTCCACCATCAATGAGAAAACCGTAGTATCTCTCAGGTGGATGAGAAACCCTACTAGATCGGCGGAGAGGCTGGGGTTCGTCGGGTACTACTGAATCCTCTGGTTCCACTAAATCTTCAGTTGCAGTTTGTGTCGCTGGAACTTCTTCCAGTTCTACCTCATTGCTACTATCTTGTTTCATAAGAAAACCCTGGCATGTCGAGAAACAAACACTTTTTTTCCTCGGAGTGGTAGAAGATATACCCTTGCGAATGCTTGGGATATCCAATAAACTGGCATAGAACTGATCTTGCCTCGAGCTTGTCTGGATTTTGTGTTTTCACATATGCCGGACAACCCCATATCTTAATATAATTAAGATGTGGTCTCTTTCCTTTCCATATCTCATATGGACTGGTTGGCACAGATTTGGTGGGAACCCTATTCAATAGGTCTATGGCTGTCTTAAGCGCATACCCCCAGAAAGAAATAGGCAACTCAGCAGTGCTCATCATAAAGCGCACCATATCTAATAGGGTGCGATTCCTCCGTTCTGATACACCGTTGTGCTGTGGTGTATAAGGAGGAGTAAGCTGAGAGAGAATCCTATTCTCTTTTAGATAATCTAGAAACTCATTGCTTAAGTATTCTCCTCCTGGATCAGATCGAAGGTCTTAATACTTTTGCCCGTTTGGTTTTCTACTTCGTGCTTATATTCTCTGAATTTCTCAAAAACTTCAGACTTGTGTTTCATCAGGAACACATGTCCGAATCTTGAGAGTTCATCAGTGAATGTAATGAAGTAAGAAGAACCGTTCCTGGCGTGTGTAGACATGGGACCGCATACATCACTATGTAGTAGTCCTAAGAGTTCCGTAACTCTTTCTCCGTGTCCACTAAACGGAGTTTTGGAAATTTTTCCTTTGAGACATGAATGGAAAGTATCATAAGATGATAATTCGAACGTATTCAAATATCCATCCTTATGTAACTTAGCTAGCTGTGTCGCATTGATATGACCAAGTCTACAATGCCACAAGAAGGATTCGTTCATTTTTGAACTCTTCCTCTTGTGTGTGTTTTGTATATTAAGGACTGTATTTTGATTGAGAATGAATATGCAATTATGTAACGAGCCTGATCCAATGAACTTTTGATCCAGGAAGATGTTCATAACATTATCATATACTACAAAATTATATCCTTCTTTACTTAATAAAGAAACTGATATAATGTTGCACATCATGTTCGGTATATAATAGCACTCGTTCAGAATCAGTGTATTACTACTTGGTAATACAAGGTGATATTCGCCAACTGCTTTGGCTACAATACTTGCACCATTCCCTACTTGTACGGAATGATCACCTTTTCCCAGTTCTCTACCTTTACGTAGCCCACGTAACAATTTACATATGTGGGATCCTGATCCAGTATCTAATACCCAGGACGTATGGTGAACTGAGAAACAGTTCTCAATAACTAACACACCCGAAGAAGATGCATCAGCATGCATGTTCTTTGTTTGGGCGGCATGAGAATCTAGATATTCTCATGTTTCCTGCTCAGTCTTATAACTCTTATAAGAAAGAACGGGACCAACGTTCCCCTGCTCAATATAATAAGCGGGTTCAGTCAATACATCCATATTATTATCTTGATTATGGCCTGACATGGTCGCTATCTTGAGAGAGAGAAGAAAACACTTTAGCGTATGCTCTTGCAAGATTAGATTGGTTATTATCTTATCTAATTACGATGTCTCCCAATGTTTTTATCAAATCTTTCTTCAAACCCTAAAAGGTAAGATTAGCCGGGATTAATTACACCCTACAATTTCATCAATCTTTCGGCCTGATCAGTGTCGGTACTTGAGGGAGGTTCCCCGTGCTTTCGCACGGACCTAATTAAAATAAACATCGTTTTCCCAAAGGCATAACCCCATTAACACCTTTCTAGACACCTACTTGATCGGCTAGTTGTCCTGTGTAAAATTCTCCCAGGAGTAACTCTTACTCGCAGTGGGTATCGGGATCCAACTATCTCATAGGAGGTATGCAATCTCATTGCAAATTTCAATACTTCAAATTCCCGATAATGCTTTTACCCCTAGCGTGACCTTGACGCATGCCAAACAACCCATAGTCCGCTAGTCAAGTTCAACCCATACATTTCATGATTGAATTAAACCCACCCGTACGACCCTTGACGCATGCCAAACAACGTCGTACGAATACCCTAATCCAATCGCATCTCATGCTACAGATAAGTAGTAATCAGGTACCGTAACTACGCCTTGACGCATGCCAAACTACCGCAGCACGAATACTAAATATTTCTAATCTGAAATGACGGAGGGCTACGCAGGTTTTTCAAAAAACCATGAGCGTAATGAACTTGATATCGTTGTAGAAACAAGAGATATTTTTGAAAAGGAGTGTTTTTGAGGCTTTTCTAGTTTTGCTAAAGAGGTCACTCCCGGTGAAGGGATCTCGGCTCTTTCCCCATCGAATATGGTGCAGGATATATCATATATACCGCTGTGCAAAGCAAGAACTATAGAAGCTGTCAAAAACTAAACCGCGAGTTTGTAGCATCTTCCAGTTTAGCTAAAGAGGTCACTCCCGGTAAAGGGATCTCGGCTCTTTCCTCATTGAATAAGGTGCAGGGTATATCATATATACCGCTATGCAAAGCAAAACTATAGCTACCCTTTTTATAAAGTTTTGATTCTACAACATCTTTCAGGTTTCTTTTCTTTTTCTTAATCTCATTAATATATCCCATCAGCTTATGATTCCTAAGCATCACAGAAGAAACGAAAGAAGTAATATTTATATATCAGCATATATATATAGTATAAGCATTCGTCTTAGGCAGTAATATGATCTCATCATAGAACATTGCAGCAGAAGAACATATATGAAATATTGGATATTCTAGGATGTCCGTGTTTTAATACGAGCCTGTATAAAACACGGATTCCATGGTCGCGATGAATAGCCAAACCCACATCCCTAGACCCCTACGAGAGCGGAAAGTAACACTGCCAATTATAGGGTTAGGAGACCCGGTCTCGACTCCTCGAGATAGCCTCCCACTGGACCCTAGAACCCGGTTACTTGTGCTCCCTTCCTTCGGTCTACCTAATGCGGAAAAGTAAATAATATACACTGGTGACATCAACCTCATCCCGGAAGTGCCCCAATAAAAGAATATTACATACAAATGAATTTTACATGAATGAAAATAAAAACCCTCATCTCACATAAAACCCCCGACTATTCAGAACACGACGATCTAATATAACATATCACAGCAACACATAATATCTCATATCATCAACGTAAGCAAGTATGCGTATCCCGATTGTCGTTGATGTATAGCAACGAAGCCGGCGATACACCACATACTACGCTTACGGTCACAGAAAAGTGTTAGTGTATATGCCCTAGAGGCCATTACTGTATCATACTAGTTTGTATATTACTTAATGGATGCTTGGGATATTCACCTTGTATATACAATCTTGCTCAAAATAGTAGTATGCTACTTGGTTTGTCTCTACTTCAATGTGTACTTGTGTTTATTTTACTATATCACTTATACGCATTAGTGGAGCCCTTAGGATCTTTGCTTGATCACCAGCGTTGTGATGGCAGTCACACTAGTGGGGGCTGGGTAATCTATAAGCACATCCTTATACAGGTCCCTAGTCGCAGGACTATCGAGACAGGGCATCGATGCTCCGGAGTAGACTAGCGTATGCGCTTCTCATCCCAGTGTGGGAGATGGTCTGTCCCACAGCCATCAGTACGTCGTACTGGAGATAGTATACGGGTGCTCGTTGGGTTACGAGTACACTGGACAGGACTCGTCGGGAACTGACAGGTTGGTATTATACCTATCGTCAGTCGTCAGTTCCCAGGTGACATGAGTACAGCTTAGTCCGCTGACTTGACACTGGCACTTCGCCTCGAGTGTGTTCCCACTGCACTTTGATCACTACCCTACCACGGCTCAAAGGAGTCGTGCAAACAGGTGGTGGTTGGGTGCAGTCCCGAAGCACTTGGAGGCAGTGACGGTTAGACAGGATTCGTCTCTCCCGGTATTGGGGGTTGACATCGCGCTGTGTCTAGGAGAGCCATTACACGAGTAGTCCCTGGCCAGGGCAAACGAGATATACTGGTAGGTTTCCAGTGTTATCTCAGGGTGTTTTGGGCTTCGCTCCGACACGACTTGTACCGCTATTGGGGGACTGACGTTTACCGCCCCCTAGGCCCGCCATGCGATGTATCAGACGAACAGACCGGACTGTACGGAGACTGTCACATTCAGACTCAGTAGGAGTACCGATGGGGTTTCACCTCGTCAGCCTTCTTGTCGACATCTACCTGGGGACCGTTACGCACAGCTAGTGCCGCTTGCGGTCTGTGGTTCAACCCACTGCCAGCGTAGTGTCGAGTCTTTAGAGTCCCACACAGAGGGTATTAGCCTATGGGCAAAACAGAGTAGAGGTCGCATGATTTTGCGACAGGGTCCGTTCTCATCTGCGCACTTGTGCACGTTTGGAGTCCGGACAGATTTTACCAGCGGGCTCTGGTTTGAGCCGGATACTGGTATAGTATTTGGGGTTGCTTTTATCTTTCAGTATTCATGTTCCTCGGAACAAGAATGCAGGTGTGTATGCACAGTTATTTGAGGAGGAGGAAGATGATTTCCATTAGGGTTTCGGAACGGGTGCGTATGCACAGTTGACAGTCGTCTTTTTCCAAACCCTAATGGATTTGTATTATATCATTTAATAATATATAATAAAATGAAATTGTGTCATGGTTAGTTTTTGTTGACTTGTTGACCATGGTTGACTTGTTGACCATGGTTGAACATTTGACTACCATCATTACAAATGCAAGATGCCTTTTCATTCTTGCTTTAATGCATGTAATGATATTAGTCATTCTAAACTATCCATCAAACCTTTTTCATTTTGATTATTGTTATTATTTGATTTTTCTTTTTCTTTTGTTATGGTTGCAAAAGGAAAAGAAAGAGCTCATTCTATCATTCTCACTCTCTCTCTTCACTTCATCTTCTTCTTCCTCTAGTCAAGAGAAACCTTCTCATGAGTTGAGAATCCTTCTCTTGAAAAAGAAAAGCAAACCCTAAACACTCTCTACTCACTCTAGGATCAAGGGTCTAGCAAGCCGGCGATTCTAGTTCACTCCAAGTACGAGAAAGAGCCCAAAGGTCGAGCCTTCGAGGTGGATCCATCTTCGACGGGAGAAGGCGACAAAGGAGAACCATCAACCTCTACAAAGTTTGAAGACGAAGGAGTTCAAGTCTAGGTATAACCATCTTCATCCGAGTAGCTAAACTTCTTTAGCTAGGTTGCTAGTTTTAGTTTAGGTAACGATCCCGACCTAGCTTTGTCCATGTTGCCTCTCGCACTAAAAATTTGATTTTTATACCGTTTCCGCCTCCCCGTAAGAACCGGGGGTGGCAACGTGGACTTACAGTGGTATCAGAGCCTAACTAAACTTAAACTAGCTAGGTAGTGAAGTGTAACGAAGTTCGGAACCGTAAAAACCCAAAAAAAACCGTATTTTCAAAAACCTGAGTTTCTGTTGAAATTTTTTTGGCTCTAAATGAAAAACTTTATATTTGTAAAATCGTCTCAGGATTTTCTAAGAATACCCATGAAAAACGATCCAGTGAGGAGCTCAAAGCGCCGCGCATCCGCGGCACGAGGTAGGCTCGTGCCGCGGAACCGCCGCGCTTTGTCGTCTTCTGCGCCTCGTTTTTCGTGCAGTATCTGTAGTTGGGGATTTTGGGATTTTTAGAATATAAATTATATGCCCAGATTTTCCAGAACTAAAATTTACTTTTGGGGGCCTATAATTCCGTATTTTTCCGAACTTCACTGCACTTTGACTATGATGGTTATATCTGTGATGTTTGCATGTATTGAACGTCGACTAATCGCTATAAGACGATTAGTCGGGGTTATACATGATCTGTAATGTGCTGGAATGTGTATATAAATATGTTGGATTGTCGCGGGTGAATAGCCGGGGGGTTGTGAGACGAGAGTTTTCTTTTCTTGCAATTCATTGTAAATGTAAATTGATGTAATAATTATTATTTGTTTGGCCGCACAACCGGGTCGGGGTTGTAGCCGTCATTGTATAATTCTTTTACTGTTTTTGCTCCTAGGATAGACCCATGGAGGGGTGCACAAACTACCGGGTATGCCGAAGTGTCGAGTGGCCTACTCATGGAGATGAGGGAGGTTGCTACGCTTCGGGTACTTGGCGGGTAGTTTGCCGCACCCGTAGGGGTCTTGGGTGGGGTATTGGCTATTCACCGCGACCGTGTTATCTATTTTTGTTACAGGCTCGTACAAATTACAGATTACTAGTATATCCAATGTATTTATCTGTGATCTGAAATGTTTATCATTGCTTTCTATTTAGGCGTTGCTTATGTTTTACAGACGCGCTAGCCCAGCCCCCGCTCTGTCGTTAGTTAAGTAACCTAACGGGTAATGACGGGGCCCAGTGGCGAATGCGAATGGCATAAGCGTACGTCATATTTTGGTTGTTTTCTGCAATGGTAGGATTTAAATGATGGGACGCATTAAAAGTACTAATGCAAGAATATCACGCATTAAAAGAACTAATGCAAGATAATAAACCAAGTTAAAGTCGTTGGAACACTTTCGAAAAACCACTCGGTTCTTTTCAAAACTAACTTTTAAAATGCGGAGCTTGAGCCACTCCATTTAAAAGCTATCTCGTTCCATCGACCAAATCAAGTTCACTACGTTCACGGTTTTGCCAAAAACCATCCGTAGCCCTCCATCATTTCAGTTAAATATTCGGTAGTATTCAAGCTATGTATTTTGACCTCACGCCAAGGCATAGTGATTGGTAGCTGCCGGATATTTATCTGTTGCATAGATAGAATGCGTTGGTTTGAAACAGTCGTACTGCCATTTTGGCCTACGTCAAGGGTATGTACGGGTGGATTCAAATTAACCTGGATAATGATGGGACGAACTTGACATGTGACTTATGACATTTTGACCTCACGCCAAGGTCATAAGAGCATGGGGCAAAAATCCACATCGGGAGTTTCATAAGTACTGAAACTTGCTAGATTTGCATACCATTTGGAGTGTGATGATTCTGGTAGGATTCCTTCAGTTTCGTCACGCAATGATATTTGGATCCCGATCCTACTGTGAGTATATGCTACTCCTCGGGAAATTTCTCACTTAACGATCAATGCTATAAACCTAGTAGGTGTCTAGAAAGGTGTTAGCGGGGCTACGCCCCCAGGGAAAAGAGGTTCTTTAATTAAGGAACTTCGCGAAAGCGTTGGAAAACCTCCCTCGAAGTACCGACACCGGCCTGGCTGAACGGTTAAGCAAGTATTGTACGGTGGGATTGATCCTGGCTAATTCTTCCTTTATGGTTTGAGGAGGGATTCGAGAAACAGTGGGAGCCATCCTGTTTAGACAAATTAAAAACCACTCTAAACTTGCAAGAGCATCATGCTGAGTGTTTCTTCTTCTCTCTCCTAATTGCAGCGACCAATCAACATGACTGGACTTAAGTTACTCCTAGATAAAAACAAGTTGACAGGGCCAAACTACAAAGATTGGCTCAGGAATGTCAAGATAGCAATCACTTATGATAAGCTGGGGTATCTTCTTACCACCAAAGCTCCCCCTGTCCCTGGTCCAACTTCCAGCGTCGCGGATAAGGAAATCCGCAAGACTTGGGAGATTGATAGCGCGAAGGCCAAGTGCCTCCTGCTTGCCTCGATGGACAACGAACATCAGAGGAGGCATGAGAATATGGACATGGAGTCCATATTGCTTCATACAAAAGAACTGTATGGAGAGCAATCACGTATCGCAAGATACGAAGCGTCGAAAAAGTTGTTTTCGACAAGAATGGCCGTCGGATCATCAGTAGCCGAGCACGTGCTAAAGATGATCGGCTACATTGAGGAGCTCGCTGACCTAGGGATCACATTGGAGAGTGAGCTATATACGGATATAGTTCTCCAGTCCCTTCCTTCCACTTACGCCCAGTTCATAATGAATTTCAACCTACAAGAAAAGGAGGTTGAACTTTCAGAGCTCCTCAACCTGCTGAGGAGCGCAGAGGGCACCCTACAGAAAGGTAGGGAAACATCCACTTTGTTTGTAGGAGGATCATCTTCTTCTAGGTCCAAGGCGAAAGCCAAGGGAAAGAAGAAGAAAGCCCCCGCCAAACCAAGGGGCGGTGTTAGTAAAGTGGATACGAAGGGAAAAGGAAAAGCAACAAAGATAGCGGGGAAGCTTGTGGATAAGGAAGAATGCTTCTTTTGTCATAAGAAAGGACACTGGAAGAATGATTGCAGGGCCTGGAAGGCCAGAACACAGGAATTGAAGCAGGTTGCAGCTTCAGCTTCAGGTGTGTATGTTATTGAAAACTGTCTTTCAATAAACTCTACTTCCTGGGTATTGGATACCGGATCAGGATCTCATATCTGTAATTCTTTGCAGGGGTTGAGAAACCGTAGGGTTTTGAAGGCAGGTGACATGACCCTCAGAGTTGCGAACGGAGCTAGCATGGATGCTAAAGCCGTGGGGGACTATCACCTGGGAATGTCAGATGGACATGTTTTGGTTTTGCGTAATTGCTTTTTTGTACCCAACGCAACTTGTAATATCATTTCTGTATCTTTAGTTTCTAAAGAAGGTTATGAATTTGCGTTTGTAAGTAATGTTGTAAACATTCACCTTAATCAAGTTCTGATTGGGTCAGGTACATTGAGTAATGGTATATACGTATTGAACCAACCACAGATTTTCAATGTCCAGAATACACACAAAAGAATGTCTCCGGAAATAAATCAGACTTTCTTATGGCATTGTAGATTGGGTCACATCAATGAGAGAAGGTTGACGAAGTTACATACAGAAGGGTATTTGAATGCGTTCGAATATCAGTCGTATGCCACTTGTCAATCCTGTCTCAAGGGAAAGATGACAAAGACTCCGTTTACTGGACATGGAGAAAGAGCGAGCGAGCTCTTGGGACTCGTACACAGTGACGTGTGCGGTCCAATGTCTACACATGCCCGAAGCGGACATTCTTACTTCATTACTTTTACGGATGACTTCTCAAGGTACGGTTATGTTTTCTTAATGAAACATAAGTCCGAGGCTTTTGGAAAATTCCAGGAGTATAAGAATGAAGTAGAGAAACAGACCGGCAAAAGTATTAAGATTCTAAGATCGGATCGAGGTGGAGAATACTTAAGTGCCGAGTTCCTGGACTATTTAAAAGAGAACGGAATTCTCTCTCAGCTTACTCCTCCATACACCCCGCAACATAACGGTGTATCAGAGAGACGGAACCGCACCCTATTGGATATGGTGCGGTCCATGATGAGTAACGCTGAGTTACCGCGATCATTCTGGGGGTATGCGCTAGAATCAGCTGCATACCTTTTGAACCGAGTTCCGACTAAGACTGTGCCTACCACCCCATATGAAATGTGGAGTGGGAAGAAACCATATCTTCAATATCTGAAGATCTGGGGATGTCCAGCTTTTGTCAAAAAGCAGCATGCGGACAAACTCGAGGCACGCTCAGTGCTGTGCAAGTTTGTGGGATACCCAAAGAACACCAGGGGGTATCTTTTCTACTACGCAGAGGAACAAAAAGTCCTTGTTTCTCGCAATGCCCACTTTCTAGAACACCAGTTCTTGGAAAAGGAAATTAGTGGGAGCGCAGTAGAACTGGAAGAAGTTCCAGAACCACAGACTGTTACTGAAAGCTTAGTGGAACCAGAGGGTTCAACAGAAAAGGACATTCCTACGCCGCTCCGCAGGAGTAGTAGGCAGTCTCATCCGCCCGAGAGATACTGCGGTTTTCTCATAGACGGGGATAGAGAAGATTGCATCATAGATTATGATGAGCCTACTAGCTTCCAGCAGGCCGTTCAGAGCGTTGACTCAGTGAAATGGCTGGATGCAATGCGGACCGAAATGGAGTCCATGTACACCAACAAGGTATGGACGTTGGACATTGCTCCAGACGGGGTAAAACCCGTAGGATGCAAGTGGATCTTCAAAAGGAAGATTGGTGTAGATGGACAGGTTGAGACCTATAAAGCTAGGCTGGTAGCAAAGGGTTTTCGTCAAAGACCTGGCTTGGACTATGACGAAACCTTTTCTCCAGTAGCCATGCTGAAATCCATTCGGATCCTTCTTGCCATCGCTGCCTTCCACGATTATGAGATCTGGCAAATGGACGTAAAGACAGCTTTTCTAAATGGAAATTTAGAGGAGTGTGTCTATATGGACCAGCCAGAGGGCTTCATTCAGAGTGGGAGCAGCGGAAAGGTGTGCAAGTTGCTTAAGTCCATCTATGGACTAAAGCAGGCATCGCGGAGTTGGAACATCTGCTTTGATGAGACGGTCAAAGAATTTGGCTTTATCAAAAATCCAGATGAACCATGCATCTATAGTAGATTTGTAGCAAGAACTGTAGTATTCCTCGTTTTATACGTGGATGACATTCTCTTAGTAGGAAATGACATTCCTATGCTACAATCTGTCAAGGGGTTCTTGTCACACAAGTTCTCCATGAAAGACCTGGGTGATGCCTCATACATCCTGGGGATCCGGATCCATCGTGATAGATCCAAGAGGATATTGGGACTTTCTCAGTCCAGGTACATCGACACCATAGTGAAGAGATTCAGTATGGAAGATTCCAAGCGCGGTAACCTACCGGCTTGTCACGGGATCACCCTCTCTAAAGAGATGTCTCCCAAGACTGATTTGGAGAGGGATCGCATGTCTATTATACCCTACGCTTCTGCGGTAGGCTCTATAATGTATGCGATGTTATGTACCAGACCGGATGTAGCTTATGCACTGAGTGTGGTAAGCCGGTATCAGTCAAACCCTGGGGAGAAACACTGGATAGCGGTAAAGAACATTCTCAAGTACCTGAGAAGGACTAAGGAGATGTTCTTGGTGTATGGCGGAAAAGACCTCCAGATCGAGGCCTTTGCTGACTCCAGCTTCCAGAGTGACAAGGATGATTCCAAGTCCATGTCGGGCTTTGTCTTTACCCTCAATGGAGGGGCGGTGTGTTGGAAGAGTTCCAAACAGGAAACCGTTGCAGACTCGACGATGGAAGCGGAATACATCGCTGCATCTGATGCCGCAAAAGAAGCTGTCTGGATGAGGAAGTTCTTGAAAGAACTTCAGGTGGTTCCGTCCATTGTTGATCCAATACCTCTGTATTGCGATAACAATGGGGCTATAGCTTTAGCGAAGGAACCCAGGTCCCATCAGAGATCCAGGCACATCTTGAGGCGGTATCACCTGATCAGGGAGATCGTGGATCGCAAGGAGATCGAGGTTCGGAGAGTTGCTTCAGAAGACAACACTGCAGATCCATTCACCAAGGCCCTGCCCCAGACTCAGTTCGAGCGGCTAATCGAGATGATAGGTCTTCGATACGCCAGTACATGGCCTTAGTGCAAGTGGGAGATTGTTAGTGTATATGCCCTAGAGGCCATTACTGTATCATACTAGTTTGTATATTACTTAATGGATGCTTGGGATATTCACCTTGTATATACAATCTTGCTCAAAATAGTAGTATGCTACTTGGTTTGTCTCTACTTCAATGTGTACTTGTGTTTATTTTACTATATCACTTATACGCATTAGTGGAGCCCTTAGGATCTTTGCTTGATCACCAGCGTTGTGATGGCAGTCACACTAGTGGGGGCTGGGTAATCTATAAGCACATCCTTATACAGGTCCCTAGTCGCAGGACTATCGAGACAGGGCATCGATGCTCCGGAGTAGACTAGCGTATGCGCTTCTCATCCCAGTGTGGGAGATGGTCTGTCCCACAGCCATCAGTACGTCGTACTGGAGATAGTATACGGGTGCTCGTTGGGTTACGAGTACACTGGACAGGACTCGTCGGGAACTGACAGGTTGGTATTATACCTATCGTCAGTCGTCAGTTCCCAGGTGACATGAGTACAGCTTAGTCCGCTGACTTGACACTGGCACTTCGCCTCGAGTGTGTTCCCACTGCACTTTGATCACTACCCTACCACGGCTCAAAGGAGTCGTGCAAACAGGTGGTGGTTGGGTGCAGTCCCGAAGCACTTGGAGGCAGTGACGGTTAGACAGGATTCGTCTCTCCCGGTATTGGGGGTTGACATCGCGCTGTGTCTAGGAGAGCCATTACACGAGTAGTCCCTGGCCAGGGCAAACGAGATATACTGGTAGGTTTCCAGTGTTATCTCAGGGTGTTTTGGGCTTCGCTCCGACACGACTTGTACCGCTATTGGGGGACTGACGTTTACCGCCCCCTAGGCCCGCCATGCGATGTATCAGACGAACAGACCGGACTGTACGGAGACTGTCACATTCAGACTCAGTAGGAGTACCGATGGGGTTTCACCTCGTCAGCCTTCTTGTCGACATCTACCTGGGGACCGTTACGCACAGCTAGTGCCGCTTGCGGTCTGTGGTTCAACCCACTGCCAGCGTAGTGTCGAGTCTTTAGAGTCCCACACAGAGGGTATTAGCCTATGGGCAAAACAGAGTAGAGGTCGCATGATTTTGCGACAGGGTCCGTTCTCATCTGCGCACTTGTGCACGTTTGGAGTCCGGACAGATTTTACCAGCGGGCTCTGGTTTGAGCCGGATACTGGTATAGTATTTGGGGTTGCTTTTATCTTTCAGTATTCATGTTCCTCGGAACAAGAATGCAGGTGTGTATGCACAGTTATTTGAGGAGGAGGAAGATGATTTCCATTAGGGTTTCGGAACGGGTGCGTATGCACAGTTGACAGTCGTCTTTTTCCAAACCCTAATGGATTTGTATTATATCATTTAATAATATATAATAAAATGAAATTGTGTCATGGTTAGTTTTTGTTGACTTGTTGACCATGGTTGACTTGTTGACCATGGTTGAACATTTGACTACCATCATTACAAATGCAAGATGCCTTTTCATTCTTGCTTTAATGCATGTAATGATATTAGTCATTCTAAACTATCCATCAAACCTTTTTCATTTTGATTATTGTTATTATTTGATTTTTCTTTTTCTTTTGTTATGGTTGCAAAAGGAAAAGAAAGAGCTCATTCTATCATTCTCACTCTCTCTCTTCACTTCATCTTCTTCTTCCTCTAGTCAAGAGAAACCTTCTCATGAGTTGAGAATCCTTCTCTTGAAAAAGAAAAGCAAACCCTAAACACTCTCTACTCACTCTAGGATCAAGGGTCTAGCAAGCCGGCGATTCTAGTTCACTCCAAGTACGAGAAAGAGCCCAAAGGTCGAGCCTTCGAGGTGGATCCATCTTCGACGGGAGAAGGCGACAAAGGAGAACCATCAACCTCTACAAAGTTTGAAGACGAAGGAGTTCAAGTCTAGGTATAACCATCTTCATCCGAGTAGCTAAACTTCTTTAGCTAGGTTGCTAGTTTTAGTTTAGGTAACGATCCCGACCTAGCTTTGTCCATGTTGCCTCTCGCACTAAAAATTTGATTTTTATACCGTTTCCGCCTCCCCGTAAGAACCGGGGGTGGCAACGTGGACTTACAAAAAGAAAGTGTAAAACTACAACATTTGGAATCCACAATCACTTTAGACATCGTAAATCCGAAATATCACATACTTCGCATTTCATGCCTAACTATATGAATTTCACATATTGTATCACATTCTAGATAAATAGACAATATTAAACTTTCCGATCGAATAATCAAATACCCAAAATTTCCTAAATGGCTCAACACTTGAGCGGAGTTTAAAAACATCCATCATATGCCACAGTACCAATGGTCCAGCCGTAGAAGGGTCAAGCCAATGCCTCACATGTGGCACGCCGTACTGCCCCAAACCCTAAGGTTTAGAGGCAGTTCAGACGGTCACATAATCGAGTTAAGGTTTGTGTTCTTGTAGAGGGTCTACCGCGTTACTTACACGTTTTTCCGAAAGATTTAAACTCAAGAAAAAATCAACACTTGAAAGTTTTTCGTGCCGGAAAAAGTGAGTTAATGATATCCGTTCGAAAATTTGAACAGTTTCTAAAATATCCGGAAAACAAAATGAAATTAAACTTTCCGATCGAATCAACGATTACAAAATAATCCCCAGAACACTCAACACTTGAGCAAGATTAAAAATACCCAGAATCATGTACAAGCACATACGGATATAACCTGAAGTCACGTGTCTATAATACCAAAGTACGGCCGCGGAACCGCCGCGGGAAGCAGGTTCCTGCCGCGGTTCCGCGGCTACTTGATGGTGTTGTGGGCCTGTGTTTCACCATAAACCTTAGAATTTCCTGCTAATTTTTTTGAGTATTTTTAATGCAGAAAAAATCACATTTTTACAAAATTTCCAGAGAGGGGGTCAAGTTTGATGTTTCGGGGTTCGATCGGAGTTTTAACTTCGTATACACGTCGCCTAAAGCTCTAGCTAGGCTCTGATACCACTGTAGGGTTCCTAGGCACTCAAACAAGGGTCTATAACGCATCAACTATGCCCGATTTAAAATTTAGACGTGCCGAACAACCCAAAGTCGGGATTCTTGCTAGATTATTAGGGTTTAACATGCAAGTAAACATCTTTACAACTAAGAGTAAGGGATTACAACCTATGTAGTCCGCTCCTTCACTTTATAAGCTCCGAGTAGAAGTCCCTTCGCCGCGATCCATGATCTCCCAGACTCAAGAGAGGTTCCACAACCCGAATCATCCATGTTAGCTTGTAGTCTTCCTTTTCTCCGATGATCTACCTCGAAGTTCCTTTAACTCAAGCTCTTTCTCACTAATGAGGTGAACACCCTAATCTAATTGGCTAGATTAGATGAGGATAATGAAGTAGGATTTATGATCTCTTTTGTTTTCAAATTCTCATACTAAATCATAACTAAAGAAAAACCTAGAAAGCTTTTTCAAAGCTCAAGCAAGAAGAAGAAGGAAATTCCTTTTGTGATGAATAATGAAATTAAAATGATAATTACAAATGCAACTATGGTTCAATATGAGAAGGCTAACCCATGTAGAGACTTAACCTAGGGTGAAGGGTTTGGGTTTGGTTAACAATGACTCCACAAAAATACAAAGAGAAAATATAAAGTCAAAGCTTCATGACGCTTCATGAAAGCTCATGAAAAAGCTAACCCAAATCCTAACCCTAATCCAAATCCTAAATAGGTTAAACTCAACTAATCAAGTTGCATTAGTAATCATAACATGTTACAATATTATATATCACATATATAATATATTTAATATAACAAAAGAAAATAATACAATTAACATATATCGCATATATATCAATGTATTACCCGGTGAGAAAATGAATCAATAAAGCGAGCCAATATTAGATAATGTAATGCAATATATAATATATATAATTATACATTAAATTATCGAATCAACACTTGATCCGACAATCTGGCTATATCGAATATAACCGACTAATATATCATGTACCGATTCATCGAATCAACACTTGATCCGATGACCCTGTAAGTCGATGTACAACACCCCACGACTTGCGGGGAGGCGGAAATTTAAAAAATGATCTTGTTCTTTGCTTAAACATCGACTAACCGCATGAATCGAAGCTAAACGATAACTAACATGAAACATAGAAGTTCTATACTACTATATTTAGGGATTATACCTAACGAATCGTGTCCTTCTTCTTTGCGAATTCCTCCTCCTCCTCGGCCTTCTCGAAGTAGTAGACGATCCACCCGAGAGCTTTACTCCAAGCTTAGCCTCTAAACTTGAGGCAACTAACCTTCTTTAAGTGCTAATCAAAGAAGCTAGGTGATATAGAGTGAGGATTATGATTTAGTTAGTCTAACTAATCCTTGTACTCAACACATGAGAGGGGAGGATTAGGGTTTGAAGAGGGAGAGCTTGAGGAGAGAGAAGATGATAATGATAATGAAATGAGAATAGTGAGTTATGATAATATATATCAAGCATTTCTTTTTATCAAGAAAAGAAAATATATCAATTTAACAACCATGCTTGATAATATCTAGTGATGATTCATCTCCATGGATAATGACATGTATGAATCATCTAGGTGACTCACTAATCACATTCATTGTATATGCCACCTAAACCTCCTTAGTCACCACCTTCTAGAAGCTTCTCGCACAATTACGAGAACGCCCCTCCTTTCCGCAAAAATACGGAAAATCTTTAGACTGTATAAATCCAATAACCGGATACCAGTAACTGGCTTAAACCAAAGCCGACTGGTAAAAACTGTCCGAAAGTCGTACGTGCGTAAACACACGTATGCGTCCGAAGCCTTGTCGTAAAACCATACGACCTCTATATCGTTTCGCCCGGAGTAGGGAAACTCTCTGTGTGGGACTCTAGAGACTCGACTACTACGCTGGCAGTGGGTTTAACCACAGACCGCAAGCGGCACTAGCTGTACGTAACGGTCCCCAGGTAGATGTCGATAAGAAGGCCGATGAGGAAACCCATTCGAACTCCTACTGAGTCTGATGTGACAATCTCCATACAGTCCGGTCCGTTCGTCCAAGACAATCGCATATCGGGCCTAGGGGGCGGCAACCGTCAGTCCCCTAATAGCGGTATAAGTCGTATCGGAGGGAAGCCCCTTACACCCTGAGAAACAACTGGAACCTACCAGCAAATCTCGCTTGCCCTGGCCAGGGACTTTGCGTAATGGCTCTCTGACACAGCGCGATATCAACCCCCAATACCGGGAGAGACGAATCCTGTCTAATCGCCACTGCCTCCAAGTGCTCGGGACTGCACCCAACTGCTACCTGTTTGCACGACTCCTTTGAGCCGTGGTAGGGTAGCAATCTAAGAACAGTGGGACACACTCAAGGCGAAGTAGCAGTGTCAAGTCTGCGGACTATGCTGTATTCATGTCACCTGGGAACTGTTCACTGACGACTGGTATAAAACCAACCAACGGTTCCCTGTGAGTCATGTCCGGTGTACCCGTAACCCAACGAGCACCTGTATACTATTCCAGTACGACGTACTGACGGCTGTGGGACAGACCATTTCCCCAACTGGAATGAGAAGCGTACACACTAGTCTACTCCGGAGTATCGATGCTCTGTCTCGATAATCCAACGACTAGGGACCTGATAAGGATGTGCTTGTAGACTACCCAGCCCCCACTAGTGTGACTGCCATCACAACGCTGGTAGTCAAGCAAGATCCTAAGAGCTCTATCAATACGTATACTCACATATTAAGATAGAAAAACCAAGTAGCATACTACCATATTTAGCAAGACTGTTATATACATGTGAATATCCTAAGCTTCCATTAAGTAATATACAAACTAGTATGATACAATAATGGCCCCTAGGGCATATACACTAACAATCTCCTACTTGCACTAGGGCCATGTACTGGCATATCGAAGACCAATGATCTCGAGTAGCCTCTCGAACTGAATCTGAGGTAGGGCCTTCGTGAATGGATCAGCAATGTTCTCTTCAGAAGCAACTCTCCGAACCTCGATCTCCTGACGATCAATGATCTCCCTGATCAGGTGATACCACCTTAAGATGTGTCTGGACTTCTGATGGGACCTTGGTTCCTTCGCTAAAGCTATAGCTCCGTTGTTGTCGCAATATAGAGGTATTGGATCAACTATGGTTGGAACCACCTGAAGTTCTGTTAGGAACTTCTTCATCCAGACTGCTTCTTTTGCGGCATCGCAAGCAGCTATATACTCCGCTTCCATCTCGAGTCAACAACGGTATCCTGCTTGGAGCTCTTCCAGCACACCGCCCCTCCATTGAGGGTAAATACATAACCCGACATGGACTTGGAATCGTCCTTATCACTCTGGAAGCCGGAATCAGCAAAGGTGTAACGATCTAGGAAATCGTTTTGTGTTTGTTTCTGTTTTTGGGTGAAATTCGTCGGTATTTTCAGTTTTATACCGATTGTGATCAAACGGCCATATCGACTTACCAGCACCTAGTTTTGATAAAATAAAGCTTGTGCGCACACTTTGAGAGTATATGGGATGTTTTGGTGCAATTTGAATTTTTCCCATTTTTAATGTTATTTTAATCCGGTTTGCACTTTTCTGGAAATCTTTTCTTTGCATCTTTTCTTAAAATTTTCCTAAGTGAATTAAACCACATAGCATAAGGATTTGTGTGGCCTAGGTTTAATGGAGAATTAGAAAAGAAAAGAATTGAAAAGAATAGATTAGAAGATGCATGAATGGTTGACTAGGGTTTGGATGCATTTATTGCTTTGAATTTGCATTATTGCATAGGAAATTTCCCTCTCTCTCTCCTTCTCACCTTGGCCGAGCTCCCTCTCTCCCTACTGCCCTGTGCAATTCCTCAACTCATTTCTTTCATAATTTCTTCACAAATCCTTCATTTCTCATTCAAAGTTCACAAAAATCATACCCTTGTGCATGTTTTCTCACTTGGATGCCTTGGAGTGCTCTAAAGCTGTGATCTTGCTGTTCTTTTGGATAGGTAAATTCATTTACTGATCTTTTAAGTGTTTTTAGTGTATTTTAGCTTTTTAAATGCTGTTTAGAATGTTTAAATTAGGGTTTGTTGCGAAATATCGTATTTTAGTGTCGGTTTTTGGTTTCTAGAACCTTCTTTGACCCAGGTAGTTTACTGATAAATTAAACATAGTGGTTGTGTTGTACTAGAGGACCTGGGGCACCACCTAAAGCATGAGACCCATGGCACCGGCCAGGGCCGGCGAGGGCTTAAGGAGGGGCCGGCGACGCCGGCCAAAGTGATGAGTTTGGGTGTGGGGTTTTGACTGTTGGTGTCTGCTATGTTTAGGGTTCCTCTGGTCTTGTTGAAATTGTTTATTTTTCACAGTAGGAAAATCTGGGATCAATTGTGCAGTTTCTAGTGTTTCGTGTTCGTGCGATACGTGTTACGACACGCGTCGTGCCGTTTTCGTGGTTTCGCTCTTAAGTTGTTTTCGTCGTGTCGCTACTCTCGTTAGCCACGATACGAACACTTAAGAGGTGGTTGTGTGTTGTTGTGTCGGTTAGATATAGCTAGTTCGTATTTCGTAGCTATTATTGATATTTGTATATTGTTGTGTTTATATGTTGCAGGTTCGCAGACGAGGACTACGGACACTGCCACAGGGGGATTCAGGTGGTAGATTTCATCTAGCTTGGAGTGTGGGTGAGTAGATTTAATATCTACAGGGGAATCGCCCGCATGGCGTTATGCGTCTGGGCTAGAAACTTTTACCTTGTCGCATATTCTATATCATGTTTAGAATTGCGCATATACCTTACTGCTTAGTGATAGTTGTGATTGGACTAGTATCCTTAGGACACTGCACTATTATTGACGGCTCAGATTGCGAGAGCACTGATTGTATGCCACACACACCGTCAATAATTGCTATGTCATACACAGACCATATTTTAGAAATGATATTGTATGGTTAGGGACATTGTGACTTTGATACATATTTCTTATCGTTATACTTAGACTTGACATGCTAGTTTCTGTTTACCTATAGTATGTTGTACCATTAGTGCTAGGTACATATACACCTAGGGACATAGATACAGGTGTACTTGCATTTCATACTTATACCTGATAGGTATATCACATCAGCATACAGGTAGGTATACTTGTATTTCATACTTTCCTTATACCTGATAGGTATATCACATCATCCTATAGGCAGGTGTACTTGTATTTCACACTTTACTTATACCTGATAGGTATATCACATCACCATATAGGTAGATACCTATATTTCTGCTTTACGATTCATGTATTCATTTATATCTGGTGAATGCTATGCTGTTCTTTTATACACTTTCATTACAGTTTCATATTGCGTATATTTATTCATGGATTATCGCATTGTTATATGGATTTTTCATGATGTTTTCTGGATTTGGGAACCGTGGTAGTTCATGAAATTTTGCATACATTGAAACACCCGGTTTCCTTGAGATGATATTATAGCATCCACCATGAGATTTATCGGTGCGGATATATGTCCTATGCGAGGAGGCGTCGTGAGCCGCATGAGGATACATGGTGGGGCCCGGAGGTACCCCGAAGCAAGAATGTTGTCGGAGTGAGTCGACGTCGCATTGAGGCGATGAGGCCTAGGGGAGCCATACTTTCCGGTGACATTACCAGAGACTCGGCGGATATCAGGGGGATACCGTTGGGAGTCCTGTACGTATGGATACGTGGAAAGACGGGAGGGTCAGAGATGGACACTTGTGCTTTCCGGATAGCGTGTGATACGTACTGATCAGTTTTTCTGTGTCGATGCTTGACACATTGGTTTCATGATATTTCTAAATACTCTTTGTATATATAACAAGGGATTTAGCCGCTGTTATATATGCCTTTACACCAATATTAATGGAATGGGACGCTAATATATGTGTATTGCCCTCATCATATTATTATGTCATTATATTTAGGATGTTAGAACTGTGCTGGAGATTTGACTTGGGATTTATGAGATTCATTGGGATTGGATGATGATATCGTACACACTAGAGATGTGAGATCCACTTAGTGCTGTACATATGATATATGTGAGATATACTGATGTTGTACATACGAGAGATGTGAGATCCACTTACTGTTGTACATTGATATAGGTGAGATATACCTGATATTGTACATACGAGAGATGTGAGATCCACTTACTGTTGTACATTTGATATATGGGAGATATACTGTCATTATACATATTAGATATATGAGATCTACTTGATGTGTATATTCGACACTTATGTGAGATATATTTGATATTGTGTAGTTGAGGAGATGTGACACTTAGATGATATGAGAACCAATTTGAGGATTGATTTGAGGGATTGGGATTTGACTTGTCTTATTGGATTGTGATCCTACCACGATGTCAGGATTCCGTGGAAATGACATATTTCACTCCATACCTCATCTTTATATACTTGTGCACTATTTCCATGTATTAGGAGTACCTGTGAGAGTACCTTCATGAGAGTTGCACATTTACTTTCTCATATCCCCAGAGCATGATTATTGCATACTGTTGTCATATCATTATTGCTGGACATATTGGTGGTACTTGTGAGTGTACTTTCCATTATTTCGTACTCATGACCATTATTTTTGAAATGTCATATATTAGATTCATGCTGTACGTTCATTCTCGCGATTACCTGCATATGTTATTTACTATTCACGAGTTGGCAACTCACCCCCGTTGTGCCACAGGTATTGCAGGAGTTTCCCCAAAGTAGTCAAGGCAAGCTATTCAGCTATTCAGCTTTTCAGCTACACACGCATCTATCATCTTTTGGGTTGCGGATACCACTTCGCCTGTTAGTGTGCAGTTTTGCCCAGGTGGGTTTTGTGGGTATTCAGAGATTGTATTGTATATTCGTTGTATATTGTACTCTCCATCTACTACCAGAATGTTGTGACTTAGAGACTTGGTGAGGACGATTTTGTATATACTGGTGGATTTGTTGTTTTTATACAGTTCCTTTCTTTTGTCTCTTATTTCTTCGCTACGGCGTCGTATATCTATTGTGGTGTTGTTTTCCGCCGTTGGGCGTGGATTTTGCTCCCGTTTGGGATGCTTTACTTTATATTCATGTTGTACCCTTTTTAGGGGCTTGTTTTACAAAGGAGGTGCTGCCAAAATTTTATAGAAAATGTGGACTATTTTAAAGAATTTGGGTTGTGATTTCAAATGTTTCCAAAACTTTTTATTATCTTTTCCGTATTTTTATGGTTTAGATTTCTGGGTTTTGGCTTTCTTTTACTGCGTTACGTCTGGAGGCGTTGCGTAGTATTAGGGCCATCACGTACCTTTTTGGGTCATGACAAAGTTGGTATCAGAGCGTGGTTTTACCTTTCGGAGTGTAGGATGACCCTGGTATGATGGAGTAGGTAACCTAAGCGGAGTAACGTAGTGTGTGTATGTCTGCAGCATACCCACGATGCAGTATTTCGCCTAAAGTGCCTAAGTACAAATTGCTTGAGATTCCTTCCTTGATGATTCATATCCTTGAGATTCGATTTCCTTGTTCTTATCGAATCCTATCTATATTTATAGTCTTGCCATTGATGACTACGGGGACTCAGAGTGATGCAGCGAGAGCCGAGGTCAGGGTTAGCTCGGGTGAGACGAGCACTGACCAGGAGGGCACTCGTGTTGCACAGTTGCAGACGGATCAGCCTTCGACAGATCAGCTCGCTAGACTTGTGACAGAGATGCAGGATTTGCGCCAGACGATGAGATCATTAGTTGATGCCATTCGAGCGCAGCGACAGGAGGTTGTCACCCAAGTTGGACAGTTGTTCCTTGGGATTAGCGTGCAGCAGTCTGTTACTTACGTAGCATCAGTGGATGTAGCCCCAGTCGACGAGACACGTATTCCAGAGACTTTGAGAGTTCCAGGACAGTGGAGGACTCGTATAGGTGTGCCAGTCCAGGGACAGAGGTTCAGTCGTCGTGACAGGTTTCGTGCACGGCATAGGAGTACAAGAGGTGTGAGACGAGGACAGTCGTCTAGCTCTTATCCCCAGGATGGTCAGCAGTTTTCTTCCGGATGTTATCGGTGCGGGAGTTTGGATCATCGGGTTCGAGTTTGTACTGAGCCACGTTGTCGCGAGACAGCTATACCGCAGAGTGGAGGATTTCAGCCAGTTGTGGGTAGGAGGCAGACACGAGGGTTTGTTTCTACTCAACCGGACGCCCGGACGTCCAGTGCAGATTTGTCAGGTATCCTTGTTCATGTTCTTTGTTGTACTTGTTGGTTTTTCGCACTTGGTGCCGTGGTTGGGACGAGGATCGTGTTAGTTAGATCAGTCGTTTTGTTGTGTTAAGTTCTGTCAGCGATTCTTTTGTTGCGCGACACGTATTTCAGTCGTATGCCAATTGGTGAGGAGATTTTGCCGTCATTGGATCCTTCTTGAGATGTTGGATTTGACGTTCTCCTGGGCATGGATTGGTTAGCTACGTGTTAGGCGTCTGTGGACTGCCGTGTGGAAACAGTCAGGATTTGTTTTCCCGGCGAGTCAGTTCTTGTTGTGCAGGTGGATAATTGTGCCGCCTCTCACAGCTTGAATTCAGCCCTTTTCGCTAGTCAGCTTTGGAGGAGATGTCGTGGATTCTTGGCGTTCATTCGAGATACCGGAGCCACATTGGGATTGTTGGACCGGGTACTTTTCGTGCAAGAGTTGTCCGACGATATTCCAGGAGAGTTAGCGAAATTCAGGGAGCTTAAGGATCTGCTGCAGAGTTGTTTGTTGGGAGGTTTGTGTGTCCGAGTGTTTCGCTTTTAGGAGTTCCTATTTCTGTTCGTTAAGGAGAAAGACGACGGATTGCGGTTGTGGATTGATAGATCGTCAATTGAACCAGCTTACGGTGCGGTTAGGTATTATTTACCTCGTTTTGACAATTTCTTCGATCAGCTCCAGAGTGCGAGACTTTTTCTATGTTTGTTTGGGATCAGGTCATCATTGTTGCGGGTTCGGAGTGGTGGCATTCCGAATTTTGCTTTTGTGCGTGCTACGGGCAGTTGTATTTTGGTGGTGTCGTTGGACTCGCCAATACCCTAGAAGCAATTGTGGAGATGATGTACCAGATTTCTTCAGGCCGTTCCTCGATCAGTTATTGTTGTGTTTTGACGACATTCTGGTCAATACTTTGTGTCTTGAGGAACAGGAGCAGCTTTTGAGACTTTGTTTTGCAGACATTGGTAGAGCCCAGCTGTTGGCTAGATTCTCGGAGTGTTCCTTCAGGCTTGTTTGTGTTGACTCCTAGGTCTTGTAGTTACGGGAGACGGTTTCGTATGGTTTCGAGGGAGATCGTGACCGTACAGCTTAGGCCCAGACTTGTGTTCGGACAGAGGTCCTTTGATTTTGGGATTAGCAGGTTTTTACCGCCGTTTCGTGCAGGATTACCAGAGTATTGTTGCACCGTTGACTGTAAAGACCTAGAAAGGAGGTTCTTTTCTTTGGACTGAGGCATGTGTGCAGAGTTTTCAGCAGTTGGAGATTTGGTTAGCAATTGCATCAGTTCTTGCTTTTGATTCAGAGCCCTTGATTGTGACAAGGTTGTGCTAAGTTAGGGATGCGTTTGTGTACCTGATGTTATCGGGTAGAGACATGAAATCCTAGAGCAAGCACATCAGTCAATTCTCTGTGTTCATTCAAGTTCCGCCAATATTGACGTGACTGGTGAGATAGTTACGGGTGGACAGGAATGTAAAGAGAAATTTCAGGTTTCGTTTCAAGGTGTTTGTCGTTGTATTGTTTGTTTGCGGCAGTTGGGATCGTCACTCGCCATTGTAGTATACTTCTTGATAGCTGTTATTAGGAGACATTTCAATTGGCAACCTTTAGGTGTAGTCAGGTAGTGTCGATCACCAGTCTGTTTTTCTGACTCAGCGTAGTAGGATTTTTGGACCTCAGCTTGTCTAAAGACTTCGGAGATGTTCAAGTTGGTCTTTTAAGATCCTTTATGTGAGTTAGTTTTCGTTGCTTTAATTTGGCACTTCCGCCCAGATTATAGATTATTCACCCCGTTTTCGTGGTGTTGATTTTTGCAAATACCTTCATGACTTTTTCACATGATTCAGCACAGACCATTGGTTTGGACTCGATCTTTTCGTTCACCGGCAGCCATGTGTGTAAATGGTTCGGCAGGTGAAGAAATTTCGGTCAAGGGTCTTGCCATCTGTGAAGAGTTTTCTTGGACGTAGCTGTATAGTGAGGGGATCACTTGGGAAGCTGCGAGCGAGATTTGGGAGTTTTTGTACTCTTCTCTTTGAAGGTATGCTTGGTGAAAAATTTTAAATTCGGGGACGAATTTTTATAAGGGGGGAGATTGTAACGATCTAGGAAATCGTTTTGTGTTTGTTTCTGTTTTTGGGTGAAATTCGTCGGTATTTTCAGTTTTATACCGATTGTGATCAAACGGCCATATCGACTTACCAGCACCTAGTTTTAATAAAATAAAGCTTGTGCGCACACTTTGAGAGTATATGGGACGTTTTGGTGCAATTTGAATTTTTCCCATTTTTAATGTTATTTTAATCCGGTTTGCACTTTTCTGGAAATCTTTTCTTTGCATCTTTTCTTAAAATTTTCCTAAGTGAATTAAACCACATAGCATAAGGATTTGTGTGGCCTAGGTTTAATGGAGAATTAGAAAAGAAAAGAATTGAAAAGAATAGATTAGAAGATGCATGAATGGTTGACTAGGGTTTGGATGCATTTATTGCTTTGAATTTGCATTATTGCATAGGAAATTTCCCTCTCTCTCTCTCTCTCCTTCTCACCTTGGCCGAGCTCCCTCTCTCCCTACTGCCATGTGCAATTCCTCAACTCATTTCTTTCATAATTTCTTCACAAATCCTTCATTTCTCATTCAAAGTTCAAAAAAATCATACCCTTGTGCATGTTTTCTCACTTGGATGCCTTGGAGTGCTCTAAAGCTTTGATCTTGCTGTTCTTTTGGATAGGTAAATTCATTTACTGATCTTTTAAGTGTTTTTAGTGTATTTTAGCTTTTTAAATGCTGTTTAGAATGTTTAAATTAGGGTTTGTTGCGAAATATCGTATTTTAGTATCGGTTTTTGGTTTCTAGAACCTGCTTTGACCCAGGTAGTTTACTGATAAATTAAACATAGTGGTTGTGTTGTACTAGAGGACCTGGGGCACCACCTGAAGCACGAGACCCATGGCACCGGCCAGGGCCGGCGACGCCGGCCAAAGTGATGAGTTTGGGTGTGGGGTTTTGACTGTTGGTGTCTGCTATGTTTAGGGTTCCTCTGGTCTTGTTGAAATTGTTTATTTTTCACAGTAGGAAAATCTGGGATCAATTGTGCAGTTTCTAGTGTTTCGTGTTCGTGCGATACGTGTTACGACACGCGTCGTGCCGTTTTCGTGGTTTCGCTCTTAAGTTGTTTTCGTCGTGTCGCTACTCTCGTTAGCCACGATACGAACACTTAAGAGGTGGTTGTGTGTTGTTGTGTCGGTTAGATATAGCTAGTTCGTATTTCGTAGCTATTATTGATATTTGTATATTGTTGTGTTTATATGTTGCAGGTTCGCAGACGAGGACTACGGACACTGCCACAAGGGGATTCAGGTGGTAGATTTCATCTAGCTTGGAGTATGGGTGAGTAGATTTAACATCTACAGGGGAATCGCCCGCATGGCGTTATGCGTCTGGGCTAGAAACTTTTACCTTGTCGCATATTCTATATCATGTTTAGAATTGCGCATGTACCTTACTGCTTAGTGATAGTTGTGATTGGACTAGTATCCTTAGGACACTGCACTATTATTGACGGCTCAGATTGCGAGAGCACTGATTGTATGCCACACACACCGTCAATAATTGCTATGTCATACACAGACCATATTTTAGAAATGATATTGTATGGTTAGGGACATTGTGACTTTGATACATATTTCTTATCGTTATACTTAGACTTGACATGCTAGTTCCTGTTTACCTATAGTATGTTGTACCATTAGTGCTAGGTACATATACACCTAGGGACATAGATACAGGTGTACTTGCATTTCATACTTATACCTGATAGGTATATCACATCAGCATACAGGTAGGTGTACTTGTATTTCATACTTTCCTTATACCTGATAGGTATATCACATCATCCTATAGGCAGGTGTACTTGTATTTCACACTTTACTTATACCTGATAGGTATATCACATCACCATATAGGTAGATACCTATATTTCTGCTTTACGATTCATGTATTCATTTATATCTGGTGAATGCTATGCTGTTCTTTTATACGCTTTCATTACAGTTTCATATTGCGTATATTTATTCATGGATTATCGCATTGTTATATGGATTTTTCATGATGTTTTCTGGATTTGGGAACCGTGGTAGTTCATGAAATTTTGCATACATTGAAACACCCGGTTTCCTTGAGATGATATTATAGCATCCACCATGAGATTTATCGGTGCGGATATATATCCTATGTGAGGAGGCGTCGTGAGCCGCATGAGGATACATGGTGGGGCCCGGAGGTACCCCGAAGCAAGAATGTTGTCGGAGTGAGTCGACGTCGCATTGAGGCGATGAGGCCTAGGGGAGCCATACTTTCCGGTGACATTACCAGAGACTCGGCGGATATCAGGGGGATACCGTTGGGAGTCCTGTACGTATGGATATGTGGAAAGACGGGAGGGTCAGAGATGGACACTCGTGCTTTCCGGATAGCGTGTGATACGTACTGATCAGTTTTTCTGTGTCGATGCTTGACACATTGGTTTCATGATATTTCTAAATACTCTTTGTATATATAACAGGGGATTTAGCCGCTGTTATATATGCCTTTACACTAATATTAGTGGAATGGGACGCTAATATATGTGTATTGCCCTCATCATATTATTATGTCATTATATTTAGGATGTTAGAACTGTGCTGGAGATTTGACTTGGGATTTATGAGATTCATTGGGATTGGATGATGATATCGTACACACTAGAGATGTGAGATCCACTTAGTGCTGTACATATGATATATGTGAGATATACTGATGTTGTACATACGAGAGATGTGAGATCCACTTACTGTTGTACATTGATATAGGTGAGATATACCTGATATTGTACATACGAGAGATGTGAGATCCACTTACTGTTGTACATTTGATATATGGGAGATATACTGTCATTATACATATTAGATATATGAGATCTACTTGATGTGTATATTCGACACTTATGTGAGATATATTTGATATTGTGTAGTTGAGGAGATGTGACACTTAGATGATATGAGAACCAATTTGAGGATTGATTTGAGGGATTGGGATTTGACTTGTCTTATTGGATTGTGATCCTACCACGATGTCAGGATTCCGTGGAAATGACATATTTCACTCCATACCTCATCTTTATATACTTGTGCACTATTTCCATGTATTAGGAGTACCTGTGAGAGTACCTTCATGAGAGTTGCACATTTACTTTCTCATATCCCCAGAGCATGATTATTGCATACTGTTGTCATATCATTATTGCTGGACATATTGGTGGTACTTGTGAGTGTACTTTCCATTATTTCGTACTCATGACCATTATTTTTGAAATGTCATATATTAGATTCATGCTGTACGTTCATTCTCGCGATTACCTGCATATGTTATTTACTATTCACGAGTTGGCAACTCACCCCCGTTGTGCCACAGGTATTGCAGGAGTTTCCCCAAAGTAGTCAAGGCAAGCTATTCAGCTATTCAGCTATTCAGCTTTTCAGCTACACACTCATCTATCATCTTTTGGGTTGCGGATACCACTTCGCCTGTTAGTGTGCAGTTTTGCCCAGGTGGGTTTTGTGGGTATTCAGAGATTGTATTGTATATTCGTTGTATATTGTACTCTCCATCTACTACCAGAATGTTGTGACTTAGAGACTTGGTGAGGACGATTTTGTATATACTGGTGGATTTGTTGTTTTTATACAGTTCCTTTCTTTTGTCTCTTATTTCTTCGCTACGGCCTCGTATATCTGTTGTGGTGTTGTTTTCCGCCGTTGGGCGTGGATTTTGCTCCCGTTTGGGATGATTTACTTTATATTCATGTTGTACCCTTTTTAGGGGCTTGTTTTACAAAGGAGGTGCTGCCAAAATTTTACAGAAAATGTGGACTATTTTAAAGAATTTGGGTTGTGATTTCAAATGTTTCCAAAACTTTTTATTATCTTTTCCGTATTTTTATGGTTTAGATTTCTGGGTTTTGGCTTTCTTTTACTGCGTTACGTCTGGAGGCGTTGCGTAGTATTAGGGCCATCACGTACCTTTTTGGGTCGTGACAAAAGGCCTCCAACCCGAGGTCTTTTCCGCCGTAAACCAAGAACATCTCCTTAGTCCTTCTCAGGTACTTGAGAATGTTCTTTACTTCTATCCAGTGCTTCTCCCCTGGGTCTGACTGATACCGGTTTACCACGCTCAGTGCGTAAGCTACATCTGGTCTGGTACACAATATCGCATACATTATAGAGCCTACCGCAGAAGCGTAGGGTATAATAGACATGCGTTCCCTTTCCAAATCAGTCTTGGGAGACATCTCTTTGGAGAGGGTGATTCCGTGACAAGCCGGTAGATTACCGCGCTTAGAATCTTCCATACTGAATCTTTTCAGTACAGTGTCGATATACCTGGACTGCGAAAGTCCCAACATCCTCTTGGATCTATCACGATAGATCCGGATCCCCAGAATATAAGAGGCATCACCCAGGTCTTTCATGGAGAACCTGTGTGACAAGAATCCTTTAACAGATTGTAGCATAGGAATGTCATTTCCTATCAATAGAATGTCATCCACGTACAAGACGAGGAATACAACACTTCTGGCTACAACTTTACTATATATGCACGGTTCATCTGGATTTTTGATAAAGTCTTATTCTTTGACTGTCTCATCAAAACAGATGTTCCAACTCCGCGATGCCTGCTTTAGTCCATAAATGGACTTAAGCAGCTTGCATACTTTCCCGCTGCTCCTACTCTGATTGAAACCCTCTGGCTGATCCATATAGACGCACTCTTCTAAATTTCCATTCAGAAAAGTCGTCTTTACGTCCATCTGCCAGATTTCATAATCATGGATGGCAGCAATAGCAAGAAGGACCCGAATGGATTTGAGCATAGCCACTAGAGAAAAAGTTTCGTCATAGTCCAAACCAGGTCTTTGAAGAAACCCTTTGCAACAAGTCTAGCCTTATAGGTTTCCACCTGTCCATCTACACCAATCTTTTTCTTGAAGATCCATTTGCATCCTATGGGTTTTACCCCATCTGGAGAAAAGTCCAAAGTCCATACTTTGTTGGTGTACATGGACTCCATTTCGGTCCGCATTGCATCTAGCCATCATACCGAGTCGCCGCTCTGGATGGCCTGCTGGAAGTCAGTAGGTTCATCATCATCTATGATGCAATCCTCTCTATCCCCGTCTATGAGAAAACCGTAGTATCTCTCAGGCGGATGAAACGGCCTACTACTCCTGAGGAGGGGTGCGGGAATGTCCTGTTCTTCTTGAACTTCCGGTTCTACCAAACTTTCAGTAGCAGTTTGTGGTTTTGGAATTTCTTCCAGTTCTATTTCGCTCCCACTTATTTCCTTTTCTATAAACCGATGTTCTAGAAAATGGGCATTACGAGAAACAAAGACCTTTTGTTCCTCTGCGTAATAGAAATAATATCCCTTGGAGTTCTTTGGATATCCCACAAACTTACATTTTACTGATCGTGCCTCGAGCTTGTCCACATGCTGCTTTTTAACAAAAGCTGGACATCCCCAAATCTTCATATGTTGAAGATGGGATTTCTTCCCAGTCCACATCTGATATGGAGTGGTAGGCACAGTCTTGGTAGGAGCCCTGTTCAGAAGATATGCTGCTGATTCTAGTGCATAACCCCAGAAAGATCGCGGTAACTCAGCATTACTCATCATGGATCGTACCATATCCAATAGGGTTCGATTCCGTCTCTCCGATACACCGTTATGCTGTGGAGTGTATGGAGGAGTAAACTGAGAGAGAATTCCTTTCTCTTTTAGGTAACCTAGGAACTCGGCACTCAAGTATTCACCACCTCGATCGGATCTAAGTGTCTTGATACTTTTGCCGGTTTGGTTTTCTACTTCATTCTTATACTCTTGGAATTTCTCAAAAGCCTCGGATTTATGTTTCATCAGATAAATGAATCCGTATCTTGAGTAATCATCCGTGAAAGTAATGAAATAGGAAAAACCACCCCTTGCATGTGTAGAAATTGGACCACATACATCGCTGTGTATGAGTCCTAAGAGCTCGCTCGCTCTTACTCCTTGTCCAGTTTATTTGATAACAAGAAAACTGATATGATATTACACGTTAAGCTTGGTGATCAGTCGAAAATATTGTATATTTTAGCCGGCAATTTCCTTAACATTTGCATACATTTAGAAGTGTTCGGCATTCATATTCTACATATTAGCAAATCTGTCACAAAATACGAGATTGCATGTGTTAGACTTTTTAACCGACACTTTAAGGGAAATTAACCGCATTTCATGGCATCGCATCATTTCTGTATTTGCGCAACACTTGTCTTGAGTATGTGCAGGAAATACGGAAGAAAAAGAAAAAGAGCTGATCAAAAATACGCCAACTAAATCATTTCAGATCTGGTAGCAGTGTAGAAGGAATTAGACAATTCTATACATCACTTAAAGGCCCAGACAACATCCCAAGACTGTACCAGAAGAATAGAAGCCCAAAGCCCACATTCAGCCGCGGATCCGCGGCAGGAGCTTGCATGTGCCGCGGATCCGCTCCTCTTATGCCACGTCAGCCGCCCAACTTTTGTGCAAAATTCCCAGCTCTGGTCCCACATTGCTTTCTGATATATCAAATTCCATAATTCTCTCGAAGCCACTGCCAGATCAGCAAAGAAGATTAAGAAAGGCTAATCCTAATTAAGCTCCTAATTAATCCTCTTTTAGAAGCTCCTCCTAACTAATCACATCTAGAAGCTTCTCCCCTAACTAACTTTTGGAGGGAAATTTGAATTCCTCAACAAACTTTAGGAGGGAAACTTAGAATTTGAAATCCTAGATCTAGGGTTAGTTATCTATAAATAGGAACCTAGACCTAGGGTTAAAGGTTGTTCATCATTAGTTCACCATTAGTTAAAAATAATTTCTCATTCCCTCTTTCATCATCTTCTTCCACAAGTCTCGTGACAAGGCTTGTGCGAAACCCTAACCCTAATTCCACTCCTAATCCAAGATCTTGAGTACCAAATCAAGCGAGAAGCCTTCAACCTTTTAGGAGCCGAGCCGATCTTCAATCGGGCAAGTGATCCAAGCCGATCCGCGATCCACGGAGACGAGCGAAGCCAAGTCGACGATCAAGTTCTTCCTCTTGTAGTTCTTGAGCGAGTGTAACTAAATTGTTGATATAAATAAAAGGTGAAATTCGTTAATCTTGCTTTCTTTTAATTCTTGCATCATGATTAGATCTCAATTTGTAATTGTTGCTCTTGTTGTGATGTTCGAGTAAAACTCCGCTCATTAAGGAGTCGAGACGATTGTAGAATGATGATGTAACAAATTCTAATACTATTTTTAAGTCCTACGAGTTTTGTAAACCCTAGCAAGTTCAAGAATCGACAACCTAGTTTCGTTGCAATGCTTCCTTGATTGTGATCGCTCGAAATTAGGGATCTACGATCGTTTCTTGAATTTACTAGAGGCTAGAATATGAATGATATCGACGAAAGAACAAGGGATAAGATGAAACCTTAGTTTCACAAGAAATCCCTAATTCTCGATCGATCATCATCGATCTAGTATCAATTCATCGAAGGATAAGAATACGTAATTGTAAGATTGCATCACATCTATAGATCCGATCGATTCCTACGAGCCTCATTTCGATTCTTGAGATTTGGTTTGGAAAAATCAACAAACTATCAATTCTTGATTCTATCTTTTCTTGTTATTAGATCTAGTTTTTTCTAATTCTTGAACTTCAAATACAAATCTTGAATTGTTGTTTTCTTTCTTTAATGTTTCAATTCATCTAATTCAAAAGACGAACGATTACACTTTCCCTGTGGACGATCCGCACTCACATACTAACTACAATCCGACACCGTAGTTGATTGCGGTCAAATAATTTTTGGTTGTGATTTCTTTACAATTCCATACTACACATCAAGAATTCTTTTCAATCAAATGGCGCCGTTGCCGGGGATAGTGCGCTAATAGTTCGTATTTTGAAATTTGAGTAGAAAATTTTATTCCATCTAAATTTAGTGATCTAAATTCGTGCAAACACTAATACGTGTGTTGTGATTTGTTGCGAGAAAATCTGGGATCATTGGAGCTGGAGAAAAATTTTCTCGAAGATTCCAGAGGACTCAGTAGGTGAACAGTAGCTTGTGCAAAAATTCCAGTGCACTGATCTCAACTTACCACCGCCCATCCGCGGCCTAATAGCCTAATCTGCGGCGGATCCGCGCTGATGTGGAAGCTTCACTGCATCATTTTTTCTCTGTAAGTCCCTAACTTTCTTATCTTCTCCTCTGTCTGCTCCAATAACAATTTTGTGCAGGTTTCTTTGCAAATAAATTGCGGCGCCGCAAAGCAAAATAAAATTTGTGCGTGTTTTTGATTCTTGTGGTTGTTGCATATTAATACGGAAATTTAAGGGGCACGACCAAATCCAAATTAGGTGGGGATTTCATTACCCTTCCTAGGCCCCGAAAATCGCAAAACTTGCATCCGCATTTACCCTCATTAATTAAAAGAAATCTAAAGATGACTCTAAGGACCGTCGCGCTCAATTAGGACAAGAGAAGGCCGTGGGTAATTCATTGCTTATCCGCGTTTTCTTGTGGTGCCTAAGGCGAGTGTGTCTAAGGCTAGTGGTTATTAATTAGGCCCACTGTAGTGGTGGTTCCTTCCCACTTACCTGGCACTTATCCGGCCACAGGGGGACAAAGAGGCAGTGGAGGATTGATCCTGCGACTTGTCTTTTGGCAGTTAGGAGCGGTCTAGAGTTTGACCTAGGTGACCACTAGATTTTAGGGTTTTGTGTGTTGCATTTGTTTTGTTGCATCATTTTTTCAAAAAGCCGTATCAATTTTTAAAATAAACACCACATTCATATCATTCCCCTAATTATAAATTCACGCTGCCACTTGTACTAACCCTTTTTAGTGCAAGATAGGCTGGACACGGGTGTCTAGTGCCCGTTAAGTCCGCGTTTCCCTCATCGACCCAAAAGTCGGTATTTCTACATTTTACCCTTTCTTTACCCACCACCACACCCACATCGATGGATCCACCTCCATCGAACTTCTTTTCCACTACCCTGCCGCCGTCCGTTGGTGCGCAGAATCTACCTCGCATCTCTCTCCAAGAGAGATGTTATCCTACACGAGGCCCACTTTCCACCTGTCTTTCCACACCACCAGCCAACGGGGAAAATTTTCAAATAAAACCCCAATACATCAACCTTCTACCAAAATTTCACGGCCTCGAGTCTGAAGACGCATACGTGTTTATCACGAAATTTGAAAATGTATGCGCAATGATGGGTACCTCACAGTTGTCTGTGGATGCTTTCCGTCTTCGTCTTCTCCCATTTACTTTGTGCGATTTAGCCGAGAAGTGGCTATATAACACTACCGCACATTCCATTTCAAATTGGGACGAATTCGTTAAAGCATTCCTTAAGAAATTCTTCCCACATCAAAAGACAACTCGAGTCCGTAGCGAAATCTATCAATTCACCCAGCTTCCAAATGAAACATTTTCAAAATGTCTTGAACGTTTCAAGGATCTGTTAGTCCAATATCCACATCACGGCATCCCGAAATGGGAATTGTGCCGAATCATTTATGAGGGCATTACTCCTTACACAAGACAGTTCCTTGAATCCATGTGTCAAGGCAATTTTATGACCAAAAATGATGGGAAAGCCTGGAAATTTCTAGAAGATTTCGCTGAAAAATCTTTACAGTGGGAGGGTGTGAGTCAATCGTCTAGGGATGGAAATGATATTTCCATAGATGTTAGAGCTGACATTTCAGCTATACAAAAGAAACTCGAGAATATGGAAAAATTCTTAGCTGCCCTAAGTCAAATATCACTCTCCAAAACTGTATGTGGTTGTTCTTCTGATCCGTCTCACTTGACGGAAGAATGTCCGTTTCAAGGTCATGAGCATACCAATGCATCATTTCAAAGACCTAGAAACGATCCATCTTCCTCCACATATGATCAGGGTTGGAGGAATAACCCTAACTTTGCTTGGAACCAATCACAATTTCAAAACACGGTTCCAAACACGAATCATTTCCAAAGGGTCCCTTCACCACAACAGCACCCACAACTTCTTTTGAGTCAGCACCCCTTCCAAGCACAAAATTTCCAAAATCCGGCCAACACTTTTTCACCACATGAAAACTTTTTGCAATTGACCGGTACAGATAATATCTCTGCACTAGCACAAACCTTGGATACTTTCATGAAACAATCCATCCAAGGGACGGCAAGTTTGCAATCTTCCGTCGAAAATGTGATGAAGATCATTATCTCTCAAAATGAGAACATCAAATCGATGGAAGAACAAATTGCACAACTAAAAGCCGAAATGAGTGCACGAGAGAAAGGGAAACTTCCAGCTCAAGCTTTACCTAATTCTGGCTATTCACATGATGTGGATGCAATCACGTTGAGGTCTGGAAAAGTGCTTGACAATCACCTTGGGGAAGAGTTTGATGATACTGATAAATCAATCAATAACACCCCGGTTGAGACCTTTCCACACACTTCTTACCCCAGTTCTTCTACCCTACCACCTTCTTCCGAGCCTATTCTTCATTTCCCAAAAGGCTCGCCACTTCAGCCCACCTCTTTTACTCCTCCACGGACGATCCCCACTTCTATTCCGGGATCGGTTCCACACACACTTTCTTCTCCTATGATGGACCCAACGCTTATTGCTAAAGCACCTTATCCTAATCGGTAAAGGGCTAACACACCGAGTCCACATATGGAGAAGATTATGAACATTTTTAAGCAAGTAAACACCAACATCCCTCTTCTAGATGCCATCCAACAAGTTCCGTCCTATGCGAAAACTCTTAAGAACTTGTGCACTAGGAAGAGGAAGAATCCAGTGCCTAAGAAGATTTTCATGGAAAAAACAATAGACACGGCTTTCCCCCAACAATTACCGAGGAAACGTAAGGATCCTGGATATCCTTCCATTTCCGTTTCTATTGGAGAAAAACACATCAACCGTGCTCTACTAGACCTTGGCGCTAGTGTTAACTTGCTTCCTTACTCAGTTTATGAGCAATTAGGGATCGGAGAGTTGAAGCCAACCAATTGCACTCTCCAGATGGCTGACCGATCAATCACCAAACCTAGGGGTGAACTGGAGGATGTGTTAATAAAAATCGGAGAATTTATATTCCCGGTAGATTTTATTGTAATTGATACACAACCTGTAGTGAACCCACGGAATCAAATTCCGGTGATTTTAGGTCGCCCCTTTTTGGCCACTTCCAATGCTATTATCAACTGTCGTAATGGTTCTATGACCCTATCTTTCGGAAATAGGTCAATAGAACTGAACATTTACAAGTTGGGAAGTGTACCCTCCGAACCTACTGCTCAAGTCTGTTCTGTCGACTTAATGGATGTCGACAGCAGCGAATTTGATGATCCTCCTGATATTGATCTAGACTCTTTTCATATGTTATTGTTTGACCACACTATGTATCTTACACATACGGACTCTTCCACTGAGATGTCCGGGTCAACAATTAACACTGATTATGAACTGCTTTTAGAGTCTGAAGATCACCCCGTTCTTTGTGATGACATTATTCATCGGGGTATTAATGGAACTTCTGAGGAGATCTTCGCTGATAAACTCGCATTTTTGAATGACACGGGTGTTGAGATGAATCATCTCCCAATCAATGCAATTGACCCTCCACCCCTTCTTCTGAAATGTAAAAAGAATGCGAGTAATCCATCACATACACTGCATCCTCTCTCCAAAACGAGACGCACACACATTCTCTTCCACCACTTACCTTTTCCCCACTTCTTCTTCCACCAACCCGAGCACTGCATTGATAAAATTTTTGAATGGTTGGTGTTAACTTTTGGTCTTTGCAAAGCTTGGCATCGACCAATGATTTTTGACCCCCACTTGTGATTTTAAAAGATTAACATTGCATAACTCAAGTTTGGGGGGGTACATGTTTTTCTGGCTCTTGAAAATAAAATTTTTACAAAATTTTGAGCCAAAAATAAGTTTGGGGGAGGTTCTTCACTTATATATTTTGCCCCCACTAATAAATTCCTCCCAAGCTTACAGGTTTTTCCAGATTTAGCAGAAGGCAACAGTGAGGACACTGTTGAAAACAAGTTTGGGGGAGGTTTGTGCTTATTTTTGCATCATTTGCATATCATTTGCATAAGCACAAAACATTTTTTTTAAAAACCATAAAAATTTAAAAAATTTCAAAACTATAAAAATATTTTTTGTACATAAATAAGATAATAAAAGTTTAGATAGTGAAAAATTACATCCATGAGATTAGAAAAATTTAAGAAAACTAAGAAAATTAGAAGTTTTCTTATACGAACTAGTAATAAGTAGTTATGAGCCGTTGTCCCAAGGGTTAGTAAGATGAAGGACGTCACTAATCTGAGGATAAAAATAAGTCTGAAAAATAGTTTCTATTCTGGAAGCCAAACATTTTGAACGTTGCTACCCTGCTATTCGCACTTACACACATCTTAAAGCCTGGGATAGTAGAGGATACCTTGAAATGCTCTTGTCTTAAAGCCAAAAGTATGGAAAAAAAAATATATATGGTGAGAAAAATGGACACTGGTTTTGTTATCACTAAGGGTAATAAAAAATATATAGCAAAAGGGTGCTTCTTCACCTAGTGCCCTAAGGCCAATTGGTCTGGGAGTCACTGCTATGCCTGAGGTGGTGCAAGATTAGGAAAATACACCAAATAAGCAAGCACATGAGTAATCGGTCGGTTAATACCTCAAGAAGTATTAACGGTCGCATGAAAGTGTGTGAGCTCATCGAAAAAAAAAGAAGTACTGAGGCCGATGGGCAAGAGTATGATAGCTTGAATTGAATTCTCCGGGTGTAGGGATGTCTTTACACACACGCAGGGTGATATGATCGATGTTTGGAATAAAGATAGGAATGAAAAATAAGACGATGTTTTATTGAGGGAGGACGTGATTTCTGACATCTTTTCATGACCATTAAGATAGGGCTCATGACAACCGAAAAGCTAGCTTAGTTGGAAACCCTAATTTTCAAGGCTTTTCTTTTACAATTCTTGTCTTTAAATGTAATATTCATGATCTTCCTTTTATTATTGGATTTTGTGGGTGCAATCCGCTGAAAACCCTCAGGAGACAACACTCCTCCTACTAGGGACACCTAGAGGTTTAAAGGTTTGTTGCACGTGCTCAGTGCAATCGTGTTGCCTACGAAAGTGTGCTAGTTAGTTTTTCTCTTTCTTTATTTTCTCCTTCTCTTTTTAATAAAACATTCGCTCGAGATGATCGAAATTAAGTTTGGGGTTATTTGATCAGTCAAAAATATTTTATATTTTAGCCGGCAATTTCCTTAACATTTGCATACATTTAGAAGTGTTCGGCATTCATATTCTACATATTAGCAAATCTGTCACAAAATACGAGATTGCATGTGTTAGACTTTTTAACCGACACTTTAAGGGAAATTAACCGCATTTCATGGCATCGCATCATTTCTGTATTTGCGCAACACTTGTCTTGAGTATGTGCAGGAAATACGGAAGAAAAAGCAAAAGAGCTGATCAAAAATACGCCAACTAAATCATTTCAGATCTGGTAGCAGTGTAGAAGGAATTAGACAATTCTATACATCACTTAAAGGCCCAGACAACATCCCAAGACTGTACCAGAAGAATAGAATCCCAAAGCCCACATTCAGCCGCGGATCCGCGGCAGGAGCTTGCATGCGCCGCGGATCCGCGCCTCTTATGCCACGTCAGCCGCCCAACTTTTGTGCAAAATTCCCAGCTCTGGTCCCACATTGCTTTCTGATATATCAAATTCCATAATTCTCTCGAAGCCACTGCCAGATCAGCAAAGAAGATTAAGAAAGGCTAATCCTAATTAAGCTCCTAATTAATCCTCTTTTAGAAGCTCCTCCTAACTAATCACATCTAGAAGCTTCTCCCCTAACTAACTTTTGGAGGGAAATTTGAATTCCTCAACAAACTTTAGGAGGGAAACTTAGAATTTGAAATCCTAGATCTAGGGTTAGTTATCTATAAATAGGAACCTAGACCTAGGGTTAAAGGTTGTTCATCATTAGTTCACCATTAGTTAAAAATAATTTCTCATTCCCTCTTTCATCATCTTCTTCTACAAGTCTCGTGACAAGGCTTGTGCGAAACCCTAACCCTAATTCCACTCCTAATCCAAGATCTTGAGTACCAAATCAAGCGAGAAGCTTCAACCTTTTAGGAGCCGAGCCGATCTTCAATCGGGCAAGTGATCCAAGCCGATCCGCGATCCACGGAGACGAGCGAAGCCAAGTCGACGATCAAGTTCTTCCTCTTATAGTTCTTGAGCGAGTGTAACTAAATTGTTGATATAAATAAAAGGTGAAATTCGTTAATCTTGCTTTCTTTTAATTCTTGCATCATGATTAGATCTCAATTTGTAATTGTTTCTCTTGTTGTGATGTTCGAGTAAAACTCCGCTCGTTAAGGAGTCGAGACGATTGTAGAATGATGATGTAACAAATTTTAATACTATTTTTAAGTCCTACGAGTTTTGTAAACCCTAGCAAGTTCAAGAATCGACAACCTAGTTTCGTTGCGATGCTTCCTTGATTGTGATCGCTCGAAATTAGGGATCTACGATCGTTTCTTGAACTTACTAGAGGCTAGAATATGAATGATATCGACGAAAGAATAAGGGATAAGATGAAACCTTAGTTTCACAAGAAATCCCTAATTCTCGATCGATCATCATCGATCTAGTATCAATTCATCGAAGGATAAGAATACGTAATTGTAAGATTGCATCACATCTATAGATCCGATCGATTCCTACGAGCCTCATTTCGATTCTTGAAATTTGGTTTGGAAAAATCAACAAACTATGAATTCTTGATTCTATCTTTTCTTGTTATTAGATCTAGTTTTTTCTAATTCTTGAACTTCAAATACAAATCTTGAATTGTTGTTTTCTTTCTTTAATGTTTCAATTCATCTAATTCAAAAGACGAACGATTACACTTTCCCTGTGGACGATCCGCACTCACATACTAACTACAATCCGACACCGTAGTTGATTGCGGTCAAATAATTTTTGGTTGTGATTTCTTTACAATTCCATACTACACATCAAGAATTCTTTTCAATCACTTGGCACAAAAAAACAGTTATGTAAAACCAAAATGTGTCCACTCGTCAATCCTAGGTGATAATCCCCGACAGATGCAGCTCCCACGCTAGCTCCGTTAGCAACCTTTAGGGTCATATCACCTTCCTTCAGCACTCTACGGTTTCTCAGTGACTGCAATGAATTGCAAATATGAGATCCTGATCCGGTATCCAATACCCAGGAAGTAGAGTTGATCGACAGACAATTCTCAATTACAAACACACCTGAAGTCGAAGCCACAGCTTGCTTCGGTTCCTGGTTCTTGGCGTTCCATGCCTTGCAATCCTTCTTCCAGTGCCCTTTCCTGTGACAATAGAAGCACTCATCCTGGCCAACTACCGGTACCGCAAACTTTTTCTTTCCCTTCCCTCCCACCTTACTTACACCTCCTCTAGGTCTGGGTGCGGCCATCTTCTTCCTTCCTTTGGCCCTAGCCTTGGACCCGGAAGAAGATGCACTGCCAACAAACATAGCGGGTGTTTCCCTTGCCTTCTGCAAGGTGCCCTCTGCACTCCTTAACATGTTCAGGAATTCCGGAAGTTCAACTTCTTTTCTTTGAATGTTGAAGTTCAGGATAAACTGGGCGTAGGTGGAAGGAAGGGACTGGAGAATAAGGTCTGTATAGAGCTCATTATCCAAATTCATCCCCAGGTCTGCGAGCTCTTCTATATAGCCGATCATCTTTAGGACATGTTCTCCTACCGATGACCCGACAGCCAACCTCGCTCGAAACAAGTTCTTAAAGGTCTCGTATCTTGCTATACGAGATTGCTCTCCATAAAGTTCCTTTGTATGGAGAAATATGGCATCAAGTTCCATATCCTCGTGCCTCCTCTGATGTTCATTGTTCATCGAGGCAAGCACGATGCACTTGGCTTTCGCGCAATCGAAATCCCAGGTTTTGCGGATTTCCTTATCCGCATTACTGGATTTGGGACCAGGGACAGCAGGTGCCGTAGCGGTGAGGACGTACCCCAATTTGTCATAGGTCAAAGCCATTTTGACATTCCGCAGCCAATCTTTATAGTTTGGCCCTGTCAGTATATTTTTCTCTAAAAGTAACTTAAGTCCAGTCATTTTCAGGGTCGCTGCAATTAGGAGAGAGAGAAGAAAACTCTTTAGCATGATGCTCTTGCAAGTTTAGAGTGGTTTTTAGTTTATCTAAACTGGATGGCTCCCACTGTTTCTCGAATCCTTCCTCAAACCATAAAAGAAGAATTAGCCAGGACTATTCTCACTGTACAATACTTGCTTAATCGTTCAGCCAGGCTGGTGTCGGTACTTCGAGGGAGGTTTTCCAACGCTTTCGTGAAGTTCCTTAATTAAATAACCTCTTTTCTCTGGGGGCGTAACCCCGCTGACACCTTTCTGGACACCTACTAGGTTTATAGCATTGATCGTTAAGTGACGAATATCCTGATAAGTAGCATATACTCACAGTAGGATCGGGATCCAAATATCATCGTATGATAATGTTGAAGGAGTGCTACCAACATTCATCAAACTCCAAATGGTATGCATCTCTTTGCAAATTTCAGTTTCTTTAGAAATTCCCGGTATAAGTTTTTGCCCCATGCTCTTATGACCTTGGCTTTGGTCAAAATGTCATAAGTCACATGTCAAGTTCTACCCGTCATTATCTTGTCAATTTGAACCCATCCGTATATACCCCTGACTTTTGTCAAATGGTAATACGACTGTCCCAAACCAACTCATCTATCTTATGCAACAAATGAAAACCCAGCAGCTACCAAACACTATGCCTTGACTTTGGCCAAAATGCATAGCTTGAATACTACTAAATACCCAAATGAAATGACGGAGGGCTACGAATGGTTTTGGCGAAACCGTGAACGTAGTGAACTTGATATAACCGAAGGAACCTGATAGCTTTTAAAAGGAGTGGTTAAGGCTCCGCATTTAAAAATATCTGTTTTAAAATTAACCGAGTGGTTTCTTTTAAATTGTTCCAACGATTAAAACTTTGGTTTATTTTCTTTGCATTATAGATAATGCGTCCCATCATTAACATATCATTGCAGAAAACAATGAAAATACAACGTCCTCTTATGCCATCCGCATTCGCCACGGGGTCCCGTCATTACCCGTTAGGTTACTTAACTAACGACAGAGCGGGGGCTGGACTAGCGCGGGTGTAAAACATAAGTGACGTCTAAATAGCTATCATATATATAGATATTTTACATTCGTCTGACGCAATGATATTCATTCCAGATCACAGATGAACTTAATTGGATTTGCAAGCAATCCGTGTTTGTTTTGAGCCTGCAACAAAAGACGGATTACACAGTTGTAATGAATAGCCATTACCCCACCCAAGACCCCAACGGGTACGGCAAACTACCCACCCGGCAGTTTGTGCACCCCACTTTGGGTCTGTCCGAGGAGCAAAAAACAGCAAAATGAAATAATACAACGGTGGCTACAACCGCAACCTGGATGTGCCCCGCAAAATAATATTACAACAAATTACATTTATATCAAATGAATTAAATAATAACCCATCACATAACCCCGGCTATACATCACAACAGTCCAACACAGTTCATATGCACAAACAGATAAAATCCATTACAGAAATGTGCAACCCCCTGCCAACCGACATACTAGCAGTTAGGGGAGGTTTACGAACACATTATACAAAACACAGATATAATCCAACAAGCAAATACTGTATAATTTCGATCGATTAAACACTTTTAATTTTGCTCCAATACTTCTCTCTAAAATTTAAACCTGAGCAAAAATTAAAAAATTCCAGAAAATACCTAATATTCCAGAGAAGCAACACAGGAAAATTGAGTTCCTGAATCGCCAACTCAGCGGCGGAAGCGCGGCGAATCGTGGGGATCCGCCGCGGTTCCGCGACGCTTTAGGCGATTCAGGGGCCTAATTTTCTTGGGTGTTCTTCTACTGTCTTTTTATGCTTTCTGAACATCCCTGAAAAATTTTTGGACTTCATTTAAAAATCGACAAAAACTGATGATTTCGGGCTTTTCCGGTTTTGTTTTTTCCGTTCGAAATTCATACAAATTTGCAAGTAAGTTAATTATTGTTTAGCGAGGCTCTGATACCACTGTAAGTCGATGTACAACACCCCACGACTTGCGGGGAGGCGGAAATTTAAAAAACGATCTTGTTCTTTGCTTAAACATCGACTAACCGCATGAATCGAAGCTAAACGATAACTAACATGAAACATAGAAGTTCTATACTACTATGTTTAGGGATTATACCTAACGAATCGTGTCCTTCGTCTTTGCGAATTCCTCCTCCTCCTCGGCCTTCTCGAAGTAGTAGACGATCCACCCGAGAGCTTTACTCCAAACTTAGCCTCTAAACTTGAGGCAACTAACCTTCTTTAAGTACTAATCAAAGAAGCTAGGTGATATAGAGTGAGGGTTATGATTTAGTTAGTCTAACTAATCCTTGTACTCAACACATGAGAGGGGAGGATTAGGGTTTGAAGAGGGAGAGCTTGAGGAGAGAGAAGATGATAATGATAATGAAATGAGAATAGTGAGTTATGATAATATATATCAAGCATTTCTTTTTATCAAGAAAAGAAAATATATCAATTTAACAACCATGCTTGATAATATCTAGTGATGATTCATCTTCATGGATAATGACATGTATGAATCATCTAGGTGACTCACTAATCACATTCATTGTATATGCCACCTAAACCTCCTCAGTCACCACCTTCTAGAAGCTTCTCGCACAATTACGAGAACGCCCCTCCTTTCCGCAAAAATACGGAAAAACTTTAGACTGTATAAATCCAATAACCGGATACCAGTAACTGGCTTAAACCAAAGCCGACTGGTAAAAACTGTCCGAAAGTCGTACGTGCGTAAACACACGTATACGTCCGAACCCTTGTCGTAAAACCATACGACCTCTATATCGTTTCGCCTGGAGTAGGGAAACTCTCTGTGTGGGACTCTAGAGACTCGACTACTACGCTGGCAGTAGGTTTAACCACAGACCGCAAGCGGCACTAGCTGTACGTAACGGTCTCCAGGTAGATGTCGATAAGAAGGCCGATGAGGAAACCCATCTGAACTCCTACTGAGTATAATGTGACAATCTCCATACAGTCCCGTCCGTTCGTCCAAGACAATCGCATATCTGGCCTAGGGGGCGGCAAGCGTCAGTCCCCTAATAGCGGTATAAGTCATGTCGGAGGGAAGCCCGTTACACCCTGAGAAACTACTGGAACCTACCAGCAAATCTCGCTTGCCCTGGCCAGGGACTTTGCGTAATGGCTCTCTGACACAGCGCGATATCAACCCCCAATACCGGGAGAGACGAATCCTGTCTAACCGCCACTGCCTCCAAGTGCTCGGGACTGCACCCAACTGCTACCTGTTTGCACGACTCCTTTGAGCCGTGGTAGGGTAGCAATCTAAGAACAGTGGGACACACTCAAGGCGAAGTAGCAGTGTCAAGTCTGTGGACTATGCTGTACTCATGTCACCTGGGAACTGTTCACTGACGACTGGTATAAAACCAACCAACAGTTCCCTGTGAGTCCTGTCCGGTGTGCCCGTAACCCAACGAGCACCTGTATACTATCTTCAGTACGACGTACTGACGGCTGTGGGACAGACCATTTCCCTAACTGGGATGAGAAGCGTACACACTAGTCTACTCCGGAGTATCGATGCTCTGTCTCGATAATCCAACGACTAGGGACCTGATAAGGATGTGCTTGTAGACTACCCAGCCCCCACTAGTGTGACTGCCATCACAACGCTGGTAGTCAAGCAAGATCCTAAGAGCTCTATCAATACGTATACTCACATATTAAGATAGAAAAACCAAGTAGCATACTACCATATTTAGCAAGACTGTTATATACATGTGAATATCCCAAGCTTCCATTAAGTAATATACAAACTAGTATGATACAATAATGGCCCCTAGGGCATATACACTAACAGACCCGGCTCATTCCAAAATATCGCGAGAATATAATACGGTATCTCATATCGTATTATCCTCGGTCCTGCATATATCATATATGTGCTCCTACTCTATTTTGCCCGAGTCAAGAAACCTCTGTGTAGAACTCTAAAGAATTGTCAATACGCAAATAGCAGGTGATGATCATATCATACACCCACAAGCTGCAAGCGGTCAGCTAAACGTAACAGCCACCCAGGTATTGAGCGATCAGAAGATCAACAAGCAAGCCTGTACATTCTCCTGTGAATCCAATCAGTAACACTCCCGTACAGTCTGGTCTCTTCGTCTGATATGTTGCATATCTAGTCTAGGGGTGGTATACGTCAGACCCCAGTAACCGATAAGTCGTGTCGATGTGAGGCTCATAACAGGTCGAGAAACTACTGGTAACACTTACTAGTAAATCTCTATATCAGTCCTGGCCAGGGACTTCCAGTTATAACCAATCAAACACAGCACGACATCAACTCCCTATACCGGGAGAGACGAATCCCCTCCTATCGCTCATTACCTCCATGTGATTCAGGACTGCACCCAAAAGCCACCGTTTTGCACACCCTCTTGGACGTGGTAAGGTGGAAATCAAAGCACAGTAGGAATCACACAAGACTCTATGACGATCTCGGGTCTACAGACTACCCTGTACCAATGTCACCGGAGAACTACCATCTGACGTGAGGTATAATATCATCTGGGAGTTCTCGACGAGTCCGTCCAGTATACCCAGTCTCCACTGAGCACCCGTACAATATCCTTGATGTCAAACACCGATGGATATGGGATCATCCATCGCCCATCATATGGTTCAAGATGCGTATACGCTAGTCTACACTGGTGTATCGATGCCCTGTCTCAACACACCCTCGACTAGGAATAGTTATAGGATGTACTCATCGACTACCGTGGCCCTACTAGTATGATCTCATCATAGTCCCAGTAGTCGAGTACATATCCTAAAGGCTTTATCAACATGTGAGAGTAAGACAGTAAACTAATACAAGTCAACATGTTAAGATAAAGTGAAACCAAATAGCATACTATCATGACGAGGAAGAAAGTCTTCTCTATATATATCCATGCATCCATTATAATATACATCATATGTACAACAATGGCCTCTAGGGCATATACATAACTAACAAAAACTGTCTGTCAATCAACTCTACTTCCTAGGTATTGGATACCGGATCAGGATCTCATATCTCTAATTCTTTGCAGGGGTTGAGAAGCCGTAGAGTTTTGAAGGCGGGTGATATGACCCTCAGAGTTGCGAACGGAGAAAGCATGGATGCTGAGTCCGTGGGGGACTATCACTTAAGATTGACAGATGGACATGTTTTGGTTTTGCGCAACTGTTATTTTGTACCCAGTTCGACTTGTAATATCATATCCGTATCTTTAATGTCTAAAGAAGGTTATGATTTTGCATTTGTAAGCAATGTTGTAAACATTCACCTTAATCATGTTTTGATTGGGTCGGGTACATTAAGCAACGGTATATACGTATTAAACCAACCGTAGATTTTCAATATTCAGAATACACACAAAAGAAAGTCTCCAGAATTAAATAAAGCTTTCTTATGGTATTGTAGACTGGGTCACATCAATGAGACAAGGTTACTAAGTTACATAAAGAAGGATATTTGGATCCGTTCGAATATCATTCTTATGCAACTTGTTAATCATGTCTCAAAGGAAAGATGACAAAGACTCCGTTCACTGGACACGGAGTAAGAGCGAGCGAGCTCTTGGGACTAGTACACAGCGACGTGTGTGGTCCAATGTCTACACATGCAAGAAGTGGTTTTCCTATTTCATTACTTTTGCGGATGATTTCTCTAGGTATAGACATGTCTTCTTAATGAAGCATAAATCCGAGGCCTTTGAGAAATTCCAAGAATATAAGAATGAAGTAGAAAAACAAACCGGCAAAAGTATCAAGAAACTGAGATCTGATCGAGGTGGTGAATACTTAAGTACCGAGTTCCTGGATTACCTAAAAGAGAATGGAATTCTCTCTCAGCTTACTCTTCCATACACTCCACAACACAACGGTGTATCGGAGAGACGGAACCGAACCCTATAGGATATGGTACGTTCCATGATGAGTAACGCTGAGTTACCGCGATCATTCTTGGGATATGCACTAGAATCAGCTGCAAATCTTTTAAACAAGGTTCCTACCAAGACTGTGCCTACCACACCATATCAGATATGGAGTGGGAAGAAACCCTATCTTCAATATCTGAAGATATGGCGATGTCCAGCTTTTATAAAAAAGCAGCATGCGGACAAACTCGAGGTACGCTCAGTACTGTGTAAGTTTGTGGGATACCCAAAGAACTCCAGGGGGTATCTTTTCTATTACGCAGAGGAACAAAAGGTTTTTGTTTCTCGTCATGCCCATTTTCTGGATCATCAGTTCTTAGAAAAAGAAACAAGTGGGAGCGTAATAGAACTGGAAGAAATTCCAGAACCACAAGCTATTACTGAAAGCTTGGTGGAACAAGAAGTTTCAAAAGAACAGGACATTCCTGCATCGCTCCGCAGGATTAGTAGGCTTTCTCATCCACCTGAGAGATACTACGGTTTTCTCATAGACGGGGATAGAGAGGATTGCATCATTGGTAATGATGAGCGGACTAACTTCCAGCAGGCCATTCAGAGCACTGACTCGGTAAAAAGGCTTGATGCAATGCGGACCGAGATAGAGTCCATGTACACCAACAAAGTATGGACTTTAGACTTTTCTCCAGAAGGGGTAAAACCCGTAGGCTGCAAATGGATTTTCAGAAAGAAGATTGGTGTAGATGGACAGGTTGAAACCTATAAGGCTAGACTTGTTGCAAAGGGTTTTCGTTAAAGAACTGGTTTGGACTATGACGAAACCTTTTCTCCAGCGGCTATGCTCAAATCCATTCGAATCCTTCTTGCCATTGCTGCCTTCCATGATTATGAGATTTGGCAGATGGACGTAAAAACCGCTTTTCTAAATGGAAATTTAGAGGAGTATGTCTATATGGACCAGCCAGAGGGTTTCATTCAGAGTGGGAGCAGCGGGAAAGTGTGCAAGTTGCTTAAGTCCATTTATGGACTGAAGCAGGCATCGCGAAGTTGGAACATCTGTTCTGATGAGACGGTCAAAGAATTTGACTTTATCAAAAATCCAGATGAACCATGCATTTATAGTAAGATTGTAGCACGAACTGTTGTATTCCTCTTCTTGTACGTGGATGACATTCTCTTGATAGGAAATGGCATTCCTATGCTACAATCTGTCAAAGGGTTCTTGTCACACAGGTTCTCCATGAAAGACCTGGGTGATGCCTCTTACATTCTGGGGATCCAGATCTATCGTGATAGATCTAAGAGAATATTGGGACTTTCGCAGTCCAGGTACATCGACACCATACTGAAAAGATTCAGTATGGAAGATTCTAAGTGCGGTACTGGCTTGTCACGGAATCACCCTCTCTAAAGAGATGTCTCCCAAGACTGATTTGGAAAGGGATCACATGTCTATTATACCCTACGCTTCTGCGGTAGGCTCTATAATATATGCGATGTTGTGTACCAGACCAAATGTAGCTTATGCACTGAGTGTAGTAAGCCGGTATCAGTCAAACCGTGGGGAGAAGCACTGGATAGCGGTAAAGAACATTCTAAAGTACCTGAGAAGGATTAAGGATATGTTCTTGGTTTACGGCAGAAAAGACCTCCAAATCGAGGCCTTTGCTGACTCCAGCTTCCAAAGTGACAAGGATGACTCAAAATCCATGTCGGGTTCTGTCTTTACCCTCAATGGAGGGGCGGTCTGTTGGAAGAATTCCAAGCAGGAAACCGTTGCTGGCTCGATGATGGAAGCGGAGTATATCGCAGCTTCTGATGCCGCAAAAGATGCAGTCTGGATGAGGAAGTTCTTAACAGAACTTCAAGTGGTTCCGTCCATTGTTGCTCCAATACCTCTGTATTGTGACAACAACGGGGCTATAGCTTTAGCAAAGAAACCCAGGTCCCATCAGAAATCCAGACACATCTTGAGGCGGTATCACCTGATCAGGGAGATCGTGGATTGCCGGGAGATCGAGGTTCGGAGGGTCGCGACAGAAGATAACAATGCAGATCTATTCACAAAGGCTATTCCTCAGACGCAGTTCGAGAGGCTATTCAAGATAATAGGTCTGCAAGATGCCAGCACATGGTCTTAGTGCAAGTAGGAGATTGTTAGTGTGATATGCCCTAGAGGCAATTATTGTATAGTACTAGTTTGTATATTACATTTTGGAAGCTTGGGATATATATACACAGATTTATAACAGTCTTGCTCGATATGGTAGTATGCTACTTGGTTTGTATCTATCTTAATATGTGTATATGTTTCTTTTGACGTATCGCTAATACATATTGATACAGCCCTTAGGATCTTTGCTTAACTACCAGCGTTGTGATGGCAATCACACTTGTGGGGGTTGGGTAGTCTACAAGCACATCCTTATACAGGTCCCTAGTCGTAGGATTATCAAGACAGGGCATCGATACTCCAGAGTTGACTAGTGTGTACACTTCTCATCCCAGCTGGGGAGATGGTCTGTCCCACAGCCATCGGTACGTCGTACTGGAGATAGTATGCAGGTGCTCATTAGGTTATGAGTACACTGGACAGGACTCGTCGAGAACTGTTGGTTGGTACTATACCTATCGTCAGTTAACAATTCCCAGGTGACATGAGTACAGCTTAGTCCGTTGACTTGATACTGTTGCTTCGCCTTGAGTGTGTTCCCACTGTTCTTAGATTACTACCCTACCACGGCTCTATTGAGTCGCGCAAACAGGTAGTAGTTCGGTGCAGTCCCGAAGCATTTGGAGGTAGTGACGGTTGGACAGGATTCGTCTCTCCCGGTATTGGGGGTTGATATCGCGCTGTGTCTAGGAGAGCCATTACACAAAGTCCCTGGCCAGGGCAAGCGAGATTTACTGGTAGTGTTTCCAGTAGTTTCTCAGGATGTTCTGGGATACACTCCGACATGACTTGTACCGCTATTAGGGTTCTGATGTTTACCGCCCACCTAGGCCCGACATGCGATACTCTTAGACGAACAGACCGGACTGTACGGAGATTGTCACATTCAGGCTCAGTAGGAGTTCGGATGGGTTCACCTCATCGGTCTTCTTATCGACATCTACCTGGGGACTGTTACGTATACCTAGTACCGCTTGCGGCCTGTGGTTAAACCCACTGCCAGCGTAGTGTCGAGTCTTTAGAGTCCCACACAGAGGATTGTTCACCTTTGGGCAAAACGGAGTAGAGGTCGTATGGTTTTGCGACAGGGTCCGTTCACATACGTGCACTTGTGCTTGCTTGGTGTTCAGGCAGTTGACACTAGTGGGCTTTGGTTTATGCCAGATCCTAGTATTTAGTTTTGGGTTGGTTCGGTCTCATTGTATTCGTGCTCCTCGGAACACGGATGCGGGTGTATATATACAGTTGACAGAGGCAGAGAAACCTCATTAGGGTTTTGACCATTGACTTGATTAAAACCATAATGAGATGGAGGAAATTGATTAATGAGTTTTAATTAGAGATATTGTATCATGGTTAATTGGTTTGACCATTTGACTTGTTGACTTTTGTTGACTTAGATATTTTTGTTAAGCATGAGATATTTTGTGCTTGGCATTAATTGTGACAAGATAATGGTCAAATCAACATCAACCATGACAATTATCCTAATTCAAATTATCATTATTCTTTTTTCATCATATGAGAGCAAAACACCTCATTTTATCATGACACTTTCTCTCTCTTGCTAGCTCACTCCTCTTCCTCTCTCAAGGCTCTCTTGTTTCATGAGTTTAAAATCAAGAGCATTGTGAGATCAAACCACCAAAACAATTCTCTACTCACTCTAGGGTTCTTAGTCTATCATACCAAGCACCTTATTTACTTCCAGATAAAGGTTGGAGCTCAAGGTAGAGGCCTTCGGGTGGATCTTTCTTTGGCATAAAGAAGACGGTGAGAATGAGCTATCTACACCACTCCAAGGAGCTCACAACAAGGAGAATGTCACGACCCGAAGGTATGGAACGTGACTGGCACTTAGATTACGAGACGTCTAAAGGCGTACCGTAACCTAAGTCAGCCAAAGCCCAGAAAATCTAAACCAATAATCAAAAGAGAGTGAAGGAAAACCTTTAATGAAAACGGTTTGTAAATCAATTAAATTACGTTGAACCCCCTTTTTAAAACATCAAAAATTTCCGAAAATTTCGGCAGAGTCTCCCCTGTATTTTCTATCCCCCAAAATGGGTACAACAAGATAATAAACCTGTAATCATAAAATGGCATCCCCAAGCGGGAGCTAGCTCTTCGCCCAAGGCGGATCACAACCACATGCAATATATAAGTAATATCAAGAAAAGAACATAAAAGAAACGCAAAATATCAGAAAACACAACGCCGGCTCAAGTGAGCTCGACCCAAAAGAAACCACAAATATACAAATCTCTCAGTCTCATCACTAGGTCGCATATACAATATAAAGTGGTAGATGGAGAATACTAGATCCAATGATAGAGCAAAAGAAATAAAATATGCTCGCAACCCACCTACGGGCGATATCACGAGTCTGAGCAAAAGAAGCTGATGATAAGATAGCCCGCCGCTACAAGGGTGACGGGTCCGACCTGCAAGACACTGTGGCACAACGGGGGTGAGTTGCCAGCTCGTGAGTAGAATATAACATCTAGTAAGGCAATCGTAAGAATGCACGCAATGCGGCACAACATGTATGTCCATATGTGATATAATATCTCTAGTATGCATGCACATGTATGCAATGTCATTACTAAATCTTTAAGTGTTTTAAATACTAAGGGTACTACATTCTTATCTTTAGAAAATGAATATCTGTATAATAGCTAAGTACCATCAAGAAATCATCTGAAAACCGGTATCAAGCATCGACACCAAATATGAAATCATATCTGTCTCAATATCTCACTATATCAATGTCTCAAATATCGGGCTCCGTCAGTCCGGATCGGCCCATACCATCAAATCTCACGACACGGTCGGTATCCTCCGGATATCCGCCGCGCCAGACATCACCGGTAGGTAGTCTTCCCCTGCCAGGCTCATCGTCTACAACTCGATCTTCTTGCCCCGGGGTACCATACCGGGCCCACCATGTACCCGAGACGGTTCATCCACTCCTCGAATCGGGTCTCGATATCCAACAGAAAACATGAAAAATCATGGTGGACGACACATACATCACGAGAAAACCGCAACTTTGTTTTAAAAATGATAAATATAAGCTTTTGTTAAATTATTGCGGTTTTCCCCAAAAATCCAGAAATCTCAGCAATACTGAAATCCTTAAGAAAATTATAATGTTCACATGTTATATATGATAAATGTTTATGATATCAATGTATATGATGTGAATTTTGGATAGAAATCTATGTAAATATGACGATGATGCGAGGTATATGCATGCTCTGCAATTTCATATATCATGTATGAATGCACTTGGCGATACTAAGTTAAACAGGTTCTATAGTGCACGTGGCATGGCAATTACCAAAGGCGTGTGTGTCACATGAATAGTGCGCGTGCAACAGATGCCAATGGTAAAGGTGTTCATGTCCTACGAAGTGTTATCGCATATGTGTATATGAATGTTATATGAATGTCCATGCAATCTAGTATACGGTTAGCTGTGAGGGTATGCAATGCAATAAAGGGGTAAGCTATCTAGCAATACAAGTCTTGCAAGAAATAGGGTAATCCTAACTAGGGGGCGTCTCGCGCCATCCAGACGATTCCCCTATAGATGAATACATCTACTCACCTGAATGCCTCGCTAATCCAATCCGACCACCGCCTTGCCTTTACGCGCCGTGTCCGAAATTTCCCCGATCGATCCTATATTGGCACAACACCAAGCATAAGATTACATATCCTAAAATGATGCAAGTCAAAATATACAATTATCGACGCTCTCGAATTAAATATAACATGCACTCGGTGCGCGGGAAAACGCACGAAAATCGCTAATCTTTAACTAAAATCGTCATTTCGGGGAATTCGACAAAACTAAAACCCGACTAGACAAAACCCCGCATTCGCGCACACTAAAAGTCGTATGAGATGCTCAAGTTATCGTCCAAATATTGTAATTAGATCACCTCCTAATATTTATAAAAATCTAGTAAGCAATTAGTATCCCGATAACAATGCAAACATAGCAAATTTGCGATAAAAATAACTACTATCAAGCATACTCATCTAACCATACAACTAGCTAACCATAACACTTACTTCAACCTATTAGAAATGCTTCAAACCCTAATCCACAATCAAATCCCTTTCTTGAATTTAATGAACAAGCAATTTCTATTAAATTAATACTTCAAAATTCAATTTTAGCACATTTAAACTACAATTTAACAAATAGTTTAGAATTTTCACCTCACAAGCTTGAACCCTAGCTTGCTCAAGCCACCAAAGATGCCTCCTTTCATCTTATTTTAAACAATTTAGGGTTTGGAAGGAGGTAGATTAAGGATGGAGTTTGAATTTGTGAAGAATTTTGTTGATTTTGGGGGATTTTGAGTGAATTTTGAAGCAAAGGGATTGGGGAAAAAAAGGTGCTGCTGTGGGAGGGAGCTCGGCCTGGAAATGGAAGAGGGAAAATGAGAGGGTGTGTAGAAAATTCCATGAAGAAAAATATCATCTAAGGTCAAATGAAGCTTTCACATCAAATTTTTTTCAAAAACAACCCTTTTCTTATCATTTTTCATATGATCTTAAACCCTTAAAAACAAATCTTGAAAAGTCATGATGCAATTTTATTTACGCTAAATTTTTGTTTATAAAGATTCATAATTAAGAAATTTACCTAATTAAATTTGTATTTATCACTAATTTAATATATTTTTAAAAGGTTAAAATAATATTAAAAATAATTAATTATGAAAAAAAAAATTATTTAACTAGAAAATTATAAGTGGCATTTTAGTGAACAATTTATAGTAATATCTTATCTAAATTTTGTATAATTAGGTCTACAATGAAAAATACATATTTTGACTTTTTACGGAAAAAGCTGAAAAATTAGCCGATTACCGAAAAACTGCCTAAACGATTTTCGAAGAGTTACAATCTTCCCCCCTTAAATAAATTCGGTCCCCGAATTTAGAATTTAACTATGCGTACCTTCAAAAAGATGGGGATATCTCTTCCTCATCTCGACCTCGGTCTCCCAGGTGACCTCCTCGCTGTTCGGGCCACGCCAAAGAACCTTGACGGACGGTATAACCTTCGACCTCAATTTCTTCACCTGCCGATCCAAAATGACCACCGGCTGCTCGGTGAAAGAAAGATCACGCTCTAGCTGGATCGTCTGGTGATGAATCGCATGGGCAGGATCATGAAGGTACTTGCGGAGCATCGAGACATGGAATACGGGATGAACATCGGGGAAGCTGGGCGGAAGAGCTAACCGATAAGCAACTGGACCAACACGCTCTAGGATCTCGAAAGGACCAACATATCTAGGACTCAGCTTTCCTTTCCGCCCAAATCTCATCACACCCTTCATCGGAGAGACCTTCAGGAAAACATGATCGCCAACAGCGAACTCCAGTCGGCGACGGCGCCTGTCAGCATATGATTTCTGCCTACTCTGTGCTGCTCTCATCCTGTTCCGAATCAGCTGTATCTTCTTGGTCGTCTCCTGTACAATCTGCGGCCCCAAAATACTGCTCTCCCTAAGCTATGTCCAACATACAGGCGATCGACATCTCCTCCCATATAAAGCCTCGAAAGGTGCCATCTGGATCGTCTCCTGGAAGCTATTATTGTAGGAAAATTGTTTCAAAGGCAAATGACGATCCCAGCTACCACCGAAATCTAAAACACAAGCTCTGAGCATATCCTCAAGAGTCTGAATAGTACGCTCCGACTGACCGTCAGTCTGAGGATGAAAGGCTGTGCTAAAACTCAATCGGGTGCCCATTGCTTCCTGAAGTTTCTACCACAATCGGCTGGTAAACTGGGTGCCCCGGTCGGACACGATGCAAGTCGGAACGCCATGCAGTCGCACTATCTCATCAATATAAACCTGGGCGTACTGAGAAAATCCAAAAGTGGTCTTCACTGGCAGGAAGTGAGCCGCCTTAGTCAGTCGATCCATAATCACCCAAATAGAGTCATACCCTCGACTGGTCCTGGGTAGACCCACAATGAATTCCATGGAGACCTGCTCCCACTTCCATTCAGGGATGGGCAAAGGCTGTAACTCGCCGGCTGGCCTCTGGTGCTCGGCCTTGACTTGCTGACAAGTCAGGCATCTCGACACAAAGTCTGTAATATCCTTCTTCATCCCGTCCCACCAATAAACCTCTCTCAAATCACGGTACATCTTGGTGGAACCTGGATGCACGCTGTATGCTGATCTATGTGCTTCCTCGAGAATATCGCGCCTTAGTCCCTTTGAATCTGGCACACACAGTCGAGTCCCAAATCGAAGTATCCCCTGATCATTAATCACGAACTCAGAAACTCTGCCCTGCCGAATCTGCTCAATAATCTCTAAAATACGGGCATCGCCGGACTGTGCCTCGCGGATATGGTCAAGTAACTGTGGGCGTGCTCTGAAATGGGCCAGCTGTCCCCCTGTAGGAGTAAACTCGAACTGCACTCTGCTATCACATAAAACCTGCCAATCCGCCGTCGACTGCATCTGCACTGCGCTCAAACAAGATAAGCTACCTCCGGGCCTTCTACTCAAAGCATCTGCCACCACATTCGTCTTGCCCGAATGGTATAGAATCTCGCAGTCATAATCCTTCACCAACTCCATCCAACGGCGTTGTCTCAGGTTCAGATCTCGCTGCTGGAAGATATACTTCAAACTCTTATGGTCAGTGAATATCTTGCACGACTCACCGTATAGGTAATGTCTCCAGATCTTAAGTGCAAATACCACTGTAGCCATCTCTAAATCATGAGTGGGGTAGTTCTTTTCGTGTTTCCTCAGCTGCCGAGAAGCATACGCGATAACTTTGTCGTGCTGCATCAATACACAGCCCAGCCCTACTCGAGAAGCATCACAATATACCATGAACCCGCCTGATCCTGAAGGCAATGCTAACACTGGTGCAGTAGTCAGACGAGTCTTCAACTGCTGGAAACTATCCTCACATGCCTGGGTCCAATCAAAAGGAACCCCCTTCCGGGTCAATCCGGTCAACGGTGCGGCAATGCGGGAGAAATCCTGGACAAAACGTCGATAATAGCCGGCCAGACCTAGAAAACTGCGAACCTCTGTAACTAATCCTTTAGCTCTCTCAGCTCAGCCGGGGCCATCCGATAAGGCGGTATAGAGATAGGCCCCGTGCCAGGGATCAAGTCAATACAGAACTCAATCTCGCGCTGTGGTGGCAGACCAGGCAGCTCGTCAGGGAATATATCAGGAAACTCTCTCACAACAGGGACCTGGTCCAACGGAACCTCTGTGGAGCTAGTATCACAAACATAGGCTAAGAATCCCTGACACCGCTTCCTTAAGAGCTGACCAGCGCGAAGAGAAGAAATCAAGCTGGGAAGGGTAGCGCTACGATCTCCCTGAATAACAAGTACCGGCTCACCAGGAAAACTGAATTTGACTGCTTTCTCACGGCAGTCCACGGATGCATAACAGGTGGCTAGCCAGTCCATACCAAGAAGAACGTCAAAGTCTAGCATATCTTGGAGAATCAAATCAACTGAAGAATCTCTCTCCCCGATACGAACGAAACACGATCGGTACACAAAACGGGCAACAAAAGACTCGCCTACCGGGGTAATAACGACAAGCGGCTGATCTAACGGAGAAGACTCTCGGCCCAACCTCGGTGCAAAATACGTGGATACATAGGAATGTGTGGAGCCTGGATCAAATAATACCCGTGCATCAAAAGAACATACTGGCAGAGTACCTGTCACGACGGCATTGGATGCCTGTGCATCATAAGGAGTCAACGCGAACACTCAAGCCTGTCCAACGCTAATAGCTGGCTGTCCTCTGCCTCTACATCGGCCTCTGTGTTTGCCTCTGTCGCCTCGTCCTCTCGGAACTGGACCGCCACGCCTACGGCCTCTAGAAGCATCTGGCTGGCGTGAAGCATCATCAGGAGTAGGAAGTAAAGCTCTCTGAGAAGGTGGTGAGGGTGGTAAAGTCACATGCGGGACTGTCACCGCGCCCTGGCGTCCCATGGTACAGTCTCTGACACGGTGGTACTGACTCTCGCACCGAAAACATCCTGGAGACGACTGCTGGGTCTGTGGATAAGAACCAAATAACTGACCTCGTCTCAACCCTCTATCTCCACCATCTCCCGGAAATAATCTATCACGATGTTTGCCCATCTGCCGCTGAGCTGGCGTATCAGTACGGATCCTCTTCGGCCCAGAAACGACCGGAGTCTCAGAAGTACGCTCCTCCAAAAGTAAGGCTGCATCCATCGCGGCTGCGTATGTATCAAAGTGCTGGGTGCCGATGGCAAGGACTAGCTGTGTATCAAGCCCTCACACAAACCTCTTTATTCTCTTCTCTTCTGTGTCGACTAGGTACGGAGCATATCGAGACAACTGGGTAAACTGTATATCATACTCCGACACTGTCATCCCAGGAGTCTTGCGCAAAGACTCAAAACTACGGGCTCGAGCATCTCGGACACTCTCCGGAAGAAAACGGGCAAGAAATGCAGATGTAAACTCATCCCAGGTCATAGAAGGCAGACCTGCAGCTCGGCCTCTCTCTACTGAGTCGTACCATTTCTGGGCAAGACCCTCCAGACGAAAACTCGCAAACTCCACCAATCTATCATCAGAACACCTCAACGAACGGCAAATCCGAGCCATCCTATCAAGAAATGCCTGTGGGTCCTCTGTCGCATCTGTACCGGTAAAAGCTGGAGGTCTCAATCTCATGAACTCCTGTAGTGAAACAGGGATAGTCTCCGTAGTAGCAGCAGGAGTGACCATCTGTGCAGCAGGTACGATCGTGGTCTGTGCGGTGGAAGGAACGTCCTCAGATCTCTGTGCCCGACTGGACTCAACTAAAGATCCCATCATCTGCCGCAACTCTTGCATGCCGGCCTCTAATCTGGCAATACGGTCTGGATAAGGCGGATCAGTATGACCCTGAGGGGTAGGCGTATCATCCCGCTCGATCCTCGCCACAGACGGGTTCGCCCGAATCTCATCCCTAGCGGCAGCCCGCTGAGCTCTCGTAGTCTTTGGCGACATCGAAGCTAGAATAAGAAACAAGACTGATAAGGACATTTCAATTGAATCAAGGAATCAAGAAAGGAAATATAAGCAATTATGTCCTAAATTCACTTAGGCGGAGTACCGTATCGTAAGTATGCCGCGGATCATACCCACGCTACGCCACTGTGCTTAAGTCACCTACTCCATCTACCAAGGTCGTCCTACACTCAGAAAGGTAAAACCTACGCTCTGATACCAACTTTGTCACGACCCGAAGGTACGGAACGTGACTGGCACTTAGATTACGAGACGTCTAAAGGCGTACCGTAACCTAAGTCAGCCAAAGCCCAGAAAATCTAAACCAATAATCAAAAGAGAGTGAAGGAAAACCTTTAATGAAAACGGTTTGTAAATCAATTAAATTATGTTGAACCCCCTTTTTAAAACATCAAAAATTTCCGAAAATTTCGGCAGAGTCTCCCTTGTATTTTCTATCCCCCAAAATGGGTACAACAAGATAATAAACCTGTAATCATAAAATGGCATCCCCAAGCAGGAGCTAGCTCTTCGCCCAAGGCGGATCACAACCACATGCAATATATAAGTAATATCAAGAAAAGAACATAAAAGAAACGCAAAATATCAGAAAACACAACGCCGGCTCAAGTGAGCTCGACCCAAAAGAAACCACAAATATACAAATCTCTCAGTCTCATCACTAGGTCGCATATACAATATAAAGTGGTAGATGGAGAATACTAGATCCAATGATAGAGCAAAACAAATAAAATATGCTCGCAACCCACCTACATGCGATATCACAAGTCTGAGCAAAAGAAGCTGATGATAAGATAGCCCGCCGCTACAAGGGTGACGGGTCCGACCTGCAAGACACTGTGGCACAACGGGGGTGAGTTGCCAGCTCGTGAGTAGAATATAACATCTAGTAAGGCAATCGTAGGAATGCACGCAATACGGCACAACATGTATGTCCATATGTGATATAATATCTCTAGTATGCATGCACATGTATGCAATGTCATTACTAAATCTTTAAGTGTTTTAAATACTAAGGGTACTACATTCTTATCTTTAGAAAATGAATATCTGTATAATAGCTAAGTACCATCAAGAAATCATCTGAAAACTGGTGTCAAGCATCGACACCAAATATGAAATCATATATGTCTCAATATCTCACTATATCAATGTCTCAAATATCGGGCTCCGTCAGTCCGGATCGGCCCATACCATCAAATCTCACGACACGGTGGGTATCCTCCGGATATCCGCCGCGCCAGACATCACCGGTAGGTAGTCTTCCCCTGCCAGGCTCATCGTCTACAACTCGATCTTCTTACCCCGGGGTACCATACCGGGCCCACCATGTATCCGAGACGGTTCATCCACTCCTCGAATCGGGTCTCGATATCCAACAGAAAACATGAAAAATCATGGTGGACGACACATACATCACGAGAAAACCGCAACTTTGTTTTAAAAATGATAAATATAAGCTTTTGTTAAATTCTTGCGATTTTCCCCAAAAATCCAGAAATCTCAGCAATACTGAAATCCTTAAGAAAATCATAATGTTCACATGTTATATATGATAAATGTTTATGATATCAATGTATATGATGTGAATTTTGGATAGAAATCTATGTAAATATGACGATGATGCGAGGTATATGCATGCTCTGCAATTTCATATATCATGTATAAATGCACTTGGCGATACTAAGTTAAACAGGTTCTATAGTGCACGTGGCATGGCAATTACCAAAGGCGTGTGTGTCACATGAATAATGCGCGTGCAACAGATGCCAATGGTAAAGGTGTTCATGTCCTACGAAGTGTTATCGCATATGTGTATATGAATGTTATATGAATGTCCATGCAATCTAGTATACGGTTAGCTGTGAGGGTATGCAATGCAATAAAGGGGTAAGCTATCTAGCAATACAAGTCTTGCAAGAAATAGGGTAATCCTAACTAGGGGGCGCCTCGCGCCATCCAGACGATTCACCCATAGATGAATACATCTACTCACCTGAATGCCTCGCTAATCCAATCCGACCACCGCCTTGCCTTTACGCGCCGTGTCCGAAGTTTCCCCGATCGATCCTATATTGGCACAACACCAAGCATAAGATTACATATCCTAAAACGATGCAAGTCACAATATACAATTATCGACGCTCTCGAATTAAATATAACATGCACTCGGTGCGCGGGAAAACGCACGAAAATCGCTAATCTTTAACTAAAATCGTCATTTCGGGGAATTCGACAAAACTAAAACCCGACTAGACAAAACCCCACATTCACACACACTAAAAGTCTTATGAGATGCTCAAGTTATCGTCCAAATATTGTAATTAGATCACCTCCTAATATTTATAAAAATCTAGTAAGCAATTAGTATCCCGATAACAATGCAAACATAGCAAATTTGCGATAAAAATAACTACTATCAAGCATACTCATCCAACCATACAACTAGCTAACCATAACACTTACTTCAACCTATTAGAAATGCTTCAAACCCTAATCCACAATCAAATCCCTTTCTTGAATTTAATGAACAAGCAATTTCTATTAAATTAATACTTCAAAATTCAATTTTAGCACATTTAAACTACAATTTAACAAATAGTTTAGAATTTTCACCTCACAAGCTTGAACCCTAGCTTGCTCAAGCCACCAAAGATGCCTACTTTCATCTTATTTTAAACAATTTAGGGTTTGGAAGGAGGTAGATTAAGGATGGAGTTTGAATTTGTGAAGAATTTTGTTGATTTCGGGGGATTTTGAGTGAATTTTGAAGCAAAGGGATTGGGAAAAAAAAGGCGCTGTTGTGGGAGGGAGCTCGGCCTGGAAATGGAAGAGGGAAAATGAGAGGGTGTGTAGAAAATTCCATGACGAAAAATATCATCTAAGGTCAAATGAAGCTTTCACATCAAATTTTTTTCAAAAACAACCCTTTTCTTATCATTTTTCATATGATTCTTAAACCCTTGAAAACAAATCTTGAAAAGTCATGATGCAATTTTATTTACGCTAAATTTTTTTTTATAAAGATTCATAATTAAGAAATTTACCTAATTAAATTTGTATTTATCACTAATTTAATGTATTTTTAAAAGGTTAAAATAATATTAAAAATAATTAATTATGAAAAAAAAATTATTTAACTAGAAAATTATAAGTGGCATTTTAGTGAACAATTTATAGTAATATCTTATCTAAATTTTGTATAATTAGGTCTACAATGAAAAATACATATTTTGGCTTTTTACGGAAAAAGCTGAAAAATTAGCCTATTACCGAAAAACTGCCTAAACGATTTTCGAAGAGTTACAGAGAAGCAACGCAAGAAGAGAAGGAGTTCAAGCTTTAGGCATAATTTCTTAACCTAGTAGTTAAAGCTCCATGTTAATTTGTTAGTTTTTGTTTAGCAAAGATCCTTCATGGTTAGTCTATGTTTCCTTTAAAGAAAAATTTTATTTTTACCTATTCCGCCTCTCCGTCAAGCACTGGAGTGGGTAACATAGACTTACAAGGACACGGAATAGAAACCAAAATACGAACTTAGAAACTTCCCGTGTCGGTTTTGTGACATTTTTGGAGTTCTACAGGGAATCTGGTGCAACCCGGGACCTTTATAAAAAAATCAAAAATATACATTACCCTAGTTAGACCAATAGGAGACCACCACGAGAAAACGAGGCCTAAATTCCAAGGTGGGGCCGGACTGGCCGGTTACTGTAGCCATTAGGTCGGTTACTGTAGCAGATTTAGTGTTGGGGTTTTGGTTTTAACTCATATACCTTATAACATAGCTACTGTATTTTTCTTTTTGTCCCAGATTAAATGAGCCAAAATCTGAGAGCATATTGGGATGGTTTTCGGTTATGTTTTCCGTATTTTGGAATTCTTGGTTTTGATATTAATTATGAGATTTGGTCGTTTGATATTTGTACGTCAACGACGAGGGTTGTTTGGTTGTTTTAGCATGTGTAGGCTATAGATTCTAACCTTTGAGCGCACCGTGTGCAGTATCGGTTTTCCAGATTTGGTTTTCATAACGTGGCGATATGTGTTGATTTGTAGGTACCTTCGAGTGGACTCTGAGACGACGAAGCACATCGACTACGGCTGAACAAAGAGTTCCGCAGGTGAGTAGATTTATATCTACGGGGGAAGTCGGGTGGATGGCGTATAGAACCCCCGCAATTATAATAGAAACCGATATATATAGAATATGGTTAAGGAAGCCATGTTAGGAACTTATGTATATGGTTAAAGATTTAGTAGGAGACAAGATATACCACGACTTAAGCTTATAGTGTATGGTTTAGTGTAACATGATATGATAGAAAGGATGTCTCGAATTGATATATAAGGATGTGAAACGTGAATGTGGATCACGATATATATATATATGTAATGAAAGAGAATAAGAATGAGATTTAGAGTAGCATGATCGAGATCGATAATTACAACATGAGATTAATAAGATAGAATGTATATGTAAGATGACTTGATGTGAGATATTGATGTGATAAAAAAAGTATACGATGAGATACAAAATGAGATGTATAAGGATATGACATGAGATCAATGAATATGATAAGTTTGAGATGGATGTGTTATGAGATCAGTAAAATGAGATATTTATATAAAATTATGATAATAATGAGTGATATGTCGTACGAGACTTAGATCCGTACCCTCATTGTTGTATAGGTTAATAGAATCCCTAATTGTTTAATGCCGCCGTACGATGGATTACCGTACGTGATGAGTTTTACATGATGATTGATCCATACCTTTGATTAGAGGATGTCGTACAATGGATTGTACCGTATGTAATGTTATGAGGCTGGATGCAGATTGACAGATTCACCGACTCGGATAGGTTATAAATATTTAATCCCTGTCTACACCGCTTAGTTTAGCCTTTACGTAGATGTTAGATTAGATACGTGTACCTATTAGCATTGCGCTTACGATTTACTTGCTGCTACGTTCATGATATTCTCATTTCATTATATATATACCTGTGCTAGTATACCTACACCATTATCGATGATGCGTATGTTACACTTACACAGATTTGCCGGCTCACACACTTTCTTCATCGATAATTGCTATGTTACTTACACAGTAGAGTTGCTACATCATGCTATGATATATTTGTTAGGCTTCCCTTACACCTAGTCTAGGGTTTGGTAGCATCACTCATGCCATTTTAAAAAATAGAGAGGTGCAAAGCAAACAAACCATGAATAACAAGTTTGTATCACATACAAAGAAGTATCTATCACATAGAGTTTAGGATTACAACCTTTGTAATCCATTCCTTTGCTTAATAAGCTCCGTGTTGAGGTCCCTTCGTTGCGATCATCAAGAACTCCGACTCTCGAGAGGCTCCATGAGGTGAATGATGCATCTTGTTTGAAGTCTTCTTGATCTAAGATGATCTATCTTGAAGAATCTCTAACCCATATTTACACTTCACTAATGAAGTAATTAGAGAAGTGAACACCCTAATCTAAATATAGATGAGGATGATGAAGTATGAATTTTACACTCTTTTGTTTTCAATTTCTCACTTAGAATCATCACACAACAAAAAGCTAGTGAAGCTTTTCAAGAGGAAGAAGAAGAACAAAAGCTTTTGTGATGAATAATGAATTAATGTTGTGGTTACAATTGCAACCATGGGTTAAGAATGAGATCCTTAACCCTTGTAGAGAATAAACCATGGGTTGAGGGTTTGGGTTGGGTTTACAAATATCTCCACAAAATATCAAAGAAAAAAGACAAAGTCAAAGCTTCATGAAGTTTCCACAAACCTCATCCAAATAGTTAAGCCTAATTCAAACCCTAACTTGGTTTAAACTCAAAATCCATGTTACATTTGTAACCCTAACATGTTACAATATTATACATCACATATATAATATATAATGTAACAAAAGAAAATAATACAATTAACATATATCGCATATACGTCAATGTATTATCAAGTGAGAAAAAGAATAAATAAAGCGAGCTTATATTAGTTAATGTAACGTAATATATCACATATATAATTATACATTAAATTATCGAATCAATACTTGATCCGATAATCCGGCTATATAACATATAACCGACTAATATAACAAGTACCATTTCATCGAATCAACACTTGATCCGATGACCCGGCTATATCACATATACCCGGTCGATATCACATATCGCGAGAATAGAATACGGTATCTCATATCGTATTAATCTCGGTCCCGCACATATCACATATGTGCTCCTACTCCGTTTTGCCTGAGCCAGGAAACCTCTGTGTAGGACTCTAAAGAATCGTCAATACGCCGGCAACAGGTGATGATCATATCAAACACCCACAAGCTGTAAGCGGTTAGCTAAACGTAACAGCCACCCAAGTATTGAGCGATCAGAAGATCAATAAGAAATCCAGTACATTCTCCTGTGAATCCAATCTGTAACACTACCGTACAGTCCGGTCTCTTCGTCTCATATGTCGCATATCAAGTCTAGGGGTGGTAAACGTCATACCCCAGTAACCGATAAGTCATGTCGATGTGAGGCTCATAACAGGTCGAGAAACTACTGAACACTTACCAGTAGCACTCCATATCGGCCCTGGCCAGGGACTTCTAGTTATAGCCAATCAAACACAGCACAACATCAACTCCCTATACCAGGAGAGACGAAACCCCTCCTATCGCTCATTGCCTCCATATGATTCGGGACTGTACCCAAAAGCCACCGTTTTGCATGCCCTCTTGGACATGGTAAGGTGGAAATCAAAGCACAGTAGGAATCACACAAGACTCTATGACGATCTCGGGTCTACAGACTAACCTGTACCAGTGTCACCGGAGAACTGCTATCTGACGATAGGTATAATACCATCTAGGAGTTCTCGGCGGGTCCGTTCAGTGTACCCAGTCTCCACTGAGCACCCATACACTATCATTGATGTCAAAACACCGATGGATATGGGATCATCCATCGCCTATCATATGGGTCAAGATGCGTATACACTAGTCTACTCTGGTGTATCGATGCCCTGCCTCGATACACCCTCGACTAGGAACAGTTATAGGATGTACTCGTTGACTACCATGGCCCCACTAGTATGATCTCATCATAGTCCTTGTAGTCAAGTACATATCCTAAGGGCTTTATCAACATGTGAGAGCAAGACAGTAAACCAATACAAGTCAACATGTTAAGACAAAGCGAAACCAGATAGCATACTATCATATCGAGCAAGAAAGTCATCTCTATATATATCCAAGCATCCATCATAATATACATCGCATGTACAACAATGGACTCTAGGGCATATATACAACTAACAATCTCCTACTTGCACTAAGGCCAGCTGTTGTAGTATCTCACACCCAACATCCCGAAGAGTCTCTCAAATTGTATCCGGGGAATGGCCTTCGTGAGTGGATCAGCAGTGTTATCCTTCGTATCAACTTTCCTGACCTCGATCTCGCGGTGATCAACTATCTCCCGGATCTGGTGATACCGCCTCAGAATATGTCTGGACTTCTGATGGGACCTGGGTTCCATGGCCAAAACCACAGCTCCATTGTTATCACAATACAAAGGTATTGGATGCTTAATGGACGGAACCACACCAAGTTCAGTGATGAACTTCTTCATCCAGACAGCCTCTTTGGCAGCATCATTGGCAGCGATGTATTCATCATCCATCGTCGAGTCTGCCACGGTTTCTTGCTTGAAACTCTTCCAATAAACCGCCCCTCCATTTAGGGTAAAGACAAATCCCGAGTGCGACTTAGAGTCGTCCTTATCACTTTGGAAGCTCGAATCGGTAAAGGACTCCACCTGGAGTTCTCCGTTACCATACACCAAGAACATCTCTTCAGTTCTTCTCAAGTACTCGAGAATGTTCTTCACAACTGTCCAATGACTCTCTCCCGGATCTGCTTCATACCTACTCACTATACTTAGTGAGTATGCTACATCGGGTCTGGTACATAACATCGCGTACATGATAGAGCCTACTGCCAAAGCATAGAGTATCCCTTGCATGCGAGCTCTCTCCAAATCAGTCTTGGGAGACTTCTCTTTGGAGAGAGTGGGTCCAGAGATCGTGGGTTGGTTCCCATGCTTGGATTCTTCCATACTAAACCTATTTAGTATGGTGTCAATGTACCTGGATTGGGACAATCCCAGTATCCGTTTAGATCTATCTCTATAGATCTTAATTCCCAAAACGCAGGAGGCATCACCTAGATCTTTCATTGAGAATCTATGTGATAAGAGAAGCTTGCCCGAGTGCAGCATAGGAACATCATTTCCTATCAAGAGTATGTCATCCACGTACAATACGAGGAAGATAACCTTACTCTCTGCAACCTTCCTGTAGATACAAGGTTCATCTACGTTCTTGATGAAGTCAAACACTTTGACTACCACATCAAAGCAGATGTTCCAACTCCGTGATGCCTGCTTTAACCCGTAGATGGATTTAAGCAGCTTGCACACCTTTCCGCTGCTCCCACTGTCTACGAAGCATTCTGACTGAGTCATGTACACGCACTCCTCTAAATCACCATTTAGAAAGGCGGTCTTAACATCCATTTGCCAGATTTCGTAGTCATGGTATGCAGCAATGGCAAGTAAGATCCGGATGGACTTAAGCATAGCCACTGGAGAAAAGGTTTCGTCATAATCCACACCTGGTCGTTAACGAAAACCCTTTGCAAAAAGTCTAGCCTTGAAAGTCTCAACTTTTCCATCTACACCAAATTTCTTCTTAAAGATCCATTTGCTCCCAATGGGTTTTACCCCTTCAGGAGCAACTTCCAAAGTCCATACTTTATTGGTGTACATAGATTCCATCTCAGATCGCATTGCATCCAGCCATTTCACAGAGTCTCCACTTGTGATGGCCTGCTCGAAGCTAGTCGGGTCATCATCTTCCATGATGCAATCCTCGCTCCCACCATCTATGAGAAAACCGTAGTATCTCTCAGGTGGATGAGGAACCCTACTAGATCGACGGAGAGGCTGGGGTTCGTCGGGTACTACTGAATTCTCTGGTTCAACTAAATCTTCAGTTGTAGTTTGTGGTGCTGGAACTTCTTCCAGCTCTACCTCTTCGCCACTAATTTCTTTTGCAAGAAATTATTTTTCTAAAAAGGTGGCGTATTGAAAAACAAACACTTTTTGTTCCTCAGCGTGGTAGAAATTATACCCTTGGGAATTCTTAGGATATCCCACAAACATGCAAAGAACTGATCGTGCCTCGAGTTTGTCAGGATTTTACCTTTTTACATAGGCTGGACAACCCCATATCTTAACTCGTTTAAGATATGGTCTCTTCCCACTCCATATCTCATATGGTGTGGTAGGTACAGATTTAGATGGAACTTGATTCAATAGGTATGCTGCTGTCTCAAGCACATAACCCCAAAAGGAGATAGGCAACTCAGCAGTGCTCATCATAGAGCGCACCATATCTAATAGGGTGCGATTCCTCCGCTCCGATACACCGTTGTGTTGTGGTGTATAAGGAGGAGTAAGCTGAGAGAGAATCCCATTTTCTTTTAGGTAGTCCGGGAACTCATTGCTTAAGTTTTCTCCTCCTCGATCTGATCGAAGGATCTTAATACTTTTGCACATTTGGTTCTCTACTTCGTTCTTATATTCTCTGAATTTCTCAAAAGCTTCAGACTTGTGTTTCAACATGAACACATGTCCGTATCTTGAGAGATCATCAGTGAATGTAATGAAGTATGAGGAACCATTCCTGGCATGTGTAGACATGGGACCACATACATCACTATGTATCAGTCCCAAGAGTTCTGTAACTCTTTCTCCGTGTCCACTAAACGGAGTTTTGCTCATCTTGCCTTTAAGACATGACTGGCAAGTGTCATAAGATGAAAATTCAAACGGATTCAAATATCCATCCTTATGCAATTTAGCTAGCCGTGTTGCATTGATATGACCTAGTCTACAATACCACAAGAAGGATTCGTTCATTTCTGAACTCTTCCTCTTGTGTGCGTTTTGTACATTAAGTACAGTAGTTTGATTAAGAACGTATATGCCATTTAATAACGAACTTGATCCAATCAACTTTTGATTCAGGAATATGTTCATAACATTATCCTGTACTACAAAATTATATCCTTCTTTACTCAATAAAGAAACTGATATAAGATTGCATGTCAAGGTCGAAATGTAATAGCATTCGTTCAGAATCAATGTATTACCATTTGGTAATGCAAGGTGATATTCGCCAACTGCTTTGGCTGCAACATTTGCACCATTCTCTACTCTTATGGAATTATAACCCTCTCCCGGTTCGCTGCCTTTCCATAGCCCATGCAACATATTATATATATGGGATCCCGATCCGGTATCTAATACTCAGGACGTAGAGAGAACTGAGAAACAGTTCTCGATAACCTACACACCTGAAGAAGATATATCAACATGCTTATTCTTCATTAGGGTGGAATGAGAATCTGGATATTCTCCTAATTCCTGCTCGGACTTATAACTATTATAAATTGGAGCGGGACCAACGTTCTCATGCTCAGTATAAAAAACGGGTTCAGTCAATACATCCATATTATTATCTTGATTAAGGCCTGACATGGTCGCTACCTGGAGAGAGAGAAAAGAAAACACTTTAGCGTATGCTCTTGCAAGATTAGATTGATTATTATCTTATCTAATCAGGATGGCTCCCTGATTGTTTAGTAATTTTGTGATCAAAGAATTGTTAACTGCAATCAAGCACGGCGTCGCTTGGTAGATAGCCAGTGAGTACGGGTCAGTCCATAAAGATTTTGTGTATTCTCAATTTGTTCTAACGAGTTAATTCCAATTAGTGTTGGATTGATTATCACTAAAAACTAAGGTTGATTTAGACTAGGATTAAAACCTTGCTAGGGTTAGGTTTAGTTTAAGTTTGGAAATTTAATATTTCTCACCGCTTTCAATGCCCTGATTTAGATCTATTTAGGTGTTATGGTAATAATTAATAAAGGGGATTTGCACGATCGGGAAGAAACGATGTTTCTTCTTCTAGGTCCTTGTCCGTCCTTTCTTAATTCTTATCCTAACCTCAATGGAAAACATATACAACCGGTCTTTCAAACTATGGTATCACCGCTACCTCGTGGGATAGGGTACCGTAGTGAGCGGTGTGTGTATGTAAGCATGGAGTCCTATAAAAAGTATGGGATGGGAAATAAAGGGGTGAGAGATTTTCATCTCTCAAACCTTTCCTATTCCTAACCATAACAAGTCAGGAACTACTCACTCATTAGGGGATTGATAAAAGACATTTTTTTTTATTTGTTTTTAAAAGACTAACTATCTAAACTACGGCAAATAATTAAAAGTGCTAAACTAATTAATTAGGGCAGATAAATAAATTTCTAAACTACGGAAGAAAAGAAATTAAGAACTAGGGAAAGGTAAAAAAACTACTTACTTTTATTCGATGCACTCTTCAAAACATTACAATGAATTCTGAATTTTTATCAATGAAAAGAGGCATAAGAAGAGGCATACCCTCACAAAGAGCTTTAGGGTTTCTATTTATAGATTATAGAAACCCTAGGGTTACATCCGATACATATCTGCATTTACAAGTTTACCCTAAAAAGCCTAGTCAACGCACCGCCACACCGACTATTTTTAGCACCGACACGCGCTCATCATAGCCGCGGAACCGTGGCCAAAAGCCCTGTTGGCCGCGGTTCCGTGGCCATATAGTGGGGACTTTGGCTGGGTTTTTCTGGGTTTCTTTCTTTTTCTTTTTACTTCGCTTTTCTTCACTTGGTTCTTCGGAATGTCTTCTAGTCTCTTCCAGATTTCCACAGTGCATAATGTAGTGGACTTTTACCTTTTGCTTCGTGTCGAAGTCTTGAACCTTGCACTGCCTTTGTGCTTATGAAATTGTCATTTGATCTTCGTGTATTCTTCAAACAGTAGGCATGATCAAGATTCTTCCATTTGTTGGTCGTAGTCTCACTTTTGTATCGTCTTTTCATCATTTTCACTGTTTTGTTCCGAGAACCTGTAACCTGCAACTATGTAGCAAACATGGATCAAAAGCACCTGTTTATTTGTAAAATGAATAAGAATGGGGAATATAATAATGCAAAATTATGATATGAAGAAATACCCCCAAACTTATCTTTTGCTCATCCTCGAGCAAAACTAGTTTTATTCTCGAAAAAGACCTAACCTCACTTTCGCAGGGAAATGCGATTGCACTGAGCTCGTGCAACAAGCCGTTAAACCTCTAGGTGTCCCTAATAGGAGGAGTGTTGTCTCCTGAGGGTTTACAGCGGATACTACCCATAAAATCCTATCAATTTGGCCTATTGACTTTTATTCTCCAATTAGGTTTTCTAATAAGAAACTCTATTATCTTCAACTCAGAAATTATCAACCCGTATTTTTCATGCTTCCTTATTATTTAACTTAAGATTATATATGTTTTTTAGATTTACTTAGTTTTTAGCATCTTTTGAGTTTTCCTTCTAGGGTTTCATCTCAACTTAGGAATTTTTATCATCTCTACTAAAGATATAAGTCATATTTTTCATTCCTATCTCTTATCTAAACCCCAATCACATACCCCTACGTGTGTGTGTGTATCACCCATACACTTGGAAATTCAAATCAAGTTATTATACTCTTGTCCATCGTCCAAAGTACTTTTCAATTGGTGAGTTTTTAGAAGAAATTGCTCACACATTCTTCATACAACCGTTAATACTTCTTGAGGTACCAACGACCGATTACAAAATGTGTTTGCACATTAAGGCGTAATTCCTAGTCTTGTAACATCTAAGGCTTTAGCAGTGACTCCCAAACCAGTTGGTCTAAGGCACTAGGTGATAAAGCACCCTCGCTAAATATTTTTTTCTATTTATACAGCCTTAAGTAATTACAAAAACCAGTGTTCATTTTTTTTATTCACACTTGTATTTTTATTTTATTTCCCATTATACTAAGGACTTTAGACAAGAGCATTTCAGAGTCTCTTCTACTATTCCAAGTTTCAAGATTCATGTTTGTGCAATTTGTAGGGTATATATTTTCAGAATTTAGACTTAAGCTTAGGAATTATTTTTCAGACTTGCACTTTAATAAAAATATCAATACTTTTCCCTTATTTTGACTTAGCCCAAGAAGTAAACTCAAAATTTTCCTATTACTAAGTAAACTACAAAGACATATATTTTCTACCGTTAAAGTTTAAGAAAGGTTATTTTTAGGGTTTTTAATTTACTAAGTCTAAGATCTAGTTGTTCCTAGCTAGTTAACCTTCTTGTCAAACTCAAGTCAATTATGACCAAAATTGAATTTTTTAATTTTTATAATTATTTCGAATTTTTCAGTTTTTTATTTGATTTTTATCTTTATATTTTTTTTATTTTCACTTTTTTTATTTTTATGATTTTTTATATAGATGCAATGCAGAATTTAAACATGCAAAAGAAAAAGAAAATATATATACAAAAATTTAAAAAAAATATGCAATGCAAAAGATAACTATTTACAACCACCAACTCCCCCAAACTTATCACAAGCAGTGCCCTCACTGCTCGGCCCCACGCCGCGCTCTTGAGCGTGAGTGGGAACGCTCCTCCCTACCTAGCAGGGTTCGGATCCCCTGCTCTATTTCAGTCAACCTCCTATCATGATCCCTTGCTATCCCCCTCAACTCATCAATGCCCCTGACAGCTCTCCGCATCAAATTTGCATGTTCTAAAGGGGTAAGTTCTCCTTCGCCCGCGGTAGAGCTGGAGCTAGGTGTGCGGGCGGGCACGTGCTCCGCTGGTTCAGTTCTAGACCACACATCCGTCAATCGTAAATAGAACGTAGAAACGCACTCAATAAGAGGCCTAACAGGTGTGCCTCTAAGCATGTAAAATTCGAACTCCTCCACGGGGAGGAAATATCGACATAGTTGTGTAACAAGCATGGGACAAGGGTAATTTGTGGCTCTTTTACCCGCACCTATAGAGTTTAGCAAAACTGTGCACATGTCGAAACGAGGGTTTCTTGTCATGAGGGTATGAACGATATGCAATGAAGGTGTAAAAAATATAGTGTTGTGAGAGCTTTCAAAAATATTGTATTGTGCCCATCGGCACACAGTCGAAACATTGGCGAAAAGGGTTCTCCCTTGGATCCCCTTTCACGGCTCCCGTAAGCAATCATTGCCTATCAAAGGCATGTAATCCTCAAATTGTAAAGGCTGGTCATGAGCGGGTATCTGAGGGATTAATGTGACTTCGTTTATGATGTCCCTATAGATGATAATTTCCCTATCACCCCACTGCAATTTTATAAAGCCGAATTGGGTGAGACACCCATCTTCCATACACTCGTAAAACCGAGTGACTAATTCCGAAAGTGCATAATCGGTAGGGTGATTATATACCAAAAAGTTCCAACCCCTACGTGTTATCTCGTTCGCAAAATAACTCCCATACACATCGTGTGAAAAGTCTCGTTCAAGTTGCATACTGTGTGCTATCGGTAGCGATAGATCTAAAATAATTTAAAGACAGAGAGGGTTTTTAGAGATCTGACCTCCCGTGAAAAAATCAGGGGGCAAAGACAGTAGATGGTAGCGGAAGCGCGGCTGAATGCAAGCTCCTACGGCGGAAACGCGGCGCGGCGACGGGATCGAGTGCTAAAAACGAGGTGGCGGCGGCTAGGGTTTGAGAGGAAAAAAAATTTTAGGATTTAGAAACACAGAGAGGGTCGGGGTTTGTATATATAGGGGAAAGTATTGGCTATTTGCAAATAAACCCCTCTAAGAAGAGGAAATTTTTTGCAAATAAAAAAAATTTATTTTATTTTTAAAATCTGAAATTTTACAAAAATACCCAAAAAAAAAATTCAATTCTTTTTTTATGTTATTTTGTATTTATATATTTACAAATGATACATACCCCCAAATTTGTTTGAAACAATGTTTTGGCTAGATGATCGAAAATTTGGGGGTAAATGGAGGAAGATCAGTCAGTATAAATCGACTCCTGCAAAAACAGAAGCTCCTCCGACGGGTCCGCAGTGAGGAACGGTTTGAGTCGATGTCCGTTCACTTTAAACATTATACCGTCCTCCGGGTTTTCTTGGTTTACCGCACCATGCGGATATACGGTGCGTACCAAAAACGGCCCTTTCCATCTAGATTTGAGCTTGCCGGGGTGGAAGTGTAACCGAGTTTGAAAGTTTTTCGCAGAAGGTGTTTGTCATGGAACACCTTCGTTCGGTTTTTAACAATTACCGCATTTTCGTAGGCCTCATCCCGCAGCTCATCCAATTCATTCAATTGCAGCCTTCTATTACTGCCCGCATCTCCCATCGATAAGTTCAACTCTTTAATCGCCCAAAATGCCTTGTGCTCAATTTCAACTGGGAGGTGGCAAGCCTTCCCATAAACAAGCCTGTATGGAGATATGCCAAGATCAATCTTGTAAGCAGTACGGAATGCTCATAGTGCATCAATCAGTTTGTGTGACCAATCTTTACGGTTTTTAGAAACCGTTTTCTCCAAAATTTGTTTAATCTGCCGATTTGAAACCTCGGCTTGCCCACAAGTTTGGGGATGATATGGTGTTGACAATTTGTGAGTAATGGAGTATTTGCGTATTAAGGACTCAAAAGTCCTATTACAGAAGTGAGATCCATTATCACTTATAATCTCTCGAGGGTGCCCAAACCGAGAAAAGATGTTTTCTTTAAGAAATCGAACAACAACCTTGTTGTCATTCGTTCGGCTGGGCACAGCCTCGACCCATTTTGACACATAATCAACAGCCAAAAGAATATACATATTCCCAAAGGAATTGGGAAATGGTCCCATGAAATCTAATCCCCAAACATCAAAAATATCCACAACCAAAATTAGTTGGAGCGGCATTTCATTTCTCCGCGATATCCGGCCCAAGTGTTGGCACCGGGAGCATGTCTTGCAGTATTCGTATGCATCTTTAAAGAGTCGTAGCCAGTAGAAGCCACACTGCAAGATTTTTTCTACTGTCATCTTGGGGCCAAAGTTCCCGCCACACGCTTGATCGTGGCAAAAAGACAGCACACTCTTAAACTCGTTTTCGGGGACACACCGATGAATGATTTGGTCAGAACAGTATTTAAAGAGATACGGTTCATCCCGGTAAAAATGTTTTACTTGAGACAGGAATCGGAGTTTGTCCTGTTTTGACCAATCTTTAGGTATCAGTCCGGTAGCTAAATAGTTTACTATATCAGCGAACCAAGGTTCGCATGATACGGTTAAGAGTTGCTCATCGGCAAAAACGTCTTTAATAGGAATGTCAATTGTGGGCGAAGAAGGAAGTCGTGGTCGGCAACTACGTTTTCACATCCTCTTTTGTCCCTTATGACAAGGTCAAACTCTTTTAGCAAGAGGATCCAACGTATTAGCCGGGATTTAGCATCCTTCTTCGCAAAAATATGGCAAAGAGCTGAATGGTCCGTGTAAACAATCACTGGAGAGCCGATTAAATAGGGTCGGAACTTTTCAAGTGCAAACACAACGGCTAAAAATTCTTTTTCTGTTGTTGTGTAATTCAATTGGGCCTCATTTAATGTTCTGCTAGCGTAATAATTTACGTGCGGCATCTTATTAATATGTTGTCCAAGACAGCACCAATGGCGAAATCAGATGCGTCGCACATAATTTCAAATGGATGCGTCCAGTCGGGAGATGAAAGAATGGGCGCAGAAATGAGTGAGTGTTTCAATGACTCGGACACTTTCATGCAGTTTGAGTCAAAATCAAAAGTGGTGTCCTTGGCCAATAAAAGAGTCAAGGGTCTAGCTATCTTGCTAAAATCCTTGATGAACCGTCTATAAAAATTGACATGGCCAAGGAAGGCTCGGATGTCTTTGACGCATTTAGGAGGAGGAAGATTGGAAATGACTTCAATCTTGGCTTTATCAACCTCTATGCCGTTTTGCGAGATGACATGTCCTAAGACAATGCCCACTCGTACCATAAAGTGGCATTTCTCCCAATTTAAAGTGAGGTTCTTATCCCTACAGCGGGAAAGAACTGCGTTTTAGTGTATCAAACACTCATCGAAAGAGTCACCGAAAATGGAGAAATCATCCATGAAAATCTCCAAAAAAATTTCAATCATGTCTGAAAAGATCCCCATCATACACCGCTGGAATGTAGCGGGTGTATTGCATAACCCAAAGGGCATATGACGGTAAGAGAATGTACCGAAAGGACAAGTAAATGTGGTCTTGTCTTGATCCTTTTCGACGATGGGAACTTGATTATAGCCGGAATAGCTATCTAAAAAGCAGTAAAATTCATGCCCAGCCAATCGTTCTAGCATTTTATCAATAAAAGATAATGGAAAGTGGTCTTTCCTTGTCGCGGCGTTGAGTTTTCTATAGTCGATGCAAACTCGCCACCCAGTTTGGGTGTGAGTAGGTATTAACTCATTCGCCTCATTGGTTATGACCGTTATGCCAGATTTCTTTGGGACAACATGAATGGGGCTAACCCACTGGCTATCCGATATAGGGTAAATGATACCACTATCAAGATATTTGACAACCTCCTTCTTGACGACCTCTTTCATTATGGGGTTGAGGCGTCTTTGTGGATCCCTTACTGGCTTGGCATCATCCATCATATGTATATGATGTTTAACTATGAGGGGACTAATCCCTTTGATGTCCGCCATAGTCCAGCCAAAAGCTTGCCGGTTATTTTGTAAGACCATTAAAAAGGCTTTCTCTTGCTCGAGAGCTAGAGATGCCGATATGATAACGGGAAGGGTCTCATTCTCACCTAAGTAAGCATATTTAAGGTGAGACGGCAAAAACTTGAGTTTGAGTTTCGGAGGTGAAACAATTGAAGGTAACATTGGTGAAACTGTCTCGAACTCGAAGGATTCCATCAATGGTTCAAATTGAGTGTAAGCAACTGAGTCGGATGGTTCAACTAACTCATCCAACAAATCAAAAGACTCAAACTCGGGTGGTGAGTCTTCAAAATCGTCCAAAAAAATGAAACACTCGTAATCGTTTTCTGGTATGAAAGCTATGTCAGATTCTAGGAGGATCGCACTAGAGGCGTCAAAACTGCTGTGATCGAACAGAAATTTTTCGAGCTCACAGTCCTCCTGCGTGATCTCATGGATCGAGCAAACATCAAGTATACTAGCATTAGGCTCGGAGGGCTGATTCCCCAACTTAAAAATGTAGAGTTCAATTGTCATATTTCCAAAAGATGGATTCATTGAAACATTTCAACAATTGATCACCGCATTAGAAGTCGCAAGAAATGGTCGACCGAGTATCACCGGAATTTGACTCCTGGGGTTAGCTACAGGCTGTGTATCCATAACAATGAAATCAGCGGGGAAAATGAAGTCCCCTACTTTGATCAACACATCCTCTAACTCACCCATAGGATGGGTGATGGATCGGTCGGCCATTTGGAAAGTACAATGAGTGGGTTTAAGCTCTCCAACGCCTAATTGTTCATATACTGAATAGGATAGCAAATTGACACTAGCACCAAGATCTAAAAAGTGCTCGATTAATGTTCTTATCCCCAATTGTTATTGAAATTGTAGGACAGCCGGGGTCCTTATGTTTTTGGGGTAAAGATTGGATAAGAGCATCACTTACAGCACTAGCCACGAAAACTTTCTTTGGTACTTGTGACTTCCTCTTCTTGGTGCACAAGTCCTTTAATATTTTCGCGTAAAAAGGGACTTGTTGGATTGCATCCAAGAGAGGTATGTTTATGCTAACCTATTTGAATAACTCCACAATCTTCTCCATTTGGGGAGTTGGTTTATTGGATCTCAACCCGTTTGAAAATGGAACGTTTTGAAAATTTGTCGAGTCCAATATTTGTGGAGTAGATTGCGGAGTTGGAGTGGATCCCGGTGTTGGTGTGTTCGTGCAGTGAGGTGTGGGTCCGTTAGAAGAAGTAGAAGTAGAGACTTGTGAAGAATGAAGAATAGGCTCTAAAGAAGATGAAGAAGAAGAAGATGAAGAAGAAGAAGAAGCACCGGCAGGGGTGTCAACACTATTACCCATGTTATTGTGCAACACTTTTTCAGATCTCAACGTGGTCACAGCATTTACATTATGATTCTGTTGTTCATAAGCAAAATGTGTGTTGTGTGTGTGACCGGGATTCGGCAATGGTTGAGACGGAAGCTTTCCCTTTTCTCGCTCGCTCAACGCAGCATTTAGTTGTATAATTTGGGCCTCAATTGATTTGATGCTTTGATCATGTGAAGCACTGTTTTGCACCAAAGATTGAATGGAAGTCTCCAACCTTGCTGCGGATTGTGTGGATTGTTTTAAAAACGCATCCAAACTTCTTTCTAGCGAGGTAACCTTATCGTTATTCGGTTGAACAAAATTGTTTTGAGGATAAGAGTTGTTGGGCACAAAATTGTTCATTTGGTTTAGGTAAGGTTGGGGTGGAAAAGGCTGCTGGTATTGAGTTTGTTGAGATGCTTGTTGTTGTGGAGGAGGAGGCCTTTGAAAGTTGTTATTACCTTGGAATTGTTGATTTTGATTCCAAGCAAAATTTGGGTGGCTCCTCCAACCAGGATTATAAGTCGAAGAGTAAGGATCATTTCTTTGTCTTTGCTGAAAGGCAGTATTGACTTGATCTTATCCTTGAACAGGTGGATTGTAAGGACACTCTTCAGTAAGATGGGATGGATCCGAACAACAAGCGCAAACAGTTCGTGGGGGTAAAGCAGGGGCAGGAGAAAGCGATGAGATTTTGGTCTCAATTGCTTCTAACTTTTTCGTAAGTGCGGCCATTTCGGCCTTCATTGCAATCAACATATCTAGTTGATGTATGCCTGCCCTAGACTGACCTGAAGAAGAAGATGAGGTAGTCTTGGTGCTTTCCCACTGAAGTGTTTGTTCAGCAAGATCGTCGAGAAACTGCCAAGCTTCCTCGCTTGATTTTGTTAGAAAGTGACATTGACAAATGGTTTCCAACAACTGCTTAGTTGCTGGGTTCTATCCTTCGTATAAAGTCTGGCAAAGTTGCCAATTCACGATACCATGGTGAGGGCATTGAACAAGTAGGTCTTTAAATCTTTCAAAACACTTCCAAAAGGGTTCGGAAAGAAGCTGGGAAAATTGAATAATCTCATTGCGAATTCTCACGGTCTTGTGATGTGGGTAAAACTTTTTTATAAAAGCTTTAACAAACTCTTCCCAATTTTTAATCGAGTGTGATGCTGTGCTATATAACCATTTCTCGGCTAGGTCACATAAGGTGAATGGAATGACACGTAGCCTTATAGCATCATCAGAAAGTTGTGTTGTCTTCATCATTGCGCAAACATACTGGAATTTGTTTATGAAGATATAGGCATCTTCGGATTCCAGTCCGTGAAATTTTGGCAACATGTTGATGAAGTGGGGTTTAATCTCAAAGTTATCCCCATTTACCGGTGGGAGTGAAAAACAAGTAGGTAAGGCGGTGCGGATAGGGTAGAAAAGATCCTGGAGCGCGATTCGTTGAGGCGCTTCACCAGGTGGGTGTGGTGGGTTATTCGCACCTAGTGGAGGTGGAATCAGTCCCGCGGATAAGGGGTTGTTAGGATTGAATCCCGACATCTCCTTAGAAGACGAAGAATATGATGATGAAGGTAAAGAAGTGGAGGGAATTTTGACTTCGGAGCCGAAAGTATCGTTAGTCGGTACTAACGAGACACGGACTAATCGGGCGCTAGTGTCCCTAGTCCAACTGGACATACACTAAAGAGGTAGTGTAGTCAAAAGGTGAAAAACAGAAGGTGGGGGTAAGAAAACGTCAATGAGAGGAAAGTGGGTGCAGTGGGGTGCAATGGATTTCTTAGCAACAAGTTGCAAGTTTTTGTAAAAAAAATTCCTTTTTGTGTTTTTTTTATAAGGAGCTTTTTGCAAAAAGATTTTCAATAAAAGGCTTAGACACACGTTCAATCAATCACAAATGCACAATCAAGCCTAGATCTAGGGTCACCTAGGTCAACTAGACTGCTCCTAACTGTTCCAAAGGGCAAGATGTGAGGACCTCAAATCGCCTCTTCACCGCCAATTGTGGCCAGGTAAGCACAAGTAGAGAAAGGAAGGATCCGCTCATGAATCACCGTGAGACGGGCCTTTTAAAGTTACCTTTCCCTACCTGTCTAGCCTAGGCACCACAAAGTCAGGTTTAGATCAACGATCGATGCCTACAACTATTTCTTTGTCCTATTGAGCGCGAAGTCCTTAGGGTTGAGTCTAATCTTTTTTTAATTAACTTGATGGTCAATGCAATATGCTTTATGTGATTTTGGGGTCCTGGGAAGGGTAATGAAATCCCCACCCAATCTGGATTGGTGTAAAAGCCCCTTAAAGTCAATTTTAAATATGCAAAGCAGTAAACACAATCACTTGCAAACAATTTTTTTTATTGCGGCGCAAAAAATCCTGCATAAGATCAAGTTATTGGAGAAGAGGAGAAGTTTTTGCTCAAAGAATCCTGCAGGAAAATTTTACAGGGGAGATAATGGGTTTCAGAAGAAGAAAAGAAGCTTACAGAAGGGTTTGGGTTGCTGACGTCAGAAACCCGCGGCGGATCCGTGGCTAAAATCGTGGTACAACGGCGGAAACGCGGTCCTTCAATTGGTTCAGGCCTCCAAAAATCTGCTGCTGTCTGTTCTGATGTTCAGATCTGTTTTTTGCTGTTTTGCTTTCTAGATTTTTCCAGATATGAATTTGTTTATCAATCCTGCACAATTCAAATAACCACCCTTCAAAAAATAACAAGATGATAAAATTTTTATATTTTTCAATTTTTCATTTTTTTTAATGATTTTTATGATTTTATATTAACCCGAAATTGCAAAAAGAAAATACTACGCCATCCCCGGCAATGGCGCCATTTGATTTGTAGAAGATTTTGTGATCAAAGAATTGTTAACCGCAATCAAGAACAGCGTCGCTTGGTAGCTGACCAGTGAGTACGGGTCGATCCACAGGGATTTTGTGTATTCTCAATTTGTTCTAATGAGTTAATTCCAATTGGTGTTGGATTGATTATCACTAAAAACTAAGGTTAATTTAGACTAGGATTAAAACCTTGCTAGGGTTAGATTTAGGTTAAGTTTGGAAATTTAATATTTCTCACCGCTTTCAATGCCTTGATTTAGATCTATTTAGGTGTTATGCTAATAATTAATAAAGGGGATTAGCACGATCGGGAAGAAACGATGTTTCTTCTTCTAGGTCCTTGTTCGTCCTTTCTTAATTCTTATCCTAACCTCCATGGAAAACATATACAACCGGTCTTTTAAACTACGATATCACCGCTACCTCGTCGCATAGGGTGCCGTAGTGAGCGGTGTGTGTATGTATGCATGGAGTCCTATAAAAAGTATGCGATGGGCAAGAAAGGGGTGAGAGATTTTCATCTCTCAAACCTTTCCTATTCCTACACCTAACAAGTCAGGAACTACTCACTCATTAAGGGATTGATAAAAGACATTTTTTTATTTGTTTTTAAAAGACTAACTATCTAAACTACGGCAAATAATTAAAAGTGCTAAACTAATTAATTAGGGCAGATAAATAAATTTCTAAAGTACGGCAGAAAAGAAATTAAGAACAAGGGCAAGGTAAAAAAAAACTACTTACTTTTATTCGATGCACTCTTCAAAACATTACAATGAATTCTGAATTTTTATCGATGAAAAGAGGCATAAGAAGAGGCATACCTTCACAAAGAGCTTTAGGGTTTCTATTTATAGATTATAGAAACCTTAGGGTTACATCCGATACATATCTGCATTTACAAGTTTACCCTAAGAAGCCAAGTCAACGCACCGCCACACCGACTTTTTTTAGCACCGACACGCGCTCATCATGGCCGCGGTTCCGCGGCCATAAAGTGGGTACTTTGGCTGGGTTTTTCTGGGTTTATTTCTGTTGCTTTTTACTTGGCTTTTCTTCACTTGGTTCTTCAGAATGTCTTCTAGTCTTTTCCAGATTTCCACAGTGCATAATGTAGTGGACTTTTACCCTTTGCTTCGTGTCGAAGTCTTGAACCTTGCACTGCCTTTGTTCTTTGTGAAATTGTCATTTGATCTTTTTGTATTCTTCAAACTGTAGGCATGATCAAGATTCTTCCATTTGTTGGTCGTAGTCTCACTTTTGTATCGTCTTTTCATCATTTTCACTGTTTTGTTCCGAGAACCTGTAATTTACAACTATGTGGCAGACATGGATCGAAAGCACCTGTTTATTTGTAAAATGAATTAGAATGGGGAATATAATATTGCAAAATTATGATATGAACACTCCTACTGCTTTTTATCAAATCTTCCTTCAAACCCTAAAAGGTAAGACTAGCCGGGATTAATTACACCTTACAAGTTCGCCAATCGTTCGGCCAGGCTAGTGTTGGTACTTTGAGGGAGGTTCCCCGTGCTTTCGCATGGACCTAATTAGAATAAACCTCGTTTTCCCAGAAGCATAACCCTGTTAACACCTCTCTAGACACCTACTTGATCGGCTAATTGTCATGTGTAAAACTCTCCCAGGAGTAACTCTTACTCGCAGTGGGTATCGGGATCCAACTATCTCATAGGAGGTATGCAATCTCATTGCAAATTTCAACACTTGAAATTCCCGATAATGCTTTTGCCCCTAGCAACTTATGACCTTAACATAGTCAACATATCATAATTGCTAGCCAAGTTCAACCCGTCATTTCCCGATTGAATTAAACCCACATGTACGACCCTTAACATAGTCAACAAAGTCGTACAACTATCCTAATCCAATCACATCTCATGTTTTAACAGATAAGCACTAATTAGCTACCGCACACTACGCCTTAACATAGTCAACAAACGTAGTACGAATACTAAGTAATACTTATCTGAAATGACGGAGGGCTACGCAGGTTTTTCTGAAAACCATGAGCGTAATGAACTTGATATCGTTATAAAAACAAGTGATTTTGAAAAGGAGTGTTTTTTAGGCTTTTCTAGTTTCGCTAAAGAGGTCACTCCCAGTGAAGGGATCTCGGCTCTTTCCTTATCGAATAAGGTGCAGGATATTTCATAAATACCGCTGTGCAAAGTAAGAACTATAGAAGCAATCAAAAACTAAACCATGAGTTTGTAGCATCTGCCAGTTTTGCTAAAGAGGTCACTCCCGGTGAAGAGATCTCGGCTCTTTCCTCATCGAATAAGGTGCAGGGTATATCACATATACCACTATGCAGAGCAAAAACTGTAGCTACCTTTTTGAAAATTTAATTCTACAACATATTTTAGGTTTCTTTTCTTTTATTAATTTCATTAATAAATCCCATCATTTATGCTTCCTAAGCATCACAGAAGAAACGAAAATACAACGTACGCTTATGCCATCCGCATTCGCCACAATGTTCCGTTATGCACCGTTAAGTTACTTAACTAACGGCATACCGGGACGGGACTAGCGCGGGTGTAAAACATAAGCAACGTTTATTATATATCATATATATAATAATAAAGCATTCGTCTCATGCATATAATATGATCACATCACAGTATATCAGCAACAGAAGAAACATATGAAATATTGGATATACTAGGAGGTCTGTGTTTTATTTTGAGCCTGTATAAAACACGGATTCCACGGTCGCGATGAATAGCCAAACCCACATCCCTAGACCCCTATGAGAGCGACAAGTAACTCTGCCAATTCTAGGGTTAGGAGACCCGGTCTCGACTCCTCGAGATGGCCTCCCACTGGACCCTAGAACCCGGTTATTTGTGCTCCCCTCCTTGGGTCTATCCTAATGCGGTAAAGTAAATAATATACAATGGTGACATCATCCTCAACCCGGAAGTGCCCCAATAAAAGAATATTACATACAATTGAATTTTACATGAATGAAAATAAAAACCTTCATCTCACATAAACCCCGGCTATTCAGAACACGACGATCCAATATAACATATCACAGCAACACATAATATCTCATATCATCAACGTAAGAAAGTATGCGTATCCCGATTGTCGTTGATGTACAGCAACGAAGCCGGCGATACACCACATACTACACTCACGGTCGCAAAAAAGAAAAGTGAAAAACTACAACATTTGGAATCCATCACCTTAGACATCGTAAACCCGAAATATCACATATTACGGATTTCATGCCTAACTATATGAATTCCACATATTGTATCACATTCACAGAATATCATGACGGTGTTTAACGTTTCGATCGAATCAACATGCATTCACAAATTACTCCCGTGAGCTCAACACTTGAGCAAAGTCAAAACACTCAAAAACCGTGCCATGGTGTCTGTCCAGCCGTAGAAGGAGTTAACCAACGCCTCACCTATGACACCACGGAACTACGGCAAACCCGAAAGTTCGAACGCGGTTCCATGGGCATAGAATCGAGTTAAGGTTATTATATTCTTCTAGAGGGTTCATAGGGGTACTTGCACGATTTTACGAATATAATCAACTTCGGAAAATTACAACACTTAGAAATTTCAGCGGGGTACAAAATGTGGTGTGCGAAGTTTGATCGAACTGCTAAAAATAGTCAAGGTTACCAATACAGTGTTAAATTATACGACTACGAAGCACTACGAAGCACTACGAATCATCCCAGGTCAAACTAATCATCACATGAAAATTGGGCAAAACAAACAATACTAGAAGCCCCAAAATTAAGACACCAGAGCACATGAGGAATACGGGGAGCAGAGGAGCATAGGGGGCCGACCACGCTGGAAATATTGGCTTGGTGCTCGGCCAAATTCCGAGCACCCCCTCCCCCGTATTTCACCCATGTTCATAGTTTGTCCCATGTACCATTCTGCACTAGTTTGAAAATTTTTTAAAGGACTTTTTAGAAAATTTACAGAGAGCAATTTTAGGGTTTCATATAACCGTATTTCGGAGTCGATTTCGTTTTCATATTTGTTTTAACACCGTGTCTAAAATTCTAGCTTGGCTCTGATACCACTGTTAGGCTTCCCTTGCACCTAGTCTAGGGTTTGGTAGCATCACCCATACCATTTTAAAAAATAGAGAGGTGCAAATCAAACAAACCATGAATCTTTGCTAGAAATATTAGGGTAACAAGTTTGTATCACATACAAAGAATTATCTTTCACATAGAGTTTAGGATTACAACCTTTGTAGTCCGTTCCTTCGCTTCATATGCTCCGTGTTGAGGTCCCTTCACTGCGATAATCAAGAACTCCGACTCTCGAGAGGCTCCATGAGGTGAATGATGCATCTTGTTTGAAGTCTTCTTGATCTAAGATGATCCACCTTGAAGAATCTGTAACCCAAGCTTACACTTCACTAATGAAGTAATTAGAGAAGTGAACACCCTAATCTAAGTATAGATGAGGATGATGAAGTATGAATTTTAAACTCTTTTGTTTTCAATTTCTCACTTAGAATCATCACACAACAAAAAGCCAGTGAAGCTTTTCAAGAGGAAGAAGAACAAAAGCTTTTGTGATGAATAATGAATTAATGTTGTGGTTACAATTGCAACCATGGGTTAAGAATGAGATCCTTAACCCATGTAGAAAATAAACCATGGGTTGAGGGTTTGGGTTGGGTTAACAAATATCTCCACAAAATATCAAAGAAAAAAGACAAAGTCAAAGCTTCATGAAGTTTCCACAAACCTCATCCAAATAGTTAAGCCTAATTCAAACCCTAACTTGGTTTAAACTCAAAATCCATGTTGCATTTGTAACCCTAACATGTTACAATATTTGAATCCGTTTGAATTTTCATCTTATGACACTTGCCAGTCATGTCTCAAAGGAAAGATGACCAAAACTCCGTTTACGGGACACGGAGAGAGAGTTACCAAACTCTTGGGACTGATACATAGTGATGTATGCGGTCCCATGTCTACACATGCCAGGAATGGTTCTGCGTACTTCATTACATTCATTGATGATCTCTCTAGATTCGGATATGTGTTCCTGATGAAACACAAATCAGAAGCTTTTGAGAAATTTAGAGAATATAAACAAGAAGTCGAGAACCAAACCGGGAAAAGTATTAAAATCCTTCGATCTGATCGAGGAGGTGAATACTTGAGCAATGAATTCCTGGACTTCCTAAAAGAGAATGGGATTCTCACTCAGCTGACTCCTCCTTATACACCACAGCACAACGGTGTATCTGAACGAAGGAACCGCACCCTATTAGATATGGTGCGCTCTATGATGAGCACAGCTGAGTTACCTATTTCCTTTATGGATATGCACTGGAAACAGCTGCAGAACTATTGAATATGGTTCCCACCAAATCTGTGCTAACCACTCCGTATGAGATATGGAAAGGAAAGAGACCATGTCTTAATTATGTTAAGATATGTGGTTGTCCGGCCTATGTAAAAACACAAAATCCGGACAAACTCGCGGCAAGGTCCATTCTATGTAAGTTTATTGGATATCCCAAACATTCGCGCGGGTATATCTTCTACCAAACCGAGGAACAAAAAGTTTTTGTTTCTCGACATGCCACCTTTTTAGAAAAGGAAATTCTTGAAAAAGAGATTAGTGTCATGGAGGTAGAACTGGAAGAGGTTCCAGTAATACATACTACAACAGAAGATTTGGTTGAACCAGAGGATTCGGTAGTTCCCGATGAACCCCAGCCACTCCGCAGATCTAGTAGGGTTCCTCACCCACCTGAGAGATACTACGGTTTTCTCATGGATGGTGGGAGCGAGGATTGCATCATGGTTGATGATGACCCAACTAGCTTCGAGCAGGCCATCACGAGTGGGGACTCAGTGAAATGGCTGGATGCAATGCGGTCCGAGATGGAATCCTTGTACACCAACAAAGTGTGGACTTTGGAAGTTGCTCCTGAAGGAGTAAAACCCATTGGGAGCAAGTGGATCTTCAAGAAAAAACTTAGTGTAGATGGGAAAGTGGAGACTTTCAAATCTAGACTTGTTGCAAAAGGTTTTCGTCAAAGACCAGGTGTGGACTATGACGAAACCTTTTCTACAGTGGCTATGCTTAAATCCATCCGGATCATGCTTGCCATCGCTGCATATCATGACTACGAAATCTGGCAAATGGATGTTAAGACCGCCTTTCTAAACGGTGATTTAGAAGAGTGCGTGTACATGACTCAGCCAGAGGTCTTCATAGATAGTGGGAGCAGCGGGAAGGTGTGCAAGCTGCTTAAATCCATTTATGGATTAAAGCAAGCATCGCGGAGTTGGAACATCTGCTTTGACGTCGTTATCAAAGAGTTTGATTTCGTCAAAAACGTAGATGAACCTTGTATCTACAAGAAGGTAGCAGAGAGTAAGGTTGTCTTCCTCGTATTGTACGTGGACGACATACTCTTGATAGGAGATGAAATTCCTATGCTGCAATCGGTAAAGCTCTTCTTATCACAAAGATTCTCAATGAAAGATCTTGGTGATGCCTCCTGCATATTGGGAATTATGATCTATAGAGATAGATCTAAAAGGATATTGGGATTGTCCCAATCCAGGTACATTGACACCATACTAAAGAGGTTTAGTATGGAAGAGTCCAAACGTGGGTTTCTACCCACAATCTCAGGGCTCACTCTCTCCAAAGAGATGTCTCCCAAGACTGATTTGGAGAGAGCTCGCATGCAAGGGATACCCTATGCTTCAGCAGTAGGCTCTATCATGTACGCGATGCTATGTACCAGACCCGATGTAGCATACTCACTAAGTGTAGTGAGTAGGTATCAAGCTAATCCTGGAGAGAGTCACTGGACAGCTGTGAAGAGCATTCTCAAGTACTTACGAAGGACTACAGAGATGCTCTTGGTGTATGGTAACGGAGAACTCCAAGTGGAGTCCTTTACCGATTCAAGCTTCCAGAGTGATAAGGATGACTCTAAGTCGCAGTTGGGATTTGTCTTTACCCTTTACGGAGGGGCGGTTAGCTGGAAGAGTTCCAAGCAGGAAACCGTAGCAGACTCGACTATGGAGGATGAATACATCGCTGCCAACGATGCTGCCAAAGAGGCTGTCTGGATCAAGAAGTTCATTACTGAACTTGGAGTGGTTCCATCCATTGAGTATCCAATACGTTTGTATTGCGATAACAATGGAGCGGTGGCTTTGGCCAAGGAACCCAGGTCCCATCATCGATCCAGGCATATTCTGAGGCGGTATCACCTGATACGGGAGATAGTTGATCGCCGGGAGATCGAGGTCGGAAGGGTTGACACGAAGAATAACACAGCGGATCCACTCACGAAGGCCATTCCCCAGATACAATTTGAGAGACTCTTCGGGATGCTCGGTATGCGATACTACAGCAGCTGGCCCTAATGCAAGTGGGAGATTGTTAGTTGTCTGTATGCCCTAGAGGCCAGTATTGTATAGATGATGTATATTATATTGGATGCTTGGACATATATAGAGAGGGCTTTCTTGCTCGACATGATAGTACGCTATCTGGTTGCTCTTTACTTTAACATGTATACTAGTCTCTTTATACTGTCTTATCATTACATGTTGGTAAAGCCCTTAGGATGTGTACTTGACTACCTGGACTATGATGCGGATCATACTAGTGGGGACATGGTGGTCCATAAGTACATCCTTCAAGGTCCCTAGTCATGGGAGTATCGAGACGGGGCATCGATATACCTGTGTAGACTAGCGTATACGCATCTCGACCCATGAGATCGGCGATGGATGATCCCATATCCATTGGTGTTTGACATCAGAGATGGTATACGGGTGCTCAGTGGAGACTGGGTACACTGGACGGACTCGCCGAGAACTCCCAGATGGTATTATACCTCACGTCAGATGGCAGTTCTCTGGTGACACTTGTGCAGGTTAGTCTGTACACCCGAGATCATCATAGAGTCTTGTGTGATTCCCACTGTGCTTTGATTTCCACCTTACCACGTCCATGAGGGCGTGCAAAATGGTGGTTTTTGGGTACAGTCCCGAGTCACATGGAGGCAATGAGCGATAGGAGGGGTTTCGTCTCTCCCGGTATTGGAGGTTGATGTTGCGCTGTGCTCGATTGGCCATAACAAGGAAGTCCCTGGCCAGGGATGATTTAGAGATTTACTGGTAAGTGTTACCAGTAGTTTCTCGACCCGTTATGAGCCTCACATCGGCACGACTTATCGGTTATTGGGGTCTGACGTTTACCACCCCTAAACTTGGTACGCGACATATCAGACGAGGAGACCGGACTGTACGGGAAGTGTTACCGGTAGGATTTTACAGGAATTGGAGAGGGCTTGCTTGCTGATCTTCTGATCGCTCAATACCCGGATAGCCGTTACGTCCAGCTAGTACCGCTGACGGCTTGTGGGTGCTTGATGTGATCATCACCAACTGCCGGCGTATTGACGAGTCTTTAGAGTCCTACATAGAGGTTTTACTAGCTCAGGCAAAACGAAATAGGAGCGCATATGTGATATGTGCAGGACCGAGAATAATGCGTGTATGTGATACCGTATTCTATTCTCGCGACTTTTTGTATCGGTCGGTTATATATGATATGGCCGGGTTATCGAATCAAGTGTTGATTCTATAAGTCGATACATTGGATGTTAGTCGGTTATATGTGATATGACCGGATTATTAAGTCAAGTGTTGATTTAATAATTTATTGTATAATTTTATATTTGATATACTAGTTTACATTAACTAACATATGTTCACATAGGGTTTTTTCTCACACTTACACATCTTTACTATATATATGATATATATTAAAATGTGTTATATTTTTGTATCATGGTTGTTGATACACTAGACATGGATGTGTAAGACTTAAACCATTCTATCTTTAATTGGTGGTTTATATTTATTTAAAGTAATTACAAATTGGTGGAATTTTTTCATAAGCATAAAGCTTGTAGAAGCTTGTGGATGCTTTGAAAAAGTCCACTAGTTTTGTTTTACTTTAGATTTTTATTGACCTAACTATTTACACTTAGCCATGGTTATGTCTCACAATGAGTTAGTATATGATACTCACTCACCATGGTTGGCTCACACACTTGATCATTATCCTCATTTTCTTTTCTTTTGTTCATCATCTTCTTCTTCATTTGAACAAAAGAAAAAGAAAACTAGGGTTTTGAAAAGAGAGCAAAAGATTATGAGAAATAAAATTCCAAAGAGAACCCACTTCCTATTTCTCCATCCTCTACTAGACTTGCACTTTAGTTTAGGGTGTTTACTTCACTAATTCTCTAGTTAGTGAAGTAGAAGCTTGAGTCGGAATTCTCTCGACGTAGATCATCTTCGGCCTCGGAGACTTCAAGCAAGGTCGCACCTTTCGCCTCGTGAAGCCATGCCAGGGTCCGGGAGAGCCACGATCGCAGCGAAGGGACTTCATCAAGGAGCTAAAGAAGTGAAGGACCGATCTACAAAGGTTGTATTTCAAATTCCCTTTAGAGTAAAGTTGTTTACTTTCCATTAGTGTCGCCTAAACTCTAGTATACGATCTTGCTTAGTGTTATTCGGCACATAAAAAATTTGATTTTGGCATGGTCGATGCCTTGTAGAGCCTTGTTAATGTGGCTAGTAACCCTACAGCCTGTACATTCTCCTGTGAGTCCAATCAGTAACACTACCATACAGTCCGGTCTCTTCGTCTCATATGTCCCATATCAAGTCTAGGGGTGGTAAACGTCAGACCCCAGTAACCGATAAGCAATGTGAGGCTCATAACAGGTCGAGAAACTACTGATAACTCTTACCAGTAGCACTCCATATCAGCCCTGGCCAGGGACTTCCAGTTATAGCCAATCGAACACAGCACAACATCAACTCCCTATACCGGGAGAGACGAAACCCCTCCTATCGCTCATTGCCTCCATGTGATTCCGGACTGTACCCAAAAGCCACCATTTTTCATGCCCACTTGGACATAGTTAGGTGGAAATCAAACCACGGTGGGAATCACACAAGAATCTATGACGATCTCTAGTCTACAGACTAACCTGTACCAGTGTCACCGAAGAACTGCTATATGACGATAGGTATAATACCATCTAGGAGTTCTCGGCGAGTCCGTTCAGTGTACCTAGTCTCCACTGAGCACCCGTACACCATCTTTGATGTCAAAACACCGATGGATATAGGATCATCCATCGCCCATCATATGGGTCAAGATGCGTATACGCTAGTCTACTCTGGTGTATCGATGCCCTGTCTCTTGACTAGGAATAGTTATAGGATGTACTCATTGACTACCATGGCCCCATTAGTATGATCTCATCATTGTCCTTGTAGTCAAGTACATATCATAAGGGCTTTATCAACATGTGAGAGCAAGACAGTAAACCAATACAAGTCAACATGTTAAGACAAAGTGAAACCAGATAGCATACTATCATATCGAGAAAGAAAGTCCCATCTATATATATCCAAGCATCCATCATAATATATATCGCATGTACAACAATGGCCTCTAGGACATATATACAACTAACAATATTGCTATGCTCACATCATTATGTTATGTTGCGTGATATACTTGCTATGTTCACATCACTATACTATGTCGCATGATATACTTGATATGCTCACATTTCTGTTCTATATTTGCATAAATCATACTTTATGATTATACGCGTTGAGATGCAGTTTTCATGAGATTTTGGATTTGAGAACCGTGGTTATATTTCAAAAGAAAGTATGTATTGTTTTAAAAAACTGGTTTCTCTTGATATGATATTTCGAGACGTCCACCATGAGTTTTCTCGGTTCTGAGACTTATGTTAGAAACCCGATTCGAGGAGCGGTAGGCACTGTCTGTGGGTACATGGTGGACCCGGTATGGTACCTCGGGGCAAGAAATGATTTTCGTGGTGTAGACGATGAGCCTGGCAGAGGGAGCACTACCTACCGGTGATAGTATTTTGACTCGTCGGTTATCCGGAGGATACCGACCGGAGTCATGAGATGGATGAGGGCCGATCAGAGTATGCGGTGCCTGAGATGAGATAGATATGAGGGCCGATCTGAGGATGCGATGCCTGAGGTATGAGGATTTACGTGTCGATGCTGGACACGGGTTTTCATGATGTTTCGAGTGTTGGTGTTAGACACTCAGGTTCCATGATTTTGATGTGTCGTGGATAGACACACATAGTTGATATCCTCATACATACAGATATACGTTTTCATGATATGGTTTGTGTCATTGATAGACACATGTTGGTTGATATCCTCATATTTACATACATATGTTTTCATGTTATTATGTCATTGATGGACACATGGATGATATCCATATGCATACATGCATTGATTATATTGTTGGCATATATGCAGATACGGTCACCCTAGATATCATAGTATTATATTTATGATATAGTTGACCTAAGAGTCATTGTTTTATTCCATTTCTACCTGCTGATGTTTTCTACTCATGAGTTGGCAACTCACCCCGTTGTGCCACAGTTCTTGCAGGTTTGACCGCATGGATCGGTAACGGTATCGTTGGCACAGCTTGCTTTCGGGTGATTTGCTTTGGTGGATGGTACATATTGGGTCGTGCCACTCTTGTATTTATTATTCCTGTTGTATCTAGTCAACTCCGTGAATCAGAAACTAGTATTTGTATAAGTAGTAAGACTTAGCAAGACTTGTGGTTGCGAGACTTAGAGCGAGGGGTTATATGTTCGCTTGGTGGGTTTGATGTCTTGCTTTACATTATCCTTTTGTGTAGATCTTCGCCGTTGGGCGTCATATACATATATTTCTGTCTTGCGTGGTTGTGATTCCTCCGATTGGCGAAGAGTTAGCTCCCGCTTGGGGATGCCTTTTATATTATCATGTTTATGTGGTTTTGGATCAAAATATACAAAGGAGGTGCTGCCCAAATTTTTAAAAGAAAAACATGTTTTTTTTCAACTAGTATATTCCATTTGCATTTTCATATTCCATTATCTATGCATTTAAGAAAACATTTGATTTCATCATACCTTTATTGCAAAACTTCACATCTTTTATTTTCTTTAAAAGGTTTAGATTTCTGGGCTACGGATTACTTAATTTACATTACGCCTTTAGACGTGGCGTGATTTAAGTGCCGGTCAAGAACTAAATTTCGGGTCGTGATAGGCATCCCCAAGCGGGAGTTATCTTTTCGCCAATAGTGGAATCACAACCACACGCAATATATATATGATTACCGTGCAAAATAAGAATATAAAACAAGAAATAAGAAAGCATCACATCGGCTCAAGTGAGCTCGACACCAGAGAAACAACATATATACAAATCTCACGGTCACACCTCTAAATCGCATATACAATGGTAGAAGCGGTAGATACGGTAGATGGAGTATAATAGATACAATAATAATACAAAGTGGAAACAAAATATCCTCGCAACCCACCTACGAGCAATGCCGTAAGTCCAAGCAAAAAGAACAAAATGAGGAAGTGTGCCCGCCGCTACTGTGCTGACGGGTCGGGCCTGCAAGATACTGTGGCAAAACGGGGGTGAGTTGCCAACTCGTGAGTAGTAAGTAACATCTAATAAGGATATCATAATCATGCACGCAAATGCGTCACAACCTATATATATCAATATGATACGATGTACTAGGATGAATGCAACATGAATGCATAATCAAACAAGAAACCTGAACATGTCTGGTATGAGAAAATCTTTATTCTTATGTTAGAAAAACCATCTGTCCAATAAACTGAAGTGTCATCAATAAAATCAGTAGAAAATCTGTGTCAAGCATCGACACAATATATCTATATCCCAATATCTCAATGTCTTAATATCTCAATATCTCAATATCTCGGGCTCCGTCCTCCCGGATCGGCCCATATCATCAAATCTCACTACTACATCAATATCCTCCGGATATCCACCGTGTCAACAGTAACCAGTCGGGAGTGCTCCCCTGCTGGGCTCAACGCCTTTTTATACGATCTTCTTGCCCCGAGGTACCGTACCGGGTCCACCATGTACCCGCAGACGGTGCATCCCCCTCCTCGAATCGGGTATATAATACAGCTCAAGAACCGAGAAAACACATGGTGGACGCCACACACATCATATGACGAGAAAACCGCAAATTTCTATTTTTAAAATGATTATAGGTTTATAAAATTCTTGCGGTTTTCCCCAAAATCCATAAATCTCATAAATACTGAAATCCACGAGATCAATCACAATATGTAAACATGTCGGTGATGATGGATGTCTTTGATACGATAGTATATACCATGCGAAGTATGGCCAGAAGCTATGGACGAATCATGATGCAATGAGGTATGTATATATGACTAACAATCCTACGTATCCATCCTGATGAAATGAATATGCAAGTACAAGTCTACAGATCATATATGAGGAAAATATTTTTGGTACCGATTTAAGAAAGCCTATAGTGTTCATGGCATAGCAATTACCAAAGGTGTGTGTGTTCGCATGAATAGTGCACGTGCAGCATGAACCAATTGGAATGGTGCAAGTGTCCTATGAGATAATATCATATATATAAAATGATGCAATACAATGAGATGGATGACTAGGAGACTACGCATATAAATACAAGCACTTCTAATAATTCCTAACTATCGAGCGTCTTGCGCCATCCAGACGATCCCTCCATAGATGTGTACATCTACTCACTGGGACATCTCGGCTAAACTGATCCAATCAAGGCCTTTCCTTTTCTTGTCGCATCCGTCGTCTCTACAACCGATCTTAGAATTACACAATGCAACACATAAGGCTGGATACTCTGAGGAGACAAGTAGATAAACGATACGAAAGAATTAACGCCACAAGTTAGACTTGTGTGCACTTGGTACACAAAACGCGCGCGACATCGTCTCAAACCACAACTAGGGGTCTCTATACATGGAAATCCCCAATCCTAGAACACAATCATACCAATCGCGCATTCACATCACATTCAATATCTTAGAAATTAGGTTATCGATCATCACAACCTCAAACTTAATTAAAATCTATTTATTCCAAAAACCTAGTAAGCAACAATTAACCATTTAGTGCAAACTAGGTGTTTTAGCAAACCTAGTGGCCACAAATTTCACTTAATATCTTAATTAGGCCACACAATTATTAACTATATTTTAATCTCATCTATTTGCACACTAATTATGAAATTGGTTTGCATGCACAATTAATTAGGACAATTAAAAGTAACGATTGGAAAATTAACTACTAGATTAGATTTTCAAGGTCTTAAGATATTAATCTACACATGCTAGCATAATTTAGTGATGTAAACTTTAACTTAATCTCAAACCCTTCTCTATAATAAGCAAATCTTGAAATTAAACTATTTTAACACCTAGTTAAAAATTGGATTAAAGCAATACTAACAAGATAACAATTTGATTAAGGTTTATACCTCACAATGGTTTGGAAAAGATCAAAACTAGCAAATAAAAATGTAGACTTGATCCAAGGAGCCAAGCTTAGAATGAACAAGAAATTTTGTAAAGGATTAAACTAAAAATTTGTGTTGATTTGGTGGTTTCTATTTTTTTTTTTTTTTTTGAAATGATGTTTGCAAAGAATTAAGGTAGAAATTAGGTGAAGAAAAGTGAGTTGCAGGAGTGGGGGGCTGCTCATGGCTCGGCCAGAGCACAAGGAGAGAGTGAGGAAAAGTTTGTGAGGAATTTTTCTAGTGATGATTTTTTTTTTGCTGGGATTTAGTGTTGAATTTGGAGGATTTTAGAATGAGTTAATTGAGGTGTTTTTTTTTTGCAAATGAAAGTGGATGAAAGAGTGGAGAAGGGGCTGCCAAATTTCTGGCCGAGAGAAATGAAGGAGGGAGTGAGGGTGTGTGGACAAAAACATGCAACCCATATCCTTAAGTCAAACATGCCCCATACCTCTATTTTTATTATATTTTTTCATTTTTTTTCCCTTTGTAACTTAGGAATTATCTAGAACTATTGATAGAAAAAGAGAGCATGTTACAAGATTAGTTTAAGTTTGCCATGGTTGTGAAAACATGTATTAATCTATTCTAATTTGTAATTATCACTAATTTAGTGCATAAGTGTATGATTAAAATAATAAATAAAAATAATTAACTAAGAAAAATATTTAAGTAAACTAGTAATTAATAGGTGATTAATTAAATACCAATACTAGCAATTACATAGTTAAAATAGGTATATTCAAGTCTATGTAGAAAAATAATTATATCTTGGATTTTACGGAAAAACACGCATTATCACTAATTATCATATAATTATCCTAAACAATTTTTCTAAAGCATTACGTGAGGCTCATAACGGGTCGAGAAACTACTAATAATACTTACCAGTAAATCTCAGTATCAGTCATCGCCAGGGACTTCATGTTATGTCCAATTGAGCATAGCGCAACATCAACCCCCAATACCGGGAGAGACGAAACCTCCCCTATCTCTCATTGCCTCCATGTGACTCGGGAGTGTACCCAAAAACCACATGTTTGCACACTCTCTTGAACATGGGAGGGTGGAAATCAAAGCACAGTGGGAATCACATAAGACTCTATGACGGTCTTGGGTCTACAGACTAACCTGTACCAGTGTCACCAGAGAACTGCTATCTGACGATAGGTATAATACCATCTAGGAGTTCTCGGCGAGTCCTGTTCGGTGTACCCATTCTCCAATGAGCACCTGTGTACAATCTTCGATGTCTAACACCAATGGATGTGGGATCATCCATCGCCCCATACAGGGTCAAGAAATGTACACACTAGTCTACTCTGGAATATCGATGCCCTGTCTCGATACTCCCACGTCTACGTAAAATTAAAGGATGAACTTGTGGACTACCATGTCCCCACTAGTATGATCTGCATCATAGTCCCGGTAGTCAAGTACACATCTTAAGGGTTTTATCAACATGTGAGAGAAAAGACAACATCACAATACTAGTCTACTTGTTAAGATAAAGAGCAACCAGATAGCATACTATCATGTCGAGAAAGAAAGTCTTCTCTACGTCCAAGCATCCACTATAATATACAATCATGTATAATAATGGCCTCTAGGGCATACATACAACTAACAGTCTCCCACTTGCACTAAGGCCAGTTGTTGTAGTATCTCATACCCAACATGCCGAAAAGTCTCTCAAATTGTATCTGGGGAATAGCCTTCGTGAGTGGATCCGCCGTGTTATTCTTCGTATCAACTCTCTTGACCTTGATCTCCCGGCGATCAACTATCTCCCGGATCAGGTGATACCGCCTCAGAATATTCCTAGATCGTTGATGGGACATGGGTTCCTTAGCTAAAACCACAGCTCCATTGTTATCGCAATACAAAGGTATTGGATGCTCGATGGATGGAACCACACCAAGTTCAGTTATGAACTTCTTCATCCAGACAGTCTCTTTGGCGGCATCGTTGGCAGCGATGTATTCAGCCTCCATCATCGAGTCTGCCACGGTATCTTGCTTGGAACTCTTCCAACATACCGCCCCTCCATTGAGGGTGAAGACAAAACTCGAGACCGACCTAGAGTCGTCCTTATCACTCTGGAAGCTTGAATTGGCAAAGGACTCCACTTGGAGTTCACCGTTACCATACACCAACATTTCTTTAGTCCTTCTCAAGTACTTAAGAATGTTCTTCACAGCTGTCTAGTGATTCTCCCCAAGATCCGATTGATACCTGCTTACAACACTAAGTGTGTATGCTACATTCGGTCGGGTACATAACATTGCATACATGATAGACCCGACTGCCGAAGCATAGGGTAGCCCTTGCATGCGAGCCCTCTCCAAATCAGTCTTGGGAGACATCTCTTTGGAGAGAGTGATTCGTGAGATCGTGGGTAAATTCCCATTCTTGGAATCTTCCAGACTAAATCTTTTTAGTATGGTGTCAATGTACCTGGATTAGGACAATCCCAACATCCGTTTAGATCTATCTCTATAGATCTTAATCCCCAGGATGTAGGAGGCATCACCAAGATCCTTCATGGAGAATCTTTGTGATAAGAAGAGCCTGACCGAGTGCAACATAGAAACACCATTTCCTATCAAGAGTATGTCATACACGTACAAAACGAGGAAGACAACCTTACTCTCTGCAACCTTTTTGTATATACACGGCTCATCTACGTTTTTAATGAAGTCAAACTATTTGACTGCCACATCAAAACAGATGTTCCAACTCCGTGATGCCTGCTTTAACCCGTATATTGATTTAAGCAGCTTACACACCTTTCTGCTGCTCCTACTATCTATGAAACCCTTTGGCTGAGTAATGTACACGCTCTCTTCTAAATCACCATTAAGAAAAGCGGTCTTGACATCCAACTGCCAGATTTCGTAGTCATAGTATGCAGCGATGGCAAGTAGGATGCGAATGGACTTAAGCATAGCCACTGGCGAAAAGGTTTCATCATAATCCACACCTGGTCGTTGATAAAACCTTTTGCTATAAGTGTAGCTTTGAAAGTCTCAACTTTTCCATCTACACCAAGTTTCTTCTTAAATATCCACTTGCTCCCAATGGGTTTTACCCCTTCAGGAGCAACATCCAAAATCCATACTTTGTTGGTGTACATGGATTCCATCTCAAATCGCATTGCATCCAGCCATTTCACAAAGTCCCCATTCATGATAGCCTGCTCGAAACTAGTTGGGTCATCATCTTCCATGATGCAATCCTCGCTCTTACCGTCAATGAGAAAACCGTAGTATCTCTCAGGTGGATGAGGAACCCTACTAGATCCGCGGAGTGGATGGGGTTCATTGGGTACTATTGGATCCTCTGGTTCTATCAAATCATCAGTTGTTATTTGTGTGGCTGGAACTTCTTCCAGCTCTACCTCTTTGCCACCAATTTCTTTTACAAGAAATTCCTTTTCCAAAAAGATGGCATATTGAGAAACAAACACCTTTTTCTCCTCAGCATGGTAGAAAATATATCCTTGTGAATTCTTTGGATATCCCACAAACTTGCAATGAACTGACCTTGCCTCGAGCTTGTCCGGATTTTGCTTTTGACATAGGCCGGACAATCCCATATCTTAACTGGTTTAAGATATGGTTTCTTTCCGCTCCATATCTCATATGGTGTTTTAGGTACCGATTTTGATGGAACTTGATTCAATAGGTATGCGGCTGTCTCCATTGCATAACCCCAAAAGAAAATAGGTAACTCAGCAGTACTCATCATAGAGCGCAACATAGCTAATAGGGTGCGATTCCTCCACTCCGATACACCGTTGTGCTGTGGTGTATACGGAGGAGTAAGCTAAGAGAGAATCCCATTCACTTTTAGAAAATCAAGGAACTCCGTGCTTAATTATTCTCCTCCCCGATCAGATCGAAGAATTTTAATACTTTTACCCATTTGGTTCTCTACTTCGCACTTATATTCTTTGAATTTCTCAAAAGCTTCAGACTTGTGTTTCAACAGGATCACATATCCGAATCTTGAGAGATCATCAGTGAATGTAATGAAGTACGATGAACCATTCCTGGCATGTATAGACATGGGACCGCATACATCACTATGTAGCGGTCCCAAGAGTTCAGTAGCTCTTTCTCCATGTCCAGTAAACGGAGTTTTGGTCATTTTACCTTTGAGACATGACCGGCAAGTTTCATATGATGTAAATTCAAACTGATTCAAATATCCATTTTTATGCAATTTAGCTAGTCGTATCGCATTGATATGACCTAGTCTACAATGCCACAAGAACGATTCGTTCATTTCTAAACTTTTCCTCTTGTGTGTGTTCTGTTCGTTAAGAATTGTGGTTTGATTTAGAACGTATATGCCATTACTTAACGAGCCTGATCCAGTCAACTTTTGATTTAGGAAAATGTTCATAATATTATCCTTCAATACAAAATTATATCCTTCTTTACTTAATAAAGAAACTGATATAATATTGCATATCAGGTTCGGTATGTAATACCATTCGTTCAGAATCAATGTAATACCAGTTGGTAATACAAGGTGATATTCGCCAACTGCTTTGGCTGCAATATTTGCACCATTCCCTACTCTTACAGAATGATCACATTTTCCCAGTTCTCTACCTTTCTTTAGCCCATGTAACATATTACATATATGGGATCCTGATCCGGTATCTAATACCCAGGACGTAGATTGTACTGAGAAACAGTTCTCGGTGACAAACACACCCGAAGAAGATGCATCAACATGCTCATTCCTCGTTCGGGTTGCATGGGAATCCAGATAATCCCCTATTTCCTGCTAGGACTTATAACAATTATAAGTTAGAGCGGAACCAACGTTCCCCAGCCCAGTATAACAAGCGGGTTCGGTCAATACATCCATATTATTATCTTGATTAAGGCATGTCATGGTCGCTACCTGAAGAGAGAGAGAAAAAACACTTTAGCATATGCTCTTGAAAAATTAGTTTTGTTTTTATTTTATCTAATCATGATGGCTCCCACTGTTTTTATCAAATCTTCCTTCAAACCCTAAAAGGTAAGACTAGCCGGGATTAATTACATTCTACAAGTTCGTAAACCGGTCAGCCAGACCAGTGTCGGTACTTTGAGGGAGATTCCCCGTGCTTTCGCACGGACCTAATTAAAATAAATCTCGTTTTCCCAGAATCATAACCCCGTTGACCCCTTTCTAGACAGCTACTGTATTAGCTAATTGGAAAGTGTAAAACTCTCCCAGGAGTAACTCTTACTCATGGTGGGTATCGGGATCCAACTATCTCATAGAAAATATGCAATCTCATTGCAAATTCCAACACTTGAAATTCCCGATAATGTTTTGCCCCTAGCAACTTATGACCTTAACATAGTCAAAAAATCAGAAGCGCTAACCAAATTCAACCCGTCATTTCCTGATTGAATTAAACACACCCGTACAACCCTTAACATAGTCAACAAAGCCGTACGAATACCCTAATCCAATCGCATCATATGGTTGCAGATAAGAACTAATTAGCTACCGCACACTATACCTTAACATAGTCAACAAACGTAGCACGAATACTAAGTAGCACTTATCTGAAATTACGGAGGGCTACGACAGATTTTTAAGAAAAGCTTTTGGGTAATGAACTTAATATCGTTGTAGAATCGAGTGATTTGAAAAGAAGTGGTTTAAGATCCGCTTTTAAAATTGTGTTTTTCAAAATAAACCGAGTGGGTGTAGCATCTGCTAGCTTTTGCTAAAGAGGTCATTCTCGGTGAAGGGATCTCGGCTCTTTCCTCATCAAATGAGGTGCTGGATATTCATCAAGGAATACCGCTATGCAAAGCAAGAACTAGAGCTACCTTTTTGAAAATTTAATTCTACAACATCTTTAGGTTTCTTTTCCTTTCATTAATCTCATTAATGAAGTCCCATCATTTATGCTTCCTAAGCATCACGGAAGAAACGAAAATACAACGTACGCTTATGCCATCCGCATTAACCACAAGGTCCCGTCATGCACCGTTAGGTTAGTTAACTAACGGCAGAGCGGGGGCAGGACTAGCGCGAATGCAAAACATAAGCAACGTTTATTATATATCATATATATAATATAAAGCATTCGTCTCACGCAGTTATATGATCTTATCACAGAACATTGCAGCAGAAGTGAACATATGAAATATTGAATATACTAGGAGGTCCGTGTTTTAAATTAAGCCAGTAAAAAACACGGATTCCATGGTCGCGATGAACAGCCAAACCCACATCCCTAGACCCTTACGAGAGCGGCAAGCAACCCTACCAATTCTAGAGTTAGGAGACCCGGACTTGAATCCTCGAGATGTTCTCCCACTGGACTCTAGAACCCGGATACTTGTGCTCCCCGCCTTGCGTCTATCCTAATAGGGAAAAGTAAATAATATACATCAATGGTGACATCATCCTCAACCCGGAAGTGTCCCAATAAAAGAATATTACATACAAGTTTTTACATGAATGAAAATGAAAAACTCTCATCTCACGCAAAAAAAACCCTGGCTATTCAAACACGAAGATCCAATATAACATATCACAGCAACACATAACATCACATGTCATTAACGTAAGTAAATATGCGTATCCCAATTGTCGTTGACGTATAGCAATGAAACCGGCGATACACCACATATTACACTTACGGTCGCAGAAAAAAAAGTGAAAACTACAACAATTGGAATCCGCAACATCCTTAGACATCATAAACCCGAAATATCACATATTTCGGATTTCATGCCTAACCGTATAAATTCCTTAAACATCATAAAACCGGAATATCACATATTCCGAATTTCATGCCTAACGGTATAAACCCGACATTTTAGTCTCAAATTGAAAACACTTTTCAATATCCAGTCGGGCAGTTCAACAAGATTCCCAACAGTAGATGGAATGCTCGTCGGAAACTTTAGTATACGGCCGCACCCCCAATGTCGTCGACGAAGTGCAATTAGGCGGAACACCACGGCCGCGAGCACCCGAACAAATGCTTTTGGCTACGGGGTTCTCCTACAGTCACTTGGTCGGGGCTATGGGGTGTGGCTATCGAGTTTTGTTACCTGGCGAGTGTTCGCGTACTATACGAGATTGCGACGGAGTTTTGATCCGAATCAAAACCCCGCGGCAACCGATCAAATGAGACTAAATTGCTAGATTTACAAAATACTAATTAGTTTTCACAAAACCAATTATTGTGTATTCTATATATTGTATCACAAATCACAGATATCTAGACGATGTTAAACATTTCGATCGATTTATCAAACACCCAAAATTCCCAGAGATCTCAACACTTGAGTCACTGTTAAAAATACCCATACAGTGCCCCAAGCACCTACGGACCTACATAAGAAGGAACGATCCCTGCCTCACCAACGCCGCCGTGGAACCGCCGCCAAAGGAATGCTTTGACCGCGCTTCCGCGGTCGTTTGGTCGAGTTGGGCCGTCGTTTTTCTTGTGGGTCCATAGAAAACCCTGCACAATTTTCTGAATATTCTTAATATGAAAAATTCCAACTTTTGAAAAATTTCCAGAGAACATGGTTTTTCGGGTTTTCGAAATTCGATCGAACACTTTAACTTCGTCTAGACAACTCCTAATTCTCTAGCTTGGCTCTGATACCACTGCCGGGTTTGCTTAACACCCTCACTAGGTTTTGGCACGCATCAAGTATGCAATTTTTAAAATCTAAAGTGCCGAGCGAGCCCGAACCAAGGATCTAACTAGAGAATCAGGGTACAACTAAGCAAGTAAATAACTTTACTCTAAGTGAACAAGGAATACAACCTTTATAGACCGGTCCTTCACTTCTAAAGCTCCGTGTAGTAGTCCCTTAGCTCCAAGTAGTGGTCTCACGGACTCTCGCTAGGCTCCACTAGGCGAAAGGAACGAGCTTTCTTAAAGATCTTCGAGGCCGAATATGATCTACGTCGAGAAATCTCCAACCCAAGCTACATCTTCACTAATTGAGAATTAGTGAATGAAACAATCTATACTAAATGGCTAGTTTGGTATAGATTGGTGAAGTAAGAATTTTACTCACTTTAGAATTAATTTTCTCTTTTTCTTTTTCTTCTCACTTTAAAGCTAGAGAGCAAGCAAGGAGATGTAGAAGAAACTCAAGTGATCAACCATGGGTGAGAAAATATCTCATATAAACTCTTGTAGAGAGTTAACCATGGTTAAAGATAATAAATATCTAGAGTAAAACAAAATTAGTGGACTAAGTCAAGATTTCTACATACTTCCGCAAGCATCCAAACTAAGCCATTTTCCACCTAATTTTGTTTATTCCTTAAATAAATAATGACCCTGATTATCTTAAGTATGGTATGAGTCTCATACACCCATGTGCAATATATCATCAAGCATGATACAATAAATACATTAACATATATCATATATATTAAATGTATAAGTAGAAAAGAAATTCTTAAGTGAGCTAATATTAGTTAATATATATTAATATAGAGATTAATAGAGGAAAGAGACCATAGGAAAGAATTTTCTCCTATGGCGTCGAAAAAATACACCGTCCCTCATTTTTTCCGACGATCGGCACCCACCATCTTCATCGTTATTATCTAAGATGTCGGTACACCAAATTTTATATGATTCTACAACTTTTTCACCGTTGATTTAGTGGGTTCAAAATTAACGGTTTACCGACAATATAACTTTTTACATTGCTAAATCAACGGTGAAAAGGTTATAGAATCACATGAAATTTGGTGTACCCACATCTTCGATGATAACGATAAAGATAATGGGTGCCGATCGGCAGAAAAAATGAGGGAGGGTGTATTTTTTGACGCCATAGGAGAAAATTCCCTCCTATGGCATCTTTCCTCCATTATTCTCATTAATATATCAAATATATAATTATATATTAAATTATTAAATCAACACTTGATTTAATAATCCGGTTATATCATATACAACCGACTAATATCATATATCGGGAGATTAGAATACGGTATCACATACACGTATTAATCTCGGTCCCGCACATATCATATATGTGCCCTACATCGTTTCGCTTGGGACAGGAAAGCTCTGTATAGGACTCTAAAGACTCGTTAATACGCCAGCAGTAGGTGATGATCATATCAGTCACCCATAAGCCGTCAGCGGTACTAGCTGGACATAATGGCTACCCAGGTATTGAGTGATCAGAAGATCAACAAGCAAGCTTGTTCATACTCCCATGAATCCAATAAGTAACTGTAACATTTCAGAAAAATAAAATATTATTTTGGCGAATTTTTATAATTAAATAATAAATATATTGAATATTTCGATAATGCGGTATAATTAAATACCGATAAATTGGAAAATATTTGGAAATTTATAGGAATTACGGAAATGAAGGTGTTTTATATGATTTAGGCAAATTATGAATTTAAGTAATTAATTATATACAATTTTAATGCTAATCGCGATTAAATATCGCTAATCGTGTATTAAGCTAGTTTTGTACATATGACATGCGCCGTGTCACATTTTTAACACTTGTTATATTTTTCCACCATGTCTTTTTCCTTATTTCTTCTTGCATGGTTTTTTTTAAAAGAGAGAAGAGAAAAGAAAACAAAAGATAAAAGAAAAGAAAAGGAAAAGAAAATGATAAAGAAAGGGAGGTATGGGCATGAGAGAGAGTGGGGGGGGTCATTTGACCATGTCTTCATCTTCATCATCTTCATCATTCTTTCTCTCCCTCAACTCTCATGGCTGCCCTCTCACACACCCCTCCTCAAACTCCTCACAACTACACCAAAAATAACTCAAAACTCCATCTCCACTTCACAAAAAACATGCACAAGATTATCACAAGCACTTTGGACCAAGAAATGATGGATTTTGATCACTTGGGGCAACTCAAGAATATTCTTGAGTTGCCAAATGAGGTACTTTCATTGCCATTAGAATTGTATTTCATTCACTTTAGTATCCATATGTGTTTAGAACTGTTTTAGTGTAGTTTTGATGGACTTTGAAATTCCTAGATGAGGGTTGAGGAAGTCTTGAGCTGTGTTGGTGAACTTGAGCTTTATTGGTGACCTTAAACCCTTCCTAATGTCTAAAACCCAGAACAATCACGAACTGAAACCTAAAACCCAATTCTGAAACTTTTCATGTCAGTTTTGTGTGTAATATGAGGGTGCAGGGAAATCTGGAGCGGCCCGGGGATTTTACGAGAGAAGCAAACAACTATAGTGACCAAATTAAGACCCTAGGAGACCCCCCTGCAAGCACGAGGCCCCAATTCTCTCCCAGAACCGAGCAGGCCGGATTTTAGTGGGTAGTGGCCAGCCACTTGGTGGATTTGGGTGCCCAGGTTTCTTCTGTAGATCATATACACTCTATATAGCACCCCAGTACTGTTTGCGCACCTTTTTTTCACCTGAACAAAAATCTGGGACCATTTTCATGAGTTGATGCCATGTGTTTTTTAATGTTTATGAATTCAAGTTTTGGTATTTGTGTTTTGTATCGATCACTTGACGTTTTTACGTCGATATCGGGTGTTTTTGGGCTCTTTTGTTTGAGTAGACCATAGGTTTTAACCTATGAGTGATTCGTGTGTCGTTTCGATTTCGAATTGGATTTTAATGCGGCACGATATGTTACGATATGTAGGTACCTCCGTGAGGACTTCGAGACGACAAGCAAGTGCGTGGCGACATCGGCATCGACAAGCAAAGAACAGGGTGAGTAGATATATATCTACGGGGGAAGTCGGATGGATGGCGTATAGCACCCCCGCAGTTTCGTAGTGTTGTATACAAATACGTATACCTATATGTATAAATATGTTATTATGAGACTAGATGATTATCTAGATAGACTTAGGAGTTCATAGATAGACTTTAGTATAATTGGCTGGTAGTGTCGTTAGTTAGTTGTAGTCACGAACCCTAGAGAAAAGATTTGCATGCACGCACACATACACACTTGCATACATTTTACTTCTTTTGCGTATATGGGGATATGTATAGACACACACACACACATAGGTATGGGACTATATGTGTGTGTGTGTGTGTGTGTATATATATATACGTATACATATACAGGGATGATACTTGGAGTTGAGTCGATGAGTTTGGCCATGATGCTACGAGATCGGTGATATGATATAGTCCGTATTATGAAATACGACATGATTAGTATAGCGGGTCCTTGGGCGATGTGTTTTCATACACACGCATACATATATGTAGACGGTATCAGTAGTGTACTAGACTTAGATCAGTACCCCCAGTTCACGATGATATGTGATGATAAGGATACAAGATGAATACTGAGATAAATGTGATATTCGACCCGTACCCAGATTTGGGATGCCATACGATGGATTTACCGTACGAGCTATGTATTTGTCACCACCCGAAATTTGGCACGTGACGGCCCTTAAACTACGCAACGTCTACAGGCGTAACGCAATTTAAGAAAGCCAAAATACAGAAATCTAAACCATCAAAAGTAGTAAATGATAAGAAACATTGTTTAAACTTTTTAAATTCTCAAGTATAAATTCTTTAAGTCCAATTTACTTTCTTAAAAATTTTGGAAGCACCTCCTTTGTAAAAACTAGCCCCAAAAATGGGTACATACAAAGATAAAAGTAAAGCATCCCTAACAGGAGAAAATCCACGCCAAATGGCGGAAAATAACCACCACAAGAAAATATACGACGCCGTAGCAAAGAAATAAAAGACGATATAAATAAAAGTGAATAAAAGACATCCAAAGTCATAAATAATACACAATATCGTCCTCACATCTCGTCTCTAAGTCAAAACATGATAATGGTAGATGGAGAGTATAAGGTACAAGATAACAATAAACAACAACGGATAGCCGCAAAACCCACCTATAGCAAAACCGTGCACAGTCAGTCGAAGCGGTATCTGCAGCAAAAGATGATACGAGAGATGAAAAACCTACCGCGAATGCCCTGGGGAACCGCCTGCAAACACGGTGGCACAACAGGGGTGAGTTTTCAACTCGTGAATAGTAAAAAAACATATGCAGGTAATCGCAAGTATCCACGTATAGCGCGAATCTAAAACATGCAAGCTGATAGCAATAAGGTGGCAGTATGTATGTGCAATAGTCCTGAAAAGTACTCTAGCAGGTACTATAATACATGAAGCAATAAATGACAAGATGTACATGCAATAGTCATGAAAAGTACACTAGCAGGTACTACTAATACATGAAGCAATGCATATAAAATAAATGAGGAGTATGGAATAAAATATTTCATCACCACGGAATCCTGACCTCGTGGTAGGACCAACGTCCATCAAGACAATCTAAATCCCAAGTTCCTCAAATCAGCCCCCAAATTGGCTCTCATATCCTGTAAGTCTCATATATATCCTGAGTGTCAAATATCAAGTATATCTCATATATCCCGAATGTAAAACATCAAGTAGATCTCACATATCCTGTATGTACAATATCAGTATATCCCACATATCCTGTATGTACAATATCAGTATATCTCACATATCCTGTAGGTACAATATCAGTACATCCCACATATCCTGTATGTACAATATCAGTATCAAGTAAGTTTCATATAAGGTGAGTGTCTAACATCGACACCCAAAACATCATGAAACAAGTGTCAAGCATCGACACAGAAATACTGATCTATCAGGTGCTGTCACCACGACTGGCCCTGATAGGTATGTATCATACGCTATCCGAAAACTCGAGTGCCTAGCTCTGACCCTCGAAATTTGATATAACTGTACGCACATGACCCCGGTCGGTATCCCCACGATAACCGCTGTATCAGAAGTACTGTCACCGGTAGGTACTTGCCCGCCTTCCAGGCTCATCGCCTATCATCTGCAATCATCTTGTCGAGGGGAACCGTACTGGGCCCCACCATGTACCCACACACGGTCCACTCCTCATCCTCGCATGGGGTAAAGCTCAAATCCGAGAAATCTCATGGTGGCTGCAGAAATATCATATCAAGAGAAACCAGGTTTTTCAAATAATGCATAATTTCATGAAACTACCATGGTCCTCAAATCCAGAAAACATCAAGTAAAGAATAAAATACTTGCATGAAACATTGTGATGATATATTATAAAGACCTGTATACATATATATTAGCCTCCCACTCCACTAATATATATATATATATATATATATATATATATATATATATATAACAGAGTCCCATTCCACTGTTATATATACTTAGGAAATAAACATCAGAGAACATCGTATGAAAATCATATAACAATGCAGAATCCAAGAAATATAATATATGCAACATGAAACAGTAATATGAGCATATAAAAGAAAAACCGTTATTTAACTGCAACAAGTTATTAAATATATCATGTGGTTCCTGATTTCTCCAAAATCAGATGCAACATCATATACAGGTGAACATGTAGCTATAACAAGGTATGCGTAACCATATCGGTATAGCAAGATATGTGTGTCCATATGAAAATATGTATGATCTAAAAGTAACCGTAGCAAGATATGTGTCTATACCTATCCATAAGGATGTAATACCCTCCAGGTATATGTATGTATGTATGCAAGAAGTACATGTAGCTATGTCTCATATGTGTATATACCTATCACTAATGGTACACTACCACATAAGTATATGGGTAACTAGCATGTAAGCATGTCGAGGCATATGTGTAAGCATGTGGGTATACATGTAAGCTATATGTCATATGCACAATGAAAATAAGGATCATGTCTCAATGTCCCTAAGCAACACAATATCACATATGTAGAGGTGTTGTGCGTGTCATGGCAACTATTGACGGTGTGAGTGGCATACAATCAGTGCTCGTGCAACATGAACCGTCAATAATAGTGTTGTATCTCATTAATACTATGTCCGAATGCAATAGGTAAATGAGATATGCAACTAAGATACACAAGCACAAACGAGTCCATCTACTAAACACTATGGGTCAAATCAGTTATTCAAGCCCAGACGCATAACGCCATGCGGGCGATTCTCCTGTAGATGTCAAATCTACTCACCACACTCCTGGCTAAATAAAGCCAACTACACGCTTTCCCCTCTTCGCAGCGTCCTAAGTCCCCGCCTGCGATCCTAAACACATATAACAATAAAGCAAGCGTATATAAGAAATCGACCAATAATACGTACAACTACGTTTGACCGATACACCAACTCCAAACATACTCCCAAGTGTTCATTTTAGTAGCTAACGTGCGTAGCGATATTACGAAACGAACTCAAGAGCAAAAGCTATACAAAGACACGAACAATATCGGCACGACCCTAGATAGGAACGCAAAGCGACACAACTACCAAGCCTAGATCCTGATCGTACCGATCGCGCATTCAAAACACAATAATAAACGTGGAATCAATATAATTAACGTCGCAACGTCAAAAGAAACCCACGTCTAAAATATCCGTAAATCTAGTAAGTAGCACTTATCATTTTAGCACAAAACTAAAATTTACAAACATCTTCAAATAGCAAGGTTAAACCACTTATACCTTTACTAAAATTTTAGATTTCACTAATTAGGATTAGCAAAAGTTTAGTTTGTTAATTAGCTTAATTATCCGATTAGAAAAATATCATTTAACAAATTAGCAACTTGATTAAGTTTTCATTTGTCTTAACTTATCACTTAACCATTCCACTAATCAAAACCCTAATTTGATCATCAAAATGATATCTTAAATTTCTAAATATTAATTTAAAAGCTTAAATTAAACATCTAATTAAGCTAATTAAAGGTATTAAGCAATAAAAAGAGATTAGGGTTAAGGTTTTAAACCTTCAAATAACACAACTTGAAACAAGAACAATCCACACTTTAGCCTCCAAAATTCTCACTAGAATGAAAATCCAAGCATGATTGAAGAAGAAGAATGATGGGTTTGATTTATATATGAATTTGTATGAATTTATTTGGATTTTTCATCATTTTTTTGAAGTAAAATGAGAAGATATGAAGCAAATATGATTTTGGACAGCAAGGGATGAAGTTGTTTCGGCCAAGGAGAGGGAGCTAGGGTGTTGTGGAATTTTGGAGAAAATTCTAGTAGAAATTTACAATAATTGCATAATAAAACAAAAAGCTTTATGTTTTCATTATCTTTTCTTTTAAAAAAATCATTTAATTCCACAAAAATCAAGATATTTTGGAGAGAAGGTTCTAAACATAATTCTAGTGATTAGTTTAGTATAAAACCACATTAGTAGTAATTAACCCACAAAAAAATAATTACCACTAATAAAGTGCACAAATAAAGCATTAAAATAATATTTTAATTAGGGAAAAATTCTATATGAACCAAACTTCCCATTGACCCCCAAAGTTTGCGCACTAGCTTTATTCTAGCTAAACTAGATGCCGTGATGTCTATACAGAAGTTTGATCACAATCGGGTTAAAACGGAAAACACCGACTATTTTACCCTAAAACGGAAAAATTCGCAAAACGATTTCTAAAACGTTACAATCTTACCCCCTTAAAGAAATTCGTTCCCCGAATTTAAAATTCATCTACACGTACCTTCAAAGAGATGAGTACAAAACTCACAAATTTCGCTCGCGGCCTGCTAAGTGATCACCTCACTATAAGGCTACGCCAAAGAACCCTTACAGATGGCAAGACCCTTGACCGAAGTTTCTCCACCTGCCGAGCCATTAACGCTTGGCTGCCGGTGAACGAAAAGATCGCATCCTAATTAAATGGTCTGGTGCTGAATCATGTGAGAAAGGTCATGAAGGTATTTACAAAGTATCGACACAAGGAATACGGGGTGAATACTCAAAAATCTGGGCGGAAGTGCCATATTATAGGCAACGGTACTAACTCACTTCAAGGATCTCAAAAGGACCTACAATTTTGGGACTAAGCTTCCCAAAACTCAACACGCCATTTCATCGGAAAAATCCGTAGGAATACATGATCTCCCACTGCAAACTCAAGTCTGCGACCACCACGGTCGGAAAAAAGACTTCTGTCTGCACTGGGCTACACTCATCCTGACCTGAACCAATTGGATCTTCTCCGACGTCTCTGGACTAGCTGGGGTCCAAAAATCCTACTCTCGCGGAGTCAGAAAAACAGACTGGCGATCGACACAACCCACCAAATAAAACCTAAGGTTGCCAATTGGAATGTCTCCTGATAACTGCTATCGAAGGAGAATCCTAACAATAGGAAGTGACGATCCCAACTGCCGACAACAATTAGTACGTACGCACAAGCATATCCTCCAGAGTCTGTATAGTCCGTTCTGTCTAACCATCAGCTAACGGGTAGAAAGCGGAGCTAAAGCTCAACCAGTACCCAAGGCTTCCTGAAGCTTCTGCCCAAGACGGCAAATGAACAGGGTGCCTCCATTGGATACAACAAATGAAGGAACTCCGTGCAAACACACCAACTTAACGAAGAACAACAGAGCAACTGAGTATAACCGGACAACAAACACACAAATGGAGTCACACCTTGTCTAGACCCGGATAGACACCACAACGAAAATTCATGGAGATCTGCCTCCATTCCTAATGTGGAACGGTTAAAGGTTGCAACTCTCCAGCCGGTCTCAAATGCTCAACCTTAGCACGCAACAAGTCAGACACCTTAAAACGAAACCCGAAACTCCACTCATCATCCCTGCCCACCGTAACTAACTCTTAAGTCACATTACATCTTGGTGGCACTTGGGATAAACACAGAAAGATGAATGATGTGCCTGCTTTGGGACCTCGCGTCTCTACCTATCAGTATCAGGTACAACCACCGAGTCTGGAACATAGCATACCCTGGTGATAAATCAAGAACTCCGAATCTTTACCCAGCCGAACATGCTCAGAATCTTAGACAAACGAGTATCGGCGGGCTGTGCCCCGCGAAACGATTAAGGAAAAGTGGACGGGCGTGGACATGAGCAAGCTGTCCCCTCGGTAGAGGCGAACTTAAGCTATACTCCACGATCGCACAAAAACTATAAATCTGCAGAAGACTGTCTCAACAATCAAAACCCGCTGCAGGAAGATGTACATTAAGCTCTGGTGGTCCATGAAAATATGGCACGACTTTCCACACAAGTAGTGTCCCCAATCTTCAACGCAAAACCACCGCGGCCATCACCAGATCATGAGTGGGATAATCCTGCCCGTACTCCCTCCAACTGTCGAGAAGCATGAGCGATAACTCAATAGTGCCACACCAGTACACAATTGAGCCCCACTCGCGAAACATCACAGTGAACAACAAAGTTGCCCGAACCAGCAAGCAAAGAAAGAACTGGTGCAGTTGTCAACCGAATCTCCAACTGCTGATAACTCCACACACATGCCTCAGTCTAAGAAAAAAGAACTCCCTTCCTGGTCAACCCGGTCAACGGTGCAGCGCTACACAAGCAAACTTGCACGAAACGGCGGTAAAAAATGGCTAAGCCCAAAAAGCTGCGGACCTCAGTCCCTGCTACAAGTCTGGGCCAAAGCTGTACGGCCTCGATCTCCCTCGGGTCCGTACGAAAACCGTCTCCCGTAACCACATGACCTTAGGAAGTCAACACAATCAAGTCTGTAGGAACACTCCGAGAATTTAGCAAACCGCTGGGGCTCTCCCAATGTCTGCAAAACAAATCCTCAAGTGCTACTCAAGTTCCTCACGACACTTTGAAATAGACCAGAATGTCATCAATACACAACAATCAACTGGTCGAGGAACGGCCTAAAGAAACCCGGTTCATCATATCCACAAATGCTGCTAGGGCATTGGTGAGTCCAACGACACCACCAAAACTCAAATTGCCCGTAGCGCACACAAAGTAGTCTTCGGAATGTTTTCACTCCGAACCCGCAACAAATGATGACCTGATCCCAAAACAAACTTAGAAAAGCATGTCTCGCACCCTGGACCTGATCGAACAAATCGTCAAGGCGAGGTAAAAGATATATCCACGCCGTAACTCAGTTTAATTGACGACCAATCGATACACAACCTCAAACTGTCGTCCTTCTCTTGAGGAACAGGATAGGAGCTCCCCAAAGCGAAACACTTGGATGTACAAGTCCCCCAACAAACAACTCTGCAGCTGATCCTTAAGCTCCCTAAGCTCTGCCGGCTCATCTGGAACAACGTCGGAAACTCTCGCACGAAAGGAATCCGGTCCAACAACTCACTGTAGCTCCGGTATCATGAATGAAATCCAAGAATCCTCGACATCCACTCCTCAAAAGCCGACTAGCGAAAAAGGATGTATTCAAGCTGTGAGAGGCGGCACCACGATCCCCCTGCACAACAAGAACTGACTCACCGGGAAAACAAGACCTGACTGTTTTCTCACGGCAGTCCACAGACGTATAGCACGTAGCTAACCAGTCCGTGTCCAGGAGAACGTCAAATCCAGCATCTCTAGAAGGATCAAGTGACGGACGAATCTCTATCTCCTAATCGATTGGCACACGACTGAAATACGTGTCGCGCAACAAAAGAATCGCTGACAGAAATTAACACAACAAACGGATGATCTAGCATACACAACTCTCAGCCCAACCAAGGCATAAAGTGTGTAAAACAACAAGTGCATAAATCCCGAACAAACCAAACCTACAAATCAAAAGAACATGCAATTTAGAATACCTGAAAACTCTGCACTGGACGCCCTCGCGTCCCGAGGAGTAGAAGCAAACCCTCGCGTCTGCCCTCTACCCGCAACTGGCCGAACTCTTCCTTTACCAACAAGTCCCCTCTGAACCTGAGTCTGACGCGGCACCAAGGAACATTGTCTGACGAAGTGTTGAAGGCTCCCACATCGAAAACATATATACGATGGTTGCTGACCCTCCTGGGGATGAGAGCTGAATGACTGACCTCGTCCCAAGCCTCTGCTACTCTCGCAACGTGCACGAAATCTATCACGGCGACTGAACCTCTGTCTCAGGGCCGATACACCTATACGAGCCCTCCTCTGTCCTCGAACTCCCAAAGTCTCGAAAAGACGCTCCTCGTCAAATAGGGATGCGTCCACTGGTGCTGTGTAAGTAACACAATGCAGTGCTGATAGCAAGGAAAAACTGGGTAACAGGGATAGCAACCTCCTGTCACTGAGCTCGAATGGCCTTAACCAAAGACCTCATCGTCTGGCGCAAGTCCTGCATATCTGCCACAAGCCTAGCGAGATGATCTGTCGAAGGCGGATCCATCTGCTCCGGTGTAACGGGCATACCATCCTGGTCAGTCCTCGTCCCAAACGAGTCAACCCTGACCTCGGCTCTCGCTGCATCACTCTGAGTCCCCATAGTCATCGGCAGCATAAGGCTATAAATGGAAAAAGGATTCGATATGAACACGGAAATTGAATCACAAGGATATGTATCATCAAGTAAGGAATTTCAAGCAATTAGTAATTAGGTCACTTTAGGCGGAGTACCGTGATCGTGGGTATGCCGCGGACATACACACACTACGTTACTCTGCTTAAGCTACCTACTCCATCATACCAAGGTCATCCTACGCTCCGAAAGGTAAAACCTAGCTCTCTGATACCAACTTTGTCACGACCCGAAATTTGGCATGTGACGGCCCTTAAACTACGCAACATCTACAGTCATAACGCAATTTAAGAAAGCCAAAACCCAGAAATCTAAACCATCAAAAGTAGTAAATGATAAGAAACATTGTTTAAACTTTTGAAATTCTCAAGTATAAATTCTTTAAGACTAATTTACTTTCTTAAAAATTTTGGCAGCACCTCCTTTGTAAAAACTAGCCCCAAAAAAGGGTACATACAAATATAAAAGTAAAGCATCCCTAACGGGAGTAAATCCACACCAAACGGCGGAAAACAATCACCACAAGAAAATATACGACGCCGTAGCAAAGAAATAAAAGACGATATAAATAAAAGTGAATAAAAGACATCCAAAGTCATAAATAGTACATAATATCGTCGTCACATCTCGTCTCTAAGTCAAAACATGATAATGGTAGATGGAAAGTACAAGGTACAAGATAACAATAAACAACAACGGATAGCCGCAAAACCCACCTATAGCAAAACCGTGCACAGTCAGCCGAAGCGGTATCTGCAGCAAAAGATGATACGAGAGATGAAAAGCCTGCCGCGGCTGTCCTGGGGAACCGCCTGCAAACACTGTGGCACGATAGGGGTGAGTTTCCAACTCGTGAATAGTAAAAAACATATGCAGGTAATCGCAAGTATCCACGTACAGCGCGAATCTAAAACATGCAAGCTGATAGCAATAAGATGACAGTATGTATGTGCAATAGTCATGAAAAGTACTCTAGCAGGTACTACAATACATGAAGCAATAAATGACAATATGTATATGTAATAGTCATGAAAAGTACTCTAGCAGGTACTACTAATACATGAAGCAATGCATATAAAATAAATGAGGAGTATGGAATAAAATATGTCATCTCCATGGAATCCTGACCTCGTGGTAGGACCAACGTCCATCAAGACAATCTAAATCCCAAGTTACTCAAATCAGCCCCCAAATTGGCTCTCATATCCTGTAAGTCTCATATATATCCTGAGTGTCAAATATCAAGTATATCTCATATATTCCAAATGTACAACATCAAGTAGATCTCACATATCCTGTATGTACAATATCAGTATATCCCACATATCCTGTATGTACAATATCAGTATATCTCACATATCCTGTAGGTACAATATCAGTATATCCCACATATCTTGTATGTACAAGATCAGTATCAAGTAAGTTTCATATTGTCACGATCCGAAAGAGCACGTGACTGGCACTTGAATCATATGAAGTCTATAGGACCCCATCTAACCCAAGTAAGCCAAAAGCCCAGAAATGTAAAACCATTTTAAGGAATAAATAAAGGAAACTAGTTTAAAGAAGTGAAAAAAACATGTTTTGAAGTCAAAGTTTTTAAATAACTAAGCCGAATGTGCATTTTTAAAATGTGTAACCTTTCCTGAAAATTTCGGCAGAGTTTCCTTTGTAAAAACTAGCCCCGAACGGGGTACAACAAGAATAATATATATGAAATGATAAAAGGCATCTCCAAGCGGGAGCTAGCTCTTCGTCAATCGACGGTCATAACCACGCAAGCAATAATAATATACAACGCCAAAGGGCGAGGATCAAAATCCAAAAAGAACTCAAAACAGCCAGGAAACCGTAATACTACAAGCGCGACTCTAAGGTCGAAATAATACAACACTGTTTTCTAAGTCTGAAACAATATAAAAGTTTTAGTTGATGGAATTCTAGATACAATGAATAATACATGTACAATGGCGGTTCTAATACAAAAGAACCCACCTACTCAAGCAAGTCACCTATAAGGAAGCAGTGTGCCAGAAATGCCGCTATGGAATCTGTACGGCAAAACCTGCAAGGACTGTGGCACAACGGGGATGAGTTGCCAACTCGTGAATAGAAAATATATCTACAAGTAGAGATCGAATGTATGACCCATCCTAGGTCAATACGATCAGATACAAATATAAACCTCAATGTGAATAAGTCTGCAGCATGCTAAACTGGCAATGTAATCTCTAAACATGAGTGTAGTGCCAAGTGCTCGTGCCAGTGCCTCAGGTAATAGCATATCATAAGCATGAGGTATGATCAATGTAATCAAATCTGCATGTACGTGGATCCCGTCCACTCGTCACCCAATGACAATAACCATCATGCATGTAAATATCAACAACATATGCATGGAAATATGAGGATATAAACCACCTGTGTCCCTCACGACACGTCAAAATCATGGAACCGGAGTGCCCAGCATCGACACTCGAAAACATCATGAAAAATTTGCCCAGCATCGGCACGTAAATCCTCATATATCGGGCTCCGTCAGTTCGGATCGGCCCACGGGCTCTGTTTGCGGTATCGGCCCTCGGCCCCGGCAGTACGCCCATATCCATCTATCGACTCTGGTCAGTATCCTCCGGATAACCGCCAGGTCCAACCAATCACCGGTAGGTACTCGCCACCCTGCCAGGCTCATCGTCTACTCCACGAAAAACATTTCTTGCCCCGGGAAACCATACCGGGTCCACCATGTACCCGCAATCGGCCCCATCCGCCTCCTCGAATCGGGTTTCACATGTCGCTCTCAGCACCGAGAAAACACATGGTGGACGCACTGAAATATCATATCAAGGGTAACCGGGTTTTAAAACAATTACATATTCTCCTTTTGAAACACCCACAGTTCCCAAAAACCAGAAATATCATGGAAACAACATATCTCAATGCATATAATCAGAAAGCATGATGTATGCGACATGTAAAGAAATGTAAGCAACATACATTGAATGCAACTGTACTACAGTGTAGTGACATGGCAATTATCGATGATGAAGTGTGTGAGCCGGCAACAAGTGTACGTGGAACATACGCATCATCGATAATGATGCTGGTGTCATAGCAGCATGACTGAAATATATCAACAATACAAGCGATGCAATGAAAAAAGCATGAATATGCGGAATCGAATAATCAACGCAACAGTAAAGAACCTGTCTCAATAAATATATCATGCAACCTTACCTTTTGAAATAAGACGAATCAGAGCTTTTGGTAAAATAAGGGCTACGGTGTTTTAAGAAAAGATGCATCGCTTGAAAATATCCGTAGAATCCCTTTTTGCCTATCTTTAAAATATCCCCGATTCGTTAGTTTTGAAATGGGTATGACTCGGGTCAAGTCTAATGCCTACTATGCGAACTACGGACCCAACAATCAAGTCAATCGGGAGGGGCATGAAAACCACCTAAATCTGAGTCGATATAGATATAGTTATATATATAGTCGGTGATCTCGCCTCAATAGTATCGCGTACGATACAGTATATCATATAATATCCTCGAGTCATGAGTGCGGATCTAACATCAATATAAGCTCGTACGGTAAATCGTCGTACGGCATCCCAATAGCAGGCTAAGGGTCAATATCACATTCATCTCACCATATATCAGGTATCACTGCCATCATATCACATCTCAAATACGAACTCTATCATATCGCCGAATCCCACGGCCTCAATCAAACCTCATCGACTCATCTTAATCCCACGTATCATCCACAATCCCGTATATGAACACATAGTCCCATACCCATGTGTAGATATACACACCTCTATATGCACACAGATAAATGAAAGAATGCATGCAAGTATATGTGTATGCGTATGTGTGCGTGCACCCACTACTCTAGGGTTCGCACTATACTAAACCAATACATCCTTATCATCAATAATTCCATTATTATCATCAATAATCCTAACAACACATAATAAATATATGTGTGTATACGTATTCGTATATATCACCACGGACTGCGGGGGTGCTATACGCCATCCACCCAACTTCTCCCCGTAGATATAAATCTACTCACCTTGCTTCTCGTGTGCCGATGCCGATGTCGCTATCTTCATCTTCTTCTCCTCAACATCACGTAGGGTACCTATAAGTATATCACAAACGCTAAAGCACATGAAGATCATCGGAAATCCAAAACAGCACACGCTACTCGCATAGGTAAAAACCTATCGTCTCGCATGCAAACACGATCAATATCCACTTGTCGTTGACGTCCAAACACCACCTAACAGAAACGAATCACCAAATATCAAAATCCATGCTAAAAAAAGTCGTAAACCATGCACCAACATATGAAAATCAACCCAGATTTTACCCTAGATGGAATCAGTCAAAACTAGACTTACCCAGGGTCAAGACTACTGGAAATAGGGCCATGCACAAAAATCGAGGCAATTCCCTCCTGCTCTGGCCGCAAATTAAGGCTAGAAGGAATTAATTGGCGGCCGGGAATTGGAGTTGGGGGATAGGGTTTGGTGTGGTGGTTCCATGGTGCCTGCACATCTCACTGTCAACTCAGTTTTATTTTTGGGGTCTCGGGGTGAGAGCAGATTCCTAAATACGATCACAGGTTCACAGTTTTTCTCCGACATCGTCTCATAAATCCGTATTTTGGTTTCAAGTTCAGATTTGGGTCCAAATTAGCATCACACAAGGGGTTCTAAGGTCACCACAATCCTCAATTTCATCTTTAATTTCAGATCTCACATAAACCAAAACTTGAAGTTTCACGAATCCATCAAACGACACCATATCGACACAAAACTAGTATTGATGCAATAAGAATTGAAATACTACCTAAAGGTGCAGAAATTACCTCCTTTGGCAACTCAAGAAAATTCTTGAGTTGCTCAAAGTCCTCCAAATCCAATCTTGCAAGGTTCAATGTGTAGCTAGTGAGCTTGGGAGCAAGTTTTGTGAAGTGGGAATGGGGTTTTGGTGAAGGAAATGAGAGGGATCTATGAAGTGAAGGGGAGGGAAATGAGAGGGAGCAGGAGCAGCAGCAGCTCCATGAGAGGGGAGAGAGAAATGGGTGTGAGGAAATGATGGGTATGGTTAAAAAAGTCAAAAGCAACTACTCTCTCTCTCTCTCATCATCATCATACATTTTCTTTCTTTTGTTTTCTTTCTTTTGTTTTCTTTTCCTTCTCACTCTAATAGTGAACCCAAATGAACAACCATGGCAATAGAAATGTAACACAAGTGTAACAAGTGTGGAAAATGATATGTGCACATTTTTGCATAAAAATGCTAAAAATCCAATTAGCGATTTTTAATCGCGATTAGCACTAAATTAGCATATAACTAATCTTAAAACTTTAAAATAGCATAATTCCATAAAATACCCTATTTTAGAATTTTCCATAATTTTTCCCCATTTATTTGTATTTAATTATACCAGAATATTAAAATATTCATTAAAATAATACTAAATTATAAAATTTCCCAAAAATCATATTTTATTATTTTGAAAATGTTATAATCTACCCCCTTAAAGAAATTCGGTCCCCGAATTTAAATTTAAACCCCCAAATGCTAAAATATTTCTATACAAATTCCAAGTCATCGGGGCTCCGAAATCAGCAATACATAAAACGTATCATAGCGCAATGCATGCGCATGAGTACTGAGCAGATAACTCAAAAGCAACACTCCATCAAGCATCCCGCAATCATCGGAGTCATGGTAAAGACACAAATGTCAAATCCAATACAAAACCAATATGATATAAATCAGAACTATACATGTAGACATCCAATCTATACATGTGAGTAGCTAATGTAAATGCATGCCAAATCTTTTTAAGTCGCCGTGCGATGCGCGTAACACTGCACAGTGGCGGACGTTTTTCATAAGAAAATAACTACATACGTATATATATATATATATATATATATATATCCTTTGTTTAATAGGTACGTTCCGCCGTTTTGAAAACAATTTAGAAGGGTTTCCTTATTTTTAAACGTTTCGTGTCATATCGGACACGTAGGTATATATATATATATCGAGACCATAGCTCGCTCCTTGGAAATCCCTTCGAACTACCAATGCATGCAAAATATATCTAGGTATTGTCCTCTGGTCCTGCTCAGTATGAAAATAAATATCTAATATCATAAAAATGTACTGCTCCAAAAGGAATAAATCCCAAAAATGCATATAACACCACCCTGTGCGTCTGGTGCGCACGGAAATCAAAATCCATATATGTGCCATACAGGTGCACAAAACAACATCTAGATGCAACGGGTGTGCACGAATTATCTGTCATAAGCAACGTGTGTGCCTGACAGCCAAAACAGGTGCATCTGACATGTATGAAGAATCTCGATTTAGTGCATCTGGTGTGCCCCAAAATCGTATCTCAAAACATGCGCCCAACATGCGCGAAAATCCAAATCGGTGCACCCATCGTGCACGAATGAAAGTCTAAACCCTAGGCACTCAACATGCACGGAATCACGAAATCCAATAGAAAACGCCGAACATGCGTAAGTCCAGTCAAAAGCACGGAGTGCAAGAATCAAAAATATCAGGGTCAAGTCGACGATATATAATGCGGCTCAATCAAGATCAAATGTACCGCGATCGAAAATCTCACAACCGTGTGCATCAGCGTGCACAAATCAAATCAAAACACTAAAAGTGCATGAAATCACCATCAATACCTCCAAAATAATAACTATGCGCAAGGTATAAATACCCAGTAGGTTCAACCATGGTACACAAAATCAATTATCAAGGAACTCAGTCATCAAGACTAAATCATGCAAATAGATCGACCAAAAATACCGAAATCCAAAGTGACGGATACGTGATAGTCAAATCACAAAATCACAAATCATAAATCATAAATCATAAATCATAAATACTGTCGTCGGTATATCCTCCTTCGAGTCGAGAAGGTGCCGGTACATCCAATGCTATCGGCGCAAGATATCTACTTGCCTCTTGCTCGCGGCTGGCATCCTCCGCCTATGGTTCCTTATCTTCCCTGTGGATTACCAATCTCGCAATCCATCGGCTCATCGGCCCGGTCAGGTGTGCTGACAGGAACGATTCCATTCTGGCACTTTCCTGGTCATCTCTCGGTCAATCCTCACGATCGCTCATAACGCAGCACATCTCTGGCGTCGACCTCGGGTCCTCTGAATGCACATCACGCATCTTCTCCTGGTGCAAATCTTATTGCAGCAGTGTACTGGAAGGAATCGTACTCAAGGTCTCTTCTGATCTTGCCTAAGCCAAACTGTATGGAGGCTGGTACTCTGGCATAATCTTTCCTCGCTCTCTGGACATCTGCGTCCTTAGTACAGCATCTCCTCGGAAGCTGGTCGCATCCCTGCGCCTCTGTATGCATATCCGACCTTTAATCTTAACGGGGTGTAGTAACAGCTCGTCTGCGTCTCGCACGAACTTCTTGTCCCGCTTGTCTGTATCATCGACCATTTCGACATCGCGTCTCTATCTGCGCACTGCAATGTCCTTGGCTACGGTCCCTCCGAAGTCTCTAACACGGACTCGAAATCACGAACTCGGTATCTTCGTCACTCAGTAGGAGATATCTAGATGATCACGTCCTCAACGTGCATATCGCATCTCTGATGTCAGAGGAGTGGAACGTCATCTCGTCGAAATCTCATGCGAACTCTTTACTCCACTCTGCTTCAATATCGACTGATTCGGACTCATCTCATCGTGGCTACACAGATTGCGCTCCAACGGCTACGCTCGTATCTGGAGTCTCCCAAGCAGTGTCCCATCACATGATATCCGAATGATGTCGAATCGTCTGATCGACTCGTCAGAACCTCATAATCACCCAAGAGCTCAACATCTCGGGTAGAGTTTAATAGTATCGAGTACATACTACAGCATCGGTGGTCCAGCCGTAGAAAGGCAAACCCAAGCCTCACTAATGGCGCCGCAGAACTGCCGCAAACCCTAAGGTTCAAAGGCTTTCACATGGTCATTATGTCGAGTTAGGGTTTCATTCTTCTAGAGGGTCCATAGAATCGCTTGCATGTCTTTCCGAATACTTTAACCTCGGAAAATGGGTTCATGACATTCGATCGTCTCAATCGACTCTCAACGAATCTGCGTGAAGTCGCCTCTAGCTGGAATCAATCTATCTGATGACCTTGCATCGGGGTAAGCGAACGAACCATATGTCCTAGTCATTAATCCTCGGTGACTAGCGACTCACTATCATATCTCTAAGAATATTCTCATGCTGCAGTAGCTCCAATCATCTAGGCGATATCTCATCACTCGCAGCAGCAACTGGATCATCCGTCCGTACGCTGAACAGCGCCTCAATCGTCTTGGATAAGCGATAATATCAACGGTCATCACATCCTGGCTGGCCTCTATCAATGGCTCAATCCTCTGGTGCCGATCAACACATCCGGGAAATCTCGTAAAAGCGATCAATCCAACGCTCATGGCGCGAAAACACAATAAGATGACGCCTCAATATGCAATCGTATGTCTCTAGAATCACGCCTTGGTCAGTCCTCGTCCATGACGAGCTCATGCTGACGCAACTCGAGCCGTAGCTCACTCTACCCGTGCAATCGTGGCGGCAAAACCAAAACCAGTATCGATGAGGATAGATCATAGGAATGAATATAATACTGTGCAAGGAAATGTACATCCTAAGATTTCTTAAGCGGAGTGGCGTGTCGTAAGTATGTCGCAGAACATACGTACGGTACGTCCCTCTACTCAAGCTACCTACTCCATCAACCAAGGGTCATCCTATGCGACGAAAGTTCGGGTATAATACCCCCTCGACTAAGTCTAAGTTCCGTAAGGTCAAGCCTAAGTTCCGTATATAGATAACGCCCTACGCTCCACATAGTCAAACTTAGACTCGAACCAAGGTCAATCTAGCGCTCTGATACCAACTTTGTCACGACCCGAAAGAGCACGTGACTGGCACTTGAATCATATGAAGTCTATAGGACCCCATCTAACCCAAGTAAGCCAAAAGCCCAGAAATCTAAAACCATTTTAAGAAATAAATAAAGGAAACTAGTTTAAAGAAGTGAAAAAAACATGTTTTGAAGTCAAAGTTTTTAAATAACTAAGCCGAATGTGCATTTTTAAAATGTGTAACCTTTCCTGAAAATTTCGGCAGAGTTTCCTTTATAAAAACTGGCCCCGAACGGGGTACAACAAGAATAATATATATGAAATGATAAAAGGCATCCCCAAGCGGGAGCTAGCTCTTCGTCAATCGATGGTCACAACCATGCAAGCAATAATAATATACAACGCCAAAGGGCGAGGATCAAAATCCAAAAAGAACTCAAAACAGGCAGGAAACCGTAATACTACAAGCGCGACTCTAAGGTCGAAATAATACAACACTGTTTTCTATGTCTGAAATAATATACAAGTTTTGGTTGATGGAATTCTAGATACAATGAGTAATACATGTACAATGGCGGTTCTGATACAAAAGAACCCACCTACCCAAGCAAGTCACCCATAAGGAAGTAGTGTGCCAGAAATGCCGCTATGGAATCCGTACGGCAAAACCTGCAAGGACTATGGCACAACGGGGGTGAGTTGCCAACTCGTGAATAGAAAATATATCTACAAGCAAAGATCGAATGTATGACCTATCCTAGGTCAATACGATCATATACAAATATAAACCTCAATGTGAATAAGTCTGCAGCATGCTAAACTGGCAATGTAATCTCTAAACATGAGTGTAGTGCCAAGTGCTCGTGCCAGTGCCTCAGGTAATAGCATATCATAAGTGTGAGGTATGATCAATGTAATCAAATCTGCATGTACGTGGATCCCGTCCACTCGTCACCCAATGACAATAACCATCATGCATGTAAATATCATCAGCATATGCATGGAAATATGAGGATATAAACTACCTGTGTCCCTCGCGACACGTCAAAATCATGGAACCGGAGTGCCCAGCATCGACACTCGAAAACATCATGAAAACTATGCCCAGCATCGGCACGTAAATCCTCATATATCGGGCTCCGTCAGTCCGGATCGGCCCACGGGCTCTGTCTGCTGTATCGGCCCTCGGCCCCGGTAGTACGCCCATATCCATCTATCGACTCTGGTCAGTATCCTCCGGATAACCGCCAGGTCCAACCAATCACCGGTAGGTACTCGCCACTCTGCCAGGCTCATCGTCTACTCCAAGAAAAACATTTCTTGCCCTGGGGAACCATACCGGGTCCACCATGTACCCGCAATCGGCCTCATCCGCCTCCTCAAATCGGTTTCACATGTCGCTCTCAGCACCGAGAAAACACATGGTGGACGCACTGAAATATCATATCAAGGGTAACCGGGTTTTAAAACAATTACATATTCTCCTTTTGAAACACCCACGGTTCCCAAAATCCAGAAATATCATGGAAACAACATATTTCAATGCGTATAATCAGAAAGCATGATGTATGCGACATGTAAAGAAATGTAAGCAACATACACTGAATGCAACAGTACTACAGTGTTGTGACATGGCAATTATCGATGATGAAGTGTGTGAGCCGGCAACAAGTGTACGTGGAACATACGCATCATCGATAATGGTGCTGGTGTCCTAGCAGCATGACTGAAATATATCAACAATACAAGCGATGCAATGCAAAAAGCATGAATATGCGGAATCGAATAATCAACGCAACAGTAAAGAACCAGTCTCAATAAATATATCATGCAACCATGCCTTTTGAAATAAGACGAATCAGGGCTTTTGGTAAAATAAGGGCTACGGTGTTTTAAGAAAAGATGCGTCGCTTGAAAATATCCGTAGAATCCCTTTTTGCCTATCTTTAAAATATCCCTGATTCGTTAGTTTTGAAATAGGTATAACTCGGGTCAAGTCTAATGCCTACTATGCGAACTACGGACCCAACAATCAAGTCAATCGGGAGGGGCATGGAAACCACCTAAATATGAGTCGATATACATATAGTTATATATATAGTCGGTGATTTCGCCTCAATAGTATCACGTACGATACAGTATATCATATAATATCCTCGAGTCATGAGTGCGGATTTAACATCAACATAAGCTCGTACGGTAAATCGTCGTACGGCATCCCAATAGCTGGGTACGGGTCAATATCACATTCATCTCACCACATATCAGGTATCACTACCACCATATCACATCTCAAATACAAACTCTGTCATATCGCCGAATCCCACGGCCTCAATCAAACCTCATCGACTCATCTCAATCCCACGTATCATCCTCAATCTCGTATATGAACACATAGTCCCATACCCATGTGTAGATATACACACCTCTATATGCACACAGATAAATGAAAGAATGTATGCAAGTATATGTGTATGTGTATGTGTATGTGTGCGTGCACCCACTACTCTAGGGTTCGCACTATAGTAAACCAATACATCCTTATCATCAATAATTCCATTATTATCATCAATAATCCTAACAACACATAATAAATATATGTGTGTATACGTATTCGAATACATCACCACGGACTGTGGGGGTGCTATACGCCATCAACCCGACTTCTCCCCATAGATATAAATCTACTCACCTTGATTCTCGTGTACCGATGCCGATGTCGCTATCTTCATCTTCTTCACCTCAACATCACGTAGGGTACCTACAAGTATATCACAAACGCTAAAGCACTTGAAGATAACATCGGAAATCCAAAACAGCACACGCTACTCGCATAGGTAAAAACCTATCGTCTCGCATGCAAACACGATCAATATCCACTTGTTGTTGACGTCCAAACGCCACCCAACAGAAACGAATCACCAAATACCAAAATCCATGCTAAAACAAGTCGTAAACCATGCACCAACATATGAAAATCAACCCAGATTTTACCCTAGATGGAATCAGTCAAAACTAGACATACCTAGGGTCAAGACTACTTGAAATAGGGCTATACACAAAAATCGAGGCAATTCCCTCCTGCTCTGGCAGCAAATTGCGGCCAGAAGGAATTAATTGGCGGCCAAGAATTGGAGTTGGGGGCTAGGGTTTGGTGTGGTGGTTCCATGGTGCCTGCACATTTCACTGTCAACTCAGTTTTATTTTTGGGGTCTCGGGGTGATAGCAAATTCCTAAATACGATCACAGATTCACAGTTTTTCTCCGACATCGTCTTATAAATCCGTATTCTGGTTTCAAGTTCAGGTTTGGGTCCAAATTAGCTTCATACAAGGGGTTCTAAGGTCACCACAATCCTCAATTTCATCTTTAATTTCAGATCTTACATAAACCCTAACTTGAAGTTTCACGAATCCATCAAACGACACCATATCGACACAAAACTAGTATTGATGCAATAAGAATTGAAATACTACCTAAGGGTGCAGAAATTACCTCCTTTGGCAACTCAAGAAAATTCTTGAGTTGCTCAAAGTCCTCCAAATCCAATCTTGCTAGGTTCAATGTGTAGCTAGTGAGCTTGGGAGAAAGGTTTGTGAAGTGGGAATGGGGTTTTGGTGAAGGAAATGAGAGGGATCTATGAAGTGAAGGGGAGGGAAATGAGAGGGTGCAGGAGCAGTAGCAGCAGCAGCTCCATGAGAGGGGAGAGAGAAATGGGTATGAGGAAATGATGGGTATGGTTCAAAAAGTCAAAAGCAACTACTCTCTCTCTTTCTCATCATCATCATACTTTTCTTTTCTTTTCCTTCTCACACCAATAGTGAACCCAAATGAACAACCATGGCAATAGAAATGTAACACAAGTGTAACAAGTGTGGAAAATGATATGCGCACATTTTTGCATAAAAATGCTAAAAATCCAATTAGCGATTTTTAATCGCGATTAGCACTAAATTAGCATATAACTAATCTTAAAACTTTAAAATGGCATAATTCCATAAAATACCCTATTTTAGAATTTTCCATAATTTTTTCCCATTTATTTGTATTTAATTATACCAGAATATTAAAATATTCATTAAAATAATATTAAATTATAAAATTTCCCAAAAATCATATTTTATTATTTTGAAAACGTTACAAATATAAGGTGAGTGTCTAACATCGACACCCAAAATATCATGGAACAAGTGTCAAGTATCGACACAGAAATACTGATCTATCAGGTGCTGTCACCACGACTGGCCCTGACAGGTACGTATCATATGCTATCCGAAAACTCGAGTGCCTAGCTCTGACCCTCGAAATTCGACGTATCTGTACGCATATGACCCCGGTCGGTATCCCCACGATAACCGCCGTGTCAGAAGTACTGTCACCGGTAGGTACTTGCCCGCCTTCCAGGCTCATCGTCTATCATCTGCGATCATCTTGCCGAGGGGAACAGTACCGGGCCCCACCATGTACCCACACACAGCCCACTCCTCCTCCTCGCATGGGGTATATAGAAGCTCAGAACCGAGAAATCACACGGTGGCTGCAGAAATATCATATCAAGAGAAACCGGGTTTTTCAAATAATGCATAATTTCATGAAACTACCACGGTCCTCAAATCCAGAAAACATCAGATAAAGAATAAAATACTTGCATGAAACATCGTGATGATATATTATAAAGACCTGTATACATATATATTAGCGTCCCACTCCACTAATATATATATATATATATATATATATGCATATATAACAGCGTCCCATTCCACTGTTATATATACTTAGGAAATAAACATCAGAGAACATCGTATGAAAATCATATAACAATGCGGAATCCAAGAAATATAATATATGCAACATGAAACAGTAATATGAGCATATAAAAGAAAAACCGTTATTTAACTGCAACAAGTTATTAAATATATCATGTGGTTCCTGATTTCTCCGAAATCAGATGTAACATCATATACAGGTGAACATGTAGCTATAACAAGGTATGCGTAACCATGTTGGTATAGCAAGATATGTGTGTCCATATGTAAGTATGTATGATATAAAAGTAACAGTAGAAAGGTATGTGTCTATACCTATCCATAAAGATGTAATACCCTCCTGGTATATGTATGTATGTATGCAAGATGTACATGTAGCTATTTCTCATATATGTATATACTTATCTCTAATAGTACACTACTACATAGGTATATGGGTAACTAGCATGTAAGCATGTCGAGGCATATGTGTAAGCATGTGGGTATACATGTAAGCTATATGTCATATGCACAATGAAAATAAGGATCATGTCTCAATGTCCCTAAGCAACACAATATCACATATGTATAGGTGTTGTGCGTGTCATGGCAACTATTGACGGTGTGAGTGGCATACAATCAGTGCTCGTGCAACATGAACCGTCAATAATAGTGTTGTATCTCATTAATACTATGTCCGAATGCAATAGGTAAATGAGATATGCAACTAAGATACACAAGCACAAACGAGTCCATATACTAAACACTATAGGTCAAATCACTTAATCAAGCCTAAACGCATAAAGCCATGCGGGTGATTCTCCTGTAGATGTTAAATCTACTCACCACACTCCTGGCTAAGTAAAGCCAACCACACGCTTTCCCCTCTTCGCAGCGTCCGAAGTCCCCGCCTGCGATCCTGAACAAATATAACAATAAAGCAAGCCTATATAAGAAATCGACCAAAAATACGTACAACTACGTTTGACCGACACACCAACTCCAAACATACTCCCATGTGTTCGTTATAGTGGCTAACGCGCGTAGCGACATTACGAAACGAACTCAAGAGCAAAAGCTACACAAAGACTGGAACGACATCGGCACGACCCTGGCTAGGAACGCAAAGCGACACAACTACCAAGCCAAGACCCTAATCGTACCGATCTCGCATTCAAAGCATAATAATAAACGTGGAATCAATATAATTAACGTCGCAATGTCAAAAGAAACCCACGTCTAAAATATCCGTAAATCTAGTAAGCAGCATTTATCATTTTAGCACAAAACTACAAGTTTTACCAAAACTAGAATTTACAAACATCTTCAAATAGCAAGGTTAAACCACTTATACCTTTACTAAAATTTTAGATTTCACTAATTAGGATTAGCAAAAGTTTAGTTTGTTAATTAGCTTAATTATCCGATTAGAAAAATATCATTTAACAAATTAGCAACTTGATTAAGTTTTCATTTGTCTTAACTCATCACTTAACCATTCCACTAATCATAACCCTAATTTGATCATCAAAATGATATCTTGAATTTCTAAATATTAATTTAAAAGCTTAAATTAAACATTTAATTAAGCTAATTAAAGGTATTAAGCAACAAAAAGAGATTAGGGTTAAGGTTTTATACCTTTAAAGAACACAACTTGAAACAAGAACAATCCACACATTAGCCTCCAAAATCCTCACTAGAATGAAGATCCAAGTATGATTGAAGAAGAAGAATGATGAGTTTGATTTATATTTGAATTTGTTTGAATTTATTTGGATTTTTCATCATTTTTTTTGAAGTAAAATGAGAAGAAGTGAAGCAAATATGATCAAGGACAGCAAGGGATGAAGTGGTTTCAGCCAAGGTGAGGGAGCTAGGGTGTTGTGGAATTTTGGAGAAAATTCTAGAAGAAATTTACAATAATTGCATAATAAAACAAAAGGCTTTATGTTTTCATTATCTTTTCTTTTAAAAAAAATCATTTAATTCCACAAAAATCCTGATATTTTGGAGGGAAGGTTCTAAATATAATTCTAGTGATTAATTTAGCTTAAAACCACATTAGTAGTAATTAACCCACAAAAAAAATTACCACTAATAAAGTGCACAAATAAAGCATTAAAATAATATTTTAATTAGGGAAAAATTCTATGTGAACCAAAACTTCTCGTTGACCCCCAAAGTTCGCGCACTAGCTTTATTCTAGCTAAAGTAGGTGCCGTGAAGTCTATACAGAAGTTTGATCACAATCGGGTTAAAACGGAAAACACCGACTATTTTACCCTAAAACGGAAAAATTCGCAAAATGATTTCTAAAACGTTACAGTATTGATGATAGATCCGCACTCTTGACTAGAGGATGTCATGTTATATATTGTATCACATGTGATACTATTGAGGCGGGATCACCGAGTTATATATATATATATATATATATCGACTCAGACTTACGTGGTTTTCCTTACCCTTTTGATTAGTCTGTTAGTTTAGTCATGTAGTTTACTGGTAGATGTTAGATTACACTCGAGTTAAACCTATTTCAAAACTATCGAACCGTGAGTATTTTAAAGACAGGCCAAGGGATTCTACGGATATTTCAAAGGACGTACCCTTTTCTTAAAAACACCGTAGCCCTATTTTCAAAACACCAAGATTCGTATTATTTCAAATGGCAAAACGGTATGACACGTATATAGTACTGTAGATCATTTATTATTGCGTCGTTATTCATGTTCCGCATATTATTGCTGCAATTACATTTCAGTTGCCATTTATTCTGCTATTCGCATCGCATTGCAGGTTTAAATGTACTTTTATTGTTATTATGAAACCATGCTGTCAGGACACCAGCACCATTACCGATGATGCGTATGTCTACGAACACTTACTTTCCGGCTCACACACATCATCATCGGTAATTGTCATGTCGCGTACACTTAAAGAATATTGCTCTATTGATATCATTTGATAGCTGATAGTTCCAATATATTATTGTTCCATATGCTAGTACATTATTTCATTTATTGCTTGATATCACATGCGTGTTTATATTTCATTGTTATGCAATATTATAAAGGCCAGTCCGGATTGCCGGAGCCCAGTATTCATTATTATTGACTATTCGGTTTTGGATTTCGGATTTCCATAAGATTTTTGGATTTGGAGAAACCGCAAGGATTTTATAAACTGATTATCATTTTAAAATGAAGGTTGCGGTTTTCTCATGATATGATTTGATATATGTCCACCATGAGTTTTCTCGGCTCTTGAGTGATATCATACACTCGATTCGAGGAGGAGGAGGAACCATCTGTGGGTGCATGGTGGACCCGGTGCGGTACCCCGGGGCAAGATGGTCGCAAATAATGGCGTTGAGCCTGAGACAGGGGAGCACTACTGACCGGTGATTCTATTGTGACTCGACGGATATCCGTAGGATACCGATCGGAGTTGGGCCAGTCCAGATAGCCGGAGCCCAGGGGCCAGTACGGATAGCTGGAGCCCTAGATATTGAGATTTGAGACTTTATGATATGGGTCAGTCCGGATAGACGAAGCCCGAGATATTGGATATTGGGATATATGTTTTGTGTCGATGTTAGACACTGATTTATGTTGATTTCATTGATGATACCTCGTTTTAAATATACAGAAATCTCACTATATTATGAAAACAGTTTTCCTTTCATGATGTATTCTGTTTTCATTTCGATGCATTCATACCTCATATTTATGATATGTTGCTATCTGAGGCACTGTCACGAGCACATGGTATTACACTTATGTTTAGATGTTTACCCTTGCCACCTTATCATGCTTCAGACTATATCATTTTGAGGATATTTATATTATGATTGTATTGACCTAGGATTGAGTCATACATACGATTTCTGCTCTGTGATGTTTTCTACTCACGAGTTGGCAACTCACCCCCGTTATGCCATGGTTTCTTCAGGTTTTGCCGTACAGATTTTCCTTGGCGGCTTTGCTGGCACACTACTTCATTTCGGGTGATTGCTTTGTTAGGTGGGTTCACTCGCATCGTGACCACCATTGTACCTTTAGTTATATTTCAGTTGTATCTAGTAAACTCCATCAACCAGACTGTATTATTTATTTGACTTAGAGACCAGTTGTATATTATTTCGACCTTAGAGTCGAGCGTTGTATTATTATGATTTTCATCATGATTTGAGTTTCCTTTTTGAGTTTTGATCCTCGCCCTTCGGCGTTGTATGTTATATTGCTTGCGTGGTTGTGACCGTCAATTGACGAAGTGCTAGCTCCCGCTTGGGGATGCCCTTTTTATATATTATGCATGTTGTACCCGTTTGGGGCCAGAATTTACAAAGGAAACTCTGCCGAAATTTTCAGAAAAGATTTGTGATTTTAAAAACGCATATTCGGCTTATTTTAACAAAACACTTTCTTTAAAAATGGTTTAGATTTCTGGGATTTTTGGCTTACTTGAATTAGATGGGGTCCTATAGACTTCATATGATTCAAGGGCCAGTCACGTGCCATTTCGAGTCGTGACAGACACTACCGTACAGTCCGGTCTCTTCGTCTGATATGTCACATATTTAGTCTAAGGGTGGTAAACGTCAGACCCCAATAACTTGATAAGTCATGCCGATGTGAGGCTCATAACGGGTCGAGAAAGTACTGTTAACACTTACCAATAAATCTCAGTATCATCCATGGCCAGGGACTTCCTGTTATGGCCAATCGAGCATAGCGCAACATCAACCCCTAATACCGGGAGAGACGAAACCCCTCTTATCGCTCATTACCTCCATGTGACTCGGGACTGTACCCAAAAACCACCTGTTTTCACGCTCTCTTGAACGTGGGAGGGTGGAAATCAAAGAACAATGGGAATCACACAAGGCTCTATGACAATCTCGGGTCTACAGACTAACCTGTACCAGTGTCACCAGAGAACTACTATCTGACGATAGGTATAATACCATCTAGGAGTTCTCGGTAAGTCCTGTTCGATGTACCTATTCTCCAATGAGCACCTGTGTACAATCTTTGATGTCAAACACCAATGGATGTGGGATCATCCATCGCCCCATACAGGTCAAGAAACGTACACACTAGTCTACTCTGGAACATCGATGCCCTGTCTCGATACTCCCACGACTAGGAACAATTAAAGGATGAACTTGTGGACTACCCTGGCCCCACTAGTATGATCTGCATCATAGTCCTGGTAGTCAAGTACACATCCTAAGGCCTTTATCAACATGTGAGAGAAAAGACTGCATCACAATACTAGTCTACATGTTAAGATAAAGAGCAACCAGATACCATACTATCATGTCGAGCAAGAAAGTCCTCTCTATATATTTCCAAGCATCCACTATAATATACAATCATGTACAATAATGGCCTCTAGGGCATACCTATAACTAACAGTATGTTATTAATAACCACAAGTAGATCTCCTTCTCCTTCGGTAATACTAGCTTCAGCTGAAAAGTCCTTCTGATTGTCTTTCTGCTTCTTCTTGTTCTGCAATTTATAAAAATCGACTTTGAACTGCCTCTTCTTCTGACAATAGTTGCAGGTCAAGTTCTTATGCTTGGACTTCGACCTTGACTTCTTATTGTTACCTTCAAGATCTCTTTTCTCCGCTCGCCCTCGAACAAATAAGCCTGAAGATTGACCATCACCTTCACTAGAAATTAACTTCTTGTCGATCTTCTCCTTGTTCATCAAATTTTCTTTAACATCCTTGATCCAGATAGCATCTCTTCCATAGACCATGGTATCACGAAAGTGCTTATAAGAAGGTGGCAAAGAACATAACAATAAAAGTGTTTGATTTTCATCATCAATCTTAATATCGATCTTACTCAGATCTGTAACAATCGAATTAAACTCACCGGTGTGATATTTGATAAGAGAGCCTTCTAACATACGAAGTGTATAGAGATACTACTTCAAATGGAGTTGATTTATGAGAGACTTCTTCAAATGTATCTCCTCTACCTTCAACCACAGACTAGCCACCGTCTTCTGTTGGGATTTCCTAACGCACTGACCATCTACCGTGGCCGTTGTGGAATAAAATTTTTGGAGTTTGAAAAACTGGTGCTAGAAAAAACCGTTCTAGAATCTACCATAAACCTAAACTAGCTAACAAAGAGAAGATCTAACTACTATGATAGAAGTGTCTCACCAAAATATCCATGTCCTTCGGTCTTCTATCCTCTTCGTTTGCTCCTAGGGATCTCCTTGAACGAGCTTGATCGCCTTTCCTAGCTCCTTGAGATCTCCTTGATCGAGCTTGATCGCCGATCTTCCTCCATCGAAGATGATCCACCCGAGGGACGTAGTCCATGGCTCTAGCTCCACGCTAAGAGTCTAGTGGAGAAACTAGAGACTTTAGATTGCTAATCTAAAGTTTCTAGGATGTAGTGAAGGGTTCTAAGTGTGTATCTATAACACCTCCTCTCTTGATTCTCAACACATGAGATTGTAGAGAGGAGGTTGAAGATGGAGGAGGAGCTCAAGAAAGCTAGTGAGGAGAGTGAAAACAAATGGTGAGAATGAAAAATCTTATGTGATAGAAAAACTCAACCATAGTTTTGTAAAACCATTTCCAATTTAAAAACCCAACCATGCTTGAATAGTTTGCACAAATGAACTGAAAATTCATTTGTCAACATTATTGAAGCATGGTTCTCACCATACTCCCCTCACTACCTTTACACCTCATTTTCCATTTAAAGATAAATGGATAAATCTAAAATGAGGTGTCCACCTTCTAGAATGTTTTCCGTATAAATACGGATTGCACATTACTGTATATACATACATGTATTCATATCAAAATACGAATAATAAAAGAGATAGAATAACACAAAGAACATAATACTAGAATATACATATCGAAATACATATACGTAAATTATTAAATCAATACCTGATTTAATAATCCAGCTCAATCCTGAGCCATTTAGCATTATCAACCATCCGATGGAAAGTCCGGGTAACAAGTACAATCATTCGGTCAGATCCCTGCACGTATCCAATACAGCTACTACATCATTTCGTCTGAACCAGGGAAACCCTCTGTATGGAACTCGAAAGACTCGACAGTACGCCGGCAGTGAGTTACTGGATAAATCCATAACCATAAGCACGCCAGCGGCACTAGCTGTACGTAATGGCTACTCGGGTACCTGTCGAAAAGGAAGGTCGACGAGCAAACTCATCCAGATCCCTACTGAGCCTATCTGTGACAATATCCGTATAGTCTGGTCTCTTCGTCTGAGAGTATCGCATACCGGGTCTAGGGGATGGTAAACATCAGATCCTAATAACCCGATAATTCGTGCTGATGTGGCCCAGGACCAATCCGGGAAACTACTGATCTACCTATCAGTAAATCCCAACTTCCTTAACCAAGGTCTTATGGTGATGGCCAATCGAACACAGTGCGATATCGACTCCCTATACCGGGATAGACGAATCCCCAACAATCGCTCACTGCCTCCATGTGGCTCGAGACTATACCCAACTAAAACCTGTTTGCACGACTCAGTAGAGCCGTGGTAGGGTAGTAATCAAAGTACAGTAGGAACTCATATGAGACAAATGACGTTCTCGGATCTGAAGACTAACCTGTACTCATGTCACCTGAGAACCGCTATCTGACGATAGGTATAGTACCATCTAGAAGTTCTCGGCGAGTCCGTCTAGTGTACTCACCCCCAGTGAGCACCTGTATACGATCATAGGTGAGAAAGACCAATGGCTGTGGGACCAACCATCGCCCCTCATCGGGGTCTAGAAACATATACATTAGTCTACTCCGGAATATCGATGCCCTGTCTCGATACTTCCACGACTATGGACACTTTAAGGATGTGCTTATCGACTACCCGGCTCCCACAAGTATGATCGCCATCACAACGTAGGTAGTCAAGCAATGATCCTACGGGCTTTATCAACATGTATAAATGATACGTAATATCAAGTAAAACATATGCACATGTTAAGATAAAAACAGACCAAATAGCAAACTATCATATCAAGCAAGATTGTCCTATACATACATATGTCCAAGCATCCACATGTATACATATACAATAACGGCCTCTAGGGCATACATATCCAACAATCTCACTTGCACTACGAACATATATTGGCGTATCGAGTACCCAACGTCTGCACTAGGGCCAGTTGTTGGCGTATCTACATCTCAAATAGTCTCTCGAACTGTGCTTGAGTAAGGGCCTTGGTGAATGGATCCGTCGTATTGTCTTTTGTGTCCACTTTCCGCATCTCGATCTCCCTGCGATCAACGATCTCCCTGATTAGGTGATACCACCTCAAGATGTGTCTGGATTTCTGATGGGACCGTGGTTCCTTCGCTGAAGCCATAGCTCCACTGTTGTCGCAATACAAAGGTATTAGGTTAACAATGGATGGAACCACCTGAAGTTCAGTAATGAACTTCTTAATCCAGAACGCTTCCTTTGCGGCATCGTTGGCAGCAATGTATTCAGCCTCCATCGTCGAGTCTACGACGGTGTCCTATTTGGAGCTCTTTCAACAGACCGCCCCTCCGTTGAAGGAAAATCAAAACCTGAGACAGACTTATTGTCATCCTTGTCACTCTGGAAGCTCGAGTCGGTAAATGACTCCGCCTGGAGGTCCCCATTACCGAATACCAGGAACAGTTCTTTAGTCCTTCTCAGGTACTTAAGAATGTTCTTCACTGCTGTCCAGTGGTTCTCTCCTGGGTTTGACTGATACCGGCTCACTACGCTTAGCGCGTAAGCTACATCTGTTCTAGTACACAGCATCACATACATTATAGATCCTACCACCGAAGCGTAGGGTACAGTGCTCATGCGAACTCTCTCCTCATCAGTCTTGGGAGACATCTCTTTGGAGAGGGTGATTCCGTGCAATGCGGGTATGTTACCGCGCTTGAAATCTTCCATACTAAATCTCTTTAGTACGGTCTCTATGTATGAAAGTCCCAATAATCTCTTGGATCCATCTCTATAGATCTTAATCACCAGAATGTACGAGGCATCACCAAGGTCTTTCATGTAGAACCTTTGTAACAAGAACAACTTGACCGATTGTAGCATAGGAATATCATTTCCTATCAAAAGAATACCGTCCACGTACAAGACAAGGAATACGACAGTTCATCCTACAATCTTCTTATATATGTAAGGCTCATCCTCGTTCTTGATGAGTCAAATTCCTTAACTGTTTAATCAAAACAGATGTTCCAGCTCCACTATGCCTGCTTTAATCCATAAATGGATTTAAGCAACTTGCACACTTTCCCGCTGCTCCCACTGTCTACAAATCCTTCCGTCTGATCCATGTAAACGCACTCTTCCAAACTTCTATTTAGAAAAGTCGTTTTTACGTCCATCTGCCAAATTTCATAGTCATGGAAGGCAGCAATGGCAAGTAGGATCCGAATGGATTTGAGCATAGCCACTGGAGAAAAGTTTTCGTCATATTCCACACCTGGTCTTTGACGAAAACCTTTTGCAACAAGTCTAGCCTTATAGGTTTCCACCTGTCCATCTACACCAATCTTCATTTTGTAGATCCATTTGAATTCAATGGGTTTTACCCCAGGTGGAGCAATATCCAAGATCCACGCTTTATTGGTGTATATGGACTCCATTTCGGATCGCATAGAATCCAGCCATTTATCAGAGTCCCTACTGATAATGGCCTGCTTGAAACCAGTAGGATCATCTTGTTCCAAGATGCAATCCTCTCGATCTCCGCCTATGAGAAAACTGTAGTATCTCTCGGGCGGATGAGAAATCCTACTAAATCTGCGGAGTGGCTGAGGTTTGTTGGGTACTTCTGAATCTAGAGGTTCTACCAAATCTTCTGCATCAGTTTATGGTTCAAGAATTTCTTCCAGTTTTACCGTATTCCTACTAATTTCTTTTGCAAGAAATTCCCTTTTCTAAAAAGGTAGCGTGGCGAGATACAAACACCTTCTATTCCTCAGTGTGGTAGAACAAATATCCCTTTGAATGCTTAGGGTATCCCACAAACTTGCACAATACAGATCTTGCCTTGAGTTTACCTGGGTTTTGCTTTTTAATAAAACCAGGACATCCCATCCCCATATCTTAATATAATTTAGATATAGTCTTTTCCCACTCCATATTTTATATGGGGTGGTAGGCACTGATTTGGTTGGAGCTCTATTCAATCAGAATGCAGCCGATTCAAGAGCAAACCCCCAGAATGAAAGAGGCAACTCAGCATTACTTATAATGGAGCGAACCATATCCAATAAGGTACGATTCCTCCGCTCCGATACACCGTTGTGTTGTGGTGTATACGGAGGAGTAAGCTGATAGAGAATTCCATTCTCTTTTAGGTATTCTAGGCATTTTGTACTTAAGTACTCCCCTCCTCTATCAAATCTGAGGATCTTGATACTTTTTCCAGTCTGGTTCTCTACTTCGTTTCTGTATTCTTTGAATTTCTCAAAAGCTTCAGATTTGTGTTTCAAAAGATACACATATCCGAACTTAGAGAGATCGTCGGTGAATGTAATGAAGTATGAGAACCCACCCCTTGCATGTATAGACATTGAACCACATATATCACTATGTATGAGTCCTAAGTGCTCTGTTGCTCTTTCTCCGTGTCCGGTGAACGAAGATTTGGCCGTCTTTCCTATGAGACAAGACTGACAAGTTTCATAGGATGAAAATTCGAACGGATTCATATATCCATCCTTATGTAACTTAGATTGTCTCTTCTCATTGATATGACAAAGTCTACAATGCCACAAGTAGGATTCGTTCACTTCTAAACTCTTCCTCTTGCGTGTGTTTTGTATATTGAAAACTGTGTTTTGATTTAGAATACAGATACCATTACACAGTGTACCTTCTGCAACCAATACCTGATTACGGTAAATGTTCATGATATTTTTATGTAGAACAAAGTTATATCCATCTTTATCAAGTAAAGAAACTGATATGATGTTGTAAACCATGGAAGGTACATAGTAGCAATTGTTCAAAATCATAGTATTGCCATTTGGCAATGCTAGATGATATTCACCAACGGCAGCAGTATCAACTTATGCTCTGTTCTCTACTCTAAGGGACATATCACCAGGTACAACCATTCTACTTTTTCTCAGTCCCTGCAATAAATTACAGATATGAGATCCTGATCCAGTATCTAGTACTCAGGAGGCAGGACTGACCGAAAAACAGTTCTCAATAACAAGAACACCTGAAGGAGGCGCAATAGTATGCTTCTTCTTCGTTGAGGTCATCAAGTAATTCATACAATTCTCTTTCTCTTGCTCATTCTCATGACTGTTGTCATAAGTTAGAGCCGAGCCGACGTTCCCTTGCCCCTAATAAGAATTTGGATCGGTCAAGCGATACATTTTATTATCTTGATTAAGGCATGAATTGGTTGGTACCTGGAGAGAGAGAAAAGAAATACTCAGCGTGCGCTCTTGCAAGATTAGATTGTTTATTAATTTATCTAATCAGGATGGCTCCCACTGTTCCTCGAATTCTCTTTCAAACCTTAAAAGGAGAACTAGATGGAATCATTAACACCTTACAAGTTCGCTAACCATTCAGCCAGGTCGGTGTTGGTACTCCGAGGGAGGTTCCCCGTGCTCTCGCAGGGACCTAATTAAAATAAACCTCATTTCCGCAGAGGCGTAGCCTCGTTAATACCTTTCTAGACACCTAATAGGTCAGCTAATTATGAATTGAAAAATATCTTCCAAGAGTAATCCTACTCATCAGTGGTATTGGGATCCAACTATCATTGCATGATAAACTAGATGGAAGCCACTCTAGTCACCACACTCTAGAAGGTATGCAACACTAAAAAGTTTTCTGTATATTTGAAACTCCCGATGTGGTTTTTGCCTCCAAGCGCTTATGACCTTGACTTTGGCCAACAAATTATAACACTCAAATCAAGTTCTACTCGTCATTGTCCAGATTGATTTAGACCCACCCGTACACACCCTTGATTTTGGCCAACAAGAAGGTACGACTGTCCTAAACCAATGCATCTATCTATGCTACGGATAAGCAACATATACCTACCATTCACAATACCTTGACTTTGGCCAACAAACACTGCATGAATACTATGTACTTATTATCCGAAATGACGGAGAGCTACGGATGGTTTTTGCCAAAAAACCATGAACGTATTGAACTTGATATTGTTGAAGGAACCGAATAGCTTTGAAAAGGAGTGGTTTAGGCTCCGCTTTTGAAAACTAGTGGTTTGAAGAAAACCGAGTAATCTACAATATAAACTTTTGCTCAAGAGTTCACTCCCCGCGAAGAGATCTAGGCTCTTGCCTCCTCAAATGAGGTACTGGATATTCCTAACCGAATACCACCATGCAAAGCGAAAGAATATGACTATAGTTTTTCGAAATTTATTCTAACAACATTTTTTAGATTTCTTATCTTGCATTAATCAAAATTAATGTGGTCCCATCAATTAATTAATATCACACCAGAAAAGAATGAAAATACAATGTACGTATATGCCATCCGCATTCGCCACGGGGACCCGTCATGCACCGTTAGGTTACTTAACTAACGGCCGAGCGGGGGCTGGACCAGCGCGGGTGCAAAACATATACAACATCTACTATTATATATAAATATATATATAACATTCGTCCCAGGCATGATATAAGTAACATCACAGAATCAGCAATAAGTAACACAGAATGGCGGATAATCTTGGAGCCTCGGGTTTCATTTGAGCCGCAAATGAGACCCGACGTTCCTAGTCGTGTGGATAGCCCGTGCAATGAAAACCTAGACCCCTACGAGCGTGGCAAGTTACCCGCCGATCCCAAAAGTGAGGCAACCCCGATCAACAAAGTGAATGGGTCACCCAGCACTTCACGGAATCCGGTAACTTGAGCATCCCTCCATGGGTCAACCTATACCCCCTACCAGTGCGGCGAATAGCCCGCCAATTCTAGAGTAAGACCCCCTTCGTCTCAACGCCATGAGATGCGGGCCCGTTGCCCTCTAGAACCCGGCTATTCGAGCATTCCACCACGGGGTAATCCCAGTACAGAAAAGAAAAATATATGTACAATGGTGACATCGACCTCAACCCAGTCGTGCCCCAAAAAAATAATATACAATTCGGCAGAAACGGCTGTCCACATGTCGGACGCTCGCACCGAAATAACGAAAACACAAATAAATCTGAACTGGACTACTACCATTGTACCATAGGCTATCCACCACTACAATCCATCCACAATATCAGCACAATACAGAATATCAACATGAATATCATGTTCGCAAACCCGTCTAATTGAACATATAGCAATTAGTCGGGTTATACCGCTCAATGATATTCATGGTCGCAGATACTAATACATGCACTGATAAACACGTATTTAAAATTTCGATCGAATAAAACTTTTCCGTATTGGCCCCAAGTGCTAACCAGTACTCAAACAAATCTGGGCCAAAATCATATATCCCAAAAATCACATTTCCATATAATAGAGTGCCAGAAGAAATTTGGTGCACAACGGCCCCATTTCAACCGCAGAACCGCCGCCAACAAGCATGTTATGCTGCGGTTCCGCGGCCGTATGTAAGGCTTATGTGCCCAAATTTCTTCGGGCCTTCTAAAATCTCCTGCACGTATTTTTAAAGTACTCTAAATAATTTTTTGAATAAGTTTTAAAAACGACAGCAAGCATGTCAAATGAAATTGTGATTTGAAAAATTTCGTCGATCAATATTTTAAACTTGTCTAAACTAGCTAGTAAGGGTTTATGGGGTGGCTTTGATACCATGTTGGGATTTCCTAGCGCCCTGACAATCTACCATGGCCGTTGTGGAACAAAATTTTTGGAGTTTGAAAAACAAGTGCTAGAAAAAACCGTTCTAGAATCTACCATAAACCTAAACTAGCTAACAAAGAGGAGATCTAACTACTATGATAGAAGTGTCTCACTAAAAGATCCATGTCCTTCGGTCTTCTATCCTCTTCGTTTGCTCCTAGGGATCTCCTTGAACGGGCTCGATCACCTTTCCTAGATCCTTGAGATCTCCTGAATCGAGCTTGATCGCCGGTCTTCCTCCGTCGAAGATGATCCACCCGAGGGACGTAGTCCATGGCTCTAGCTCCACACTAAGAGTCTAGTGGAGCAACTAGAGACTTTAGATTGCTAATATAAACTGTCTAGGATGTAGTGAAGGGTTCTAAGTGTGTATCTATCACACCTCCTCTCTTGATTCTCAACACATAAGATTGTAGAGAGGAGGTTAAAGATGAAGGAGGAGGAGCTCAAGAAAGGAAGTGAGGAGAGAAAAAACAAATGGTGAGAATGAAAAATCTTATGAGAGAGAAAAACTCAACCATAGTTTTGTAAAACCATTTTTCCAATATAAAACCCAACCATGCTTGAATACTTTGCACAAATGAATTGAAAATTCATTTGTCAACACTCTTGAAGTATGGTTCTCACCATACTCCCCTCACTATCTTTACATCTCATTTTCCATTTAATGATAAATTGATAAATCTAAAAAAAGGTGTCCACCTTGTAGAGTGTTTTCCGTATAAATACGGGTTATATTCTACTGTATATACATATCTGTATTCGTATCAAAATACGAATACCCAAAGAGATAGAATAACACAAAGAACATAATACTAGAATATACATAACGAAATACATATACATAAGTTATTAAATCAATACCTGATTTAATAATCTGGCTCAATCCCCGAGCCGGCTAGTATTATCAACCGTCCGATCGAAAGTCCGGGTAACAAGTACAATTATTCAATCAGATCCCTGCACATATCCAATATGGCTACTACATCATTTCTCCTGAACCAGGGAAACCCTCTGTGTGGAACTATAAAGACTCGACAGTACACCGACAGTGAGTTATTGGATAAATCCATAACCACAACACTTCAGCGGCACTAGCTGTACGTAACGGCTATCCTGGTGCCTGTCGAAAAGGAAGGCCGACAAGAAAACTCATCCGGATCCCTACTGAGCCTATCTGTGACAATCTCCATACAATCCGGTCTTTTCGTCTGAGAGTATCGCATACCGAGTCCAGGGGTGGTAAACATCAGACCCTAATAATCCGATAATTCGTGTTGATGTGGCTCGGGACCAATCCGGGAAACTACTGATCTACAAATCAGTAAATCCCAACTGCCTCGGCCAAGGTCTTATGGTGCTGGCCAATCGAACACAGTGCGATATTGACTCCCTATACCGAAAGAGACGGATCCCCAACAATCGCTCACTGCCTCCATGTGGCTCGGGACTGTACCCAACTATAACCGTTTGCACGGCTCAGTAGAGCCGTGGTAGGGTAGTAATCAAAGTACAGTGGGAACTCGCATGAGACAAATAATGATCTCAGGTCTGAAGACTAACCTGTACTCATGTCACCTGAGAACTGCTATCTAATGATAGGTATAATACCATCTAGAAGTTATCGGCGAGTCCGACTAGTGTACTCACCCCCCAGTGAGCATCTGTATACGATCTTAGGTACGAAAGACCAATGGCTGAGGGACCAAACTGTAAGTCCACGTTGCGACCCCCGGTTCTTACGGGGAGGCGGAAACGGTATAAAAATCAAATTTTTAGTGAAAGAGGCAACATGGACTATGCAAGGTCGGGATCGTTGTCTAAACTAAAACTAGCAAACTAGCTAAAGAACTTTAGCTACTCGGATGAGGATGGTTATACCTAGACTTGAACTCCTTCGTCTTCAAACTTTGTTGTAGGTTGATGGTTCTCCTTTGTCGCCTTCTTCCGTCGAAGATGGATCCACCTCGAAGGCTCGACCTTTGGGCTCTTTCTCGTACTTGGAGTGAACTAGAATCGCCGGCTTGCTAGACCCTTGATCCTAGAGTGAGTAGAGAGTGTCTAGGGGTTGCTTTTGTTTTTCAAGAGAAGGATTCTCAACTCATGAGAAGGTTTCTCTTGACTAGAGGAAGAAGAAGATGAAGTGAAGAGAGAGAGTGAATATGATAGAATGAGCTCTCATTCTCTTTCTTGCAACCATAATGCAAAAAGAAAATGAATTATCAAATAACAATAATAATAATCAAAATGAAAAAGGTTTGATGGAAAGTTTAGGAATGACTAACATCATTACAAACATTAAATGAAAAAAAGCAAGAATGAAAAAGCATCTTGCATTTGTAATGATGGTGGTCAAATGTTCAACCATGGTCAACAAGTCAACCATGGTCAACAAGTCAACAAAAACTAACCATGACACAATTTCATTTTATTATATATTATTAAATGATATAATACAAATCCATTAGGGTTTGGAAAAAGACGACCGTCAACTGTGCATACGCACCCGTTCCGAAACCCTAATGAAAGTCATCTTCCTCTTCCTCAAATAACTGTGCATACACACCTGCATCCTTGTTCCGAGGAACTTGAATACTGAGAGATAAAAGCAACCCCAAATATTATACCAGTATCCGGCTCAAACCAGAGCCCGCTGGTAATATCTGTCCGGACTCCAAACGTGCACAAGTGCGCGGATGAGAACGAACCCTGTCGCAAAACCATGCGACCTCTACTCTGTTTTGCCCAGAGGCGAATACCCTCTGTGTGGGACTCTAAAGACTCGACACTACGCTGGCAGTGGGTTTAACCACAGACCGCAAGCGGCACTAGCTGTGCGTAACGGTCCCCAGGTAGATGTCGACAAGAAGGCTGACGAGGTGAAACCCCATCGGTACTCCTACTGAGTCTGAATGTGACAGTCTCCGTACAGTCCGGTCTGTTCGTCTGATACATCGCATGGCGGGCCTAGGGGCGGTAAACGTCAGTCCCCCAATAGCGGTACAAGTCGTGTCGGAGCGAAGCCCAAAACACCCTGAGATAACACTGGAAACCTACCAGTATATCTCGTTTGCTCTGGCCAGGGACTACTCGTGTAATGGCTCTCCTAGACACAGCGCGATGTCAACCCCCAATACCGGGAGAGACGAATCCTGTCTAACCGTCACTGCCTCCAAGTGCTTCGGGACTGCACCCAACCACCACCTGTTTGCACGACTCCTTTGAGCCGTGGTAGGGTAGTGATCAAAGTGCAGTGGGAACACACTCGAGGCGAAGTGCCAGTGTCAAGTCAACGGACTAAGCTGTACTCATGTCACCTGGGAACTGATGACTGACGATAGGTATAATACCAACCTGTCAGTTCCCGACGAGTCCTGTCCAGTGTACTCGTAACCCAACGAGCACCCGTATACTATCTCCAGTATGACGTACTGATGGCTGTGGGACAGACCATCTCCCACACTGGGATGAGAAGCGCATACGCTAGTCTACTCCGGAGTATCGATGCCCTGTCTCGATAGTCCTGCGACTAGGGACCTGTATAAGGATGTGCTTATAGATTACCCAGCCCCCACTAGTGTGACTGCCATCACAACGCTGGTAATCAAGCAAAGATCCTAAGGGCTCCACTAATGCGTATAAGTGATATAGTAAAATAAACACAAGTACACATTGAAGTAGAGACAAACCAAGTAGCATACTACTATTTTGAGCAAGATTGTATATACAAGGTGAATATCCCAAGCATCCATTAAGTAATATACAAACTAGTATGATACAGTAATGGCCTCTAGGACATATACACTAACAATCTCCCACTTGCACTAAGGCCATGTACTGGCGTATCGAAGACCTATCATCTCGATCAGCCGCTCGAACTGAGTCTGGGGCAGGGCCTTGGTGAGTGGATCTGCAGTGTTGTCTTCTGAAGCAACTCTCCGAACCTCGATCTCCTTGCGATCCACGATCTCCCTGATCAGGTGATACCGCCTCAAGATGTGCCTGGATCTCTGATGGGACCTGGGTTCCTTCGCTAAAGCTATAGCCCCATTGTTGTCGCAATACAGAGGTATTGGATCAACAATGGACGGAACCACCTGAAGTTCTTTCAAGAACTTCCTCATCCAGACAGCTTCTTTTGCGGCATCAGATGCAGCGATGTATTCCGCTTCCATCGTCGAGTCTGCAACGGTTTCCTGTTTGGAACTCTTCCAACACACCGCCCCTCCATTGAGGGTAAAGACAAAGCCCGACATGGACTTGGAATCATCCTTGTCGCTCTGGAAGCTGGAGTCAGCAAAGGCCTCGATCTGGAGGTCTTTTCCGCCATACACCAAGAACATCTCCTTAGTCCTTCTCAGGTACTTGAGAATGTTCTTTACTGCTATCCAGTGTTTCTCCCCAGGGTTAGACTGATACCGGCTTACCACACTCAGTGCATAAGCTACATCCGGTCTGATACACAACATCGCATACATTATAGAGCCTACCGCAGAAGCGTAGGGTATAATAGACATGCGATCCCTCTCCAAATCAGTCTTGGGAGACATCTCTTTAGAGAGGGTGATCCCGTGACAAGCCGGTAGGTTACCGCGCTTGGAATCTTCCATACTGAATCTCTTCACTATGGTGTCGATGTACCTGGACTGAGAAAGTCCCAATATCCTCTTGGATCTATCACGATGGATCCGGATCCCCAGGATGTATGAGGCATCACCCAGGTCTTTCATGGAGAACTTGTGTGACAAGAACCCCTTGACAGATTGTAGCATAGGAATGTCATTTCCTATTAAGAGAATGTCATCCACGTATAAAACGAGGAATACTACAGCTCTCGCTACAAATCTACTGTAGATGCATGGTTCATCTAGATTTTTGATAAAGCCAAATTCCTTGACCGTCTCATCAAAACAGATGTTCCAACTCCGCGATGCCTGCTTCAGTCCATAGATGGACTTAAGCAACTTGCACACCTTTCCGCTGCTCCCACTCTGAATGAAGCCCTCTGGCTGGTCCATATAGACACACTCCTCTAAATTTCCATTTAGAAAAGCTGTCTTTACGTCCATTTGCCAGATCTCATAATCGTGGAAGGCAGCGATGGCAAGAAGGATCCGAATGGATTTCAGCATGGCTACTGGAGAAAAGGTTTCGTCATAGTCCAAGCCAGGTCTTTGACGGAAACCCTTTGCTACCAGCCTAGCTTTATAGGTCTCAACCTGTCCATCTACACCAATCTTCCTTTTGAAGATCCACTTGCATCCTACGGGTTTTACCCCGTCTGGAGCAATGTCCAACGTCCATACCTTGTTGGTGTACATGGACTCCATTTCGGTCCGCATTGCATCCAGCCATTTCACTGAGTCAACGCTCTGAACGGCCTGCTGGAAGCTAGTAGGCTCATCATAATCTATGATGCAATCCTCTCTATCCCCGTCTATGAGAAAACCGCAGTATCTCTCGGGCGGATGAGACTGCCTACTACTCCTGCGGAGCGGCGTAGGAATGTCCTGTTCTGTTGAACCCTCTGGTTCCACTAAGCTTTCAGTAACAGTTTGTGGTTCTGGAACTTCTTCCAGTTCTACTGCGCTCCCACTAATTTCCTTTTCCAAGAACTGGTGTTCTAGAAAGTGGGCATTACGAGAAACAAGGACTTTTTGTTCCTCTGCGTAGTAGAAAAGATACCCCCTGGTGTTCTTTGGGTATCCCACAAACTTGCACAGTACTGAACGTGCCTCGAGCTTGTCCGCATGCTGCTTTTTGACAAAAGCCGGACATCCCCATATCTTCAGATATTGAAGATAGGGTTTCTTCCCACTCCACATTTCATATGGGGTGGTAGGCACAGTCTTAGTCGGAACTCGGTTCAAAAGGTATGCAGCTGATTCTAGCGCATACCCCCAGAATGATCACGGTAACTCAGCGTTACTCATCATGGACCGCACCATATCCAATAGGGTGCGGTTCCGTCTCTCCGATACACCGTTATGTTGCGGGGTGTATGGAGGAGTAAGCTGAGAGAGAATTCCGTTCTCTTTTAAATAGTCCAGGAACTCGGCACTTAAGTATTCTCCACCTCGATCCGATCTTAGGATCTTAATACTTCTGCCGGTCTGTTTCTCTACTTCATTCTTATACTCCTGGAATTTTCCAAAGGCCTCGGACTTATGTTTCATTAAGAAGACATAACCGTACCTTGAGAAGTCATCCGTAAAAGTAACGAAGTAAGAATGTCCGCTTCGGGCATGTGTAGACATTGGACCGCACACGTCACTGTGTACGAGTCCCAAGAGCTCGCTCGCTCTTTCTCCATGTCCAGTAAACGGAGTCTTTGTCATCTTTCCTTTGAGACAGGATTGACAAGTGGCATACGACTGATATTCGAACGCATTCAAATACCCTTCTGTATGTAACTTCGTCAACCTTCTCTCATTGATGTGACCCAATCTACAATGCCATAAGAAAGTCTGGTTTATTTCTGGAGACTTTCTTTTGTGTGTATTCTGGACATTAAAAATCTGTGGTTGGTTCAATACGTATATACCATTACTCAATGTACCTGACCCAATCAGAACTTGATTAAGGTGAATGTTTACAACATTACTTACAAACGCAAATTCATAACCTTCTTTAGAAACTAAAGATACAGAAATGATATTACAAGTTGCGTTGGGTACAAAAAAGCAATTACGCAAAACCAAAACATGTCCATCTGACATTCCCAGGTGATAGTCCCCCACGGCTTTAGCATCCATGCTAGCTCCGTTCGCAACTCTGAGGGTCATGTCACCTGCCTTCAAAACCCTACGGTTTCTCAACGCCTGCAAAGAATTACAGATATGAGATCCTGATCCGGTATCCAATACCCAGGAAGTAGAGTTTATTGAAAGACAGTTTTCAATAACATACACACCTGAAGCTGAAGCTGCAACCTGCTTCAATTCCTGTGTTCTGGCCTTCCAGGCCCTGCAATCATTCTTCCAGTGTCCTTTCTTATGACAAAAGAAGCATTCTTCCTTATCCACAAGCTTCCCTGCTATCTTTGTTGCTTTTCCTTTTCCCTTCGTATCCACTTTACTAACACCGCCCCTTGGTTTGGCGGGGGCTTTCTTCTTCTTTCCCTTGGCTTTCGCCTTGGACCTAGAAGAAGATGATCCTCCTACAAACAAAGTGGATGTTTTCCTACCTTTCTGTAGGGTGCCCTCTGCGCTCCTCAGCAGGTTGAGGAGCTCTGAAAGTTCAACCTCTTTTTCTTGTAGGTTGAAGTTCATTATAAACTGGGCGTAAGTGGAAGGAAGGGACTGGAGAACTATATCCGTATATAGCTCACTCTCCAATGTGATCCCCAGGTCAGCGAGCTCCTCAATGTAGCCGATCATCTTTAGCACGTGCTCGGCTACTGATGATCCGACGGCCATTCTTGTCGAAAACAACTTTTTTGACGCTTCGTATCTAGCGATACGTGATTGCTCTCCATACAGTTCTTTTGTATGAAGCAATATGGACTCCATGTCCATATTCTCATTCCTCCTCTGATGTTCGTTGTCCATCGAGGCAAGCAGGAGGCACTTGGCCTTCGCGCTATCAATCTCCCAAGTCTTGCGGATTTCCTTATCCGCGACACTGGAAGTTGGACCAGGGACAGGGGGAGCTTTGGTGGTAAGAAGATACCCCAGCTTGTCATAAGTGATTGCTATCTTGACATTCCTGAGCCAATCTTTGTAGTTTGGCCCTGTCAGCTTGTTTTTATCTAGGAGTAACTTAAGTCCAGTCATGTTGATTGGTCGCTGCAATTAGGAGAGAGAAGAAGAAACACTCAGCATGATGCTCTTGCAAGTTTAGAGTGGTTTTTAGTTTGTCTAAACAGGATGGCTCCCACTGTTTCTCGAATCCCTCCTCAAACCATAAAGGAAGAATTAGCCAGGATCAATCCCACCGTACAATACTTGCTTAACCGTTCAGCCAGGCCGGTGTCGGTACTTCGAGGGAGGTTTTCCAACGCTTTCGCGAAGTTCCTTAATTAAAGAACCTCTTTTCCCTGGGGGCGTAGCCCCGCTAACACCTTTCTAGGCACCTACTAGGTTTATAGCATTGATCGTTTAGTGAGAAATTTCCCGAGGAGTAGCATATACTCACAGTAGGATCGGGATCCAAATATCATCGCGTGACGAAACTGAAGGAATCCTACCAGAATCACCACACTCCAAATGGTATGTAAATCTAGCAAGTTTCAGTACTTATGAAACTCCCGATGTGGATTTTTGCCCCATGCTCTTATGACCTTGGCGTGAGGTCAAAATGTCATAAGTCACATGTCAAGTTCGACCCATCATTATCCAGGTTAATTTGAATCCACCCGTACATACCCTTGACGTAGGCCAAAATGGCAGTACGACTGTTTCAAACCAACGCATTCTATCTATGCAACAGATAAATATCCGGCAGCTGCCAATCACTATGCCTTGGCGTGAGGTCAAAATACATAGCTTGAATACTACCGAATATTTAACTGAAATGATGGAGGGCTACGGATGGTTTTGGCAAAACCATGAACGTAGTGAACTTGATTTGGTCGATGGAACGAGATAGCTTTTAAATGGAGTGGCTCAAGCTCCGTATTTTAAAAGTTAGTTTTGAAAAGAACCGAGTGGTTTTTCGAAAGTGTTCCAACGACTTTAACTTGGTTTATTATCTTGCATTAGTTCTTTTAATGCGTGATATTCTTGCATTAGTTCTTTTAATGCGTCCCATCATTTAATCCTACCATTGCAGAAAACAACCAAAATATGACGTACGCTTATGCCATTCGCATTCGCCACTGGGCCCCGTCATTACCCGTTAGGTTACTTAACTAACGACAGAGCGGGGGCTGGGCTAGCGCGTCTGTAAAACATAAGCAACGCCTAAATAGTTATAGATATAGCAATAGTAGACATTACAGATCACAGATGAATGCATTGGATATACTAGCAATCCGCAATCCTTTCGAGCCTGAAACGAAAAGCGGATAACACGGTCGCGGTGAATAGCCAAATACCCCACCCAAGACCCCTACGGGTGCGGCAAACTACCCGCCAAGTACCCGAAGCGTAGCAACCTCCCTCATCTCCATGAGTAGGCCACTCGACACTTCGGCATACCCGGTAGTTCGTGCACCCCTCCATGGGTCTATCCTAGGAGCAAAAACAGTAAAAAGAATTATACAATGACGGCTACAACCCCGACCCGGTTGTGCGGCCAAACAAATAATATTATTACATCAATTTACATTTACAATGAATGAAAGAAAAACAAAAGCTCATCTCACATCCACCCCGGCTATTCACCCGCGACAGTCCAACACATTCATATACACATTCCAGCACATTACAGATCATGTATAACCCCGACTAATCGTCTTATAGCGATTAGCCGACGTTCAATACATGCAAACATCACAGATATAACCATCATAGCCAAAGTGCAGTGAAGTTCGGAAAAATACGGAATTATAGGACCCCAAAAGGAAATTTCTTTTCTGGAAAATCTGGGCACATATAATATATTTTAAAAATCCCAAAACCAACACCTACACACACTGCATGAAAAACGATGCAGAGAAGAAGCCAAAGCGCGGCGGTTGCGCGGCACGAGCCCACCTCGCGCGGCGGAAGGGCGGCGCTTTGAGCTCAACAGTGGATCGTTTTTCATGGGTGTTCTTAGAAAACCCTGAGACGATTTTACAAGTATAAAGTTTTTCATTTTGAGCCAAAAAAATTTCAACAGAAACTCAGGTTTTGAAAAAGTATGGTTTTTGGGTTTTTTACGGTTCCGAACTTCGTTACACTTCACTACCAAGCTAGTTTAAGTTTAGTTAGGCTCTGATACCACTGTAAGTCCACGTTGCGACCCCCGGTTCTTACGGGGAGGCGGAAACGGTATAAAAATCAAATTTTTAGTGAAAGAGGCAACATGGACTATGCAAGGTCGGGATCGTTGTCTAAACTAAAACTAGCAAACTAGCTAAAGAACTTTAGCTACTCGGATGAGGATGGTTATACCTAGACTTGAACTCCTTCGTCATCAAACTTTGTTGTAGGTTGATGGTTCTCCTTTGTCGCCTTCTTCCGTCGAAGATGGATCCACCTCGAAGGCTCGACCTTTGGGCTCTTTCTCGTACTTGGAGTGAACTAGAATCGCCGGCTTGCTAGACCCTTGATCCTAGAGTGAGTAGAGAGTGTCTAGGGGTTGCTTTTGTTTTTCAAGAGAAGGATTCTCAACTCATGAGAAGGTTTCTCTTGACTAGAGGAAGAAGAAGATGAAGTGAAGAGAGAGAGTGAATATGATAGAATGAGCTCTCATTCTCTTTCTTGCAACCATAATGCAAAAAGAAAATGAATTATCAAATAACAATAATAATAATCAAAATGAAAAAGGTTTGATGGAAAGTTTAGGAATGACTAACATCATTACAAACATTAAATGAAAAAAAGCAAGAATGAAAAAGCATCTTGCATTTGTAATGATGGTGGTCAAATGTTCAACCATGGTCAACAAGTCAACCATGGTCAACAAGTCAACAAAAACTAACCATGACACAATTTCATTTTATTATATATTATTAAATGATATAATACAAATCCATTAGGGTTTGGAAAAAGACGACCGTCAATTGTGCATACGCACCCGTTCCGAAACCCTAATGAAAGTCATCTTCCTCTTCCTCAAATAACTGTGCATACACACCTGCATCCTTGTTCCGAGGAACATGAATACTGAGAGATAAAAGCAACCCCAAATATTATACCAGTATCCGGCTCAAACCAGAGCCCGCTGGTAATATCTGTCCGGACTCTAAACGTGCACAAGTGCGCGGATGAGAACGAACCCTGTCGCAAAACCATGCGACCTCTACTCTGTTTTGCCCAGAGGCGAATACCCTCTGTGTGGGACTCAAAAGACTCGACACTACGCTGGCAGTGGGTTTAACCACAGACCGCAAGCGGCACTAGCTGTGCGTAACGGTCCCCAGGTAGATGTCGACAAGAAGGCTGACGAGGTGAAACCCCATCGGTACTCCTACTGAGTCTGAATGTGACAGTCTCCGTACAGTCCGGTCTGTTCGTCTGATACATCGCACGGCGGGCCTAGGGGGCGGTAAACGTCAGTCCCCCAATAGCGGTACAAGTCGTGTCGGAGCGAAGCCCAAAACACCCTGAGATAACACTGGAAACCTACCAGTATATCTCGTTTGCCCTGGCCAGGGACTACTCGTGTAATGGCTCTCCTAGACACAGCGCGATGTCAACCCCCAACACCGGGAGAGACGAATCCTGTCTAACCGTCACTGCCTCCAAGTGCTTCGGGACTGCACCCAACCACCACCTGTTTGCACGACTCCTTTGAGCCGTGGTAGGGTAGTGATCAAAGTGCAGTGGGAACACACTCGAGGCGAAGTGCCAGTGTCAAGTCAACGGACTAAGCTGTACTCATGTCACCTGGGAACTGATGACTGACGATAGGTATAATACCAACCTGTCAGTTCCCGACGAGTCCTGTCCAGTGTACTCGTAACCCAACGAGCACCCGTATACTATCTCCAGTACGACGTACTGATGGCTGTGGGACAGACCATCTCCCACACTGGGATGAGAAGCGCATACGCTAGTCTACTCCGGAGTATCGATGCCCTGTCTCGATAGTCCTGCGACTAGGGACCTGTATAAGGATGTGCTTATAGATTACCCAGCCCCCACTAGTGTGACTGCCATCACAACGCTGGTAATCAAGCAAAGATCCTAAGGGCTCCACTAATGCGTATAAGTGATATAGTAAAATAAACACAAGTACACATTGAAGTAGAGACAAACCAAGTAGCATACTACTATTTTGAGCAAGATTGTATATACAAGGTGAATATCCCAAGCATCCATTAAGTAATATACAAACTAGTATGATACAGTAATGGCCTCTAGGGCATATACACTAACACAAACATCGCCCCTCGTCGAGGTATAGTAATGTATACACTAGTCTACTCCAGAATATCGATGTCCTGTCTCGATACTCCAACGACTAGGGACACTTTAAGGATGTGCTTACCGACTACCCAGCTCCCACAAGTATGATCATCATCACAACGCAGGTAGTCAAGCAATGATCCTACGGTCTTTATCAACATGTATAAATAATGCGTAATAACAAGAAAACATATGCACATGTTAAGATAAAGACAGACCAAATAGCATACTATCATATCGAGAAAGATTGTCCAGTACATACATATATCAAGCATCCACATGTATACATATACAATAATGGCCTCTAGGGCATACATATCCAATATCTTCTCTACTAGAACTTCTTGCAAAATTTCGTTTCTCAAACACAATTGGATAGCCGTAAGAGCCTTTTTATCCAACTCCTCCCATGCTTCCTCCATCATAGTGGAAGGCCTTGAATCCTTCCCAAGAACCGCCTTCTTCAAATTATTCTGTTTCAATACGGCAATCATACAAACTTGCCATAGACAAAAATGTTGGATATATATGCCCTAGTGGCCTTCATTGTATAGGATGCTAGGGATATGTATGTAAAGGAAAATCTTGTTCGATATGATAGTACGCTATTTGGTTTGTTTTTATCTTAACATGTGATGTATTTTACTTTGTATTTCATATCTAGTATACATATTGATAAAGCCCATAGGATATTTTCCTGACTACCAGCGTTGTGATGGCAATCATACTTGTGGGAGCTGGGTAGTCGATAGGCACATCCTTAAAATGTCCCTAGTCGAGGGAGTATCATGACTGGGCATCGATACTCCAGAGTAGACTAGTGTATACATATCTAGACCCTGACGAGGGGCGATGGATTGGTCCCGCAACCATTGGTGAGTTACACCTAAGATTGTATATAGATGCTCGCTGGGTGTGAATACACCGGACAGGACTCGCCGAAACTGACTAGATGGTATTATACCTAGCGTCAGATAGCAGTTCTCTGGTGACATGTGTGCAGATAGTCTGTCGATCTGAGGTCGTCATTTTTCTCGTGTGAGTTTCCACTGTACTTTGATTACTACCTTACCACGGCTCTACTGAGTCGTGCAAACGGGTTTTAGTTGGGTACATTCCCATGCCACATGGAGGCAGTAAGCGACTGTTGGGGATTCGTCACTCCCGGTATTGGGAGTCGATATCACGCTGTGATCAGTTGGTCAACACCATAAGTCCCTGGCCAGGTTTCACGCCCCACTTCCCAGTGTACGGCGAAGGGGACGCGACTGGCCACTACGTATTTACTCAGAAGTAAACACGCTAAGCGTATCTAAGCAATATAAGTAAAATGCACAAGAGAAAGGATGTAAATGAACAGCAACTTTATTTATTAACATTCTTTTTACAATACATCTA